>CM062819.1:1426697854-1427981307 GCA_031772625.1 Pinus tabuliformis
TATGACGATTTTCCCAAGGTCACCTTTTTAGGATGTAATTTGGGAGTCTGCAAAAACCATAACTTCCTTAGATCATATATCTGAGAAATAGCAAGACAAGATCTGAAATTTGGACTCAAGGTTTAGAACGATTTCTTCTCAAATGGGTTTTTTTTTAGCTTCTGAAACTTCGTAGAGAAAACATTATAGCGACAATTCCATGATGACCCGTCTTAGATGAAATTCTGGAGTTTGCAAGAACCCTAACTTCCTCAGATGATATTTTTGAAACTATAGTGAGACAAGATCTGAAATTCAGACCCGAGGTTCAGTGAGCTTTTGGTTCAAATGGGTTTTTTTTAGCTCTAAAACATCGCAAAAAAAAAGTTATAGAAAAAATGCAACGATGACCTGTTTGGAGCAGCGAAACCCTAGAATCCATAGCTCTAATACCAAATGTTATGAAACTAGCTGACAAAAGGATAGAAAAGATAGATAAACGCCTTAGAAATAAGCCTCTTCGATGGGGCAACCTCCTTTACATTACACAAATGAACAATTCTTGGATGATACAAATGACAAGACCTCCTTTATATATATAAGAGTCTAAGGGGTCATAATATAATCAAAGCTTATATAACAATAATAATGCAAGGGCACAATAATAACAATAGTGGGCTTCTATGGGGCACAATAATATAATAAGGAGGTTATAGTAATAAAATAAGGGGTTACACTAGTAGTATAGGGACCTAACATCCACCCAAGAAACCATGCCAACTGGGGTAAACATGAGATGAGAGGCTAATATGATCACATTCAACCTCCTATGTGACCTTAAGGAGGTGGAATCGATGGAAACATCACACACACAGTCATCCAACATCAGCAACAAAACCCTCAAGAGACATGTCAGCCACTCAAAGAACCTGTCCTTGGGTCCCAATGCTGTTTTGTATCTCTTAGTCCATAGTCCCTCTCATGATATGGGAAGGGGATCTACCAACAACCTAAAGTCACTCTCACAGAATTTCTTGCCATCAAAGAAAGACCAAAATTGTCAGTTTTTTGCTAGTGACCCAAGGATTTAAGCCACTTTTTCAAGGCCATAGACCAGGCCACTGCCCAGAATGGAGTGATAGCTTGAAATCAGTAAAAGTATAGGGAAGCAATGCTGCAAAAGCAATAAACTGAACAAGACCATAACCAGACCGCTACTAGCCATGACAAGCATTTCGTTAAACACATCATCAACACGTAACCTGCTGGTGTAAACAATAGAATTAAGTGTAGGGATCTCATAATTATCTGAGAATCACTATGAACCATCATTCCCTCATGTCATTTGCTACATTATCCTCTATTAGGTCATAGACACATTATCCATTCATATACAAGTAAAAACATCTTGAGAGCCATACATAGTTGTTGTCATAAAATGTACATATAACCAACATAATAGGAGCAAAAATACCATAAACATATCAGCCATCAAGATCCACATATATATCAGTACATTTACACATGAAAATCAAGGGAATGAATTCCTCATAATGAATGTAATGAACCAATTGGAGATGGGACTACCACGTTCCACCCAACCATAGATTGGCTGAGCCAAGTATCTCTTCAGCTAATCACCCCATGCCATATTCCAAGCACGAATATGGGACTCATAGAACACATTGAAAACACTAATCAACATGGATGCCACCGGAGTTCTCCACCTAAGACATGACGAATTTGAGTGCGTCCTAGTCTCTCCAGATTTACCATGCATCCACAGTTTGATCTAGGGATCACTAGGTTGTACACCAAGACATACTCTCTAGGCTTTACCATGCATCCCATTCCAGGACCAGTAGTCCCAATGAAGAGAAATTCCACCTCTTGGCTTTATCGTATATCCCGAAATTCACCGACAAGGATTCCTAGGCCCACCAAGGCATGTAAATTAACTTTACTGCAAACTATAGTCTGATTCAGGGGTTACTAGGCCAATGGTTTTGTGATCCTCAGTCTGGTTCAGGGACCACTCAAACCATGTGTTTTTCAATTAAGAGATCCACTCCACTAAGCTTTGAATCCAATCCGGGCATTCCACATAAACCATATGAGAGACCCCATCTCACCAAATCTATCAGGAAATGGTGAGGCTAGGCTGAAAATAATTTCACACCTAGAAAAATCCATGCCATGGTAGAAAAGAAACACATGCAATCCTATGCATGCTAAATCTAGTAAGGAAAATACACATGCAAGTCGATACCTATAATAAAGCCTATTATAGCTGCTTGATCTTGCCTTTCTCTATTGTTACACAACATTTTGTCACTGTCCCTGTACTCCCCATCCACGATCCTAGAGGACCTATATAGTGAACCCTACATTCTTTCCAATCATGAAGAAACTCCCAGTATGTCCCTCTTCATGAGCAGAATAATTCCCCTTTCCATCATTTCTCGAGAATATTCATTTTACCCCAGTTTAAAACACTGGTGCTACTAACCAGTTTCCTCCTCGCATCGATTTGCAGAGATTAAAACTAGCACTATCGTCGTACAGAGCGGCTGTGACCTTTTCCAGTCATGTTGATCCTCTTTTGGAAAGTTTTTTTTAAATATGTAGTCGAAGCTTCTAGGTATAGAAGCTTCGTAACAAAATTTTGGTAGATGGTTGGGATGGATGGAGCCAAAGAAGTCAGTTTGGGCTCCTTTACCCTATTAGGATAAAACAAACCCAAGAGATAATACCTTCTCCCATGATGAGAGGAACCATCTCCCATCCATCCAAGCTATATAAACTTCTCTTTTCCCATGTTAAACTAGTTTTGGAGTGAGTTTGAATGATCAACAAGATATCTATAGCTTGTAGCTTTCTAGTGTATGTTCGAGGGATAATAGTGTGTTTGTTTTGGTTTGAAACTAGAGGGAAGAGGCTTTAAAACTTGCGTTGTTGGGGCTATCCATGAGATGCTAGTAGAAGTGTGTGAACCCGGATACGTCAGAGGAGACCAACATCGTTAAGGCATTGGTTGTAATCTCTTTCTAATTTTATATGAATACAACTATTGATTGATTTCCTACATGACGTTTTATCTTACATCTTTATGGCTTAATTCCTTGACCTATTAAGTAGGTTGAATACAATATTGTATTCTATCATGCTTGTTGTTGTTGTTATTTGCTTGTTTCAGGTATTCGAAGGAAGTAGACGAAACATAGCTAGTGTAAGGAAGCAGGATCATCACCAAGCAGAATAGCGTTATAAGAGGTAGGCCCTCTTATTTGATTCTAGCTTATGGAGATTTTCCATAGATTGTTTGTTTGTGGCTAGACCCGCTCTCTTGGGCTAGAGGAATTGTTTGTGTCCGCACTGAGAATTTACCTACACCACAAATTGGCGACCATACTGGGGATCCAATCCTTCTATTTGATTGATTTTCATTGATGGCATTATGATGTAGGTGTTATCCTTGATAGCATCTCACACAAATGACAATTCACAGTGCAACAGGTTAACAACAAAGGATTACAGATCAGACTCCAGAGATTGAAGGAAGAGAGGTATATGCTGGTTCAATTTGTCAAAGTAGCGTATACACACGGAAACATAGAACAAAAAGGGATTATATGTATACACACTTTCACAAAAGGAAAAGCACATATGGGATGGAAATTCAAGGTTTTTGTCCAAGGTAATAGTCCAAGGTATTTAGTCTATGGTATTAACCCTAGGTATTTGGTCCAAGGTATTGGTCCTAAGTAGTTTTGGTCCAAGGTATTGATAACTGGCCTAAAGCTATATAAGGAGGAGAAGATCATAATGGTAGTAGTGCAACCAATAAGATTCTAAGGAATACTTCTATATGAAGTATATTTTATGTTGTAGGGTTATGTTTGGGATTAGATCTGAAATATTTATGTGCACCTTGAGTTCAATATTGGATGAGGATCATGAGACCTAACATGACTTATTCTTGAATGATCTAATATTGGTTGAGACTAGATGTGATGTTTTGCACTTGTTTTATTCGTTATCTATCATGATCTGGGTTTGTCTGAAGTTTGGAATCACAACAAAGTTCTAAGTCAATATTTGTAGATCTGTATCTAGGTTCATATCGACCAAAGAGCGTATACATGCAGGTTCTGTTATTTCAAGTAGCGTATACAAAAGAAAAGCTTATGTTCAGATCTGACCGATCTATCTGATCAAATTCTGTTGTTTTACTGCTGCCTGTCAATGAAGTCTTCTTAGATCTAAATGTAAAATTGAATGAATAAGGAGGCTAGCATTTGATTGATTGATTGTATTAGTGAGAAGAAGTGATATCTATCCCTTCCTGTGTAAAGCTTTGTAAGTTGACAGTAGATGTTTAGTATATTGTTGGTTGGTACAATCTTGATTCAAAAGTTTATGTTTGTAGTAGTTTTGAAGGTATACGCAGGTTTGATTAACGGAAGTAGCGTATACACGCTGTCTGTGTTCAGCCAAGTAGCATATACACTCTAATGCATGATTTTTGAGGTTACAGCTGGTTCTGAATGATGATGCACGGTTCTAGGTTCAACACTGTTTTCTAGTGTCATTGATCTAACTGTTCAGATTAACTAAATGTTGGTTGATGCAGTTTATGTTTAAAAAGATTTTGATGGGTCGAGTATGAAAATTGGATGAAACGTGGCCTTCAGATTGTGGTGTTGTGATCCAGGAGTATCCAGTCTGAACATTCATGAAACGTGGTCCCTGGAGGAAGAAAGAAGGTCATAGCCTTCTGCAGGTCGGTGCCTACGTACTAGTAAACATATTGGTTAGTACAAGAGCTAGGGGGTTGCAGCTCCCTTCCTGTAGAAGCTGGAAAACGAGAGAAGGTTGTAGCCTTCTGCAGGTGGGTTCCTACGTACTTGTATGTGTTTGCACCAGTACAAGATTGTAAACAAATTTACCAGTACAGCAGGTGGTTTTCACCCACATTGGTTTTCCACCTTACATCTTGGTGGTCATGTGTGTTTCTTATGTTTCATGATTTATTCTTCTTTTACTACACTATCTAATAACTTACTGATGTACTTGTTTAAGATCAACACATGATAAATGATCTAAATCACAAGATCTCTAGATATATGTTGGCTTCTTTAATCACAGTTTCATGTACACGCTAGTTCACTTCACTGAAGTAGCGTATATAAATATGTTTGGGAAATAAAATTATTGATATGATAATACTGATTCACCCCCCTCTCAGTTTTAATTCCAACAATTGGTATTAGAGCAGGTCCTTCAAAAGAAGCTTGATCGCTTGAAGGGAGATCCATCAAGATGAATAATCATGAAAGAATGAGATCCATCAGACCACCAATCTTCGATGGGAGCAACTTTGTTTATTGGAAAATAAGAACCACATCCTATCGACAATCTATTGGAACAGATGTATGGGAAATTGTGGAAGGAGGATATACATTTCCAACAACAATTCCTACAGACATGGCATGTAAAAAGCAATATGAAATCAATTCCAAAGATGTCAATACTTTATTGAGAAGTTTGTCACAATCATATTTTGTCAAAGTCATGCAGCTCAAATCAGCCAAAGAGATATGGGACAAAATCGTTCAGAGCTACGAATGAGACTCTCATGTAAAATGTGTTAAGCTTCAAACTCTCAGAATTCAATATGAAACTCTTAAGATGCATAGTGATGAGAGTATAGCTAGTTACTTCTTACGTATAGATGAGGTTGTTAATTATATGAAGAATCTTGGTGAAGAAATAAAGGCCTTAGTTGAGAAAATTTTGAGATCCTTGTCTGCTAAATTTGAATCAAAAGTGTCTGCCATAGAAGAAAAACAGGATCTACAGAATATCACTATGACACAGCTTCATGACATCTTAATTTCTTTTAAGATGAGAAAAGGAGGTCCATCAAATATGAGAGAAGCCACATTTAAAACTTCAGCAAAAGGAAAAGAAAAGGAAGAACACAATGAATCAGGACACATTTCAAAAGAAGAAGATGAGGTAAATTTTGTCAAGAAGCTTCAACGGGGTTCTGGAAGGTTCATAGGTATGCTACCTTTCAAATGCTTTGCTTGTGGAAGAGTTAGTCATTATGCTGCCAGATGTCCTCATAAAGATAAATATGAAAAAGGAAAGGAATATGAAAAAGGGAATAGGAAACAAGTTGTGAATAGAAGGAGTTACTATACTCATGAAGATAGCGATGATTTATCTAATAGTGATGAAGATGAAACTGGACAAGATTACAGACTTCTCATGGCTGATGATAGCGATGAATTTTGGGATAGTTTAGAATAGGAGAGTGATGGTTTATCTAATAGTGATGATTATAGACTTCTCATGGCTTATGACGATGATGATTTTTGGGATACTTTAGAAGAGGAAAACTTTCATGGAGAAATCTATAAACTCAAAATCCGTTTAGAAGAAAAGAATATGATCATAGATAACTTGACATACCAACTTGCTGAAAAAGAAAAACACAATGAAAAACTAGAATGTGAAATTGTGGGTCTAAGAAAAGATCTTGAGAAAACAAAATCTCTCAATCTTAGATTTGCTAAAGGATCAGAAACTTTAAATGAAATTATCAAAGTTTGGTTTTCTCCTCTTATTAAGACAGGTCTTGGATATACTGAAGAAGCATCTCAATGATAGAAGTCGTCAACCTCCAACAAAAGCTATCTCGATGCAACAAAGACCAGTGAACAATATGAAAATCGTTAGCAAAAGGCATAAAGCTGATCACCAGGTAAATCATACTCAATTTTCCCCAAGGATGAACATCAATAGAAGCCACAACTAACCTCAGGAAAAACATACTCAATTTTCTCCAAAGATGAATATCAACAAAAACTACAATCAACAGGTAAATAGATTCGATAGTCACAGAAACTTCTTTAATGGCCAATGTTTTTCATGTCATAATTTTTGGCACAAAGCTGATCAATGCGTTGCTTACAAAACCATCATGACTAGAGAAGCACGAAATCAAAGGAATGTAACGGGGATCAAGAGAAGTTCCTATAATAACTCTTTTCCTCTTGAAAATGAAATAGAATGCTCAATTTGTAACAACTTTGGTCATGAAGAATCTGAATGCAGGAGAAAATTTTGGCCAACAACTCAAAAGGAGCAAATGCAAATAAATCCCAAGATATGGAGAAGGAAAGAATCTCAAATAGAAAGATGTGGTATAACCTTGTATGTAGAAGGACAAGAAAATTGGTGGTACATCGACAGTGGATTCTCCAAACACATGACAGGTGACAAAGAGAAACTTCACTCATATAATGCCTTAGAAAAGGAAAAGAATGTCTCATTTGGAAATGACACTCCGGTTGTCATAAAAGGTAAAGGTTCTATTTTCTTGAAAGAAATGGTTAAAGCTGGAAATGTTATGTATGTAGATGGTTTAAAGAATAACGTATTGAGTGTCAGTCAAATGTGTGATCAAGGAAATGAAGTGGTGTTTTGATAAAAAAAATATGTGTTGTTTGTGAGCTTGATATAGGAGAGATTGTGATCAAAGGTACAAGAACTCCAAGAAACTTATACATACTCAAAGGAGGACAAAAACAATACTATCTAAGCAAAAATGATGAAAAATGGTTGTGGCATAGAAGATTGGGACATCTAAGCTTTTCTCAAATAAGAAAAGCATGCAGACTCAAGGTTGTTCATGATCTTCTAGATATCAGCATCCTAGAAAATACAATATGCAAACCATGTCAAATCAGTAAGCAAACCAGAGCTCACTTCATTGAAAAAGAAGGGTTAGCTAGTAAGCCTCTTGAACTTGTCCATACTAATTTATGTGGGCCAACAAGGAAAAAGTAACCTCGTGGAGAAGAATACTTTATTTTGTTCATTGATGATTTTTCCAGAATGTGTTGGATAGGTTTAAAGGATTAATACAAAGCATTTGAAAAGTTCCAAGCCTTCAAAGTTTTGGTTGAAAATGAATCAGATCGAAAAATAAAATGCCTCAGATCTGATCGAGGAGGGGAATTTATATCGGATGAATTCTTTGAATTTTGTGAACAACATGGAATAAAAAGGAAGTTCTCCATCACAATAACTCCTCAACAAAATGGTGTTGTAGAAAGGATGAACATAACAGTTCAAAAAATGGATCGAGCTATGCTATATGAATCTAGAACTCCTGTAACCTTATGGGGTGAAGCTGCATTCACTGCCGTGACTATTCTCAACAAAGAAAATGTTCAGGTAAATAGCACTCAAACTCCAGATGAACTTTGGTATGCTAAAACTCCTACTGTAAAATACTTTAAAGTTTTTGGAAGCAAATGTTTTATCAAAAGGACTTATGAAAAACTTGGTAAGTTTGAACCCAGGGCAGATGAAGGTATTCTTCTTGGTTAGTCTTCCAGAAGTAAAGGATATAAATGTTATAGTAAAATACTTGGGAAATTTTTTGAAAGCATTGATTGTTGTAGTTGATGAAGCATGAAGAAATCCAAAACAGATAAAATCAACAGAAGATTATGACAATGAGGAAGATGGGGATTACTTTCCCACATCAAATCAAAATTATATTGAAGAAGAAACCAATGAAGCACTAGAAGAAGATATAATGGTAGAATAAAAGACACTATCTAGGTATGTTCAAAAAATCATCCAGAAACTCAAAATTTAGGGGCAAAGGAGGCAGGTGTACAGACAAGAAGAACTATTATAGGGACCTCAAGCTATCTAGCATTACTATCCTCCACCGAACCTCAACATGTAAATGAGGCATGCAAAGATGAATGTTGGGTCAAGGTCATGGATGAAGAACTTGAGCAAATTGAAAAGAATGATACTTGGGAATTAGTTCCTAGACCTCATGATAAAATTTTTATAGGAACTAAATGGATATTCAAGAACAAGCTAAATGCAAATGGACAAGTCATTAGAAACAAGGCCAAACTTGTTTTTAAAGGGTATGCTCATCAAGAAGGTATAGATTTTGAAGAAACTTTTGCACCTTTTGCTAGACTTGAAGCCATAAGGATGTTTCTTTCTCTTTCCAGCTTTCAGAAATTCAAAGTATACGAAATGGATGTAAAATCAACCTTCCTTAATGGAGATTTAGAAGAATAATTTTATATTGGACAACCAGAAGGATTCATTCTTGGAAATGATGTAATACTTGTATGCAGACTCAAAAAGGCTATATATGGTTTGAAACAGGGTCCAAGGGCCTGGTTTACCACCTTGACAAATATCTACACCAACACGATTTTACAAAAGGTTCTGCAAATAGCAATCTATATACAAAGATTGAAACTGATAGATTGCTAATTATTATTGTTTATGTTGATGATATCATTTTTGGTAGCAATGAAGAATCCATGAGTCAGAGTTTTGCTTAAGTAATGTAGCAAGAATTTAAAATGTCCTTGCTTGGTGAACTTACCTATTTTCTTGGTCTACAAGTTCAACAAACTAAAGATGGTATTTTTCTTTCACAAACGAAATATCTCAAGTAGATCTTGAAAAGGTACGGAATGGAAGATTCTAAACCTGTATGTACCCCAATGGTAACAGGATGTAGTCTCAACTCAATTAATGAATCAGTAGTAGTACATCAACCAACTTATAGATCCATGATTGGCAGTCTACTTTATCTAACAGGTACTCGACCTGGCATCATGCATGCAGTAGGGATAGTTGGAAGATTCCAAGTAAATCCAAAGAAATCACACCTTCAGGCAGTCAAAAGGATTTTAAAATATCTTCAATGAACTCAAGACTTTGGACTATGCTATCCTAGAGATGCAGATCTTACTCTTCATGCATATATAGATGCATATTGGGCAGGAAGTGTTGATGATAGAAAAAGCACTAGTGGTGGTGCATTCTATATGGGTTCCAGGTTAGTGTCTTGGTTTAGCAAGAAACAAAGTTCAATTGCTTTATCTATAGCTGAAGCAAAATATGTGGCTGCTGCATCTTGTTGCACACAACTACTTTGGGTGATGCAAACTTTGCAAGACATTCAGATCACATGTACTCCACCCATCTCCATTCTATTTGATAATACAAGTGCCCTCAGTATTTCAAGGAATCTAGTCATGCACTCCAAGACCAAGCACATGCCCATTAAGTACCATTTTCTACGTGAACAAGTGCTTGAAAAAAAGGTCAAATTGGAGTATGTTCCCTCCAAAGAACAGGTCTGATATATTCACTAAACCACTGCCCAGAGAAACATTTGAATATCTCAAACAAAAGCTGGAGTAGTTGTTGCATCATCCTGCTAATAAATCCAGTTTTTCAGAAGAAGGTTATTATACACGTGTTTCATGAAGTATAGTTGTGTATACATGCGGGTTTCTATGGTTGAAGAAGCGTATATGTTTTTCTGACAGGAAAAATAGTGGGTCAGGCTCTAATATGGGTTCTCTATCTGATGTTGATAATTACAGTCTAATGATATGCTTTTTTCATTAATTTTTATCTCACTGACAAAGATGCCTTGATTAATGACTTGTTAAAAATGCACAGGTAGCACAGATTTAGGGGGAGCATTAGCTTTCACATGCATTCTGCATTGTTGGCATTATGATTGCTGAGTCCAGCTATGGCTTTAGATATTTATACCATTTGTTGTTTAAGTCATGTAAAAGTCTAGGGTGTGATATGTCTTCTCATACATTTGAATGAGACCTATTGGACAAATGATGTAATTTGTATCCCCACTTTGCATGGGATGGAAGATGTAATATTTTTTGTATTTTTGTCATGTATAAACAATTGGTATATCCTTAGTTGGTTGGTGGATGAGTCACATCTCGTGTATCGCCACTTGTTTGGGAGATTGATGTATGTATGAGTCATTGGTGATAGGAAGGTCATACTCACTTAGTTGAGTTATAGAGTCATGTTATTCTTTTAAAAAATATTTTTTGCAGATTCTGCATGTGCTTAGGGGGAGAATGGACCTCGCATGGACGGTTTAGTGCATCTCAACATGTACAAAGGGGGAGCTTAATCAGAAAATTCAGCATGTACTCAAGGGGAGAATGGACAACATAATGTATATCAAAAGGGGAGAATATCTTGGTCCACCCTTTGCCCTTGATGTCAAAGGGGGAGAGTGTCTTGGTGTAGTTGTTGCCATCAAGTCCAAAGGGGGAGATTGTTGGCATTATGATACAGGTGTTATCCTTGATGGAAACTCACACAGATGACAGTTCACAGTGCAACAAGTTAACAAGAGAGGATTACAGATCAGACTCCAGAGATTGAAGAAAGAGAGGTATACGCTGGTTCATTTTGTCAAAGTATTGTATACACGCGGGAACACAGAACAAAAAGAGCGTATACGTATACATGCACTTTCACATAAGGAAAAGTGCGTATGGGATGGAAAATCAAGGTTTTGGTCTAAGGTATTGGTCCAAGGTATTTGGTTTGTTGTATTAACCCTAGATATTTGGTCCAAGGTATTGGTCCTAAGTGGTTTTGGTCTAAGGTATTGAAAAAGGGCCTCAAGGTATATAAGGAGAAGAAGATCATAAGGCCAGTAGTGCGAGCAATAAGATTATAAGGAATACTTCTATCTGAAGTATATTTTATGTTACAGGGTTATGTTTGAGTCTAGATCTGAAATATTTATGTGCACCTTCAGTTCAATATTGGATGAGGATCATGAGACCTGAAATGACTTATTCTTGAATGATCTGATATTGGTTGAGACTAAATCTGATGTTTTGCACTTGTTTTGTTTGTTATCTATCATGATCTGGGTTTGTCTGAAGTCTGGAATTGCAACAAAGTTCTGAGTCAATATTTGCAGATCTGTACACAGGTTCATCTCAGCCAAAGACCATATACACGTAGGTTCTGTGATTTCAAGTAGCGTATACAAAAGAAAATATTTTGTTCAGATCTGACTCATCTATCTGATCAAATTTTTTTGTTTTACTGTTGTCTGTCAATGAAATCTTCTTAGATCTGAATGTTAAATTTAATGCATAAGGAGGTTGGTATTTGATTGATTGATTGTATTAGTGAGAAGAAGTGATATTTGTCCTTGCCTGTGTAAAGCTCTGTAAGTTGACAGTAGATATTCAGTATATTGCTAGTTGCTGCAAAATTGATTCAAAAGTTTATGTTTGTAGTAGTTTTGAAGGTATACGCAGGTTTGATTAACGAAAGTAGCGCATACACACAGTTTGGGTTCAACCAAGTAGTGTATACTTTAATGCATGATTTTTTTGAGGTTAGAGCTGGTTCTGAATGATGATGCAGGGTTCTAGGTTCAACACAATGTTTTGGTGTTACTGATCTGATTGTTCTGATTAACTGAATGTTGGTTGATGCAGTTTAGTTTTAAAAATATTTTGATGGGTCCATTATGAAAATTGGATGAAACATGGCCTTCAAATTGTGGTGTTGTGATCAAGGAGTATCCTGTCTAAAAATTCATGAAACGTGGTCCCTGGAGGAAGAAATAAGGTTGTAGCCCTCTATAGGTCAGTGCCTATGTATTAGTAAACACATTGGCTAGTACAAGAGCTAGGGGTTTGCAACTCCCTTCTGGTAGAAGCTGGAAAATGAGAGAAGGTTGTAGCCTTTTGCAGGTGGGTTCCTATATACTTGTATGAGTCTGCACCAATACAATATTGTAAACAGATTTTCTTATTATTAAAAGAAGATAGAGACAACAACACCAGGTGGTTTTCACCCACATTGGTTTCCACCTTAAATATTGGTGTTTATGTGTGTTTCTTATGTGTGATGATTTATTCTGATTTTACTTTATTGTCTAATAAGTTACTAATGTATTGGTTTAAGATCAACACATGATAAATTGTCTAAATCACAAGATCTCTAGATATACGCTAGTTTCTTTAATCATAGTTGCGTGTACACGCTAGTTCACTTCACTGAAGTAGCGTATATAAATCTGTTTGGGAAATAAAATTATTGATATGATAATACTGAGTCACCCCCCTCTCAGTATTATTTCCAACAGTCATTTCATGGTTTTGTGTGAACTTTTATAGTGTCGACATTTCCCTTTAGTGCTCTCTACTTTGCCTGGATTACTGCTCTAAGCCTGAAATTTACAGTCGCAAGTCTGGTTTTAGCCTTTGAATTTTTTTATTTTTTTCCTTGAATCCCCGGTCAACATGTTTATTTTTTTGACAGTCACACTGATCAACGCAAGTTTCTCAAAAACAGTCATGTCAACCCCCTTCTGGTGCTTGTTGTCAGTTAGGCAGTCGCACTGATTCGTGTAGGTGAAGATCAGGGTATCCCCTAGATCATAACCAATGTGTCTTGCGCTTCTGATTTATGTCTCTTAGCATGTTTGGACCATGTTCTCCCTGGCTGGAAAGCTATTTTAGCTTGATTTATATGCTTGTTTGGTTAGCATTTTCTTCATTTAGTTTCTTGAGTTCTTGGATGGTTTTTATCCCTAAGGCATCTAGGTCATCATCCATTCACTTTTTTGTGTGCTCATCAACTTAAGTCGATAGTCAAGTTGCTCCTTGCATTTCGTTTGTTAGTCGTTTTATTGCCTTGTGTTAAAATTGGCAACCAGGGCAAAACTTCATGTGGGTCATCTTATTCATGGCTGATAATATTTTTATTAGATTCCTCTCGTTGAGAGGTGTAGGATTGATATAAAGATCATCCAATTCCGATAAGTATTCATGGAGATATGAATTTATTTTGATTATGGAATTATTATCAAGCCGACCTACAACTCATGTAGGCTCAGAAGCCCAAAAGTCGCATCTATTCACCCACCAACGTTGTGTATAAATATAAGAGGACTTTTCCTCATTTGGACTCACTCATATCATCACATCTCTCTCTCTCTACTGCACAGATATTAGTCTCTTCTCTACTGCGGTGAAATGGGTCTCTCTCTCTCACACATGTGAAGCCGGAAGCTGTTGAATTTGAAGCTGCAACTGCAGAAGTAAAGATTGACTTGCGTGGCCTAGAAGATCTCCTCTTTGGAACTACGCTATAGGTTCATTTGAACCTCCTTTGAAAGCTGCAACTTTTGGTGGTGGAATTAAGTCAATCCGACGAACGGTTTGCAAGATATCGACTGCCCTAGTTTGAAGCCAGAAACTGCTGAAACTGAAGCTACAACTGCAGAAGTAAAGATTGACCTGCGTGGCCTAGAAGATCTCCTCATCTGAACTATGCTCTAGGTTCATCTGAACCTCCTCTGGAAGCCAAAACTTTTGGTGGTGGAATGAAGTCGATCCGACAGTCGGTTTGTGAGATATGGTCTGCCCTAGTTTGATAATGAAGCCGCTAATGCTGATGCTACTAATCTAGGGTTTGCTACTACTGATATGAATCAGATTTATTGTACTATTTCTCTCTGCTGAATTATTAAAGATAAAAGAAGATTTGATCAAAGGGTTTCCCCACACATTGCGGGGTTTTTCCCTGGCTAGCCGCCACATCTTGTGTCTCTTGTCTTGGCTTGTTTTCTGTCGATCATTTAATGTTCTATCTGCACTTTACTTTATGTACATGTGATTGATAATTGGTGGAATATAAGAAGAAAAAGAAGTAAACCGTTATAAGCATAGAACATATCATAACTTAACATGGTATCAGAGCTGAGGTGAAGACAAAGCCCAAGCAAGAGCAAGAGAAATCATTGAAGAGAAGATTGGCAAGGCTATCCTAAAAGAACTATGGGGTCCTCAACACTCTTTCCTGCCGAAGACAAACTCCGTGAGAAAGCTAACTATCACAGATGGAAGATGTCTATCAATCTAACCCTTGAAGATCAAGGAGTGCTGGACCATGTAAGAGGCAATATTGTTGAGCCTTCATCAAATGCATCTGCTGCTACCTGGAACAAATGGAAAAATGGAGAAGTCAAAACAAAGAAGATCATCCGGGACTCTATCGACAAGCGTTTGGTGGCCTACATCTCTGATCTAGACACCTCCAATCTACGACAGACTTGTGAGTTTATTTAAAGTTAATGATGCAAATCAAGTTTTGTTTCTTAGAAATAAGTTGAGGGAAATCAAGAAGGGTAAAGATGAAAGTATGCAAGCATACTTCTTAAGAATCACCGAGATCAAGAACAATCTCCTATCTATTGGGGAAACCATTACTGATAGAGAAATGGCACTCACAACTCTCGGAGGATTACCATCTGAATGGTATGTGTTTAGGACTACTCTTCTGAACAATAATGTAATTCCTAGTTTCGAGGAATTAATGGCTAGATGCATTCAAGAACAAACAAGGGTAGAAGAGCAGGAAATTCCCTTGCCTAAAGGTCCTCCTGCTGCTTTTCCTTCTGATGCTAAGAAAATAAATAATTCTGGGTCTAAATCGAAAAGAAAGGCTGGAAGAAAAGGACAATGTTTCATTTGCAATAAAGCAGGTCACTATGTAAGGGAATGCCCTGATAGAAAGGACTCTCACCGTGACGATGATCAAAATCCCTCTCATGGTAATCGAAGGAATGGAAAATTCAACAACAAAGGAAAAAGGAATGCGGGAAATCAAGGAAGAGGGCAACCATTCAAGAAGGCTAGAAATTCCAGGTATGAATCTAACATTGTTGACGATAAGCACGCTGAATATTATCTACCAGCTACTCTATCTACCTCCGCTCCTTCGGACTCAATGGGAATTTGGCTCATTGATAGTGGTGCCTCAAGACACTTCACTGGTTACAAAGAAGTACTCTATAATCTGGTAGAGAAAGAAACTAACCTGGAAATTGTCCTTGGAGATGACAAGAAATACCCAGTGAAAGGTGTAGGCAATGTTTCTCTTAAACTGAATCAAGGTAATACGATTCACTTACAAGATGTATTATATGTACCTGATCTCAAAAAGAACCTGGTATCCATCTCGGCAATGGAAGAAAAAGGCTATAAGGTAACCTTCAGCGATGGTAAGGTACGCATATGGAAAAATAATGTTAAAGATGCTTTCACTCTTGGGTTTCGAGTTGATTCTTTATATCAAGTCGGTGGAAGTCCGCTAGGTGTCATGTCTTGTGACACATCGCTTCAGTCCGAACTTTGGCATCAGAGGTTTGCCCACCTTCATTACAAATCTCTACCCGATGTAAGACAGATGGTAACAGGGATGCCTGAATTCCAAGTAGAGAAAGAAGGTGTATGTCCGGGATGTGCCGAAGGAAAGCTCAAAAGGGGACCATTCCCTTCAAGTCAAAGCAAGACCTCTGATATATTACAACTAGTTCACTCAGACATATCAGGTATGATGCCTATGAACTCCTTGGGAGGATACTCATATTATCTCACTTTTACAGATGACCATTCTCGAAAGACCTGGATATACTTCTTGAAAAAGAAGGATGAAGTGTTCCCTTGGTTCCGACACTTCAAAGCCCTAATCGAGAATCAAACCGAAAAGAAGATCAAGATCTTAAGAACTGACAATGGGACTGAATATGAATCTAATGAGTTCCATGATTTTTGTAAGGAGGCTGGCATCAAGAGGGAGACTACTACACCATATACTCCTGAACAAAATGGTGTGGCAGAAAGGAAGAACCGCACAATTATGGAAGCTGTCCAGGCCATGCTACATGATCAAAGTCTTCCTAAGTTTCTATGGGCTGAAGCTGCAAACACTGCCGTATATGTACAAAATTGATGCCCTCATCAAGCATTGTGTTCCAAGACTCCTGAAGAAAAATTCACCGGTAAGAAACCTGATGTTTCTCATTTTAAAATTTTTGGAATCCCTCTATACTTTCATGTGCCAAAAGAGAAAAGAAATAAATTGGGAGCATCTGGAAAGAAGGGAATTTTCGTGGGCCATGGTGAAAATACTAAAGGCTATAGAATCTATGTAGCCGGTCAAAGGGAAGTCATAATTAGTCATGATGTCACCTTTGATGAAGATATGGCTCTCAGCAAGGTGATCAATCTTCCGACTTTGAGGAGCTCTCAAGAAGCCGACACCAGGGAACTAAAAGAAAAGGATGATGAATCAATGCATGATGTAGAAGAACCCATGGATCCGATTGATCCTCCTCCATATGAGCCTTCCTCTTCTAGGAAGAGGCCTTCATGGATTAAGGGGTTACTTGATGATGCTGAAGGACATGCTGCACCCCGAGGAACCTTTCGTGAAAGTAAGAAACCTAATGATGCCGTCAAGCATCAAGTATGGAAGGATGCTATGACTGAAGAATATGAGTCTATCATAAAGAATGATGTTTGGGAAGTAGTTCCCAGATCCCAGGACAAGACTGTTTTTACTTCCAAATGGCTTTACAAGATAAAGCATGCAGCAAATGGAAGCACGGAAAAGTATAAGGCTCGTTTTGTTGCTCAAGGTTTCTCCCAAAAGGAAGGTATAGACTATGATGAGATATTTGCACCTGTTGCCAGATATACGACCATCCACTCGATCATAGACCTTTCTGCTTCACAAGGATGGAACCTACATCAGATGGATGTCAAGACTGCATTCTTGCATGGCTCGATCAAAGAAGAGGTCTACGTGGAGCAACCCGAAGGATTTGAGATTTATGATCGAAAATCTCATGTATGCAGGTTGAAGAAAGCTCTCTATGGGCTGAAGCAAGCACCCCGAGCATGGTATGAGAGGATCGATAGCTACTTGATGAAGCTGGGATTTACTAGGAGTGAAGCTGATCCTAACCTTTACTTTAAGGTTGAAGATGACAAGCCTCTCATACTGGTGTTGTATGTGGATGACCTCTTTCTAACAGGTGCAAACCCTCTCATTCACAAATGTAAGAAGGAGATGGCTTCTGAATTTGAAATGAAGGACCAAGGACTTGAAGTGTGGCAGAAGCCAAGGGAAATTTTCCTATCTCAAGGAAAATATGTGGTAAATATATTGGAAAGATTCGGTATGATGGACTGCAAACTTTTAGAAGTTATATGGTAGTGATGTCGGACCAGACTTGGGAAATGCCTTTGAGTTTCAAAAAATCATTCGCATTGATGTTCTTGGTGAACCTCCGTCCGAACATATGTTTTGCAGTTAGCATTGTGAGCTCATATTTGGTTGAGCCTCACTAGATTGATGCCAGGAATCTTCTGAGATGTCTTTAGGACACAATCTCTCATGGATTAAGATACATTGCTTGAGATGTGAGACTACTTGGATATACTGATGTTGATTTGGTAGGCAGTGTGGTGGATGGTAAGAGCACTTCCGGGTATTGTTTCACCTTGGGATCTGCTTTGATATCCTGGATGAGCAGGAAGCAGAAGTCGGTGGCTTTGAGCACCGCCGAAGCAGGATATATTGTTGCTAGCATAACCTCGTGTGAGGCAGTCTGGTTGCGAAAGCTCTTCAGTGAGCTGTTTGGATTTACATTAGATACCACTGTGATTCTCTGTAACAGCCAGAGGTGGGATTCGATTATTGAGGAATCCCGTATTCATCGATTGCTCCAGTAGATAGACATCATCTGGGATATGGTAAGTCGATGAGCAAGGAAGCTCCATCACATTAAGATGATGTACAGGTTGATACACCTTGGCAAAGCCCCGAGGAAAGATCTAATCTGTGATTTTCCCAAACGACTTGGAGTCGGCAAGAAACCCTTGTACAAGGGTCCTGCATGTTGCATACATTGAGCTCTGGGAGCTCTGAGGGCTTGCGGTTCCTACTGGAGCAACATATGACCATAGGGTGACTCACCTTCCCCTGGTGGTGCACACTGGAACACGATGATTCGCTCTCTTGTGGGACAAGATGATTCGCTATCTTGTGGAATAGGATGATTCGCTCTCCTGTGTAGCAGGATGATTAGTTCTCCTATGAGGCCTGGATTGATGTGTTTTCCATGGCAGCCTAGATTGATGTGTTCTCCATGGAAATTGTAGCAGGATTGATGTGTTCTCCTGTGAGGTCTGGATTGATGTGTTCTCCATGGAAATTGTAGCAGGATTGATGTGTTCTCCTGTGAGGACAGGATTGATTAGTTCTCCTGTCGAGGAATCCTATCCATGCAGTCTGGGACTCATGGGAAGTACCTCTCATCTGATCAATTAGTAGGGAAATGAAGTTAGGGACCATAGTAGTACTGATGGACACATCGTTGTAACTACCGTACTCCCTACGCTAGGATGACCTCCATTGATCTGGGATCAATGATACTGGTCTGGGACCTGTGGTAGGAGTTGTACCATACTATGACGCTGACTTCGGGTCAGTTGAGACTGGTCTGGGATCAGTGGTACATACTCTGAGACTGACTTTGAGTTAGTGGAGGATGAAATTCGTCTGGGACCATTGGAGTTGTACTCACTATGACACTGACTTTGGGTTGGTTGAGACTGGTCTGGGACAAGTGGTACATACTCTGAGACTGACTTTGAGTCAGTATGATACATCCTCGATCATTTCTTCTTCTTCATAATTCAGACAAAAGCAGAGTAGAACAGAACAATGCAAGAGCATAGCAGAACAAAACAAAACAATACATATCAGTGCAGGGCAGAACAAGACAAAGCAGAACAGGCAAAATAGAGCAGAGCAGGGCAAGGGTCAGGCTGTACAGGGTAGTGCATTTGATGGATGAATAGTAACGACCGATAGACAGATTGCAGATGAAGTTCTCCATGGTTGAGAGGGAGTGTTAAAATTGGCAACCAGGGAAAAACTTCATGTGGGTCATCTTATTCATGGCTGATAATATTTTTATTAGATTCCTCTCGTCAAGAGGTGTAGGATTGATATAAATATCATCCAATTCCGATAAGTATTCATGGAGATATGAATTTATTTTGATTATGGAATTATTATCAAGCCAACCTACTTAGACAACTCATGTAGGCTCAGAAGCCCAACAGTCGCATCTATTCACCCACCAACATTGTGTATAAATATAAGAGGACTTTTACTCATTTGGACCCACTCATCTCATCACATCTCGCTCTCTCTACTGTGCAGATATGAGTCTCTTCTCTACTGCGCTGAAATGGGTCTCTCTCTCTCACACATGTGAAGCCGGAAGCTGTTGAATTTGAAGCTGCAACTGCAAAAGTAAAGATTGACTTGCGTGGCCTAGAATATCTCCTCTTTGGAATTGTGTTGTAGGTTCATCTGAACCTACTTTGAAAGCCACAACTTTTGGTGGTGGAATGAAGTCAATCCGACGAACGGTTTGCAAGATATCGACTACCCTAGTTTGAAGCCAGAAACTGCTGAAACTGAAGCTGCAACTGCAGAAGTAAAGAATGACTTGCGTGGCCTAGAATATATCCTCATCTGAACTGTGCTCTAGGTTCATCTGAACCTCCTCTAGAAGCCGAAACTTTTGGTGGTGGAATGAAGTCAATCCGACTGTCGGTTTGTGAGATATGGTCTGCCCTAGTTTGATAATGAAGCCGCTAATGCTGATGCTACTGATCTAGGGTTTGCTACTGCTGATATGAATCAGATTTATTGTACTATTTCTCTCTGCTGAATTATTAAATATAAAAGAAGATTTGATCAAAGTGTTTCCCCACACATTGTGGGGTTTGTCCCTGGCTAGCCGCCATATCTTGTGTCTCTTGTCTTGGCTTGTTTTCTCTCGATCGTTTAATGTTCTATCTGCACTTTACTTTATGTACATGTGATTGCTAATCGGTGGAATATAATAAGAAAAAGAAGTAAACTGTTATAAGCATAGAACATATCATAACTTAACACCTTGATTTCCATTTAACAAGTTTGAAAAGTTTCGTTTGTTGTTTGAGCGTCTCTTTTTGGGCATAGATCACATTGCTCATCTTGTTTTTTGTTGATTCTTTGCATCATGAGTTTGAATAGAATTCTATTTTGTGCTTTGGAATTGCTTGAGGTTGATTGTATTGTAAATGTTTCATTGAAGTGTGAAGTGTTTGCGAAGCACTCGTTTTCTCATTTCATTGAAAAATACATAATTCTAGTTTGTTGAATTAGTTAGCATCATTGAATACTAGAGTTACATCGTCATCTTCATTGGAAAAGAAATGAATTCTCTTTACTAGTGAAAGGACTACTTGAAATGTGTTTGATAGGAAAGATAGGAATTGGAAAGAGTTTCTCATCATTTTGTTTTCAAAAAGTGAAATAGTGAAAGGATCATTTTTCTTTCAATTGCTTCTTTGTCGCATTGAGTGTGTTTTCTACTCTCATTAGTGTAAACAATTCATCGAATTGAAAGGATCTTGTCTCATTTAGCTGCATATAGGAGTTTTTCGAGTCACTTCGATAAGGCATAAAAATCTAGACATAATTTCAAGATAAACTCTAAAATGTATTCAATTAACCTAAGGTGCATTTTAAACCTAACGATCACATTTAGAAGGTCTAGGCTAGAGACGAGTTTCTACATCTTTAAACCTAGCAGATATCATTCACTTCGGTGCTAGACAGTGCTTGTACGAACCTGTGTTCCCTGTACCGTCGTGTATATAAAGGGAGACCCCACTATGTTGCAATCCTTTATCCATAGGAAGGGAGTATGCCACCTTGTAAATGTGATAAACTGAACATAGCATTTGGGGAGATTGCCTACCCATACTTCTTGGTTCGCCGAGAGGTATTCTGCAGTTCACGGTTACCTAGTAATCCTTTTTTCCTAGATCATCCTGAGTAGTCATTTTGATCTTTTTGACTCCCTAAATACAAAAGATCACCTGACCACTTGTCCTTTCAAGCTCGTTTGAAACCGAAAGTGATAGAGTCACCTTTGCTTCTTTCTCGACTCTTAAAACATGAAAGAGCCCCAATTTGTTTTTGTCTTGAAAAATTTGTTTTCCATGATAATATAACGTCCCTATTAGTCTTTTTATAGACCACATCATGAGTATACCTTAAATACATTTTAAATCCTTGGAATCAATCTCTCTCTTCTAGTTAATTGAGACAAAATCATCGTGGTTGAACCAGTCGGTTCGCCTAGTTCCTCTTCCTCTCCTCTGCCTGAAAGATCGACTAAGGATCCCTTTCTTGAATTTCCGCAGTCACTTGAGGACCAAGGTGTTGAACTTGGAATTGTTTTGAGTATTCAACCTTTTTCATCTCGTCCTCCCCCTCCTTCAGATACTGGGTCACTTTCTGATATTGGCCCAAAATCTGCGGATAATCCTATCCAGACTCTCGAGAGTCCGCTGACATCTAAAGGCAACCTTGGACTGGTTGTTTATCCTTCGAATCCTTTGTTGGATCCTATTGTGATATCACCACAACGTCGGTATAATCCCTATGATCAGCTGGGTATTCCTTTGGAATTATCCCCTTGAACATCTTCGATAGTTCGTCGCCGTCTATTTTCGCCCATGGAATGAGAAGATGAAATATCAGTCTCCTCTCCGGGTCACTCAGAGGTTTCCACTCCACACACAGTTGAGGAACAGGAATATCCTTTCCCTCCTGAAGGTTTCCCTTATACGGGAAACATTCCGACCAATGTTCATCCTTAGTTACTATGTAACTATGTGAGTTTAGCTCAACTAGTTTCAGGCACACCTAATGCCTCATCACTATATCACAACCCTATCTGGGCATCTTATGCTATGCCTACCTCAAGTCCATTCATTCAAAACCTGACCTCCCAACCAATGGTGTATTTTGTATTTACTTCAGTCCCAGTGCAACCCACCATTTTGAATCCTCTTGTTTCATCGGTCCAAGTAACTCGTCTGGTTCAACCGACGTCTCGAGTCATTTCTCTATTAGTTCTTTGATCCCTCCAGTGAGTGGACAGGCTATGCCACCGCCTAGGGGGAAAAGTCCAAATGTTTCTATGATTTCTGGTACAGCCAATGTGAGTGGCTCACAAGCTTACATGGTGGGAATGAACCAACCCTCTTCGGGAGCCATTCTAAACCTTGTTGGTCCTACTGGATCAAGTAATTTCTAGTACCAATAGTCGAACCATGTTGGTCCGTCTGGGTCAAGTAACATACAATACCATTAGTCTAATATGGCTCAAGTTTAGTACCAACGTCTTTATGTTCCATATGATTCACACGCGATGGTTAATCTGCCCTACATGCCTTAGCCTGGATCTTATGTATATCCTAGTCCATCCGCCATGCCTAGTGGATATGTCTAAATACAGTTTAGGAACTTTCAAGGTGTCATTCCGGGAATGGTTCAAGTACCTTTACAACAGCAAGGACAACTTTTGCAGCAGCAAGGGCAACCTTCATTGCATCAAGGCTAGATGATTCCACAACAAGGACAACTACAACAACTGCAGGGGAAACCTTCACAACCGTTGCAACAAACCATGTAGCATCAAGTGCAGTATACGTCGCAATCCTCCCATCATATGCCTTCGCAAGGTCAACTTTTGTAGCAGTAGGGACAACATTTACATCCACAATGTCAACCCTTGCAACAACAAGGTAAACCCGAGCAGCAACAACCCTTATACTCATATCAACAGGGTCAATCCTTGCAAGGGCAAGGTTAGGGTCAAGTCCTACATCAAGAGGCGAAAAATCCTTATTTCCAAGGGCAACAGATTCAGCCCCTTTTGTCCAAGGAGAACAGGTCCAAAATCCTTATATCCAAGGGTTGCAAGTGCAGAATCCTTACATCCAAGGGCAGCAGGTCCAAAACCCTTTCGTCTAGGGGAAGTAGGTCCAAAACCCTTATGCTCAGGGACATCAAGTGAAAAATCCATATGTCTAAGGAAAATAGGCTCAATAGCCTTTTACCCTGTATGTTTCTTATCAACATCCTATGGTGGGACAGTTTCAAGGCTTTCAAGGTCAGAATCCTCCCTACGGGCAAGGTAACTTATAGCGTGGGAAAAATCAAATTCAAAATGGACAAAATCCTCCACTATGGGGACAAAATTATTACTAGTAGGGATGGGTCTCGCCACTTGGGCCCCCTTATCCCTCAAATGCCTTTCAATACCGAATTTTCATTCTTGGCTACAATGGAATTGTCAGATGTGTCTAGACTCATGAATTACCCAATTCTTCATTCGCCATACTAGCCTCGAGTTCCATCCAAGATCCCAAGCGATTGTCTGAGGTTTGAAGGAAAAGCAAAAGAGGTTCCACAAGCCCATGTGATGACATATCACCTCTAGTGCTCCTCGAATTCCTACGTTGATGATTCCATTTGTCTCTGGCTTTCCCAACAAAATATTATAGGTACTACAACCAAATGGTATATCGAGCTACCTCGAAATATCTATCATGACTTTAACACTCTCGCCATGGCCTTTCTCACACATTTCCAGTTATCGTTTTGCTATGAAACTGGCACCCATCTGCTAACATCACTCAAGTAAGAGACTATGACCCACATCACTAATCACATCCATGAATAGAGACGTAAGCACCTCCTGATTAAGTTTGAGATTGCTGATCAATTGTTGATCGAGTGGTTCACCAAATCATTCGTCAACAAAATTGTTGAGGACATTTCTATGGGTGGATGTGTCACTGAGGAACAGACCATTGCGTGTGCCTGGTATCTAGACCTCATATATTCACAATCTGGCATCTTATATGATGTGTTACTCGATGCATCCAGACCATCATCTGATCTGATGACATCTAAGTCTCCTGCTACAACTCTTATTGATGGAGTAATTGATTCAGTGACTCAGACGTTGCAAAATCTTCTTCCAAACAGAAGTCGGTCTCCAACACTGCTTCCAATGATTTGTCTTGCAATTCATCTAGCCCTGATAAAACCTCATAGGTTGACACTGTCCAGTCTACCACAGTGAACAAATCCTCCAAAGGTAAGAAGAAAGGCAAAGGAAAGGGTAAAGTCGATGCCCTGAAATAGGGTCCTCCTAAGTCATCTACTAGTGATGCTTCCCAATAGAAGCCCAAATATCCATGCTGCATTTGTGAGGAGGATCACTATATTAAGGGTTGTACTAGACGATCTGAAGTCAGTCATTTTCTCAAAGGGACCCCAGCTATCCTGAAAGAGCCCTTTCCATCCCAACAGACCCAAATGGTAGACTAGCCTCAGTCATCCTCTTCCACAGGTTCACAAGTGTTCATGATGAGTACACCGATTAACGTTGCTACCAGGTTAAAATATTATCAAACTCCTACCCCAACAACAGAGAAAGAGAAAGAAGGTACCCCTTCTTCTTCTGCCCCATCCAATTATGGTCCTCTCCATATAGAGCGACCTAATCCTGATTCTATCATTCGACCACCTTCTCGAGGTGTGCTACGAAAGTCCTCGTACAATCCCAACGGCTCAACATTATAACATTTTTGAAGTTTTGGCTCAAGCGCCATCAACCATGTCTGTTCTCGAGGTCCTTTAAAGCTTTCCTTCTTAGCGGAGATAATTATTGTTAGCTACTGGATGAATTGATCCATCTAACTCTAATCTCATTTGTTTTGAAGTGGAAAACCATTTCCTGCACTTACCTCATCAGATTTCCTCTCTCATTCAGGTGATCATAAATGAGAAAATCATTCATAGGACCATCATCGATGAAGGTTCTTCCACCTGCATCATGTCGGTCACTTATTGGAAGGCGATTGGTTCTCCTACTTTGAACTAGTCCCCTAACACTTTGGAAGCTTTTAACAGACACAATTCATGACCATTTGATGTCCTTCCCAACCTTTCCATCACTTTGGAGGGAAATACAATACACGTCGAAGTAGAGATTGTTGATGCTAATCTTAACTAAAATCTTCTACTCAGACGAAGCTGAACCCATGCCATGCATGTTGTAGCCTCCTCCTTTTCTATGTGATTCATTTTCCCCATCAAGAGAAGATAGTCACAATCGACCAAATGTCCTTCTTTGCCTCTTCCTCCTTGGATGGCAATGTTCTGTATGTAAAGTACACTGATTCTCTTTATGAGAGTGTGGGGGAAGGAATCTTTAAAGATCCTACCTTGATGGGTATTTTTCCGCTTCCACCTCCTCATGTTGCCTCGGTCAACATGATTTCAGTGAAGTCTAATCCTTGGGTCATTCTCTCACTAGATCTTGTTGATACATGGGGCAAGGTTATGTCGTTAAGCCCTACGAAAATTAATTATGTAGAAATTGTTTTGGCTTTGCCTTCGGTATCCTCTGATCATCTTGTTTTGAGAACATCTCTCACCGCGTATTCTCAATAGCTGTGGCTTGGTTCTTCAGAATCTCCCGATCACTTAACCGAGACTTTTCTTTCGGACGAGAGTATCATGGAAGTCATGTCTCTGGAGGAAGTACCTTGGAATGACACTCATCATTGTTCCTCATTCTTGCTTGGCCTAGCGGTCATGTCTACTTGTCTGGAGAAGTTCTCTTCTCAGTTCCTAACCCTATCACTTAAACATCTTCGGTAGTTCGTCGCCGTCTGTTTTCACGCATGGAATGAGAAGACAAAATATCAGTCTCCTCTCCAGGTCACTCGGAGGTTTCCACTCCATGCACAGTCGAGGAATAAGAATATCCTTTGGCATCTGAAGGTTTCCCTTACACGGGAAACATTCCGACTAGTGTTCATCCTTAGTTACTATGTAACTACGTGAGTTTAGCTCAGCTGGTTTTAGGCACGCCTAATGCATCATCACTATATCACAACCCTATCTGGGCATCTCATGCTATGCCTACCTCAAGTTCATTCATTTAGAACCTGACCTCCCAACCAATGGTGTATTTTGTAGTTAATTCAGTCCCGGTGCAAGCCATCATTCTGAATCCTCTTGTTTCTTTAGTCCAAGTAAATCATCTAGTTCAACCGACGGTCTCGAGTCATGTCTCTGTCAGTTCTTCGATCCCTCCAGTGAGTGGATAGGCTATGCCACTGCCTGGGGGACAAAGTCCAAATGTTTTTATAATGTCTAGTACAACCAATGTGAGTGGCTCACAAGCTCACATGGTGGGAATGAACCAACCCTCTTCGGGAGCCATTCTAAACCCTGTTGGTCCTACTGGATCGAGTAATTTTCAGTACCAATAGTCGAACCCTGTTGGTCTGTCTGGGTCAAGTAACATCCAGTACCATCAGTCTAATATGGATCAGGTTCAGTACCAATGTCTTTATGTTCCATATGGTTCACACGCGATTGTTAATCCATGCTACATCCCTCAACCTGGATCTTATGTATAGCCTTGTCCATCCGCCACACCTAGTGGATATGGACAGATACAATTTGGGAACTTTCAAGGTGTCATTCCGGGAACTGTTCAAGTACCTTTGCAGCAGCAAGGACAACTTTTGCAGTAGCAAGGGAAACCTTCATTGCATCAAGGCCTGATGATGCCATAACAAGGACAACTACAACAACTGCAAGGGAAACCCTCACAACCATTGCAACAAACCATGTAGCATCAAGTGCAATATACGTCACAATCCTCCCATCCTATGCCTTCGCAAGGTCAACTTTTGTAGGCGTAGGAACAACATTTCCATCCACAAGGTCAACCCTTGCAACAACAAGGTAAACCTGGGCAGCAATAACCCTTATACTCATATCAATAGGGTCAACCCTTGCAAGGGCAAGGTTAGGGTCAAGTCCTACAGCAAGAGGTACAAAATCCTTATTTTCAAGGGCAATAGATTCAACCCCTTTTGTCCAAGGAGAATAGGTCCCAAATCCTTATATCCAAGGGTTGCAAGTGCAGAATCCATACATCCAAGGGCAGCAGGTCCAAAACCCTTTCGTCCAGGGGAAGTAGGTCCAAAACACTTATGCTCAAGGACATCAGGTGAGAAATCCATGTGTCTAAGGAAAATAGGCTCAATAGCCTTTTAACTTGTATGTTGCTTATCAACATCCTATGGTGGGACAGTTTCAAGGCTTTCAAGGTCAGAATCCTCTCTACGGGCAAGGTAACATAGAGTGTGGGAAAAATCAAATTCAAAATGGACAAAATCCTCCACTATGGGGACAAAATTCTTATCAGCAGGGATGGGTCTCGCCAGTTGGTCCCCCTTATCGACCTCAAATGCCTTTCAATACCAAATTTTCATTCTTGGCTACAGTGGAATTGTCAGATGTGTCTAGACTCATGAATGACCCAATTCTTCATTCGCCATATTGGCCTCAAGTTCCATCCAAGATCCCAAGTGATTGTCTGAAGTTTGAAGGAAAAGCAAAAGAGGTTCCACAAGCCCATGTGATGACATATCACCTCTAGTGCTCCTCAAATTCCTACGTTGATGATTCCATTCATCTTTGGCTTTCCCAACAAAATCTTATAGGTACTGCAGCCAAATGGTATATTGAGCTACCTCAAAATACCTATCATGACTTTAACACTCTTGCCATGGCCTTTCTCACACATTTCCAGTTGTCAATTTGCTATGAAACTAGCACCCATATGCTAACGTCGCTCAAGTAAGACACTGCGACCGAGATCTCTAATCACATCCATTAATAGAGATGTAGGCACCTCCTGATTAAGTTTGAGATTGCTGATTAGTTGTTGACCGAGTGGTTCACAAAATCATTCGTCAACAAATTTTTTGAGGACATTTCTATGGGTGGATGTGTTACTGAGGAACAGGCCATCATGTGTGCCTGGTATCTAGACCTCGTCTATTCACAATTTGGCATGTTATACGATGTGTTACTCGATGCACCCAGACCATCATCTGATCTGATGACATCTAAGTCTCCGACTACACCTCTTATTGATGGAGTAATTGATTCAGTGACTCAGACCCTGCAAGATCTTCTTCCAACCAGAAGTTGGTCTCCAACACTGCTTCCAATGATTTGCCTCACAGTTCATCTAGCCCTGATAAAACCTCATAGGTTCACATTGTCTAGTCTGCCGCAGCAGACAAATCCTCCAAAGGTAAGAAGAAAGGCAAAGGAAAGGGTAAAGTCAATGCCCCGAAATAGGGTCCTCCTAAGTCATCTACTGGTGATGCTTCCCAACAGAAGCCCAAATATCCATGCCTCATTTGTGAGGAGGATCACTATATTAAGGATTGTCCTAGACGATCTAAAGTCAATCGTTTTCTCAAAGGGACCCCAGCTGTCCTAAAAGAGCCCTTTCCATCCAAACATACCCAAATGGTAGACTAGCCTCAGTCATCCACTTCCACAGATTCACAAGTGTTCATCATGAGTACACTGATTAACGTGGCTACCAGGTCAAAATATTATCAAACTCCTACCATGACAGCAGGGAAAGAGAAAGAAGATACCCTTTCTTCTTCTGCCCCGTCCAGTTCTGGTCCTCTCCATTTAGAACGACCTAATCCTGATTCTATCATTCGACCACCTTCTCTAGGTGTGCTACGAAAGTCCTCGTACAATCCCAATGCTCGAGCGGCTCAACATTATAACGTTTTAGAAGTTTTGGCTCAAGCGCCATCAACCATGTCTGCCCTCGAGGTCCTTTAAAGCTGTCCTTCTTAGCGGAAATAATTACTGTCGGCTACTGGGTGAATTGATACATCTAACTCTAATCTCATTTGTTTTGACGTGGAAAACCATGTTCTGCATTTACCTCATCAGATTTCCTTTCTCATTCAGGTGATCATAAATGAGAAAATCATTCATAGGACTGTCATCGACGAAGGTGCTTCCACCTGCATCATGTCACTCACTTATTGGAAGGCGATTGGTTCTCCTACTCTAAACTAGTCCCCTAACACTTTGGAAGCTTTTAACAGACACAATTCGTGACCATTCAGTGTCCTTCCCAACCTTTCCATCACTTTGGAGGGTAAGACATTACATGTCGAAGTTGAGATTGTTGACGCTAACCTTAACTACAATCTTCTACTCAGACGAAGCTAGACCCATGCAATGCATGTTGTAGCCTCCTCCTTTTCTATGTGATTCATTTTCCCCATCAAGGGAAGATAGTCACAGTCGACCAAATGTCCTTCTTTGCCTCTTCCTCCTTAGATGGCAATGTTATGTATGTAAAGTACACTGATTCTCCTTATGAGAGTGTGGGGGAAGGAATCTTTAAAGATCCTACCTTGATGGGTATTTTTCCACTTCCACCTCCTCATGTTGCCATTGTCAACCTGATTTCGGTCAAGTCTGATCCTTGGGTCATTCCCTCACTAGATCTTGTTGATACGTGGGGCAAGGTTATGTTGTTAAGCCCTACGAAAATTACTTATGTGGAAATTGTTTCGGCTTTGCCTTCGGTATCATCTGATCATCCTATTTCGAGAACATCTCTCGATACGCATTATCAATCGCCGTGGCTTGGTTCTTCAAAATCTCCCGATCACTTAGCCGAGACTTTTCTTTCTGACGAGAGTATCATGGAAGTCATGTCTCCATAGGAAGTACCTTGGAACGACACTCATCATCGTTCCTTGTTCTTTCCTGGCCCAGTGGTCATGTCTACTTGTCTCGAGAAGTTCTCTTCTTAGTTCCCAACCCTACCACTTCAGACACTGATCACGACTCATGAAGTTTAGTCAGAAGGGAACTTGGGTAACATTATGCAAACGATGCTAATTGATATTTCTGTCAAGCCTGGTGTCATTGAAAATGTCCATATTGGGGTAACTTGTTCTCCAGAAGAGATCAAGCTCTACACCCATCTATTCCAAGAGCTCCAGGATGTTTTTGCATGGTCATATGAAGAAATTCCCGGCATTAAACCAAGTATAGAAGTGCACAATATTCCAACTTATCCTCATGCGAAGCTGATTCGCCAGCAACTTCGTCCAGTACACCCTAGAAAAGTGGTCGCCATCAAGGGTGAAGTTGAAAGATTTCTAAAAGCTAGATTTATTTATCCAATCCCTCTTATACATTGGGTGTCGAAAATTGTACCAGTGACAAAGAAACAAGGCACTATTCATGTTTGCATCAATTACCATGATCTCAATCGTGCATGTCCTAAGGATAATTACCCCACTCCCTTCATTGACCATATCATTGATGAATGTGTTAGGAGTGAATTATTTTCCTTTATGGATGGTTTCTCTGGTTACAACCAGATGAACAGTGTGCTCACTGATGAAAATAAGACAACCTTTATCTGTCCGTGGGGGACCTTCGCATATAAAAAGCTCCCTTTTGGCCATAAGAATGTTGGGGTCACCTTTCAGAGAGTGATGTCTTATGCATTCCACAACATTAGAAACAATGTTCAACCTTACTTGGATGATCTCCCAACTCATTCTCGTAAATGTTATGATCACCTTGATCATCTCGGGAAAATTTTTATTCACTATAGATACTACAACATTCGGCTGAATCCGCATAAATGTGTCTTCTACGTCGAATCGGGACAACTCCTCAGCTTTATTGTTTTGAAAGAAGGCATTCTCCTTGATCCTCTTAAAGTCAAGGCCATAGTTAATTTACCCCCTCCATCTTCATTGCATCAACTGTAGATTCTGAAGGGAAAAAAAAATTTCCTCCATCATTTTGTACTGAACTATGCTGAGCTAGCTTCAGGGTTCACCTGGTTGCTCAACCAAGGAAACCCATTTGTTTGGGATGGGGCTTCCTAAAAGCCTTTCAATGACCTAAAAGTTGTCCTCACCAATGCTCCTTTGCTGCACCCCCCGAACTATCATCACGATTACTTCCTTTATCTAGATGCAGCCTCTAGTATCATCATTATATGTTGGTACATGACGATGATGAAGGCAATGAACATGTTATTTACTACCTCAGTCGCAATCTCGTCGACACCGAGACACATTATGCTCATGTCGAGAAGTTAGCTTTGGTTGTTGTACAAGTTGTTCAACACTTTCGGCATTAAATTCTACTCCACACTGCCATTGTGATTTCCAAATGCAACCCCATGACCTACATCCCGACTCATTAGTTTATGGGGAGAAATTATTCAAAGTGGATTTTTATCCTCCAAGAATTTGATTTGGTGTTAACTACCTCCAAATCTAAGAAATCACTAGTCTTCGCTGAGTTGATATGCTCCCTTCCCTCCACTTCTCTTCCTGTCGATGCCGATGAGAAGCTCTCGGATGACACTCTTTTCTTAAGTAGCACTCTCGACCCCTAGTATGGTGATATCATCGTGTATCTCCAGACATCCATTTTCTGGTCAGCGTGGACCAAGGATGATTGCCGATGCATTCAACATCAATCTCAACCTTACCGTATCAATGGAGATACTTTATACTGCATTGGTATCAATTCAATTCTTCATCGATGTCTCACTCTCGAGGAGGCTGAGAGAGTGTTGAATGACTGCCATTCTAGCACATGTAGTGGTCACCTATCTGGATATATTACTGCTCAAAAATTCCTTCGCACTGGTTATTTTGGGCCCTCCATCTTCAAGGATTGCATCCTTACTATTCACAAGTGTCATGAGTGCCAAATTTATCAATGCAAAATGCGCACCCCACCCGCTCACCTACACCCCGTTATTATCGTTGGTCCTTTTGCCAAATGGGGCATCGACTATATGACCTATAACCCTCATTCGACCAGAGGCATGGGTATATTATCATTGCTATGGAATATTTCACCAAATGGGCCGAATTGATGCCTACATACTCTATGGATGGTAAAACGGGAGCTCAATTTCTATTTAATCACATTATTTCCAGGTTTGGAGTGCCTCAGGCCATTGTCACTGACCATGGCTCTCATTTTCGAGATTACATGATGGTTGACTTGACTTCTACATTGGGCTTATGCCACGATGTCTCAACCCCATTTCCTGCTTATTATGTTTCTACCTGCTTTGCAGATGTCGGTGTCTCCTCACATCGGTTTCCCTGATGGTGCTTGTCATAGTACTCAGAATCTATCATCTACGACATGGGCCATTTATGACCCCCATGGTGAGTTGATTGATCGTCAAGGTATTTTTCTAGGCCAAACAACTAATAACATCGCTGAATATAACATAGTTATCAAATTGTTGTCAGAAGCTATCGCTCTTGGCATTGAAGAATTGGTTGTCAACCTTGATTCACAACTTGTTGTTCTTAAACTCAATGGGCAACATTCCGTCAGAAACCCTCAAATATTGAGAATGTATCTATGTATTTGTCTATTGGAGAGAAATTTTGATTAGATTACATATCATCATATTCCTAGGCACATGAATACATTGACAGATGCATTAGCTAGTTATGTGCTGGATAGACATTTGCGAAACATGTAAAAAAATCAAAGACAAAGCATTTGTATCATAATGAGAAAGGAAATATAACATATATCTACATATATATATATATATATATATATATATATATATATATATATATATATATATATATATATATATGTCAATAATGTTTGTCATACATCAAAACCCCAAAAAAATAATATGTGTGCTCAAATACATTCGTGGCTTGCAGGCCTCAAAAATGTGGAATGCTAGACCTATGAACTAATCAATATGATGTTCATGGTAGCATGTAACTGCTTGTACTACACAATTCAATAGTCGTTGGACCTGATCTGATACACCCACTGGGTGCCTCTAATAGTAGCGTGGGATGTCTCCCATCCGAGCATACTCTGGGATACCATGGGTCAATCCCTCAAGGTTCCACGCAATCTCCTCCTTATTATCGCTTCCTTCCTGATAAGGAGCGACATAGAATTGCCGAGCAATGCGCCTGACAATCGGGGACATCCCGAAAGGACGTTTTGGTCCAACGTATACATTTATAAAATCGAAATTTCATGAATACATATATTTCAAAAACAATAAAAAATTAAAAATTAAAATTGTTTGTTTTTACCTCCATCATCGTAATACTCTGCCTCTAGGAGTGGCATAACCGATCACCGTGGAAGTCGGTACCCCTGTAAGGCCAATCCTATACCACAATCAGCTGTCATCATAGCCATGAGAATAAGGCGGGCTTATAGGACATTTGTTGGCCCTCGGTAATCTTAGGCATCAATGCACTCCAACAGACCATACATGGGTCTCATGGCAATGGTGGTTCCACCTTAGTAAGCTAGTAGTGAAATAGCAGGACCCACTCCAGAAAGAAGGTCACTAGAACAGACCCATAGAAGAACTGCTTGAGATTCCCCACCTTGGCTTTAGATAGTTGGCGCTTCATGGTTACCTTCATGGCTTCCACCGAGTTGAAAATAGTCAGTGCCATATAGTCCATAACATAATGAAACTTCAACTTGCTGGTTTCATGCTGTGCTCGAGCACTAGCCACTCTGTTTATGGTCAACAATAGCACTCCTAGCACAAGATCACGAATTTTCATGTTCTCTATTTTGTCACTCTTTTATTTGAGTGCTTCCGGGCAGTGTTCTGCAAGTAACATGGTCACACTTGCCCGAATAGGTCTTGACCCATAAAGATTGACTGTCTCCCCTCTTTGGGACAGTCCTATGATGAAATAAATGTTGAAAGTTTCCAACTCTAATTCTTGGTCACTGATCATGAAAACTTCCCAATTGATATTCCAAAGACTGATAAGATACCATAGCAATTCTGGTTGAGTCTGAAGACTTGATGTGAGGAAGAATTTGAGTAACCCACAGTTACTTAGAGCATTTAAGCAATTTGTGTATACCATTTCTTTTGTTTCAATTTCCTCATGCTCGCATTCCTTCCAATCCACCATTTTTCGCGATTTTTTCCCGGCAAAAACCATGCAATCAAGTCAATAAAAATCATTGGCTAGAATTTGGAAATTTTATGTTTGCGGTGCCAGCACAACTATTTTGAAAGCAATAGCGCCAACAACGCACTTGAAAATATTGATAACCCCCAATCGGTGCAATTCTGTGCCAAGAAATCGCGTTGACCAAGGGTGATTTTGTTTTGCTAAAATCTCCTCAAAAAATCCAAAAAACGGTTAAAAATAGGTAAAACAAGCATGAAAATGGAGCTAAAGGTCTTGGCTTACCTGAAACTAATAGATCATTGAATGACTCCCCGGATCTCTTGCATTCTGCTCCTGAAAAACTAGGGCAAAAATGGGTGAAAAGTTCTTCACACAAAGGTAAAATGGTAAATGGTAAAAAATAATTACTTTTTCCTCCTTTTATTCATTTTTCATGAAATATTAGGGTTTTAAAAGTATTTTTCACCTATTTTTGCCTCAGAACTGGATAATGCATTTACCTTTTGTGCAGAGACTCATGGCGGATTACTGATGATGGTACTGGAGTCATAGTTAAGCTCTTTTCTCGACTCATAAAACTCAAATGAAAAGATCACCAAGTTTTTTTCCCTTTTTGACTTGTAAAAAAGAATAAAAATGGGGGGTCCACTTTCAAGCTCTTTTCCAGCTCTTTAAAATGAGAAAATTGTTGAGATCTTGTCGTTTTGAACTCGTTAAAGGCTGCGAAACATCATTTACCGAGTATACATTTACCCCTTTTTTGGGCTGGGTCAAACTATTTACGAAAAAGGTACTCCTTGATTGAAATGATCAAGTGGTTCTCTCAAGTATCATTTTCTACCTTTTCAGGCTCGAGAGACACAAATGTACGAGAAGGGACCATGTGGAGTTTTCTTTTCTGTGTCTTTTTCAAACTCTCTAAACATTAAAAAGATATCGAGTTACACCTTTGTTGGACTCGTTAAAATATTAGATGACATTGAATTCGTCACCATGATAGACATGAGATTCTCCTTCATAGGGCTTACTAAACTTACTAGGTCGGATTCATCTGAAGGATGAACTTACAATGCAAACACATGCTATTCCCTTCAAGCTTGCGATAAAAAATAATTGGGGTACCTACCAGAAATGGTGGGGGAAAATGGGAAATTCTATCAGTCGTGTCAACAACTCACTCTTGGACATGACACTTTCTACTTCATGTTATGTTGGGATATCTTCCTTTTCATCATTGATCTTCCTGGGTTGGGCCATTCATTTTTTCCTCCCATTTGATCTCTGCCATGTCATCATGACCACTGATCGTATGGATCCAAAAGTTGCCAAACTCTAGAGTCGTGTCACTGATATGTTTGAGAGTTAGTCCTTTTGCAGTCACACTTACTCTTGATTCTCTGTATCATCTGAAATCATTGCATCCCTTTGTCTCGTGTCGATGATGTGGGATACATCATGGCCCTCCGACGTAGTCACTTCCTATCGACTTCAGCTTATTATCCAAGAAGCTGGCTGAGAGACTCCCTTTCAGTACCTTAGAGCTTGCATGCCCTAATGGCAAGATTTTCACACCTGATGACAAGTTCACGCCATTGGCTTTCGATTGGGTGATTTCATGGGTGTTCAACTTCAGTTCCTTTATTTACATTCTATGAATTGTGCTACTAGTACCTTGAGAACCATTGTCATTATTGGTGGTTTCTCTCGCGCTTGTTAATGGTTCACATCATTGACCGGTAATCAAGAAACTTTCTAGCATATTCGACTTCAAAACATTCATTCACATGTTAGGATTTGTACTTTGATCCAGTCGTTTGGAGCGTAAGACCCCCGGCTTCGATCACACTAGTATAGGTTGTGAGGTGATGTGACATGATCATGTTGATATACATGTCTCTTTCAGATGGATGGTTGCGACCATACAATGAGTTGTTATATGTGATCCTTCTCATTCTTGGATGGCTACGACCATACCTTCATTTCGTTATGATCCTTTCTATTGTATGGTTGCGCCCTTGCCTTGGATCCATTTACATGATCATTCTCTGGATGGTTGCATCCATACCATGATTCATGTATCATTTGTTAGAGTTTTCAGTGATGTATATGTACCTATGCTTGCTTACAGGTTTTCCGACAACGGACTCTGGTTCCCCACATCCACTTGTAAAGCATTTCACCCCTCACTCTAATTCAGCCTTCATACTTTAGGGGGCATCTGTTACACAACATTTTGTCACTGTCACTTTACTCCCTATCCATGATCCTAGAGGACCTCTACCGTGAACCCTACATGCTTTCCCATCATGAATAAACTCCCAGTATGTCCCTCTCCATGAGAAGAATAATTCCCCTTTGCATCATTTCCGAAGAATCTTCCTTTTACCCCTGTTTAGAAGGCCGACGCTATTGACCAGTTTCCTCCTCATGCCGATTTGAGAGATTAAAAATAGCACTATCATCACATGGAGAGATTGTGCCCTTTTCCAGTCGCACCGATCCTCTTTTGGCAAGTTTTTTAAATATGGAGTCGAAGCTTCCGGGTCTAGAAGCTTCATAACGAAATTCTTGTAGATGGTTGGGCTGGATGAAGCCAAAGAAGTTAGTGTTAGCTACCTATACCAATAGGTTTCATATTTCATGATTGGCAATAAAAAGGTCCAAATATGCTCTGCTTTGATGATTCAAAGATCACATATTTCCAAGAGAATACAATCTGTGCTTATAGCTTGATATGGACTCAAATTTTGATGGATGGTCCAACAGTCTAATCTGGATCATGCCATGTTTTGAATTTCCAGTTGCAGAATAGAGAAAGAAGTCTATCCAAACTGTTTAAACTTGGCAGACAAGTAGTTTAGGTAGAGAAGAAAGGTTCCCAACAGCTTAATCTAGGACCTTGGAAGAAATAAGGGTAGAAGTAGATAGAAAAACAAAAGAAAAGGCCAAAGAAAAGAAAAGGCAGATAAGGGTCTGCAAGTCCAAGTGCACCCTCCAAGAAGAAATAGAAAATGCTAGGCAAATAGATGGGTAGGCAGTTGGGGTTGCAGAAAGGTCATTTCTTATAAGTTGCATGTGTGCTAACTTTGTTTACCAAAGCAAAATCAATGAATTGAGAAGGTGTTATTCTTCATCAAGTTGCAGCAAGCAAGAAGCATGTCTAACCTCCCTTCTTCCCCTTTTTTCCATTTCATTACTAACACTCCCTTATCAGTTGAGATTCATGGAAAAAATTATGGTTTCATGGTGGTTCTTAATATTTTAGAAGCCACACTTCTTGTCTAAAATTCTTTTCATTTTGATCTACTCCCTAAACTAAGTAAGTTTCAAATAAACTTAGTGGTTTCCCCCTCATTCACTTTTTCATCCATATTTACCCCTAACTCTAATATGTAATTCCCTTATGTTACCCCTTTTCCCTAGTATTATTAACACCATGGTGTATAAACCCCCAAGCATTCTATAAATATCCTCCTTTTAGCATTATAGCTAAATATGTCTGTCTGAAGGGAGATTTTAGTCCCCCTGGGACTGTGGTCAACCCTGTCCTGGGGCTGCTCTAACCTCTGGTTATGAGCAACAACCTTTCCCCTAAGCTCTCACCTTCCCTCTGCTCAGAAAAACCCAAAAATTCCCCAAAAAAACCTTGCAAAAAACCCCTCCTACCCATAACCCCCTTTGAAATTGTGAAATAACCCAAAAACCCACCTCTTGGCACTTATCCAAAGTTTCGGCACGTATGTTTGATTTTTCAAAATACATTGAAAAGCCTTACAAAACACCATATCCTAATGTTTTCCACCGGGCGCATATTCCAAAACAAATAATAAATTAATCCCGCCCCCCATCTGTATTGTCTGATCACATCACTCTTCCGTCAACCGACGGATCGGACCCATGTGATCCGATAGCCCTCGTTGATATCGGAGCGGCCCCGACGTCCGACAGATACCTTCCGATATCTGTCAGAAGGTGACGTCAGGCGCCCGCCACGCGCCTTCCCCAAAATGCATCGGAGGTACACCTGACACATTCCACCTCCGTAGCTATAGCGGTGCGATTTAAAACCACTAACCGTTTCCGGTTTCGGTCGATCCGCTCATCCAACGTCATCCCCACATCATTGCCACCCCGCCATCGCGTCAACCTTTTTGTCCACCCCTGTGCCAATGTGTCTGCCATCACATCATCTCCGTGGACCAATAGCCGCTCGCCACCTCACCCGATGACGTCATGCTGACGTCATCCGACTCCGACCCCACCTGATGACGTCATGCTGACGTCATCCCAAAAATGCGCCAATATTGCCAAAAATCCATTTTTAGGCCAAAATCTCATGTTTTTTCCACTTTTGGCAAAAGACACTACTGCTATTTCTGCATGCTGCTCACGTCCAAACTAGCACTAGCCTGCTAAAGTTGATTCCGAGACCGCCAGAGCCTCCATTGCACCTGCATTCGCAACTCGTGCCGACGAATTCACCAGGTATTCTTCAAAATCATCCCATAAGCCTGGTTTTATCCATAATTCCGCAAATAAACTGTTAACAGACTTTAAAACTCTATTTTCATCGTTAAACACACAGTGGCCTGCACTTATATCCAGCAAGTGAAGCCATTAAACTCCTGCTGGGCCGCATTTGACAAATTGAGTTGAAATTCACAGCTAGTTCGCGCAGTCGTGAACTAGGAACCTTAACTGACCAAATCCACCACAGAAAACACTTTGCTCAGTCCTGCTACTATTTTGTCAGTCCTTTAAGCAGTATTTCAATTGCTGCAACTGTCTCACTCACCCTCTGTTCCACACAATTCACATTTCTCCCTCAAAGAAAACTCTTGGCGTTGCTCTTTATAGCAACTCTATCCAAAATTCTAGGAGAAGTCATGGATCCACCAGTGGCTCCAATAGCATTAAACATTGCTCCATTAAATGCCCCTCAGAGACAATTGGAATGGCAGTCTCTGGCAGAAATGGACTATTAGATTTCAGAGGAAATGCTGATGGGTACTAAGTTCCACATCCACCTGCTCAATGAACTGAAGGCTAAGCATCAGGGTGGAACAGATGTGCTGGGCATATGGGGCTCATTCCTCCCTATTTTCAAGCTCCCTCAAGTTAACCAATTCCCTGAGTTGATCCATCTGTGTGCTGAAAATTATGACCCCACTCAAGGGTAGTTCTTGACCCTTCAGGATCAGTTGTGTTTTATGTCACCCCAGAAGCTATCAAGGATATGCTCTGCTTCAGGGCTGAGAAGAAACTGGTCCCTCTATCACTTGTAGACCTGATAAATCGAGGAGCCAAAATGACAGATGCTCAGGTCACCAAACTAAACCAGCTATACATTGGCTCTGACTTTGTGAAGTATCCTCCTATCAATCAGGTATACCTCAACCAACTGGGCAGAGATCTGGCAGACATGATTAGTCCCATTTTGGGCTACAACTCCATTGAGTTTGTTGATCAAACTGTGCTGGTAATCATGCTCATGTTTGCTCCTAGCAAGTCTCCTATCTGCTATGACTATGCCACCTGTATAGCAGACAAAATACATGAGCAACTAATGAACCTAGCAAGAGAAAGAGTGTTCAGGTATACCTCCTACATTTACCACTTGATCTTATATCATCAACATCAGAAATTCTCTTTTCCAATCAAAAGAGAGGATGCCCAAGGCAATCCAAGATCAGTGGTCTATTGGTCATCTGTTTTCCACTGTAGAGGTGAAACTCCTTATACTTATTGTGAGTTCATAGATCAATTCATCCACCCAGCTATGTCAATGTTGATGGGCTCACCTCCTCCAAGGCTCACAGATGAAATGCAAAGGATCCTGCAGCTATCCAAATCATACAGCATTGGGGACTAGTACTTTTACCAGCACCACACCGTCATCAGGATGTATGGGTGTGAACTACCTCCCTACAGACTATCCAGATATGTGCCTATGAGGCTATTTTCCCTAGAATACTTCAGGCAGTTTGGCAATGTTGATGTGCTTCACTTTTTAGGCAAAGGCAAGAAAGCACAGTTAAAAGTCAGGAACCAACTGGGCCACTTTGTCTATAACCAAAGGGAGGAAGGTTGGAAAGAAGCAGACAAGATGCTTGAGTCCCTTGGCCTTCAAACTAGTTTCCTCTGGAAACCTTATGACCCCAACCACTTCATCACTTTGAGAAGGCTCAGATATAGAATCTCTGGCTATGATCATGTAAAAATCCCTCACATTGTAAAACATGCTAACCAAGCAAAATGGAGGAGAGGAACCCTAGAAGAGCCGGTTACACAAGAAGAGCTGAATCAAAGAGCAGTGAGGAATCTTAAAAGATGGCTGACCTTGAACTTTGTTCATAGGTGTTTTCACTGCCAAGCACACAAGTGGGAGCAGTTGCATCCTCCTCGACTGCAAATCAGCAAGCACCCAAAGCCACTGAAGATATATCTGGCAAGGGCAAGGAAAAAGAGATGGATACTGAACAACCACCGCATGAGAAGGTGCAGCAACAGCAGCAACAGGTACAACCACAACAACAACAGGAATTGCAGCAAGAAGAAGGGCAGCATAATAAAGAGCAGCCCCCACAGCAAGAAGGGGCAGTTGAAGCACCAATTTCCACAGAACAGCAGGCACAAAATACAGTGCCTCCTAGGCAAGAAACATCAGTTGATGCATCAATCCTCCAAACTCCACAAAATGAGGATACTAGCAGAAAAAGGGACAGAGAGACTCCCTTGACCACATCAGAAAGTCATGGTGAGAAAAGACAGAGAATGAACCCTTTCTCTAATGAGGAAATGCCAACAGGGCAGTCTCTGGGCATGGGCCCACCTAGCAGGGAAGTATCTGCAAGTTCCTTCCAAGAGGAACAGACAGAACTGTGGGAGGAGAAGTCAGCTCCTCTAGCCAGCAAAGGGAGGGTGAACTGAGCATCAAACGGCAGTTCATAGACATAAAGAGGAGTGAGCCCATAAAAATACAATTGTATAATCATTTGCTGAAGATGGCTCCCACCAACCAGCAAAGGCTGATGTCTGCTTTTGATGTCAGTGAAGGCAAGATGATCATGAGTCATTTCTTACCAGCTGTAGCACAGCCCCAAACTCATGCAGATTATATAAGGACCAATCTTGAGGTCCTTGCCAAAGACATCCACCCAATGGATAAAATTGAGTTGCATAAGCAAACAGGTGAGATGGTCTATGCCTCCTTGGCTGACAAAACACTGGACAATTATAGGCTAGAAAATAGCCCTAATAATACAGCTGCCCAACACGAGTTGGAAAGGGCATCATCACAGGCTAAGGACAACATAATTAGGTCCTTAGAAGATATAATTATTGAGATTGGGCATGATCCCAAAGATATCAAGGGCATCCAGGAGATATTGAAGTTAAGGGATGCAAACATGGCTGCTTTGAAGAAAAAAATAAAAAATGCCAGCCACAATCCACCCTCAAACAGATGAGGTTTCCCAGCAGAGGCATGATAAAGAAGCCACAGATTTGCTGGTGTCTCTGTACAAGCAGCTTATCCAGACACAAGAAAAGCTGGGAGAATCAGAGGTAGCACTACAGGCAGCTTTGAAGCAAAGAGAAGAAGGGCAGACCTCCCAGCCTCCTCCTGAAGTAATAAACCTTGAGGAAACTGCTCCAATCACTGCTCCTCCTCCTCAACAAAAAAAACCAACAGCACCAACTACATCGACAGTTGCACCAACAACAGAGCAGACTCATAGTCTGGATATGCAGAAGCTTCAAAATGAGATTCAAGTCCTGGAAGCTCAAATGTTAGAGCTTAATCAAGCCAAAGAATCTTTGGCTAAAGTAAATGAAAGGTATGATAAGAGCAAACAGAATGTGGCTGAGAAGGAAAGAGATATAAAAGCTCTCAAAAAGAGAATAACTGAGCTTGAGAAAGAGCTCACACTTGATAAGGTGACAGCAGAGCTCAAAACAGTCCTATGGGCCAATATTGGCCAGTCCATTACTGATCAGTGGCATTTCATCGAGACCATAGATGAGCAGTCAGCGCTCATTACAAAGGCAAATAGGGAGATACACAGAGCAAGAGCAAGCCTTGGCAACATGCCTGATGCTGCCAATAGGATGATCAACATATTAAATCACAGGACAAGCTCTCAACTGACCACCATGGGAATTGCTAACAGGACTGAGACAATCTCAATGGTTAAAAGGGTCCTGACATTAAGAAACCTGATTGGAACATTAGAAAGGAGAAGCCAAGATATGCAGACCGAAATCAATAGGTTCATGGACAGGTTTCAGGTATTACAAAACAGAGGCCTCCCCAGCATACTAAGCAGTGTGGGAAAACTGCTTACCCATGAAAATTATGCTAAAAGGGTCAATGCCTTTGCTGCAAGTCAAGTTGCAGAACAACCCAGCACTTCAACAGAATCAGGGCCAGCATCAGGGCAGACTCTCTACAATAGGGTGGAAAACCTGTTCTTCATCATGAATGAATTCAATCATCTCTTCGATGTGCCTCCAAATTTCTATAAATATACAGAAGCAGATGAAACCATAGAGGCAATTGTGAAGCACCAATTGCCCACACAGGAAGTCTGGAATAGATTGATACAGCTAATATTATCAAGCTAGAACCTGTAATGTCAAGTTTTTGCAAATTTATAAGTGATCATACATAGGGAAAATTTTGGTAGATCAGCATACAAAGGAAAGATGAAAGGCTGAGCCAACTCAGCAGGGCTATTCGGTCATCACAGCAGCAAGCACAGTCACAGGTGGCAGGGCCGAGAAGATACAGCGCAGCAAACGTAAAGGCACATTTTCCAGGATTAAAGCAAAGCGTTCCAACTGACTCAGTGACCTCCAAGGGTCAAAATATCCTTTGACAGACTTAAAGAGCAGTTATGTTGCATTCAAAGCTGTAATAACTTCTTTTCTACTTTTTTGTATGAAGTAATGAAGATATTTCTCTCTCAGATGACTCAATGCCTGAGATATTTTGTATAAACATTTCTATAAAGTCCCCTTCGCATGAGTTTGCAAGGGGTTGTTGTTGATTTCATTTCTATATTTTTGTTGTTGTACAACTCTCAGAGAAATAATACAAAAGGTGGATGGAATTTCCAAAGCTCTGTGTTCCTTGATGCACTGTGGTGGTTGGCTGAATGTTACAGGATTCCTGCATGTTTCATAGCACAATAAGTCTTCTTTAAACTCTGCGTTATATGTTTTCTAGTCTTTCATTTTCTTTCATGTTTGTGATTTTTACACTTAATGGTAAAGTAAAAGAATAGTTCCAGGATTTAATCACAGATTACCCTGAACTCAATCTAAGCTGTTATAAATGTTTTCTTCCAGATAGAGTAAATAAGGTGTAATTCTTAATTGCTACACTTTCAAACTATATCTCTCACTGTGATAAATATTTTCAGGAATTCAAGTTTGCTCCTGAGGCATCTATTTCTTTCCCACACCCCAGCTTAGTGGAAATTTCTTAAATGCTTTTCACTGGTTGTTCACATGTCACCATCATAATCTAACTTTGTTATATGAAGCATTTAAATGGCCCTGTAATTTCAGTAAATCATCTCAAGGTTTCTAAACACTTGTAGCCACAGACTCCATTGCCCAATGAAATAAACTCATCTGCAGATTGCACACTTCAAGTACAGAAAGACATCCCTCAACCAAAGCATAAAACTAAACACCCTCATTTCATAGCTAGCCTAAAATCTCCACAGAACAGAGACAAATTATAAAGAGAGAGCCCTCTCTGATTACAGTTTGGCTAGGCACTGTAATCCAAAGATTGGTTAGTGGTTACCCCGGCCGTATTCCCTTAGAGTCAAAGGGAACAACCTGGGTGTTAACATAATTGGCGACTCCACTGGGGACTTCTTAGGATTTTCCAATTTCTATACATCTCTCAAAGCTACAAATCAAGCCTGAAATCAGTCAGGAGGCCTTCAAAATTGTTTCTGTATCACATGGAAAGCTTTAGGGAAGAGCTTTTTCAGTAAGTATTCATCTCAGCTTTGGAATATATATAGCCATTCCAAAATCTTTATCCAGTCCTTGCAAATATAAAAAACTTCCTATAAAATCCTAAAAAACAGTTAGAAGCTGGCTCCCAAGAAAAATCCACGGCATATTAGGGCAAATCCTGACCCTAATCCACCCATCATTGTTGATAATCCAAATACCATCCCTAGAAACATTAGGGGGCAGCAAAGGAAGGAGCAGCCTGCTGATTTAACCTCAGATTCAGATCATCCCAGCCTTATCTCTACCCCATGCAAGGTTCTTTTCCGGTCCACCCCTACTTCCCCTAGTTCACCATCCACATCTCAAAGTCCTCCTCTCACATCTTCATCCACTGCACATATCCCCTTGACCAACACTCTAGGTTCACCCTCACCTATTACCCCTGTGGTACCCACTGTTCCTATTATCCCAGCTGCCCCTGTTAATCCTCTAAACCCTGTAAATATGGCTAACAGATATGCACCCTTGCAGATACCAGCTAATGCTGCAACTATACCCCAAGATTACCAAACCAAAATCTCATATTTTGACTCCAATGGCCCTCTGACAGCTGTCCAGCATGCTAAGAGGATGCAAGACCATTTTGAGACCTATGAAATAGATGATGACAGTGTCAGAATGAGGATGTTTGTTCAAAGCCTAACTGGGGATGTAAGAACTTGGCTTAGATCCCTAAATGCAAACTCCATCACAACTCCTGATGAGCTTTATCAAGCCTTTACTAGCAGATGGGAGAAGAAGAAGGATCCTCTACACATACTTGGGGAATATGACACTATCAAAAGAGGTCCCCAAGAGACTGTTTTGGAGTATTGTGCAAGATTTAACAATGTATATAACGCAATCCCACAAAATTTAAGACCCCCTCCTGATTTAGATTTGTACAAATTCCCTGATGGTTTTGACCCTGACATGGCCTATCAGTTGAAGGAGAGAGATCCTCAATCCCTTGCAGAAGCCCAAAGGGTTGCTGTCACAGTGGAAGCTAACCTGATTGCCAAAAGAAATAGAGCAAGGTTGGAAAAGAGGATTGTTTTCAAAGAGGAACCCTCTGCCTTTGATCAAAAGCTGGATGCAATACTCACTGGAATGAAGAGATTAGGTGACAGAGTGGAATCAGTTGAGAGAAAATCATCATGGGAAGCACCACAAAACAACCCGCCTAGGAATCCAAATTTTAGGAGAACTCAAAACCCAAATGTTGGCAAGGCCAGTGCTGACCAAGACATAAGACCCCCTTTCCAAGAAAATTATGCAGAAACTTCCACATCAACAGAGCCCAATGAAGATCCTGAGATTAATTTAATGGGTCTAGATGGTGAAAGTCAAGTTTTCTTAACACAAGAAGATCATGAGGATGATGAAATCAAACTGTTCCAAACTAAATCAGGTGAATCCTTTGACTTTAAACAAGGCTATGACACTGCTGTTTATGAGGTCCATAAACAATACAAGCTGAGGAGCAGAACTGTGAATGTAAACCAACCTGAAAATATAAAGGATAATCAGCAGCCTGAAAGAGTCATAGTCATAGAGCCTAATGACAAAAAAAATTCACCTGCAGAAGAAGTGATTATTGAAGAGATCACTGAACCACTGTCCTTAAAACAACAGCTTGTGGCCACTTCACCTTCTCAACCTAATTTAAATGTTACTCCCCAAGAGATGAGTAAAAGAGGCAAGTCCCAAAGTCAAGATAAAAATCAAGAAGAAGATTTAATGAACAAGGAAAGGACTGTTATCCATAACCCCAAGACCCAATCTGAAAAACCCTTTGACCTAGAAACTGAAATTGGCGAACTAAAAATAGCAATCCCTCTCTCAGAACTAGCCAAGCATGACATCTATAATCTACAGATCAAGAAGTCCCTTCAACTCACTAGCAACAAAGATGATGTCAATGTGCTGGATGACACCCCAGAATTACTGTTCGGCCCAGAAGTGGATGGAAAAACGGTAGTCACAGGGGTGTTACCTTTCTATGTCAGCTTACATATTCATGATAAAATATTACATAATTCAATGTTTGACTCAGGTGCCTCTCACAATCTCATGCCAAAAGCAGTCATGGAGAGATTGAATCTAGACATAACAAGACCATACAAGGACCCGTTTTCCTTTGACTCCAGCCAAGTCAAGTGTCTGGGTCTCATAAAAGATTTATGTGTGTCTCTGGTTCAATACCCAAACAAGAAAATCCTAATGGATGTGGTAGTTGTTGATATTCCACCTAAGTATGGGATGCTGTTATCAAGATCATGGGGAGCTAAACTCCAAGGTTCCCTACAATTAGACATGTCATATGCCACCATCTCTGTTTTTGGGCAACCAAAAAGACTGTACAGAGAAACACTCATGAAATACATGGTCAGCAGTGAAGAAAAGCCTCAAAAATTTCCCATATATGCTGTCCATTCAGACATAGACTCATATATTCTCTTCAATGACAGCACAACTCCTTCAAAAGGTGAGGTTGAAACCAAGATACTCATACAGGAGGAAGACTCCAATGAAACGACAGTCAATCAAACACTAGATGCTGCTGCTGCCCTAGTTGTCAAGAATATCCAATCAAATGATGAGACTGTCCTAAAATACAAGCCAGATGAAAAACCACAACTTCAACTTACTTTGCCAGCCCATGAACAGATTGTTAAATCTCCTCCACAACAAGATATTCTATGGTTCCTTGAATTTGATGGCCCAGTCAACAAGTTAGGGGCAGGAGCTGGAGTTTTGGTACACAACAAAGAAAATAGTCATGCAGAAGGCAGAGCCTATAGATTAAACTTCAGATGTACTAATAATATGGCAGAGTATGAAGCTCTTTTACTAGGCCTCAAGTTAGTAAAGTTCTTACAAGCTGCCAGGGTTTCAATCATGGGTGATTCAGATTTAGTTATCCAACAAGTGAAGGGAAATTTTGTCACTAATGACAAAAGACTAAGGACTTATAGGTTTGTTGTTGCTGAGGTACTAAACTTTTTCTCTGAATTCCAAATCACTAAAATTCCTAGAACCCACAATCTGCATGCTCATAGTTTAGCCACCTTTGCAAGTACCTGCAAGCTGCCTTTTGAGCCCCATCATTGTTTTACAGCTGAGGTAAAACACAGACCCTCCATCCCAAACAATGTTAATGATTGGCAAGTATTTGAGGATGACAAGCAAATAAACCATTTTTTAACTCTGCAACAAGAATTTGCAGGATTAAATATTGACACTGATACAGCAAGTAAATCACAAATACTTGATACAGCAAGTCCATCACAAATACTTGATACAACAAATCAATCACAAATACTTGATACAGCAAGTCAATCACAAATACTTGATAGAGCATGTCCATCACAAATACAGTTTCAAAATATTACTCACCCAATATCACCTAGAACAGCAAAGCAAATGCTAAAACCAACTATTTTCAACGAGGACAGCATTCAGCAAATTCAATCAATCAATTGTGAGGAAGTGGCCAGTGCTGAAACTGAGCTGAGAGACAATTTTCTACCAACAGGCTTAACTCCCCTAGAGGACATCGTTGACTCAAATGATATTCCCAGAAAACCAAAAAAGCAGCCCCTAAATGCAGCCATTGAAGAATGCAACATAGGTACAATTGACAAACCCAAGATAATTAAATTGTCTGCATCTTTACCTCCTGATCAAAAGCCTAAATACATTGACCTCTTTAAAGAATTCCAGGATGTTTTTGCATGGAGTTATGAGGACCTAAAATCCTATGATACCTCTGTTATCCAGCATACTATCCCTCTCAAGCCTGATCAAAAGCCCTTTAAACAAAAACTGAGGAGAATCAATCCAATGCTCCTCCCAGCAATGGAACAAGAGGTACAGAAAATGTTTAAGGCAGGCATCATAGCACCAATCAGATTCTCTAAGTGGATCTCAAACTTAGTCCCTACAAGAAAGAAAACTGGTGAAATAAGGCTGTGTGTGGATCTAAGAAATCTGAACCAAGTATCCCTCAAAGACAACTATCCCTTACCCAAGATGGATCACATTTTCCAAAGAGTGGTAGGGGCCTCAAGGATCTCATTACTGGATGGATTTTCAGGCTTCAACCAAATCCTGGTGCACCCTGATGATCAAGACAAAACAACATTCACAATCCCATGGGGGACTTTCAAATATGTAAAGATGCCTTTTGGATTAAAAAATGCAGGGGCAACATTTCAGAGAGCAATGGATATTGCTTTTTCCAAGGAGATTCATGACTTTTTAGTCATTTACTTGGATGATCTCACACCTTTCTCAAAATCAGACCAAGAACATATAAAACATTTGAGGCAGATCTTCCTTAAATGCAGAAAATATGGGATTTCCTTGAATCCCAAGAAATCCTTGTTTGGTTTAGAGGAAGGTAAGCTATTGGGCCACATCATTTCTAAAGATGGCATTAGAATTGACCCAGACAGGATCCAGGCTATCCTACAAATGCCCCACCCAAGAAATGTCAAAGAGTTGCAAGGATTCTTGGGAAAAATCAATTTCTTGAGAAGGTTTATCCCGACTTAGCAGAACTAATCAGATTATTAAATAACATGCTAAAGAAAGATTCAAAAGTAAAATGGATTGTTGAAGCCAATCAAGCCTTTGAAGGCATAAAGCTGGCCCTTACCCAAACCCCAGTTTTGACCAATCCTCAATTTGACAGAGAATTTATCATTTTCTCCTTTGCCTCCCAGCATACTATTGCTACTGTTTTATTACAAAAAGATGACCAAGGAAATGAGAAACCAATTACTTTCTTTAGCAGAGCTCTTAGAGATGCACCTTTAAAATATCAAATCATGGAAAAGCAAGCTTATGCTTTCGTTAAGGCCATTAAGGACTTTAGGATTTACATCCTTTATTCACATATTATAGCTTATGTACCAAGTCCTATTGTCAAAGACATTCTCACCCAAGAAAATTTAGAGGGCAGAAGAGGAAAGTGGATTGCCAACATTTTGGAATTTGATATTGAGATAAAACCTACAAAACTAATAAAAGGGCAAGGCTTGGCCAAATTAATGACAGAAGCAAATTTCCAAGCCTTAGACATCAACCAGCTGGACAGTGAACCGGAGCTGGCGACTCCAAAGATCAATGTAGCCTTTGAACAATCCCCTTGGTACTCTGATATATGTTATGTATGTCAAAACCTATGTGCTCCCCCAGGATTGTCCAGAACTAAATGTAGGTTCTTAAAAATGAAAGCTTCTAAATTCTGTGTTATGGATGGAAATCTATTGTGGAAAAACCATGAAGGCATATTGCTAAATTGCCTAGTTGAGAATGAAACTGACAATATCATAAAGGAATTTCATGCAGGTGACTGTGGTGGACACTTGTATTGGAAGTCCACTGTAGATAAAATACTAAGGGCTGGTTACTACTGGCCCACCATGTTCTCTGATGTCAAGAAATTCACTACCTCATGTCATAAATGTCAAGTGTTTGAGGGAAAGAGACAGTTGCTGCCACTTCCCTTGAGGCCTATTGCAACAGAGAGACCTTTTCAACAATGGGGCTTGGATTTCATTGGGGAAATTCATCCCTCATCTTCAGGCCAACATAGATGGATCTTAACAACCACAGACTACTTCACCAAGTGGATTGAAGCTGTTCCATGCAGACAAGCAAATGATTCCACTATTATTCAGTTCTTGGAGAACAACATATTGGCTAGATTTGGCTGTCCTGATAAAATAATAACAGACAATGCTACTGCTTTCAGATCCAAGAAAATGGTGAATTTCTGCCACAAATTTCACATTACCTTAGGCCATTCTACTGCATACTATCCCCAAGGAAATGGCCTTGCTGAGTCATCAAATAAAAGTCTGGTAAACATCATAAAGAAAGTACTAGAAGAGAACAAAAAGAATTGGCATAAGAAGCTTTTCAATGCTCTATGGGCAGATAGACTAACAACCAAGAGATCAATTGGAACCAGCCCATATGAGTTGGTTTATGGATTGGAAGCCAAATTTCCCTCATCACTAGGGGTACCTGTTATGAAACTTCTTCAAGAAAGCCAAGCTGAACCAAATGATATGCAAAGAAGAATCAATCAAATCATATGTTTACAGCAAACTAGAGACCAAGTTTTCAGCAGAGTTCAAGTTCTACAAGAAAAATTAAAGAAGGCCTTTGACAGGAGAACTAAGGCAGAAGATTTCAACATTGGTGACAAAGTCCTCAAGTGGGATTCAAGAAGAGAGGATAAGGGAAAACATGGAAAATTTGATTCCCTTTGGAGAGGACCATTTGCTGTCCAAGCAGTACAAGGAAACAACACTTATTTCCTTAAGAGTCTTAATGAAACTGATTTGGATGAAGGTCCTGTGAATGGTAGGATGCTGAAGCACTATTTTGAATATCACCCATAAGTGCAGCCTGAGTTTTCCCTTGTACATATCCAGATGTATATATTATTTTCTATCAACATGTAAAGATGCAATTTCTCAAAGTTTTCTTAAAACTGCCAGCAAAAGGTGAATAGAATCAAAGGTCTACCAAGAAGAGAAGCACACAATTTTGGCATTTCAAAGCAGCAAACTTCAAGATTGGCAAGAGCAGTCAAGGGGCAAAGCAATCTGACCTGCTGTTCTTGGTCTTTCAAATGAAAAACCATCCCCATATGGAGTCACTGTTAGCTACCTATACCAATAGGTTTCATATTTCATGATTGGCAATAAAAAGGTCCAAATATGCTCTGCTTTGATGATTCAAAGATCACATATTTCCAAGAGAATACAATCTGTGCTTATAGCTTGATATTGACTCAAATTTTGATGGATGGTCCAACAGTCTAATCTGGATCATGCCATGTTTTGAATTTCCAGTTGCAGAATAGAGAAAGAAGTCTGTCCAAACTGTTTAAACTTGGCAGACAAGTAGTTTAGGTAGAGAAGAAAGGTTCCCAACAGCTTAATCTGGGACCTTGGAAGAAATAAGGGTAGAAGTAGATAGAAAAACAAAAGAAAAGAAAAGGCAGATAAGGGTCTGCAAGTCCAAGTGCACCCTCCAAGAAGAAATAAAAAATGCTAGGCAAATAGATGGGTAGGCAGTTGGGGTTGCAGAAAGGTCATTTCTTATAAGTTGCATGTGTGCTAACTTTGTTTACCAAAGCAAAATCAATGAATTGAGAAGGTGTTATTCTTCATCAAGTTGCAGCAAGCAAGAAGCATGTCTAACCTCCCTTCTTCCCCTTTTTTCCATTTCATTACTAACACTCCCTTATCAGTTGAGATTCATGGAAAAAATTATGGTTTCATGGTGGCTCTTAATCTTTTAGAAGCCACACTTCTTGTCTAAAATTATTTTCATTTTGATCTACTCCCTAAACTAAGTAAGTTTCAAATAAACTTAGTGGTTTCCCCCTCACTCACTTTTTCATCCATATTTACCCCTAACTCTAATATGTAATTCCCTTATGTTACCCCTTTTCCCTAGTATTATTAACACCATGGTGTATAAACCCCCAAGCATTCTATAAATATCCTCCTTTTAGCATTATAGCTAAATATGTCTGTCTGAAGGGAGATTTTAGTCCACCTGGGACTATGGTCAACCCTGTCCTGGGGCTGCTCTAACCTCTGGTTACAAGCAACAACCTTTCCCCTAAGCTCTCACCTTCCCTCTGCTCAAAAAAACCCAAAAATTCCCCAAAAAAACCTTGCAAAAAACCCCTCCTACCCATAAACCCCTTTGAAATTGTGAAATAACCCAAAAACCCACCTCTTGGCACTTATCCAAAGTTTCGGCGCGTATGTTTGATTTTTCAAAATACATTGAAAAGCCTTACAAAACACCATATCCTAATGTTTTCCGCCGGGCGCATATTCCAAAACAAATAATAAACTAATCTCGCCCCCCATCTGTATTGTCCGATCACATCACTCTTCCGTCAACCGTCGGATCGGACCCATGTGATCCGACGGCCCTCGTTGATATCGGAGCGGCCCCAAAGTCCGACAGATACCTTCCGATATCTGTCAGAAGGTGACGTCATGCGCCCACCACGCGCCTTCCCCACAATGCATCAGAGGTACGCTTGACACATTCCACCTCCGTAGCTATAGTGGTGCGATATAAAACCGCTAACCGTTTCCGGTTTCGGTCGATCCGCTCATCCAACGTCATCCCCACGTCATTGCCACCCCGCCATCGCATCAACCTTTTTTTCCGCCCCTGTGCCAATGTGTCTGCCACCGCATCATCTCCGTGGACCAATAGCCGCTCGCCACCTCACCCGATGACGTCATGCTGACGTCATCCGACTCCGACCCCACCTGATGACGTCATGCTGACGTCATCCCAAAAACACGCCAATATTGCCAAAAATCCAATTTTAGGCCAAAATCTCATGTTTTTTCCACTTTTGGCAAAAGACACTACTGCTATTTCTGCATGCTGCTCACGTCCAAACCAGAAACAGCCTGCTAAAGTTGATTCCGAGACCGCCAGAGCCTCCATTGCACCTGCATTCGCAACTCTTGCCGACGAATTCACCAGGTATTCTTCAAAATCATCCCATAAGCCTGGTTTTATCCATAATTCCGCAAATAAACTGTTAACAGACTTTAAAACTTTGTTTTCACCGTTAAACACACAGTGACCTGCACTTATATCCAGCCAGTGAAGCCATTAAACTCCTGCTGGGTCGCATTTGACAAATTGAGTTGAAATTCACAGCTAGTTCGCGTAGTCGTGAACTAGGAACCTTAACTGACCAAATCCACCACAGAAAACACTTTGCTCAGTCCTGCTACTGTTTTGTCAGTCCTTTAAGCAGTATTTCAATTGCTGCAACTGTCTCACTCACCCTCTGTTCCACACAATTCACATTTCTCCCTCAAAGAAAACTCTTGGCGTTGCTCTGTATAGCAACTCTATCCAAAATTCTAGGAGAAGTCATGGATCCACCAGTGGCTCCAATAGCATTAAACATTGCTCCATTAAATGCCCCTCAGAGACAATTGGAATGGCAGTCTCTGGCAGACATGGACTATCAGATTTCAGAGGAGATGCTGATGGGTACTAAGTTCCACATCCACCTGCTCAATGAACTGAAGGCTAAGCATCAAGCTGGAACAGATGTACTGGGCATATGGGGCTCATTCCTCCCTATTTTCAAGCTCCCTCAAGTTAACCAATTCCCTGAGTTGATCCATCTGTGTGCTGAAAATTATGACCCCACTCAGAGGGCAGTTCTTGACCCTTCAGGATCAGCTGTGTTTTATGTCACCCCAGAAGCTATCAAGGATATGCTCTGCTTCAGGGCTGAGAAGAAATTGGTCCCTCTATCACTTGTAGACCTGATAAATCGAGGAGCCAGAATGACAAATGCTCAGGTCACCAAACTAAACCAGCTATACATTGGCTCTGACTCTGTGAAGTATCCTCCTATCAATCAGGTATACCTCAACCAACTGGGCAGAGATCTGGCATACATGAGTAGTCCCATTTTGGGCTACAACTCCATTGAGTTTGTTGATCAAACTGTGCTGGTAATCATGCGCACGTTTGCTCCTGGCAACTCTCCTATCTGCTATGACTATGCCACCTATATAGCAGACAAAATACATGAGCAACTAATGAACCTGGCAAGAGAAAGAGTGTTCAGGTATACCTCCTACATTTACCACTTGATCTTATATCATCAACATCAGAAATTCTCTTTTCCAATCAAAAGAGAGGATGCCCAAGGCAATCCAAGATCAGTGGTCTATTGGTCATCTGTTTTCCACTGTAGAGGTGAAACTCCTTATACTTATTGTGAGTTCATAGTTCAGTTCATCCACCCAGCTATGTCAATGTTGATGGGCTCACCTACTCCAAGGCTCACAGATGAAATGCAAAGGATCCTGCAGCTATCCAAATCATACTGCATTGGGGACTAGTACTTTTACCAGCACCACACCGTCATCAGGATGTATGGGTGTGAACTGCCTCCCTACAGACTACCCAGATATGTGCCTATGAGGCTGTTTGGCAATGTTGATGTGCTTCACTTTTCAGGCAAAGGCAAGAAAGCACAGTTGAAAGTCAGGAACCAACTGGGCCACTTTGTCTATAACCAAAGGGAGGAAGGTTGGAAAGAAGCAGACAGGATGCTTGATTCCCTTGGCCTTCAAACTAGTTTCCTCTGGAAACCTTATGACCCCAACCACTTCATCACTTTGAGAAGGCTCAGATATAGACTCTCTGGCTATGATCATGTAAAAATCCCTCACATTGTAAAACATGCTAACCAAGCAAAATGGAGGAGAGGAACCCTAGAAGAGCCGGTTACACAAGAAGAGCTGAATCAAAGAGCAGTGAGGAATCTTAAAAAGATGGCTGACCTTGAACTTTGTTCACAGGTGTTTTCACTGCCAAGCACACAAGTGGGAGCAGTTGCATCCTCCTCGACTGCAAATCAGCAAGCACCCAAAGCCACTAAAGATATATCTGGCAAGGGCAAGGAAAAAGAGATGGATACTGAATAGCCACCGCATGAGAAGGTGCAGCAACAGCAGCAACAGGTACAACCACAACAACAACAGGAATTGCAGCAAGAAGAAGGGCAGGATAATAAAGAGCAACCCCCACAGCAAGAAGGGGCAGTTGAAGCCCCAATTTCCACAGAACAGCAGGCACAAAATACAGTGCCTCCTAGGCAAGAAACATCAGTTGATGCATCAATCCTCCAAACTCCACAAAAGGAGGATACTAGCAGAAAAAGGGACAGAGAGACTCCCTTGACGACATTAGAAAGTCATGGTGAGAAAAGACAAAGAATGAACCCTTTCTCTGATGAGGAAATGCCAACAGGGCAGTCTCTGGGCATGGGCCCACCTAGTAGGGAAGTATCTGCAAGTTCCTTCCAAGAGGAACAGAACAGAACTGTGGGAAGAGAAGTCAACTCCTCTAGCCAGCAAAGGGAGGGTGAACTGAGCATCAAACAACAGTTCATAGACATAAAGAGAAGGAGTGAGCCCATAAAAATACAATTGTATAATCATTTGCTGAAGATGGCTCCCATCAACCAGCAAAGACTGATGTCTGCTTTTGATGTCAATGAAGGCAAGATGATCATGAGTCATTTCTTACCAGCTGTAGCACAGCCCCAAACTCATGCAGATTATATAAGGACCAATCTTGAGGTCCTTGCCAAAGACATCCACCCAATGGATAAAATTGAGTTGCAGAAGAAAACAGGTGAGATGGTCTATGCCTCCTTGGCTGACAAAACACTGGACAATTATAGGCTGGAAAATAGCCTTAATAATACAGCTGCCCAACTCGAGTTGGAAAGGGCATCATCACAGGCTAAGGACAACAGAATTAGGTCCTTAGAAGATATAATTATTGAGATTGGGCATGATCCCAAAGATATCAAGGGCATCCAGGAGATATTGAAGTTAAGGGATGCAGACATGGCTGCTTTGAAGAAAAAAATAAAAATGCCAGCCACAATCCACCCTCAAACAGATGAGGTTGCCCAGTAGAGGCATGATAAAGAAGCCACAGATTTGCTGGTGTCTCTCTACAAGCAACTTATCCAGACACAAGAAAAGTTGGGAGAATAAGAGGCAGCACTACAGGCAGCTTTGAAGCAAAGAGAAGAAGGGCAGACCTCCCAGCCTCCTCCTGAAGTAATAAACCTTGAGGGAACTGCTCCAATCACTGCTCCTCCTCCTCAACAAACAAAACCAACAGCACCAACTACATCGACAGCTGCACCAACGACAGAGCAGACTCATAGTCTGGATATGCAGAAGCTTCAAAATGAGATTCAAGTCCTGGAAGCTCAAATGTTAGAGCTTAATCAAGCCAAAGAATCTTTGGCTAAAGTAAATGAAAGGTATGATAAGAGCAAACAGAATGTGGCTGAGAAGGAAAGAGATATAAAAGCTCTCAAAAAGAGAATAACTGAGCTTGAGAAAGAGCTCACACTTGATAAGGTGACAGCAGAGCTCAAAACAGTCCTATGGGCCAATATTGGCCAGTCCATTACTGATCAGTGGCATTTCATTGAGACCATAGATGAGCAGTCAGCGCTCATTACAAAGGCAAATAGGGAGATACACAGAGCAAGAGCAAGCCTTGGCAACATGCCTGATGCTGCCAATAGGATGATCAACATATTAAATCACAGGACAAGCTCTCAACTGACCACCATGGGAATTGCTAACAGGACTGAGACAATCTCAATGGTTAAAAGGGTCCTGACATTAAGAAACCTGATTGGAACATTAGAAAGGAGAATCCAAGATATGCAGACCGAAATCAACAGGTTCATGGACAGGTTTCAGGTATTACAAAACAGAGGCCTCCCCAGCATACTATGCAGTGTGGGAAAACTTCTTACCCATGAAAATTATGCTAAAAGGGTCAATGCCTTTGCTGCAAGTCAAGTTGCAGAACAACCCAGCACTTCAGCAGAATCAGGGCCAGCATCAGGGCAGACTCTCTACAATAGGGTGGAAAACCTGTTCTTCATCATGAACGAAATCAATCATCTGTTCAATGTGCCTCCAAATTTCTATAAATATACAGAAGCAGATGAAACCATAGAGGCAATTGTGAAGCACCAATTGCCCACACAGGAAGTCTGGAATAGATTGATACAGCTAATATTATCAAGCCAGAACCTGTAATGTCAAGTTTTTGCAAATTTATAAGTGATCATACACAGGGAAAATTTTGGTAGATCAGCATACAAAGGAAAGATGAAAGGCTGAGCCAACTCAGCAGGGCTATTCGGTCATCACAGCAGCAAGCACAGTCACAGGTGGCAGGGCCGAGAAGATACAACGCAGCAAACGTAAAGGCACATTTTCCAGGATTAAAGCAAAGCGTTCCAACCGACTCAGTGACCTCCAAGGGTCAAAATATCCTCTGACAGACTTAAAGAGCAGTTATGTTGCATTCAAAGCTGTAATAACTTCTTTTCTACTTTTCTGTACGAAGTAATGAAGATATTTCTCTCTCAGATGACTCAATGCCTGAGATATTTTGTATAAACATTTCTATAAAGTCCCCTTCGCATGAGTTTGCAAGGGGTTGTTGTTGATTTCATTTCTATATTTTTGTTGTTGTACAACTCTCAGAGAAATAATACAAAAGGTGGATGGAATTTCCGAAGCTCTGTGTTCCTTGATGCACTGTGGTGGCTGGCTGAATGTTACAGGATTCCTGCATGTTTCATAGCACAATAAGTCTTCTTTAAACTCTGCGTTATATGTTTTCTAGTCTTTCATTTTCTTTCATGTTTGTGAGTTTTACACTTAATGGCAAAGTAAAAGAATAGTTCCAGGATTTAATCACAGATGACCCTGAACTCAACCTAAGCTGTTATAAATGTTTTCTTCCAGATAGAGTAAATAAGGTGTAATTCTTAATTGCTACACTTTCAAACTATATCTCTCACTGTGATAAATATTTTCAGGAATTCAAGTTTGCTCCCGAGGCATCTATTTATTTCCCACACCCCATCTTAGTGGAAATTTCTTAAATGCTTTTCACTGGTTGTTCACATGTCACCATCATAATCTAACGTTGTTATATGAAGCATTTAAATGGCCCTGTAATTTCAGTAAATCATCTCAAGGTTTCTAAACACTTGTAGCCACAGACTCCATTGCCCAATGAAATAAACTCATCTGCAAATTGCACACTTCAAGTATAGAAAGACATCCCTCAACCAAAGCATAAAACTAAACACCCTCATTTCATAGCTAGCCTAAAATCTCCACAGAACAGAGACAAATTATAAAGAGAGAGCCCTCTCTGATTACAGTTTGGCTAGGCACTGTAATCCAAAGATTGGTTAGTGGTTACCCCAGCCGTATTCCCTTAGAATCAAAGGGAACAACCTGGGTGTTAACAGTTAGTTTGGGCTCCTTTCCCCTATTAGGATGGAACAAACCCAAGAGATAATACCTTCTGCCATGATGAGAGGAACCATGTCCCATCCATACAAGCTATATAAACCTATCTTTTCCCAAGCTAAACTAGTTTTGGAGTGAGTTTGAATTATCAACAAGATATCTATAGGTTTTAGCTTTCTAGTGTATGTTTGAGGGAGAATAGTGTGTTTGGTTTGGTTTGAAACTAGAGGGAAGAGGCCTTAAACTTCCATTGTTGGGGATATCCATGAGATGCTAGCAGAAGTGTGGGAACTCAGATACGTCAGAGGATACCAACAATGTCAAGGCATTGGTTGTAATCTCTTTTCGAATTCATATGATTACAACTGTTGATTGATTTCTTACATGAAGTTTTATCTTACATCTTTATGGATTAATGTTCCTTGACCTGTTAAGTAGGCTAAATAAAATATTGTATGTTGTCACGCTTGTTATTGTTGTTTGTTTGCTTGTTTTAGGTATTCGAAGGAAGGAGACATAAGATAGCTGGAGTAAGGAAGAAGGATCATCATCAAGCGAAATAGCGTTCTAAGAGGTAGGCCCTCTTATTTGATTCTAGCTTAAGGAGATTTTCCATAGATTATTTGTTTTTGGATAGACCCACTCTCTCGGGCTAGCGGAATTGTTTGTGTCCGCACTGAGAATTTACCTGCACCACACCTGCTTCATATTTTCTTCCTCTTGCCTTCTTTGCCTCTCTTGCTCCAATTCCAAAGTTCTCCAAGAAACACTATGTGTCCAAGAGTGTGTGTGAGAGAGAGAGGGAGAACAAGGAGAGAGCTCCAAAGCCAAACTAACAAAAGGTTACCTATTGATCCTCAGAAGTCATTTTATGGATGAGGCCTTTGTTTTCTTCATATTCCATTATTTTTCTTCATTTTCCTCCTCACATGCAACTTGTGACCTATCGCCTTCCTTTTCTCCTAATTTCCATTATTTTCATAAATAATTGTGCCAAAAATGTTATTTTGCCTTTGCAAAGCCTTAGCCATTGCCTTTGCCAATTTCCATATCCATACACAACTTAACCATTGCCTTTGCCAATTTCCATAGCCATACACAACCAAATGAACATCCACACCAGGATGTCTTGCCCAACATTCAACATGGAATACATGTTCCATCATCTATGGTATTTATATATTTTTTACGTGGAATTTTCACCAGGGTTGGAACATTGTCCTCGACGTTCAATCACACTTATAACGAACAAGACTGCTAAAAGAAAAACATTTGGCCCATGGAGCTTTATAACATAGCTCGTTACAATATTTATAATGAAAAACCTGGTCAAAAGAAAAACATCATGACAACATGACAACATACCACATAACAGAGCTTTATAAAGAAACTCATTATGGTATTTACAATAACCACATATACACATACACATTTTCTTCAACCAACAAATAATCATACTCTCTATGGAGGTTTATAAATCCAACTCGATGCAATATTTATAGTAATACACACATATACACATTTTCTGAACCAACAAATAAAAGTATATGATGCATGCATCCACAACAAGGGAATCTAGAGGCTCACACCTCCACCCTTAAAGTAATACCAGGATTCACCTCCTTCCCAGGAAGTCTAGAATCCACTGCAAATTCAAATCTGCATCCAATGTCCAATGCTAAAATCCTACACCCCTTGTCCTCTTAGCAAATAGTTACTAGCTCATTGTTCCAGGGCGCACTCCCAATGTGCATTTGATTCCATTTGGAAATTCTAATGACAAAAACAAATCCATCACGACCTTTCCTTCTCTTCTACACAGTCCCTCAGGAAATCCAGTCACCCCTTCCATGTAGTCACTCACCTTCCAAGTTCTAATGGTACCCCCATCTCGGGTAGTCCATCCCTTGGAAAGGCTTCCTCCCATCAGAAGATACAAAAATCAAGGCATATACCTACCTCAAAACCATCATACCGGTCATAGAATGTTCATGAAAATCAATGGACACTATTGGGTACTAGTGTCCCATAATGGCCCTACTCCTAAATGGTTTATTAGTGTACTGCTGCCTGTTTCAGTTTCTTTTGCTGTTGTTGATAATTCTTGCATTCGATTTCAATGACCAAATATAGGCATTCCCATGCTTCCTTTACCAAGAAACTAGCTTCCATTAGATTTAAAATAAATTGAAATAACTTCAAATCATACCTCATTGGTAGCTCATCAATAAGGTACACTTACAATCATGTTCACTTCCTGTCACAACAAGTCAAACTATCATATTTGACCAAATCAACATGTATAAAAACATCTCATCATGTTAGCTCAAAACAAAACTATCATAGATGAACATCATAAATCACATGTAACCATACCGTCTCTACCAAGCAACCCTTATTCCAGTGTCTTATCCATGCTTGTCTTAGCATGTCGCAGACCACGTTGTTTCCATTTTGTTGATGTATCCTTCAATGTTAATTGTCATAACATAAACATAGTCATAATATAAGCATATAAATTCATATTCACATGACACTGACCTCATAGATTTGTCATAACTATTCTTCCACTTGATTCCTTTTGAGACCGATGACATAGATACACACCTACATGTATACATATATAAGCATAAGCATAATCATAATCATAATATAATTAGTATATATCAAGGTCAAGGTTAAGAAAACTCCCTTTATCCATGCACATCATGCACAACATTGAGAACAATCGTTCCTAAGATAGCCAAGGCATTTATGCACAACATTGAGAACAATCATTCCTAAGATAGCCAAGGCATTTTATTTCTCAGATCCATTCACTTCATCTTTCCTATTACCTTTCTCATGACTATACTACCACTATCCATTTACACCAATGGACCGAACCAATCTAATCGATTGTCATAGTCTTACCTTCTGTTGCACTTACTCATGCACAAAGCTTCATTTTAATCACACATTACATGTTGGGTACCACACAGTTGTCCCTGAGATCCATTAACTTTCCTCTTTCCCAACTAATTCCCAAGACTCAAAACAATAAAAGGAAAGAATGAAAAAAACAACAAGAAGACCATGAAAACCAAAAGAAATATGACATCGCAACAAAGTGGCATGATCATGCAATAGACATAACAAAACTACAAAACAAGTGCAAGCAAATCACAAGACAACAGACACCATGAATCAATACCCATGGTTCCTAGGGAAATATCAACCTGATCTTTCTTTAGTATTTCATGGAATTCTCTTGCCATGCGATCCCCTACATTGTAATACCATAAACACATAACTGTGAGTGCACAAATAAACATAACAACATACTAGTTTCCTTACCTTGTTGGGCCAAGCACATTGCTTGCAACTAAACACATCCATGCCATCTCTCAAAGGACTCCAATCCTTTGATGAATCCACATGTAACTAAATACTAGCTAATATACATGTCAAGTACATGTTCATGAATCTAGCACCTATCAACATAATGTCAGACGAGATCAAGGTTAAGAATAATCCATGTATGTAAAGCACTCATTTGTTTGGAATTAGGGTTTCCAAACATAGCCAAAGGAATTATTGCCCAATTCCTTTGCTTTTCCCTTTTTACCTTGTTGCAATCAAGGCTTACTATGCACTATCACATCACCCAACTGTTAGTTATATAAACACATCAACTATTACCTCATCACACTAATACTAATCATGTTTCCTGTAATTTCTCACACATGTCAACCACATGTTCCAAACATCAAGACAATCATATGTTTCAATTTTAAATCAACCTTTACCAACACTAGCAATCATGTCATAATCCATAGTCAACTCATAGTCATTAGACATAATTCTGAAACTATCACCTACTTACACTCAAGTACATATCAACTATCCCAACACATATGTATTAGTAGAATAATATTAAAACAAGATCACTGGGACACATACCCATATTATGAAATTCATCAAAAATTCAAGTAACTTGCAAACATACCATGTTAACTAAATCAACTAGATGACATAATCAAATACTCAAATGTAAATTAGACAACCTAAGTAGAGTCATACCTTAATGTATCTCAGGGGAGGCTATTGTGTCTTCACAATCAAGCTAGTTAGTACGATATAACTTCTCAACACATCATCTTAAACATAAATAAGATCATGTTATCCATAACAATCACTAACTAACATGTTCACACCCTAACTCATAAACATTGGTCATTCATACATATCAATCACATGTGTGAAGTCAATCCAGATTAGTACAACACCATATAACCAATATGTTGGCTCATACCTGAATATCGTAACCATAAACTTCTGCATAGGCCAATCCAACTCAATGTGATACATATAACATCAATATATAAATTTTATGACCCTAATCATCAAGATAACTATCATTTAATAATAAAATCGCCTTCCTTTTGGGATTTCCTATGGAATATCCATTCCCAAGCTGGTGCATCCATGAATCTAGCGATTGAAGCTCAAACATTGAAGAAAAAAATGGGCATGTGAAACAAGGAGAGGAAGGCTCTGCATTGTAAGCTTGCGAACCCTGTAATCAATAGTAATATGGATGACTTGGTGAGTAGTGTGGAGATAGGAAACAATTGGTATCCTCTAATTCTCGAATTACATAATAATACCTCTACACCCATCCACTCTAAAAATCTGGAATGAGCTTGTTTTGTAAAGGAGAATTATTTGTTGGGAAGCTTTGCAAAATCTATAGCAACAATGGCCAAATTGGGATGCACACCTATAAAGGTTTGTCTAACCAAATATTAGTATGTAATGCAGGAATTAACTTATATTTTCCTGCCGATGTGAGTCCTCTGGAATATTTGTAAACATCTTTTGGTTTTTTTGCCACATTTTAAGCATGCACTCAATAGATCCCCTACTCGTATTTAAAAGAAAAATATCACACATACTAGGGCATGTGTTATAGATATTTTTGGGCACTACAACCCCAAGCATGAAATGTCCATAAACCAAGGGATCCTAAGTCCCTAAAAGTGTTGTTCTAACCCCTAAAGGAACAAGGTCAACTGATTACAGCTTCTCCCAGAAGTTCTCCATGAAAAACTGCTCAAAAATAGTCAAAACAGGATCATTTCAGCTGCTCCATAGGCAAAGTGCATTGCATCTAACCTAAGTACACTCTGTGAGTGCGTTTCATTTCAAAAATCCCTTCTATGGGGTGCGATGGGCGAGAAGTGACAAATGGCAGTGTCAATCCGCGAGGTGGAGAGGCATGGAATCTTCTAGAAACTTCTCCTGTGACACTTGCCTCCCTGAATTCGACCAAGGATGAGTAAGAGATCATCAATATCCAAGTGGAAGCAAGAAATATCAGAGGGAAGACACTAATCAAATCACAAGCTGACTCATCTCCCTTACAGATATCTATATATGGATCCCTCATCCCAGAGATCTAGAGGCTGGAATTTTGCATCTTGTAAGGAATTGCTGTTGGTTTCTTGAGACAACATCATAGTATTGGGTGATATAAGCTTTGTATGAGGTGAAGAAGGGCTTACTTGCTGAGAGGATGATGCTGGGTCAAAACAACTGGTTGTAACTCCCTTGGCTCTTTCTTGATTATTAATAAAAGCTATTCAAGTTTTCCTCCATACTCTTGTGTCATTTATGTTTTATGCATTTGTATGGTCAATTTACGTCTGATCCTAGATTGTTTATGATTATAGATCTATGTTCTTGTATAGTTTTATGCTACTGTGATCCTACAGGTACTTTGTGAAGTTGGGCATACAAGGGAGTAAGTAGCAAAAGACTATCAAGAGAGAGAGGAATCGAACTAGGAGATAAGCGCAAGACAGAGGTTGCTCTTCTTTGTTCTTCTCTCATCTATATTTCATAAAGGAAAAACGAAAGTAGCTTTACTTTGTTTGTTTCTAAGGTAGCTACCACACCTTAGTGGGATAAGCAGTTCTGTGTAGACGCTTTTCCCTGTAACAGCATGCATAGGGCTCAACCATGATAATGCCATGCTCTTTTGGCAGTTTCTTTCATTTTACAATTAAACTTTCTTTGGCTTCTCTTACGGCCTATGGAATTGGCTTGGTTGTGGGTATCTGACAACTCAATGTAAGCATCATCACAATCAAGCTTTACTTCCTCTATGCCTTTATGCACACCAGGTGGTTAAATTGTGGTTTATACATGTTCTGGACTTGCGTTTCTTTTATGGATTCTTTGCTCTAGATTAGCCTCTTGTGCCCCATGTTATCTCTATGCCCCTTTTTTAATCTTGGTTCTCTCCCCTCTATCACTCTATTTTCCATCCCATCTCATCTATTTTATTCAATCCATGCTTTGTCTCACCTAATCCCATCCTCACCAAAGCTATCACACTCAGGTATGTATTGTTTCTTGCAAATGTGTTCAACATTTTCTCCCCCACCCTTTCTCTTGCAATTCCTCTATGTCACCTCCCTATAGCCCCTTTCCCTTGGTCAATTATGCTAAGTGGGAGGACTGCTACAACTTGTCAGGTGTAATGTAGAGGGAAATCCTTTGCTTCTAAGTCGAGTTCCAACCATGTTTCCTCTACCTCGTAGCTTTGTGTTCAAGTGCAAGTGTGGAAATTCATAGCCCAATGTGAGAAAATTGTTCTAAAAGTCTTAGCTTGGTTTCCTTTGAAAGGAGATCTTCTTAGTTGGGTCAACCTAATGAGGATAGGATGGAATGGACCGAATTGGGATGCTCTATGCAAGGAACATGAAGAATTCCACATGCATTTATTTATGGGGTGCAGCAAGTATTCAAAAAAGGTGTGGGAGTTCCTATCGAATTCTTACAAACTAAAGGCATGATGGATTTTCAGGGCACTCTGTGATGCCTTTTTTGCATGGTGCCTAATAAATCAATAATCCTTTATGATGGTTTTCCCCATATTTTTATCTCTCTTATGTGGAGAGACGTTAATCTTTCTATTTTCCAAAATTCCTATGTGCCTCCTGAGATATGTGTGCCCAGTATATCTGCATTGGTTGGAGAATATAAATATGAGCCTAAATTTTTAAACAAAAGAATCTGATTATGCCAGCCATAGACTATGACGCCCCTTGGGGGTTTTTCAAGATTCTATGCAGGGATAACCCCCTCATTGTAGGGTGGTGGTAGTTTTATATTTTAGTCACTCTCCTTTCATTTACAGGAATTAGGCGCTAGGTAGGGGATCAAACAATACAAATGAATTTATAAGCCTATGGGTCCTGTTATAATTCACAAAGAAGAACAATTTATCCATGCTACGGGTTTTGGGGAATTAAAATGTTTTCATTGAATAGGCTAACTGTAGGTTATAGGTCTCCAACATAAGACTTAACTACCTTCTTACTCATATTCGTGTTGGTAAGGCCTCGTTTTATCATATTTCTTTCTACCACATCCTCTCTGTGCTAAACATGGAAGCATACTTCCATTCAAAAGAGGTCCTCATCATCACATTTGCATCTAAAGGGATGTATGAGTTTGATTATAGTGATGAGATTACCACTATCTTTCTAGCAACTTTCTTCTTTTCTTGTCGAGATTTCAAAGTAGGTTGGGGTAATGTGGTACAACAACAAGAAACAAACTCTTCAGTGTTGTGACGATTCCTTCAGAACAACTTTTTGTTTACATGTAGAACATGTTTGTTTGTGATGGTATTTTTAGACTATAGAAAAAGGACATGTATATATTATCATAATTATAAAAATTAATATTAATAAAGCCACATTGGACCACTTGTGTTGGTTGTAAGGTGGCTTGTTGGCCACACTAGCGGTAAGGTTATTTAAGAATCATGTAGGCTAGTTTCAAGGAGATTTGAAATGTAACAAATGAAATCAAAAAGTGTTATTGTATTTGGCTACACAAAGACTAGAGATGATCATCCTTACCATTTCAAAGAATTATTCTAAATGGTCTTCCTCCATTGTTGGTTGTGATAATATCCCATATAGCGTGGTGGTGATGGGAGAGTTGATTAGCGTGAGTATGCTTAGATATGGTCATGAAAAGAAGTGGTGGATGGATTTATGTCCTACTATGTGTATAAAATCATGGTGATGGGCCTAGCATGGTTCCTTTGAGACATGATTATTGTAACACCCCCCTCCCAAATCCACTGTTATGAAACCAGCTCACAAATAAGCCGCTTCGAGGGGCAACCTCCTTTACATTACACAAATGAACAATTCTTGGATGATACAGATGAAAAGACCAACCTCCTTTACATTACACAAATGAACAATTCTTGGATGATACAGATGAAAAGACCTCATTTATATATATAGTAGTCTAAGGGATCATAATATAATCAGAGCCGACATAACAATAATAATTGAAGGGAGAAATAATAACAATAGTGGGCTTCTATGGGGCATAATAATAACAATATGGTGACTACATGGGCATAAAAATATAATAAGGGGGTTGTACTAATAACAATAAGGGGTTACACTAGTAGTATAGGGACCTACATGCCCCTCTCCTTCAGAAAGTGTTGTCCTCAATGCTTGAGTAGTCATTTATGCTTTTGTATAAAATTCTTGTCCTCCCATGTGGAATCTTCAGCGGGTAATTTCTTCCACTTGATGAGATACTTTGAAATTGATCGATTTTGTAGCTCTCGGGTTCTTGTTTCTATGACTGCTCCAAGTTCCAATATGATTTTTCCTTCCTCGTCAAGTTCTAGCAATATTGTTTGAACTGGGAACTACCACAACTTTTGAATGAGTGGCCACACTTTTTTGTCCTTCTTCCATTCATCCTTTACTTTGTTTATCCAATCTGGTTGGATAATAGAAATAGCACAAAACAATGCTTGCACATCCCCATCTCTTCTTGAGAGTGCATCTGCAACAGAATTTTGCTTCCCTTTTTGTAGATTATTTCAAAGTCATAACCCAACATATTTGTGACCCATTTTTCTATTCTTCTAAAGATAATATTTGTTCTAAAAAGTATTTAAGACTATCATAATTCATTTTTACCTTGAAGTGTCTTCCAATTAGGTAAGGTTGCCACTTCTTAAGTGCATGTAGTATTGCCAACATTTCCTTCTCATAAATAGCTTGCTTGAGATGTAGCAATAAAAATACCAATCACCTACATCAAAACTTCTTTCACTACAATGTTGACCTGCTTGTTGTTTCATTCGATTTTGCACCAAAGTGGTGTTATCCTGTAAAAATTGGGGAACTTGTTGTTGATGCTCGATGTGATCTTTCACTGCTTGAATCTTTTTCTTCTTGACATGTCCTTCTATCTTGAGAGTTTTAGGAGAGGTAATTTCTTCGAGTGCATTACAAGATATGGTTGGATACATTTCTTGGTGCTCTATGTAATCTTTCACTTCTTGAGCATTTTTCTTCTTGATATGTCCTTCTATCTTGATAGTTTGAGGAGTGGTAATTCCTGCCATTACAATACATGATATGGTCAGATTCATTTGTTCTTTCTCCAGGGTTGGTTCCCAGTGTATATCCTATTCTTTTGACGTTTCTTGATCCTTTTCATCAATAGGAGGCCTTTATTGTAGCATCTTTGTCCCACCTTCCTTCAAACCTTCCATGTCATTCTTCAAATCTTCCATGCCTTTCTTCCAATATGCTTTCATACCATCGATATCAGCTTTCATGGCATAGATAAAACTATTTATATTTTTCTTCTCTAGAATATCATTTACCCTTATATTCAATTTTTGAAAGTCCTCAATGTGCTTTGCCATTAAACCCTTTTGTTTGATATTTATCAATTGGCTAGAGAAGGTGTTTCTCTTTGTATCCTCATAATGTGCTATCATTTCCTTCATGAAAATTGACCACGTGACAACTAATTTACAAGAAAAAGCCCTTTATACCATAAAAACTAATTTGGTTCTAAATAATTAAATGCAATACATACCTTTTGTAACAATGGTACACCATGTAGATCAAATTATTTCTCCATCTGTAGTATCCAATTTACTGGATCCTTTCCATCAAACTTCCTCATCTTGCTTTTTCTTGATTTTACGAGCTCGATCTTGAAATGACTGTAACTCTGTAATATCAGATCTTTATGTTCTGAAATTTTGGTCTAGAATATCCCCCTAAGTCCTCTTTCTAACTCCACAAATCTGGTCACATGTTGGGCATGGAATCCCCCCACGGCATGTTCTGGGGCTCAAAGCCCAAGTTTTGAGTTGATATTGTTGTAAAGCTTTGCGAATTGCGGGTGCGAAATGTATGTTAGAGTCATAGGGCTGTTCATCATAAGTTTTGAATGTAATGTCGACCTACCCATGGTTCGCAGACCATGGGATTGTATAAATAGAGCGAGGCTCTAAGTTGTAAAGACATCTAATAGAATGGAGTAGAGAATAGGCATGAAAAGTCTTAGAGATTAAGTCGAAGGGTGAAGTGTGTCTTGTGTTGTAGAGTAGAGAAAGGCTCTGCAACTGAGTGCGCAGAGGCCTAGTAGAGTCCGTAGCTAAGTGCGTAGACTCCTGCAGCTGAGTGCGCAGGGCAAAGTCGAGTCTCTAATCGGAGAAAATATTAATAAATCAATGTTTTGTTACCAATTATGTGTATCTGTTCTGAGTTATTACTTGTTTTATATCATTTGCGAATACATTGTTTCTTTACTATGCGCACTTGTATGAATGGTGAATATTGTTAAGTATAACTGGAAGCATACAGATAAGCTAATTTAATCAACTAATGTTAGATTACCGGTAAGGACTTGTGTAATAACATTGTTCGGCCCCCGAGTAGGGCTGCACAAAGGCAACATCGTAGGCTGCAAGGAAAGGGTAAGTACGCATAGTGACGTGCACGCCGCGGACCACTTGAACCCATCAGACATCTCCAGGGTGCGGAAACCTGGTTCTAGCACCCTCCCATACTACTTAGGGTGAGACCTCAGTCCGCACTCCATAGACTGTTGCCGAAAGGGCCAGTAGTACCGGGATTTGTTTGGCTAAATCACCTTTGAACCTATGTTAGGCCCCAACAAGCCAACATCGCAATTGGATTCCCGAAGAAAGATTTATTCCAAATCTCCCGCGATGACCTAATTATAGACTAGTTTAGTAGAGTGAACTTGTACAATGTGCCACGTGTCATTTTTTCAACCTTAAGTTTTGAAACTTACACCCAAACAAAATACAGTCCATCCTCTTTCTGCAAATTCTTAGGAAATTTCAATCTGATGCTTAGAGAGAAAGTTATGACGATTTTCCCAAGGTCACCTTTTTAGGATGTAATTTGGGAGTCTGCAAAAACCATAACTTCCTTGGATCATATATCTGAGAAATAGCAAGACAAGATCTGAAATTTGGACTCAAGGTTTAGAACGATTTCTTCTCAAATGGGTTTTTTTTTAGCTTCTGAAACTTCGTAGAGAAAACATTATAGCGACAATTCCATGATGACCCGTCTTAGATGAAATTCTGGAGTTTGCAAGAACCCTAACTTCCTCAGATGATATTTTTGAAACTATAGCGAGACGAGATCTGAAATTCAGACCCGAGGTTCAGTGAGCTTTTGGTTCAAATGGGTTTTTTTTAGCTCTAAAACATCGCAAAAAAAAAGTTATAGAAAAAATGCAACGATGCCCTGTTTGGAGCAGCGAAACCCTAGAATCCATAGCTCTAATACCAAATGTTATGAAACTAGCTGACAAAAGGATAGAAAAGATAGATAAACGCCTTAGAAATAAGCCTCTTCGATGGGGCAACCTCCTTTACATTACACAAATGAACAATTCTTGGATGATACAAATGACAAGACCTCCTTTATATATATAAGAGTCTAAGGGGTCATAATATAATCAAAGCTTATATAACAATAATAATGCAAGGGCACAATAATAACAATAGTGGGCTTCTATGGGGCACAATAATATAATAAGGAGGTTACAGTAATAAAATAAGGGGTTACACTAGTAGTATAGGGACCTAACATCCACCCAAGAAACCATGCCAACTGGGGTAAACATGAGATGAGAGGCTAATATGATCACATTCAACCTCCTATGTGACCTTAAGGAGGTGGAATCGATGGAAACATCACACACACAGTCATCCAACATCAGCAACAAAACCCTCAAGAGACATGTCAGCCACTCAAAGAACCTGTCCTTGGGTCCCAATGCTGTTTTGTATCTCTTAGTCCATAGTCCCTCTCATGATATGGGAAGGGGATCTACCAACAACCTAAAGTCACTCTCACAGAATTTCTTGCCATCAAAGAAAGACCAAAATTGTCAGTTTTTTGCTAGTGACCCAAGGATTTAAGCCACTTTTTCAAGGCCATAGACCAGGCCACTGCCCAGAATGGAGTGATAGCTTGAAATCAGTAAAAGTATAGGGAAGCAATGATGCAAAAGCAATAAACTGAACAAGACCATAACCAGACCGCTACTAGCCATGACAAGCATTTCGTTAAACACATCATCAACACGTAACCTACTGGTGTAAACAATAGAATTAAGTGTAGGGATCTCATAATTATCTGAGAATCACTATGAACCATCATTCCCTCATGTCATTTGCTACATTATCCTCTATTAGGTCATAGACACATTATCCATTCATATACAAGTAAAAACATCTTGAGAGCCATACATAGTTGTTGTCATAAAATGTACATATAACCAACATAATAGGAGCAAAAATACCATAAACATATCAGCCATCAAGATCCACATATATATCAGTACATTTACACATGAAAATCAAGGGAATGAATTCCTCATAATGAATGTAATGAACCAATTGGAGATGGGACTACCACGTTCCACCCGACCATAGATTGGCTGAGCCAAGTATCTCTTCAGCTAATCACCCCATGCCATATTCCAAGCACGAATATGGGACTCATAGAACACATTGAAAACACTAATCAACATGGATGCCACCGGAGTTCTCCACCTAAGACATGACGAATTTGAGTGCGTCCTAGTCTCTCCAGATTTACCATGCATCCACAGTTTGATCTAGGGATCACTAGGTTGTACACCAAGACATACTCTCTAGGCTTTACCATGCATCCCATTCTAGGACCAGTAGTCCCAATGAAGAGAAATTCCACCTCTTGGCTTTATCGTATATCCCGAAATTCACCGACAAGGATTCCTAGGCCCACCAAGGCATGTAAATTAACTTTACTGCAAACTATAGTCTGATTCAGGGGTTACTAGGCCAATGGTTTTGTGATCCTCAGTCTGGTTCAGGGACCACTCAAACCATGTGTTTTTCAATTAAGAGATCCACTCCACTAAGCTTTGAATCCAATCCGGGCATTCCACATAAACCATATGAGAGACCCCATCTCACCAAATCTATCAGGAAATGGTGAGGCTAGGCTGAAAATAATTTCACACCTAGAAAAATCCATGCCATGGTAGAAAAGAAACACATGCAATCCTATGCATGCTAAATCTAGTAAGGAAAATACACATGCAAGTCGATACCTATAATAAAGCCTATTATAGCTGCTTGATCTTGCCTTTCTCTATTGTTACACAACATTTTGTCACTGTCCCTGTACTCCCCATCCACGATCCTAGAGGACCTATATAGTGAACCCTACATTCTTTCCAATCATGAAGAAACTCCCAGTATGTCCCTCTTCATGAGCAGAATAATTCCCCTTTCCATCATTTCTCGAGAATATTCATTTTACCCCAGTTTAAAACACTGGTGCTACTAACCAGTTTCCTCCTCGCATCGATTTGCAGAGATTAAAACTAGCACTATTGTCGTACAGAGCGGCTGTGACCTTTTCCAGTCATGTTGATCCTCTTTTGGAAAGTTTTTTTTAAATATGTAGTCGAAGCTTCTAGGTATAGAAGCTTCGTAACAAAATTTTGGTAGATGGTTGGGATGGATGGAGCCAAAGAAGTCAGTTTGGGCTCCTTTACCCTATTAGGATAAAACAAACCCAAGAGATAATACCTTCTCCCATGATGAGAGGAACCATCTCCCATCCATCCAAGCTATATAAACTTCTCTTTTCCCATGTTAAACTAGTTTTGGAGTGAGTTTGAATGATCAACAAGATATCTATAGCTTGTAGCTTTCTAGTGTATGTTCGAGGGATAATAGTGTGTTTGTTTTGGTTTGAAACTAGAGGGAAGAGGCTTTAAAACTTGCGTTGATGGGGCTATCCATGAGATGCTAGTAGAAGTGTGTGAACCCGGATACGTCAGAGGAGACCAACATCGTTAAGGCATTGGTTGTAATCTCTTTCTAATTTTATATGAATACAACTATTGATTGATTTCCTACATGACGTTTTATCTTACATCTTTATGGCTTAATTCCTTGACCTATTAAGTAGGTTGAATACAATATTGTATTCTATCATGCTTGTTGTTGTTGTTGTTTGCTTGTTTCAGGTATTCGAAGGAAGTAGACGAAACATAGCTAGTGTAAGGAAGCAGGATCATCACCAAGCAGAATAGCGTTATAAGAGGTAGGCCCTCTTATTTGATTCTAGCTTATGGAGATTTTCCATAGATTGTTTGTTTGTGGCTAGACCCGCTCTCTTGGGCTAGAGGAATTGTTTGTGTCCGCACTGAGAATTTACCTACACCACAAATTGGCGACCATACTGGGGATCCAATCCTTCTATTTGATTGATTTTCATTGATGGCATTATGATGTAGGTGTTATCCTTGATAGCATCTCACACAAATGACAATTCACAGTGCAACAGGTTAACAACAAAGGATTACAGATCAGACTCCAGAGATTGAAGGAAGAGAGGTATATGCTGGTTCAATTTGTCAAAGTAGCGTATACACACGGAAACATAGAACAAAAAGGGATTATATGTATACACACTTTCACAAAAGGAAAAGCACATATGGGATGGAAATTCAAGGTTTTTGTCCAAGGTAATAGTCCAAGGTATTTAGTCTATGGTATTAACCCTAGGTATTTGGTCCAAGGTATTGGTCCTAAGTAGTTTTGGTCCAAGGTATTGATAACTGGCCTAAAGCTATATAAGGAGGAGAAGATCATAATGGTAGTAGTGCAACCAATAAGATTCTAAGGAATACTTCTATATGAAGTATATTTTATGTTGTAGGGTTATGTTTGGGATTAGATCTGAAATATTTATGTGCACCTTGAGTTCAATATTGGATGAGGATCATGAGACCTAACATGACTTATTCTTGAATGATCTAATATTGGTTGAGACTAGATGTGATGTTTTGCACTTGTTTTATTCGTTATCTATCATGATCTGGGTTTGTCTGAAGTTTGGAATCGCAACAAAGTTCTAAGTCAATATTTGTAGATCTGTATCCAGGTTCATATCGACCAAAGAGCGTATACATGCAGGTTCTGTTATTTCAAGTAGCGTATACAAAAGAAAAGCTTATGTTCAGATCTGACCGATCTATCTGATCAAATTCTGTTGTTTTACTGTTGCCTGTCAATGAAGTCTTCTTAGATCTAAATGTAAAATTGAATGAATAAGGAGGCTAGCATTTGATTGATTGATTGTATTAGTGAGAAGAAGTGATATCTATCCCTTCCTGTGTAAAGCTTTGTAAGTTGACAGTAGATGTTTAGTATATTGTTGGTTGGTACAATCTTGATTCAAAAGTTTATGTTTGTAGTAGTTTTGAAGGTATACGCAGGTTTGATTAACGGAAGTAGCGTATACACGCTGTCTGTGTTCAGCCAAGTAGCATATACACTCTAATGCATGATTTTTGAGGTTACAGCTGGTTCTGAATGATGATGCACGGTTCTAGGTTCAACACTGTTTTCTAGTGTCATTGATCTAACTGTTCAGATTAACTAAATGTTGGTTGATGCAGTTTATGTTTAAAAAGATTTTGATGGGTCGAGTATGAAAATTGGATGAAACGTAGCCTTCAGATTGTGGTGTTGTGATCCAGGAGTATCCAGTCTGAACATTCATGAAACGTGGTCCCTGGAGGAAGAAAGAAGGTCATAGCCTTCTGTAGGTCGGTGCCTACGTACTAGTAAACATATTGGTTAGTACAAGAGCTAGGGGGTTGCAGCTCCCTTCCTGTAGAAGCTGGAAAACGAGAGAAGGTTGTAGCCTTCTGCAGGTGGGTTCCTACGTACTTGTATGTGTTTGCACCAGTACAAGATTGTAAACAAATTTACCAGTACAGCAGGTGGTTTTCACCCACATTGGTTTTCCACCTTACATCTTGGTGGTCATGTGTGTTTCTTATGTGTCATGATTTATTCTTCTTTTACTACACTATCTAATAACTTACTGATGTACTTGTTTAAGATCAACACATGATAAATGATCTAAATCACAAGATCTCTAGATATATGTTGGCTTCTTTAATCACAGTTTCATGTACACGCTAGTTCACTTCACTGAAGTAGCGTATATAAATATGTTTGGGAAATAAAATTATTGATATGATAATACTGATTCACCCCCCTCTCAGTATTAATTCCAACAATTGGTATTAGAGCAGGTCCTTCAAAAGAAGCTTGATCGCTTGAAGGGAGATCCATCAAGATGAATAATCATGAAAGAATGAGATCCATCAGACCACCAATCTTCGATGGGAGCAACTTTGTTTATTGGAAAATAAGAACCACATCCTATCGACATTCTATTGGAACAGATGTATGGGAAATTGTGGAAGGAGGATATACATTTCCAACAACAATTCCTACAGACATGGCATGTAAAAAGCAATATGAAATCAATTCCAAAGATGTCAATACTTTATTGAGAAGTTTGTCACAATCATATTTTGTCAAAGTCATGCAGCTCAAATCAGCCAAAGAGATATGGGACAAAATCGTTCAGAGCTACGAATGAGACTCTCATGTAAAATGTGTTAAGCTTCAAACTCTCAGAATTCAATATGAAACTCTTAAGATGCATAGTGATGAGAGTATAGCTAGTTACTTCTTACGTATAGATGAGGTTGTTAATTATATGAAGAATCTTGGTGAAGAAATAAAGGCCTTAGTTGAGAAAATTTTGAGATCCTTGTCTGCTAAATTTGAATCAAAAGTGTCTGCCATAGAAGAAAAACAGGATCTACAGAATATCACTATGACACAGCTTCATGACATCTTAATTTCTTTTAAGATGAGAAAAGGAGGTCCATCAAATATGAGAGAAGCCACATTTAAAACTTCAGCAAAAGGAAAAGAAAAGGAAGAACACAATGAATCAGGACACATTTCAAAAGAAGAAGATGAGGTAAATTTTGTCAAGAAGCTTCAACGGGGTTCTGGAAGGTTCATAGGTATGCTACCTTTCAAATGCTTTGCTTGTGGAAGAGTTAGTCATTATGCTGCCAGATGTCCTCATAAAGATAAATATGAAAAAGGAAAGGAATATGAAAAAGGGAATAGGAAACAAGTTGTGAATAGAAGGAGTTACTATACTCATGAAGATAGCGATGATTTATCTAATAGTGATGAAGATGAAACTGGACAAGATTACAGACTTCTCATGGCTGATGATAGCGATGAATTTTGGGATAGTTTAGAATAGGAGAGTGATGGTTTATCTAATAGTGATGATTATAGACTTCTCATGGCTTATGACGATGATGATTTTTGGGATACTTTAGAAGAGGAAAACTTTCATGGAGAAATCTATAAACTCAAAATCCGTTTAGAAGAAAAGAATATGATCATAGATAACTTGACATACCAACTTGCTGAAAAAGAAAAACACAATGAAAAACTAGAATGTGAAATTGTGGGTCTAAGAAAAGATCTTGAGAAAACAAAATCTCTCAATCTTAGATTTGCTAAAGGATCAGAAACTTTAAATGAAATTATCAAAGTTTGGTTTTCTCCTCTTATTAAGACAGGTCTTGGATATACTGAAGAAGCATCTCAATGATAGAAGTCGTCAACCTCCAACAAAAGCTATCTCGATGCAACAAAGACCAGTGAACAATATGAAAATCGTTAGCAAAAGGCATAAAGCTGATCACCAGGTAAATCATACTCAATTTTCCCCAAGGATGAACATCAATAGAAGCCACAACTAACCTCAGGAAAAACATACTCAATTTTCTCCAAAGATGAATATCAACAAAAACTACAATCAACAGGTAAATAGATTCGATAGTCACAGAAACTTCTTTAATGGCCAATGTTTTTCATGTCATAATTTTTGGCACAAAGCTGATCAATGCGTTGCTTACAAAACCGTCATGACTAGAGAAGCACGAAATCAAAGGAATGTAACGGGGATCAAGAGAAGTTCCTATAATAACTCTTTTCCTCTTGAAAATGAAATAGAATGCTCAATTTGTAACAACTTTGGTCATGAAGAATCTGAATGCAGGAGAAAATTTTGGCCAACAACTCAAAAGGAGCAAATGCAAATAAATCCCAAGATATGGAGAAGGAAAGAATCTCAAATAGAAAGATGTGGTATAACCTTGTATGTAGAAGGACAAGAAAATTGGTGGTACATCGACAGTGGATTCTCCAAACACATGATAGGTGACAAAGAGAAACTTCACTCATATAATGCCTTAGAAAAGGAAAAGAATGTCTCATTTGGAAATGACACTCCGGTTGTCATAAAAGGTAAAGGTTCTATTTTCTTGAAAGAAATGGTTAAAGCTGGAAATGTTATGTATGTAGATGGTTTAAAGAATAACGTATTGAGTGTCAGTCAAATGTGTGATCAAGGAAATGAAGTGGTGTTTTGATAAAAAAAATATGTGTTGTTTGTGAGCTTGATATAGGAGAGATTGTGATCAAAGGTACAAGAACTCCAAGAAACTTATACATACTCAAAGGAGGACAAAAACAATACTATCTAAGCAAAAATGATGAAAAATGGCTGTGGCATAGAAGATTGGGACATCTAAGCTTTTCTCAAATAAGAAAAGCATGCAGACTCAAGGTTGTTCATGATCTTCTAGATATCAGCATCCTAGAAAATACAATATGCAAACCATGTCAAATCAGTAAGCAAACCAGAGCTCACTTCATTGAAAAAGAAGGGTTAGCTAGTAAGCCTCTTGAACTTGTCCATACTAATTTATGTGGGCCAACAAGGAAAAAGTAACCTCGTGGAGAAGAATACTTTATTTTGTTCATTGATGATTTTTCCAGAATGTGTTGGATAGGTTTAAAGGATTAATACAAAGCATTTGAAAAGTTCCAAGCCTTCAAAGTTTTGGTTGAAAATGAATCAGATCGAAAAATAAAATGCCTCAGATCTGATTGAGGAGGGGAATTTATATCGGATGAATTCTTTGAATTTTGTGAACAACATGGAATAAAAAGGAAGTTCTCCATCACAATAACTCCTCAACAAAATGGTGTTGTAGAAAGGATGAACATAACAGTTCAAAAAATGGATCGAGCTATGCTATATGAATCTAGAACTCCTGTAACCTTATGGGGTGAAGCTGCATTCACTGCCGTGACTATTCTCAACAAAGAAAATGTTCAGGTAAATAGCACTCAAACTCCAGATGAACTTTGGTATGCTAAAACTCCTACTGTAAAATACTTTAAAGTTTTTGGAAGCAAATGTTTTATCAAAAGGACTTATGAAAAACTTGGTAAGTTTGAACCCAGGGCAGATGAAGGTATTCTTCTTGGTTAGTCTTCCAGAAGTAAAGGATATAAATGTTATAGTAAAATACTTGGGAAATTTTTTGAAAGCATTGATTGTTGTAGTTGATGAAGCATGAAGAAATCCAAAACAGATAAAATCAACAGAAGATTATGACAATGAGGAAGATGGGGATTACTTTCCCACATCAAATCAAAATTATATTGAAGAAGAAACCAATGAAGCACTAGAAGAAGATATAATGGTAGAATAAAAGACACTATCTAGGTATGTTCAAAAAATCATCCAGAAACTCAAAATTTAGGGGCAAAGGAGGCAGGTGTACAGACAAGAAGAACTATTATAGGGACCTCAAGCTATCTAGCATTACTATCCTCCACCGAACCTCAACATGTAAATGAGGCATGCAAAGATGAATGTTGGGTCAAGGTCATGGATGAAGAACTTGAGCAAATTGAAAAGAATGATACTTGGGAATTAGTTCCTAGACCTCATGATAAAATTTTTATAGGAACTAAATGGATATTCAAGAACAAGCTAAATGAAAATGGACAAGTCATTAGAAACAAGGCCAAACTTGTTTTTAAAGGGTATGCTCATCAAGAAGGTATAGATTTTGAAGAAACTTTTGCACCTTTTGCTAGACTTGAAGCCATAAGGATGTTTCTTTCTCTTTCCAGCTTTCAGAAATTCAAAGTATACGAAATGGATGTAAAATCAACCTTCCTTAATGGAGATTTAGAAGAATAATTTTATATTGGACAACCAGAAGGATTCATTCTTGGAAATGATGTAATACTTGTATGCAGACTCAAAAAGGCTATATATGGTTTGAAACAGGGTCCAAGGGCCTGGTTTACCACCTTGACAAATATCTACACCAACACGATTTTACAAAAGGTTCTGCAAATAGCAATCTATATACAAAGATTGAAACTGATAGATTGCTAATTATTATTGTTTATGTTGATGATATCATTTTTGGTAGCAATGAAGAATCCATGAGTCAGAGTTTTGCTTAAGTAATGTAGCAAGAATTTAAAATGTCCTTGCTTGGTGAACTTACCTATTTTCTTGGTCTACAAGTTCAACAAACTAAAGATGGTATTTTTCTTTCACAAACGAAATATCTCAAGTAGATCTTGAAAAGGTACGGAATGGAAGATTCTAAACCTGTATGTACCCCAATGGTAACAGGATGTAGTCTCAACTCAATTAATGAATCAGTAGTAGTACATCAACCAACTTATAGATCCATGATTGGCAGTCTACTTTATCTAACAGGTACTCGACCTGGCATCATGCATGCAGTAGGGATAGTTGGAAGATTCCAAGTAAATCCAAAGAAATCACACCTTCAGGCAGTCAAAAGGATTTTAAAATATCTTCAATGAACTCAAGACTTTGGACTATGCTATCCTAGAGATGCAGATCTTACTCTTCATGCATATATAGATGCATATTGGGCAGGAAGTGTTGATGATAGAAAAAGCACTAGTGGTGGTGCATTCTATATGGGTTCCAGGTTAGTGTCTTGGTTTAGCAAGAAACAAAGTTCAATTGCTTTATCTATAGGTGAAGCAAAATATGTGGCTGCTACATCTTGTTGCACACAACTACTTTGGGTGATGCAAACTTTGCAAGACATTCAGATCACATGTACTCCACCCATCTCCATTCTATTTGATAATACAAGTGCCCTCAGTATTTCAAGGAATCTAGTCATGCACTCCAAGACCAAGCACATGCCCATTAAGTACCATTTTCTACGTGAACAAGTGCTTGAAAAAAAGGTCAAATTGGAGTATGTTCCCTCCAAAGAACAGGTCTGATATATTCACTAAACCACTGCCCAGAGAAACATTTGAATATCTCAAACAAAAGCTGGAGTAGTTGTTGCATCATCCTGCTAATAAATCCAGTTTTTCAGAAGAAGGTTATTATACACGTGTTTCATGAAGTATAGTTGTGTATACATGCGGGTTTCTATGGTTGAAGAAGCGTATATGTTTTTCTGACAGGAAAAATAGTGGGTCAGGCTCTAATATGGGTTCTCTATCTGATGTTGATAATTACAGTCTAATGATATGCTTTTTTCATTAATTTTTATCTCACTGACAAAGATGCCTTGATTAATGACTTGTTAAAAATGCACAGGTAGCACAGATTTAGGGGGAGCATTAGCTTTCACATGCATTCTGCATTGTTGGCATTATGATTGCTGAGTCCAGCTATGGCTTTAGATATTTATACCATTTGTTGTTTAAGTCATGTAAAAGTCTAGGGTGTGATATGTCTTCTCATACATTTGAATGAGACCTATTGGACAAATGATGTAATTTGTATCCCCACTTTGCATGGGATGGAAGATGTAATATTTTTTGTATTTTTGTCATGTATAAACAATTGGTATATCCTTAGTTGGTTGGTGGATGAGTCACATCTCGTGTATCGCCACTTGTTTGGGAGATTGATGTATGTATGAGTCATTGGTGATAGGAAGGTCATACTCACTTAGTTGAGTTATAGAGTCATGTTATTCTTTTGAAAAATATTTTTTGCAGATTCTGCATGTGCTTAGGGGGAGCATGGACCTCGCATGGACGGTTTAGTGCATCTCAACATGTACAAAGGGGGAGCTTAATCAGAGAATTCAGCATGTACTCAAGGGGAGCATGGACAACATAATGTATATCAAAAGGGGAGAATATCTTGGTCCACCCTTTGCCCTTGATGTCAAAGGGGGAGAGTGTCTTGGTGTTGTTGTTGCCATCAAGTCCAAAGGGGGAGATTGTTGGCATTATGATACAGGTGTTGTCCTTGATGGAAACTCACACAGATGACAGTTCACAGTGCAACAAGTTAACAACAAAGGATTACAGATCAGACTCCAGAGATTGAAGAAAGAGAGGTATACGCTGGTTCACTTTGTCAAAGTAGTGTATACACGCGGGAACACAGAACAAAAAGAGCGTATACGTATACATGCACTTTCACATAAGGAAAAGTGCGTATGGGATGGAAAATCAAGGTTTTGGTCTAAGGTATTGGTCCAAGGTATTTGGTCTGTGGTATTGACCCTAGGTATTTGGTCCAAGGTATTGGTCCTAAGTGGTTTTGGTCCAAGGTATTGAAAAAGGGCCTCAAGGTATATAAGGAGAAGAAGATCATAAGGCCAGTAGTGCGAGCAATAAGATTATAAGGAATACTTCTATCTGAAGTATATTTTATGTTACAGGGTTATGTTTGAGTCTAGATCTGAAATATTTATGTGCACCTTCAGTTCAATATTGGATGAGGATCATGAGACCTGAAATGACTTATTCTTGAATGATCTGATATTGGTTGAGACTAAATCTGATGTTTTGCACTTGTTTTGTTTGTTATCTATCATGATCTGGGTTTGTCTGAAGTCTGGAATTGCAACAAAGTTCTGAGTCAATATTTGCAGATCTGTACACAGGTTCATCTCAGCCAAAGACCATATACACGTAGGTTCTGTGATTTCAAGTAGCGTATACAAAAGAAAATATTTTGTTCAGATCTGACTCATCTATCTGATCAAATTTTTTTGTTTTACTGTTGTCTGTCAATGAAATCTTCTTAGATCTGAATGTTAAATTTAATGCATAAGGAGGTTGGTATTTGATTGATTGATTGTATTAGTGAGAAGAAGTGATATTTGTCCTTGCCTGTGTAAAGCTCTGTAAGTTGACAGTAGATATTCAGTATATTGCTAGTTGCTACAAAATTGATTCAAAAGTTTATGTTTGTAGTAGTTTTGAAGGTATACGCAGGTTTGATTAACGAAAGTAGCGCATACACACAGTTTGGGTTCAACCAAGTAGTGTATACTTTAATGCATGATTTTTTTGAGGTTAGAGCTGGTTCTGAATGATGATGCAGGGTTCTAGGTTCAACACAATGTTTTGGTGTTACTGATCTGATTGTTCTGATTAACTGAATGTTGGTTGATGCAGTTTAGTTTTAAAAAGATTTTGATGGGTCCATTATGAAAATTGGATGAAACATGGCCTTCAAATTGTGGTGTTGTGATCAAGGAGTATCCTGTCTAAAAATTCATGAAACGTGGTCCCTGGAGGAAGAAATAAGGTTGTAGCCCTCTATAGGTCAGTGCCTATGTATTAGTAAACACATTGGCTAGTACAAGAGCTAGGGGTTTGCAACTCCCTTCTGGTAGAAGCTGGAAAATGAGAGAAGGTTGTAGCCTTTTGCAGGTGGGTTCCTATATACTTGTATGAGTCTGCACCAATACAATATTGTAAACAGATTTTCTTATTATTAAAAGAAGATAGAGACAACAACACCAGGTGGTTTTCACCCACATTGGTTTCCACCTTAAATATTGGTGTTTATGTGTGTTTCTTATGTGTGATGATTTATTCTGATTTTACTTTATTGTCTAATAAGTTACTAATGTATTGGTTTAAGATCAACACATGATAAATTGTCTAAATCACAAGATCTCTAGATATACGCTAGTTTCTTTAATCACAGTTGCGTGTACACACTAGTTCACTTCACTGAAGTAGCGTATATAAATCTGTTTGGGAAATAAAATTATTGATATGATAATACTGAGTCACCCCCCTCTCAGTATTATTTCCAACAGTCATTTCATGGTTTTGTGTGAACTTTTATAGTGTCGACATTTCCCTTTAGTGCTCTCTACTTTGCCTGGATTACTGCTCTAAGCCTGAAATTTACAGTCGCAAGTCTGGTTTTAGCCTTTGAATTTTTTTATTTTTTTCCTTGAATCCCCGGTCAACATGTTTATTTTTTTGACAGTCACACTGATCAACGCAAGTTTCTCAAAAACAGTCATGTCAACCCCCTTCTGGTGCTTGTTGTCAGTTAGGCAGTCGCACTGATTCGTGTAGGTGAAGATCAGGGTATCCCCTAGATCATAACCAATGTGTCTTGCGCTTCTGATTTATGTCTCTTAGCATGTTTGGACCATGTTCTCCCTGGCTGGAAAGCTATTTTAGCTTGATTTATATGCTTGTTTGGTTAGCATTTTCTTCATTTAGTTTCTTGAGTTCTTGGATGGTTTTTATCCCTAGGGCATCTAGGTCATCATCCATTCACTTTTTTGTGTGCTCATCAACTTAAGTCGATAGTCAAGTTGCTCCTTGCATTTCGTTTGTTAGTCGTTTTATTGCCTTGTGTTAAAATTGGCAACCAGGGCAAAAATTCATGTGGGTCATCTTATTCATGGCTGATAATATTTTTATTAGATTCCTCTCGTTGAGAGGTGTAGGATTGATATAAAGATCATCCAATTCCGATAAGTATTCATGGAGATATGAATTTATTTTGATTGTGGAATTATTATCAAGCCGACCTACAACTCATGTAGGCTCAGAAGCCCAACAGTCGCATCTATTCACCCACCAACGTTGTGTATAAATATAAGAGGACTTTTCCTCATTTGGACTCACTCATATCATCACATCTCTCTCTCTCTACTGCACAGATATGAGTCTCTTCTCTACTGCGGTGAAATGGGTCTCTCTCTCTCACACATGTGAAGCCGGAAGCTGTTGAATTTGAAGCTGCAACTGCAGAAGTAAAGATTGACTTGCGTGGCCTAGAAGATCTCCTCTTTGGAACTACGCTATAGGTTCATCTGAACCTCCTTTGAAAGCTGCAACTTTTGGTGGTGGAATTAAGTCAATCCGACGAACGGTTTGCAAGATATCGACTGCCCTAGTTTGAAGCCAGAAACTGCTGAAACTGAAGCTACAACTGCAGAAGTAAAGATTGACCTACGTGGCCTAGAAGATCTCCTCATCTGAACTGTGCTCTAGGTTCATCTGAACCTCCTCTGGAAGCCAAAACTTTTGGTGGTGGAATGAAGTCGATCCGACAGTCGGTTTGTGAGATATGGTCTGCCCTAGTTTGATAATGAAGCCGCTAATGCTGATGCTACTAATCTAGGGTTTGCTACTACTGATATGAATCAGATTTATTGTACTATTTCTCTCTGTTGAATTATTAAAGATAAAAGAAGATTTGATCAAAGGGTTTCCCCACACATTGCGGGGTTTTTCCCTGGCTAGCCGCCACATCTTGTGTCTCTTGTCTTGGCTTGTTTTCTGTCGATCATTTAATGTTCTATCTGCACTTTACTTTATGTACATGTGATTGATAATTGGTGGAATATAAGAAGAAAAAGAAGTAAACCGTTATAAGCATAGAACATATCATAACTTAACATGGTATCAGAGCTGAGGTGAAGACAAAGCCCAAGCAAGAGCAAGAGAAATCATTGAAGAGAAGATTGGCAAGGCTATCCTAAAAGAACTATGGGGTCCTCAACACTCTTTCTTGCCGAAGACAAACTCCGTGAGAAAGCTGACTATCACAGATGGAAGATGTCTATCAATCTAACCCTTGAAGATCAAGGAGTGCTGGACCATGTAAGAGGCAATATTGTTGAGCCTTCATCAAATGCATCTGCTGCTACCTGGAACAAATGGAAAAATGGAGAAGTCAAAACAAAGAAGATCATCCGGGACTCTATCGACAAGCGTTTGGTGGCCTACATCTCTGATCTAGACACCTCCAATCTATGACAGACTTGTGAGTTTATTTAAAGTTAATGATGCAAATCAAGTTTTGTTTCTTAGAAATAAGTTGAGGGAAATCAAGAAGGGTAAAGATGAAAGTATGCAAGCATACTTCTTAAGAATCACCGAGATCAAGAACAATCTCCTATCTATTGGGGAAACCATTACTGATAGAGAAATGGCACTCACAACTCTCGGAGGATTACCATCTGAATGGTATGTGTTTAGGACTACTCTTCTGAACAATAATGTAATTCCTAGTTTCGAGGAATTAATGGCTAGATGCATTCAAGAACAAACAAGGGTAGAAGAGCAGGAAATTCCCTTGCCTAAAGGTCCTCCTGCTGCTTTTCCTTCTGATGCTAAGAAAATAAATAATTCTGGGTCTAAATCGAAAAGAAAGGCTGGAAGAAAAGGACAATGTTTCATTTGCAATAAAGCAGGTCACTATGTAAGGGAATGCTCTGATAGAAAGGACTCTCACCGTGACGATGATCAAAATCCCTCTCATGGTAATCGAAGGAATGGAAAATTCAACAACAAAGGAAAAAGGAATGCGGGAAATCAAGGAAGAGGGCAACCATTCAAGAAGGCTAGAAATTCCAGGTATGAATCTAACATTGTTGACGATAAGCAAGCTGAATATTATCTACCAGCTACTCTATCTACCTCCGCTCCTTTGGACTCAATGGGAATTTGGCTCATTGATAGTGGTGCCTCAAGACACTTCACTGGTTACAAAGAAGTACTCTATAATCTGGTAGAGAAAGAAACTAACCTGGAAATTGTCCTTGGAGATGACAAGAAATACCCAGTGAAAGGTGTAGGCAATGTTTCTCTTAAACTGAATCAAGGTAATACGATTCACTTACAAGATGTATTATATGTACCTGATCTCAAAAAGAACCTGGTATCCATCTCGGCAATGGAAGAAAAAGGCTATAAGGTAACCTTCAGCGATGGTAAGGTACGCATATGGAAAAATAATGTTAAAGATGCTTTCACTCTTGGGTTTCGAGTTGATTCTTTATATCAAGTCGGTGGAAGTCCGCTAGGTGTCATGTCTTGTGACACATCGCTTCAGTCCGAACTTTGGCATCGAGGTTTGCCCACCTTCATTACAAATCTCTACCCGATGTAAGACAGATGGTAACAGGGATGCCTGAATTCCAAGTAGAGAAAGAAGGTGTATGTCCGGGATGTGCCGAAGGAAAGCTCAAAAGGGGACCATTCCCTTCAAGTCAAAGCAAGACCTCTGATATATTACAACTAGTTCACTCAGACATATCAGGTATGATGCCTATGAACTCCTTGGGAGGATACTCATATTATCTCACTTTTACAGATGACCATTCTCGAAAGACCTGGATATACTTCTTGAAAAAGAAGGATGAAGTGTTCCCTTGGTTCCGACACTTCAAAGCCCTAATCGAGAATCAAACCGAAAAGAAGATCAAGATCTTAAGAACTGACAATGGGACTGAATATGAATCTAATGAGTTCCATGATTTTTGTAAGGAGGCTGGCATCAAGAGGGAGACTACTACACCATATACTCCTGAACAAAATGGTGTGGCAGAAAGGAAGAACCGCACAATTATGGAAGTTGTCCAGGCCATGCTACATGATCAAAGTCTTCCTAAGTTTCTATGGGCTGAAGCTGCAAACACTGCCGTATATGTACAAAATTGATGCCCTCATCAAGCATTGTGTTCCAAGACTCCTGAAGAAAAATTCACCGGTAAGAAACCTGATGTTTCTCATTTTAAAATTTTTGGAATCCCTCTATACTTTCATGTGCCAAAAGAGAAAAGAAATAAATTGGGAGCATCTGGAAAGAAGGGAATTTTCGTGGGCCATGGTGAAAATACTAAAGGCTATAGAATCTATGTAGCCGGTCAAAGGGAAGTCATAATTAGTCATGATGTCACCTTTGATGAAGATATGGCTCTCAGCAAGGTGATCAATCTTCCGACTTTGAGGAGCTCTCAAGAAGCCGACACCAGGGAACTAAAAGAAAAGGATGATGAATCAATGCATGATGTAGAAGAACCCATGGATCCGATTGATCCTCCTCCATATGAGCCTTCCTCTTCTAGGAAGAGGCCTTCATGGATTAAGGGGTTACTTGATGATGCTGAAGGACATGCTGCACCCCGAGGAACCTTTCGTGAAAGTAAGAAACCTAATGATGCCGTCAAGCATCAAGTATGGAAGGATGCTATGACTGAAGAATATGAGTCTATCATAAAGAATGATGTTTGGGAAGTAGTTCCCAGATCCCAGGACAAGACTGTTTTTACTTCCAAATGGCTTTACAAGATAAAGCATGCAGCAAATGGAAGCACGGAAAAGTATAAGGCTCGTTTTGTTGCTCAAGGTTTCTCCCAAAAGGAAGGTATAGACTATGATGAGATATTTGCACCTGTTGCCAGATATACGACCATCCACTCGATCATAGACCTTTCTGCTTCACAAGGATGGAACCTACATCAGATGGATGTCAAGACTGCATTCTTGCATGGCTCGATCAAAGAAGAGGTCTACGTGGAGCAACCCGAAGGATTTGAGATTTATGATCGAAAATCTCATGTATGCAGGTTGAAGAAAGCTCTCTATGGGCTGAAGCAAGCACCCCGAGCATGGTATGAGAGGATCGATAGCTACTTGATGAAGCTGGGATTTACTAGGAGTGAAGCTGATCCTAACCTTTACTTTAAGGTTGAAGATGACAAGCCTCTCATACTGGTGTTGTATGTGGATGACCTCTTTCTAACAGGTGCAAACCCTCTCATTCACAAATGTAAGAAGGAGATGGCTTCTGAATTTGAAATGAAGGACCAAGGACTTGAAGTGTGGCAGAAGCCAAGGGAAATTTTCCTATCTCAAGGAAAATATGTGGTAAATATATTGGAAAGATTCGGTATGATGGACTGCAAACTTTTAGAAGTTATATGGTAGTGATGTCGGACCAGACTTGGGAAATGCCTTTGAGTTTCAAAAAATCATTCGCATTGATGTTCTTGGTGAACCTCCGTCCGAACATATGTTTTGCAGTTAGCATTGTGAGCTCATATTTGGTTGAGCCTCACTAGATTGATGCCAGGAATCTTCTGAGATGTCTTTAGGACACAATCTCTCATGGATTAAGATACATTGCTTGAGATGTGAGACTACTTGGATATACTGATGTTGATTTGGTAGGCAGTGTGGTGGATGGTAAGAGCACTTCCGGGTATTGTTTCACCTTGGGATCTGCTTTGATATCCTGGATGAGCAGGAAGCAGAAGTCGGTGGCTTTGAGCACCGCCGAAGCAGGATATATTGTTGCTAGCATAACCTCGTGTGAGGCAGTCTGGTTGCGAAAGCTCTTCAGTGAGCTGTTTGGATTTACATTAGATACCACTGTGATTCTCTGTAACAGCCAGAGGTGGGATTCGATTATTGAGGAATCCCGTATTCATCGATTGCTCCAGTAGATAGACATCATCTGGGATATGGTAAGTCGATGAGCAAGGAAGCTCCATCACATTAAGATGATGTACATGTTGATACACCTTGGCAAAGCCCTGAGGAAAGATCTAATCTGTGATTTTCCCAAACGACTTGGAGTCGGCAAGAAACCCTTGTACAAGGGTCCTGCATGTTGCATACATTGAGCTCTGGGAGCTCTGAGGGCTTGCGGTTCCTACTGGAGCAACATATGACCATAGGGTGACTCACCTTCCCCTGGTGGTGCACACTGGAACAAGATGATTCGCTCTCTTGTGGGACAAGATGATTCGCTATCTTGTGGAATAGGATGATTCGCTCTCCTGTGTAGCAGGATGATTAGTTCTCCTATGAGGCCTGGATTGATGTGTTTTCCATGGCAGCCTAGATTGATGTGTTCTCCATGGAAATTGTAGCAGGATTGATGTGTTCTCCTGTGAGGTCTGGATTGATGTGTTCTCCATGGAAATTGTAGCAGGATTGATGTGTTCTCCTGTGAGGACAGGATTGATTAGTTCTCCTGTCGAGGAATCCTATCCATGCAGTCTGGGACTCATGGGAAGTACCTCTCATCTGATCAATTAGTAGGGAAATGAAGTTAGGGACCATAGTAGTACTGATGGACACATCGTTGTAACTACCGTACTCCCTACGCTAGGATGACCTCCATTGATCTGGGATCAATGATACTGGTCTGGGACCTGTGGTAGGAGTTGTACCATACTATGACGCTGACTTCGGGTCAGTTGAGACTGGTCTGGGATCAGTGGTACATACTCTGAGACTGACTTTGAGTTAGTGGAGGATGAAATTCGTCTGGGACCATTGGAGTTGTACTCACTATGACACTGACTTTGGGTTGGTTGAGACTGGTCTGGGACAAGTGGTACATACTCTGAGACTGACTTTGAGTCAGTATGATACATCCTCGATCATTTCTTCGTCTTCATAATTCAGACAAAAGCAGAGTAGAACAGAACAATGCAAGAGCATAGCAGAACAAAACAAAACAATACATATCAGTGCAGGGCAGAACAAGACAAAGCAGAACAGGCAAAATAGAGCAGAGCAGGGCAAGGGTCAGGCTGTACAGGGTAGTGCATTTGATGGATGAATAGTAACGACCGATAGACAGATTGCAGATGAAGTTCTCCATGGTTGAGAGGGAGTGTTAAAATTGGCAACCAGGGAAAAACTTCATGTGGGTCATCTTATTCATGGCTGATAATATTTTTATTAGATTCCTCTCGTCAAGAGGTGTAGGATTGATATAAATATCATCCAATTCCGATAAGTATTCATGGAGATATGAATTTATTTTGATTATGGAATTATTATCAAGCCAACCTACTTAGACAACTCATGTAGGCTCAGAAGCCCAACAGTCGCATCTATTCACCCACCAACATTGTGTATAAATATAAGAGGACTTTTACTCATTTGGACCCACTCATCTCATCACATCTCGCTCTCTCTACTGTGCAGATATGAGTCTCTTCTCTATTGCGCTGAAATGGGTCTCTCTCTCTCACACATGTGAAGCCGGAAGCTGTTGAATTTGAAGCTGCAACTGCAGAAGTAAAGATTGACTTGCGTGGCCTAGAATATCTCCTCTTTGGAATTGTGTTGTAGGTTCATCTGAACCTACTTTGAAAGCCACAACTTTTGGTGGTGGAATGAAGTCAATCCGACGAACGGTTTGCAAGATATCGACTACCCTAGTTTGAAGCCAGAAACTGCTGAAACTGAAGCTGCAACTGCAGAAGTAAAGAATGACTTGCGTGGCCTAGAATATATCCTCATCTGAACTGTGCTCTAGGTTCATCTGAACCTCCTCTAGAAGTCGAAACTTTTGGTGGTGGAATGAAGTCAATCCGACTGTCGGTTTGTGAGATATGGTCTGCCCTAGTTTGATAATGAAGCCGCTAATGCTGATGCTACTGATCTAGGGTTTGCTACTGCTGATATGAATCAGATTTATTGTACTATTTCTCTCTGCTGAATTATTAAATATAAAAGAAGATTTGATCAAAGTGTTTCCCCACACATTGTGGGGTTTGTCCCTGGCTAGCCGCCATATCTTGTGTCTCTTGTCTTGGCTTGTTTTCTCTCGATCGTTTAATGTTCTATCTGCACTTTACTTTATGTACATGTGATTGCTAATCGGTGGAATATAATAAGAAAAAGAAGTAAACTGTTATAAGCATAGAACATATCATAACTTAACACCTTGATTTCCATTTAACAAGTTTGAAAAGTTTCGTTTGTTGTTTGAGCGTCTCTTTTTGGGCATAGATCACATTGCTCATCTTGTTTTTTGTTGATTCTTTGCATCATGAGTTTGAATAGAATTCTATTTTGTGCTTTGGAATTGCTTGAGGTTGATTGTATTGTAAATGTTTCATTGAAGTGTGAAGTGTTTGCGAAGCACTCGTTTTCTCATTTCATTGAAAAATACATAATTCTAGTTTGTTGAATTAGTTAGCATCATTGAATACTAGAGTTACATCGTCATCTTCATTGGAAAAGAAATGAATTCTCTTTACTAGTGAAAGGACTACTTGAAATGTGTTTGATAGGAAAGATAGGAATTGGAAAGAGTTTCTCATCATTTTGTTTTCAAAAAGTGAAATAGTGAAAGGATCATTTTTCTTTCAATTTCTTCTTTGTCGCATTGAGTGTGTTTTCTACTCTCATTAGTGTAAACAATTCATCGAATTGAAAGGATCTTGTCTCATTTAGCTGCATATAGGAGTTTTTCGAGTCACTTCGATAAGGCATAAAAATCTAGACATAATTTCAAGATAAACTCTAAAATGTATTCAATTAACCTAAGGTTCATTTCAAACCTAACGATCACATTTAGAAGGTCTAGGCTAGAGACGAGTTTCTACATCTTTAAACCTAGCAGATATCATTCACTTCGGTGCTAGACAGTGCTTGTACGAACCTGTGTTCCCTGTACCGTCGTGTATATAAAGGGAGACCCCACTATGTTGCAATCCTTTATCCATAGGAAGGGAGTATGCCACCTTGTAAATGTGATAAACTGAACATAGCATTTGGGGAGATTGCCTACCCATACTTCTTGGTTCGCCGAGAGGTATTCTGCAGTTCACGATTACCTAGTAATCCTTTTTTCCTAGATCATCCTGAGTAGTCATTTTGATCTTTTTGACTCCCTAAATACAAAAGATCACCTGACCACTTGTCCTTTCAAGCTCGTTTGAAACCGAAAGTGATAGAGTCACCTTTGCTTCTTTCTCGACTCTTAAAACATGAAAGAGCCCCAATTTGTTTTTGTCTTGAAAAATTTGTTTTCCATGATAATATAACGTCCCTATTAGTCTTTTTATAGACCACATCATGAGTATACCTTAAATACATTTTAAATCCTTGGAATCAATCTCTCTCTTCTAGTTAATTGAGACAAAATCATCGTGGTTGAACCAGTCGGTTCGCCTAGTTCCTCTTCCTCTCCTCTGCCTGAAAGATCGACTAAGGATCCCTTTCTTGAATTTGCGCAGTCACTTGAGGACCAAGGTGTTGAACTTGGAATTGTTTTGAGTATTCAACCTTTTTCATCTCGTCCTCCCCCTCCTTCAGATACTGGGTCACTTTCTGATATTGGCCCAAAATCTGCGGATAATCCTATCCAGACTCTCGAGAGTCCGCTGACATCTAAAGGCAACCTTGGACTGGTTGTTTATCCTTCGAATCCTTTGTTGGATCCTATTGTAATATCACCACAACGTCGGTATAATCCCTATGATCAGCTGGGTATTCCTTTGGAATTATCCCCTTGAACATCTTCGATAGTTCGTCGCCGTCTATTTTCGCCCATGGAATGAGAAGATGAAATATCAGTCTCCTCTCCGGGTCACTCAGAGGTTTCCACTCCACACACAGTTGAGGAACAGGAATATCCTTTCCCTCCTGAAGGTTTCCCTTACACGGGAAACATTCCGACCAATGTTCATCCTTAGTTACTATGTAACTATGTGAGTTTAGCTCAACTAGTTTCAAGCACACCTAATGCCTCATCACTATATCACAACCCTATCTGGGCATCTTATGCTATGCCTACCTCAAGTCCATTCATTCAAAACCTGACCTCCCAACCAATGGTGTATTTTGTATTTACTTCAGTCCCAGTGCAACCCACCATTTTGAATCCTCTTGTTTCATCGGTCCAAGTAACTCGTCTGGTTCAACCGACGTCTCGAGTCATTTCTCTATTAGTTCTTTGATCCCTCCAGTGAGTGGACAGGCTATGCCACCGCCTAGGGGGAAAAGTCCAAATGTTTCTATGATTTCTGGTACAGCCAATGTGAGTGGCTCACAAGCTTACATGGTGGGAATGAACCAACCCTCTTCGGGAGCCATTCTAAACCTTGTTGGTCCTACTGGATCAAGTAATTTCTAGTACCAATAGTCGAACCATGTTGGTCCGTCTGGGTCAAGTAACATACAATACCATTAGTCTAATATGGCTCAAGTTTAGTACCAACGTCTTTATGTTCCATATGATTCACACGCGATGGTTAATCTGCCCTACATGCCTTAGCCTGGATCTTATGTATATCCTAGTCCATCCGCCATGCCTAGTGGATATGTCTAAATACAGTTTAGGAACTTTCAAGGTGTCATTCCGGGAATGGTTCAAGTACCTTTACAACAGCAAGGACAACTTTTGCAGCAGCAAGGGCAACCTTCATTGCATCAAGGCTAGATGATTCCACAACAAGGACAACTACAACAACTGCAGGGGAAACCTTCACAACCGTTGCAACAAACCATGTAGCATCAAGTGCAGTATACGTCGCAATCCTCCCATCATATGCCTTCGCAAGGTCAACTTTTGTAGCAGTAGGGACAACATTTACATCCACAATGTCAACCCTTGCAACAACAAGGTAAACCCGAGCAGCAACAACCCTTATACTCATATCAACAGGGTCAATCCTTGCAAGGGCAAGGTTAGGGTCAAGTCCTACATCAAGAGGCGAAAAATCCTTATTTCCAAGGGCAACAGATTCAGCCCCTTTTGTCCAAGGAGAACAGGTCCAAAATCCTTATATCCAAGGGTTGCAAGTGCAAAATCCTTACATCCAAGGGCAGCAGGTCCAAAACCCTTTCGTCTAGGGGAAGTAGGTCCAAAACCCTTATGCTCAGGGACATCAAGTGAAAAATCCATATGTCTAAGGAAAAGAGGCTCAATAGCCTTTTACCCTGTATGTTGCTTATCAACATCCTATGGTGGGACAGTTTCAAGGCTTTCAAGGTCAGAATCCTCCCTACGGGCAAGGTAACTTATAGCGTGGGAAAAATCAAATTCAAAATGGACAAAATCCTCCACTATGGGGACAAAATTATTACTAGTAGGGATGGGTCTCGCCACTTGGGCCCCCTTATCCCTCAAATGCCTTTCAATACCGAATTTTCATTCTTGGCTACAATGGAATTGTCAGATGTGTCTAGACTCATGAATTACCCAATTCTTCATTCGCCATACTAGCCTCGAGTTCCATCCAAGATCCCAAGCGATTGTCTGAGGTTTGAAGGAAAAGCAAAAGAGGTTCCACAAGCCCATGTGATGACATATCACCTCTAGTGCTCCTCGAATTCCTACGTTGATGATTCCATTTGTCTCTGGCTTTCCCAACAAAATATTATAGGTACTACAGCCAAATGGTATATCGAGCTACCTCGAAATATCTATCATGACTTTAACACTCTTGCCATGGCCTTTCTCACACATTTCCAGTTATCGTTTTGCTATGAAACTGGCACCCATCTGCTAACATCACTCAAGTAAGAGACTGTGACCCACATCACTAATCACATCCATGAATAGAGACGTAAGCACCTCCTGATTAAGTTTGAGATTGCTGATCAATTGTTGATCGAGTGGTTCACCAAATCATTCGTCAACAAAATTGTTGAGGACATTTCTATGGGTGGATGTGTCACTGAGGAACATACCATTGCGTGTGCCTGGTATCTAGACCTCATATATTCACAATCTGGCATCTTATATGATGTGTTACTCGATGCATCCAGACCATCATCTGATCTGATGACATCTAAGTCTCCTGCTACAACTCTTATTGATGGAGTAATTGATTCAGTGACTCAGACGTTGCAAAATCTTCTTCCAAACAGAAGTCGGTCTCCAACACTGCTTCCAATGATTTGTCTTGCAATTCATCTAGCCCTGATAAAACCTCATAGGTTGACACTGTCCAGTCTACCACAGTGAACAAATCCTCCAAAGGTAAGAAGAAAGGCAAAGGAAAGGGTAAAGTCGATGCCCTGAAATAGGGTCCTCCTAAGTCATCTACTAGTGATGCTTCCCAATAGAAGCCCAAATATCCATGCTGCATTTGTGAGGAGGATCACTATATTAAGGGTTGTACTAGACGATCTGAAGTCAGTCATTTTCTCAAAGGGACCCCAGCTATCCTGAAAGAGCCCTTTCCATCCCAACAGACCCAAATGGTAGACTAGCCTCAGTCATCCTCTTCCACAGGTTCACAAGTGTTCATGATGAGTACACCGATTAACGTTGCTACCAGGTTAAAATATTATCAAACTCCTACCCCAACAACAGAGAAAGAGAAAGAAGGTACCCCTTCTTCTTCTGCCCCATCCAATTCTGGTCCTCTCCATATAGAGCGACCTAATCCTGATTCTATCATTCGACCACCTTCTCGAGGTGTGCTACGAAAGTCCTCGTACAATCCCAACGCTCGAGTGGCTCAACATTATAACATTTTTGAAGTTTTGGCTCAAGCGCCATCAACCATGTTTGTTCTCGAGGTCCTTTAAAGCTTTCCTTCTTAGCGGAGATAATTATTGTTAGCTACTGGATGAATTGATCCATCTAACTCTAATCTCATTTGTTTTGAAGTGGAAAACCATTTCCTGCACTTACCTCATCAGATTTCCTCTCTCATTCAGGTGATCATAAATGAGAAAATCATTCATAGGACTGTCATCGATGAAGGTTCTTCCACCTGCATCATGTCGGTCACTTATTGGAAGGCGATTGGTTCTCCTACTTTGAACTAGTCCCCTAACACTTTGGAAGCTTTTAACAGACACAATTCATGACCATTTGATGTCCTTCCCAACCTTTCCATCACTTTGGAGGGAAATACAATACACGTCGAAGTAGAGATTGTTGATGCTAATCTTAACTAAAATCTTCTACTCAGACGGAGCTGAACCCATGCCATGCATGTTGTAGCCTCCTCCTTTTCTATGTGATTCATTTTCCCCATCAAGAGAAGATAGTCACAATCGACCAAATGTCCTTCTTTGCCTCTTCCTCCTTGGATGGCAATGTTCTGTATGTAAAGTACACTGATTCTCTTTATGAGAGTGTGGGGGAAGGAATCTTTAAAGATCCTACCTTGATGGGTATTTTTCCGCTTCCACCTCCTCATGTTGCCTCGGTCAACATGATTTCAGTGAAGTCTAATCCTTGGGTCATTCTCTCACTAGATCTTGTTGATACATGGGGCAAGGTTATGTCGTTAAGCCCTACGAAAATTAATTATGTAGAAATTGTTTTGGCTTTGCCTTCGGTATCCTCTGATTATCTTGTTTTGAGAACATCTCTCACCGCGTATTCTCAATAGCTGTGGCTTGGTTCTTCAGAATCTCCCGATCACTTAACCGAGACTTTTCTTTCGGACGAGAGTATCATGGAAGTCATGTCTCTGGAGGAAGTACCTTGGAATGACACTCATCATTGTTCCTCATTCTTGCTTGGCCTAGCGGTCATGTCTACTTGTCTGGAGAAGTTCTCTTCTCAGTTCCTAACCCTACCACTTAAACATCTTCGGTAGTTCGTCGCCGTCTGTTTTCACGCATGGAATGAGAAGACAAAATATCAGTCTCCTCTCCAGGTCACTCGGAGGTTTCCACTCCATGCACAGTCGAGGAATAAGAATATCCTTTGGCATCTGAAGGTTTCCCTTACACGGGAAACATTCTGACTAGTGTTCATCCTTAGTTACTATGTAACTACGTGAGTTTAGCTCAGCTGGTTTTAGGCACGCCTAATGCATCATCACTATATCACAACCCTATCTGGGCATCTCATGCTATGCCTACCTCAAGTTCATTCATTTAGAACCTGACCTCCCAACCAATGGTGTATTTTGTAGTTAATTCAGTCCCGGTGCAAGCCATCATTCTGAATCCTCTTGTTTCTTTAGTCCAAGTAAATCATCTAGTTCAACTGACGGTCTCGAGTCATGTCTCTGTCAGTTCTTCGATCCCTCCAGTGAGTGGATAGGCTATGCCACTGCCTGGGGGACAAAGTCCAAATGTTTTTATAATGTCTAGTACAACCAATGTGAGTGGCTCACAAGCTCACATGGTGGGAATGAACCAACCCTCTTCGGGAGCCATTCTAAACCCTGTTGGTCCTACTGGATCGAGTAATTTTCAGTACCAATAGTCGAACCCTGTTGGTCTGTCTGGGTCAAGTAACATCCAGTACCATCAGTCTAATATGGATCAGGTTCAGTACCAATGTCTTTATGTTCCATATGGTTCACACGCGATTGTTAATCCATGCTACATCCCTCAACCTGGATCTTATGTATAGCCTTGTCCATCCGCCACACCTAGTGGATATGGACAGATACAGTTTGGGAACTTTCAAGGTGTCATTCCGAGAACTGTTCAAGTACCTTTGTAGCAGCAAGGACAACTTTTGCAGTAGCAAGGGAAACCTTCATTGCATCAAGGCCTGATAATGCCATAACAAGGACAACTACAACAACTGCAAGGGAAACCCTCACAACCATTGCAACAAACCATGTAGCATCAAGTGCAATATACGTCACAATCCTCCCATACTATGCCTTCGCAAGGTCAACTTTTGTAGGCGTAGGGACAACATTTCCATCCGCAAGGTCAACCCTTGCAACAACAAGGTAAACCTGGGCAGCAATAACCCTTATACTCATATCAATAGGGTCAACCCTTGCAAGGGCAAGGTTAGGGTCAAGTCCTACAGCAAGAGGTACAAAATCCTTATTTTCAAGGGCAATAGATTCAACCCCTTTTGTCCAAGGAGAATAGGTCCCAAATCCTTATATCCAAGGGTTGCAAGTGCAGAATCCATACATCCAAGGGCAGCAGGTCCAAAACCCTTTCGTCCAGGGGAAGTAGGTCCAAAACCCTTATGCTCAAGGACATCAGGTGAGAAATCCATGTGTCTAAGGAAAATAGGCTCAATAGCCTTTTAACTTGTATGTTGCTTATCAACATCCTATGGTGGGACAGTTTCAAGGCTTTCAAGGTCAGAATCCTCTCTACGGGCAAGGTAACATAGAGTGTGGGAAAAATCAAATTCAAAATGGACAAAATCCTCCACTATGGGGACAAAATTCTTATCAGCAGGGATGGGTCTCGCCAGTTGGTCCCCCTTATCGACCTCAAATGCCTTTCAATACCAAATTTTCATTCTTGGCTACAGTGGAATTGTCAGATGTGTCTAGACTCATGAATGACCCAATTCTTCATTCGCCATATTGGCCTCAAGTTCCATCCAAGATCCCAAGTGATTGTCTGAAGTTTGAAGGAAAAGCAAAAGAGGTTCCACAAGCCCATGTGATGACATATCACCTCTAGTGCTCCTCAAATTCCTACGTTGACGATTCCATTCGTCTTTGGCTTTCCCAACAAACTCTTATAGGTACTGCAGCCAAATGGTATATCGAGCTACCTCAAAATACCTATCATGACTTTAACACTCTTGCCATGGCCTTTCTCACACATTTCCAGTTGTCAATTTGCTATGAAACTAGCACCCATATGCTAACGTCGCTCAAGTAAGACACTGCGACCGAGATCTCTAATCACATCCATTAATAGAGATGTAGGCACCTCCTGATTAAGTTTGAGATTGCTGATTAGTTGTTGACCGAGTGGTTCACAAAATCATTCGTCAACAAATTTTTTGAGGACATTTCTATGGGTGGATGTGTTACTGAGGAACAGGCCATCATGTGTGCCTGGTATCTAGACCTCGTCTATTCACAATTTGGCATGTTATACGATGTGTTACTCGATGCACCCAGACCATCATCTGATCTGATGACATCTAAGTCTCCGACTACACCTCTTATTGATGGAGTAATTGATTTAGTGACTCAGACCCTGCAAGATCTTCTTCCAACCAGAAGTTGGTCTCCAACACTGCTTCCAATGATTTGCCTCACAGTTCATCTAGCCCTGATAAAACCTCATAGGTTCACATTGTCTAGTCTGCCGCAGCAGACAAATCCTCCAAAGGTAAGAAGAAAGGCAAAGGAAAGGGTAAAGTCAATGCCCCGAAATAGGGTCCTCCTAAGTCATCTACTGGTGATGCTTCCCAACAGAAGCCCAAATATCCATGCCTCATTTGTGAGGAGGATCACTATATTAAGGATTGTCCTAGATGATCTAAAGTCAATCGTTTTCTCAAAGGGACCCCAGCTGTCCTAAAAGAGCCCTTTCCATCCAAACATACCCAAATGGTAGACTAGCCTCAGTCATCCACTTCCACAGATTCACAAGTGTTCATCATGAGTACACTGATTAACGTGGCTACCAGGTCAAAATATTATCAAACTCCTACCACGACAGCAGGGAAAGAGAAAGAAGATACCCTTTCTTCTTCTGCCCCGTCCAGTTCTGGTCCTCTCCATTTAGAACGACCTAATCCTGATTCTATCATTCGACCACCTTCTCTAGGTGTGCTACGAAAGTCCTCGTACAATCCCAATGCTCGAGCGGCTCAACATTATAACGTTTTAGAAGTTTTGGCTCAAGCGCCATCAACCATGTCTGCCCTCGAGGTCCTTTAAAGCTGTCCTTCTTAGCGGAAATAATTACTGTCGGCTACTGGGTGAATTGATACATCTAACTCTAATCTCATTTGTTTTGACGTGGAAAACCATGTTCTGCATTTACCTCATCAGATTTCCTTTCTCATTCAGGTGATCATAAATGAGAAAATCATTCATAGGACTGTCATCGATGAAGGTGCTTCCACCTGCATCATGTCACTCACTTATTGGAAGGCGATTGGTTCTCCTACTCTAAACTAGTCCCCTAACACTTTGGAAGCTTTTAACAGACACAATTCGTGACCATTCAGTGTCCTTCCCAACCTTTCCATCACTTTGGAGGGCAAGACATTACATGTCGAAGTTGAGATTGTTGACGCTAATCTTAACTACAATCTTCTACTCAGACGAAGCTAGACCCATGCAATGCATGTTGTAGCCTCCTCCTTTTCTATGTGATTCATTTTCCCCATCAAGGGAAGATAGTCACAGTCGACCAAATGTCCTTCTTTGCCTCTTCCTCCTTAGATGGCAATGTTATGTATGTAAAGTACACTGATTCTCCTTATGAGAGTGTGGGGGAAGGAATCTTTAAAGATCCTACCTTGATGGGTATTTTTCCACTTCCACCTCCTCATGTTGCCATTGTCAACATGATTTCGGTCAAGTCTGATCCTTGGGTCATTCCCTCACTAGATCTTGTTGATACGTGGGGCAAGGTTATGTTGTTAAGCCCTACGAAAATTACTTATGTGGAAATTGTTTCGGCTTTGCCTTCGGTATCATCTGATCATCCTATTTCGAGAACATCTCTCGATACGCATTATCAATCGCCGTGGCTTGGTTCTTCAAAATCTCCCGATCACTTAGCCGAGACTTTTCTTTCTGACGAGAGTATCATGGAAGTCATGTCTCCATAGGAAGTACCTTGGAACGACACTCATCATCGTTCCTTGTTCTTTCCTGGCCCAGTGGTCATGTCTACTTGTCTCGAGAAGTTCTCTTCTTAGTTCCCAACCCTACCACTTCAGACACTGATCACGACTCATGAAGCTTAGTCAGAAGGGAACTTGGGTAACATTATGCAAACGATGCTAATTGATATTTCTGTCAAGCCTGGTGTCATTGAAAATGTCCATATTGGGGTAACTTGTTCTCCAGAAGAGATCAAGCTCTACACCCATCTATTCCAAGAGCTCCAGGATGTTTTTGCATGGTCATATGAAGAAATTCCCGGCATTAAACCAAGTATAGAAGTGCACAATATTCCAACTTATCCTCATGCGAAGCTGATTCGCCAGCAACTTCGTCCAGTACACCCTAGAAAAGTGGTCGCCATCAAGGGTGAAGTTGAAAGATTTCTAAAAGCTAGATTTATTTATCCAATCCCTCTTATACATTGGGTGTCGAAAATTGTACCAGTGACAAAGAAACAAGGCACTATTCATGTTTGCATCAATTACCATGATCTCAATCGTGCATGTCCTAAGGATAATTACCCCACTCCCTTCATTGACCATATCATTGATGAATGTGTTAGGAGTGAATTATTTTCCTTTATGGATGGTTTCTCTGGTTACAACCAGATGAACAGTGTGCTCACTGATGAAAATAAGACAACCTTTATCTGTCCGTGGGGGACCTTCGCATATAAAAAGCTCCCTTTTGGCCATAAGAATGTTGGGGTCACCTTTCAGAGAGTGATGTCTTATGCATTCCACAACATTAGAAACATTGTTCAACCTTACTTGGATGATCTCCCAACTCATTCTCGTAAATGTTATGATCACCTTGATCATCTCGGGCAAATTTTTATTCACTATAGATACTACAACATTCGGCTGAATCCGCATAAATGTGTCTTCTACGTCGAATCGGGACAACTCCTCAGCTTTATTGTTTTGAAAGAAGGCATTCTCCTTGATCCTCTTAAAGTCAAGGCCATAGTTAATTTACCCCCTCCATCTTCATTGCATCAACTGTAGATTCTGAAGGGAAAAACAAATTTCCTCCATCATTTTGTACTGAACTATGCTGAGCTAGCTTCAGGGTTCACCTGGTTGCTCAACCAAGGAAACCCATTTGTTTGGGATGGGGCTTCCTAAAAGCCTTTCAATGACCTAAAAGTTGTCCTCACCAATGCTCCTTTGCTGCACCCCCCGAACTATCATCACGATTACTTCCTTTATCTAGATGCAGCCTCTAGTATCATCATTATATGTTGGTACACGACGATGATGAAGGCAATGAACATGTTATTTACTACCTCAGTCGCAATCTCGTCGACACCGAGACACATTATGCTCATGTCGAGAAGTTAGCTTTGGTTGTTGTACAAGTTGTTCAACACTTTCGGCATTAAATTCTACTCCACACTGCCATTGTGATTTCCAAATGCAACCCCATGACCTACATCCCGACTCATTAGTTTATGGGGAGAAATTATTCAAAGTGGATTTTTATCCTCCAAGAATTTGATTTGGTGTTAACTACCTCCAAATCTAAGAAATCACTAGTCTTCGCTGAGTTGATATGCTCCCTTCCCTCCACTTCTCTTCCTGTCGATGCCGATGAGAAGCTCTCGGATGACACTCTTTTCTTAAGTAGCACTCTCGACCCCTAGTATGGTGATATCATCGTGTATCTCCAGACATCCATTTTCTGGTCAGCGTGGACCAAGGATGATTGCCGATGCATTCAACATCAATCTCAACCTTACCGTATCAATGGAGATACTTTATACTGCATTGGTATCAATTCAATTCTTCATCGATGTCTCACTCTCGAGGAGGCTGAGAGAGTGTTGAATGACTGCCATTCTAGCACATGTAGTGGTCACCTATCTGGATATATTACTGCTCAAAAATTCCTTCGCACTGGTTATTTTGGGCCCTCCATCTTCAAGGATTGCATCCTTACTATTCACAAGTGTCATGAGTGCCAAATTTATCAATGCAAAATGCGCACCCCACCCGCTCACCTACACCCCGTTATTATCGTTGGTCCTTTTGCCAAATGGGGCATCGACTATATGACCTATAACCCTCATTCGACCAGAGGCATGGGTATATTATCATTGCTATGGAATATTTCACCAAATGGGCTGAATTGATGCCTACATACTCTATGGATGGTAAAACGGGAGCTCAATTTCTATTTAATCACATTATTTCCAGGTTTGGAGTGCCTCAGGCCATTGTCACTGACCATGGCTCTCATTTTCGAGATTACATGATGGTTGACTTGACTTCTACATTGGGCTTATGCCACGATGTCTCAACCCCATTTCCTGCTTATTATGTTTCTACCTGCTTTGCAGATGTCGGTGTCTCCTCACATCGGTTTCCCTGATGGTGCTTGTCGTAGTACTCAGAATCTATCATCTACGACATGGGCCATTTATGACCCCCATGGTGAGTTGATTGATCGTCAAGGTATTTTTCTAGGCCAAACAACTAATAACATCGCTGAATATAACATAGTTATCAAATTGTTGTCAGAAGCTATCGCTCTTGGCATTGAAGAATTGGTTGTCAACCTTGATTCACAACTTGTTGTTCTTAAACTCAATGGGCAACATTCCGTCAGAAACCCTCAAATATTGAGAATGTATCTATGTATTTGTCTATTGGAGAGAAATTTTGATTAGATTACATATCATCATATTCCTAGGCACATGAATACATTGACAGATGCATTAGCTAGTTATGTGCTGGATAGACATTTGCGAAACATGTAAAAAAATCAAAGACAAAGCATTTGTATCATAATGAGAAAGGAAATATAACATATATCTACATATATATATATATATATATATATATATATATATATATATATATATATATATATATATATATGTCAATAATGTTTGTCATACATCAAAACCCCAAAAAAATAATATGTGTGCTCAAATACATTCGTGGCTTGCAGGCCTCAAAAATGTGGAATGCTAGACCTATGAACTAATCAATATGATGTTCATGGTAGCATGTAACTGCTTGTACTACACAATTCAATAGTCGTTGGACCTGATCTGATACACCCACTGGGTGCCTCTAATAGTAGTGTGGGATGTCTCCCATCCGAGCATACTCTGGGATACCATGGGTCAATCCCTCAAGGTTCCGCGCAATCTCCTCCTTATTATCGCTTCCTTCCTGATAAGGAGCGACATAGAATTGCCGAGCAATGCGCCTGACAATCGGGGACATCCCGAAAGGACGTTTTGGTCCAACATATACATTTATAAAATCGAAATTTCATGAATACATATATTTCAAAAACAATAAAAAATTAAAAATTAAAATTGTTTGTTTTTACCTCCATCATCGTAATACTCTGCCTCTAGGAGTGGCATAACCGATCACCGTGGAAGTCGGTACCCCTGTAAGGCCAATCCTATACCACAATCAGCTGTCATCATAGCCATGAGAATAAGGCGGGCTTATAGGACATTTGTTGGCCCTCGGTAATCTTAGGCATCAATGCACTCCAACAGACCATACATGGGTCTCATGGCAATGGTGGTTCCACCTTAGTAAGCTAGTAGTGAAATAGCAGGACCCACTCCAGAAAGAAGGTCACTAGAACAGACCCATAGAAGAACTGCTTGAGATTCCCCACCTTGGCTTTAGATAGTTGGCGCTTCATGGTTACCTTCATGGCTTCCACCGAGTTGAAAATAGTCAGTGCCATATAGTCCATAACATAATGAAACTTCAACTTGCTGGTTTCATGCTGTGCTCGAGCACTAGCCACTCTGTTTATGGTCAACAATAGCACTCCTAGCACAAGATCACGAATTTTCATGTTCTCTATTTTGTCACTCTTTTATTTGAGTGCTTCCGGGCAGTGTTCTGCAAGTAACATGGTCACACTTGCCCGAATAGGTCTTGACCCATAAAGATTGACTGTCTCCCCTCTTCGGGACAGTCCTATGATGAAATAAATGTTGAAAGTTTCCAACTCTAATTCTTGGTCACTGATCATGAAAACTTCCCAATTGATATTCCAAAGACTGATAAGATACCATAGCAATTCTGGTTGAGTCTGAAGACTTGATGTGAGGAAGAATTTGAGGAACCCACAGTTACTTAGAGCATTTAAGCAATTTGTGTATACCATTTCTTTTGTTTCAATTTCCTCATGCTCGCATTCCTTCCAATCCACCATTTTTCGCGATTTTTTCCCGGCAAAAACCATGCAATCAAGTCAATAAAAATCATTGGCTAGAATTTGGAAATTTTATGTTTGCGGTGCCAGCACAACTATTTTAAAAGCAATAGCGCCAACAACGCACTTGAAAATATTGATAACCCCCAATCGGTGCAATTCTGTGCCAAGAAATCGCGTTGACCAAGGGTGATTTTGTTTTGCTAAAATCTCCTCAAAAAATCCAAAAAACGGTTAAAAATAGGTAAAACAAGCATGAAAATGGAGCTAAAGGTCTTGGCTTACCTGAAACTAATAGATCATTGAATGACTCCCCGGATCTCTTGCATTCTGCTCCTGAAAAACTAGGGCAAAAATGGGTGAAAAGTTCTTCACACAAAGGTAAAATGGTAAATGGTAAAAAATAATTACTTTTTCCTCCTTTTATTCATTTTTCATGAAATATTAGGGTTTTAAAAGTATTTTTCACCTATTTTTGCCTCAGAACTAGATAATGCATTTACCTTTTGTGCAGAGACTCATGGCGGATTACTGATGATGGTACTGGAGTCATAGTTAAGCTCTTTTCTCGACTCATAAAACTCAAATGAAAAGATCACCAAGTTTTTTTCCCTTTTTGACTTGTAAAAAAGAATAAAAATGGGGGGTCCACTTTCAAGCTCTTTTCCAACTCTTTAAAATGAGAAAATTGTTGAGATCTTGTCGTTTTGAACTCGTTAAAGGCTACGAAACATCATTTACCGAGTATACATTTACCCCTTTTTTGGGCTGGGTCAAACTATTTACGAAAAAGGTACTCCTTGATTGAAATGATCAAGTGGTTCTCTCAAGTATCATTTTCTACCTTTTCGGGCTCGAGAGACACAAATGTACGAGAAGGGACCATGTGGAGTTTTCTTTTCTGTGTCTTTTTCAAACTCTCTAAACATTAAAAAGATATCGAGTTACACCTTTGTTGGACTCGTTAAAATATTAGATGACATTGAATTCGTCACCATGATAGACATGAGATTCTCCTTCATAGGGCTTACTAAACTTACTAGGTCGGATTCATCTGAAGGATGAACTTACAATGCAAACACATGCTATTCCCTTCAAGCTTGCGATAAAAAATAATTGGGGTACCTACCAGAAATGGTGGGGGAAAATGGGAAATTCTATCAGTCGTGTCAACAACTCACTCTTGGACATGACACTTTCTACTTCATGTTATGTTGGGATATCTTCCTTTTCATCATTGATCTTCCTGGGTTGGGCCATTCATTTTTTCCTCCCATTTGATCTCTGCCATGTCATCATGACCACTGATCGTATGGATCCAAAAGTTGCCAAACTCTAGAGTCGTGTCACTGATATGTTTGAGAGTTAGTCCTTTTGCAGTCACACTTACTCTTGATTCTCTGTATCATCTGAAATCATTGCATCCCTTGTCTCGTGTCGATGATGTGGGATACATCATGGCCTCCGACGTAGTCGTCTTCTATCGACTTCAGCTTATTATCCAAGAAGCTGGCTGAGAGACTCCCTTTCAGTACCTTAGAGCTTGCATGCCCTAATGGCAAGATTTTCACACCTGATGACAAGTTCACGCCATTGGCTTTCGATTGGGTGATTTCATGGGTGTTCAACTTCAGTTCCTTTATTTACATTCTATGAATTGTGCTACTAGTACCTTGAGAACCATTGTCATTATTGGTGGTTTCTCTCGCGCTTGTTAATGGTTCACATCATTGACCGGTAATCAAGCAACTTTCTAGCATATTCGACTTCAAAACATTCATTCACATGTTAGGATTTGTACTTTGATCCAGTCGTTTGGAGCGTAAGACCCCCGGCTTCGATCACACTAGTATAGGTTGTGAGGTGATGTGACATGATCATGTTGATATACATGTCTCTTTCAGATGGATGGTTGCGACCATACAATGAGTTGTTATATGTGATCCTTCTCATTCTTGGATGGCTACGACCATACCTTCATTTCGTTATGATCCTTTCTATTGTATGGTTGTGCCCTTGCCTTGGATCCATTTACATGATCATTCTCTGGATGGTTGCATCCATACCATGATTCATGTATCATTTGTTAGAGTTTTCAGTGATGTATATGTACCTATGCTTGCTTACAGGTTTTCCGACAACGGACTCTGGTTCCCCACATCCACTTGTAAAGCATTTCACCCCTCACTCTAATTCAGCCTTCATACTTTAGGGGGCATCTGTTACACAACATTTTGTCACTGTCACTTTACTCCCTATCCATGATCCTAGAGGACCTCTACCGTGAACCCTACATGCTTTCCCATCATGAATAAACTCCCAGTATGTCCCTCTCCATGAGAAGAATAATTCCCCTTTGCATCATTTCCGAAGAATCTTCCTTTTACCCCTGTTTAGAAGGCCGACGCTATTGACCAGTTTCCTCCTCATGCCGATTTGAGAGATTAAAAATAGCACTATCATCACATGGAGAGATTGTTCCCTTTTCCAGTCGCACCGATCCTCTTTTGGCAAGTTTTTTAAAATGGAGTCGAAGCTTCCGGGTCTAGAAGCTTCATAACGAAATTCTTGTAGATGGTTGGGCTGGATGAAGCCAAAGAAGTTAGTGTTAGCTACCTATACCAATAGGTTTCATATTTCATGATTGGCAATAAAAAGGTCCAAATATGCTCTGCTTTGATGATTCAAAGATCACATATTTCCAAGAGAATACAATCTGTGCTTATAGCTTGATATGGACTCAAATTTTGATGGTGTCCAACAGTCTAATCTGGATCATGCCATGTTTTGAATTTCCAGTTGCAGAATAGAGAAAGAAGTCTATCCAAACTGTTTAAACTTGGCAGACAAGTAGTTTAGGTAGAGAAGAAAGGTTCCCAACAGCTTAATCTGGGACCTTGGAAGAAATAAGGGTAGAAGTAGATAGAAAAACAAAAGAAAGGCCAAAGAAAAGAAAAGGCAGATAAGGGTCTGCAAGTCCAAGTGCAACCCTCCAAGAAGAAATAGAAAATGCTAGGCAAATAGATGGGTAGGCAGTTGGGGTTGCAGAAAGGTCATTTCTTATAAGTTGCATGTGTGCTAACTTTGTTTACCAAAGCAAAATCAATGAATTGAGAAGGTGTTATTCTTCATCAAGTTGCAGCAAGCAAGAAGCATGTCTAACCTCCCTTCTTCCTCTTTTCCATTTCATTACTAACACTCCCTTATCAGTTGAGATTCATGGAAAAAATTATGGTTTCATGGTGGTTCTTAATATTTTAGAAGCCACACTTCTTGTCTAAAATTCTTTTCATTTTGATCTACTCCCTAAACTAAGTAAGTTTCAAATAAACTTAGTGATTTCCCCCTCATTCACTTTTCATTCCATATTTACCCCTAACTCTAATATGTAATTCCCTATGTTACCCCTTCCCTAGTATTATTAACACCATGGTGTATAAACCCCAAGCATTCTATAAATATCCTCCTTTTAGCATTATAGCTAAATATGTCTGTCTAAAGGGAGACTTTAGTCCACCTGGGACTGTGGTCAACCCTGTCCTGGGGCTGCTCTAACCTCTGGTTATGAGCAACAACCTTTCCCCTAAGCTCTCACCTTCCCTCTGCTCAGAAAAACCCAAAAAATCCCAAAAAACCTTGCAAAAAACCCCTCCTACCCATAACCCCCCTTTGAAATTGTGAAATAACCCAAAAACCCACCTTTTGGCACTTATCCAAAGTTTCGGCGCATATGTTTGATTTTTCAAAATACATTGAAAAGCTTTACAAAACACCATATCCTAATGTTTTCCGCCGGGCGCAAAATCCAAAACAAATAATATTTAATCCCCCGCCCGCGTCCGTATCGATCGATCACATCGTCAACCCGTCAACCGTCCGATCGGGCAACATTGATCGGACGGCTATTATCCATATCGGGTTGGGCCCGAGGTCCGACGTTTAGCACCCGAGAAACTGTCAGAGGGTGACGTCAGGCCTCCGCCACGCGTCGCCCTCACAGCTTCTCGGGTCGGCCTCTGACAAAACCGGGGCCGTATTGTAAGCGGTCCGAGAAAACCGTTACCACTGTTTCACTTACCACCTGGTTTTGCTGGTCCCATGTCATGCCCACGTCAGAGCCACGTCGCTGCCACCCCGCCGTCGCATCACCTCATTCGTCCGTCCCTTCGCTGACATGTCCGCCACTTCAGCATATCCGTGGACCAACCAGGACCTGCCACATCACCCGGTGACGTCATGCTGACGTCATCCGACTCCGACCCCACCCGATGACGTCACGCTGACGTCATCCCAAAAACGCGCCAATATTGCCAAAAATCCATTTTTAGGCCAAAATCTCGTGTTTTTTTCCACTTTTGGCAAAAGACACTACTGCTATTTTTGCATGCTGCTCACGTCCAAACCAGCACCAGCCTGCTAAAGTCGATTCCGAGACCGCCAGAGCCTCCATTGCACCTGCATTCGCAACTCTTGCCGACGAATTCACCAGGTATTCTTCAAAATCATCCCATAAGCCTGGTTTTATCCATAATTCCGCAAATAAACTGTTAACAGACTGTAAAACTCTGTTTTCACCGTTAAACACACAGTGACCTGCACTTATATCCAGCCAGTGAAGCCATTAAACTCCTGCAGGGCCGCATTTGACAAATTGAGTTGAAATTCACAGCTAGTTCGCGCAGTCGTGAACTAGGAACCTTAACTGACCAAATTCACCACAGAAAACACTTTGCTCAGTCCTGCTACTGTTTTATCAGTCCTTTAAACAGTATTTCAATTGCTGTTTTACTCAATTTGCCTTCTGTTTCTTATATTTCACCTCCCTTGCAAAGAAACACTCCTCTGTGTCGTTCTGTTCAAGTGGAACCGGTTTACATACAAATCAAGAGCCTCAGTAGCCATGGAGACACCAATAGCTCTAAACATCCAGCCTCTGAATGCCCCTCAAAAAGAGATAAATTGGAAACCCCTGGGGGACTTGGATTATCAAATGTTAGATTGGTTTCCAATGGGCTCCAAGTATAATATTCATATGATCAATCAAATAAAAGCCCAGCACCTTAGTGGGGCTGATATTTTAGGGATTTGGGATTCAAATTTGCCCATTTACAACCTCCCTCAAGTCAATCCCCTTCCAGACTTGATCCACAAGTGCCAGGAATGCTATGATCCTTGCCAAAGAGCTGTTCTTACTCCTACAGGTTCAGTGTTGTTCTACATCACTCCAGAAACCATTAATGAGATGCTCCACTTCCACACTGCAAGACCATTGACACCCCTGTCCATGCTGGATTTAGTAAAGAAGGGAACTAATTTGTCACATGCCCAGATTGTCAAGATCAACCAGTTGTTTGTAGATTCAGGTTCTGAAACTGTAAGAACTCCTCCTATTGGATATGAGTACCTGAATGACTTGGGCAGAATGCTAGTGGACTTGATCAGTTATGTCCTGGGGTATAAAGGAATTGAAGATGTTGATGACACCATAATGGCAATGCTGTCCATATTTTCCCCGGGAATGCCTCCTGCTGTACACTATGACTATGCTACCTATATTGCAGAAAAGATTCATGAGCAGCTAATGAATCTACCAAGGGAAAGAGTGTTCAGATTCACCTCATACATCTACCATCTGTTCTTGTTCTATCAACCAGACAGCTTCCCTGTTCCCCTCAAGAAACTAAATGCCCAGGGAATTCCAAGATCAGTTGTCTTTTGGTCTTCAGTTTTTCATTGTGCTTCTCTCTCACCATACACATACTGTGAGTTCATAGACTTGTTCATTTACCCAGCAATGACCTTGCTATATGGTGTACCTCCTCCAAGGCTAACTGATGAGATGCAAAGAGTCCTCCACCTCTCTAAAGCCTACAGCATTGGTGATTGGTACTTCTACCAACACCACACAGTAATCAGAATTTATGGCTGTGAATTGGACCCTTTTAGGCTTCCAAGGTATGTCCCCATGAGGCTCTTTGCCCTAGAATACTTCAGACAGTTTGGAAATGCTGACTACATCCATTTCCAAAGTAAAAACAAGAAGGTGCAACTGAAGGTAAGGAGCCAGCTAGGTCCTTTCTTATATAACAAAAGAGAAGAGGGATGGAGGGAGGCAGATAGAATCCTAGAGGGCCTCAGATTTCAAACCAGCTTCAGATGGTTACCCTATGACCGTAATCACTTTATTTCCCTCAGGAGAATAAAACACAAATTAGGCACATATGCACATGTGAAGTTGCCTCATATTGAGAAGTATGCTAATGCCTTGAGCTGGAAAGAAGGCACTCTAGAAGAGCCAATTACTAAAGAGCAGATGCTAGAGAATGAAGCTAGAAATCTACAAAAGGAGGCTGACTTGGAAACTTGTGGACAGGTCTCTTTCTCATACCAAAGGCAACTTGGAGAAGCTGCCTCATCTTCAACAACACATCAGCAAGCGGCCATGAAAACTCAGCAAGCATCCAGCAAAGACAAAGAAAAGCATGTGGAGGAGGAACAACTACCTCCTATGACTCAAGAACAAACAGATAAAGAGATGGAGCAGCAGCAAGAAGAACAACAACAACAGGAAGAACAAAGGCAGGAACAGCCTGTGCAGCCAGAACAAACAGTGGAAGCCCCAAAATCCACTGAGCAACAGCCACAGCAAACTGTGCCTCCAAGGCAAGAAACATCAGTTGATGCATCAATCCTCCAAACTCCACAAAAGGAGGATGTAAGCAGAAAGAGAGACAGAGAGACTCCCCTAACATCTTCTATAAATCAGGGAGAAAAAAGGCAAAGATTGAATGATTTTTCTGAGGAGGATATGACAATAAGGCAGTCATTAGGCATGGGCCCACCAAGCAGAGAAGCATCCGCCAGTTCCTTTCAGCAGGAACAAGACAGAACAATAGGAGGAGAAGTCAGCTCCTCTAGCCAGCAGAGAGAGGGAGAACTGAGCATTAAGCAACAGTTCATTGAAATTAAGAAGAGGAGTGAGCCAATAAAAATACAGCTATATAACCATCTGTTGAAAATGGCTCCCACCAACCAGCAGCGCTTAATGTCTGCATTTGATGTTAGTGAGGGCAAGATGATCATGAGCCATTCTTGCCAACTGTACAGCCCCAGTCTCATGCAGATTATATAAGGACCAATCTTGAGGTCCTTGCCAAGGACATTCACCCAATGGATAAAATTGAATTGCACAAGCAGACAGGTGAGATGGTCTATGCTTCCCTGGCAGACCAAACATTGGACAACTACAGGCTACAAAGTAGCCTTAACAATACAGCCTCTCAACTAGAGTTGGAGAGAGCATCATCCCAGGCAAAGGACAACAGAATAAGGTCCTTAGAGGATATAATTATTGAGATTGGGCATGATCCCAAAGATATCAAGGGAATACAGGAAATATTGAAATTAAGGGATGCTGATATGGCAGCTCTAAGAAGAAAGATCAAACTCCCAGCCACGATTCACCCTCAAACAGATGAAGTAGCTCAACAAAGGCATGATAAAGATGCCACAGCTCTGCTGGTGACTCTCTATAAGCAGCTTATCCAGACACAAGAAAAGCTGGGAGAATCAGAGGCTGCACAGGCAGCATTACAGGCAACCTTGAAACAAAGAGAAGAAGGCCAGACCTCTCAGCCTCCTCCTCAAATCATTAATCTTGAGGAAACTGCTCCCATTACTACTCCTCCTCCTCAGCAGACTGATCAAGCAGCACCTTCTACTTCAGCACCACCAACAACAGAACAGGCCCAAAGCTGGATGGCATAAGCTAAGGACTGAGATTCAAGCCCTGGAAGCTCAAATGACAGAATTAAATGAGACCAGGGAGAAATTGGCCAAAGTCAATGATAGATATGACAAATCAAAGCAGGCTGTGGCAGAAAAGGGCAGGGAAGTAAAAGCCCTCAAAGATAAGATCAAAGAGCTGGAAAATGAGCTCAAGTTAGATAAAATTGTGGCTGAGCTTAGAACAGTGCTGTGGGCTAATATTGGCCAGTCTATTACTGACCAATGGCCGTATATTGAAACCATCCATGAGCAGCTAGAGCTCATTCCAAAGGCACAGGCTGAGATTCACAGATCAAGGAATGCCCTGAGCAATATGCCTGAAGTTGCCACCAGAATGATTAATGTGCTTAATCATAAGACAAGTACTCAGTTAGCTACCATGGGAATTCCCAACAGGACTGAGACCATTCAATTGATCAAGAGGGTTCTTACTCTGAGAAATCTAGTGCAGACATTAGAGAGAAGAACCCAAGACATGCAGACTGAGGTGAACAGGTTCATGGAGAAGTTTCAGGTGCTACAAAACAGAGGGCTTCCTAGCTTACTGAACAGCTCAGGGAGACTATTCACACATGAACAGTATGCCAAAAGGGTGAATGCATTTGCCACAAGTCAGATCAATGAGAAGCCCAGCACCTCAGAAGAAACAGGGCCAGCTACAGGACAGACTCTCTACAACAAAGTGGAAAGTTTATTTTTTATAATGAATGAAATCGAACACTTGTTTGCAGTAGCTCCAAATTTTTATAAGTATACAGAGGCGGAGGAGACTATGGATGCAATCCTCAGGCATCAATTACCTACACAGGACTGGTGGACCAAGGCAATACAAATGATTTTGTAAACAATGAGCCATTCACCAAATTTTGTTCATAAAAATATGAATTGTCATGCACAGCACAGTTTAATAAAATCAGCATGCATTAAAGATTAAAGCTGAGCCAACTCAGCAGAAATTTCGGCCAACAAAGCAAAAGTAGGAAGCTACAGGTGTCCAGGCCGAGAAGCTACAGCAGAGCAGCTCCAAAAGCGCATTTCACAGCATTTATGCAGATCACTCCAACCGACTCAGTGGCCTCCAAAGGCCAAAATATCTTCTGACAAGCATAAAGATGCATTTATTTGTATTCAATGATGTAATAACTTTCTGATCTAAATATCTTGAAAAGTTGGTGAAGATATTCAATTCTGAGATAACTTAGCACTCAGATATTTTGTAATACGTTTTGTATATATTTGCCCCTCGCATAAGCTTGAAGGGTTGTTGTTGATTTCTCCTGAAGAAGTTCTTATGCTGTAATCCTTTCAGAGTTTAATAAAGAAAGTGATGGAATTTCTCGGATTTCTGAAGTGTTGAATGCGTTCTGGTGTCTGTTGAAAACTGCTGGATTCCTGTGTATTTCACAATACAATAAGTTTCTGTAACTCTCTTTGTTATGTATTTTCGATCTATTAAAATCCATATATGTTTCTAATTTCTAAGTGTTTGACAACAAAGAAAAAGAATAACCTTCAGGACTTATTCATGCAATACCCTGAGTTCAATCTGTGTTGTTAATGAATGTTTTTCTTCAGCTATAATCTTGATAAGTGTAATTCTTAATTGCTGCACTTTCAGAATATATCTTTCACAGTGACCTTTGTTTCAGGAATTCAAGTTTGCTCCTGTGCAACATGTTTCACTTTCACATCACCAGTTCAATAGAGAATTCTTAATTGCTTTCTGTTGGCTGACCATGCTTCACCACTTAAGTTTAAATTTGTTTGTTTGAGATACACAATAGGCCCTGCAGTCTGAACATCATCACTCCTGCATTTCAAAGCATTTCACAACTCTAGACTCCATTGCCCAATGTTATACTACTCTCTGAACACTACATCTTAAGCCCTGAAAGAAGTCCTTCAACCAAAACATAAACCAAAACCTGAGCATAATAGCTAGCCTAAAACACCATCAAAAACAGAGACAAATCATAAAGAGAGAGCCCTCTCTGATTACAGTTTGGCTAGGAACTGTGATCCAAAGATTGGTTAGTGGTTACCCCGGCCGTATTCCCTTGGGAGTCATAGGGAACAACCTGGGTGTTAACATAATTGGCGACTCCACTGGGGACTTCTTAGGATTTTCCAATTTCTATACATCTCTCAAAGCTGCAAATCAAGCCTGAAATCAGTCAGGAGGCCTTCAAAACTGTTTCTGTATCACATTGACAGTTTTAGGGAAGAGCTTTTTCAGTGAGTCTTCATCTCAGCTTTGGAATATATATAGCCATTCCAAAATCTTTATCCAGTCCTTGCAGATATAAAAACTTCCTATAAAATCCTAAAAAACAGTTAGAAGCTGGCTCCCAAGAAAAATCCACGGCATACTAGGGCAAATCCTGACCCTAATCCACCCATCATTGTTGATAATCCAAATACCATCCCTAGAAACATTAGGAGGCAGCAAAGGCAGGAGCAGCCTGCTGATTTAACCTCAGATTCAGATCATCCCAGCCTTATCTCTACTCCATGCAAGGTCCTTTTCCGGTCTACCCCTAGTTCCCCTAGTTCACCATCCACATCTCAAAGTCCTCCTCTCACATCTTCATCCACTGCACATATCCCCTTGACCAACACTCTAGGTTCACCCTTGCTTATTACCCCTGTGGTACCCACTGTTCCTATTATCCCAGCTACCCCTGTTAATCCTCTAAACCCTGTAAATATGGCTAACAGATATGCACCCTTGCAAATACCAGCTAATGCTGCAGCTCTACCCCAAGATTACCAAACCAAAATCTCATATTTTGACTCCAATGGCCCTCTGACAGCTGTTCAGCATGCTAAGAGGATGCAAGACCATTTTGAGACCTATGAAATAGATGATGACAGTGTCAGAATGAGGATGTTTGTTCAAAGCCTAACTGGGGATGTAAGAACTTGGTTTAGATCCCTGAATGCAAACTCCATCACAACTCCTGATGAGCTTTATCAAGCCTTTACTAGCAGATGGGAGAAGAAGAAGGATCCTCTGCACATACTTGGGGAATATGACACTATCAAAAGAGGTCCCCAAGAGACTGTTTTGGAGTATTGTGCAAGATTTAACAATGTATATAACGCAATCCCACAAAATTTAAGACCCCCTCCTGATTTAGCTTTGTACAAATTCCCTGATGGTTTTGACCCTGACATGGCCTATCAGTTGAAGGAAAGAGATCCTCAATCCCTTGCAGAGGCCCAAAGGGTTGCTGTTACAGTGGAAGCCAACCTAATTGCCAAAAGAAACAGAGCAAGGTTGGAAAAGAGGACTGTTTTCAAAGAGGAACCCTCTGCCTTTGATCAAAAGCTGGATGCAATACTCACTGGAATGAAAAGATTGGGTGATAGAGTGGAATCGGTTGAGAGAAAATCATCATGGGAAGCACCACAAAACAACCCTCCTAGAAATCCAAATTTTAGGAGAACTCAAAACCCAAATGTTGGCAAGGCCAGTGCTGATCAAGACATAAGACCCCCTTTCCAAGAAAATTATGCAGAAACTTCCACATCAACTGAACCCAATGAAGATCCTGAGATTAATTTAATGGGTCTAGATGGTGAAAGTCAAGTTTTCTTAACACAAGAAGATCATGAGGATGATGAAATCAAACTGTTCCAAACTAAATCAGGTGAATCCTTTGACTTTAAACAAGGCTATGACACTGCTGTCTATGAAGTCCATAAACAATACAAGCTAAGGAGCAGAACTGTGAACGTAAATCAACCTGAAAAGATAAAGGATAATCAGCAGCCTAAAAGAGCCATAGTCACAGAGCCTAATGACAAAACAAATTCACCTGCAGAAGAAGTGATTATTGAAGAGATCACTGAACCATTGTCCTTAAAACAGCAGCCTATGGCCACTTCACCCTCTCAACCTAATTTAAATGTTACTCCCCAAGAGATGAGTAAAAGAGACAAGTCCCAAAGTCAAGATAAAAATCAAGAAGAAGATTTAATGAACAAGGAAAGGACTGTTATCCATAACCCTAAGACCCAATCTGAAAAACCCTTTGACCTAGAAACTGAAATTGGCAAACTAAAGATAGCAATTCCTCTCTCAGAACTAGCCAAGCATGACATCTATAAACTACAGATCAAGAAGTCCCTTCAACTCACTAGCAACAAAGATGATGTCAATGTGCTGGATGACACCCCAGAATTACTGTTCGGCCCAGAAGTGGATGGAAAAACGGTAGTCACAGGGGTATTACCTTTTTATGTCAGCTTACATATTCATGATAAAATATTACATAATGCAATGTTTGACTCAGGTGCCTCTCACAATCTCATGCCAAAAGCAGTCATGGAGAGATTGAATCTAGATATAACAAGACCATACAAGGACCTGTTTTCCTTTGACTCCAGCCAAGTCAAGTGTCTGGGTCTCATAAAAGATTTATGTGTGTCTCTGGTTCAATACCCAAACAAAACAATTCTAATGGATGTTGTAGTTGCTGATATCCCACCTAAGTATGGGATGCTGTTATCAAGATCATGGGGAGCTAAACTCCAAGGTTCCCTACAATTAGACATGTCATATGCCACCATCTCTGTTTTTGGGCAACCAAAAAGACTGTACAGAGAAACACTCATGAAATACATGGTCAGCAGTGAAGAAAAGCCTCAAAACTTTCCCATATATGCTGTCCATTCAGACATAGACTCATACATTCTCTTCAATGACAGCACAACTCCCTCAAAAGGTGAGGTTGAAACCAAGATACTCATACAGGAGGAAGACTCAAATGAAAGAATTACCACCCATGAAACAACAGTCAATCAAACACTAGATGCTGCTGCTGCCCTAGTTGTCAAGAATATCCAATCAAATGATGAGACTGTCCTAGAAGACAAGCCAGATGAAAAACCACAACTTCAACTTACTTTGCCAGCCCATGAACAGATTGTTAAATCTCCTTCACAACAGGATATTCTATGGTTCCTTGAATTTGATGGCTCAGTCAACAAATTAGGGGCAGGAGCTGGAGTTTGGGTACACAATAAAGAAAACAGTCATGCAGAAGGCAGAGCCTATAGATTAAACTTCAGATGTACTAATAATATGGCAGAATATGAAGCTCTTTTACTAGGCCTCAAGTTAGTAAAGTTCTTACAAGCTGCCAGGGTTTCAATCATGGGTGATTCAGATTTAGTTATCCAACAAGTGAAGGGAAATTTTGTCACCAATGACAAAAGACTAAGGACTTATAGGTCTGCTGTTGCTGAGGTACTAAACTTTTTCTCTGAATTCCAAATCACTAAAATTCCTAGAACCCACAATCTGCATGCTCATAGTTTAGCCACATTTGCAAGTACCTGCAAGCTGCCTTTTGAGCCCCATCATTGTTTTACAGCTGAAGTAAAACACAGACCCTCCATTCCAAACAATGTTAATGATTGGCAAGTATTTGAGGATGATGTGCAAATAAACCATTTTTTAACTCTGCAACAAGAATTTGCAGGATTAAATATTGACACTGATACAGCAAGTCAATCACAAATACTTGATACAGCAAGTCAATCACAAATACTTGAAAGAGCAAGTCCATCACAAATACAGTTTCAAAAGATTACTCACCCAATATCACCTAGAACAGCAAAACAAATGCTAAATCCAACTATTTTCAACAAGGACAGCATTCAGCAAATTCAATCAATCGATTGTGAAGAAGTGGCCAATGCTGAAACTGAAATCATAGAGCTGAAAGACAATTTTCTACCAACAGGCCTAACTCCACTAGAGGACATCTTTGATTCAAATGATATCCCCAGAAAACTAAAAATGCAGCCCTTAAATGCAGCCATTGAAGAATGCAACATTGGTACCATTGACAAGCCCAAAATAATCAAATTGTCTGCTTCTTTACCTCCTGACCAAAAGCCTAAATACATTGACCTCTTTAAAGAGTTCCAGGATGTTTTTGCATGGAGTTATGAGGACCTAAAGTCCTATGACACCTCTGTTATCCAGCATACTATCCCTCTCAAGCCTGATCAAAAGCCCTTTAAACAAAAATTGAGGAGAATCAATCCTATGCTTCTCCCAGCAATGGAACAAGAAGTACAGAAAATGTTTAAGGCAGGCATCATAGCACCAATCAGATTCTCTAACTGGATCTCAAACTTAGTCCCTACAAGAAAGAAAACTGGTGAAATAAGGCTGTGTGTGGACTTAAGAAATCTGAACCAAGTATCCCTCAAAGACAACTATCCCTTACCCAAGATGGATCACATTCTCCAAAGAGTGGTAGGGGCCTCAAGGATCTCATTACTGGATGGATTTTCAGGCTTCAATCAAATCCTGGTACACCCTGATGATCAAGACAAAACAGCATTCACAACCCCATGGGGAACTTTCAAATATGTAAAGATGCCTTTTGGATTGAAAAATGCAGGGGAAACATTTCAAAGAGCAATGGATATTGCTTTTGCCAAGGAGATTCATGACTTTTTAGTCATTTACTTAGATGACCTTACACCTTTCTCAAAATCAGACCAAGAACATATAAAACATTTGAGGCAGATCTTCCTAAAATGCAGGAAATATGGGATTTCCTTGAATCCCAAGAAATCCTTGTTTGGTTTAGAGGAAGGTAAACTCTTGGGCCACATCATTTCTAAAGATGGCATTAGAATTGATCCAGACAGGATACAAGCTATCCTACAAATGCCCCACCCAAGAAATGTCAAAGAACTGCAAGGATTCTTGGGAAAAATCAATTTCTTGAGAAGGTTTATCCCAAACTTAGCAGAACTAATCAGATTATTAAATAACATGCTAAAGAAAGATTCAAAGGTCAAATGGACTGTTGAAGCCAATCAAGCATTTGAAGGTATAAAACTAGCCCTTACCCAAACCCCAGTGCTGACCAATCCTCAGTTTGACAGAGAATTTATCATTTTCTCTTTTGCCTCCCAGCATACTATTGCTGCTGTTTTGTTACAGAAAGATGACCAGGGAAATGAGAAGCCAATTGCTTTCTTTAGCAGAGCTCTTAGGGATGCACCTTTAAAATATCAAATCATGGAAAAGCAAGCTTATGCTTTGGTCAAAGCAATTAAGGACTTTAGGATTTACATCCTTTATTCCCATGTTGTAGCATATGTCCCAAGTCCTATTGTAAAAGACATTCTCACCCAAGAAAATTTAGAGGGCAGAAGAGGAAAGTGGATTGCCAACATTTTGGAATTTGATATTGAGATAAAACCTACAAAATTAATAAAAGGGCAAGGTTTGGCCAAACTAATGACAGAAGCAAATTTCCAAGCCTTAGACATCAACCAGCTGGACAGTGAACCGGAGCTGGCGACTCCAAAGATCAATGTAGCCTTTGAACAATCCCCTTGGTACTCTGATATATGTTATGTATTGCAAAACCTGTGTGCTCCCCAGGATTGTCCAAACTAAATGTAGGTTTTAAAAATGAAAGCTTCTAAATTCTGTGTTATGGATGGAAATTTATTGTGGAAAAACCATGAAGGAATATTGCTAAACTGCCTAATTGAGAATGAAACTGACAATATCATAAAGGAATTTCATGCAGGTGACTGTGGTGGACACTTGTACTGGAAGTCCACTGTGGATAAAATACTAAGGGCTGGTTACTACTGGCCCACCATGTTCTCTGATGTCAAGAAATTCACCACCTCATGTCATAAATGTCAAGTGTTTGAGGGAAAGAGACAGTTGCTGCCACTTCCCTTGAGGCCTATTGCAACAGAGAGACCTTTTCAACAATGGGGCTTGGATTTCATTGGGGAAATTCATCCCTCATCTTCAGGCCAACATAGATGGATCTTAACAGCTACAGACTACTTCACCAAGTGGATTGAAGCTGTTCCATGCAGACAAGCAAATGATTCCACTATCATTCAGTTCTTGGAGAACAACATATTGGCTAGATTTGGCTGTCCTGATAAAATAATAACAGACAATGCTGCTGCTTTCAGATCCAAGAAAATGGTGAATTTCTGCCATAAATTTCACATCACCTTGGGCCATTCTACTGCATACTATCCCCAAGGAAATGGCCTTGCTGAGTCATCAAACAAAAGCCTGGTAAACATCATAAAGAAAGTGCTAGAAGAGAACAAAAAGAATTGGCATAAGAAGCTTGTGAATGCTCTATGGGCAGATAGACTAACAACCAAAAGATCAATTGGGACCAGCCCATATGAGTTGGTTTATGGATTAGAAGCCAAATTTCCCTCATCACTAGGGATACCTGTTATGAAACTTCTTCAAGAAAGCCAAGCTGAACCAAATGATATGCAAAGAAGAATCAATCAAATCATATGTTTACAGCAAACTAGAGACCAAGTTTTCAGCAGAGTTCAAGTTCTACAAGAAAAATTAAAGAAGGCTTTTGATAGGAGAACTAAGGCAGAAGATTTCAACATTGGTGACAAAGTCCTCAAGTGGGATTCAAGAAGAGAAGATAAGGGAAAACATGGAAAATTTGATTCCCTTTGGAGAGGACCATTTGTTGTCCAAGCAGTACAAGGAAACAACACTTATTTCCTTAAAAGTCTAAATGAAACTGATTTGGATGAAGGTCCTGTGAATGGCAGGATGCTGAAGCACTATTTTGAATATCACCCATAAGTGCAGCCTGAGTTTTCCCTTGTACATATCCAGATATATATATTATTTTCTGTCAACATGTAAAAATGCAATTTCTCAAAGTTTTCTTAAACTGCCAGCAAAAGGTAAATAGAATCAGAGGTCTACCAAGAAGAGAAGCACACAATTTTGGCATTTCAAAGCAGCAAACTTCAAGATTGGCAAGAGCAGTCAAGGGGCAAGGCAATCTGACCTGCTGTTCTTGGTCTTTCAAATGAAAAACCATCCCCATGTGGAGCCACTGTTAGCTACCTATACCAATAGGTTTCATATTTCATGATTGGCAATGAAAAGGTCCAAATATGCTCTGCTTTGATGATTCAAAGATCACATATTTCCAAGAGAATACAATCTGTGCTTATAGCTTGATATGGACTCAAATTTTGATGGATGGTCCAACAGTCTAATCTGGATCATGCCATGTTTTGAATTTCCAGTTGTAGAATAGAGAAAGAAGTCTGTCCAAACTGTTTAATCTTGGCAGACAAGTAGTTTAGGTAGAGAAGAAAAGGCTCCCAACAGCTTAATCTGGGACCTTGGAAGAAATAAGGGTAGAAGTAGATAGAAAAACAAAAGAAAAGCCAAAGAAAAGAAAAGGCAAGTAAGGGTCTGCAAGTCCAAGTGCACCCTCCAAGAAGAATAAAAAAATGCTAGGCAAATAGATGGGTAGGCAGTTGGGGTTGCAGAAAGGTCATTTCTTATAAGTTGCATGTGTGCTAACTTTGTTTACCAAAGCAAAATCAATGAATTGAGAAGGTGTTATTCTTCATCAAGTTGCAGCAAGCAAGAAGCATGTCTAACCTCCCTTCTTCCCCTTTTTCCATTTCATTACTAACACTCCCTCATCAGTTGAGATTCATGGAAGAGATTATGGTTTCATGGTGGTTCTTAATCTTTTTAGAAGCCACATTTCTTGTCTAAAATTCTTTTCATTTTGATCTACTCCCTAAACTAAGTAAGTTTCAAATAAACTTAGTGATTTCCCCTTCATTCACTCTTTCATCCATATTAACCCCTAACTCTAATATGTAATTCCCTTATGTTACCCCTCTCCCTAGTATTATTAACACCATGGTGTATAAACCCCCAAGCATTCTATAAATATCCTCCTTTTAGCATTATAGCTAAATATGTCTGTCTAAAGGGAGACTTTAGTCCACCTGGGACTGTGGTCAACCCTGTCCTGGGGCTGCTCTAACCTCTGGTTATGAGCAACAACCTTTCCCCTAAGCTCTCACCTTCCCTCTGCTCAGAAAAACCCAAAAATCCCCAAAAAACCTTGCAAAAAACCCCTCCTACCCATAACCCCCTTTGAAATTGTAAAATAACCCAAAAACCCACCTTTTTGGCACTTATCCAAAGTTTCGGCGCATATGTTTGATTTTTCAAAATGCATTGAAAGGCTTTACAAAACACCATATCCTAATGTTTTCCGCCGGGCGCAGAATCCAAAACAAATAATATTTAATCCCCCGCCCGCGTCCGTATCGATCGATCACATCGTCAACCCGTCAACCGTCGGATCGGGAAACATTGATCGGACGGCTATTATCCATATCGGGTTGGGCCCGAGGTCCGACGTTTAGCACCCGAGAAACTGTCAGAGGGTGACGTCAGGCCTCCGCCACGCGTCGCCCTCACAGCTTCTCGGGTCGGCCTCTGACAAAACCGGGGCCATATTGTAATCGGTCCGAGAAAACCGTCACCACTGTTTCACTTACCACCTGGTTTTGCTGGTCCCATGTCATGCCCACGTCAGAGCCACATCTCTGCCACCCCACCGTCGCATCACCCCATTCGTCCGTCCCTTCGCTGACATGTCCGCCACTTCAGCACATTCGTGGACCAACCAGGACCTGCCACATCACCCGGTGATGTCATGCTGACGTCATCCGACTCCGACCCCACCCGATGACGTCACGCTGACGTCATTCCAAAAACGCGCCAATATTGCCAAAAATCCATTTTTAGGCCAAAATCTCGTGTTTTTTCCACTTTTGGCAAAAGACACTACTGCTATTTTTGCATGCTGCTCAAGTCCAAACCAGCACCAGCCTGCTAAAGTCGATTCCGAGACCGCCAGAGCCTCCATTGCACCTGCATTCGCAACTCTTGCCGACGAATTCACCAGGTATTCTTCAAAATCATCCCATAAGCCTGGTTTTATCCATAATTCCGCAAATAAACTGGTAACAGACTGTAAAACTCTGTTTTCACCGTTAAACACACAGTGACCTGCACTTATATCCAGCCTGTGAAGCCATTAAACTCCTGCAGGGCCGCATTTGACAAATTGAGTTGAAATTCACAGCTAGTTCGCGCAGTCGTGAACTAGGAACCTTAACTGACCAAATTCACCACAGAAAACACTTTGCTCAGTCCTGCTACTGTTTTATCAGTCCGTTAAACAGTATTTCAATTGCTGTTTTACTCAATTTGCCTTCTGTTTCTTATATTTCACCTCCCTTGCAAAGAAACATTCCTCTGTGTCATTCTGTTCAAGTGGAACCGGTTTACATACAATTCAAGAGCCTCAGTAGCCATGGAGACACCAATAGCTCTAAACATCCAGCCTCTGAATGCCCCTCAAAAAGAGATAAATTGGAAACCCCTGGGGGACTTGGATTATCAAATGTTAGATTGGTTTCCAATGGGCTCCAAGTATAATATTCATATAATCAATCAAATAAAAGCCCAGCACCTTAGTGGGGCTGATATTTTAGGGATTTGGGATTCAAATTTGCCCATTTACAACCTCCCTCAAGTCAATCCCCTTCCAGACTTGATCCACAAGTGCCAGGAATGCTATGATCCTTGCCAAAGAGCTGTTCTTACTCCTACAGGTTCAGTGTTGTTCTACATCACTCCAGAAACCATTAATGAGATGCTCCACTTCCACACTGCAAGACCATTGACATCCCTATCCATGCTGGATTTAATAAAGAAGGGAACTAATTTGTCACATGCCCAGATTGTCAAGATCAACCAGTTTTTTGTAGATTCAGGTTCTGAAACTATAAGAACTCCTCCTATTGGATATGAGTACCTGAATGAATTGGGCAGAATGCTAGTGGACTTGATCAGTTATGTCCTGGGGTATAAAGGAATTGAAGATGTTGATGACACCATAATGGCAATGCTGTCCATATTTTCCCTGGGAATGCCTCCTGCTGTACACTATGACTATGCTGCCTATATTGTAGAAAAGATTCATGAGCAGCTAATGAATCTACCAAGGGAAAGAGTGTTCAGATTCACCTCATACATCTACCATCTGTTCTTGTTCTATCAACCAGACAGCTTCCCTGTTCCCCTCAAGAAACTAAATGCCCAGGGAATTCCAAGATCAGTTGTCTTTTGGTCTTCAGTTTTTCATTGTGCTTCTCTCTCACCATACACATACTGTGAGTTCATAGACTTGTTCATTTACCCAGCAATGACCTTGCTATATGGTGTACCTCCTCCAAGGCTAACTGATGAGATGCAAAGAGTCCTCCACCTCTCTAAAGCCTACAGCATTGGTGATTGGTACTTCTACCAACACCACACAGTACTCAGAATTTATGGCTGTGAATTGGACCCTTTTAGTCTTCCAAGGTATGTCCCCATGAGGCTCTTTGCCCTAGAATACTTCAGACAATTTGGAAATGCTGACTACATCCATTTCCAAAGTAAAAACAAGAAGGTGCAACTGAAGGTAAGGAGCCAGCTGGGTCCTTTCTTATATAACAAAAGAGAAGAGGGATGGAGGGAGGCAGATAGCATCCTAGAGGGCCTCAGATTTCAAACCAGCTTCAGATGGTTACCCTATGACCGTAATCACTTTATTTCCCTCAGGAGAATAAAACACAAATTAGGCACATATTCACATCTGAAGTTGCCTCATATTGAGAAGTATGCTAATGCCTTGAGCTGGAAAGAAGGCACTCTAGAAGAGCCAATTACTAAAGAGCAGATGCTAGAGAATGAAGCTAGAAATCTACAAAAGGAGGCTGACTTGGAAACTTGTGAACGGGTCTGTTCCTCATACCAAAGGCAACTTGGAGAAGCTGCCTCATCTTCAACAACACATCAGCAAGCGGCCATGAAAACTCAGCAAGCATCCAGCAAAGACAAAGAAAAGCATGTGGAGGAGGAACAGCTACCTCCTATGACTCAAGAACAAACAGATAAAGAGATGGAGCAGCAGCAAGAAGAACAGCAACAACAGCAACAACAGGAAGAACAAAGGCAGGAACAGCCTGTGCAGCCAGAACAAACAGTGGAAGCCCCAAAATCCACTGAGCAACAGCCACAGCAAACTGTGCCTCCAAGGCAAGAAACATCAGTTGATGCATCAATCCTCCAAACTCCACAAAAGGAGGATGTAAGCAGAAAGAGAGACAGAGAGACTCCCCTAACATCTTCTATAAATCAGGGAGAAAAAAGGCAAAGATTGAATGATTTTTCTGAGGAGGATATGACAATAAGGCAGTCATTAGGCATGGGCCCACCAAGCAGAGAAGCATCCGCCAGTTCCTTTCAGCAAGAAGAAGACAGAACAATAGGAGGAGAAGTCAGCTCCTCTAGCCAACAGAGAGAGGCAGAACTGAGCATTAAGCAACAGTTCATTGAAATTAAGAAGAGGAGTGAGCCGATAAAAATACAACTATATAACCATCCGTTGAAAATGGCTCCCACCAACCAGCAGCGCTTAATGTCTGCTTTTGATGTCAGTGAAGGCAAGATGATCATGATCCATTTCTTACCAGGTGTAGCACAGCCCCAGTCTCATGAAGATTATATAAGGACCAATCTTGAGGTCCTTGCCAAGGACATTCACCCAATGGACAAAATTGAATTGCACAAGCAGACAGGTGAGATGGTCTATGCTTCCCTGGCAAACCAAACATTGGACAACTACAGGCTACAAAGTAGCCTTAACAATACAGCCTCTCAACTAGAGTTGGAGAGAGCATCATCCCAGGCAAAGGACAACAGAATAAGGTCCTTAGAGGATATAATTATTGAGATTGGGCATGATCCCAAAGATATCAAGGGAATACAGGAAATATTGAAATTAAGGGATGCTGATATGGCAGCTCTAAGAAGAAAGATCAAACTCCCAGCCACGATTCACCCTCAAACAGATGAAGTAGCTCAACAAAGGCATGATAAAGATGCCACAGCTCTGCTGGTGACTCTCTATAAGCAGCTTATCCAGGCACAAGAAAAGCTGGGAGAATCAGAGGCTGCACAGGCAGCATTACAGGCAACCTTGAAACAAAGAGAAGAAGGCCAGACCTCTCAGCCTCCTCCTCAAATCATTAATCTTGAGAAAAGTGCTCCCATTACTACTCCTCCTCCTCAGCAGACTGATCAAGCAGCACCTTCTACTTCAGCACCACCAACAACAGAACAGGCCCAAAGCCTGGATATGCAAAAGCTAAGGACTGAGATTCAAGCCCTGGAAGCTCAAATGACAGAATTAAATGAGACCAGGGAGAAATTGGCCAAAGTCAATGATAGATATGACAAATCAAAGCAGGCTGTGGCAGAAAAGGGCAGAGAAGTAAAAGCCCTCAAAGATAAGATCAAAGAGCTGGAAAATGAGCTCAAGTTAGATAAAATTGTGGCTGAGCTTAGAACAGTGTTGTGGGCTAATATTGGCCAGTCTATTACTGACCAATGGCCGTATATTGAAACCATCCATGAGCAGCTAGAGCTCATTCCAAAGGCACAGGCTGAGATTCACAGATCAAGGAATGCCCTGAGCAATATGCCTGAAGTTGCCACCAGAATGATTAATGTGCTTAATCATAAGACAAGTACTCAGTTAGCTACCATGGGAATTCCCAACAGGACTGAGACCATTCAATTGATCAAGAGGGTTCTTACTATGAGAAATCTAGTGCAGACATTAGAGAGAAGAACCCAAGACATGCAGACTGAGGTGAACAGGTTCATGGAGAAGTTTCAGGTGCTACAAAACAGAGGGCTTCCTAGCTTACTGAACAGCTCAGGGAGACTATTCACACATGAACAGTATGCCAAAAGGGTGAATGCATTTGCCACAAGTCAAATCAATGAGAAGCCCAGCACCTCAGAAGAAACAGGGCCAGCTACAGGACAGACTCTCTACAACAAAGTGGAAAGTTTATTTTTTATAATGAATGAAATCGAACACTTGTTTGCAGTAGCTCCAAATTTTTATAAGTATACAGAGGCGAAGGAGACTATGGATGCAATCCTCAGGCATCAATTACCTACACAGGACTGGTGGACCAAGGCAATACAAATGATTTTGTAAACAATGAGCCATTCACCAAATTTTGTTCATAAAAATATGAATTGTCATGCACAGCACAGTTTAATAAAATCAGCATGCATTAAAGATTAAAGCTGAGCCAACTCAGCAGAAATTTCGGCCAACGAAGCAAAAGTAGGAAGCTACAGGTGTCCAGGCCAGGAAGCTACAGCAGAGCATCTCCAAAAGCGCATTTCACAGCATTTATGCAGATCACTCCAACCGACTCAGTGGCCTCCAAAGGCCAAAATATCTTCTGACAAGCATAAAGATGCATTTATTTGTATTCAATGATGTAATAACTTTCTGATCGAAATATCTTGAAAAGTTGGTGAAGATATTCAATTCTGAGATAACTTAGCACTCAGATATTTTGTAATACGTTTTGTATATATTTGCCCCTCGCATAAGCTTGAAGGGTTGTTGTTGATTTCTCCTGAAGAAGTTCTTATGCTGTAATCCTTTCAGAGTTTAATAAAGAAAGTGATGGAATTTCTCGGATTTCTGAAGTGTTGAATGCGTTCTGGTGCCTGTTGAAAACTGCTGGATTCCTGTGTATTTCACAATACAATAAGTTTTTGTAACTCCCTTTGTTATGTATTTTCGATCTATTAAAATCCATATATGTTTCTAATTTCTAAGTGTTTGACAACAAAGAAAAAGAATAACCTTCAGGACTTATTCATGTCAATACCCTGAGTTCAATCTGTGTTGTTAATGAATGTTTTCTTCAGCTATAATCTTGATAAGTGTAATTCTTAATTGCTGCACTTTCAGAATATATCTTTCATAGTGATCTTTGTTTCAGGAATTCAAGTTTGCTCCTGTGCAACATGTTTCACTTTCATATCACCAGTTCAATAGAGAATTCTTAATTGCTTTCTGTTGGCTGACCATGCTTCACCACTTAAGTTTAAATTTGTTTGTTTGAGATACACAATAGGCCCTGCAGTCCCAACATCATCACTCTTGCATTTCAAAGCATTTCACAACTCTAGACTCCATTGCCCAATGTTACACTACTCTCTGAACACTACATCTTAAGCCCTGAAAGAAGTCCTTCAACCAAAACATAAACCAAAACCTGAGCATAATAGCTAGCCTAAAACACCATCAAAAATAGAGACAAATCATAAAGAGAGAGCCCTCTCTGATTACAGTTTGGCTAGGAACTGTGATCCAAAGATTGGTTAGTGGTTACCCCGGCCGTATTCCCTTGGGAGTCATAGGGAACAACCTGGGTGCTAACACTTGGATTGATGAAAATCCAATGTAGATACCAACATCTCTTCATGGTTGAAGGTATGTATCTGATATTTGATTTTATATGCTAATAATTTATTTATGATGGGATTGAATATCATATCATCATTCAGAACCAGAGGGATTTTATCTCTAAGCCCAGGTGATCCATTTCTTGAGATTACAATTATAATAGAGAGATGATGAGGACTTCCATAGGGAAGTATGTTTTTAGATACTTGGCATCATTGGTTACACTAAATAAGTTGAGGGACTCCTCTTCAGACTCATATTTGATGGATCCCATGATGAGAAGGTAGCCAAATGGATCCTTGCTTTGTAGAATGTACCATGAGCTAGATAAAGCCTGGACATGTATATTGGGATGTTTCAAAGATGGTATTGAGATACCTACATGGTATAATTAGTCATGGATTGAGACTATGTTATGAATAAAGAGATATTTCGATGCGAAGTGAACCAAGAATGTTGTGAATAGGAATAACACATTGAGTTGTGGCTTCAGTATGGGTCTTTATTTCATTTCATGGATGAGAAGGTGGCATACTTCCTTTGTACTTAATTCAAATATGGTCGATCATATTGCAGCTTGTATATTTGAGTTGCAAATAGTGTGGCTTCAAAAGAAATCCATAGGATTTTCAAGATATGCTGTCAGTGATGGAGAATTGAGGCTCCAACACAGAGGGAGAAGTGAGGTTCTGATAGTGACCTATTATAGAATTGAAGCAGTGAGGCTTCAATAGATGATCATATTGTAGACATTCTCACCAAGCCTTTGCTGAAAGCGAAGTTCTTATTCTTCAAAGAGAAGCTTGGAGTGTAGGAGAATGTATCCCTACCTGAGAGGGAACATTGTTGATCGAGAAAATTGAGCATATCCTATCCACCATATTTATGACTAGCTATGGACTTGTTGAAGGGGGATGAGTAGTGAGGCTCTTGGAAGAGGGTCCTCCTTAAAGCCATGGACCTAGTTAAGATTTTCATGATTTCCACCCATTTGGCTAGTGTGAAAGGAGACTTAGGTGTGTGTGATATTTACCAAGGGTGGACACGCCTACCATCGAATTGATTGTGGTAAATTGATCTCCCCTGAGTATTGGATGCAAGTGTTTGATCACTTGATTATTGAGGATAAAGTGTGTGATCTTTACCAAGGTCATTTATGATTGCAATGGACTTGGTTGTGGTAAATGGATCTCCCCTATTGTCATGCTGATCATTATTATTTTTGTGGTGGAAATTCCAATGGTGGAATACGATGGAACAGATAAAATCAGAAAAAGTGTTCGAAGTTAAATGTATTTTTTTGGTTTTTTTTTTTAATTTCTAAAAGCCTAACGCTCGTCGAATATTCGATGGGATTTCTTTAACTATTGAATGTCTGACGGATTGTCCTATCCCTTTGATTATCAGATGGTTTCCTATAATCCCTCCTATCATCAAATATTTGATGTGCGTTGTTTTATCATCAGATATCCGATGCTCTATCCAATATGAAAATGTTGTCCAATTTCTGAGAAATAGAAAATAATCATTGCATAACATTCAATTCCATCGTTAATGGATATTTTCACTGACAATGTCTAATATGGGACAACTTTACGTTGATCAATTTAACTAATTAAAATAAATATAACATTAATATTATAATTAAATATAATATTATTAATATATAATTAATATATATTGGGAGATCTAGTGCGAGTGATGGATTGAGGCAATGGCGATGATAGAGCTGGCGTGACCACACCCTGACATGGGGTAGGCCCTCCGCAGTACACCTGGGTCCAGGCCGTAGTTCTGGTCCGTTTCCCCTACAACAACTTGTCCGTAACCAGCCGACAACCCCCGTTCTTTCATTTCCTGCTTACCTCCCGAAACAGCGATTGAACTATCATTTTCGGTTTCACGTTATAGGGTTTGGTCTTCGCCTGTGTTGGTTTCTCTGGATTACAGCAGCAGCTGGCGTAACCCCCAGAGCATCAATGGAGAACGACCTTAGAGATTATTCGAAGGACCCCCTTGAGGGCATCTCCATTTTTGGCAGGCAGACCAGCTCTGAGGCATATTTTCCGTTCAGCAGGGAACTCACCGAGGTTATCGCTCTACTTCCGTCACACACGAGATAACTCAACACCATTATCGACCTCCCAGAAGTACCTGTGACCTGGCCGGCATCTGTTGTGCCCCCCTAACGCCGATCTCCCATCATTTTGGCTCCAGAATAATTGGCCCTGAATAGGTGGCTGGATCATCCAGCTTATCCTCCCTTAATCCTTCAACAGCCTCTCATTTCCCATCTCAGTCCCCACGCAGAGAAGCTCCACCCTATTATGCTCACTACCCATCCCTTAGAGTGTGCTCAACCCTATGGTAGCTATACAAACGTCCCTCCCCTCTCAGAAACCTTCCCTTCTGGCCCTACTCTATTATCTCCAAAAACTAACCCTAACCCTACCTCTCCCAACACTAATCCTGAAGAAATCCTTGAGGGGACAGAGGAAGAGGAGCCTGCTCTAGGGAAGAAGCAGAGATGTTTCAAACCAAGGACACAGGAAGTTTTCATCGATTGGGAAGAAGAATTTCAGTGGCAAGACACCATGGATATGGTGGCGACGTCCTAGTTGGTAGGGTCAGGGGTAGGAACTACACCGTAGCGAGAATTAAGCAGTGGGTTCCGGAAATTTGAGGCCATCACCTGGACAATCTATGTGTTGTACAAAATTTTGTCTGTGGATGGTTCTCCTTGCATTTCATGTGATCAGAACACACCAACTGGGTCTTATCCTCCTTCTGGCACATCGAACAAGCCCCGTTATGTTAATGAGGTGGAGTCCGCTTTTTTATCCGGACAGAGAACAACTTGGGGCAGGGCCAATATGGGTTCGTTTTCTTGGTCTGCCTCTCCATTTTTGGATCGAGGATATCTTTAGAAGAATTGGAAATTCTCTAGGGACATACCTAGACTACAACAGATCCTATCTCTCTACGGGGTCATGGCCTATGTAAGACTACTGGTTCACCTAGACATTAGAGGTGGTTTACAAGAAAAAGTCACTCTTTGTTGGAGAAATTATAACCGGATCCATATTCTTGACTATGAGGGCATCCCCTTTTGTTGTAAGCACTGGCACAAGGTTGGACACCTCTATAAGGCTGCCCTCTCCTCGCAAAATCAAAGATGGGAAACAAAGGGAAGACCTCATCAATGGGGGGGCTTAGAAAAAGGTGGAACACTCGAATGGGGCCGATAAGATGGACGCTGCTGTAGATGGATCCAAACTTGCCTCGATGACACTGAAGAAGCGTGGGAAAGCACCCCTTTGGCAACCTTCACCTCCACTAACTAGGTCTAAGGTGACCGCTGGAGTCGCGCTATCTTCGGGTATGTCCAATCCTAACCCTTGCTCTGCATCCATCAATTAGTCTTCTGTAGATAATAAGGAATCTGGGCTACACCAGGATAAGCCTCATCCTTGTCTAAGCCACCCGGTTTGCCCCCTCAATTCTCACATACCCGTTCCCTCTCATATTTCCCCCATAACCTTAATGGAGACATTAAAGGAATGAATCCCTGGATCTGACCCCGTTCCCCACCGATATCATCTCCAATCACATACTCGAGCACCAATGTCGGATGCTATTGGCATTGGACTTATTCATTCCTCCTCCACTCCGAAGCTCCCCTGAGGCAGACCTTCCTCCCTGTCAAAAGCTAAACATAAGGCAGGTATTGAGGTGGCCTTCAGAAAACAACTTTCACTTGATAGGGTCCTTAGAGCACAGAGCCCTCTTCAGGAGTCACCCCCATGAAGGTTCTCTCCTTCAATTGTGGAGGGAATGCTAGTCCTGAGAAAAAACTAGCGTTGAAGAGGCTTCTCCAGAAGGAGCCCATTGATCTAGTCTTCCTACAGGAAACATTGGGTGCAGCTGTTACATTTCCCCTCTATTGGAATATATGCTTCCAGGATGCCATTTCCAAGCCATTGATGTAAATGGCCACTTGCGGGGCATTTCCCTAGGATATAACCCTCATACAATTAATATATCGGGCACCTAGGGGGGTATAGGGTTCATAGGGGTGGACATATACTCTACAGAGCTGGGAAATGAGGATAAAATGATAAACATATATGGGCCCTACCATCATAGAGAGAACTTCTGGGAAAGGATTTTGGCAGGCAACATCAATCTGATAATATCATTCTAGGAGGAGACCTAAATTTCTCCCTAGGCTACTCGAAGTTTTGGGGTCACCATGCTCAAGCCGACCCCTTAGCAGGTTTCTTTGAGCTGCTCCTTGAGTTACACAAGCTCATTGATATCCCATCTGCCAAACTAGCCCTTACCTAGAGGAATAAAAGAAGCAGGGAGGACAGCCTTGCCAGGAGACTGGATCGATTCCTCATTAAGGAAAAATTTCTGGAGGAGGGTTTCACTTATCGCCAGTCGATGGGATCCAGTGGACTCTCAGACCATCTGCCAATTTACCTTGAAATACGAGGAAATATTAGCAAACCTCAAGCACCTTTCAAATTCAACTCTACATGGTTGAAATATAACTCCTACATTCGCCTAGTCTCTGACTTTTGGAAGGCTTATCCACCGGCAAGAAGAGGAAACATCACTGAAGGGTTCATAGCCAACATGAAGGAATTGAAGAAGCTATCCAATATTTGGGCTCACAACAAGAGGTGTGCCGAAGAGCATCTATTAAATGAGATTGAACTAGAGATAGCCAGCCTAGAGGACAACAGTGGAGGCACCTTCCCTTCAAATGAGCTCAAGGACAAGCTCACTGAATTAACAGTCAAAAGAGGAAACATTCTCAAGGAGAGGGAGGAAGCCTGGAGATTGCGGAGCAGAGATATATGGCTGAAGGAAGGAGATGATAACTCCAATTTTCTCCAAAAAATTTGTAATGGAACGAAGGTCATTAATACCATTTGGAAACTCATAAATGAGCAAGGAGCTGAGGTTGATACCTTCCCTCACCTGGTCTCCCTGGCCACCTCTCACTTCAAGCAGGTCTATCAGGTCCCCCCTAATGCTACCCTAGCAGAGGTCATTAAAGTTGCACAACTGTTCCCTCGGTTCATTGAACATGAGGATTCTGATGAGCTTAAAATAGAAGTCACTTTAGGGGAGCTAGAGGCCACTCTAAAATGGTTTAAGAAGGACAAGAGCCTTGTTCTAGATGGGTGGTCTGTACAGTTCTACCTGGCTTTTTTGGACATTCTCGAACATGATCTGCTCAAGGTCATTGAGGAATGCAGGAAGACTGGATGTATGCATGGGGCTATAAACTCCACCTTCATCGCCCTCATCCCCAAAACGGACAATCCATCAACCTTCAATGATTTTATACCCATCTCCCTGTGCAGTTGCCTATACAAAATCATTACAATCGCCTCTGCCCCATCCTATCCAACCACATATCATCCAAACAATTTGCCTTCCTACAGGATCATCAGATTCATGAAGCCATAGGCACAGCTCAGGAAGTAATGCACTCCATTCAGACAAGGAAGATCAAAGGTATGATCCTCAAAGATGATCTCTCAAAATCCTTCGACAAGGTAAGCTGGCTTTATCTCAGAATGCTTCTTACCCATTTAGGATTTCTTGTGGGAGTTATTAAATGGATCATGTGTTGCATTACCAATATATCCTTTAGTGTATTGATAAATGGGGTTGCATCTCCCTTCTTTGGCTTTGAAAGAGGCCTCAAATAGGGGTGCCCACTATCTCCTCTACTCTTTCTCCTAATCATGGAAGGACTAAGCAGACTATTCAAGGACATGCACCATAGAGGCAGACTCTCAGGAATCAAGATATCGGACGGATGTACTATAACACACCTCCTTTTCATGGCCAATGTACTAATGTTCCTAAATGGAGGCATAGGGGACCTCACCACCATCCAGCACACCATCAATCTTTTCAAAACTGCTACAGGCATGATCATTAATAACTCTAAGTCCACCATAATGGTATCAGAATGCTCCCCCCACGAGATACACTTTGTGATACAAAGGTTCCCTTTCACCCTGACCCAGATAGATGGAGGCCTCCGGTATCTGGGATACAAACTGAAACCGCTTGGATATAAAATTGTGGACTGGATATGGTTGATCTCGAAGCTTGAGAAAAGACTCAATATATGATATCATAAGAATCGCTTCAGAGTCGGAAGATTAGTGCTCATCAAAGTGGTTCTGGAGGCCACCCCCGTATATTGGATGTCCCTCGCATGGATCCCAAGAGGCATTCTCAACAGAATACAAAACCTTTGTTGCAGATTCCTGTGGAAAGGCAAACAAATAGGAAGGATATATGCATGGGCAAGATGGGATCTTCTATCTATCCCTAAGAAATGGGGTGGGTGGGGTATAAAGAAATTGGAGGATTTCTCCTCAGCACTAGTGGCCAAGCTAGGGTGGCAATTAATCACCACCAATAGTCTCTGGACCAAAATTGCAGTCACTAAATATATTGCACCGTTAAGGCCGCTAGACTGGCTGAGACAAACAAGCTGGAACAAAACTGGGGTCTCAAATATTTGGAAAGCAGTTCTAAACTCAATGCTTCTTATTCGGGACAACCTAACTTGGAGAATATCTGATGGGACATTCGTTTGAATAGGCAAGGACCCTTGGATAGGATGTGGGAATGCACACCAACTACCTGAGGGATTAATCCAGAACCTTAACGAGAAAGGAATCACACACATAGTGCACATTGCGAACCGGGAGAGATCAACCTTCCTGCACCAAGCTTGGAAACAACCCATAACTTGCTCCTTCCCTTACAGTGGCACCAAGTTTGGAGTACTTACACTATAGCTCTCTTGGAATCTCACATTTGACTAAGATAAGGGGAAGATGAGATCACATGGGCCATCACAGAAAATGGCCTGTACTCCCCAAAAGAGGGGTATCTACAACTGGCCAATCGACACAAGCCATAACACATAGAAACATGGCGGAAAGGTATGTGGAAGCTCAAAGCACCCCCCTTGAACAAGATTACTCATGAGGTCCATACTGAAGAATAAGGTGCTGACGGGAGACAACTCAAATAGAAGAAGGCTATATGGACCTTACTGGTGCTGCCTCTGTAAGGATAGCACTGAATCTTTGGATTACCTCTTCCTCTCCTGTCCCATCACAATTGATCTTTGGAACTCCATTCTATCTCACACACTCTCATCTATCAATTGGAGGGGTCAGACAACCAAGGAGGTATGGGCAAATTGGTGGACATCTGTAACACCACCCAAAGCTAGAAACCTCCCCCTACTCATTAGTTTGGAAATCTAGATATCCAGGAACCACACTATCTTTCAGGACACCACCCCCCATAAGCCATCCATCACATCCAGAATTATAGCTGACTATAGTTCACTACCCAGGGATGAGGTCGCCCCTCCACCCAGAAGCATCATCCCTGAGTCCATTGATCACTCACAGCCCTAGGCATATTTTGATGGATCGGCACAAGAAACAGGATGTGGAGGTGGGGTTGTCCTATATATTTCAGATACACATTACTATCATATTAAAATGGGACTTGGAAATGGAACAAACAACTTTGTTGAATTCATCACTACCAAATATATCATACAATTTGCAATTGAAAAAGACTGTCATAATCTACAAGTTTTTGGTGACTTGAAAATTGTCTGCAACTAGATTAATAAAACATCAACATGTCATGCATTCACATTGTGACATATATTGGATGAGGTACATAGATACATCACATATTTTGAGAATTTTTCTTGTCACCATATTTACAGGGAAAGAAACTCCATCGCTGACAAACTTTTCAAAACAGTAGTGATCAGGCCATGCAACATCTGGATGATCCAGGAACAATGGAGAGGTGAACAGTTCCAGTACTACCATCGTCCATATATGGACCAGGCAGATCAGGCTCAACAGGAGTCTGAAATCATTTGATAAATGATTGTTTAATTTCTTTTTGTATTTACTATGCTTATACATAATCAGTGCATGTCCTCAGGAGTACTCTCTGCCTAGAGTAAAAAAATTTGAAGTTTATTTATACAGCACTATTGAAAGAGTGTCTTCCTGCATGGAGAACATATTTTTGGTTCTTAAATTTTGGAGTGGCACATAGCCACTATATTGCATATGCTAATAACATCTACAACATGTAATTTTCCTATTAATGAAAATTATGATTTTTCCAAGGGGAAAAAATAATTAATATATATTGATATTAATATAATAGTATATGATTATATATATAAAGTTATATATATATATATATATATATATATATATATATATATATATATATATATATATATATATATATAATATATATATATATATATATATATATATATATATATAGGCCCTAACGTCATATAACTTTGACATAGTTTCTATATATATTAGTTGTGATTATTTTGAAAGGTTGTAGGATAATTTTGAGGTTAATTTTTTAACAAAATCATCACTAAAATTTTGGTGAGAAAAAATGTCAGATAACATTCCTCAAGGAGACCAGGGATACATGCATGGATCAACATCGAGGGCGTCTAGTGATCATGGAAAATGTTATTTCCCTTGAAGAAATTGCAAGGGCTTGAGGCAAAGTATAATTCTAATAAAATCAACTAAAATTCATTATAGAGACTATGGAGATGATGAAGGAAGATATGAATATCATCCATTTGTATGTTATTTACTATATGTAATTTTATTGTAAATTGGTTTTGTAAATGTTTATATGTATATTGTATTTTAGATTGTATTTCTTTGTATTGTAAATTGTATTATATTTCTATTCTTTTGGGAGGTGTTTAAATTATGTTGTCATCTTGATGTGGACTAGAAATATTACTTGATTACTTTTGTTAGGGTCGATTAAGGGGTTAGGTCAAGTTAGGGGTTAATTAATTTATAGGCTTATGGATAATGGGTTATTAATATTAAGGGTTTAAGGGTTAGGGGTTAAGGGCTTAAGGGTTAGGGGTTTAAGGGCTTAGGGGAATGGGGTTAAGGTGTTACGGGGTTAATGTATCTTTAGGAGGTTCATCATGGATTTTTATGGATCATTATTAATATGTTTTTAAAGTATATTATGCAAAATATGACATTAAGAAATATTATGACATTATGATGAAGAATGAAAAATACGATCAATATGTTTTTTATTGTGGTCATGTTTATATATCTCAGAAAGTGTTTCACTTCGACCTACATGTCAAAAAAGGTAACATATTTCTTAGATTTTTTCAACATATTCTTAAATATATTGATAAATTGCACAAGCATCATCACTGATTTGTTGTCTTTGTTTCTTGGTCTCACCTAATTAGTTTTCTTTCTCTTTGTCTTTGTTGTCTTCGTTTTCCTGATATATTATATTTATAAATTGTTGTTATATCGACATTTCAATATTTTCTATATATACTAATATTACTTTATTGATTGTAGCAACCCCTAGGGCATTGCTCGAAGAGGAAGACGTGGTTGTAGTACAAGCTCAAGTTCAAGAACATGGAGTGATTAATATTGAGGATCAAGATAATGATCCTATGGAAGAAGATAATGATGTTGATAACATAGTTGACGAATATGAGACAATTAGATTGATCCACAACACATTTAATAATGTTGGAATGGATGATGATGACAACCAGTATGATGACCACTCTTTTGATTTACCTGTACTTGAGATGGCAAATAAGCCTCTTTATGAAGGCTAAAAAAATCTCTTCTCTTTGTTGTATTATTGTTGGTCAACTTAAAAGTGGTGAATAGTTTGTCAAATACATGTGTGACATAAATCCTAAGGTATGTAATATATTTTGTGACATTTAGTACTATATACATGATAAAGAAATTAATTTTTCAGTTTTTTTTAATGTGAGTACATTCATCTGCATCATTTCATTCATTTGTAACATTTGGATACAATATGTATGATTAACAATTTTTATTACATTAACCAATACTATTTTTTTATGCTTTAGATTATTCGGTGAATTTCTATTACCACCGTCAAATGTTTTACCTCATATGTACCGAGATTTACATGTTGCTATGAAAGATATTGGAATGGAGTATCAAGTTATTCATGCATGTCCTAATGATGATATTCCCTATTATAAGGAACATGTGTTGAAAGAAAATGTTGAAAATATGATGAGAGTAGATATCAAACCTATAAAATAACAAAAAAGGTGCCTCGCAAGGTTCTTAGTTATATTCCCATAATTCCGTGTATGTGACAATTTTCTAGGTGAAAAAGCATAGAAAAACTTATGGATTACCATGCAAGGAATAGAAGTGAATATGGTGTACTTCGAATGCCTACAGATGGATTTTCATTTAGGAAAATAGAGGAAAAGCGTCTAGAGTTTAAAAGAGAACCTTGTAATCTTACGCTTTCATTAGTAGTTGACAGTGTCAATCAATTTGGAGAGGCTAGATATACTTACTTAATTCGCTCATTTTTGTTATCAACAATAACATTCCTCCGTGGAAGTCAATAAAGAGGGAGCACATAATGTTGACAATGATTATTCCAAGTATTAATTTGTTTAGAATAATTTTTTTTAGCACAATAACATCTTATTTGTCTTGTTTGTTTCATAATTATGTCCTATATTTCTCTGTTAATTTACTCATATATGTTCAATTATGCCTTATAATTTTTTTTATTTACTCATATATGTAGTAATTATGTATTGTATGTTCAATCAATTAGGTAAGTACTAGGTCAAAGATATGAATGTATATATTGAGCCTCTTATCGATGAGTTAGTGGAGTTATGTAACAATGTCACTATGTATGATATCTCTTGACGAGTAGTTGCACAATGTGAATTTAAATTCCATGCAATTCTTGTATGGAAAATTCATGAGGCCCAGGGCTAACACATTTCGTGGTATGTTATAATGTTACCCTGCACTTTAATAGTGTTTAATTTTATGAAGTTGTTTTCAAGTACATTTTTTAAATAGTTCGATCTTCATTGTACATACTTAAAATAATTGATATGAAAATTATTCCATTTCTTGCAGGTCTTCAAATAAAGGGTAAATTTTCTTGTCTAGTTTGTGGTCCTAAGATGAAATCTCATTGTTCAAGAAGCTTAGTAAAGGAGGTGTTTGACGAGTATAGGCACTTCCGTTCTAAAAACCATAGGTACCAAAGTATTGAAAAACTTATTTTCAATGAGAAAGAAGAGACTAGATTAATACCATAGTGAATGACACATGTTGCATGGAAGTTGCAATATAATATAGTCTCTCAAGGTATGGATCGAATTTTCTATGTATCACTATACATTATATGTTTCGATTATTTTATATTTTTATGGCATTTTCTTCATTGTAGTAATTGACAGGTTATATTTTTTTATAATATATTTAACTATGATTCATGTTGTAGGTTGTGAAGGTACTAATAACATGACACTTCCATGAGGATTATAAATTTATCCCAAGAAATTCAAAAGACTCCCCTACTATGAGCACCTAGAAATTGTTGATTTGTTTGATATAATGCACATTGGGAAGAATGTAACATAGAACTTATGGAGAATCTTAGATGGAAGGAGAGATAAAAAAAAAATTGTCAATATTTGTAATGACATTAAGGAGGTCGACTATGCATTGCAAAGTGTGATTCATTAAAATAGTGATGGAGACGGCCAAAATATAAGAACCCTTCCATGGTTATTGATAGAGAAGCAAAGCAAGCATGTTAAAGAGGTTATTGAAAAAATTAAATTTCCAACTGGATTTTCTTCAAACATAAAGAATATCCTAACAAAGAAAGGTAAATTAGGTGGGGTAAAAGCTCATGATTGGCATACATTTATTAAGGTAATTATTTTGGTGTATATATATTTTATACATTGGTGAAACATCTTGTTAATTAGTATTTTTTTCTACTAATTTGGGAAAAATTAATGATTGATCATTATTTTTGTTATTGTATGTTCTACCTTTATCTCTCCCAGAAACTTTGACAACAATGTCAAACAAGTTATATATGATCTTGGAAAATACATGAGGTAAGTGGAGATTTATGTGCAAAGTGTAAATTTTTCAATAAGCTGTTGTGTCACATATTTTTCTTGTCATATTGTAGTATATTATAATTTTTTTGTTGAAACCTGTGATTTTCTTGCTTCATTGGTAGATGGTTGTCATCTAAATAAATCGATAAAGAAGATATAAAGTATTGGAGAAGCAAATTCTCTATCTAACGTGTGAAATGCAAAAGTATCTACCTCCAACATTTTTCAATGCAGAAGAATACTACCTCATACAACAGGTTGAGGAGATTGAAAAGAGTGGACCTATACACACAAGATAAATGTGGATGGTTGAGAGGCACTTGAAATAATTGAAGGCTTTGGTCATATAAAGAGCACATCCTAAGGGTTCTATGGTAGAGAGATATATGGTATATCATACCATGGTTTATATTAGTCAATATAGTGATGAAATAGGAAATAGTATTAACGTATTGGATCACATTTGGTATGTCAACTCCATGGACGATTTTGAAGGGGAACACCTATTAGGGAAAGGTAGAATGATCAAATTGAGATGTAAGTAAATATATAGTAGAGATTCATAACACATTTGACTTTTTTGTTTTTATGTATATCATACTTATTTAATTTTTAGTCTTCCCACACAATCCATTATTATGAAGGTATAACATGGTAACTAATTATATATATGTGAATTGTTTTATTTTAATACATTCGGTAGAGAGTGGGATGCAATACATTTATACATTGCAAACAATCAAGATTGAATGAAGGTATGGATTAAATGGTGCAAACAAGCTAATAATGGTAGGTTATCATCGTATGGTGTATCTACATTGGTCAAAGAATTAAATGTAGTGGAGATATCAATATTACACAGACGGGAATTGATTTAGCATATGCGTTAAAAGATTACCAGGTAAGCATATTCACCCATACTACTTATTTTTTTTTACATTGATGCATATGGCATGTTTTTCTCTTAATTTTCAAATTTTGCAAGTATAAATATGTATGCTTATCAATTAAAAATGCATTTTTTTATGTGTTTGATGTAGTGTAGTTGAAACACCACAACAAAATGTGGGGCAATGGCCACAAATTTCACATCAAAAGGTTGGTTGAAAAGATGAAAAATTCTGATAGTGGGATAATTGCAGTATTTCAGGTTATCAATGTTCCCTCTAGAGTTGAAAGAGATCTAGTTTTCTCTGAGAATAAATACTATGAATATCTACATGATATACTTGAGTGTGACTTTGAATCGTTCAAAATAGCTATATTCGATGTCAAATTGTTTAGGCTACGAATCCATGAATGCGACCCTCAAAGAACTGTTATTGAGCATGCTAACGGATTTACCATGGTTGATATAAGGAATCTTGAGCTAGGATCATAGCGGTATGTTCTTCCAAGCTAATCTGAATAGGTATTTTATGTATAAATTCCAGGTAAAGCGGGTTGGTCATATGTTGTTAGATATGATCCCAGAGGAAGGCCCGTAAAGTATAATGTACCAGCAAAAGATGGTGTAGAGGAGTAGGGGGTTCATGTAGTGTCAGAAGAAGATGTCAAAGAAGTTCAAGGAATATATGTTAATCGAGACAATGATAATTTGGATGAACTATAGGATATTTCCATTGCGTCGGATGAAGAACTTGAAGAAGTAAAACAAAATGTAGATGAGCATGTTCTAGATGATGTCATACTAGACGACGACGGTGATGATGATGATGATGTTGATATGGCAAATCCTTTGTACATGAATTCTGAATTGGATGATATAGTTGATGAGAAGGATGTTGAAGAAGATTAATGATATCAAAATGTTGAAAAGTACAAGATATGTATTTATATGTTTTCAGTTGGTTTGTTCTCTTTCGTTCACCTTAAATTTTTATTTTCCAAGCTTTTTATGTTTGAATGTTATTGTGTTTCTTTCAAATATATTATAGTAGATAGACTGCGTATTAGAGAATTGAGAGTGATGTGGGGGGTGGTGGTAGGGGCCATATGAGCTTACATATTCACTTGATTTTCCTTATTAAGTAGATAATATATTATTCTTCAAACAAAGACTCAAAGCTCATTTATGTTTACACAATAATTTTCAATTTTTAATGGTTTGTTAAGCAGACATACCGGGCGAGTTGGGCAACGAGTGAACTAAGCGGCATCGTGGTTGGGTAGACATACCAAGTAAGGTTGGCCCATGACTACCCATCAATTGAGTTCCCACTAAGGTGTCTCATAATGATTTTTAGAAAATTGACTAAATTAATGTTTAGGTGATAAAATCTGGTTTATAATTGTTTGATTATGCAGCATGGTCATACAAACAAATGATAATATTTTTTTATCATTGATTAGATAATTATTTGTGTTGAGTTCTTTACATAGTAGGGTGAACTCCTGTACCCTAGATGTACCCGCACGAAGGCGGATTGGTCGGGCACCCCTAGGGGCATTGTGAGTTGGGCACACAAGGGCATCTGCCCATTAGGGGAGCCTGTGCAATGCATTGGTGGGTCGACTCAACTTCGAAAGGGGTTTTGAGTTCTTTACATAGTAGGGTGAACTCTTGCACCCTAGATGCACCCGCACAAAGGCGGATTGGCTAGGCACCCCTAGGGGCGTCATGAGTTGGGAACACAAGGGCGTTCGCCTCATAGGGGAGCCTATGTGACGCGTTGGTGGGTCGACTCAACTTTGAAAGGGGAACCCGCATAAAATAATATGCGGCCCATGACTTCCCATGAAAAACGTTCCCACCAAGGGGTCTCATAATGATTTTTAGAAATTTGACTAAGATAATGTTCGGGTGTTAAAAGTCATTTTATAATTGATTGATTATGTAGCGTGGTACTAATAAATTATAATATTTTGTTTTCATTGATGAACTAATGATTAGTGTTTAATAATTTTCACAACAGGGTGCAAACCTGCATGTTGGGTGTGCCATCATGAAGGCGGATTGCCTGGGCACCCATGAGGGCATCACCGCATGCTGGCCAGCATGCCAGAGTGCCCCTGCGACAAGTTGGTGGGTTAGCTTGACTTGGAAAGGGGCATACACACAAAATAAGTAATATAAGCCCATGACTACCCATGAACAAAGTTCCCACAAGGGGCTCTCATAATTATTTTTAGAAAATTGACTAAATTAATATTTGGGTGTTAAAAGTCAGTTTATAGTTGATTGATCATGTAGTATGGAAATAAAAAATGATGATATTGTGTTGTCATTGATGAGATAACGATTTGTGTTCACTCATTTACATAGTGGGGTGAATGCACACTCCTTGGGCATGCCCACATGACGAAGGCGGGGTGCCCGAGTGCCCATGGGGCCGTCTCATGTTGGGAATGCCAAGGTGCCCGCCCTATAGGGGAGCCCGTGTGATGAGTTGGTCGGTCAGCCCAACTTGACAAAGGGCACCTGCACAAAAGAAGTAATGTCGGACCATAACATCCCATGAATAGAGTTCCTAGAAGGGGGCTCATAACTATTTGTAGAAAATTGACTAAATTAATGTTTGGGTGTTAAAAGTCAGTTTATAATTGATAAATCATGTAGCATGGAAATAAAAAATGATCATATTTTATTGTCATTGACGAGCTAATGATTTATTTTCATTGATTTACACAGCAGGGAAAATTCCCCCACCATGGGCACACCCACATGATGAAGGTGAGGCACCTAGGCACCTATGGGGGTGTCGCGTGCTGACCACCCTAAGGCACTCACCCGAAGGGGGTGCTTGTGCGACGATTTGGTGGGTCATCCCGACTTGTAAAGGGGCGACCACACAAAAGTTGCAACGTTAGCCCATGACTGCTAATGAATAGAGCCCACAAGGGGGTCTGATAATGATTTTTAGAAAATTGATTAAATTAATGTTTAGGTGTTAAAGTCAGTTTATAATTAATTGATCATTTACCATAGAAATAAAAATGATGATATTTTGTTGTCATTGATGAGCTAATGATTTATGTTCACTGATTTGCACAGTAGGGTGAATGCCCATTCCCACACAAAGGTGGGGTGCCCAGGTTCCCATGGGGGCATAGCGTGTTGGGAATGCCTAGGTGGTGGCTCAACAGGGGTGCCCATTCAACGAATTGGAGGGTCAGCTAGATTTGGCAAGGTAAACCCACACATAATAAGTAATGTCGACCCATGACTTCCCATCAATAGAGTTCACACAAAGGGGTCTCATAATGGTTTTTATAAAATTAGCTAAATTAATGCTTCGGTAGAGAAACGCACCCCCCTTGTGTCGAAAAATGAATTACACCTAGGTAGAGAAACATTGTAGGAAGAGGAGAAATTCTCTAGTGAACACTACTGGGGTGCATTGGGCGCATTTCTCTAAGTTTTCTTTTAGTTTTGCCTCAATTTTTTTCAAGTTTTTTTTCATGAGAAAGAGGCTAATGGACTCCTTGTTGATGTTTTAGGTATCCATTAGTACAAAATGGCATTCATTTGGAGAGAAAGAGAACATGAGGAACAAGACTTGAATGCAACAAACAACCCTACTACCATCCATGCACTAAAAAATTGTGGGTTTTTTAAATTCTTCTGCCTTCCTGGTATGAGAAAACAGATGGAGTTGTTGAAATACCTTGTTCGCTCATGAGATATTTAGGCACAGGAATTTAGGTTTGGTGAGAATCTACTTGAGATATAGGTAGAGGATATTTACATTTTGACAGGATTGTTAAAGTGAGGTGCCCCCATCTCTCTTCTAGGTGGAAGAAGTGGTGGTGAGATGGTGAAAGACTATATCGCTACCTATTGTAGACCTTGAGCCCTTCCTACTAGGGATGGAAAGATTAACATAAAGGATGTAACTGAATTACCTCTGAGAATGATCTTGTTCATTATCACAAGATTAGGAGGCGGATCAACACTACAGGTAGTAAGAAAATCATACATGTTGTATGATATAGAGTGTCTAGAGTCGACAATATTCAATTGGAGTGAGGGTGTCTTGGTCAATTTGAAGGAACACCTTACTAAAGCAAAGGAGGGGAAGTTGAAGAGCTTTGGATATGGTGTGACCTTAGTCTCCTTTTCTCTAGAGCGAGTGCCATTACTGCAGCCTCAACATATTGTACTCCAGCACATCAATCTGAGGACCCCATAGATGAGGAGGTGGATAGACCATATGAGCCGACATGTAGGCCCATTAGCAATCAAATTTTTAGTAGCCTTCTTTGGATGGCTACGTAGGAAGTTCATCATTATTGATGATTATCGTTACGCAGGGATGGATTTTTTTGCTGATCTCGAGCTTGAGTTTTTTTACGGTGAGAAATGATATGCTTCAAGTTAGATACTTCGACCATTAAGTTTTTGGAAGTTTTACGATTTTTTTTGTTCCTGAGTCTAAACTATTTGATGTTTTCATGAAAATATGGGACCTGTTCGAGTAATAGGTGCTACATATCTCCAATGCATAGAGAGACAACAATAGGAGGAGCAAGTGGAACTAGTACAGGTCGATGTGGTAGGACGGGATGCGCTACAGGATCTTGAGGTAGCTGAGATCCTATAAGAGGGGGAGCACCACATGGAAGGACTAAGACATGGGATTGATGAGACCATGGTTGATCAACTTCCATTGCAACTTCAACAACACACAATCAGAGTGCCTAGTTGTATTGGTTTATTACTACGCAAGATAGGTTGTGCAATGTTGTTTTATCATGAGCACCACTAATTTTTCTACTTATATTTTTTGCATGTAGTTTTTATATGGGCGATGTAGCCATATGTGCCTCGGGGCACACATTTTGTAAAACCAAACTTTATATATATATATATATATATATATATATATATATATATATATCTATATATCTATATAGATATCTATATATCTATATATATATATATATATATATATATATATATATATATATATATTGTTTCCTAGTTCCTATTCTGATTTCAATATGATGTAATGTGAATTGAAACTTATTTAAATTCTTTGAAAATGTCGATCTAAAACAAAATTAGCTACAACATCTACTAACGTGTTAATATTTCCATAAATATGTTCATATCATGTGAAATAGCAGATACCATGTGAAATAGCATCAAATAGTAGCTCAACCACTGCACTTACTCACCAATGTTGTTGGTAGAGTGACCAATGCAAATGCCTTGCTTTCTCACTAGCTTTCCACTTGGAGCAAAGATAGCCCACACTGTGGAGGATAGGTTTCGAGTACTACGGATAGAACCATTAGCATAATCATTGTACAGTTCAAGAGAAGTTGATATCTAAAATCCAAAAGTAAAAGGAATCAACAGAAATCATGGGAAAATTCTGAAAAACACAATGCAAGAACACTCAATACACCTATAGAAAATATGTACACAGTGCACTATGCATGGGATCAAGCATAGTATTTTTGGAGGTAAAACTAATTTCTAGGTTGCGCCAGTGGAACTCCATCAAGATATACTAACTAATAAGCTCATTTTGAAAGGAATCACTTGACAATGTATGGGCCCAACCACATAGGTTGGAACTTTCCTCGACCTAACTTGTCGACCTCCTGGTTATATAATATTACCAGGTCCCCTTCCAAGAAGACTCTAGGCTTGACACTCTTGTCATATTGTGCTATGATGAGTCTTTTATGAGCTTCATTAGCTAATGTGACATCACATCAGGTTTCATCCAAATGAGTTAAATGTAAAAGACACTCCTCCTCTCTGGAAGTAGCAAGAAGGCGTTTGATTGCTAGTTTCAATGATGGAATTTCACATTCAATGGGGAGGATTGCTTCCAGACCATACACCAACTAGAAGGGTGTGAATCCAGTAGCAATCCTAACTGCGGTTTAGTATTCCCACGAGGAAGTGAAGAGAAGCAAGTGCCAGTCTGATTCGGGGACCCATACCATATGTTGAGGCATAGTCTTATGAAATTTCTTAATTGCCTCAACTTGTTCATTAGCCTAAGGATAATAGGGAGTGTAATTTTCATGTGAAAGTCCCAATTTGGCAGCTAATTCGGTCACCATATGATTCTGAAAGTTCTTCTTGTGATCTGTTACTATTTCTTGTGGAATGCCAAACCTAACAATTACGTGATTGAAGAAAAATTATGCAGCCATTTCACCGGTATTATTGAATGTAGGCATCTCTTTAGCCTACTTGGTAAAGTAGTCAACAACGAAAATGATATATCCATGCCCCCCGGCTGAGTGAGGGTTACATGTTATAAAGTCAATGCCCCATTTTATAAATGGACCAATGACGACAACAAGATGAAATGAAGTAGGAGGAGCGCGAAATTTTCAATCATAGATCTGACACGCATGACATTTCTAGACTGTGAGGATACAGTCACGAAAAATAGTGGGCCAAAAGTAATCGTTGCGTAAGATATTTTGCATGGTAGATTAGCCACAAAAATTTCCACCACATGCCCCCGAGTGACATTCATTCAAGACTTTCTTGGCCTCGTCAAGAGTGAGGCACCCCCATAAAATTGTATGGATACCATGACGGTAGAGGGTGTTGCCGATAATCACATAATTTCAGGATGGTACCGGATATGTTGCCTCTCGGAGCGAGAGGTATTAGGGAGGAAAGTTTGGGTCTGGAGATGGATAAAAAAATATCCATACCATGGATCAAATGAAGAGATCAGAAACAATGACTTGTTAGGGATGAAATCTTCAAATGTAGATTCAACATCAAGGGAAGGGAGATCGCACATTAGCTCGGAAAAAACTAAGGATTTCTTCGACTTGGATTTGATGAATTCCAGGTCAAACTCTTGGAGAATAAAAATCCACTTAGAGTATTTTTCCCCAGCAATTGATTTGACAATATGTATATCATAGGATTTCAATCCGAAATGATTGTAGTTTTGTGAAGCATGATATAATGGCTAAATATCTGGACGGCTTGAACGACTGCCAAATCTAGCTTTTCCACATGAGCATATTGGATCACAGTATCATTCAGGTTCTGAATCAGATAATAAATGGGATGTTCAGTCCCCATATCATCTTCTTGGACCAACACCATAGCTATAGTAGAGATGGTGGCAGCAAGGTACAAGAAATAGTCGTGCTGATAGTCGGGGGGATATAAGAGAGATGCCTGAACTAGTACATATTTCAAGGAATCAAACACTTTCTATGAAGTACCATCCAAATGGAAAGGAATCCATTTTTTCAGTAAGCAAGTCAATTATTTGGTCATTTCATCATAGTTAGGGATGAATCTCCACAGGAAGTTGGCTTTCTCTTGGAGTCTTTGTAACTTAACGAGGGAGGAAGGTGCAGGCAAGTCAATGATTACCTAAAATTTTAAAGGATCAATACAAATTCCTTTTTTCAAAATGACGAAACCAAAGAGTCGACCAGAACCAACATAGAACACACATTTATGTGGGTTAAGTAGAATTTTATAATGTATACAACAGAGAAAAATGACCCATAAATGCATGGGGTGATCAACTCGATGCTTGGAGTGAGCAGGGATATCATCCAAATAGGGTTTCATGATGTGCTTGATGTCATGGAAGGCATAATCCATCATACGTTGAAACATGGCCCCTGCGTTCTTTAAACTAAAAGGGAGATTTCTATAAGAAAAAGTACCCCAGGGACAAATAAATGTGGTTTTAGGTTGGTCCACTAGAATAATGTTGATTTTATTATATCCTAAGAATCCATCCATAAATGTATAAATCTCGCATCCAACAATCATCAACAATATGGTCAATAAACAGGGTCGGGTAGTTTTCCTTCAGACAAGCTACATTTACGTCTCGATAATCGACACATACTCGGATCATGCCCTGTTTTTTCATGACAAGGACAAGGTTTGATACCTAATTAGTTAAATGAATGGGGTATATGAAACCAACATGAAGAAGCTTTTTGATTTTAGATTTTATCCCAGTAGCCTTCTTGTGATGGACTAGATGGAGGTGTTGTTGAACGAGTTTTGCATCAGGACGTTGTACCTCTGAGATAATAATGGTCAGCTATTATGCCAGAGCATCTAAGATAAATGTTTTAGGGATTTGTTTTAATTTGGGAGACCAATGAATGAAACAGATATAGAACTGATATGCCTAACCTTTTGAATAATATCAATATCTCAGCAAAGGGCTGCTATAAATATTTACACAGTGAAATAGCTTTTATGATGATGAGCAAAATCAAAAAAGTAATATGATTGCCATAGTTTTCAAATAGAAAGCTAGATAATCATAAGTATGAAAACCTTTAAACTACGTTTATAGGTTTGAGAAAATACACATGAGCTTACACAAGATGTTGATGATTTATTAATTTTGAGGGAAGTAATTAAAAAAACAATCCATTAATTCATTCTCTTTGTAGATTATCACTTTAGAAAGCTTATAGGAATATATTAAAATACAATTATTCCTACCTGGTTATCTCTACAAGACAAAAGTATATGAAGAAAAACATAATGAATGACACTGGCAACACTTACAGGAAACACAAACTATGCAAAACAGAATTCAGAATCCTTTGCTTCGTATTAATGATCCAGAAAGATTAATTACATCAGATGTCTAGAAATGCTTCTTCAAGGGTGAAACCCATGATAACTCTTGAAGAGAGTTATTTATATGATAGTAGGATTAACAATATCCTAAACTACTTTTAAAAAAATAGATTATTTACACAATAAAAAATAAAACTATCTAATGATCTGACACTACTTTGGTGCTATGATGTTTGATGACTATCACTCAAAAAGATAAAAAGTAGTTGAAGCTAGCTCACTGTTCCTTCAAAAGCTTAATGCTGTTCAATAATCCTTAATCAAGTAAATCCGTTAATTCATCCCAATGTTTCTTATCTGGGATAGAAATATTTGTTACCCTCCTGTAGATTTCATCCATCTCGTTGTATTTAGTAAAAGTGGGATTTACCAAAAATGTATGCTTGATTTCATTCGGGATGAAGAAAGAATCCCTGAGTGTTTTTATTATGAGAGTTGGTGTTGCTGATCCTTGGATGTTGGTGACTAAAGCTGCATGGGTGCCCACCTCAGTTAACTTCTTGACATAATCCTCAATTTCTTTGGCCATTGGATCCCCAAGTGTTGGTAGTTTTATGTTATGAAACCAGCTCAAGAAAAGATAGAAAAGATAGATCAACGCCTTAGAATTCAGCCTCTTCGAGGGGGCAACCTCCTTTACATTACATAAATGAACAATTCTTCGATGATTCAAATGACAAAACCTCCTTTCTATATATAGGAGTCTAAGGAGTCACAATATAATCGAGCCGACCTAACAATAATAATATAAAGCCACAAAAATAACAATAGAGGGATTCCATGGGGCACAGAAATAACAACATGGGGGTAATAGGGGCACAACAATATAAATAAGGGGTATAACTACAATAGTAATGGGGTAATCATTAGTATTATAGGGACCCAACATGCCCCTCTCCTTCAAAAAAGTGTTGTCCTCAATGCTTGAGTAGTTATGGATACTTCTGCATAAAATTCTCATCCTCCCATGTGGAATCTTCAGCGGATAAGTTCTTCCACTTGATAAGATACTTTGAAATTGATCGATTTCGTAGCTGTCGAGTTCTTGTTTCTGTGACTGCTTCCGGTTCCAATATAATTTTTCCTTCCTCATCAAGTTCTAGCAATATTGTTTGAACTGGGAGCTTGTCGCCTATAACCTTCTTTAAACATGAAACATGGAAAACTGGGTGCAATCGAGAAGCTGCAGGAAGCTCCAATTTGTATGCCATAGTACCAGTCTTTTGCAACACCTTGTACAGACCATAATACTTTGGTGATAATTTATTATCCTTCTTAGCTTGCTTTAGGGACATTTTCTTATATGGTTGTAGCCGTAGGAATACCCAATCACCTACATCAAAACTTCTTTCACTGCGATGTTGATCTGCCTGTTGTTTCATTCTATTTTGTGCCAACACGAGGTTATCCTTTAAGAGTTGGAGGACTTGTTGTTGATGTTCGATGTGATGTTCCACTGCCTGAACCTTAGAATTTTCTCTTAAATATGATGTGATGGATGGTGGTTGATACCCATAAAGTGCCATAAATGGGGTCATTTTTGTTGCTGTATGGAAGGAAGTGTTATACCACCATTCAGCCAGAGGCAACCATTTGACCCATTGTGTCTATTTATCAGATACAAAGCAACGAAGATATCCTTCCAAACATTTGTTTACTATCTCAGTTTTCCCATCAGATTGAGGATGATAAGATGAGCTATGAGCTAACTGAGTACCAAGAAGAAAATAATTATGTCCAAAAATTTCCAGTGAAAATGGGATCTCTGTCACTTACAATAATCTTTGGGTTTCCATGTAGCTTTTGAATTGTTTCCATAAATGCAGTAGAAACTGTACTGGCTTTAAATGGATGTGATAATGCACAAAAGTGTGCATACTTGGTAAGTCTGTCAACTACCACCATGATGACACTCTTTCCCTCAGACTTGGGTAAACCTGTGATAAAATCCATTGAAACCTCCTCCCAACATTGGCTTGGAATGGATAAAGGTTGTAATAGACCCGGTGTCTTAATTGTTTCAACTTTATTTTGTTGGCAAACCAAACATTCCACCACAAACTTTTGAATATCTGATTTAAGGCCATCCCAAAAAAATTCCTTCTTAACCCTGTGGTAAGTTTTTAAAAATCATGAGTGCCCTCCTAAGGGAGAAGTGTGCAATTCCATAAGAATCTTTTGTTTTAGCTGGGAATTCTTACAGAGGTATAAGCGATCTTTGTACCATAACGAATCATTCTTCCAGCTAAATGTATAAGACGTACTGGAATCTTGTTGTAGCTTTTGAATAAGTGCCCACACTTCTTCATCATTCTTCCATTCCTCCCTTGCTTCGTTTATCCAATCTGGTTGGATAATAGAAATGGCGCACAACAATGCTTCCACATCCTCATCCTTTCTTGAGAGTGCATCTGCCACCACATTTTGCTTCCCTTTTTTGTAGATGATTTCAAAGTCATAACCCAACATCTTTGTGACCCACTTTTGTTGCTCTTCAGAGGATAATCTTTGTTCTAAAAAGTATTTAAGGCTATCATGATCCGTTTTTACCTTGAAGTGTCTTCCCATTAGGTAGGGTCGCCATTTCTTAAGTGCATGGAGTATTGCCAACATTTCCTTCTCATAAATAGCTTTGCTTAAAAACTTTCCCTTGATTGGACGACTTTCAAAAGCAATGGGTCTTTCATCTTGCATTAGAACAACACCAATTCCATTTCCTGAAGCATCACATTCCACAATAAAGGTTTTTGTGAAGTCCAGTGTAGCTAAGACCGGTGCTTGGCACATTGCCTCTTTAAGATGTTCAAAGGCCTTTGTTGCTTCTAGAGTCCATGAAAATGCATCTTTCTTCAATAATGTTTTTAGAGGTGCTGCTATTCTCCCATAATTCTTAACAAACTTGCGATAATACCCTGTCAACCCAAGAAATCCTCGCAGATGCTTTATGGATGTGGGGATTTTCCATTCCTTAATGGCTTTAATTTTGCTAGGGTCTACCTTAACTCCTTCATGAGATACAATATGACCCAAATATTCCACCTCCTGGACTCCAAAGAAACATTTGGATCTTTTTGCATATAATTGTTTCTCCTCCAATAGTTGTAGCACCTTGTCAACATGTTCAACATGATCCTTCCAAGACTTGTTGTAGATTAGTATATCATCAAAAAATACTAACACAAATTTTCTAAGGAATGGTTTGAAAATTGAATTCATCAAACCTTGAAATGTTGAAGGTGCATTGGTAAGGCCAAAAGGCATGACCAAAAATTCATAATGACCCTCATGAGTTCTAAATGTCGTTTTTGGAATGTCTTCAATCTTCATTCTGATTTGATGATATCCCGAATGAAGATCCAACTTGGTGAAGTAAATTGATCCATGCAATTCATCCAGTAATTCATCAATGACAGGAATGGGGAACTTATCTTTAATAGTGAGCTTGTTGAGCTCCCTATAATCCGGACACATGCGCCATGATCCATCCTTCTTGTGCACCAATACTACTGGAGCAGAGAAAGAGATTTGACTTGGTTGAATTATACCAGCCTCTAGCATTTCTGCAACCATACGTTCAATTTCACTTTTTTGGACATAGGGATATCTGTACGGCCTGATGTTTGGAGGAACACTTCCTGGAATCAGATGGATAGCATGATCATGATCACGCATAGGTGGGAGACCTTTGGGAGTCTCAAATACCTTGGAATGATTGTCCAGGACTTTTTGGAGATCTGGAGAAATAGATGATTCCGATGTGGAAACATCTAGCAAACATAATTGTGCAATTACACCTCTTTGATCCTTTTTTAGAAGCTTTGTCATATCATTAGAGCTGATTATCTTTCCTGGTTTCCCTGCAATACCCCTTAATTCAACTTCCTTTCCTTCCGTAAAAAATTTGATGAAAAATTCTTGAAAATTAAAAGCTATTGTACCCGAGGACTGTAGCCATTTGACTCCTAGTACAACATTAGCACCTCCCATTGGAACGGCAAGCATTGGGCTAGTCAATACATATTCTCCCATGGATAGCTTGATATTATGGCACCTTCCAGAGCAATTTATTGTTCCTCCATTTGCAATCATCACTTGACACTCTGGTGCTGGATATAGAAAGAAATTCAATTCTTTTGCTACCCTACAATGAATAAAATTGTGGGTGCTTTCTGAATCAATCAAAACTATTACCTTTTTCTTCTTGATTTGTCCTTCTATCTTGATGGTTTGAGGAGTGGTAATTCCTGCCAATGCATTACAAGATATGGTCGGATTTATTTGTTCTTCATCTAGGCTTTTTTCCTGGAGTATATCTTCTTCTTTTGACCTTTCTTGCTCCTTTTCTTCTTCCTCTTCACAATCTATGTAGAATAATTTCTTCTCAGCAGACTTATGACCTTTAGTGTATTTGCTATCACAACTGTAACGAAGCCCTTTTGCTCTTTTTTCTTCCAATTGTTGTGGTGTCAACCTTATAGGTTGTGGAAGACTAGGGGCAACAACACTTCCGTCTTTATAGTTGTGAGTGGTATGCTTCCTGGTTGCCATAATTTTGCTTTCCATTTTTCTTGCTAACCTGAATGCCTTCTCTAATGAATCAGGTTCCCAAAGGTGAACATCATGTTGGATATTATCCTTTAAAGACCCTATGAACACATCAATCCTATGCTCCTCTGGAATATCTTTTACCCTTATGTTCAATTTTTGGAACTCCTCAATGTGCTCCATTACTGAACCCTTTTGTTTGAGACTTATCAATTGGCTAAAAAAAGTGTTGCTTTTTGTATCTTCATAATGTGCTATCAATTCTTCCGTAAAAATTGCCCAAGTGATAAATTGTTTACGAGAGAAAAACCATTGATACCATACAAACTGATTTGGTTCCAAATATACAGTTGCCATACGTACCTTTTGTGTGTTTTGCACATTATTGAGATCAAAGAACTGCTCCATCTGTAATATCCATGTGGCGGGATCCTTGCCATCAAACTTCCTCATATCGATTTTTGGAATATGGTGAGTCTTCAATCCAACATTGGTGTCTATGGAATCATGATTAACATTTTTTTTTGTTCTCATCATGAGTTTCCTTTAGTACCCTTTCACCCTTAGGGACCATTTCTTGTAGCAACTTATTCATATTTATCTTCAATTCATCCATGTTTGTCTTCAAATATATCTTCAAATCATCCATCTTAGCTTCCACGTCAATCATCTTAGCTTCTACGCCTTTCTTTAAACAATCCATCTTAGCTCTACACCTTTCTTTAAACCATCCATCTTAGCTTATACATCTTTCTTTAAACCATCCATCTTAGATTCTGTTCCTTTTTGTGCAAGGGACAGTTGTTGCACTTGGTCTTGTAATTTTGATATATCATGTTGCATTTCTTCCTCTTCTTCATGAGTCATGCTAGAGCTTTCAGGTTCCTTACTAGGTGTTTGCATTTTCTTTCCTCGGGGCATCAGTTACCGATAATAATGCTCTACTATGCCCTTTGAATTCCTTCAAAATAAATTTTCAAACCAAGCTTAAGCAAAAATTTAAGAAAATCTACACACCTTTTTTCACTTTGTAGGAGCTTGATATTGCCTCTGATGTATCTTTGTACTTTCCAATCATCTACTTCTAAATTTGTGAGCTGTAGTAGCCCTCTGTGTTCTCTTTCGAATGCCACAAGTCTGACCCAAATTGGATTCTCCAAGGAAGAGTTATGTGAAATCTCCCACAGTGATTTGCTTATAGACTAGTTCAGTAGAGCGAACTTGTACGACATGCCACGAGTCACTGTTTCGACCTTTGGATCTAAAACATGCATACACGAAACTACAGTCCGTCCTTTTTCTGTACCTTCTTACGAAATTTCAATCCGATCCCCGGAGAGAATGTTATGACGATTTTCCCCAGGTCACCTGTTTTGAATGTAATTCAGGAGTCTGCAAATAGACCAACTTCCTTAGATCATATCTCCGCAAATGTCACGCAAAAATCTCTGAAATTTTCACCCATGGTTCAGCGCGATTTCTTCTCAAATGGGTTTTCTTTGCGACTTCTGAAACATCACAGCAAAAACGTTATAGCGAAAATGCCACGATGACCTGTTTGGAGCAGCGAAACCCTAGAATCCAAAGCTCTGATACCAAATGTTATGAAACCAGCTCAAGAAAAGATAGAAAAGATAGATCAATGCCTTAGAATTTAGCCTCTTCAAGGGGCAAACCTCCTTTACATTACATAAATGAACAATTCTTTTATGATTCAAATGACAAAACCTCCTTTCTATATATAGGAGTCTAAGGAGTCACAATATAATCCAACCGACCTAACAATAATAATATAAAGCCACAAAAATAACAATAGAGGGATTCCATGGGGCACAGAAATAACAACATGGGGGTAGTAGGGACACAACAATATAAATAAGGGGTATAACTATAATAGTAATGGGGTAATCACTAGTATTATAGGGACCCAACATTTTAGCTGTTTCTTTAATTCTGTATACTCTGTCTGGTTCCTCTGTTTTGACAGTCAAGGCTCTGTGTAGTTGTCTTCTTCTCTTTTCCTTGTGTAATGGTTTTTTTCTTCCAAATATAGGCTTTTCAATAGGTTTCTTGTCAAGTCTTGGAGTAAACAGGTTTTGAGACTACTATCAGAACTATTTATCCAAGCTCTGGTCTTCGGCTGATTACCTGCAAAACACAACAATAATTAAGAAAACACAAGTTCAGTAGGAAAAAAAACTGATGGCTTTTTGGCATAGGGATGCCTGACAAGGGAGTTGTGGTAGTGTTTTGAATGTAAATGGAGGTGAAATTATGTTACAAAGTTTCAGGGTGACGCTGAAGGGTTTAACAGTTTTAACTGTGAAATGGGCGAAAGGCACGAAAATGAAGGTTTAATGGTTATAAGGTTTAACAGGTAACTTTTCAAATATGGCTCGAAAATTCATGTTTGGATAATCAGCGGTTTATCGGGTTGGCAGGGAGGTGGTATTAAGGGTCATCGCACCACTTATGAGGCGAAGGCGATTTTTAGGAGGGGTCACAGGATATAGTCCATAGCTTGACACGTAGCCTCAAGGGGGTCAGAGAAAACCACTTTATCAGGTGGGTATCGTTCAACCATCTGGCACGGCCGATATGGATGTGGAGCCCTAGATTAGACGGAAGTTGATCTAATGGTAGTCGGGCAAGGGAAGCAAGCGGGAGATAAAGCATCGGCTTAGGGAGGGGCCCAGAGCTTTAAACCTTAGCGGTATGAGATTATTTAAGGTTTAATCATGGGTTAACAATGATCGGGAAGAGCTTAATGAAGTGTAACATGACATGGAGCAGTGGCTGTGGTTCCAGGTGATTTAATGAATGAAGTGATAGCATATCACAAATTTCACTTTCTTCCACCCAATGTTTCATTCACTTATGAATGATGCGATGCCATATGATCCTATGGTCAGGAATCAACAGTCATCCAACAGTTGACAACATTATCGCACATCACACTTTCTTCCGCCCAATGGTTCATTCAATTATGAATGATGCAATGCGATACGACACTTAGGAAATAACCATTTCATCATTTCAAACTTTCACATTTCTACCTACCCTTCTATTCCTAACATTTTTACTTATCCTTCCTAAGTGCATTTGAACTAGCAACCCAATATTTTCTTTTTATGAACAATCTATCTCTATACTTTATTTCTTCCATTAGCTCAAATTAAACTGTTGCGCCAATTTATTTTCTACCTATGAGAATTAATTTAAAACATATCCAATAATGATGCAATTGTATAATTGGATAAAATAACCTAGTGTGGCATCTAAACAAACTGCACACAACTATTATTTTACAAAGTGAATTTAGAACAAAGTAGGGGCATTTAGATTTGCAACACTTTTAGAGTTTATTTCTTTTTCTTTTCTGTCTAACCTAAAATTTTATTTTTCCTTTATTTTTTAGGTTATCTACCCAAACATTTTCTTTGATATGGACATATTTATCAAAATATTTTCCTAACATTTTTTATTCAATATTATTTTTGTCCATATCCTATCTTAACATTTTGTAAATACATTTTCATTTTTTGTCTAATTTATTCGAACTTTCCAAAGCCAAAAAACGCTACATAATTGGCTCCAACTGGGGACTGCTTTCTCTTGTAGAATGCAGAGAACCTGCAGATCCATGTGCCTTCTCCTCGAGCTATGGAGTCCTTTGCTATAAAAAATTTCACTAATAGCTTAAAAAGTAAAAGAAACCAAAGTTTTTACAATGAAATGTATCCCAACTTCTTAGTAATAAATGAAATGTTTGAGAAACCTTCCATTTACAGGATAAGTGGAATATAGTCCCTCAAGATTTTGTAGCACAAAAGTCTTGTTACCCTTTACTTCAGCAATTGCTAAAGGACCAAACCATAGGTTATCAAACTCTCCATGCTTTCCCTTATCCTCCCTCCTGGAGTCCCATCTTAGAACTAGGTCACCTTCCCTGAAGTCCCTTTCTTTGGATTTTCTGTCAAATAGGTTTTTCATTTTATTCTGATATTTCTTCAATTTTTATTTAACTTCATCTATGTTTTCATTTAGTTCAATAATCTGATTTATCCTTCTTGAAAAATCATCAGGTTCATCTATTGATTCATGCAAGAATTTTAAAACTAGGAAAGCCAAATTGGTGGGAAAATTTGCAATTTTCCCATAGACTAACTGAAAAGGAGATTTCCTAGTAGATCTTTTTGGAGTTATTCTATTTTCCCATAATACATAAATTAAATGAGAGTCCCAGCTCTTTTAATGATCTGCTAGGGTATTTTTGATTACCTTTACCAGAGTTTTATTTGAGGATTCTACGAGGCCATTACCTTGAGTAGTATGGAGTTAAATGATGTAACAGAACCTGATATTTCTGGAAAAACTCAATCATTTTAACATTAGAGAATGTTGTTGTATTATCTGTGACAATTTGAGTTTGGCAACCAAACCTAGATAAGATATTTTCTTCAATGAATTTAATTACTACCGAATTGGTAGCATTTCTTACCGAAATTGCTTCTACCCATTTAGTGAAGTAGTCTGTTGCTGTGAGGATCCATATGTGCTGATTACTTGAAGTGGGATGGATTTCTCCAAAAAAATCTAATCCCCATTGAAGGAAAGGTGCTGAGATTATTGATGGTACTAGTGGAAGAGCTACTAGTTTCTGCTTACCAGAAAAAATCTGACAAGGAACACAACCTCTAACCTTTGCTCCCACTTGTAAGAACAATGTTGGCCATTAAACTCCTCCCCTTAAAATATTGTATGTTGTTGCTCTCCAAGCATAATTTCCTCCACAAAATCTTGTATGAAACTAATCAATGATTCCTTCAGTTTCTGATTTTGTTAAACATAATAACAAAATATTCAGGGATCTTTCCAGTACAAATTTGCATTTATGATGTAGTACTTGACTACTTTCAATTTAATATTCTTACAATGGGCTTTGAAAAATGATGTTGGGCATTCAAAATGGAGCAGAAGATTTACAATGTCTTGATACCAATCTGACAATAGAAATTTGTCATCAATATGTAAAGGATTAATTTGATCTGAAGGTAAAGGTTCTTGTGGATTCTTTTCTTCATGTTGAAAAGAAGTTTCTTGTGGATTCTCCCCTTGTAAAATTAGGAAAGGTTCTTGTGGATTCTTCCCGTGTGCAAGGACAAAAGGTTCTTGTGGATTCTTCCCTTGTGCAAGGAAAAAAGGTTCTTGTGGATTCTTCCCTTGCACTTCTAAAATAGAATTGATTCCAAGCACTTTGTAATTGGATTCTGCTAGAAGCTTGGCTAATCCCTAGTCTTTTACTAGCTTTGTAGTTTTGATAGTTAGATCAAACTCAAATATTTGAGTGATCCACCTACCTCTTTTCCCATCAGTTTGAGGTTGAGTTAAAATGATTTTTACAGCACCATTAGTAACATAAGCAACAATAGGTGAATGTAGGACATACATCCTGAAAGATTTCAGGGCTTGAATGAGGGCATAGGCTTACTTCTTGATTATGTCATACTTAAGCTCGACATCTCTCATAACCTTACTAAAAAAGGATATGGGCTGGTCTTGGGAATCTTCATTCTTTTGTAATAGAACAACATCAAGGGTTTTTTCCGAGGCACAAGAAAAGATACTGAATGGTTTAGTATAGTCAGGGTTGGCTAAGGTGGGAGCTTCGAAAATAGATTTCTTGATCTGATCAAATGCATGCCTCGAAGAGATAGTCCATTTAACTTCATTATCCTTTTGAAGCATGTCAGTTATATATTTTACAATCTCTGCACAATTCGGGATGAATTTCCTTAAAAAATTAATCTTACCCAGAAAAGCTTGAATTTCTTTCTTGGTAAGGTCAATGTTTCAATGGAAAACACATGCTTGGGATCAATTACCACTCCTTCCTTTGAAATTATATGGCCCAATAGTTTTCCTTCTTTGATAGCAAACAAAGACTTTTTAGGGTTCAACGATATTCCAAATTTCCTACACCTCTCAAAAACCTTCATCAAGTGCTTTAGATGTTTCTGATCAGATTTAGAAAAAACAGTAATGTCATCAAGATAAATAACCACAAATTTGTTTACCTGACCCATGAAAGCTACATCCATAGCTCTCTGAAATGTTGCTCTAGCATTTGATAAGCCAAATGGCATTCTAGCATACATAAATGTACCCTAGGGTGTAGTGAAGGTTGTCTTTTCCCTGTCTGCTGGATCAACATTCACCTGATTATAACCTGAAAAACCATCAAGCATAGAAAGTCTTTGTGCTCCTAAAACCATTTGAAGTAACTGATCCATTTTGGGCAAAGGGTAATTATCCTTTAATGATGCTTTGTTCAAATTTCTAAAGTCCACACAAAGTCTGATTTCTCCATTCTTTTTCCTAATAGGAACTAAATTTGCAACCCAATTAGAATATCTAAGAGGGAGAATGATCTGGGCATCTAGCATTTTCTTAATTTCCTTTTCGACAGTTGGTAGAAGGGCTGGATTAATCCTCCTAAGTTTTTGTTGATAAGGTATTGCTTCTAGATTCAAAGGGATCTTATGTTGTATTAATGAAGTATCATAAGTTTCTAGATCAACATAAGACCAAGCAAAAACATCCTTATAATTTTGAAGTAACTTAGGATATTGAGTTTTAATCTCAGGGTCTAGAGATGCACAGATTTTGATGCTTTTGACATCATCATTTGTTCCAAAGAAATGGAATGAGGATTTCGGAGGACATCATTTTGATCAAACAATTTTTCTAAAGGTATCAAGCCATTAGGAATAAAATTGTTAGACAATTGAATAATATCATGATCAGAATTTTTTGAACTGAAATCTGAAGTATCATTCTCACTTATATTTCAGTTACTTCGGATCTATCTTCATCAATTTGTAGAACAGAAAATTGATCTAAAACTTGCAGAAAAGATTTCAGTGTTCATCATCTTCAAATATCTGCCAGTGTTTCAAATTATCTGGGATAGATGGTCTATATTTGACTTGTATTTGGTACAGTAAATTAGTCTGATCAGGAATTTTAAATGAACTAGCAGAAACAGCTAAGGTGTCTGCATGCATATTCCGATCTCTTGGAATATAAGTCAAATTAAAAGCATCAAAGAAGTTTTCAACTAAATCCCATACTTCATTTCGGTAAGACCTAAGTCTATGGTGTTTAGTCTGGAAAATATTTCTCACTTGTTTGGCAATAAGCTCTAAATCAGTAAAAGCACTAAAGTTTTGAACCTTTAAGCTTTTAGCTAATTGCAATCCCAAAAGGAAAGCTTCATATTCAACCACATTATTTGTAACTTAGAAGTTGATCTTACATGATTGGGTAATGTTTTCTTTTTCTGGTGATATTAAAACTACTCTAGCTCTTGATCCATATTTTGTACAGGAGCCATCAAAGAATAGTTTCCATATATCAGTTTGATTTGGTATTGGATTTTCAATTACATCTTCAATTTTAACTTGAGTTTCATGCACTTGGTTTGAAGAGAGTTGAAAGCAACCAAAATCTTGGTCAATTACATAAATGGGATGGTTCCTTGGCTAGTCTGTTTTGCAAACAGTGTGCACAAATCTCACCTCCCTATATAATCTTAGTTGTTCTCCCCCATAAACTGGAATAATAGCATAAGACATATCCATCTGAAGAGTTCCCCCTAATTTGGCACAACAAGACCTTGAAAGGAGCATTCCAAATTTGGGAGGGATATATGTGACAACTATATCAAGTACTACACTTTTCACTGGAATTTGGGCAAGGGTGACTACTAAATCCTTAATCAATCCTAAGCAAGACACCCTTTTAGAATCAAAGGTGTACAAGTCATGATAGGATCTAGTTATGTCAAGTTTCAAATTATCCATGATAGTTTTTGGCATGAGGTTATGTGATGCTCCAGAATCAAGCATACAATTATACAACATGGAATCATTTGTCTTAAGAGTTACATAGAAATGAGGCACTATTTCGTCTATCATATACGAGCTTGGGCCAAAAATAATTGCTAGTTTTTCATCTTGCAGACTGATGATATCACCTTCAGCATCAACCGAGGTATTTTGTATCCATTTGGAGACCTGATTTTTATACCCAGGGTTTTTATAAAGTTATGAAAGAGGAATTGGGATTTTAACTCTTTCTAACTCTTTTTCAACATTAAATGTAGTCAATGTATTTTTGTCATTTTGAGGAATATCAATTGGTTGTTCTAATGGTCGAATAAAAGTCATTTGAGTTTGAGCAGTTTTGGCACAAGGTTCAATTACTGGAGTTTCCTTAGGACGTATTCTATGGCTAGGCCTAGGCCTAAGGTCATATCTTTTGTTCAACTTTGCAATTAAAAATTCAAAGAAGGCATGGTATTTAGAAACCTGTGAAGATTATTGATCTTCTTGAACTTGATTTTGTTGTGTAAGAGGAATAATAACTGTTTGATCAGAGGAAGTATCAATATTATTTATATCTTCACTCATGGTCATAGTATTACCATCAGGTTGCTAATCATCTATCAAAAAAGGAGTGGGAATCTACTAATCATTACTAGGTCTCTGAAGAATTTGTAATTGTGGATTTCTTTTATACTGACCTTGATTTTGATTTTGGGGTTTGGAAACTGTTTGTTGAATTGTCCTAGGTTGAGTCTCAATCTTGGAAATTATATTAGATATATTTCTAAGAAGAGAAGTTATTTCATCTATTTTAGAATCTTCAGTTTTAGTCTTAGAGGAACTAGAAGCCTTTGGTGTCAATTTGAGTTTTCTTTGGGAATTTTCCTCTTTAGCTTTCAAAGAAGTTGAAGCAGCCCTATTTGCTTCTACCTCAATAGAATTTGTTTGCATATCTTCAAGAGTTCTTGAAGTTCTCTCTCTCAGCATAACAACAAAATCATATCAAAGGCTTTAGAAAATCTAGACTTTGCTACTGCTACGAAGGGTTTACAATCAGGGGGCATTTGATGATAAAGCTTATTGAATCTTTTGATAAACTATGTTACAGGTTCACCAAAATTTCTTTTAAGTTAATCAAACTCAGTGAGAAAGTAAAGAGGATGTTTTTTCACACCCCACTGGCCTTTAGATATATTTGTAAGTTCTTCCCAATTTCTAACGGTATTTGCAGGTAACTTCCTAAACCAAATTCTTACATTTCCTTCAAGTGATTGTAAAAACAACCTCATGTAAACATTTTCTTGTTCGATATTCATGTTATCTGCAAAGTCTAAAAAGGCTTGAAGATGGTCTTCAGCAGAAGGATTGGTTTCTCCATTATACTTGGAAAGGTATTTCAAGTATCCAGCTGGGAATGCATCGAGATTAGGAGTTAAGACTAAAGCTGCGTATCTAGCCTGTACAATAGGTTGGGAAGCCATAGTGGGAGGTGGTGTATGAGGTTTTTGTGTGGATGAATAAGTTGAAGAAGATGAAGAAGGGGTTGAAGAAGGTGATTGAGGGGGTGAAGAACTAGTTGGAGGGGCAGAAGGAGGGAATCTCCTAAATGATTTCAAAGGAGTCTTAAGAACTAACTTATGGACCTATGGATGAATACCTTCTTTTGTTTCAAAGAGTGGATTTGAATACATAGAGAAGGTCTCTTAAGGTTGTTTAGAAGTAGAAGCTTCAAGTTGTCCACAAGTGGGAGGAAATGAATAAGTGGTAGGGGATATGAAATCTGTTGGTTTATATTTTGGTAAATTAATACCCATGTCAAACTCAGTTTTAGGCGATCCTGGTGGTACTGAGGGTTTTGGATGAGTTTCAAATGAATGAATGAGGAATGCTGATTTAAAATCAACTCCCCTGTTTAAGAGTTCAGCAACCCTAGGTGATAAGTGGGAGTAATCTGGATTGGATGGAATGTTACTATAAGGATCAAATGATGGTAAACCTTCAGACTGCAAGACTGAAGAAGAAGAAGAAGAGGGTTGATGTCCCCTTTTAGAACTAGCTTTTCTCATAATTTTTTCAAGGTCTGACAGAGGATCAGCTAAGTTACCCTCTGAACGAGATCTAGTATGCTTAAAAGGTGTCAGTTTGGGAGAGTGGGTCACCAGGTGAAGGATTTCAACCTTTCTAGACCTTTAATCACCTTAAAGGAATAGAATACATATCGTTGCCCCAGGAAAACTTAATGAAATTCGAGTCCCCAGAAATGATGCCAGTTTGATGTTGTACCTCTAAGATAATAATGGTCAGTTATTATGCTAGAGCATCTAAGATAAATGTTTAGGGGTTTTTTTCTAATTTGGGAGACCAATGAATGAAACAGATATAGAATTGATATGCCTAACCTTTTGAATAATTTCAATATCTCAGCAAAGGGCTGCTATAAATATTTACACAGTGAAATAGCTTTTATGATGATGAGCAGAAACAAAAAAGTAATATGATTGCCACAGTTTTCAAATAGAAAGCTAGATAATCATAAGTATGAAAACCTTTAAACTACGTTTACAGGTTTGAGAAAATACACATGAGTTTACAAAACATGCTGATGATTTATTAATTTTGAGGGAATTAATTAAACAAATAGTCCACTAATTCATTCCCTTTGTAGATTATCACTTCAGAAAGCTTATAGGAATAGATTGAAATACAATTATTCCTACCTGGTTATCTCTGCAAGACACAAGTATATGAAGAAAAACATAATGAATGACACTGGAAACACTTACAAGAAACACAAACTGTGAAAAGTAGAATTCAAAATCCTTTGCTTCGTATTAATGATCCAGAAATATTAATTACATCATATGTCTAGAAATGCTTCTTCAAGGGTGCAACCCATGATAACTTGTGAAGAGAGTTATTTATAAAACAGTAGGATGAAAAATATCCTAAATTTATTTTACAAAAATAGATTATTTACAAAATAAAAAATAAAACTATCTAATGATCTGGCACTGCTTTGGTGCTGCGCTGTTTGATGACTATGACTGAAAAAGTTGAAAAGTGGTTGAAGCTGGCTGACTATTCCTTCAAAAGCTGAATGTTGTTCAATAATCCTTAATCAAGTAAATATGTTAATTCTTCCCAGTGTTTCTTATTTTGGATAGAAATATTTGTTACCCTCCCGTAGATTTCATCCATCTTGGTGTATTTAGTAAATGTGAGCTTTACCAAAAATATATGCTTGATTTGATCCGGGATGAAGAAAGAATCCCTGAGTGTTTTTATTATGAGAGTTGGTGTTGTTGATCCTTTGATATTGGCAACCGAAGCTGCATGGGTGCCCACATCTGTTAAATTCTTGACATAATCCTCGATTTCTTTGGCCATTGGATCCCTAGATGCTGGTAATTTCAGCTATTTCTTTAATGTTGTATACTCTGTCTGGTTCCTCTATTTTGACAGTCAAGGCTTTGTGTAGTTGTATTCTTCTCTGTTCCTTGTTTAATGGTCTTCTTCTTCTTCTTCTAAATATAAGCTTTTTAACAAGTTTCTTATCAGGTCTTGGAGTAAATAGGTTCTGCGACTAGTATCAAAATTGTTTATCCAAGCTCTTGTCTTTGGCTAATTAGCTGCAAAACACAACAATAATTAAGAAAACATAGGTTCGATAGGAAAAACAACTGATGGCTTTCTGGCATAGGGATGCCTGAGGGAGGAGTTGTGGCAACGTTTTGAATGTAAATGGAGGTGAAATTATGTTACATAGTTTCAGGGTGGTGCTAAAGGGTTTAATATTTTTAACTGTGAAACGGGCGAAAGGAACGAAATGAACGTTTTATGGTTATAAGGTTTAACTGGTAACATTTCAATAAGGCACGAAAATTCATGTTTGGATAATTGGCGATTTATTGAGTTGGCGGGGAGGCAGTATTAAGGTTCATCGCACCACTTATGAGGTGAAGGCGGTCTTTAGGAGGGGTCACCCGATATAGCCCATAGCTTGACATGTAGCCTAAAGGGGGTCGGGGAAAACTGCTTTATCGAGTGGGTATCGTTCGGCCATCAGGCGCGGCCAATATGGATGTGGAGCGATGGATTAGGCGGGAGTTGATCTAGCGATAGTCGGTCGAGGGAAGTGAGTGGGAGATAAAGCATGGGCTTAGGGAGGGGCCCAAAGCTTTAAACCTTGGTGGTATGAGATTATTTAAGGTTTAATCATGGGTTAACAATGATCGAGCAAAGCTTAATGAAGTGAAACGTGACGTGGAGCGGTGGTTGTCGTTCCGGGTGATTTAATGAATGAAGTGATAGCATATCACAAATCGCACTTTCTTCCACCCAATGGTTCATTCACTTATGAATGATGCGATGCAATATGATCCTACAGTCAGGAATCAACAATCATCCAACAATTGACAGCGTTATCGCACATCACACTTTCTTCCGCCCAATGGTTCATTCACTTATGAATGATCTGATGCGATATGATCCTTTAGGAAATAACCATTTCAGCATTTCAAACTTTCACATTTCTACCTACCCTTCTACTCCTAACATTTCTACTTATCCTCCCTGAGTGCATTTGAACTAGCAAACTAATATTTTCTTTTTATGAACAATCTATCTCTATACCTTATTTTTTCCATTGGCTCAGATTAAACTATTTAGCCAATTTATTTTCTACCTATGAGAATTAATTTTAAAAAAATCCAATTATGATGCAACTGTATAACTGAATAAAATAACCTAGTGTGGCATCTAAACAAACTGCACACAACTATTATTTTTCAAACTGAATTTAGAACAAAGTAGTGGCATTTAGATTTGCAACACTTTCAGAGTTTTTTTTTTTTTCTTTTCTGTCTAACCTAACATTTTATTTTGCCTTTATTTTTTAGGGCATCTACCCTAACCTTTTCTTTGATATGGACATATTTATCAAAATATTTTCCTAACATTTTTTATTCAATATTCTTTTTGTCAATATCCTATCTTAACATTTTGTAATTAAATTTTCATTTTTTTTTCTAATTTATTCTAACTTATCAAAACCAAAAAGTGCTATAACATAGGATACATCTTGATTTTGTGCACTATTATGATTGGGTCGATACCTGGCATTTCTTCACATGTCCAGGCAAAGACATCTCTAAACTCACGAAAAAAGGCTCAATAAATCTTGATTTCAAAGGAAGAAAAAGATGCTCCAATGTATAAATTTTTGACTATTGTTGGTTTAATCAAAATATCGAGAGGAATGTTTTCTTCAATATTTGAAAGGTTCTTTTTAGAGTCGATCTCATGAATGGAAACAAAATTTGTAAAGTGTTCGACAAAATCAGGTAGGTACACAACACTAAGATTATCTCCAATGGTATCTTGGAAGGAGTATAGATGATGATGTTCATCCCATGACGTGTCATCTGACATCATGATCTCCATGATGCTTTCATCAGTAGAGAATGTATGTGAGAAAGGATCAGAGGGTGTGCCAGAATTGAGTGATCGATCTACCCAATTGATCGAATAAAAATTATGGGCTGCACAAGCTGAGTAGATGGCTTCATAATATTTCTCAACAAGGCTAAGCAGTATGTAGTCACCAAAAATTTTGATGCTATTTTCATTAGGGACAATCCATGTACCGGCCATGATCATAGATGATGATATCGTGTTGATATAACCTAGGAAGGGGAGCAAGAGGGAGCGAAAAAGTTCCCATAGGAGATGAATCCTTCAATAAACCAAATCCAACGTGTTTATAGGAATGTAGGGCTTCCCCTACAATAGGGACACTTCTACTAACATTAGAATCAGAGGAAAAAATGTGAGTTGGTTTATGGCAAGGATCCCAGCTTTATGAGGAAAGGAAATCATTTGGAAGTAACTTGAAATAATGACAACCATAGCATAAACCCATATACATCCCAGTAGAAGATTATAATCCAAAGGTCTGTTGATAAAGTCTACTTCAACGGAGAGGGCTTTGCCCCCTAATTCCACTTGGAGGGAATACAAAATCCCACAAGATTTGTATGTCCTTCCATCAAAGGCTTTTAATGTGGTGGTCGATTAACTCAATTGGGGTGAACTAATCACCTTCCACCAAGACAAGGACATGATGCAGGTCGAGTCTCCCTCATCCACAATAGAAAAATGAATACTCTTACCATGGACAATGACCTAAATCATAAAATCTAACTGGGTCAGAAGTCGAGGGGTATAGTTTTCATGAGAGAAAACCACTAGCTTGGAATCCGACAGATTCACACATCCGATAGCTGACAATAAGGCCTTCTTTTGTGTGGGGAGATTTTAGAACACCTCAAGAGTCGACATAGATGAAGGATACTGAACCAAGTCTTCAACTACATTGTAAGTTTGAGTGGCTCTTGAATGAGGCTTGGAATCAAACTTATGGATAACACCCTTCAGAGGATTAATAGTCAATTTTGTGGGAACCATAGGTGGAACAGGATTAGATGAAGGTGGTGCTGAAATGGCATGCTTACCAGTAGTGTAACCGTTCAGTGGATTCACATTACCATAGTCCTTATTCCAAGTGGCCAGCAAGACATTGAATTAAAACTTTCAGGAGGAAAGCATCAAAACTGTGTTATAGGAAAATGCTCCCGGGCAACCATATGAGTCTATTGATTGGAAAACAGTTCAGTCAGCATAGCAAGATAAGTGGATGATTTAAGAAACTGATTCACTTTAGCACGGTGCAAACAATCACGTGTAAAGTGATCCTCGTTACAAATTAAGCATGGATATTGAGGCTTTTGTTTCTCATCAGAAGACTAATTTATTTGTTTATCCTGCAGTGAGGAATCTTCCTCTTTCTTTCCTTTACCTTTCTTCTTAGTTCTAGGTTGTTTTTGAGACTTTCCTTTATCATATGAGACATTATTTATCTCAGAAGAAGAAGCCACCGGAGGATGGGATGGATGGTTTTGTGCAAGAGTGGTAAGAGAAATAGTAAATGGTTTTCTCATTGACTGTGAACTAGCAAAACCTATAATTCCATCAGCAACATGAGATTCTTTACCAGGTGGAGGAGGAATAGTATTCGAGGGTCTCAGAGAATTTGGTATATTATCATAGAGCATTCCTGATTGGGTGTAAACTAGATCTAAATACTGAGCATGAGAAATAAATTTCTCTTCATTCACGACTCCACCTTTGGACACATCATCTATTATGGGAGCTAACAGAGACTTGACAAACCATTCTGCTAGCAATTGATTGGGAACATAAGTCTTGAACAACTGACAAAGACTCCTCCACTCATGAATGTGATCCAAAATGTGAGTAGAGTTTGATTGTTTTAATTTAGACAATAGTTCCATTCCAGTTTCGTATCTGATGGGAAACTAGAAATGTGTGAGGAAGGTAGTGGCTAAAGTGGTGAAGTTGTGAAACGATGCTCTAGGTAATTAAATATACCATTTAGTTGTGGTATCTGTAAGCATTCGTTGGAAAAGACGGAGTCAAATGGAATCATTGTTAAGTGAATTGGATGAACACCATTGATGATACGTCATAACATGCGTAGACGAGTCTTCTCCTTGATTACCATTCAATTTTTGCATATCAAAAGGCAACTTATTGGGAATAATCAGCCACCATGGTGAATGACGAATGGGATCATTAGTAAGGAGAGTTAATCTGACAATTCAAGTGTAGTCACAAAAACGAAACTTTTGATTGAAGTCCAAAGGTGGATGACCTAGATATGAAGGGATAGCCTGGGCAATAGGCACTTTCATTCCTGGATAAGGACGATTCTAAAAATAAGGAACCTGGTTACCAAAATATTGAGGGTTCTGATAACCAACATATAAGTGAGTTTGTTTCCCATCCCCAGGATGGTGATAAAGCTACTAGAATGGTTGGATTTGGATTTTTTAGCCTTAAAAAGGCACTTGATGTGATCCATATTGTTTCCTGGTAGGGTTTTACATTGCTTCGTCATACGTGTTTGACTGAGACTGTGCCAAATTTTGAATAATTTGACCTACTGAAACTTAAAGGGTACCTTGTGCAAGTGATTGAGAAGGTGAGGGACCTTGTACAGGTTGATGAATCAGGATCTAGGGAGAACCAGACGCCATTGGAATGGGATTTAAAGATTAGATAACATGTATTTGAGTTTATTGAGGTGCTGATGGATAGGTAGGAATTTGTGATGAAGATGGTATAGTTTGAGGATTCAATAATCGATCCCAAAATGAACTAGGTTGAATCAGTAAAGTAGGTTTCCAAACACTAGAAGCCATTCTAAGATAAGGAGGACTATAACTAGGTGGATTAACATGTTGAGGTATACAAAAAATAGGTTTCCCCCTTGCCATAGGAGGAGGGGATAATGAAGGCAACTGCGATCCATATGGACGGTACCCAACATAAGGAGGGTTGGGTTGTTGAGGGTATCTTTGCTCACTGATATAAGGGCGAACCTGTTGCTCTATTGTAGGTGTGGATGGAGGAAGAGGAGAAGGATGTGTGGAATTCACGAGAGAAGCACCATACATTATTCTTGAATCAGATGATATGGGAGAGGTCCAAGGATTGAAAGCCACACCAAAAAAGGTACCAGATAATGACTGATAGCTAGGCAGGACTGGCGAGCCACCTTACAAATGAGCTTATGGTGATGTTGGTGAGCACCAGTATTGCAACAATAATGCTACAACTCCTGGGCTGCCTACTTTACTCTTATAAACCCGGTAGTTCATAACAAACTTGGAAGCATCGATGCTGTATGCACAAGTACTAGTTCTTACTGTAGGTTGTCACTTGGTCAGCCGGTGCAAGAGCACTAGGAGCTCACGCCAACTTCTATGGATTCTAGAAGAAGCTCTATATGTGATGAAAGGAGAGAAAGATTACTCTACAGATGCTACTCTAACTACAGAAAGGAGAAAGACTAGAATGTAAAGGAAACCTAGTAAACCCTAATTAACCAACTAATCCTACTTTTGCAGAAAGAACTATGAAAACCATGAAAGGAATGCCATTACCTACTCAAAGAAGTAAACAAAATCTACCTAAGTTATTTCTAGAAGTAAATAAGCAAAAAAACATCTTTTTGGATTTTTATGTGAATTTGACATGCATATATTTTATTGTGTGTGAATGTGGCAGCAAATAGGTGGCGTTGGAGGGTGGTTTTGGGACTTGAGAGGATGTAGGATGGTGTGGATGGGTCCTAGGAGGTCTCAAGTGGCCTTCTGGAGGCTTTTCCCACACTCAGCCTTCAAAAGAAAGCCTATAGGAAAATCTACAGGAGGACACAGGAAATCTACAGGAGGAAAATAGGGAACTACAGGAGGCCTACAAGAGGAGGCCGAGAGCATTTTTCACTATTTTGAGGGTGTGAGTGTGGGTGAAAAAGGTGGATGAAGGTTGGAATGAGGTATTAGGGTGCTTATGGTCTACCATGAATCACCGAGAGAGAGGAAGATGACTGGGTTTGCTCAACGAGAGAGGAAGAAGTTGTATGGAAAATGTAGGAAACTAAGGCAGAATTGAGGTGAGACTTGGGAAACCTGTAGGGCATGGATCAAGATGGAGGATGGGATGGATAATAAGCTGGCCTATTGCTAGAAGAGATTTTCTACAAAGGAATTGGCAGTCAACCAATAAGTTCAAAGAAGCAATGAAATGAGTGCATCTAGAAAAACAGAGTTTTGCATCAAACTAGTCTAAACTATGATCTATGAAAGGAAATGCTGAGAAATGATACAAGAAAGGAAAGCATGAAAGAAGACTATTGAAAATAAAGAGGTGAGCATGATGAATAAGATCTGAAGCAAAGAAAACCTGGACTATTAACCTACTAAAAAGCTGCAAACACTAGAAGCCCTATGAATGAGGAAAATCTGTGGTTTTGGGGCAACAAGAGGGTCTTTGCCTCAAATCATGGTCCCAAAGGGAGGAAAAGAGGCCAAGGAACTGCTGCTAGCCTTTTGAGTATTTTCTAATCACTGTTTAACCTACTATAGAAAGCAAAAATGGTAGCAAACTACTGAATCATCAAAACAACCTATTCTTAATCATGAAAGAAATACATCTAATAGCAACCTAATCTACAAACTGAAATAAAACATAGAAATACAAGTAAAGAGGAGGTTGGCTACTTGTATTAGCCCATAACCCAAGAGCTTCAGCCCTCTAAGGTAACTTAGTGCTAGCTCAAAAAGGATTCCATCTTTATTATCAAAACAATAACAAGATTACATGAAATTATCACAAAATAATAAGCTCGAAGTTGGAGCAGAGTTTACATAAGAAAAAATCCAACAAAAATTCGACCCTAGTGAGGCCCTAGGCCTATCTACTTATACAAATGAAGCTACCAATAGCTTCCTTAAAATCAGGGAGGCTTGGCTCCCAAAACTCGAGATAATCATCAGTCATCCTCCACTTGCTCGGCTGCCTTCTAGTGCATGATTCGGCTGCTTGTACTTCGAGCTGAATGAAGGGGAATTCGAAGTGAGGAGTAAAAAATGAGAGGGATTCTCTCCTATAAGTCCTCTCCTTTGTCCACTTTGAGTTATTGTTTCCATTTGTCTATTAGATCCTTGACTTTGACCTTGAAATTCATCAATAATCTACATTAAACACATGTTAGACGACATGGCATCATAACTAACTCAACTCACTCCATAAGCATAAATATAATAGGAAAATCATACAATAAGCTAAGAGAATGGTTGATTTGACTAGGTTAGGAGGTAAAATGAGCCCATATAATTACCCATTTATGAGGCTCATCATTAGCCCCCTACTGAAGGTGTTGATCATCCTTTGAGCAACTTAGTCCATCTCCTCATTATTTATGGCCCTGCTGGCCTCCCTATCATCCTAGGCTTCTTATGTGGTCTACTCTTCTTTGTCATAGAATCCTTCCTTCCTTTCTATCTCTTCCCACTGCTCCTCCTCTTCTTCTTTTCTTCTACCTTCCAACATGCCTAACAACAGTGGGGGACTCAGTTTGAGGCCAATCCAGTTGACCTTCAGCCTCTACATGGAGCGCTTGTACATTGGCACCCTTCTTAATGCCTCCTTCAGCCTCATGGGGGAATGATATTCCCTTATTTCCGGACTGTGTGGTAGGGTGTTCCATCTCCTCATGCATGCATGCACAAAGTCATCCCCAAGTATCCTTTGCGTATCCTCAAAGTGCGAAATGGATTGTGCCTAATCATTTATATATCCAGGGGAAATTTGAGGATTATTGGCAAGCAGGCTGTGTGTTCTTATGAGTTCCATGGGATCTGATGGCTCATCTCTTATCATTAATGGCTCATTCTTCTCTTTTATCATCAATATTTTTATTTCTGTTGCCCTCAACTCTTCATGGTTCATCCATGAGGCCATGGCCATTACTTGCAGGTCCCCTAGCCTGGCATTGGGGTCCCACACATTCATGTCTATGAGGGCCATGTTATGTAGGTAGAATTCTGCCATATTTGCCTTATCCTCTGATGTGCTTTGGTCACACAGATCCATAAACTGCCTGTAATCTTGGAAAGGCATTGTGCCTCTTTGTGCTAGAGTCTTTATCTGGAATTGTAACCATTGGTCCTTGAGATATAGGCCATAGGATTTTGCTGGTGTTCTACATTACAATGCCTCCATGGATAAGCTAGCCATACACGCTAGCTGAGTCTCTTTCTCTTGCAACTGCCTCCTTAACAATTCATTTTCAGTTTCAAGGTGGCTTCTTCTAATTACTTCCCTGTCTCTGAGAGCACTCAACTCTCTACCCATTTCTTTGAGTTTGTTTTCCATATGGCCAATATCCTCAACTCCTTTGGATTTGGCTATTTTCATCCACCTATGTGTTCTTATTCTTTCTTTCTCTAATTCAAAGAATAGTGGAATTGCAAATTTTTGTGGGATTATCCTTCCTCCCTCAAGTAGATTGTAATAGGAGGCAAGACTAGGCTAGGGATCAGGTTCTTGTAGCTCTGTTGCTTCCTCCTTTACCTGTGGCTATCCTTCCATCCTTTTCTCAAGCTTTTGGGTCTCTTGTAGTTTTGACAGTGTCTCTTGTAGAACTGTCTGAGCCTCCTGTAGGACTGTTTTTGGGTCCTGTAGTTCTACCTTTTCTTTCCATGTGGAAGATCTAGGAGTCCCCCTTTCATAAGTGATAGGTGCCTTGGAACGGGATTCTTTCCCTTTGGTAGAGGGTCAATCTTCAATTGTAATAGGCATTTTTGAAGAGGGCTGAGGTTTGCCTTTTTTGATTCTTGTGCTCTTCCTAGCCCTGAAATACATGGAGGCCTTCAATTTCCTCTTTTTCTTTGGCTTGATTGGTGTACTGAGGGTAGTGAGGGCAGCTGTTGCCTCCCTTTCTAGAGTCTTAGGGGACCCTTTTCCTTGTTCTGCCTTTTTTGCCTCTTTTTCTCCTCCTTCTATCTCTTTTTCTATCTCTTTTTGCTCTGTTTCTTCCTGCTCTACTTCTTCATCTTTCTCCTCCTCTATTTTAGTTCCTTCCTCCTTCCTTACTTGTTCTGCTAAGTTTCCAGTGGCTTCACCTTCTCCCCCTTGCTAGTCTTCCTCCTTACTGCCAGTAGGACTGACATCATAGGTTAGGGCCTTTATGTCATACTCAGCTGTCATGTTTCGGAAGACTTCCCATGCTTTAGGGAGTGTAAATGTATGGAGGGCTTCTTCCACTAAGATTTTGATTAACCCATGGTGAGCTAGCTTCTTTGAATTCCCTACTTGAACCTTAGTGTTTGAGTCAATGAGGGACTGTAGGAGGAAGTAGGGGATGCTGAGCTTCTAAGGTGCTGGAGTGTCCATGCCATACCTTAATTCATGGAGGATTCTAAAGTGATAACCATAGACAATGTTGTACCTCCCTTCACAAGAAATGTATTTGATTATTTTATAGCTAACCTCATCCCAAGGGTATGGTATGCTAGCCCTTCTAATGCCATTTTTATCCTCTACAGGGGTTTCATTGTTTTGGAAAAAGTCTTTCTTGGCAACCTGGCCAATTGGTTTCTCATCCTTACTCCAAGGCAGCCCAAGAGGAAGGGTAGTGACCCTACTGATAAATTCAAGGGTTATCTCCATGGAAAGACCTCTAAAGGTGACATTGGCATGTGTTCTTGTGTGAGGGACCAAAGAGTGGGCAAATTCTTGGGCAATCTCCTCATCAAACCCTTGGAATTTCTCAAAAAAGTTCATCCAATTTGCTCTTGTGAATATGTCCACTACTTGGGGATGTGCATGGAGCCTCGTGGAGTTAGTGGGATCCTTTCTCATAAACCCTCCTATCATTTTGTTTATACCTTTTTTGGGAAACCAAATGTGGAGATGGAGACAACAAATTTTGAGAAAAACAGAGAAACAGAGGAGACTGTGTTTAAAAAAAAAAACAATTTTTTTTTTTGTATTTTCTCCTCTCCTAAAGACTTTATTTCCTCCTCAAATTGAAACCACTTCTTGCATATGTTGATATTCAATAGGGGGCATGCATGAAACCTACCTCCTCAGACCGAAAATTGTGCTAAAACTCGTGTTTTCTCCCTTCAAAACAACTCACTGCCCCTCCTGTAGAAGCTTGTTGTCCCTCCTGTAGAATTCCTGTAGGTGCTCCTATAGAACCTGTAGGTTCTCCTATAGAAAATGCTGAGAGCATGAATACGGGAGAGATTGATGGAGGACGATGGTTACGAGGCTGTGGCGGCACAAGGAGACTGCTGTAGCCGAGTTACGAGGAGAGAATGAAGCAAAAGGTGGTGAGAATGCTCAAGGAGGAATAATTATTACCCTTTATGGATATTTCCGGTGATGGGGGGTGAACTGGAAAGGTATACGTTGGTCATATTCGGACCATTGGTCCCCACCTTCCTTTTCATCATGGCTCCTCCTCGTAATCATCCCTCATTATTGCATCGGAGTTCACACCTCCTCCACTACTTGTCCTTGACATATTTCTTGAGTTGACTGTGCGCACGTGTGGGTGACATCTTGGATGAGTGGAGTCAACTAGATGAAGGTGGCCAAGTTAACTGGCCACCTTTCTCTCATTCAACTTCAACCATCTCGTTGCTTTTGCATGACTTCTAATTACACAAATGCAAATATAGGAGAGGGTTAGTTACTTACCTGTGATCCGAATGTATTTGCTGTGAGCTACTGTAGGTCTCTTTTTGTTGCATGCCTTTATTTCTTTTCATGCATGCTGCCTGCTTGCTGATGTCTGGTTGTGTCTTGTGCAGGTTCTTTTCTAGTTGGGTCTGAGGTTTGGGTGCCTTCTCAACCTTCATGTGTGCATTCTCCTAGTGCTGGTGCTGGGTTTTTATGGGATCAGCTGCTACAGAAATTCCTACAAGAGCTCCTGTAGTCGTTTCTCCCCTTGAAACTTCAGCTTCTTTCTGTGCTTGGAGCTTTGGGGATGATGCCAGAGGTGTAGATAGAGATGGAGAGGTAGTAGGCTTCAAGTGAGGTGGATGGTGTTGCTTCCTCTCTTATTTTTGTTTTCTTTTCTTTTCCTAAAAAACTGTTTTTTCCTGTGTTTTTCTTGGACAGGAAGAAGAATGATGCTTGGGGTGTGATGCAGGCTTGGAAATGATGGCAAGAAGGTTTGAATACTATAGGAGGGTTTATAGGTTCTTCATGAAGCTTCCCTATCCCTCAAACTACCTTTTATATCCATTTATGGCTCTTTGTAATTCCTACAGGAGCCTCTTGTAGAAAACATAGAGCCTCCTATAGAAAGCACAATTTTTGAAAAAGAAGCACAGTGGTGTGAAAGAAATGCCAAAAATGATGGAGAAAAGTGTGGAGAAGGCATCATAGGTGCTAGTGTGGATGTCAAGGTTCCCTTGGCACCTTCTTCTGCTTACTGTAGTCCTGTTGCAAACCTGCAATGTAAATGAAAATTCATTTTTCTTTCTCCCTTTTTTTTGAAAACAACTAGGGTGCCTTAGGGAGGTTTTCACCCTAATTACCTGCCTTGGGTGCCTGCAAGGGAGGTTTTCACCCAGGGACCTTATTCATTTTCTCTCTCTCTTTTTTTTTTAATATCACTGGGCCGCCTCAGAAGAGGTTTTCAACCCAATGATGGGACTCAAGCGACTCATGGAGGTTTTCACTTGAGTCCTTATTTTTTATTCCTCTTTTTCTTTTCCTTCAGTGAGTGGGTGAAGTGGAGGCTAAGACATGCTCCACTACCATCACTATCTTATTCAAATCTTCAATGAACTCTCGCTTGGAGAGGGGTTTCTTGTAGACTTTCAATCGATGTCCATTGACAAGCATGGGGATGGCTTCATCATCAATGTTTCTGATCGGAATTGAACCATTGTCATTGCATTTCTGTACAGTGTAGGGTCCTAGATATCTTGTCCTTAGCTTGCCTTTGAAATCTTTGTATCTTGAATCATAGAGTAGTGCCCAATCTCCCTCTTGGAATTGCTTCTCCTTGATATTTTTGTCATGCCATATCTTTCTCTGAAGCTGAACTACCTATGTATGGAGAAGGGCTTGCAATATGTGTTCATCCAATCCATTGAGCTGAAGTAATCTTTCTTTCTGTGCATGGATGAGGTCTAGGTCCAACTGAGCTGCCATCCTTAGGGTATTGAATTCAAATTATATTGACAACAAAGCCTTCTTCCCATAGACCAGTTCATAGGATGTGAACCATGTGGTGGTCTTCCATGTGTTTTAGGCCCAAGTGGCGTCAACTAATCTATTCGCCCAGTCTTTTCTACTACTGCTCACTACCTTGGTTAGGATCCCTTCCAATGCTCTGTTGGTAACCTCCACCTACCCATTGGCTTGTGGATGGTAAGGGGTGGAAGTCCCGTGCTTGATTCTATGATGTGTGAGCAGGTCTTCAATCAAATTGGAAGTAAGCTGACTACCTTGATTTGTGACCAACTCTCTTGGATACTCAAACTTGTGGAATATGTTTTCTCTCAAAAACTCAGCTACTTTTTCCTTTGTCACTGCTTTGATTGCTTTTGTCTCTGCCCACTTTGTCAGGTAATCAGTGCACACAATGATGTATTGTTCTTGCTTTGAAGGAGGGCTGATAGGACCCACAAAGTCCATGCCCCACTTCTCAAATGGCTCAAAGGTCCCTTGAGGTTGCATGGGCATCTCATCCTTTGGAGTAGATTTCCCCATCCTCTAACACCGATCACACTGGCTGTTATATTTCCTCACATCCTGTTGAAGAGTAGGCCAGTAGTAGCATGCTTGCAATATCTTGAAGGCAGTTCTTTTTGCTGCAAATTGACCTCCACAACGCCCATCATGACAGGTCAGGAGGATGTCAAAGACATCCTCCTCCCTGACACATCTTCTCAAGATCTGATCTGGGCCAAATTTGAAGAGATTGCCCCAAATCCAGGTGAAAGGGGCACTTTTACTTACTATCTTGCTCTTCTCTTTTGAGGATAGGTGTGGTGGGAACTGTGCTGAAACCAAGTAGTTTACTATATCAACAAACCGTGGAGAGAGGACTAAGATAGCAAACAGATGTTCATCTAGAATTTGTTCATCCACCATTCCTTCTTCACCTGAAGGCAAATTTACTCTAGAAAAAAAGTCAGCAACAACATTTTCTTTACTAGGCTTATCAATAATGGTCAAATCAAACTGTTGCGGTAAAAGCAACCATCTAATAATGCGAGCATTTACATCTGGTTTGTTCATTAAATATCTAATTGCAACATGATCAGTGTGCACAAAGCTTTGATAGCCTATGATATAATGTCTAAATTTGTTTAAGGAATGCATGATAGCTAGGAGTTCCTTCTCGGTCATTGTATAGTTTGACTCTACCTTTGACAAGTTTTTTCTTATAAAGTATATGGCATAAGGTAAATTTTCATAAATTTGTCCTAAGGCTGCTCCTATTGCTTTGTTTGAGGCATCTGTGTGAATGTGGAAAGGTAGGGCCCAGTTTGGGCCTCTCAGAACTGGGGTAGTCACGAGCTTGCTCTTCAAGGTATCTAGGGCTTCTTAACAGTTTTTCGACCATATGAACTCAACATCTTTGCCTAAGAGGCCAAACAAAGGAGAGGCTAGCTTGTTGAAATCTTTAATGAATCTCTTGTAATACCCAGCTAAGCCTAGGAAACTTCTGAAATCTCTCACCTTTTGAGGAGGTGGGACCCTTTCGATGATGGCAATTTTGTTGGGGTCCACCTGTAGTCCCTACTGAGATTTTGCATGACCTTACACTGTCCCTTCAGTCATCAAAAATTCACATTTTTCCGGACTGAGGGATAGGTTCATCTCAATACACTTGTCTAGAACTTTTCCTAGGTTAGACAAAGCTTCTTGAAAGTCAAAGCCATAAGGATTAAATTCATCCATGTATATCTCTACTGCATCATGAACTAATTCAGAAAATATACTCAATACCGCTCTTCCGAAAGTGGCTGGAGCATTGCACAAACCAAAAGGAAGGACCCGGTATGCAAAGGTACCCCAAGGAAAAGTGAAAGTGGTCTTATCTTGGTATTCCAGGCTGATTTGAATCTGATTGTACCCGCTAAACCCATCTAGGAAAGAGAAAAACTTTTTCCCTGCCAGACCGTCTAACACTTGATCTATGAAAGGTAAAGGAAAATGGTCCTTTTTAGTGGCTTTCTTCAATTCCCGATAGTCGACACAGATTCTAAACTTACCATTTTTCTTTGGCACTAGCACCAATGGAGAGAACCCTTCACTGTCAGAGATGGGATAGATGAATCCTGCATCAAGCAATTTCTGCAGTTCTTCCTTAGCAATATCTTTAAGTGTTGGATTCATCCTCCCTTGAGGCTGCCTGACTGGCTTGCAATCCTCCTTGATGTATTTATGATGAGTACATACTGAAGGGTGCACTCCCTTCATATCCTTATAACTCCAGGTGAAGGCATCTAGGTGTTTTCTCAATAGGCTACATAGTTCCTTTTCCTGGGAAATGGATAGGGATGGATTGATTTTCAAGGTTCTTTCTGGGCCGAACTCTATATTCTTAACATGGAGGGAAGTGGAGTCGGCCGCAAAAAGATCAGTTGAGGGGTTGTTTTGGGTTTCTCTTACTATGTACTCTAATGGTGATACACTGGGAGGTGGATTCTAAATCAAATTTTCAATCATATCATCCTCATCTTGTTGTTTCCCCCCATGGCGATTTCTAATGCACAAAGCAGTGTAGAGAAGACTTCATCCTCATCTTCCTCTTCCAACCAGAGAGGTAGATCATGTTCTAGCAAGGGTTGGGTAGGAGGATATAGGATTAATTTCTTGGACATGTGCCCATTCTTTATGGTCATGTTCCCAGCTCGACACCTGATGTAGGCATCGGCGGCAGCCAACTAGGGTCTTCCCAAAATGAGAGGGTACCCAATGAGATTTCCCTTTGGCTAGAGAACTAAGAAATCAATAGGGTACTCCCAAGAATCAATGGATACCATCACATCCTCCATAATCCCCTCAGGGGTCACGGTGGAGTGGTCTGCTAGCTGTAGCACGGTCATGGTCTTCCTCAAGGAGCCCTGGAGGTTAAGTTTGAGCATTGTGTCCTTTGTCATCACATTAATGGCAGCTCCCAAGTCAATCAAGGTATGAGGGATCATGGTGCCATTGATGTGAACATCAACTACTGGGCTTCCAGGGTCCAGATATTTTGGACAGATTACCTGCCCTAACATCAAGTCAGACAGTTGTCCTATGACATTGATGGTTGGGGCATCTCTCTTGCGCCTTCCTGGATGCCTAAAGCACTTCTCTTTGATAAACCTATTGTAGATAGGCACATTTTTTATGGCTTGGAGAAGTGGTATCTACACACATAAATGTTTCAATTCTCCTAGGAGTTCAGTTTCTTCTGGGGTAGGCTGGACTGTCACAAATAGTCTCTCAGGAAAGAGTGGAATTTCTTTAGGTTCACTTTCCTCTTTATCTTCCTCAACCTCCCTGGGTGGAGGCTAGCTATTTGGGAGAACTTTCTCGGCTCACAAGTTAATTTCCTGAATATCCACAGCATAAGTTGGGCATGATGGCTCCCCACTATACACTTGCTGAGCTTGTCTTTTGTTCGGGTTTGGATTTGGCTGGGTAGGCATTTGGGGTTGCTTTGGTGGAGTAGGAGGTAACGGTTGTGGTTTGGCAAGTGGTGGAGGAAAAAGAGTGGGAAGAGAGTTGTATTGGGGTCTCCACCCCTGATGAGATGCATTCCACTGAGGTTGTGGCTGAGCATAGAATTGAAATGAATGAGCAGCTAGTTGGGCATGATATTGAGATGTGAAGGACCAAGGAGGAGGTGTGGACCAGGAAGGATGAGTAGGGGGGCCCCAAGAAGGTATGGAAGTGACTTGGTTGGGGTTGTAGTATGCCTGAGATGTCCCTTGCATCCCCTGCTGGTATGGTCTAGGTCCATGCAGCCTCCTTTGGTTTATGTAATAGAGCTGTTCAGTGACTCCCTCAGCCCCTTGATATATAGCTTTAAGTCCGGGTAAAGAAGGGCACTTATCTCTAGAATGATTTTCTTCACAGAATGAACAAACCTCTATAGTGTCCAATGGGCATTCTTTCCTAGGATGCCTCCTGGTGCATCTAGGGAAAAAAATGGCCAAAGCCCTCTCTGCTTCCTCTTGTTTCCTTTTGATATGTAAGGTATCCATTTGCATGGCAAGAGTCTGCAACATCTCACTCTTGAAGTCTTCTAGCATGTTTCCAATTTCTCCTTTAATGGATGAGTTAGAGGAAGAGGTACTGGCTATGGGTTGACTACCCCTACCTTTCTTTCTGGCTGCTTTAGAATGGTTTCTAAAAACAGTCTTTATGTCCTCATAGGATAGTTGGTAGATGTCTCCCCTAACCAGTAGATGGAAGATGTCTAAAATATCTTCCCGAATTCCCCTGAGCAGGACCAACTTCAGAGACTCAGGGTCAAGTGTACACCCGACCCTTTTATAACTAAGCTGGAACCTCTCTTCATAGTCTTCCAGGGACTCATCACTTCCTATGGTCATTCGGAAAATTTCTTCTTTAGTATCTTTTGACCTACAATATTCTTGATAGTTGTTGTTAAAGGCTTGCTCCATCTGAGCCCAAGTTGTGATTTTATTTCTAGGTAATCCCATGAATCAGTGCAGTACTGCATCCTTGAGAGTAGAAGGAAACAATTTCAACTTTTTCTCATCTTCTACATAGTCATAGGTTCGACAGATAACAACAAACTCGAACAAAAAGGTGTCAGGATATTCTATGTTCAGACCATGGAAATGAGGTAGGGCGGAAGGGCTTATATTCTTAATTTTGGTGCCCCATTGGTCTCCAAATTGGAAAGGTACCCTCTATTCTCTCTCCATTCCCCCTAGCATTTCTGTTTTCAGCCATTGGCTCCAAAGGAATGTTTTCTTCTTCTTCTTCCCCTATAGGTTCTTCAAATATGTCTTGCTGTTCACCTAAGGGTTCTTCTTGATCACAGATGCCGAAGAAGAGAGAAGGCTGGATGTGTGAAGCAGTGGGGGTGTTGGGCAAAACTTTTCCTGAGTTATCTCTATTCCTACGAGGCATGAAAGGAAATATTTTTGGTTGGTTTTTGTTTCTTTTTTCCCCACACTGATAGTACCTACAAAATTGAAATTGATTGAACAAAACAAATTGCAACTAACTGAAATGAACTTGCTGAATATAAATTTGTAGAATTGAAAAGGAAAGCAAGGAAATGCAGAACTGAAGGAAAAGAAAGGACTAGTCTACTTTTGCTGAAATAAACTATTAGCAGAATGTTGCAATAGAAAATAGAAGAAAGCAGTAATCACAGAATACTCTAATGCTTCCCCAGCAACAACGCCAAAAAGTGGTGAGCACCAGTATTGCAGCAATAATGCTACAACTCCTAGGCTGCCTACTTTACTCTTATCAACCTGGTAGTTCGTAACAAACTTAGAAGCATTGATGATGTATGCATAAGTACTAGTTCTTACTACAGGTTGTCACTTGGTCAGCCAGCGCAAGATCACTAGGAGCTCAAGCCAACTTCTATGGATTCCAGAAGAAGCTCTATATGTGATGAAAGGAGAGAAAGATTACTCTACAGATGCTACTCTAACTGCAGAAAGGAGAAAGACTGAAATGTAAAGCAAACCTAGTAAACCCTAATTAACCAACTAATCCTACTTTTGTAGAAAGAACTATGAAAACCATGAAAGGAATGCCATTACCTACTCAAAGAAGTAAACAACATATACCTAAGCTATTTCTGGAAGTAAATAAGCAAAAAAACATATTTTTGGATTTTTATGTGAATTTGACATGCATATAATTTATTGTGTGTGAATGTGGCAGCGAATAGGTGGCGTTGGAGGGTGGTTTTGGGACTTGAGAGGATGTAGGATGGTGTGGATGGGTCCTAGGAGGTCTCAGGTGGCCTTCTAGAGGCTTTTCCCACACTCAGCCTTCAAAAGAAAGCCTACAGGAAAATCTACAGGAGGACACAGGAAATCCACAGGAGGAAAACAGGGAACTACACAAGGCCTACAGGAGGCGGCTGAGAGCAATTTTCACTGTTTTGAGGGTGTTAGAGTAGGTGAAAAAGGTGGATGAAGGTTGGAAAGAGGTTTTAGGGTGCCTATGGTCTACCATGAATCACCGGGAGAGAGGAAGATGACTGGGTTTTCTGAAGGAGAGAGGAAGAAGTTCTATGGAAAATGCAGGAAACTAAGGTAAAATTGAGGTGAGACATGGGCAACCTATAGGGCATGGATCAGATGGAGGATGGGATGGCTGATAATCTAGCCTATTGCTAGAAGAGATCTATTGCAAAGGAACTGACATTCAACCAATAAGATCAAAAAAGCAATGAAATGAGTGCATCTAAAAAAGCAGAGTTTTTCATCAAACTAGTCTAAACTATCATCTATGAAAGGAAATGCTGAGAAATGCTACAAGAAAGGAAAGAATGAAAGAAGACTATTGCAAATAAAGAGGTGAGCATGATGAAGAAGATCTGAAGAAAAGCAAAGCTGGACTATTAACCTACTAAAAAGTTGCAAACACTAGAAGTCCTATGAATGAGGAAAATCTGTGTTCTTGGGGCAGCAAGACGGTCTTTGCCTCAAATCATGGTCCCAAAGGGAGGAGAGAGTCCAATGCACTATTGCTAGCCTTTTGAGTCTTTGGTGATTACTGTTTAACCTGCTATAGAGAGCACAAATGGAAGCAAACTACTGAATCATCAAAACAACCTATTCTTAATCATAAAAGAAATACATCTAACAGCAACCTAATCTACAAACTGAAATAAAACATACAAATATAAGTAAAGAGGAGATTGGCTACATGGATTGGGCCCTAACCCAAGAGCTTTAGCTCTATGAGGTAACTTAGTGCTAGCTCAAAAAGGATTCCATCTTTATTATCAAAACAATAACAAGATTACATGAAACTGTCACAAAATAATAAGCTCGAAGTTGGAGCAGAGTTTACATAAGAAAAAATCCAACAAAAATCCGACCCTAGTGAGGCCCTAGGCCTCTCTACTTATACAAATTAAGCTACCAATAGCTTCCTTAAAATTAGGGAGGCTTGGCTCCCAAAACTCGAGATAATCATCAGTCATCCTCCACTTGCTCGGCTGCCTTCTAGTGCATGATTCGGCTGCTTGTACTCCGAGTTGAATGAAGGGGAATTCAAAGTGAGGAGTAATAAATGAGGGGGATTCCCTCCTATAAGTACTCTCCTTTATCCACTTCGAGTTATTGTTGCCATTTGTCCATTGGATCCTTGACTTTGACCTCAAAATTCATCAATAATCTGCATTAAACACATGTTAGACCACATGGCATCATAACTAACTCAACTCACTCCATAAGCATAAATATAATCAGAAAATCATACAATAAGCTAAGAGAATGGTTGATTTGACTAGGTTAGGAGGTAAAATGAGCTCATATAATTACCCATTTATGAGGCTCATCAGATGTCACAAGCATAGACGAAGAAGCGACACTGGATGTCTCAATCGTAGTGGTGGACATAGGCTACGAGTTTAAATCAGTTCCAGCCATGATTAACAATACCAACGAAGATTGCTATGAGAAATCTGTGGGTAGGCCCAAAGAATCATGCAAAGGAGATTGTGTTGGAGGTTGAAGAGATGAAAGAGGATTGGGTTTATATAAATAAGTCCTTCGAAATGAACAGGAGTAGAAGGACAAGGATCTTCTTGAGGGATCTCTTCAACACCTACAAGACTGTATGGAAGAGGCTCACCATCAGGCCCAAGATATATAGGTTATCTCTTAGACAAATGAAGAGAGGAGGAAGGTCCCAAAGACTCAGGTGAAGATGGTTGAGGCTCCTCAGGTTTAATAACCTTAGGAAACAAAGTTTCTGACTCAGGGAGATCAGATTCAATGACCTCAGGTAACAAAGTTTTAGGGACTTCTGTTTCAATTGTGTTAGTGTCACCAATAGGAATAGATGTAATCTTAGACTCAGAACTCAAAGAGACACATGATTCTAGATGATCAATATTGGGTGCAGGGCCAGAAGTAGTTCCCGATGTTCTTGATTCAGCAGTTTGAATTTTCCTATGTCTCGGATGACTGTTAGGAGTAGCCTCACGAGGAAGAGGAGGCTTATGTTTCATTCTACGCGAACGATGGGGAGGGGGATTTTGTACTTCCATGTTGGATAATAAATTTTATTAACATAAAAATAAATAAGTTGAAAAGAGGGCAATATAGTCATAAAGGATTACCATGCAACTGTGAACTGCAATATACACCTTGGCGAACCAAAGACTTAATGTACTACACCCAATCTCCCTAAATTTTGTGTTCGGTGTACCACGATATACTAGGCGAGAGACTTAGTTACTTATGGATGGATAGCAACCCATTGGGGAACTCCCAAAATATATGTGACAATACATGGGAGTGCAACCTGTAGTAGTGTTGTCTAATGCATAACCATTTGGTGAGAGCGTTCCCATATACTTTACGTGTGTGGAGCACCACCAATATACCTAAAGGTACGTGGAGTAGGATCCTATACACTCATATACGTGGAACGAGATTTCACCCCCTGGATGCAACGCTAGAAAACAATGATATCTCCTATGTTTAACGACGTCGTAACACATCTCTAGCCTAGAGCTCTAAATGTTTGCGTTAATGTTACAAATTATCCTTAGGTTGATTCAATAATTTTTATTATTTATCTTTGATTATGTTTAATCTTCAGGGCTCACCACGAATGTCACCTAAATATCCTAAAATTAAAATCTAGCATGAGAAAATAGAAATCCTTTCTCTTTTAATGAAAATGTAGCTAAAGGAAGGAAAGATTAAGATGCAACACACAATATGCATCAAACAAGATGCAAGATGCAATTTTCATTCTGATGCAACTCTTCCTATGCTAATGCACATGAAAAACCCTAAATGTTGACGCAAAATTTTTCTTTTCACCACACTTAATTTTAGAAATGAAGAAAACTAAGATGAAAAATGTTCAATTACTAATTCAGTTACATTTTTCAGAATGAGGATTAGAACAACAATTCATTTAAGTGATCAACAATCAAATGGAAATAGCTCTCAAGCAACCAAATGATAAGAACAAAGAGAAATAAAAACCAATTCTTACCGAACAAAAACAACACAAATGCAAACCAGACAGAGGCTTTAGAGAGACCACAAGGCAATGAAGGCTCAGGGAAGTTCAACTAGAAGTACGCTAACCAAAGATAGGCTCAAGAACCAACAAAAACTTCATGAAAAAATAGGGGCCAATGCTGGTGCGGAGTGAGCTAGGGTGAGGTGCAATGCTCTATCAAAGGAACAGGGGGTGTGTTGGGCATGGGAAAGAGAATTCAAGCACAAAAATTGCAAAAAAGGCTCAATGAAATCACTTCCTAGGTCTATTCTTGGATGGATGATACACCACAGGTCTGTCAAGGAGGTAATCAAACACAATGGACAAGGAAACCACTAAAGAAACACTATGTTCCCCAGTATGGTCACTAATTTGTTATATGAGGTTTATGATTGCAGATAAAAGTATATCACCTAGGTCGTTGGCTAACCTTGAACAACAAAGAGAAAATGAACAAAATGTTTTTCCTTAAAGTAAATAGGTGATGGAGTGAGGCCTACCTGGAATCCTTTACGCACTTTTCTCCTTATTTATCTTTGAAGCTCCAATTCCAGCTCTGAATGCCAAAATTAGAACCTGCACAATTAGATAACACAAGCCAAGAAACTACGAGATCTATGCAGTATCATCTAAGTACTTCATTCAATAGATCAACATGGTATTGAAATATATGAAATAATAACATCACATATAGGAAAACAATGAATTCTCTACATTAATATAAATGGAAGGAGATTACAACCATAAGTAGTAGTTGATCTTATAGAAGAGCTCCTCCAAGTTGTTGATTTGTATTTTCCTTGTGGAAATATGCACCTCCAAACACCCAAAATGCATGAGATGATGACCACTCAATACAGTAGCATAAGGGCATAATCACTCGCCAAAATCCAACCCCCGACCACATAGAAGGCTACGAATATATAAATAAGTGAGGTAAGTTGGAAGTCCTTATTGATGGGCCTCTAAATTAGACATAAATTAAGGCCCGTGCCTCTAAATTAAAACATAAATTAAGGCCTATGACCATCCTTCATCACATTAAACCTCTCTTTTTACATTAGATAATTTATTTTTAACTTTAATATATTCATTAGGAAGGCTTATGAATAATTGAATATTTGTGCCTAATATTATTTATTTTTTGTGGAATATTATGAGAATATTAGGCAGGTTATGAAGAGTTGGAGGAGGATATAATTTAGGGACTTGTTCCCTACTACTGGAGGATAAATAATAAATAATAATTCAACAAGATATTATGGAATTATGGCACAAATTGTGGAACTCCAATGACTAAGAAAATCTAGGAATATGTTCCACTAATCAAGGGAGAAGATCCCCCAATCAAGGGAGAAGATCCACTAATCAACGGATTTCGGTGGGGAAACATTCTTCCATTCATGGGGAATGATTCTTGATCATTTTGTATAAGTACCAAGTTTAATTTGCCTCTAGGGAATGGTTGAGATAATCTAGGAATGTGTTCCTTGCAATTTAATGAAAATTTCTAGTATTGGGGACTAGATCCACTAATCAAGGGATTTTGGTGGGGAAAGCTTCCTCCATTCATGGGGAATGATTCCTAATCATTTTGTATCAGTACCAAGTCGAATTTACCTCTAGGGAGATTATTCATGAATGATATTGTGGAGAGAGCTTGTATTTTTGCATCTCCATTGTATTTTCTTGAAGGGATGTAATTCTATTGATGAAAATAATGAATATTGGTGTCATGTTCAGCTTTTAAATCTTGTTCTCCTCCATAGGTCTCTCAGTTTCCTTGGGCTTGGCCGTCCCAGGAACCTCAGAGCCCTTTTGTATCATTTTCTTTCCTTCTTTTCATTTCTTATTCACATGCATCTCTAGTTTTTATCTCTTTCTATTTCTACATTTAGAATTAATGATTTCTTGTTGTAGGATTGAGTTAAATGGTTAATGAAAGTTATTTTGCAAGATCAAAAGTATTATTTCATTCTTGGAAAAGCCTTGGAAGTTCATAGTAATCATTGAGTTGCTTTGATTAGTCTTCTTATTCCCAAATCTAGATTGCAGGACCTCCTTTTTTGCAAAGAACAGTAAATTTCTACTAATTTTTAGAGGATGCTAACGAGCTTTAATTGAATTGATTCCACTTGCATTAGATCACAAAAACATTCTAGTTCATAAAAAAAATCACCCCATTGAATTTTCACTTTATTTTTTTAGAAATTTTTTAGATTTACTAGCTCACTAGTTCTCGAATTTCTAGATTTTCGACTAGTAATTTTTATTTATTTTTTGCATGGGTTAACATAGGTATTTTTGAGTGATTCCAATTGGAATAGGGACCTAAGAGATCCTAGTTAATAAAAACATTTGTCCCATCCAATTTGGATTTTATTTTCTTGGTCATTGAACCCTCGGCAATTTCATCATTTCACAAGGAAACTTCTCCAAGCTTTTTGAGCAAATCCATTCATCTCCCAACTTTGGTTTTAAGTTCTGAGTGATCCTAGGAATTTTCCCACTCCATTCCACCCATCACACACCTTTCCTGAGCCTCCCATCACCTCCAACACCTCACATTTTTCTCTCGGTTTTATCCTGCAGGTTCACTGTAATTCCTACAAGATCATCCTGTAGGTTTCTAGTACATCCTGTAAGTTTTCCTGAAATGAGTTGTTTTGAGGCTGAATTGAGAGAAAACCTCTAGGAAGTCACCCAAAGCCTCCCAAGGGTATCCCAAACCATCCAACCATTTCCTAACCCTTCCATCCAACCTCCAACATCCTTAATTCACCTACCACATTACCAAAGGAAATTATTTTGCATATTTGATTTTGCATGAAAAGACAAAAAGACAAAAACAGATTTATTTCAGTCATTTACTTGCACATTAGTGATGTTTGATGCTTCTTACTTCCATGATTAGGTAGTAACATTTGGTTCATGATAATTTAACATTATTTCAAAGCATGGTTTCTTGGAAGTTAATTGGGAAATGGTGTAATTTAGCATTGAATTTCTGTCTCTTTCCTTGTACTTTCTTTCTTGCAATAGGTTAAGGTTCCATTTCAAACATTTAATTTTCTACAATTAGTTTAGGATTTGATTTCAGTACATGCACTCCATTACATCATGATAGAAAAGGAAGGACACATTGTATGCCGCACATATAGTGCTAACACCTCTTAAGTTTGTACGAACCCCAGGTTGATAATTAAAGTTAGTAGCCTTGGGAGTTGCAACATTCTTGTTGTAATACCGAGGCGCAACACTTTTTGGCACCATTACCAGGGAGGTGTCAAAGTATGCATTGTTTTCTTCCCTAGTTGATTCATGTCTTTTATGTTTTTGCAAAAACAAAATATTTGCATTAGGCATATTTAAGTTCAAAAGTAAAAAATTGCATTGCATTATAGTTTTCATTCAATCATAAAAACAAAAACAAAATTTCTCCAACACCAACCCACTGCCCCATTTGATCACATGGTGCAGTAAGAGACATATCACCATTCACTTTTTCAGGTAGAAGAAGAAGATGGCAAAGAATGTAGAAGAAATGGATGGAGATGATGACAATGAGGAATATCCTCTCACATTTCTCATTCAAGATATTGATGGTAGTGTGCACATGAAGAACACCCCTCCATCTTTTCTTCCAAAATTTCATGGTCTAAGTTCAGAGAATCCAGAAACCTTTCTCTTTGAATTTGAAATTGTTTGTAGATCTTATGGTTACTTATTAAAAACTCAAAAATTGAGATTGTTTCTGGCAACATTGAAGGATAGATCTCTTAAATGTTTCATGGGTTTAGGGACTAATTCAATAAGATCATAGAATGATATGCAAAAGATATTTATAGAAAAATATAAAGATGATGATATTAAAGAAGAAATATTTATAATGAATCAAAGAGAAGATGAGAGCCTTGAGGATATAATAGAGAGGTTCATGTACAATGTTAAGAGGGGAAAACTACATCATTTAGGATCCGACACACTAAAAAACCTCTTAGTTAGAACAATTAGGGATGAATGGATTGATCTCCTTAATCTCATGAGTAGAGGTGATGTATATAAAATATCATTTGAGGAAATTTGTGAAACATGCAAACACATATCAAGAGGAAAAACAAAAGTAGGTAAATCAGCATCAAGATTGGTAAGTCAAGCTAAACTTGGAAATTTCTTTGATGATTTTAAAACAAAAATTCTCAGCAATCTAGCAAAACAAGTAGAAATGTTAAGAATGCAAGATGAAGGAAAAGAAAATTTTGATATTTGTGCTGCAAAATCACATGATGTTAAACATTGTCCATCATTACCAAGGTTGAAGGAAGTTTACCAAGAGGACAATGGAGCAAGTCAATTTCCAATGCAGCTATGTTATGTAGCTCCAAGAGGACCATGGCAGCCTATTCAGCCTGATATGATGCAAGAGCCTAATTCACAATTTCAAGATTATGCACATCCACCTCAAAATAATTGGAACGCACCCTTTCCTTGGCAACATTGGCCATTTCAACCCCAAAACCAATCTTAAAATCAAGGTTGGCAAGGAACTTGTGGGAGCCATCCACAATATCCTCGATATTTTCCTCAATATCCTCCATACGAAACTCCATGCTATCCTTACAATTCACCTCCACCACAACCACAACCCCATCCACATCCATCTCAAATATACACTCCCACTCAACTACTTGTACCACCATTTCCAAACCCACACATTGAAGTAGCTCAACCCACTTACAATGCCGAGGTACAACACTTCCAAACATCTCCTCTTGAGATCAATGGTATTCACCATATCTTAGGAAGAGTATTACAAAAAAGAGATTCTCTTGATATCATTGAAGGACTACATCCAGAAGAAGAAGATTCAAAAGAGAAGATCAAAGAATTATGGGTTACACTTGATGAAGAGCAAACATCAAAATCGAAGATAGAGAGAGCTCCCTCAAGCTTACCATCAAATCCTCCATGTATTCAAGAGAACAATCAGAAAAAAGAGGAATATTGGAAGTTCATGGTAGAAGAAGAGATGAAGAATGATCCAGATAAGCAATCAAACCAAGGGCATGAAATTTATATTGAGGTTTGGTTCCAGACAGTCACTAAGTTGCAACATCACTCTCTTCTTCAACTATGCTTGATCCTTTCAAAGTCAAAGCATCTGATCACTCAAATCCAGGTACATGTCAAATCATACATTTCAAGCCTCCACATCATTTTGTCTATCATTCTGATGTGCACATGGCTCCATTGTAAGTATTCTTATACTTCAAAGTGATTTTGTTTTTCAAGTAGGGTAGGGTAGAAAAAAATGAAAAATGGGAGAAAAAAATAAAAAATCTCAGGTGAAAACCTCCTTTGAGGCACCTAGGTAGACCTAATAGTTGAAAACATCATTGAGGTAGCTAGTAGGCCTAGAAGAAAAAAAAAAAAAATCCTTGCTCCATGCATGCATGTAATCTCCAATGTCTACAAGCAATAAGAACAAGTTGGTACCAAAAGGAAATTTGGTCAAGCCTAGTCAAAAGAAGTCAAATTCTGACTTTCTCCTACTTCGCTCAAATGCTCCAACAAGGCCAAGGCCATGCTAATCCACCACCCTCATATATTTGCACCATCCGCCCATCATTCTCAAGCTTCTACCACTCATTTTCCTTGCCATCCTAAAAATCTACAGCATGCTCTATTTTACTATAGGATACAAAAATACATAGAGCAGAAATTTGTTTTTTCCATAACTTGAAAACCATGCATCCATTTGCCAAGTTGTTTCAGGGGGATATGCATATGGATGATGGTAACATGCACAAGAAATTTCAACAAATTCCAGTGCATGGTTTCCAAGAAATTGGCCTCCATCACCTTCACCCATTTTTGCATTTTTTTGATATCTGTGCATCCACTTAAAATGTTGTTTCATGGGGAGATGCATATGGATGATGGTAACATTCTCAAGAAATTTCAATAAATTCCAGTGCATGATTTTCAAGCAATTAGCCTCCATCACATTCAGCTATTTTTAGTTTTTCTCGAGATCTGTGCATCCCAAAATGTTTCTATGGGGAGGTGCATAATGATGATGGCAACATGCTCAAAAAGTTTCTACTTAATCCAGTGTACCGTTTGGGAGATATGGACAAAACAAGTTGTTGTCCTGTAAACCTATAGGATACAGAACAACACCTACATGATTGGCAATGAGCAGTTTTAAAAGAGATCCAAAGGTCAAAGAAGCTCCTCCAGAGCTTAGTAGTAGCATCAGGATCATCAGCATCACCATCCAACACCTGCCATCAACTCAGCAGTAGCATGCTGTCTCTCGAACAACCATCGTGTAGGTATAGGTATGCAATATTCTTGAGCGTATTATAGTTAGAAATTTGTTTTCAATGCATGAGAGATGAGGTTCTATAAGCTAAGGATTGGTCATCAGTCTCAACCGCCTTTAGCTAGTTAATTGCAACTCACTCCTTCACTCATGCAATGTTGAAAAGTCAAATTATGAAGGGTAATGATTTCAAGGAATGAGGACATCAGTTAAAAGAAATTTTTTTGCAAAGACCAAGGTCACCACAACACTCAGAGCCCTCCATCCACTTCATATTCACTATCTATTCATCATTCATCCATCCCATTTCATTCTTGACAAAAAAAAAAATAGAGAGGGAATCCTATCCATTTTCATGAAATTTCCATTTACAGGTCAGCAAGAAGGACGATTAAAGAGCAAAGGAAGATCACAAAGAGACCCCTGTCACTCACATTTTTATTTTACCATTCATTCCTCCACCATTTCTATCATTTTTTCTACTCCTCCAGTTTACAGAGGGGCTGTGTTTTCTACAGGATGATCCTGTTGGAATTACAATGACCCAGAAATCCTACAGGAGGCAGTCCTAAGGCACATATTTTTGAAGGTGTTATAGGTGTCTAAATGGCGGAACAAGGTAGAAAATGGTTGATAAGGGTGAGGAATACCTTTCTAAACAAAAAATATTCAAGAACTCATCTTGAATAAGGGCAAGAAAGAAAGCTAATAGTCTCAAGAAACAATGATTTTTATTTGAACAAATATGCTTTTGGGCTTGTCCTTGTAGAGGTTACAGCCAAGATTCTTAATGCACAAGAGAGAGGCCACCAGGTCAATGGATGAGGCATAATGAGGTCATTAAGTTGTGAAGAGGATAAGGAACACTTTTAGCAGGGGGTATGATGGGCCTCTAAATTAGATATAAATTAAGGCCTATGACCATTCTTCAGCACATTAAACCTCTCTTTTTGCATTATATACTTTATTTTTAACTTTAATATATTCATTAGGAAGGTTTATGAATAATTGAATATTTGTGCCTAATATTATTTATTTTTTGTGGAATATTATGAGAGTATTGGTCAGATTATGAAGAGTTGGAGGAGGAGATAATTTAGGGACTTGTTCCCTACTAATAGAGGATCAATAAAAAATAATAAGTCAACAAGATATTATGGAATTATGGCACAAATTGTGGAACTCCAATGATTGAGAAAATCTAGCAATATGTTCCATTAATCAAGGGAGCAGATCCACTAGTGAACAAATTTCGGTGGGGAAATATTCCTCCATTCATGGGGAATGATTATAGATCATTTTTTATAAATAACAAGTCAAATTTTCCTCTAGGAAATGATTGAGAAAATCTAGGAATGTGTTCCCTGCCATTTAATGCAAATTCCTAGTATTAGGGACTAGATCCACTAATCAATTGATTTTGGTGGGAAAAGCTTCCTCCATTCATGGGAAATGATCATAATCATTTTTTTATAAGTACAAAGTCGAATTTTCCTCTAGGGAGATTATTCATTAGTGATATTGTGGAGAGAGATTGTATTTTTGCAGCTCCATTGTATTTTCTTGCAGGGATGCAATTCTATTTATGAAAATAATGAAGATTGGTGTCATGTTTAGCTTCTAAATCTTGTTCTCCTCCATAGGTCTCTGATTTTCCTTGGGCTTGGCCATCCCAGGAACCTTAGAGCCCTTTTGTATCATTTTCTTTCTTTCTTTTCATTGTTTATTCACATGCATCTCTAGTTTTTATCTCTTTCTATTTCTACATTTAGAATTAATGATTTCTTGTTGTAGGATTGAGTTAAATAGTTAATGAAAGTTCTTTTGCAGGATCACAAGAATTATTTTATCCTTGGAAATTTTTTGGAAGTTCATAATAATCATTGAGCTGCTTGAATTAGTCTTCTTATTCCCAAATCTAGATTGTTGGAATTCCTTTTTAGCAAATAACAATGAATTTCTACTAATTTTTAGAGAATGCTAACGAGATTCAATCGAATTGATTCCACTTGAATTAGATAAAAAAAACATTCTAGTTCATAAAAAAAACTACCAGATTTAATTTTCACTTGATTTGGTTATGCATTTTTGAGATTTACTAGCTCACTAGTTCTCGAATTTCTAGATTTTCGACTAGTAATGTTTTTTTATCTTTTTGCATGGGTTAAAATAGGTCTTTTTGAGTTATTCCAATTGGAATAGGGACCTAAACCATCCTAGTTATAACAAAATTTGTCCCATTGAATTTGGATTTGACTTTCTTAGTCAGTAAACCATCCCCAGTTTCATCATTTCACAACGAAACTTCTCCAAGATTTTTGAGCAAATCCATTCATCTCTCGACTTTGGTCTTAAGTTCTGAGTGATCCTAGGAATTTTCCCACACTATTCCACCCATCACAAACCTTTCCTAGGCCTCCCATCACCTCCAACACCTCACATTTTTCTCCCGGTTGTATCTTATAGGTTCACTGTAATTCCTAAAGGATCATCTTGTAGGTTGCTAGTACATCCTATAGGTTTTCCTCAAATGACCTGTTTTGAGGCCGAATTGAGAGAAAACCTCTAAGAAGTCACCCAAAGCCTTCCAAGGGTATAAAAAACCATCCAACCATATCCTAACCCTTCCATCCAACCTCCAACATCCTTAATTCACCTGCCACATCACAAAAAGACAAAAACATGCTTATTTCAGTCCCTTTACTTGCACATTATTGATGTTTGATGCTTCTTATTTCCATGCTTAGATAATAGCATTTGGTTCATGATAATTTTGAATTATTGCAAAGCATAGTTTCTTGGTAGTTAATTGGGAAATGGTGTGATTTAGCATTGAATTTCCGTCTCTTTCCTTGGATTTTTTTTCTTGCAATAGGTTAAGGTTCCATTTCAAACATTTCATTTTCTGCAATTAGTTTAGTATTTGACTTCAGTACATGCACTCCATTACATCATGACAGCAAAGGAAGGACACATTGTATGCCGCACATATAGTGCTAACACATCTTAAGTTTGTACGAACCCCGGGTTGATAATTAAAGTCGGTAGCCTTGGGAGTTGCAGCATTCTTGTTGCAATATCGAGGTGCGAAACTTATCCAAAACCAATATAGGGTAAGAGATCCACCTTTAATGTAGGGATAAGACCAAAGAATAAGTGGTGAAAAATCTAGTGTAGGGAAGGATAGGATTTGAATGTTTTATCCAAGGTAAGTAGTTGAAATAACTTCTGGAAACTCCTAGAAGGGGAAGCTTCCAGAATCCTGATCATTCTCCAAAATTTATCGAACCAATGAAGGTGCAAAGGGGAGCAACCTGATGGTTACCAACACAGGCCATAATGGAGAAACCTGTTGGCGAACACACCCTAGTAGGCTTACATGGAGTGTTGGTCCTCAAACTGGCTCAAATGAAGTATTTTAGGTCTGAAATTCTAAGAAATGAAAGGTAAATGCTTAGGGCTTTCTGTAAGATGGTGACAAGGGGAATAGGATGTTGATTGATCCAATTAGGAGGCTCACTGATCATATGTAACAAAATGGCATATAACATTGATCCTAGTGTTCCCTGATTGGAGCAAAGAGTTTCATGTTCATCTGGATGTGTCATCAATTGTACTGGGATTTATATTGGAACAAAGAAGGGAGGATGAGATGGACCACCCAATCACTTTTTCCAACAGGAAGCTATCTTTGTTGGAGTGGAATTATACCACAATGGAGTGTGAAGGATTAGTGATGTTGTACACTCTACATAAATTTAGGCATTACCTATTGGGGTCACACTTTAAGTTATATATTAACCATTTTGCATTACACTACCTCATTAACAAGCCATTTTTGGGGGAAATAACATGTAGGTGGCTGTTGTTGTTCCATGAGTATCATTTTGAGATCATAGTAAAGCTTGGTGGGATAAATGTAGGGCCAAACCACTTATTGAGGATCCTTTCTAGTAAAGGTGCAGGAAAAATGAATGGTATCTTACCAGATGCACAATTATTTAGTGTGGAGATGGTAAATGGCCATTTTGCAAAGATCTTCCACTTCCTCAACATGAAGAAAACAACACAATATTACATGGTTACACAAAAGAAGAATTTGGTAGTTAAGGCCACAAAATATTAGCTGATTACAATTGGTTTATATCAGTTGGGCCTGGGTGGAATACTCCATAATTGTGTATTGGAATTTGAATGACCAACCATTTTAGAAAATGGTTATGAACGAGTTCTTGGAGTTCATTATGCAATAAAAGTGTCCATGCTAAAGGTTTTGCACACGGGTATTTAGTGGCCAACAATCCACTACGATGTGAAGGAGTTTGGTCACATTTGAAATATCTATCAAAGAGTGGGAAAATATTTGCTTCAGGCTGAACTTCCACTCCATTTGAGGATAAAATTAAAACCATTTGATAAGTGATAATATCTTTTATTGGGCCAATTAATTCGCTGGAAAATAGAAGTAAAGAATGATATATCATAATTGCAACAAATTATTTGACCTAATGGGCTGAAGTACAAATTGTAGTGTAGCGGCTGCAACCTGATTTTTATTTGAGAATGTCATCACCCACTTTGGATCTCATAAAGTTTTGATGAGTGACCAGGGGACTCAATCTCTAAATTGAACCATTGAAACATTTATAGAATATTTCCAGGTGCACCATCATAAGAGCACACCATACCATCCACAAGAAAATGACATAGTTGAGTCCTTCAACACGATTATGGAGAATGCACTAACAAAGGTATGCAACGTAAATATGGACAAATGGAACTTTAAGATTCTTGTAGTGCTATGGGCCTACTAGAATACATCAAAGAGACTTATAGGTCAAACACCTCTTTGGTTGGCATATGGACATGAAGTAGTAATGCCCATGGAATTCATAGTCCCCAGTCTCCACATTTTTTTCACAATCAATTTGATGGATTCCAACGTAGTAGATAAACAATTGATAGATTCAGTATAACTAGAAGAAGATAAATTCCTAGTAGGGTTCCACCAAAATATGTAAAATGTCAGGGAGAATACATGGCACAATTGTCACATTAAGTAAAAGAAATTCTAGATTGGTGATATTTTGTTGATGTATGACGACAAATTTCTAAAGCACCTTGGAAAGATTCAGATGGATTGGTTGGGACCGTATATTATCATGTATGCCAAAGATGCAAGGGATTTCCAATTGGAGAAATTGAATGGGGATCCACTTAACTGATTGCTAATGTGGGATGCACAAAATTGTACAGAGACAACCACCCCACTTTCCAAAGTTGATCTGCTTGTAGACGCTGAATAAAAATAAAGAAAGGTAAAAAATAAAGCTTTGTTTCTATAACCTTATTTGTGTTCGTAGGTAGGAGTTGTGAAACAGAGAACCAAGAGGACACCCTGACCATGGAAAAATATGAAACATATTTGGTAGAGAAAAAATATTGGCGCGTAGGGGTGACGAAGGTTTAGATGCAAGCCAACAAATATCTCTCAAATACCATAATTTTCAACATCTACAAGGAATTGAGATCTCACCCAAGTTATATTGATGTGTTTGTAAGAAACTTTGAAGGTTATGCGAGAGTAAAGGAAATATATATGACTATGGTTTACAAGAACCCACCATGAACTAGTGCATCCAAAATATGTTGCAAATATATTCGTTAAAGAAAGCATGTTCATACACCTTTACAACATATGTTGAAACATTTCTAGTAACTATGACATGCATCGATTGAGTAAAATACATTGTTTAACTAGACTAGTAAGCATTCAATAGGAATTCATTGTGTGAGTGCAAAACTAAATCAGATGAAAAAAAACGAGGTTCATTCATTTATGCAATGCCATGTTTATTTACATTATACTTCAACCATAAACTATGCACACAGAACAATCGCTAGAAACCTTGCAAAGACTCTATAACTCATTCAATGGTCCCAATATTGATACAAAATACATAAGTCATAAAACCATGAAATTGACATAGAACATATGTACATTTCATATTTGTATCAAACATCAATAGTACAAGTTATACAAAATAACCATACGCTGGAATACAGGAACTTACACTACCATCATTCATATCACACTATCTCGCCAACACCATTACAACAAATAGAGTAAATATTAACAATATAATGATAGACTATCATAAACAAGGTAAACCATCGAACAACACAACCATCGATCAAAACTACTACTAAACAAAGCAAAACAAAAACCTCTACCATAAAAAAAACTCCTTAAATAGCTTTAGACTTTAGCGTTGTGCTCTAGTGAATCTTCAACCATCTCACCGTAATGAGTTGTCCTCATACATTCCAAGCCAATACCAATTGTTGGAACATACTGGGACAAATCAGAATTCATGCCAACAACTAACCAACTCTCACAGTTGGAGAATGTGTTGTGATATGAAGAATCTTTCACTTATGACACAGTCTTCTTGACCATCGTTTCACATCTACACAGCCTGACAAACATTACATAACATGTGCATGGTGTCGACCATCCTCTACATGGTTTCTCCATACTCACGCAGTTTTTCAAAAAACATCTCCCTTTCCTCCTCTTTCCTCCTTGGCCCCAACACTATTCGTGGCTTCCCCCATGCCATTCTAGCATGGTTATGCACCAAAAAGGGAAGGAACTCTATAGTTTTTTTGAAAAAGCATTGAAACATATGTTTGGCTATATGCATAGTTGTTTTTATTTCCTCTCTTGGTACGATAATAATTTCTACAATCTCCATAGGCATAGGAGAAATTTGGAACATGGGTTTATTTTGAACAATGGCTTGGTGCATTGTTGCCTACACTACAATGAGATCATCTGTGAGTTACAAGGCTTCATCCTAATGCTATACCACTTTCTGAACCCATTGTTGATACTCGGTTTCCCATTGGTAAAATTTTCCACCCAATCTCACACTTTCTACCATTGTAGCTTTGTGTTTTGGCACTGGTATAGATATCAAATTAAAACGTATAGACTCATTTTGTTTCTCCAAAGTTTGAATTCTGGTATCAATATCTTTGAGCTTACAACTATTCTACAATCTATTCCATAATTCTATTTCAGTGTGATATAGTCTAGTGCACTCATGCTCAAGCTCTCATGCACTTTTAAAAGACTGAGAGGATATTGTAACCTTTCCACCTTTCTACTTCCTTTGGTGGCATAGTGGAATTCATCAAGGTTTTCAAATCCTACAAGGAATTGGAAAAGTTCCATGCCACCCCCACCATGTTTACATACATGCATGTGCAAACCCATACAAACAATGGTTGAAGTGTCAATGCATGCTCTATGAGCATTAAATGTCACAAATAGTGAAAGATTATTCAACATAATAACACACACCGCCCCTTGAGGAGTATCCAAAAGTATAAGTAAATAATAGTGGCACAAAGGAAGAGCACCAATATTAACAAAAATAAGGGAAAACTTCCCCACAAGACAAGGAATTCCTAGAACCCTCGCCATAGGAGCTTGAAGGAGAGCGTTTGAGCATGCCATAGCAGGACGCCAACAAAGAGGAAGCTATGTCAGGAGGTAAGAAGAAACCATTGTATGGTTAACAATAGGACACATGAAATAAGAGGAATGTAAAGAAGAAAATCAACCTAGATGTACCTTCTCTATTAGAGGAGGACTTAGATAAATTGGCCAAGGAGATCAAAGAGGCAATGGAGCAAGGGACTACCCCTCTCATAGAAACCACTAAAAATGAATCCCGAGAACAAAATGTGATATAGGATCAGATGTAGTAGAAGTTGGAGAAACGACATCTGTTGATTAAGTCATCAAAGACATTGACTCTTACACCAATTGTGACAAAGTCAACTACTATGATTGAGGTAACCAATGCACCTGATCCTTCACTGAAGATCCAATCAAAGTTGTCACAACCATCCTCTATATTAACCAAACATCACACTTTGGTGATTCCCTTAGAAGAAATATACTTTGTGGATATTGATGTGCAACAACGAGCCCAGGTGCTACCTTGGGTAGAATTGATTATTTCTCAGCTACCCATGCATCTTTTACATTCATTGCAAAAATTTATTTTCTAATAAGTATACTTCAGGGCGCAATTATCCTTAACAAACCTGGTTGAGTTTACTAGTGAGGATGAGGCTCTGTAAGTGGCACACACATAGTTGGTAGAAGCATGACATGAAGCCAAATAAAGAGAAGGGATAGTCCCATGGCCCATTTAAGTAGTGTACAGTAAAATTCTAGGTGTCCCAATCAAAATTAACACTCTTGCAAAGAATAAATTGTCAAAAATTGAGGAGGTCAATCATAGCCTGAAAGCAAAGGAGTAAGAGATGTAGTTATAGATGAATTCCACTACCCCACCAGAGGAAGTTGAAAGGTGAGAAAGGGTACAATAGCCTATGAGTCTTTTGAAAGTGCATGCGAGCTTGAGCATGAGTGCACTAGATTATATGACATTGAAATAGATTTATGGAATAGGTTGTATAATAGTTCTAAGCTCAAATATATTGATACCATAATTTAAATTCGCAACAACAAAATGAGTCTATATGCATCAATTTGATATCTCTACCAGCACCAAAGCACAAAGCTACAATGGTAGAAAGTGTGAGATTGGGTGGAAAAATCAACCAATGGGGAACAGAGTATCAACAATGGGTTCAGAAAGTGGTATAGCATTAGGACAAATCCTTGTAACTCATAGATGATCTCATTGGAGTGTAGGCCACAATGCACCAAGCCATTTTTTAGAATGAACCCATATTCCAAATTTCTCCTATGCCTATGGAGATTGTAGAAATTATTATCGTACCAAGCGAGGAAATAAAAACAACTATGCATATAGACAAACATATGTTTGAATGTTTTTTGGAAAAAACTATAGAGATCCTTCCTTTGTTTGGTGCATAACCATGCTAGAATGGCTTGGGGACAAGCCACGAGTAGTGTTGGGCCCAAGGAGGAAAGAGGAGGAAAGAGGAGGAAAGGGAGATTTTTTTTGAAAATTTGCGTGAGTATGGAGAAACCATGTAGAGGATGGTGAACATTAGGCACATGTTATGTAATGTTTATCAGGATGTGTAGATGTATAGCGAAGGCCAAGAAGACTGTGCCATAATAGAAATATTCTTCATATGACAACACATTCTCTAACTATGAGAGTTAGTTAGTCATTGGCATAAATTGTGATTTGGCCCAGTATGGTCCAACAATTGGTATTGGCTTGTAATATATGAGGACACCTCATCAGGGTGATATGGCTGAAGATTCCCTAGAACACGATGCTAAAGTCTAAAGCTATTTAAGGAGTTCTTTTATGGTAGATTTTTTTGTTTTGTTTTGTTCAGTAGTAGTTTTGATCAATGGTTGTGTTGTTCGATGGTTTACCTTGTTTCTGATAGTCTATCATTCTATTGTTAACATTTACTCTATTTGTTGTAATGGTGTTGGCGAGATAGTGTGATCTGAATGATGGTAGTGTAAGTTCCTGTATTCGGGTGTATGGTTATTTTGTATAACTTGTACTATTGATGTTTGATATGAATATGAAATGTGAATATGTTCTATACAAGTTTCATCATTTTATGACTTATGTATTTTGTATCAATATTTGGATCAATGAATGAGTTATAGAGTCTTTGCAAGGTGTCTAGTGAATGTTCAGTGTGCATATTTTATGGTTGAAGTGTAATGTAAATAAACATTTCATTGCATAAATGAGTGAACCTTGTTTTTTTCTCCATCTGATTTAGTTTTGCACTCACACAATGAATTCCTATAGAATGCTTACTAGCCTAGTTAAACAATGATTTTACTCAATCGATGCATGTCGTAGTTACTAGGAATGTTTCAATGTATGTTGTAAAGGTGTATGATCATTATTTATTTAAAGAATATATTTGAAACATATTGTGGGTGCACTAGTTTGTGCTGGGTTTTTCTAAACCATAGTCATATCTATTTCCTTTATTCTCACATTGCCTTCAAAGGTTCTTACAAACCCATCAATATAACTTGGGTGAGATCTCAGTTCCTTGTAGATGTTGAAAATTATAGTATTTGAGGGATATTTGTTGGCTTACATCTAAACCTTCGTCACCTCTGCGTGCCAAAACTCTCCCTCACTCCCTCACTATCTCTCCCCCCTTTTCCTGCATCACTCTCTTTCTTTCTCTACCTATCACTCACTCTCTTTGTTTGTCTTTGCTTCCCTCTTCCCCCTCACACCGCTTCTCTCCCTCTCTCTCGTCTTCCCTCTTTCTCTCCCCACTCTATCTATATCTATATTTCCTCCTCTCTCCCTCTCCCTCACTCCATCACTATTTCTATCCCTATCCCCCCCATCTCTCTCTCTCTCTCTCTCTCTCTCTCTCTATATATATATATATATATATATATATATATATATACATATATATATATATATATATATATATATATATATATATATATATATATATATATATATATATATATATATCTACCTGTCCCTCTTTCCTTACCTTTTCTGCTCACACTATGAATCTCTCTTCCTCCTCTTCCCCCCTCACTCCCTTCTCTCCTTCCCTCCCTTAGCCCTCATCTCTCCTTCTCTCTCTCCTTTATGCTCACTCTATGAATCTATCTTCCTCCTCTTTCCCCCTCAATCCCTTCCCTCCTTTCCTCCCTTAGCCCTCATCTCTCCTTCTCTCTCTCCTCCCCCCTCTTATCATTCTCTCTCTCTCTTCCCCCCTCTTCCTCTTATTCTCCATCCTCTCTCCCTCTCTCTCCCTCCCTCCCTCACTTAGTCCGTACTTCACAACAAACCCCCTTCTCTCTCCAATTTTTTCTTTATCTCCAATATCTCCCTCTCTCTCGTTCACTCCCTCCCCTTTAGCTCTATTAATATCTTCTCATTCTCCCTCTCTCCTACCCAACCCTCTCTCTCCCACTCTCTCTCCATATCTATCTATCTCTCTACTCCTCTCTTTATCTCTCCCCTCTAGCTCTATCCCTCCTGGTCTTCTTATCCATCTCATTGTCTCACCACCTCTCTCTCTCTCTCTCTCTCTCTCTCTCTCTTTCTCTCTCTCTCTCTCTCTCTCTCGATATCTATAGGTATCTCTCTCCCTCCCTCTCCCATTCACTCTATGAATCTTTCTCCCCTCTTTCCCCCTTGCCCCTTTCTCTCCCTCTCTCACTCATCTCCTCTTCACTCCCTCTCCTTCTCTCCTCTTTCTCCTCCCTCCCTATCTCCTCTTTCCTTGGTGCCATTTCTATCTCTCTAGCTCTATTTCTAGCTCCCCCCTCTCTACTTCTCTCTCTCAATATCTATTTATCTTTCTCTCACTCCCTCTTCCTCCCACTTCATATCACTCTCCATCCTCTCTCTCTCTCTCTCTCTCACTCCCTTTTCTTCTCTCTCTCTCCCTCCTTCCTCCCTCCCTCACTTAGTCTATTTTTCACAATGACCCCCTTCTAAATCTTCCTTTCTCTCTCTACCCTCCAAATCTATCTCTATCTCCCTTTGTTTATCCTTCTCTATCTCTCCCTCCCCCTCTCTCACTCTCTTCCACTCATGTCATCTCTCTATCTCTCACTCTTCCACCTTCAGTCTCCACCCTTCCCCCCAAATCTCACTCACTCACAAAATCTCTCTCTCTCTCTCTCTTCTCTCTTCCCCCTCACCCCTGCCCCCTCTCTCAATCCCTCCTTCACAACACCCTTTCCAACTTTATCTCTATCTTCCTCCCCCACCCTCTTTCCTTATCTCTCTCACTTTTTGAATCTCACTCACTCTCTCCCCACAATCACCAACTCATTCTTCTCCACCCCTACTCTCTCTCTCTCTCATCCACCGTAAACCCATCTCAACCATTTCCCACCAGCTAAATCTTCCCCACTCCCCACTCTCTCTCTCTCTCTCTCTCTCTCCTTTCTCTCTTTATCTCCCTTGACCCCTCTATCCTTCCCTCTCTCACCTCACCCACCCCCCTAAACACACCTCAGCCACTTCCCATGTGTTAGAGTTACTAGCTATGAGAACGCATGCACGTTCCTAGCACTAGAAATGTGCACACATCTTTGGCAATAGGAACACACACACTTTTTTGGTACTAAAGACACACATGAATTTTTTGAATTTAATTTTTTTCTAGTGGAAATACTACATGCAACCTAGTGTTTTTGACTACAAATACATGAAAACATAAATTTTTACAAAGCACCTATATATCTCTATCTATGAGGTTATTTTTTTTCTATAAGCTAGACAAATCGGTTGTCCATAAAAGCACACAGATATAGAGTGAGTGTAAAAAATTAATAATTTTTACGATTTTTAATACATTTTTCTCTTAACATCTATTAAAATCTTAAAACACATCCTTCATCTGTTCTATAACTTTTAACCATTTGGAATTTTCTTTTTTTTAATGGTGTGCTAGAGGACACTAAAACCTACAATAATACTACTAAGACCTTTTTAGATTGTACTCAAAGAAAACCCTCTAATTTCAAATATATAATGATTTTTATAGTTAAAAATAAATAAATAAATAAAATCAAAGATTATAAAATGTGGAAAAATAGTTGTACACAAGAACAATCTCTTCTCTACAACTCCACATTTTTTTATCAACATTTCATCATTTAGATATTCAAAGATTGCACTAACAAAAACCCAAAATTCATATGTTCAAACCAAATTGCTATAAATATATATATGTTTAGAAAACCTACTTATTTTTTTACTTGTTTTTACACCTTTACAATGCTGGTAACATGTCATGAAACTATCATTTACTTCCATCTCATAAAAGTCATCAAGCCCATAATGGATGCCCAATTCATGGGCAACAACTGGATCATAAAAACTGATATACAATGAAATTGCTCTTGTGGAATTTGGTGGCAGTCCTGTCTGTATCATCATCCCATCTCCTGGTCTCTACCAGACGTTCCATCTTCCCCGTACCGAACATTCGCACTCGCTGTTTGCCCATCTAATTCATTCGCCTCTGCTTGGAAATAAAGCTGGGGGCTTCCACGCCACTGCGGCGCGTTCTGGTACACATTCTTCAACGCTCTCAGGATGTTTTTGGGTGAAAATACTTTAACAACAACAGCCATGCGGACACGCCATGAAATTCCAGGTTTTCTCCTCCTCTTCGCTATGATTATTCTAATTCTTCCCCTTCCTGCACCTCCTTCCTGACGAAGATTCTGGTACCTGCGTCGATCTCTGGTTGTAATTAATCGACTGTAAACAAATGGTATAACGCCTGTATGTTTCTCCATGTCTTCACACAATTATCCACTGGTTTTATCATTGAAGGCAACACATAATAATATAGTTCGTCTGGAGGCCGGGATTCAGAAGTAGGCATGTGGTCATTCATTCGTGTTTGGTGTTCGCAGCACGCGGTTTTGGAATTCATGACCAAGAAATTGAATGGATGACTGTGACAAGGTGACAGGGTTCAATTTCAGCGGTATTATTCCGCTATATTTCTATATAATATCTTTTTATAATTTTTTAAATAATGGTAAAACTTATAGTTTTCAAATAAGTAGCGGTGATAGTCACACTTTCCAAGGGAGATGTCTTTGAGTTTTCGGTAGTTAATCTTTTTCACTTTCAAAGAAATTTAACTCTCAAATAAGTAGTGGGATAGTCATCACTTTCCGAGGGAGATATTTTTGAGTGTTAGATAGTTAATCTTTTCCTTATTTTCAAAGAAATCTAACTCTTAACTTCAGGAAAAAACAAATTAAATTCTACTCCAAACCCTTCATTATATTTTTATATATTTTATTTTTGCTAATTAATTTATAAAACAATTTAAAATATACTTCAAGCCTTCATTATATTTTTATATATTTGATCCTTCCCTCATTTATTGTGGTATGAGGTAATTGAGTAGAGAATACTTGTCACTTGTTATAACTGAATTGTTTTATTTGTTTTTAATTTATTTATTGTTTTCAGAGTTGAGATATGATTTACGGATTAAAGTGGGGAATTTGAATTTCAACCACCGAAGGATTTCGTTAGAGATTATATTGTGATTTTTTTAAATCATTATAAATTTATATAAATTAATTAATGGTTAAGTTTTTAAAAATGTTTATATTAAATTATTAAATTTAAAATTAATATAAATTAATTAATTGTTAAGTTTTTAGAAATGTTTATATTAAATTATTAGATTTAAAATTAAATTAAAAATATTAATGTAGATTCAATAAAAATTAAAGGGAAATATAAGATTGATTTTTATTAATAAAATTTTAAAAAACTTTTTTAATAAAAAATTATAAAATGCATATTTTATTAAAATAAAATAAAATATTAATAATTCATACTTATAATCATTACAATATATAATTTTTTTGGTTTATAGTTTATATTTGTCTCTCACAAGGAGATGAGATTATAGCTAAAATTGTACTTTGTAACGCACAAAAGTGATAACTAAATATTTACATAATTAGGTTCAAATAAGCTTATGCTAGAATTTTGACGTATTTGGCCAAATACATAATCATATGCAAAAGGAAAACCATAAACATCCATCATTAGTCAGATCCTACAATTTGGATAGGGTATGTTGGGTGAGCGACTGGTCTCATTACAATTGGAGGGATGTTGGGACATTGTTCAATCCTTTCCAACTTGTGATATATCATCTCCAACATGCAATCCTAGTGCTTCATGCGTACATGCACATGATTCAATGATTGTAGCATATCCCTCCTAGACTCCGAACTGTCTGGTAACGCGCATCCCAAGAGGAACTTTAATTTGCAATATAATCTTATTATTCCCATGTGCTAGTTGGATCTACCACATGTATGTCATGTGTTAGGAATCCATTTTGAACACTCCATCACCTCATAATTTGAGAGGGAAGTTCATTAAGATCAGGCTTCCCCCTCCAACCTCGCTAATTCTTCTTGTATATTCATTTGGACTTGCTCTTTGTATCTTGTAGTAAAGCCCGCTACTCTATTTTCCAGATAGGAGTTCCCTTTGTGGGTATGCTTCTCATACTATGTTGCCCCTCTTCTCACTCTGCATCTCTCCACTGACATTTTAAATGTAGTCCCAAACCTCTGGTATTGATAATATTTTCTATCATGTGTCCTCAAAGCTTCACTCCTCCTCTTCCCCTTGCCCTTCCAGTAGTTAGAACTTGCATGATATGTGGCCTGAAAGATGATTATCTAGGATCCTTACTCTATAGCACCCGTCAAATGCCTTAGCTACCTAACCTCAACTTTTCTGCTACTTCCAACCACCTACTATCTTCCAATTTCTTTAGTTGTCATCTAACTCTCACCAAATCCTAACATTTGCCTAGACTATGGTCACTAAAATTTCACCCCGTCCACCTAGAATTGCAAGGGCGAAGACCTAGGCTCTTTTCTCCCCACTTCAAATTCTCAAAGAACTGAACACCACCCTAGGGGTCCCAAGGAAATACCTTTCATTCCTCTTCCCACAAACGCATGATATAGACTTAAATTTGCTAGAATTCAAAATATATGTCCTCACTAGGAGAACTACCCTCAAATCTAAAATTACTTCCAGACTGGTACAGTACAACTCTAAAATTACAAAAACCAGCCTCAAAGCAAAGATACCTTTCCAAAAGAAAACTAGACCAACTTGTCTTCAACCTCCATACCTAGCCCCACTCGTAGCTCAGAGGATGAGATTCAATTATACATAAAAACTAGCCCTCCGCAAAAATATTGAGAGGAGATAGGGGTCTCTCAAATTGATTTGGGGGGAAATAAATGAAAAATAAACACACCACATAGATATCAAACTTGGTTATAGCAATTACCTATTCCAGGTGGAGTTTTTTCCAAATGTTCTCTCTTGGAGCTTGCAAGTTCTGCTTCCTCTTTCGGCATAGAATTTTGCTGGTCTAATATGCCTCGCCATCTACAAACACCATTCTTCTTACAACATATAATTAATAAACATGTAAAAATTTTAAAATTTTAATTAATAAACATATAATTAGAAATAGATCTCGGGTAGCTCAATTGGTGATGTCCATGAAAATGAAGTGTTATGTATGAGGAGATTTGAGGTTCATGTCCCCTCGATTCACTCGTTCCTACGAAAGGGGCATATGTAGGCACTTAGAAATTATAGTGGTAGTGGTTAGAATCAACCCCATGTCAAGTGAGTATGAGACAAACCCACTTGCCAATTCCTCTAGATAAAATAAAAAAATAGAAATATGAATATTTTTATATATACAAATGATAATTATATATAAAATATAAAGAGAAGTTATAAATTAAAATCCATTTTTCCATTCCCTAATCAAGGTGTTGGAATTATGGACATTGGAGGAGAGGTGGGGGAAGACTTCCACCCCACTGCCTCCCATCACATTCAAGATGGGGTTTGGCATGGCCAACCCATCTCATACAACACACATGTAGAAACCTATTACCACCTTTCATACTTATCACAGACTACTCTCAGCTTGAGCACTCTAGAATAAGAGATCTTGCTCTCCACATTATTTGTTATGCTTTGGTTATACCTCTGCCATAGGTGGGTTAATTCCTTTAGGAAAAAAACAGTGAGCGGCTTTCATCTGATGATGAAGACTCTAGGTTGTGACATAAATTTTGGGCTTCCTCTCTAGTTTGGACAACAAATGTTTACCATGGCCATAGGTCAGCATGCATTAGAATCATATGAGACTCATCATCAGTGATTGAGGCTCTTCAACTCATGCATTAGATGCTAAGCAATGGCGACAGGAAAACCCTAGGACAAGCAGTGTAGGAATCATCTAGGGCATTGATGGAAACCACAACATTAGACATTACAGGAGCAAGAGACATCAATGATCAACCAACTCTCATATCTACACAAGTTTAGATCTAGTGGGTTAATCGACATCGGGTAGTTCTCTCTATGTCCAATTCCTTTAGTTTTGACAATTCCTTCACCATTTTTTCTTTTATTTGTGGGTGTTGGCCTATAATTCTCTAAGCTCAGCATGGGTGAGCTATGGTTTCAATTTGGTTTCCTCCTAGTGGTTACCGGACCTTGCTAGGAGTTTCTAATCTACCATGCCTCACCAATTTGTTTCCAATAGAAGCTGCCATAAAACTCTTTCGAAGTTCAAGCCTCTCTATGTTTTTATTTCATTGGTCTCATTTCCATTTCCTTTGGTTTCTAGATGTTTTGGGTAAGAATTATATCTTGGACATTGTTTTTTCAGTTCAATATGCCTCAAAAACAAATGCCCTACTACCGGGGTCTAGGGGCAAGGGTCCTTGGGGCTGACCGTGAGATTGAGCCCAAGCTCAAGACACCACAACTATTTTCCACTCCACCCCTCTTCCATAAATTCAAGAGGAAATATGTTAAATTGAAGCCTTGACCACTAGTGACCGACAAACCTTCTCTGACTTAGAAATTCAAGATGAGGTAACCAATTGGGTTGTTGAACAGGGACATGCTAGGTAAAGATGAAGCCAACATCTAAACTCCATCATGCTACATTGGCATATTAAGACACTCCTAGACAGGATCTTGAAGAAGAAACATGAAGATGGTAATGATATAATCTCTTCTTTGAATGAAATCATGTGTGTGCAACATTATCAACTTTATTAAGTTTGGATGCTTGGCTTGCTCACCTTGAAAGCTGAATACAATGCAAAATGAAACCCACTTCACTAGCTAGAACAAGCGCTCAAGACCTAGCCCTAGTTACTTCATATAACTATTAATGTTATGTTTCACCATTTGGTAGTGGTCTTTTATTTTAGATAGTTCAGTCTATATCAATTATCATAAATTTCACAATATAACTAGTTATTATTTTGAATTATCTGAACTCTTGTCCATGGTCACTAGATCTAGTTTCTCTTAAGAGAGACTGTGACTAGACATAACATGAACAATGATATATTTTGTTGTTGGTTGAAAACATTTTGAAACAATACAATTCAATTCACAAAAATAAAATAAAATTCACTTTTCCATAAAATTTAGAATAGTAATTCATATTCATCACGAATATATTTCAAAATGTCATATTTATGGATTTTTAATGAAAAAATTAAAAATTAATATTTAGAATAAATATCATTTGTAATCTCTATGTATAAACCATACTATATATTATATTGAAAAGTTAAGTTAATTAAGCTAAATTAAAATTTGAAATATGTTAAAAAATGTTCTAATAAAATTAAAAATAACAAAAATTAATTATGTGTGTGTATGTGTGAAATTTACATAAATATAAATAATATTATTAAAAACCAATTTTAAGGTGAATGATAGCTCTCAAATGGGAACTTAAGTTTTGCACTAAAAAAGATATTTTTATCTCTATATATTTGATTCTCCTCAACACTTGGTAGATTCAAAATTAAATTAAAATTATATCTTATCAGTGTTCCATGGGGACGCATACCCCCACCTAGGAAACACGTCTCCATGCTTCCTTGCACTCCAGGGACGTGGCGACGTCTGGGGGACATTTCCCCACGTCCCCAAAAGACGGGAACACGAGGAAACTCGAAGGGGCGACATTTCCTTCTAAAAGAGGAAACGTTTCCTGCATTTCCAAAAAAAATGAGGTCAAATCATTAAGTAAAAAACGTCACGATGGGATGTTGATTCAGAGGATGATGTACAGGTAGATATGTAGAGAGACTTGATAAGATACATATGGGGTTGGTTGGTGGACCACTTAGCATGTTTGAGAATGCAAATGATTCTTATTCAAATGGTGACATGGTTGATCCTGATTTATTCATGCAACAACTGGATGCAGAGACTAGTGGGGGATTACCTTGAGCAATTATGCTCATTTGTCATTTGATATGTTCTTATGTTATATTCTTTTATGTTTCGGATTTCAGTTGTAGACTTCAGTTTGTTGTCAATCTTCATATATGATATATTAGAATTGACTCTATAAAAATGTGAATCTTGATGTATCAAATTTCACTTTTATTTCAATATTCAACATTCACATTTGGAACTTCAATATGGTTTAAATTTTATTTTCATGCACAATGTACAGTTATGTGTATGATTGTATCATGCTTTTCGATTTAAATTTGTTTCAGTTATATGATTCATCAATTTATTCTTCATGATGTAAGTGTTATATAATGATAAAGACACTTAAATTATGAAATTTGAATGATATATTTATAATTTTTTAGTATTTTACTATTTTTTCAGGGTCCCTTGTGCTAAAGACCCCGACGTCCCCCCATGTTTCCTACAAATTGATGGGGAGATTTTTTATAGGCCGCTCCTGCGTTTCCTTGCTCCCTCATCCCCATGTCTAGGAAACTTGGCGAAACTATGTATCTTATATGTCATGTATTTTTAATTTCAATTGAGTTGACATTAATTTTAATGATAATAATTTTTTTTGAGGTCAAGGCCCAACTAAAGACCAAATTGATATATGATACCCCTTTATTTGTGGGACAAGGGACTCATCTCTCCTATAACAATTTTACTATTACAAAAATTTATAAAAGTGTACATATTTTACCCCTTTAGATTTGAATGTATAATCTCTTAAAAGGAAATATATATGATTATTATTACTATTTAAAAAATATTAATAATAAGTAAAATATTTCATTATCTATTTGAAATAAAATATTATAATATATACTTTATATTTATTTAGATATATATAGAAATTTGTTTTATTTTAGATTAGTTAATATATGATATTAAAAAAATATCAACAAAAAAGATATTTCAATATTAGTCAAAAATAAAATAATTCAATGTTTTCTATATATAAAAATAAAGAAAGCAATTATTTATTTATTTATTTTATAAATAGGTATTTTCTCAGTGTAAAAATCCATAAGTACTTAACATGAAGTTGACACATGGTATGCTTAATGATTAAGATCGCGAATAGATGTTCAAATCTATATGAGGTAGAGTATGTACACCTTTCTAGACTTTATCAATGAGTTGGGTTTCCTTATTCCACAAATCTATATAAGGTAGAGTATGTACACCTTTCTAGACTTTATCAATGAGTTGGGTTTCCTTATTAGATGTTCAAATCTATATGAGGTAGAGTATGTACACCTTTCTAGACTTTATCAATGAGTTGGGTTTCCTTATTCCACAAACAACAGGGTCTCATATACCAATTTGAAAGGATCACTTCTTGGCAGGGTGTCCATAGAATTGAAACCGTGACCAACCGTGACCTCTCAATAAAAAATGTGCTTTAACAACAGGGACTTGACCAATTGAGCTAACCCTCCTAGATTATTATTCTTATTATAAAAAATATTAAAAAATAAATATTTCAATTTTGATTATAAATAAAATGTTTCCAATATAATCATTTAATAATAATAATAATATTAATAAGGTTATGATGAAAGCCCCCAAGGGATCAAATCTCTTGAAATGCAAACATTTTTTAAGTGGAAAATTTGAGAAAATGTTTTCCACCTCAAAAGATTTGATCCCTCTCGGACATATATGTATATATATACATGTGAAAAGATGTGTAATACGATTCTTATCCATGGAAAGGTTATTAATACCACCTGCCCAAAAGTAGAAAGTTACTTCCATGGATTATCAATACCATGGATTGATAATACCACATGCCCAACAAAATAATAGATTAATAATATAACATGCCCAAATAATGCCATGGATTAAAAGGACACATGTCAAGTCCACCTTGAGCATGAAGGGAATCACCCATTGCCCTGTACTGCCTTGTAGAATGCACCACTTGGTGATATAAAATTTTTTTTGTGATATAAATAGATAGATAGATAAGACATTGTGTAAATTTATCTTAGCTCGAGTTAGATCATGAGTTGAGAAGATTAAATCCTTTAAACTTTAGGAAAAAATTGCACTTGAAGTTAATATTTAATGCATGATACATCCAAAATTAGGATAAATCTAAAGTAGCACAACACATAAATTAAAATGATTTGGAAATGATAGATGTCAAAACACTTACCATAGGATATAGTTAGATTACCAAAATTAAAAAATAATCATACAAATTAACAAAATTATAAATTTATTCTAAATTATTATTATTAGCGTTAATTATAAAACGAATTAATATATGAGTCAACCATACCTACATTTTAAAATACTTGTAACAAATTTTGTAATTATAGAGATTCATTCCCACTTTAACATGGTGAATATTAATATATAGATATGTTTTATTAGAATACCACTGGCTAATACCATGTCTACTACAATACCATATGCCCAAAAAATCATAACTCATATGCATATGACACATGTTTATGACTTTCTTTAATTAATCAATTCAATTCAAAGGAAAAAAGATGATAACTATTTTTATTTTCAACCTTTGATATTTTATTACTACTCATAATATTTTAATATTCTATTGAGGTTAAATCTTTATCATCTATTTAACACTTATTTAACACTTATTGATAACTAAATTAAAATCTTAAAAATTGTATTTTAAATATTAATTTAATAATATTAAATTATAAAAAATATCTTAAAATAATTTAAATAAAATAAATATTTTTTTAATAATTAAAATAAAATATATAATAATTTGGAGTTATCTTTAGTGTGCCTTTTTGGAGTTTCCGGTGCCGGAATCCAACAGAAAAATTTGTGGTGAAATCTTCATTTGTGTTATTTAGACTAGTTTTTTGACTGTATATATGGATTCAACACCGCGAAAAACCCCTAGGGTACTTCTATTGTGTAAGGGTTACCCATTAAAATTGTGATTTCAATAAATTCCTACCCGATTTTAGAGAAATTAGATCGGAGCAATACACCATAAAAACTTCCAAAAAGTCCCACTAAAGACAACTCATAATATTTTTCTTTTTTGTAGGTTGAATATTTTTCATTAATAAAAAAGTGTGTACAAAGATGTCAAAATGCATGTGTCCTCACCTTGACCAAGTTTGTTGACCAATACTATTATGATGCTACCAACAACCAAAAAAAAATAAAAAAAATACCCAACTGGGAGACCCATAGCCTTATAGGCCTTATATGCCAAAAAAACAAAAATAACTAACAAGACACCAATTACCATAATTAGTCATGAGAAGTGATAAAAGTAGGATTATCTTGCCCCGTCCTTGGGGGAGGAGGTGGGCGGTAAAGATAATGGTCATGTTGCTCAAAGTGAGCAAGCCAAGATTCCAACCTCTCAATTTTCTCTATCAGAATATTTTGACCAAGCTAAACAACTACAATTCATTCACGAATGTGGCATTGGAAGTATTGGAGTTGCTCCAACTTGGCCATAACTGCCTCGTGTTCTTGTCTCCGGACCCTGTCATGAGATTCCAAAGTGTCCAAGATGGGCTGAAGCATCTCTTGCTGCACCGAATATCTCTTGATGCGACTAGCAGTTGCACATCCCACAGAAACCACGCTTCTCGGCTTGCCACCCTGCCCTCAAGCACTCGAGCCTCGTCCATGACGTGAACTCCCACCTCTGCTGCCACCTCCATGACCACCTTGAGATAGGGCCCTACAGCCTTTTTCACCCATAGGACAGCCTAACAAATTTTTCCTGCCGCCAATGACACTGCCCCCACTAACTTTGCCTCGCTTAGAAACTGCAGACCAACTCCTGGAAACATCACCAACTCTCTCTCTATCACCCTTGGCACCAGCCAACGCAGGCGAGCCAAGTCTAGCTTTGACCCCACGAGAGTGCGTGGGGAGCGGGGGAGTGGCTTCATCGTGGAAGCCCAACTTAAAACCAATGATCCGAACTAAGTCTAGGATGTCGCCCACAACCACCTAGGCAGTCACAACACCACGCACCCTATGACAAGATACACTACCAACAAGTCGATCACTACTGCAAGCCCAACATTGTGCGCCCTTGCCAGGAGAGGTGAAATTACGCCACCGCTCTAGTCTCCACCGCCCAAATTCACCTCTTGACGACTACATACCCTTGCCAAAACTGCCCAACAACCTCTCACCCGGAGGGTCCAAAGGAAAGTTAGACAACTATCCATAGGAAAAGCACCACACTCTAACTCCTAGAAGCCCAAGCTGCGCCAGAGCCATTGGACTTCCTCACTTATAATTCTTCGACCAACAACAATAAGATAGGAGTACTAGGCAATGTCAATAACATAGAGCTCAATTATGGCTAGCTCCAAATACCCAAGTCGAGTACATTTACCACCTATAGGAAGCCGAATACCACTGACCACAACACCACCCACAACACGTAGAGAGCCACCGCAACACCACTCGGAATGCCTACACACAAAACTACCCAGGCCCGAAATACAAATACCCAATACCAACAAATTCTCCAACCAACCAAACACCTAATCAAACTATAAAAATTATATATAATAATTTTAATTTTAATAAAATAATATTAATTATTATTTTCAAATAATTTAAATAAAATATTATTAAAAATTATTAAAAATTTACAACATTTCTAATTTTAATGTCTTCCTCCACTCTTTTTGTTTGGTAGGATGGAATTACGGATAAGTCTCAAAGTCTCAATGGTCTTTATTTTCATTATTAACATGAAAGACTTCGGCTCTAGATGTTAGGTTTTATTACGCGAAAAGTCGTCCGTCAAGGTAGGCTTTCACGTCATACCGCATATCTTTGGACTCAACTATTCTAGAATATCTTAGAAGTTCCACATAATCTTTGTTTATGTTATAATATATTTATTAATATTATAATATGTTATTGGTGAGGTTACATAAAGGTAAAATTGAGTTGAACTTTTTATTTATAAACAAATAAAATTAATGTCAAAGTTGACGTCAGTAATATTCATAATAGTAAATATTTATGAAAGTTTTAGGGAATAATGATGTTTTAAGGGAAAAATTAAATTAGTTTTGTTTCTTAATTTGTCATTATTGATACTTAATCATCAGGATTGGGTGAATAATTGAAATTGATGTAAATAAATATTAGAATATATGAAGAGTCACCGGAAGATGAAATGAACAGTCTCTCTCTCATGTATATAATAAAGACCAACCTGAATTAATATCATGGAATGTTTTGAGGAGTTACCTTCTGGTCTGACATGGTATCAGAGCCAGCTCCCAAAATTGGCTTTTGTGTAACTTCTGGTGTTAGTTTCCTGCCTATTTTGCAGAACTCACACCTCTGCCATGCTCCTGAGGCCTGAACCTTTCTTCCACTATCATATGTGTTTTATATTCCCTCTGAATAGTCTGTCTGCTCGGTGGTATCGCTAGAATCACTGGAAACATAGTGGTATCGCATTAGGTGTAGTGGTATTGAACTCGGCCCCTCGATCTCTCCCCTTAATCTCATTCTCGTACGTAGTCTGGCGGAGATGCGGTGAGCGTGGAGTCCTCGCTCCCATATGTGGTAAAAGAACCAAAAACGTTACCGCTCCCATTCGCGGCCACTCCACACTGTGTTACTGCATCCTGTGTGTAACAATTAAAGGTGCCTTTTGCTGGAACGGAAGAAACTAGTGGCACCAAACATTGAACTGCTAATCTATGCACCAAATGGAATTGAGTTAATGGTAGAGGGTAATCAACAATGTCTAGAAGTTCTTGACATCTGAGAAGTGTTGATAGTGTGAAGGGTCGTATATTTTTTTATAGCGCATTCTCCTGTCTTTGATCTTGAATTATATGAAGTGTCGTATTGAATTATGTGCGCTACCCATGGTTGAAAAGGCAGATATGTGTTGACTGCATTTTGATATATGGTGTGAATATTTCAAAGGTTGTGATCCATGTCGTGTTCCCAAAAGGCCTCAGGATAAATGGATTAGTATTTGTTGCAGTGTTGGTCTGCCTAAATGTTGGTTGTGCTCCAAATGGATTGGAACTTGGTTGTCTGATATTATTTATTGTTTTCCAAAAGAAGCCTTAGAAACTCCTATCTGTGCAGCTTGTTTCTTGGTTTTCATAAGAATTCAGAATATTGCTACTACAGTGCAATTTTTTTCATCAAAAATGCATTTTTTTTGCCAGCAGAAGTATTTTTACAGCACACATATTTTACAATGCATTCAATCATATCTATTGTGGGAGTAGTTCTCACTGGCAAGGAGAACTATCCTGAGTGGTCCCGGAAGATAAAACACACCCTCATTTTCAATGAGTTGTGGAAAGGAGTGTGTGTTGGAGACGGAGACAAAGAGCGAGAACAACCTACCTCAGACAAGGAGTTCGCCATTTGGGAAAATAAGAACAGCAAAGCCTATGCATTAATTACAACATCTGTAAGTGAAGAGGTGAGTCGACATATTTTTCCATTTTCAAATGCTTTAGAAGCCTTAAAAAATCTGAAAGAACTCTATGACTCACACTCTGCACTTGAAGTTGTTCAACTCATGATTAAACTCTTCACTCTTGAATTACAAAATAATGATCCTCTTGCTCTTGCATCCGAAGTAAAATCTATAATGCATGATATCAAAGCCACTAAGGTTGAATTGGATATTCCTCTTATCACTTTTCTCAAGGTACTTTATCCTACTTACTCCAATTACCTTGAGTCATTGCAAGCAAATGGAAATCTCAAAGATATTACCTTTGACTCTCTTGTGAAAAAAATTGCTGAAAGAGAGAAAGCTTTTGGAAAGAAGACAACCCCTAAATATTCTGAAGAGGTTGTGTGCCTTGCTCATAAAGAAAAAAATCTTGCCCAAGATTCTTCCAGAGGAAGAGGTGGTCGAAGAGGAAGAGGAAGATATTTTAGAGGCAGGGGGGTAGACACTCTCAAGGAGAAAAGGCAGATTTGCACTGCATACGCTGCAAAAGAAATGGATCACATGATGCCTCCACATGCAAGTTACGTTGGGAGAAAATTGAGTAGCAAAGAAACCAACCCAAATGTAAAACTAATGACACAAACAAAGGTAAAGCACCTGAATCCACTCATTATGTTGTGGCACAGTGTAATATTGGAGTAAATGAAGACTTATTTAATGCTTCACTTGCTTCTTGGAAAAATGATTGGTTGCTTGATTTAGGAGAAACTTGCCACATGACACATAGAAAATATTTTTTTGAAGAATTTACTGACAATGTTGATGGAGTAGTATATTTTGCAGACCAATCAAAACTCAAGCCATCATGGCTTGGCACAATTAGGCTTAAATTGCATGGTCTTTTAGACTTCCTTCTGCATCATGTTCTATATCTCCCACAACTAAAGAGAAACTTGCTGTCCTTGGTCCACATCCACCAACAAGGTCACTTCATTCATATGTTTGATGGCAAGCTTGAGGTGAGAAAAGCATCTGACCACTCACTTGTCATGAGGGGGATAGAAGAAGAAAGGCTTCTCAAGCTGCAGGGTACCTCTGCTCGTGCACGACATTTCGCATACAATTCTCATTATGAAGAAGGTACACTTCCCTCAAGTTTATTATGGCATGCTAGATTTGGACATTTGAACTATGACAGCCTCCGCTTGTTGAAGAAAAATGGTGTTACTGGTTTGCCTACAATTCCTAGGAAACTTAAGCAATGTGATGCTTGCATTCTGGGAGATCATAGTAAACAATATTTTCATGATTCACATTCAAGAGCACATAGAAAATTTGAACTCATTCATTTAGATTTATGTGGTCCAATGCCTGTTCCTTCTGCAAATGGAAATAAATATATGATGACGTTTATTGATGACTACACCAGAATGTGTTGGGTTTATTTATTGAAGAACAAATATGATGCTTTTCAAACATTCAAGAACTTTCATACATGGATTGAAAATGATGCAAAATCTCATATTGGCTCTATTCGCATTGATAATGGAAAAGAATACACTTCAAATGAATTTGAAAGCTATCTTCGCCAACATGGTATCAAACATCAAACAATTGTGCCTTATAATCCCCAACAGAACGGTGTAGCTAAAAGAATGAATAGGACAACCTTAAATATGGTGCACTCCATGATGCTTTTCAAAAATGTAAAATTGATGTTTTGGGTTGATGCCATTCTATGTGTTGTATATATAAAGAATAGATGTCCATCTAATTCTATCAGAAACAATGGTCCCTATGCAATGTGGTATGGGCACATTCCTTCTGTAAAGCATCCCAGGGTCTTTGGTTCCACCTGTTATGCCTTGATACCAAAGGTACATAGAAACAAAATTGGTGCAAGAAGTCGTAAGTGTATCTTCCTGGGGTATTCAAATACCTCCAAAGCATATCGTCTCTATGACAAAGTCAATAAAAAGTTTGTTGTATCTATAGATGTAATCTTTCTTGAATCATTCAAAACTGACAATGTTGTTGAGCAGCAACTTGATCGCTTGGATAGATTCGCAAATGCAAAATCATTTCAAGAATTTGATAATCAGATTCCACATCTTGAAGGGGGGATTCCCATACTAGATCAACCTATGGAATCTTCTTCTGAAGCACTCTCTCCCTTGCATGAAACTCCAACAACGGATGATACTTTAAGTGATGTGATTGATAGAATTGGGAGACTCAATCTTGATTCAGACCCAACTCAATCAACGTAGCAGCCTGGACCATCTAAGAAAGGTCCCCCAAAGTGGCTGACAAAGACACTTGAAAGTGTTCATCCTAATGAGGTTGGAAAGACAGGAACTAGAAATTCAAACTAGAAAAATGGAGGTGATGTAGATGACTCTGATTCACCTGTTGATATGGATGTTTCTTATGATTGTGAATTGAATTTGTCTACAGATTTCGAACCAACTTGCTTCAAAGAAGCTGCTTCTTATGATGAATGGAAAGAAGTGATGCAAAAGGAGTATGATGCCTTGATAAAGAATGGCACTTGGAAGCTGGTTGATCCTCCATTAGGAACCAAACCAATTGGCTACAAGTGGGTCTACAAGAACAAGTATAAAGCTGATGGTTCACTTAACAAGCACAAAGCGAGGCTTGTGGAAAAAGGTTTTGCACAGAAGGAAGGGGTTGATTATGAGGAGACTTTTTCCCCCACAAAAAGATGGGCTACCATCTGGACACTCTTTTCCCTAGCAGCTCAGAACAGTTGGAAAGTCCATTAAATGGATGTAAAAACTGCTTCTTTTAATGGAGATCTAAAAGAGAATGTTTTTATGTCCCAGCCTGAAGGATTTGCTGTGAAAAGACATGAACATAAAGTATGCAAACTCGTGAAATCCTTGTATGGCCTCAAACAAGCACCACGAGCCTGGTATGAAAAACTAATTGAGCATCTTCTGAAACTCAATTTCAAACATTATGATCTTGATCTTGCAACTTTGTTTGTCAAGAAAGTTGGTAAAATAGTTGTATATCTTGTGGTATATGTAGATGATATTTTGATGACAGGGAACAGTGAAAGCTACATTGCATCCATAAAGAAGGAATTGAGGAAAGGTTTTGAAATGACTGATTTGGGATATCTTCATTACTATCTTGGTATTGAAGTAACTCAACATCCGAAGTCCATATTCCTTTCTCAAAAGCAGTACATTGGAGATCTGTTGAACAGGTTTGGCATGACAAAATGAAATCCTCTTACTACTCCAATGGAACAAAACTTAAAGCTCACATCCATTAAAGGAAAATAATTTGAGGATGCAACAAAGTATGGACAGCTTGTAGGAAGTCTCAACTACCTAACTACTACTAGACCAGACATTTCGTTTGCTATTGGAATCCTCTCCAGGTTTATGCAAAATCCTTGTGAGGGACATTGGTCTGCTACAAAAAGAGTTCTAAGGTACTTGAAGGGAACTAAAGACTTTGGAATCAAGTATACATAGGAGGACGACTTCAGCTTGATTGGATACTCTGATTCTGACTTCGATGGAGACAAAGAGAATGAGATATCTACTTCAGGTTATGCTATGAGTCTTGGATCAGGAGCTATCTCTTGGAGATCACGCAAACAATCAGTTCCAACAAATTCCACAACAGAGGCAGAATATGTGGCAATAGCTGAGGCAACAAAAGAAATTGTGTGGCTCAGGAAAATTCTTGAAGATTTGCAGGTAAAACAAGTATAATCGACTCCACTCATGATTGACAATACCTCGGCAATAAAGTTGGCCAAGAACTGAAAGTTCCATGATCGAATGAAGCACATCAATACTAAATATCATCTGATTCGACATCATGTTGAGGCCAAAACAATCCATCTCTGCCATTATTCCACTAATGAGCAATTTGCAAACATCTTCACCAAAGCACTTGGAAGAGAAAAGCTTGAAAGATTTAGAATGATGCTTGGAATCACCAACATCCCTTCAGATTAAGCGGGGGAATGTTGACACCTAATCATCAGGATTGGGTGAATAACTGAAATTGATGTAAATAAATATTAGAATATATGAAGAGTCGCCAGGAGATGAAATGAACAGTCTCTCCCTCATGTATATAATAAAGACCAACCTGAATGAATATTATGAATTGTTTTGAGGAGTTACCTCCTGGTCTAACAGTCATATATTTTAAAAAATGTGTGTTTTAATTTAATTTGTTTTTTTCTTTTAAGAGCCCATATTTATGCAATTTTTTTATAATGAGTTTTAAGTTTCTAAGTTTTTCTTCAAAATGCGTAACCAAAAACTTAATTGGATATGTTTTTTTAATAATTTTACTTTTTTATTTTAGTTTTTCTATGTTTTAAATGTATTTTTTAGAGGTTAATTGGATATTTTTTAAATATTTATATATTATTTAGTTATATATGGGTTATATTCAAGTTAGATTTATGAGTTTGTATAATAGAAAACCTCATTAAAATTATTAGACCAAAAAAAACTTTTTACATCGATTAAGAAAATTATTAAGATGGAATCAGAACTTAACATAATAGTGTGACAAAAATTTCTACTAACTAGATCTCTTTAAATTAACAAAGATATTCTAAGACACATAGAGAAACCTACACAAACTTGAAAGGTGGACATGATATTTTATAGAAATAGAAATTGAATAGAAAATAAAATAGAAGAAAATGTTTAAGGCAACTATAGTTCTAGCTATGGGTGTGGACTCTTTTTGAATGATGGAATTTTATTTGAATGATGGAATTTTATTAGTCAAACTTTTCCACGCTTTTTTTTGAAGTATGTTTCCTTGTTTCTCTTTAATTTTATAAATAATTTTATTATTAGATAATAATTTAATTAATATAAAATTGTTTTTAATGAGTTAGTCCACCCTACATTATTAGGAAGCTTTTTGAATCCATACAATTTATCCTACCAAATAATATGGTCATTGTTTAGTGTTTTTTTTTAAGAATAAATAATGGTCATTGTTTTTGTTTATAGATATATTTTCATGGGATGTTTTAACCTGATTTAAAGTTTAATTTTTACTTTTGTTATTGATATTTGATTTGTGATAGTAATTGTTTTTATTTTTTCGTTTATTTATAAAAATTGGATAGATTTTTTTTTAATAATGAAAATCTTATTATTTGCACTTAAAGTTAAAGAAAATTTTGTTTTAAAAATTTTGAAATTAAAATTTTTAATTCCATTAAAAAAATAATGAATTAATTGATTTGTTTCAAAACTTTATTTGTATATGTAAAAAGATTTTATATCTTTATAATTTTAATGAATTTGAAGGTTAAGAAGTTGCCTCAATAATTTGGTGTTTCTTGGTTTTAGGATTTCTACAAATTCAAGGATTGAATTCATTTGGTTTGGAAGTTTTCGAAAATTTGGGGTTTAGGATATTTAACCTTAACTCCTCGTCACATGCTCGATACAAGGGCCAAGACCATGAGCTTAGTTGATGGGGGTGTAAGCTTGGAGGTAGCAAGCTATCAGTTTCGGGAAATAACTTAACATTGGTAGCATGAATACCTAATACTTATAGATCTTACACTATCTATTAGCTAATGAAGGAGTTCCCATCGGGGGACAACCTATTGTTGTATTCTAGGGAATTGCACAAATTATTACGAGAATAACTATACACCAAACAAGTATTTAGTAAAGAGAGAAATACAACAAATGAGATAGAGAAAAGAGATAACAAGAGTAGTGGTAACTAGCTAAAAGAATTACGTGTATTAATCCTCAAGGATTCCATCCATGCATTGTCAATATACTTGTATTTATACCAAACTCAAGTAGATACAGGTAACAAACTGCCTTAACTACTTACACATAACCCTTAACTACTTAAACATAATCATGCCCAAAGTGGATCTTATTTATTATTATGTTTTTGTGACAATGGTTTCCAGTTGGGCCATTGTGTGCCTCATTGATGATGCTTTCTCATTCATGTTCCAGTGCACATCTTCTCATAATTTAGTGTGGTCCTAATTTGTGCAAATAGCCACTCATAAGTGTGAATTGGGAAACATTCATTACTATTATTTCCTTCTTTTCGGGAAGCTCCTCATATGATTTTTCTTGATGTAATAATTTAACTATCTCTACCAACTCAAGTGGAGTGGCTTCAACTCTAAACAAGTGTGCATTAGGTATCTAATCATTGAGATGCAAGTTTTTAGTCTCACTAGATGCTTATGGGTCTTGGATCATTAACATGTTTCCTTAAGTTTGAAGAAGATGAGCTCTTAGCCAAGCATAAGTAGTTTTAGAAGATAATCCATGGCCTCACTTATTCCTACATATTTGGTCATTTGCTAATTTTTTTTCTTAAAGTTATATTTTTTTTCAAAAGAAAAAACATATTTAGTCATTTGCTAATTTTTCGTATTAAAATTATATAATAGAATCATGATGAGTGATTATGCTCCGTGACCAAATGGGGAACTACTGCGAATGATTGATTTATTGGGTAGTTAAGGGGAGGAATACTTGCACTTGCTTTCTTACATAGTGGGAAAACCTATCATAGCTTAGTTGTCAAACTAATAGTGAGGACAACCAGTAGTAGATGTTATCTGTCAATGCACGTTGACTCATCACGATTATTCATGGAAAACCATGCCACCTAGGATTACCAGCTGGTGGTCTGTAAGGGGGAATGCTTTTTCTCCTGCCAAATGCCTCTGAGTCTTGGACTGTTAACCTGTTTCCTTACGTTGGAGGAAGACATGCTCTTAGTCAAGTAGAAACAGTTTTAGGGCATACTCGAGGTCCAATACCTGTCACTTGTTATGAGTGAATTATTTTATTTTATTTTATTTATTGATTGATTTTAAATATTAGATATGGTTTATTGGTTAAATTAGGGAACTTGAATTTTAGATCATTGAAGGACTTTATAAAGATTTTAATTTTTTTTCTTTTTAATTATTATAGATTTATATTAATTTAGTATTTACTAAAGTTCGAAAATAATCAAATTTTTCATGATGATTTTTTTTTACCACTTTTCAATATTATAATCGTTCATATTCATAACTCTCTCTCTCTCTCTCTCTCTATGTTATTGTATATATATATATATATATATATATATATATATCATACTCCATGTTGGTCTCTCATAGGGGAGACTAGACCATAGCCAAAATTGTACACTTCAAAAGAACAAAAACGAAAACCAAATATATACATAATTGGGTTAAAACACGCCTATGTTAGTTATGACCTATCTAGATAAATAAAATAATAATATACAAAAGGAAAGCCATAAAAATCCATCTTTAACTCAAGGAAGTGCTTTAGAGTCAGATCCTACAACTAGGATAGGGTTTGTTGGGTTGGTTTTTGGTCTCACTACTGCAAAAGAAATGCTAAAATGTTGTTCAATACGTGTTAGCATGTGATATATCATATCCAAAGTGTAATCATAGTGCTTCCTGTGTCCATTCATATGGTCCAATGATTGTAGCATATCCCTCCTAGACTCATGACTATTTAGTAATGTGTGTCCCAAGAGGAACTTCATTTTCCAATACAACATTATTGTTTCTAGGTACCAGTTTGTTTTTCCATGTGTATGTCATGTGCTAGGAATCCATCTTGACCACTTCCATCACCTCAAAATATGAGAGGGATATTTATTGAGATGAGGCTCCCCCTTCGACTTGGCCAATTATTCTAGTATATTCATAGGGATCTTCTTTCTGAATATTGTATCAAACCCTACTACTCTATTTTGCATATGAGAGTTCCCTTTGTAGGCACACTCTTCATAATATGTTTCCCCTCTTCTCACTCGTCCTATATCCCTTGGAATTTTTAATGTATTCCCCGACCTCTAGTATAAGTAATATTTTCTATTATGTGCCCACAAAGCTTCTCTCCTTCTCTTCCCCTTGCCCTTCCACCAATTATAAATTGTATGATATGTGGCCCAAAAGATGATTATCTAGGAACCCTATTCTATATAGAGCTCACTGATTGACTTATATACCCAACCTTGGCCTTTTCCTACATCCAACCACCTATTGTCTTCCAATTTCCTCAACTATCTTCTATCTCCTCCTAGATCCGAATAACTCCCTAGAATATGGTTGTTGAGTTCTTTCTCTGTCCACCCAGAACTGCGAGGATGATGATCTTAAAGAACCAAACACCACCTTAGGAGTTCATAGGAAATACCCTCTCCTCCTCTTCCCACAAACCCACAACCTAGTTCCAAGCTTGTCAGAAGTCAGAATGTATGTCCTCACCATGAAAACTACCCTAAGATCCAAAATTACTTCTAGAACAATATGCTACAATGTTGAAATTAAAAAATCCAACCTCAGATCAAATATACCCCACCTAAATAAAACCATACCAAATTTTCTTCAACCTTCATACCCATTTCCACTCCCAGCTTAGAAGATGACATTAAATTATATAGAAAAATCCAACCTTACCCAAAAATTATGCAAGGAGATAGGGATTTTCCCCAACCGATTTGGGGGGAATAGTAAAAAAATAAACACACCATATAGATACCAAACCTAGCTATAAAAATTAGTTATCCTTGTTGGAGTTCGTTCCAGATGGGCTTTGCTAGAGATTCCCACTTCTCCTTTGTCTTCGGGAATAGATTTTTCTTGGTCTAATACCCCTTGTCAGCTAGAAAGTTCATTTTTCTTACAACGTATAATTAATAAACATGTAGAAGTTTAAAAAAATTATTTAATAAACATATTATTATAAAAATATCCTAGGTGCAACTCAATTGGTGATGCCCATGAAAATGAAGTGTTATTTATGAGGATGTTTTAGGTTCAAATCCCCCCAATTGGCCTGTACCTGTGGAAAGGGCATATGTAGGTACCTAGGTTATAGTTGGAATTGAACCTATGCCATGTGAGTACGAGCCCAACCCATTTTCCAATTCCTCTAGATTATTAAAAAAAACATATAATTAGAAATAATAATATTTTTGTATATAGAAATGAGAATTGTATATAAAATATAAAGAGTAGTTATAAAATAAAATCCATTTTGAATTTATGCAAATGGGGCGTTGGAATTCAGGACAATGGAGGAGGGGGAGGATACTCCCACCCCACCACGTCCCATTTCATTTAAGACGGTGGGTGGCATGGCCAACTCATCCCATGCAAGACACATGCAAAAAATGTTGAAATGTAGATAGCTTCAGGATGAATTTATCGAAGACAAATCAAATTACCACAAGGAGAAACCATCTTGCTCCAAGAAAGAATTAAAATTTCATAAAAGAAAATTATTATTATTTAAGTGTTCAAATAAACTTGGTATTAAATAATCAGTGTTGGGCAAGCAATCATACACATCAAGTCAATCTATATTCTAAGAAACAAAGAGAATTTAAATTTGATATAAGGTAATTATTATTCTTATTATGCTTAAGTTAACCCCTAAAATAATAACACTGGCCTTCCCAAAAGGACATGGCCCTTCACATGAAGAAACAACTATAAATTGGCACCTATCCTCCACCATTTTGCATTCAACTCAAACTTCGTCTAGAAGATTTCAAACATCTGTGGCATCTTTGTTTGAGGCAAACAAAGCCTATAAGAGAAAATTCAAAGGGAGAAAGGGATGAGTTTTCTTGACATCTTTTTCTATGTCTAGACTAGCTCAGTTAGGTAGATGTTAGAAGTGTGAGGTATTTGATTTTTGAGAATACATTTTGGTATTAATCTTATGTGATTAGGTCACAGGGATTTGTACCTTATTGGAGGGTCAGGTTACCTATAATAGGGTCATTTTAGTATGTCGTGAGGTCTGGTGGACTGTTGGGACTAGGTTTAATCCTTTGAGGGAGAAACACAACAAGTTTAGAGGCTAGAAGAAGGTCAACACAGGTCTTCGAAGTCTAGTATTTGACCGTGGAAACCCTAGCCACAAAAACTATGACTTAGGGAGAATTTTAGTTGAGTGATGCTTAGAACTCTATCATTTATAGTGATTTAGGTGGTGTCTTGTAAAAGTATGAGATCAATCCTTTTTATGTTGATTTTTTTCTAGGGATGTAGGGGGTATTTAGTGTGTTGAAAAATTATTGGTATAGTAGCTTATGAATTGTTGTAGAGGGATGCTAAGAGATTCTTTGAAAATCCCTATGTATAATATCTTGAGAAGGAAAATAAGCGTTGTTAGTGGGCATATGGTTTGGGCTCTATATCATTGATCTCAAGAGTGGAAGTTTGATGGTAAGAGCATTGTCATTTCTACCCTAGGTCATTGAGTTGCAGAGAGTTCATCTTTTGTGCTTATTATAGTGATGTATGGAAGTGATATTTGTGTTTATGACAATGATGTATGACAGTGATACTTGTGCTTATAACATTGGTGTATGGAAGTGATACCTTTTATTATGACAATGAAGTATGGAAGTGATACTTATGATTGTGGTGACAATAATACTTGATAGTGATATGACCATGACACATAATAATGACACGTGCTCCTATGAAAATATTATGTATGCTACTTGAGATAGGCATATATGCTTCTTGTGACATTGATATGGAGGCAACACTTATGGTTTCATCTATTAATCACTAGGAGACCTAACTAAGTTTTTTTAGAGGGCTTGTGAATGCCTCCTTGATAGACTTGCCTACTGCCATCTCTTGAGGGTCTTGTATGATCCAGTGTTGGCCCTAGGAGGCCTAATGTGATTGATGATGAAAGACTCATGTCTCATTATAATTGTACTTTGTATCTCATCTAAACATTTGATGAATATATAAGAAGAAGAAGAAATGATTATGGGTTTTCGCCCTTGTTGGGTTTTTCCCTGATCTCTGACCAAAAATCCTAGTGTCTCTATTGTGTATGTGTTCTTCTAATTTTCCATACTTTTCCGCTACATTGTTAATGTTAATGTTCTCTATATATAATTTCTTATGATGATATGGGGTGAATGCAATGTGAAAATGTTGAAAAAAAGGTTTTAAAATGCAATTATCTACAACAGAGACTATCTTTCCCTCAAAACTTTAACATGGTATCAGATATGGGCTGAAGAAAAGTCATTGAGATCAACCCCGTGTAGACACATATGATGGATTTCTTGATCAAGAAAAGTGAAAGATATGAAGATGTTTGAGAGCTATAAGAATGCTAGGGTTTGGAGGAAACCCTAGGTAGCCCTTGTTCTTACAAATAAATATTATGGTTTGGAAGAAAACCTAGGAGTGGCCTTGGATATGGAGAAGGCCTAAGTTCCGTAGCTTTGGAACCTTAGTGTGATTCAAAATTTTCAAGGTATAATATGATTAGTGAGAATCTAGTGAGTTATTCAAGTACCTATGATAGATTCAGAGTACCCCTACTTGGGCATGTCTCCTGCCCAATAGGAGATAGTATGACACTGATCCAGTAGTCATATTGTACATCAATAGTTGGGCTTGGCTACCCAATAAGGAGATTAAGGATACAAGTTGTGTTCAAGAGGAACCATTTCTTCTTTTGTAGATGAAATTGACATATGGTTGATGGACAGTGGTGCCTCATGGTGAGAAGGAGGCATGATTAATAGGGAGTTGATAACCTCCTACAATCATCATTAAATATAAGTACTTTCAATACTTATGCTATTTCTTTGTGACATTGTACTTGTTTAATTGATTTAATTCTTAGGCTACTGTTTATTATTCTTGCATGAGTAATTGATTACCCAAATGCTTCCTTCCATGACTTCTTAATGAGGGTGTGATCAAGGAGAGAAGATCCATTTTGAGGGCCATAAAGATAAAGAGTAATGCAAGAAGAATTATCTCCAAGAGGGATTTGGTGCAAAAAAATTAAGGAGGCACTCTCATTTTTAAAGAAGTAATACAATAGTGCCTTACAGATGAAGCTTGCAACATATGATGACAACATGAAGAACCTCAAAATTTAGATGATTATCCTAATAGAAATATTAGACCGTGCAAAGTCTTGCTTCATCATCAGGTATGCTTTCATTATGTTTATTTTCTTTGCTACTATTTCTCTTACTTTTGTTTTGGGGCCAACCAGTACATCATATGGACGTAAGGACCAAGTCAATATTTAGATTATGGAGGATGTAAAGTCACCCCATGATTAAAGTGGCACTTGAAAATGGACAATACCTCAAACTTCAAAGGAAGGATTGAAGTCTCCCTGTTGCACAAAAATTGTCACCATGACATTCTGCAATCTGTGTGATTCCATTATCACTCATACTTTCCTCCTTTGCAAGTCTTGAGCCTTAGTTCTTCATATCAAGCCTTGAAAATAAGAGAAAGCCCTCAAAAGTCTATAAAACTCTGGTTCCACACTTTCTCTTAGCATTACCTGCGGTCCCGCACCTAAAGGCTATGTCCCTTGTGCATTTGACTACTCTGTCTCTATGTAATGGGTGCGGACCCCTGTAAAAGTAAAAAAGGTACAAGTATATTCTTAAAAACTCACTTTGAGTCATTTCTAGAAGCTTCTGGAAGGAATATTGAGGTGGCAAGTTCGCTCCTTTAAGGTTCATGCATCCCATACCTTAAGGAGCTAACCCCTTGATGTGAGGAGCTTATCCCTTTGAAGGAGGACTCTATCCCTTCATAGGTGGACTTGTAACCTCCTTCCTTTGCACTATAAAATGAAGCATTGGGCTGGTTACTTGGGAGATTGAAAGCTGAATATTTTTGAGGTGAAATGCTGCTGGAACTTAGTCTTCCTAATTGATATGTGAGGAGAGATTACATACCTCTTTGATCTCATTTGGAAGAGTGTGAGGCTTGTCAAAGTAAAGGAGATTCCTGTTTTAGACCCTGGGAAGAGCTTGTACAACATCAAGGCACCAAAGGTTGTAAAGTTCTTCTATTTCAAAGTTAATACAAATAAGTTTATTTTTCTCAATAAGTTGTGTTTAATGGTTTATTTTATGGATTCCTTGATCAGCATAATGAACATGATTTATGATATTAGCTATGCAGGTGTTATTTTATGTGTGCTTGTTTTTTATTACAGGTTCTCAAAAGGAAACTCTTTCGGACGGTTGAAGGATTGCTGCTACAAACTAGTGTTGGACTTAAGGTAGGGTCTAAATGCCTCTATAGCTTTTATTAATGAATTACAATATGTTTAGAGAAAAGTAAATTTGCTTGTCTTGCTTGTTGCTGGATATCTTTTGATACTAGGGAGATTGGCCTTGTCCGCAAGATCGATTTATCCGGCCAACACTCCCATTTTATGACTACAAGTAAAGAGGCTTCCTATTCAGAGGGACTAAGACTTTTAGATTGGATGTAACAATCAAATGAGATGCTCTGAGACAAGAAGTATCTGGGAAAAATATGTCCTTCATGAAAGTAAAATAGTAGATGAAAATGACACAACAATGTTAGACACTTCCATGATAGAAAGGTAATCTGTGATAAGGAATATGCTCTAAGATGGAGAGGACTATGGTAAGATCCTAGTGCCTATTGCTAGATGCACTATTATCAAATTCATGTGAAGTTGGATTCATCCATGATACTTTGAGCTACCTTAGGGATTTGAGGTACATTAGACTCATGATTGTAGATTGAACAAAGCCCCATACGGACTCTAGCAAGTCCCCTAGGATTGGTATGCTTGGATTGATGAACATCTGATGTAGATACCAACCTCCCTTCATGGTTGAAGGTATGTATTTGATATTTGATTTTATATGCTAATATTTATTTATGATAGGATCATATCATATCATCATTCAGAACCAGAGGGATTTTATCTATAAGCCCAGGTGATCCATTTCTTGAGATTACAATTATAATAGAGAGGTGATGAGGACTTCCATAGGGAAGTATGTTTTTAGATACTTGGCATCATTGGTTACACTAAAGAAGTTGAGGGAATCCTCTTCAGAATCATATTTTATGGATCCCATGATGAGAAGGTAACCAAATGGATACTTACTTTGTAGAATGTACCATGAGCTAGATAAAGCCTAGACATGTATATTGGGATGTTTCAAAGATGGTATTGAAATACCTACATGGTATAATTAGTCATGGATTGAGACTATGTTATGACTAAAGAGATATGTCTATGCTAAGTGAACCAAGAGTGTTGTGAATAGGAATAACACATTGAGTTGTTGCTTTAGTATGGGTCTTTATTTGATTTCATGGATGAGCAAGTGGCATACTTCCTTTGCACTTAGTTCAACAATGGTTGATCATATTGCAGTTTGTATATCTGAATTGCAAATAGTGTGGCTTCAAAAGAAATCCATAGGATTTTCAAGATATGGTGTCAGTGATGGAGAATTGAGGGTCCAACACAGAGGGAGAAGTGAGGCTCTGATAGTGACCTATTATAGAATTGAAGCAGTGATGCTTCAATAGATGTTCATATTGTAGACATTCTCACCAAGCCTTTGCTAAAAGTGAAGTTCTTATTCTTCAAAGAGAAGCTTGGAGTGTAGGAGAATGTATCCCTACCTAAGAGGGAACATTGATGATTGAGAAAATTGAGCATATCCTATCCACAATATTTATGACTAGCTATGGACTTGTTGAAGGGGGATCAGTAGTGAGGCTCTTGGATGAGGGTACTCCTTAAAGCCATGGACTTGGTTAAGATTTTTATGATTTCCACCCATCTAGCCAGTGCGAAAGGAGACTTAGGTGTGTGTATATTTACTAACGGTGGACACACCTTCCATGGAATTGGTTGTGGTAAATTGATCTCCCCTGAGGATTGGATGTAAGTGTTTGATAACTTGATTATTGAGGATAAAGTTGGGTGAGGGTCAGTCATTGGACATAGGGTGTGTGATCTTTACCAAGGTCATTTATGATTGCAATGGACTTGTTTGTGGTAAATGGATCTCCCCTATTGTCATGTTGATCATTCTTATTATTCTATGAATTAAGTCATAATTGTTCAGTTTAGATGAGACACTACTAAATTGTGGCAGAAATTCCGATGCTGGAATACGATAGAACAAATAAAATTGGAAAAAGTGTTGGAAGTTAAATGTATTTTTTTGTTTTTTGTTTCTATTTCTAAAAGCCTGATGCCTATCGAATATTCGATGCGATTTCTTTAACGAATGAATGTTCGATGGATTTTCCTATCCCTTTGATTATCCGATGGTTTCCTATAATCCCTCCTATCATCAAATATTTGATGTGCGTTCTTTTATCATCAGATATCCAATGTTCTATCAAATACGAAAATGTTGTCCAATTTATGACAAATGGAAAATAATTGTTGCATAACATTCAATTCCACCAAAAATGGATTTTTTCACTGACAACGTCTAATATGGGACAACTTTGCGTTGATCACTTTAACTGATTAATATAAATATAACATTAATATTATAATTAAATATAATATTATTAATATATAATTAATATATATTGGGAGATCTAGTGTGAGTGATGGATTGAGGCGATGGCAATGACAGAGCTGGTGTGACCATGCCCTGACATGGGGTAGGCCCTCCGTAGTACACCTGGGTCCAAGCCGCAATTTTGGTCCATTCCCCTGCAACACCTTGTCTGTAACCGGCCGGCGACCCCCATTCTTTCGTTTCCTACTTACCTCTTGAAACGGTGACTGAACTATTGTTTTTGGTTTCGCGTTGTAGGGTTTGGTCTCTGCCTATGTCGGTTACTCTGGATTATGGTGGCAGCTGGCATAACCCCAGGAGCATCAATGGAGAATGACCTTATAGATTATTCAGAGGACCCCCTCGAGGGCATCTCCATTTTCGGCAGGCAGACTAGCTTCGAGGCATATTTTCCGTTTAGTAGGGAACTCACCGAGGTTATCGCTCTGCTTCCGTCACTCATGGGATAGCCCAGCGCTGTTATCGACCTCCCGGAAGTACCTGTGACCTGGTCGACATCCACTGTGCCCCCCTGACGCCGATCCCCCATCATTTTGGCTCCAGAATAACTGGCTCTGAACAGGCGGCTAGATCATCCGGCTTATCCTCCCAGCATCCTTCAGCGGCCTCTCATTTCCCATCTCAGTCCCTGCATAGAGAAGCTCTGCCCTATTTTTCTCACTACCCCACCCTTGGTGTCTGCTCAGCCCTATGGTAGATATACAAACATCCCTCCCCTCTCAGAAACCTTCCCTTCTGGACCTACTCCGTTATCTCAGAACCCTAACCATAACCCTACCTCTCCCAACCCTAATCCTAAAGAAACCCTTGAGGGGATAGAGGAAGAGGAGCCTACTCTAGGGAAGAAGCGGAGATGTGTCAAACCAAGGACACAGGAAGTTTTCATCGATTGGGAAGAAGAATTTCAATGGCAAGACACCCTGAATATGGTGGTGATGGTCCTGGTTGGTAGGGTCAGGTGCAGGAACTACACCGTAGTAAGACTTAAGTAGTGGGTTGCGGAAATTTGAGGTCATCACCTAGTCGATCTACCTATTTCACAAACTTTTGTTTGTGGGTGGTTCACCCTGTGTTTCACATGAGTAGAACACACTAACTGGGTCTCATCCTCCTTCTAGCACATCGAAAAAGCCCCAGTTATGTTAAGGAGTCGGAGTTCGCTTTTTGATTCGGACAGAGAACAGCTTGGGGCAGGGCCAATATAGGTTCGTCTTCCTAGTCTGCCTCTCCATTTTTGGATCGAGGATATCTTCAGAAGAATTGGAAATTCTCTGGGGAAATACCTAGACTACGACAGATCCTATCTCTCTATGGGGGTCATGGCCTATGCAAGACTACTAGTTCACCTGGACATTAGAGGTGGTTTAAAAGAAAATGTCACTCTTTGTTGGAGAAACTATAACCGGATCCATATTCTGGACTATGAGGGGGTCCCCTTTCACTGTAGGTGCTACCACAAGGTTGGACACCTCTGCAAGGACTGCCCTCTCCTCACGAAATCAAAGATGGGCAATAAAGGGAAGACCTCATCAGCGGGGGGAGCTCAGAAACAGGCGGAACACTTGGATGGGGCTGATAAGATGGATACTGGTGTAGACAGATCCAAACTTGCCTTGAAGACACCGAAGAAGTACGGGAAAGCACCTCTTTGGCCACCTTCACCTCCATTGACCATGTCTAAGGCAGCCGCTAGAGTCGCGCTATCTTTGGGTATGTCCAATCCTAACCCTTGCTCTGCGTCCATCAATTATTCATCTGCACATAATAAGGAATTTGGTTTGGACTAGGACAAGCCTCATTCATGTCTAAGCCACCCGGTTTTCCCCCTCAATTCTCACATACCCGTTCCCTCTTAGATTCCCCCACAACCTTAATGGATACATTAAATGAATTAATCCCTGGATCTGACCCCGCTCCCCACAGATATCATCTCCGATCACATACTCGAGCACCAATGTCAGATGCTATTGGCATTGGACTTATTCCTTCCTCCTCCACTCCGAAGCTCCCCCAAGGCAAACCTTCCTCCCTGTCAAAAGCTAAACAGAAGGCAGGTATTGAGGTGGCCTCCGCAAAACAACTTTCACTTGATAGGGTCCTTAAAGCATAGAGCCCTCTTCAGGAGTCTCCCCCATGAAGTTTCTCTCCTTCAATTGCAGAGGGATCGCTAGTCCTGAGAAAAAACTAGCATTGAGGAGGCTTCTCCAAAAGGAGCCGATTGATCTAGTCTTCCTACAAGAAACATTGGGTGTGGCTATTAACATTTCCCCTCTATTGGAATATATGCTCCCAGGATGGAATTTCCAAGCCATTGATGTAAATGGCCTCTTGGGGTCATTTCCCTGGGATATAACCGTCGCACAATTAATCTATTGGGCACCCGGGGGGGTGTAGGGTTCATAGGGGTGGACATATACTCTACAAAGCTAGGAAATGAGATTAGAATGATAAACATATATGGTCCCTACCATCATAGAGAGAACTTTTGGGAAAGGATTTTGGCATCCAACATATTTCAATCTGATAATATCATTATAGGAGGAGACCTAAATTTCTCCCTAGGCTACTCAGAGTCTTGGGGTCACCATGCTCAAGCCAATCCCTCAGCGGGTTTCTTTGAGCTGCTCCTCGACTTACACAAGCTCATTGATATCCCATCTTCCAAACTAGCCCCAACCCAGAGGAACAAAAGAAGTGAGGAGGATAGCCTTGCCAAGAGACTGGATTGATTCCTCATCAAGGAACAAATTTTGGAGCAAGGTTTCACTTATCGCCAGTGGGTGGGATCCGGTGGACTCTTAGACCATCTGCCAATTTACCTTGAAATCCAAGGAAATATTAGCAAACCTCGAGCACCTTTCAACTTCAACTCTACATGGTTGAAAGATAACTCCTACATTTTCCTCGCCTCTGACTTTTGGAAGGCTCATCCACTGGCAAGAAGAGTAAACATCACTGAAGGGTTCGTGGCCAACCTGAAGAAATTAAAGAAGTTATCCAAGATTTGGGCTCACAACAAGAGGTGTGCTGAAGAGCATATGTTAAATGAGATCGAACTGGAGATAGCCAACCTAGAGGAAAATAGTGGAGCACCTTCGCTTCAAATGAGCTCAAGGACAAGCTCATTGAATTAACAGTCAAAAGAGGAAACATTCTCAAGGAGAGGGAGGAAACCTAGAGATTGCGGAGCAGAGCTATATGGTTGAAGGAAGGAGATGATAACTCCAATTTTTTCAACAAATTTTTATGAAAGGAAGGTCATTAATACCATTTGGAAACTGACAAATGAGCAAGGAGCTGAGGTTGATACCTTCCCTCACCTAGCTTCCCTGGCCACCTCTCACTTCAAGCAGGTCTATCAGCCCCCCTGCTAATGCTACCCTGGCAGAGGTCATTAGAGTTGCACAACTGTTCCCTCAATTCATTGAACATGAGGATGCTGAGGAGCTTAACAGAGAAGTCACTTTAGGGGAGCTAGAGGCCACTCTGAATGGTTTAAGAAGGACAAGAGTCTTGTTCCATATGGGTGGTCTGTAGAGTTCTACCTGGATTTTTTGGTCATTCTCGGACATGATCTGCTCAAGGTCATTGAGGAATGCAAGAAGACTAGACGTATGCATGGGGCTATAAACTCCACCTTCATCACCGTCATCCCCAAATCAGACAATCCATCATCCTTCAATGATTTTCGACCCATCTCCCTGTGTAACTGCCTATACAAAATCATATCCAAATTCATTGCAAATCACCTCCACCCCATCCTATCCAACCACATATCATCGGAACAATTTTTCTTCCTATAGGATCATTAGATTCCTGAAGCCATAGGCTAGCTTAGGAAGTACTTCACTCCATTCAGACCAGGAAGATCAAAGGTATGATCCTCAAAGTTGATCTCTCAAAATCCTTCAACAAGGTAAGCTAGCTTTATCTCAGAATGCTTCTTTCCCATTTAGGATTTCCTATGGGAGTCACTAAATGGATCATGTGCTGCATTACTGATATATCCTTTAGTGTACTGATAAATGGGGCTGCATTTCCCTTCTTTGGCTCTGAAAGAGACCTTAGACAAGGGTGCCCACTATCTCCTCTACTCTTTCTCCTAGTCATGGAAGGACTAAGCAGATTGATGAAGGACATGCACCATAGAGGCAGACTCTCAGGAATCAAGATATCATACAGATGTACTATAACACACCTCCTTTTTGTGGACGATGTACTAATGTTCCTAAATGGAGAGATAGGGGACCTCACCACCATCTAGAACACCATCAATCTTTTCAAAACTGCTACAAGCATGATCATTAATAGCTCTAAGTCCACCATAACGGTATCAAAATGCTCCCCCCACGAGATACACTTTGTGATGCAAAGGTTCCCTTTCACCCTGTCCCAGATAGATAGAGGCCTCTGGTTTCTGGGATATAGACTGAAACCTCTTGGATATAAAATTGTGGACTGGATATGGTTAATCTCCAAGCTTGAGAAAAGACTCAATGTATGGTATCATAAGCATCTCTCCAAGCTAGAATATTGGTTCTCATCAAAGTGCTTCTGGAGGCCACCCTTGTATATTGGATGTCCCTTGCATGGATCCCAAGAGGCATTCTCAACAGAATACAAAACCTCTATTGCAGATTCCTGTGGAAAGGCAAACAAACATGAATGATATATGCATGGGCAAGATGGGATCTTTTGTCTATCCTTAAGAAATGGGGTGGGTGGGGTATAAAGAAATTGGAGGATTTCTCCTTAGCACTAGCAGCCAAGCTAGGGTGGAAATTAATCACCACCAATAGTCTATGGACCAAAATTGCAATTGCTAAATATATTGTACCGTTAAGGCCATTGGACTGGCTGAGACAAACAAGTTGGAACAAAATTGGGGTCTCAAATATTTGGAAAGCGGCTATGAACTCAATGCCTCTTATTTGGGATGACCTAACTTGGAGAATATCTGATGGGACATTCGTTCGAATAGGCATGGCCCCTTGGATAGGATGTGGGAACGCACACCAGATACCTGAGGGCTTACTCCAGAACCTTAACGAGAAAGGAATCACACACATATTGCACATTTCAGACCGGGAGAGATCAACCTTCCTACACCAAGCTTGGAAGAAATCCCATAGCTTGCTCCTTCCTTTACAGTGGCACCAAGTTTGGAGTACTTACACTACAGCTCTCTCGGAATCTCACATTTGACTAAGAGAAGCGGAAGATGCGATCACATGGGCTATCGCAAAAAATGGTCGGTACTCCCCAAAAGAGGGGTATCTACAACTGGCCAATCGACACAAGCCACAGCACATAGAAACATGGTGGAAAGGTATGTGGAAGCTCAAAGCATCCCCCCCCGAACAAGATTACTCATGTGGTCCATACTGAAGAATAAGGTGCCAATGGGAGACAACTTGAATAGAAGAGGGGTATATGGACCTTACTGGTGCTGCCTCTGTAAGGATAGCACTAAATCTTTGGATCACCTCTTCCTCTCTTGTCTATCACAATTGATCTTTGGAACTCCATTCTATCTCACAGACTCTCATCTATCAATTAGAGGGGTCTGACAACCAAGGAGGTATGGGCAAATTGGTGGACATCTGTAACATCACCCAAAGCTAGAAACCTCCCCCTACTCATTAGTTGGGAAATATGGATATCCAGGAACCACACTATCTTTCAGGACATCACCCTCCATTGGCCATCCATCATAGCTAGAATTATAGCCTATCCAAGAACCACACTATCTTTCAGGACACCGCCCTGCATTGGCCATCCATCATAGCTAGAATTACAACCGACTATAGTTCACTACCCGAGGATGAGGCCACCCCTCCACTCAGAACCATCATCCCTAAGTCCATTGATCACTCACAACCCTGGGCATATTTTGATGGATCAACACAAGAAACAGGATGTGGAGATGGGGCTATCCTCTATGTTTAAGATACACATTACTATCATATTCAAATGGGACTTGGAAATGGAACAAACAACTTTGCTGAACTCATCACTACCAAATATCTCATACAATTTGCAATTGAAAAAGACTGTCATAATCTACAAGTTTTTGGTGACTCAAAAACTGTCTGCAATTGGATTAATAAAACATCAACATGTCATGCATTCACATTGCAACATATATTGGATGAGGTGCATATATGCATCACATATTTTGACAATTTTTCTTGTCACCGTATTTACAGGGAATGGAACTCCATCGCTGACAAACTTTCCAAAACGGCAACGATCAGGCCATGCAACATCTAGATGATCCAGGAGTAGTCGGGAGGTGAACAGTTCTAGTACTACCACTGTCCATATATGGACCAGGCAGATCAGGCTCAACAGGAGCCTAAAATCATTTGATAAATGACCATTTTATTTCTGTTTATATTTACTATGTTTATATGTAATCAGTACATGTCCTTAGGAGTACTCTCTGCATAGAGTAAAAAATTTTGAAGTTTATTTATACAACGCTATTAAAAGACTGTCTCCCTGCGTGGAGAAGATATTTTTGGTTCTTAAATTTTGGATTGGAACACAGCCACTATATTTCATATGCTCATAGCATCTACAGCATGTAATTTTCCTATTAATGAAAATTACGATTTTTCCAAGGGGAAAAAAATAATTAATATATATTGATATTAATATAATATTATATGATTATATATATATATATAGGCCCTAACATCATATAACTTTGACATAGTTTCTATATATATTAGTTGTGATTATTTTGAAAGGTTGTAGGCTTATTTTGAGGTTAATTTTTTAACAAAATCATCACTGAAATTTTGGTGAAAAAAAATGTCAAATAACATTCCTCAAGGAGACCAGGGATACATGCAGGGATCAACATCGAGGGCATCTAGTGATGATGGAAAATGTTATTTCCCTTTTAGAAATTGCAAAGGCTTGAGGCCAAGGATAATTCTAATAAAATCAACTAAAATGCATTTTAGAGACTATGTAGATGATGAAGGAAGATATGAATATCACCCATTTGTATGTTATTTATTATATGTAATTTTATTGTATATTGTTTTTGTAAATGTTTATATGTATGTTGTATTTTAGATTGTATTTCTTTGTATTGTAAATTGTATTATATTTCTATTCTTTTGGGAGGTGTTTAAACTATGTTGTCATCTTGAAGTGGACTAGAAATATTACTTGATTATTTTTGTTAGGATCGATTAAGGGGTTAGGTCAAGTTAGGGGTTAATTAAAACATGGGCTTATGGATAATGGGTTATTAATATTAAGGGTTTATGGGTTAGGGGTTAAGGGCTTAAGGGTTAGGAATTTAAGGGCTTAGGGGAATGGGGTTAAGGTGTTATGGTATTAATGTATGTTTAGGGGGTTAATTTAGACCTAGAGGATTTATAGGTTCATCATGGGTTTCTATGGATCATTATTAATAGGTTTTTAAAGTATATTATGCAAAATATGACATTAAGAAATACTATGACATTATGATGAAGAATGAAAAATAAGATCAATATGTTGTTTATTGTGGTCATGACTATATATCTCAGAAAGTGTCTCACTTCAACCTACATGTCAAGAAAAGTAACATATTTCTTAGATTTTTTCAACATATTCTTAAATATATTGATAAATTGCACAAGCATCATCACTGATTTGTTGTCTTTGTTTCTTGGTCTCGCCTAATTAGTTTTCTTTCTCTTTATCTTTGTTGCCTTCGTTTTCGTGATATATTATATTTATAAATTGTTGTTATAACGACATTTCAATATTTTCTATATATACTAGTATTAATTTATTGATTGTAGTTGTATAGTAGCAACCCCCAGGGCATTGCTCGAAGAGGAAGACGTGGTTGTAGTACAAGCTCCTATTCAAGAACATGGAGTGATTAATATTAAGGATCAAGATAATGATCCTATGGAAGAAGATAATGATGTTGATAACATAGTTGAAGGATATGAGACAAATAGATTGATCCATGACACATTTAATAATGTTGGAATGGATGATGCTGACAACCAGTATGATGACCATTCTTTCAATTTACCTGTACTTGAGATGGAAAATAAACCTCTTTATGAAGTCTAAAAAACATCTCTTCTCTTTGTTGTATTATTGCTGGTCAACTTAAAAGTGGTGAATAGTTTGTCAAATACATGTGTGACATAACTCCTAAGGTATGTAATATATTTTGTGACATTTAGTACTATATACATGATAAAGAAATTAATTTTTCAGTTGTTTTTAATGTGAATACATTCATCTACATCATTTCATTCATTTATAACATTTGGATACAATATGTATGATTAATAATTTTTATTACATTAACCAATACTATTTATTTATTTTTTTTTTTTTTTTTTTTATGTTGTAGATTATTTTTTATGAAACCAGCTCACAAAAAGATAGAAAAGATAGATGAACACCTTATAAATCAGTGTCTTCGAGGGGGAAACCTCCTTTACATTACACAAATGAACAATTCTTGGATGATACAAATGACAAGATCTCCTTTCTATATATAGGAGTCTAAGGGGTCATAATATAATCAGAGCCGACATAACAATAATAATGTAAAGGCACAATAATAACAATAGTGGGCTTCTATGGGGCACAATAATAACAATATGGGGACTACATGGGCACAAGAATATAATAAGGGGGTTGTACTAATAACAATAAGGGGTTACACTAGTAGTATAGGGACCTAACATGCCCCTTTCCTTCCAAAAGTGTTGTCCTCAATGCTTGAGTAGTTCTTGATGCTTCTATATAAAATTCTCATCCAACATGTGGAATCTTCAACAGGTAAGTTATTCCACTTGATGAGATGCTATGAAATTGATCGATTTCGTAGCTTTTGACTTCTCTGTTCTATGAATGCTTCAGGTTCCAATATGATTTTTCCTTCCTTGTCAAGTTCTGGCAATATTGTTGGAACTGGGATCATCGGCAACTTTTGAATGAGTTCCCACCCTCCTTCGTCATTCTTCCATTCATACCTTGCTTTGTTTATCAAATTTGGTTGGATAATTATACCAACCTCTGACATTTCTGCAACCATATGTTCAATTTCACTCCTTTGGGCATATGGATATCTATAAGGCCTGATGTTTGGAGGAACACTTCCTAGAATAAAATGAATAGCATAATCATGATGAAGAATACGTGGGAGACCTTTGGGAGTCTCAAATACCTTGGAATGATTGTCCAAGACTTTTTGGAGATCTGGAGAAATACATGATTTCGATGTGGGAACCATTAGTGAACATAATTGTACAATTACGCCTCTTTGTTCTTTCTTTAGAAGGTTTGTCATTCTGTTAGAGCTTATTATCTTTCCTGGTTTCCTTGTGATACCCCTTAATTCAAATTCCTTTTCTTCTGAAGAAAATTTCATGAAAAGTTCTTGAAAATTAGAAGCTCTTGTACCCAAGGATTGTAGTCATTGGACTCCTAGTACAACATCAGTACCACCCATTGGAACGAAAAGAATTGGGCTATTCAATACATATTCTACCATGTATAGCTTAATGTTATGGCACTTCCCAAAGCAATTTATGGTTCCTCCACTTACAACTGTCACTTGATGCTCTGGTTCTGGATATAGGAAGACGTTCAATTCCTTGGCTATCTTACAATTACTAAAATTATGGGTACTACCTTAATCAATCAACACTATTACCTTTTTCTTCTTGATATGTCATTCTATCTTTATAGTTTGAGGAGTGATAATTCCGACCAATGCATTACAAGATATGGTCAGATTCATTTCTTCTTTCTCTGGGGTTGGTTCCTGGTGAGTATCCTTTTCTTTTGATGTTTCTTCATACTTTTCTTCCTGATATTTCATTGCTTGAACCTTCTTCTTCTTGATATGTCCTTCTATATTGAGAGTTTTAGGTGTGGTAATTCCTGCCATTGCAATACAAGATATGGTCGAATTCATTTGTTCTTTCTCTAGGGTTGGTTCCCAGTGTATATTCTCTTCTTTTGACGTTTCTTGATCCTTTTCATCATTAGGAGGCATTTCTTGTAGCATCTTTGTCCCACCTTCCTTCAAACCTTCCATGTCTTTCTTCAAATCTTCCATACCTTTCTTCCAATATGATTTCATACCATTGATATCACCTTCCATGGCATAGATAAAACTATTTATCTTTTGCTTCTCTAGAATATCATTTATCCTTATATTCAATTGTTGAAAGTCCTCAATGTGTTTAGCCATTGAACCCTTTTGTTTGATATTTATCAATTGGCTAAAGAAGGTGTTGCTCTTGGTATCCTCATAATGTGCTATCATTTCATCCATGAAAATTGACCACGTGACAAGTGGTTTATGAGAACAAATCTCTTTATACCATAAAATTTGATTTGGTTCTAAATAATTATATGCAATACATACCTTTTGTAACAGTGGTACACCATGTAGATCAAAATATTTCTCCATCTGTAGTATCCAATTTACCGGATCCTTGCCATCAAACTTCCTCATCTCGCTTTTTCTTGATTTTAGGAGCTTGATCTTGAAATGTCTGTAACTCTTTAATTTCGGATCTTTAAGTTCTAAAAATTTGGCCTGTAATATCTCTCCGAGTCCTCTTTCTAACTCTGCAAGTCTGATCAATATTGGATTCTCCAAGGAAGAGTTATTCCAAATCTCCCATGGTGACCTGATTATAGACAAGTTCAGTAGAGCGAAATTGTATGAAGTTCCACGTGTCACTGCTTCAACCTTAGTACCTGAAACTGATATACCAAAAAATACAGGCCGTCCTCTTTCTAAAAATTCTTACGAAATGTCAATCTGATGTTCATAACAAAAGTTATGACGATTTTCCCCAGGTCACCCATTTGGAATGTAATTCGAGAGTCTGCAAAAACCCTAACTTCCTCAGATCATATCTCCAAAAATATAGTGCGACAAGCTCTGAAATTTCGAACCAAAGTTCACAATGCTTTAAGGTGAAATGGGTTTTTTATAGATTCTAAAACATCGTAGAAAAAAGTTATAGCGAAAATTCCATGATGACTTGTTTGGAGCAGCAAAACCCTAGAATCCAAAGCTCTGATACCAAATGTTATGAAACCAGCTCACAAAAAGATAGAAAAGATAGATGAATGCCTTAGAAATCAGCCTCTTCGAGGGGGAAACCTCCTTTACATTACACAAATGAACAATTCTTGGATGATACAAATGATAAGATCTCCTTTCTATATATAGGAGTCTAAGGGGTCATAATATAATCAGAGCCGACACAACAATAATAATGTAAGGGCACAATAATAACAAAAGTGGGCTTCTATGGGGCACAATAATAATAATATGGGGACTACATGGGCACAACAATACAATAAGGGGGTTGTACTAATAAGAATAAGGGGTTACACTAGTAGTATAGGGACCTAACATTATTAGGTGAATTTCTATTACCACTGTCAAATGTTTTACCTCATATGTACCAAGATTTACATGTCGCTATGAAAGATATTGGAATGGAGTATCAAGTTATTCACGAATGTCCTAATGATCATATTCCCCATTATAAATAACATGTGTTGAAAGAAAATGTTGAAAATTTGATGAGAGTAGATATCAAACCGATAAAGTAACAAAAAAGGTGCCTCGCAAGGTTCTTAGTTATATTCCCATAATTCCATGTCTGTGACAATTTTTTAGGTGCAAAAGCATAGAAAAACTTATGCATTACCATTCAAGGAATAGAAGTGAATATGGTGTACTTTGAATGCCTACAGATGGATTTTCATTTAGGAAAATAGAGGAAAAGTGGTCAGAGTTTAAAAGAGAACCTCATAATCTTAGGCTTTCATTAGCAGCTGATAGTGTCAATCAATTTGGAGAGGCTAGATATACTTACTCAATTGGCTCATTTTTGTTATCAACAATAACATTCCTCCATGGAAGTTAATAAAGAGGGAGCACATAATGTTGACAATGATCGTTCGAGGTATTAATTTGTTTAGAATAATTTTTTTGTAGCACAATAACATCTTATTTGTCTTGTTTGTTTCATAATTATGTCCTATATTTTTCTGTTAATTTATTCATATATGTTCAATTATGCCTTATAATTATGTTTTGTAATTTTTTGTATTTACTCATATATGTAGTAATTATGTATGTATGTTCAATCAATTAGGTAAGTATTAGGTCAAACATATGAATGTATATATTGAGCCTCTTATCGATGAATTAGTGGAGTTATGTAACAATGTCACTATGTATGATATCTCTAGAGCAGTAGTTGCACAATGTGAATTTAAATTCCATGCAATTCTTGTATGGAAAATTCATGAGGCCTAGGGCTAACACATTTATGTGGTATGTTATAATGTTACCCTGCACTTTAATAGTGTTTAAGTTTATGAAGTTCATTTCAAGTACATTTTTTAAATAGTTTGATCTTCATTGTACATACTTAAAATAATTGATATAAAAATTATTCCATTTCTTTTAGGTTTTTAGATAAAGGGTAAATTTTCTTGTCTAGTTCGTGGTCTTAAGATGAAATCTCATTGTTCAAGAAGCTTAGTAAAGGAGGTGTTTGACGAGTATAGGCACTTCTTTTCTAGAAACCATAGGTACCAAAGTGTTGAAAAACTTCTTTCCAATGAGAAAGAAGAGACTAGATTAAGACCACAGTGAATGACACATCATGCATGGAAGTTGCAATATCATATAGTCTCTAAAGTTATGGATCGAATTTTCTAGGTATCACTATACATTATATGTTTGGATTATTTTATCTTCTTATGGCATTTTCTTCATTGTAGTAATTGATAGGTTATATTTTTGTTATAATATATTTAACTATGATTCACATTGTAGGTTGTGAAGGTATTAATAACATGACACTTCCACGAGGACTATAAAGTTCTCCCAAGCAATTCAAATGACTCCCCTACTATGAGCACCTAGAAATTGTTGATTTGTTTGATACAATGCACATTGGGAAGAATGTAACATAGAACTTATGGGGAATCTTAGATGGAAGGAGAGATAAAGAAATAATTGCCAATTTTTGTAATGACATTAAGGAGGTCGACTATGCATTGCAAAGTGTGATTCATGAAAATAGCGATGGGGATGGCCAAAATATAAGAACCCTTCCATGGTTATTGATAGAGCAGCAAAGCAAGCATGTTAAAGAGGTTATTGAAAAATTTAAATTTCCAACTGGATTTTCTTCAAACATAAGGAATATCCTAACAAAGAAAGGTAAACTAGGTGGGGTAAAAACTCATGATTGCATACATTCATTAAGGCAATTATTTTGGTGTATATATATTTTGTACATTGGTGAAACATCTTGTTAATTAGTATTTTTTTTCTACTAATTTGGGAAAAAATAATGATTGATCATTATTTTTGTTATTGTATGTTATACCTTTATCTCTCCTCGAAACTTTGACAACAATGTCAAACAAGTTATATATGATCTTGGAAAATACATGAGGTAATTGGATATTTATGTGCAAAGTCTAATTTTTTCAACAAGTTGTTGTGTCACACATTTTTGGATGCATGTGTTTTTCTTGTCATCATGTACTATATTATAATTTTTTTGTTGAAACCTGTGATTTTCTTGCTTCATTGGTAGATGGTTGACATCTAAAGAAATTGATAAAGAAGATATAAAGTATTGGAGAAAACAAATTCTCTGTCTAATGTGTGAAATGAAAAAGTATCTACTTCCAACATTTTTCAATGCACAAGAACACTACCTCATACATCAAGTCGAGGAGATTGAATAGAGTGGACCTATACACACAAGATAAATGTGGATGGTTGAGAGGCATTTGAAATCATTGAAGGCTTTGGTCATATAAAGAGCACATCTTAAGGGTTCTATGGTAGAGGGATATATGGTATATCATACCATGGTTTATATTAGTCAATATAGTGATGAAATAGGAAATAGTATTAATGTCTTGGATCACATTTGGTATGTCAATTCCATCGACAATTTTGAAGGGGAGCACCTATTAGGGAAAGGTAGAATGATCAAACCGAGATGTAAGTAAATATATATTAGAGATTCATAACACATTTGACTTTTTTGTTTTTATGTATATCATACTTATTTAATTTTTAGTCTTCCCACATAATCTGTTATTATGAAGGTATAACATGGTAACTAATTATATGTGTGTGAATTGTTTTATTTTAATACATTCAGTAGAGAGTGGGATGCAATACATTTATACATTGCAAACAATCAATATTAAATGAAGTTATGGATTAAACGGTGCAAACAAGCTAATAATGGTAGGTTATCATGGTATGGTGTATCTACATTGGTTAAAGAATTAAACGTAGTGGAGATATCAATATTACACAGAGGGAAATTGATTTAGCATATGGGTTAAAAGATTACCAGGTAAGCATATTCATCCATACTACTTATTTTTTTTACATTGATGCATCCGGCATGTTTTTCTCTTAATTTTCAAATTTTGTAAGTATAAATATGTATGCTTATCAATTAACAATGCATTTTTTTATGTTTTTGATGTAGTCTAGCTGAAACACAACAACAAAATGTGGGGCAATGGCCACAAATTTCACATCAAAAGGATGGTTGAAAAGATGAAAAATTCTGATAGAGGGATAATTGCAGTATTTCAAGTTATCAATGTTCCCTCCAGAGTTGAAAGACATCTAGTTTTCTCTGAGAATAAATACTATGGGTATCTACATGATATACTTGAGTGTGACTTTGAATCGTTCAAAATAGCTGTGTTCGATGTCAAATTATTTAGGCTACAAATCCATGAACGTGACCCTCATAGAATTGTTATTGAGCATGCTAGTGGATTTACCATGGTTGATACAAAGAATATTAAGCTAGGATCATAGCGATATGTTCTTCCAAGCCAATTTGAATAGGTATTTTATGTAGAAATTCTAGGTAAAGTGGGTTGGTCATATGTTGTTAGATATGATCCCACAGGAAGGCTCGTAAAGTATAATGTAGCAGCAAAAGATGGTGTAGAGGAGTAGGGGGTTCATGCAATGTCAGAAGAAGATGCAAAAGAAGTTCAAGGAATATATGTTAGTTGAGACAATGATAATTTGGATGAACTATAGGATATTGTCATTGTGTCAGATGAAGAACTTGAAGAAGTAAAAAAAAATGTAGATGAGCTTGTTCCAGATGATGTCATACTAGATGATGACGATGATGATGATGATGTTGATATGGCGAATCCTTTGTACATGAAATTTGAATTGGATGATACAGTTGATGAGAAGGATGTTGAAGAATATTAATGATATCAAAATGTTGAAAAGTACAAGATATGTATTTATATGTTTTCAGTTGGTTTGTTCTCTTTTGTTCACCTTCAATTTTTTTTCCAAGTTTTTATGTTTATATTATAGTAGATAGATCGTGTATTAGAGAATTGAGAATGATGTGGTGGGGGTGGGTGTGGGGGGGGGGGGGGGGGGGGGGGGGTAAGGGCCATATGAGCTTACATCTTCACTTTATTGGCCTTATTAAGTAGACAATATATTATTCTTCAAACAAAGACTCAAAGCTCATTTATGTTTACACCATAATTTTCAATTTTGACTTTAATGGTTCATTAAGCAGACATACCGGGCGATTTGGGCGATGAGTGAACTAAGTGACATTGTGGTCGGGCAGACATACCAAGTAAGGTTAACCCATGACTACCCATCAATTGAGTTCCCACTAAGGTGTCTCATAATGATTTTTAGAAAATTGACTAAATTAATGTTTAGGTGATAAAATCTGGTTTATAGTTGTTTGATTATGCAGCATGGTCATACAAACAAATGATAATTTTTGTTTATCACTGATTAGATAATTATTTGTGTTGATTTCTTTACATAGTAGGGTGAAATCCTGCACCCTAGATGCACCCGCACAAAGGTGGATTGGTCGGGCATCCCTAGGGATGTTGTGAGTTCGGCACACAAGGGCGTCTGCCTAATAGGGGATCCGTGCGATGCGTTGGTGGGTTGACTCAACCTGGAAAGGGTTGTTGAGTTCTTTACATAGTAAGGTGAACTCATGCGCCCTAGATGCACCCACACGAAGGCAGATTGGCCAGGCACCCCTAGGGGCATCATTAGTTGGGCACGCAAGGGCGTCTGCCCAATAGGGGAGCCCGTGCGATGTGTTGGTGGGTCAACTCAACTTTGAAAGGGTCACCCGCATAAAATAAGTAAGGTAGGTCCATGACTTCCCATGAAAAAAGTTCCCACCAAGGGTTCTCATAATGATTTTTAGAAATTTGACTAAGGTAATGTTCGGGTATTAAAATTCAGTTTATAATTGATTGATTATGTAGCGTGGAACTAATAAATTATAATATTTTGTTTTCATTGATGAACTAATGATTAGTGTTCAATAATTTTCACAACAGGGTGCAAACCTACATGTTGGGCATGCCACCATGAAGGTAGAGTGCCTAGGCACTTGTTATCAAAAAATCAAGCACTGAAGGGCTGCTGATCAGGTAGACTCTGTGTAACTGTTTCAGACCAAGCTTTTGACGAAGGATTAGCCTCCCTAACCTGAGAGGGCTCTCTCAAGAAAAAGTTATTGATTTTGAATGTTGATAAGAGGGCTAACTCTTGTACAATAGATTTAATGAACTTGCTGGCTGGACAAATATACAAATACATCCATTGGGCTTATGGAGTCAAACATGCTACAGCAGACAATGATATTTCCTTTACATAGAAGTCAGGGCATGTGACATTTAAATGTTCAAAATATAACTCTTATAAAACCACAATTCATAGAAGAATACAGGAAGTCAGAGCAACATATGTGAATTCTGAGTGATTACTCCTCTAAGCAACTGAAAAAAGACATGAAGGACAAAGTAAAACAATACATCTTGAACATGGAAATGCTGTATGAATCCTGAGAAGAAAGGCATATATCTTATATTACTACAAACTGTTCTTTACACAAGCCAAAATAGCACTCTCTTTTCATAAAATATCCAACCCCTTTTACATTCATCTTTCAGCTCTATATAGAATGCTTACTCTACCTGTTTCGAGCTCCCTCCTCCAGCGTGAGGGGAGCTCAATAATTACCTATGATGACACCTACTAACTTTTAACTAATTAATAATTACAGCTGACCAGTAATTGACAGCGCTGGAATTCTAAAGCAAATAAGATTCTAATTCTACATCATGCTGGACATAGCATTTATTACAATCAAGACTCGTTCTCTGCCAAGTGGATTACTATAGCTGTAGCTTTAATGGCTTTAATTACAATGAACTTCGTTCTTTGACATCTGCGTTCCTTCTGGCGGTGGCTGTGATAGCATGAGAAGAGTATCACTAACTGTAGTGTTTAAGAGTCCTAAACCAACCATAACTCTAACTCTATCTTCTTTATAAATTGATTCCTCCTTGCAGCTTTGACACCTGGCTTTCTCTTCGTTCAGCTGAGATGGCATGAGATGGGCAATTAATGTCCCATGCTGGCTTTGAACACCGAAGGCTTTAATCTGTTCTGTGTTGGCTGAGAATAACCCTAAATTCTCGGTTCTGGTCCCCCATCACCGAGTATGCAGCAGTAGTTACCTTAAGCCTTTAATAACCCAAGAATATAGGATATTACCATGTTACTGATATGCTGGAGGCTTCCTTGGTAGACAGGTGTGCCAACCAAAACTTTTCGTATGCAGCTCTGCGTTTAAAATCACCACCTACAGCAGTTTCGTAGCGCGCTACGAAACTGCTGTGTAATTTAAAAAACACAGTCTTCCTCCTAAAATTTGATTGTCTTCAAGTAACAAGGAAGAAGAGATGTATGCCAATCATTGACAATGAAAATAAAACCCTCCCCATGAGGTCCACTAAAGTGTTCACTGCTTGAGAGCTTAATAATCTTTGGAGCTTCAATAGCTGCCTGACATAAGAGGCTAAAACGAAATTCATTGTCTTGAGTTTTTATCCCTGAACAAAAGATAACTGCCTCAGAAGGTTTATGATCTTCTGATTCAACACCATCGTCTGTTAAAATGCCACATTCCGCTGCAATTGCTTTAGCTGTGTTAATATTGTCACCAATGACCATCCTCACTGTAATACCTGCCATATCATGCTGTGGAGATGCTTTCTCAGATATGACTTCCATTAATTCACTCAGTTCCATGCCGAAGTCAATCAAAGAAACAACAATACATCTGTTGCAGAAGAAATCAAGCTTTGTCATGCGAATGTTCATCTGAGTGTTTGTTCCATCATAGTGAGGAGAATTGGGCTACGAGTTACAATTATCTGTTTTGGCTGCTCCTCAACAGGCAATGAACGTACCAATGCAGCTACTTCTTCAGCTGTCTTCCATTTAGCCAGTTGACCAAGACGCTTCTGTCCTGCCCACACACTAGTATGGATAACCTTTAAAAATAGTTACCCTGTCCTCGGGTTGAATATGAAAATTGCTCCATTGATAGGCTTCGTTGTAAGATTTCCTTCAAAAGTTTTATGGATTGTGACACGATACACATTTATATCATCCACAAACCATATAATTTGGTTGCTGAAAATCTCTCCATAGTTTTGAGATGACAAATACGGTTCTGTTGGCTCCGAAGAATAAAGTTGCAGGCCCTTTCTTATGCGCTCCCTTAACACATACAAGGCAGGATTTGACTTCATTATTTTATTCATAGCTTGGGCCAAAAGAGGCTTTGAACCAGGAAACCAATTACCAAATGCAGAATGTAAATTGTAAGCAAGATCGATTGCAATCATAACACCAGTGGGTGATGGATAAATTGACATATTATCTGTTGTATAGTCTAAGAATTTGGCTCTCGTATACCGTTCACGGTCATGAGAATCATAGTCTTCCCACCGAAGTTGCACATCAATCCAATATTTATTACTTGCCTTCTGATCAAAAACATCCTTAGACTCTGCCACAAGGCTGGGCTTGCATTCTCCAGAAGACCGAAGGAATTGTCAATCAAAACATGCCACTACGCTCCCTGCCAATCATTCTGCGCACTAAAATTAGCACCATTTCCATTTCCTTGAGGATCCAATCCATCAAGATACCGACTATGTGGATGCATATAGATCAACCAAATGGGCAACCCTATCTCCTCCAGCGCCATTTGTATTATCACTTAAATCTCCATGCACAAGTTTGCATTTCTGATATATGGTACGCATCATGATGACAACCTTCTTTTTCCTTTTCTTGACAGCCTTGGGAATTTTCATTTTTCGAGCTTCTCTCTTTTCTGCCTTCACCATCCTCTTATGCTCCTTCCGAACTGCTCTTCTATCAACTTGTTGGCTTTCACTCAAAGAAGATTTGTTATCCCCAGTTTCTGAAACCACATCATCCTCGGAAGCACTTGAGCTACTCTGCTCAGATTCTGTTATCATATTTTCTAAATCTCTATCCAATCCTTCTCCGGATATTTGATCAGCAGAGATTGAAACTGGAAAAGAATCTTCAATCTCCCTGGCAGGCTGATCATTCACATTATCCAAGATGGCAGGAATAAGGCGCACCCCAGAAAGGTCCTCTTTCAAACCGGTAATTGTTTGATAGTATATTCCTTCAGTATTATTGCCACTGGTAATCCGATCTATATGCTTTTCAAAATCTTGTACCTGATCTAATGTTCTCGGGATGAAGGACTGAACAAATTCATGCCTTAGACTTCCTCTGACTTCACCTTGACTACTGGATCCTGCACATATGGAGATAAATAACAATAAGGACTGAGATCACTAGTAACAGGCGGGTAATATGAGCTTGACGGAGCTTCAATTCCCAAGTACCACGGTTGACTATGAGATGGCAGAGGATTATGATACCGATCACCACTGTAATCAGAAGTATTTACATGAGAAGATGAAACAGAATGCTCAGGTAAGTAAGGGACGTAGTAACAAGAAGGATCATAGTAATATTCATTTGGACCCATTGAATCGTATTGTTCAGAGCCACTTTCTGGATATGTATATGGCAGGGCAGAGGCTCGGAGCTCTGAATTAGTTGAGGATTGCATGGGGTATGACATACAAGAATAAGAGCTGCTTCCGTATTCGTTGTTCATTCTAAACATTGATGATGGTGGCGGTGAAACCAGCTGTTCAAGATGCCCAAGCATGTGTCAAACTTTGCGAAATGAGCTTGCAGAATCTTTACAACTTCGATTGAAACATAAAGCGAAATAAGGATCAGGTAACCATAAAGTATCAATTTTTCTTGCCAGCTGTCATCTGTACACATATCTTCTTCTTCTCCTTATCTAAATCTCTGAACTGCAATGATTTCCGGTAACCACTGAAGCAAGCTGTTGAGAGAAGCTAGGCTTGCCATCCAACATATGTGCAAGCAGACCAACGTACCCTGCCTCCCCTAATGCTCTCTTTCTGGCGGTGATAGATTACAAATGGCCGAGGCTACCAACTCTTGAATTGCAGAAAATCCATTTTTGAGGAGAACTATGAGCTGCTTAACAAATCCAGAGGACCTCAAAAGGTTTCTAGATAATATGAATTGCGAGAGGCTGTGTATTCGAACAAATCCTCAATTTCGTAGCGCAACCAGTGCAAAATATGAATTATGCGCTACGAAACCACCGAAACATGTTGCGCTGCGAAAACACTTTGTCCTTAAGCTAGTCTGAGCAACCAGGCAACAAAATTTTCAGTGATAACAGTGGCTCCACTTGGGATAGTGTGCCCTTGTGGTACACTAAGAACCTGCAGTTCCAGTGCCTTATAAAATTTATTTGACAAACAGAAATTTGCTTGACCAGCATGACTATAGGAGAAAGAAAGCTATTTCTACTGAAAGATGCTCAGTTGACCTTGAGCTTATTTTGCATTTACCTCTACCTACCTACCCTAACAATTTCAACTTCTTTCTGCTCAATCAATATGAAATTTCCAATGTAGCCAATCCTCTGTTTTATCTGATATTTGATTTCTTTGACTGCATTGGAGTTCAGAGCCACTCTGATAGTGTGATGACCGCTGCCACTGAAATTGTCTCTGATCTTTATAGGAAAACTGAAACACTGAAGAGTAAAACTCTTCCATGTAATCAGCTATAGGATCCCAAAATATATGATCAGCTTGATGATTCTTGTAACTTTCAGGTTGTGCAAACTGATCTTCAACAACAATATACAGCTCCTTAAACGTGAAAGAGAAAGGAAGTGGCACTCTCTCCTTGTGTTCTGCAGAGAAAGGAAGCGGCACTCTCTCTCTCTCCTTGTGTTCTATCATAGAAAACTTCTGAAAATAATGATCATGATTATGAAAACTGTATGCCTGAATTTGACCTTCTAAGCCCTCAATTTCTTTCTCAATGTCCTCAGCAACTTCATCCAAAAATCTCATCTTATCCTCTGCTTTACAGTCAAATGACTTTAGATACGAGGACAAGGACAAAGAAAAATTTTCACCTATTTCTTCATTAATATGATCATCATTCCATTGTTTGAAACCCTCAACTGAAGGAGAGTTTGCCACCACCTCTGACCTATCTATCCATTCCTCCAAAAACATAAGCCATAAGTCTTGAAATGACTTAACGGATTTGATAGGAAAACTTTCAATCCATTGTTTGCATTTCCCTTGAAGTGAATCATAAAATAACATAATGCAAACATCCTCATGTTTAACTCTAAGAAGCTCAGCAAAATGACAGAAATCTGAGATATGCTTTAGAGTTAAACTCAAATCTTCTCCATTAAATTTGGGACCATTCCTTAAAAAATATGCATCCTTGGGAAAATGATTTGGGAAACCATGAATTCCTGAAAAATCTATGCATGCATACCTTGAAGTAAGAATGGTAGCATCTGGGTCCTTCATAACTCCAGTGGAATCACCATGAACCTATGAGTTTCGAATTCTTCAACAATGGAGTCGCCAAGGTAGATTTGCAGCCTCAAAAACCTTCTAAGCTCCTGCTACCTTCAGAAGTTCAACTTCATAATTTCGGGAATGAGTAATCTTCAGACTCCCGGCAGACGCACCAAAATGTTATCACAAAATCAAGCACTGAAGGGCTGCTGATCAGGTAGACTCTGTGTAACTGTTTCAGACCAAGCTTTTGACTAAGGATTAGCCTCCCTAGCCTGAGAGGGCTCTCTCAAGAAAAAGTTATTGATTTTGAATGTTGATAAGAGGGCTAACTCTTGTACAATAGATTTAATGAACTTGCTGGCTGGACAAATATACAAATACATCCATTGGGCTTATGAAGTCAAACATGCTACAGCAAACAATGATATTTCCTTTACATAGAAGTCAGGGCATGTGACATTTAAATGTTCAAAATATAACTCTTATAAAACCACAGTTCATAGAAGAGTACAGGAAGTCAGAGCAACATATGTGAATTCTGAGTGATTACTCCTCTAAGCAACTGAAAAAAGACATGAAGGACAAAGTAAAACAATACATCTTGAACATGGAAATGCTGTATGAATCCTGAGAAGAAAGGCATATATCTTATATTACTACAAACTGTTCTTTACACAAGCCAAAATAGCACTCTCGTTTCATAAAATATCCAACCCCTTTTACATTCATCTTTCAGCTCTATATAGAATGCTTACTCTACCTGATTCGAGCTCCCTCCTCCAGCGTGAGGGGAGCTCAATAATTACCTATGATGACACCAACTAACTTTTAACTAATTAATAATTACAGCTGACCAGTAATTGACAGTGCTGGAATTCTAAAGCAAATAAGATTCTAATTCTACATCATGCTGGACATAGCATTTATTACAATCAAGACTCGTTCTCTGCCAAGTGGATTACTATAGCTGTAGCTTTAATGGCTTTAATTACAATGAACTTCGTTCCTTGACATCTGCGTTCCTTCTGGCGGTGGCTGTGATAGCATGAGAAGAGTATCACTAACTGTAGTGTTTAAGAGTCCTAAACCAACCATAAGTCTAACTCTATCGTCTTTATAAATTGATTCCTTCTTGCAGCTTTGACACCTGGCTTTCTCTTCGTTCAGCTGAGATGGCATGAGATGGGCAATTAATGTCCCATGCTGGCTTTGAACACTGAAGGCTTTAATCTGTTCTGTGTTGGCTGAGAATAACCCTAAATTCTCGGTTCTGGTCCCCCATCACCGAGTATGCAGCAGTAGTTACCTTAAGCCTTTAATAACCCAAGAATATAGGATATTACCATGTTACTGATATGCTGGAGGCTTCCTTGGTAGATAGGTGTGCCAACCAAAACTTTTCATATGCAGCTCTGCATTTAAAATCACCACCTACAGCAGTTTCGTAGCGCGCTACGAAACTGCTGTGTAATTTAAAAAACACAGTCTTCCTCCTAAAATTTGACTGTCTTCAAGTAACAAGGAAGAAGAGATGTATGCCAATCATTGACAATGAAAATAAAACCCTCCCCATGAGGTCCACTAAAGTGTTCACTGCTTGAGAGCTTAATAATCTTTGGAGCTTCAATAGCTGCCTGACATAAGAGGCTAAAACAAAATTCATTGTCTTGAGTTTTTATCCCTGAACAAAAGATAACTGCCTCAGAAGGTTTATGATCTTCTGCTTCAACACCATCGTCTGTTAAAATGCCACATTCCGCTGCAATTGCTTTAGCTATGTTAATATTGTCACCAATGACCATCCTCACTGTAATACCTGCCATATCATGCTGTGGAGATGCTTTCTCAGATATGACTTCCATTAATTCACTGAGTTCCATGCCGAAGTCAATCAAAGAAACAACAGTACATTTGTTGCAGAAGAAATCAAGCTTTGTCATGCGAATGTTCATCTGAGTGTCTGTTCCATCATAGTGAGGAGAATTGGGCTACGAGTTACAATTATCTGTTTTGGCTGCTCCTCAACAGGCAATGAACGTACCAATGCAGCTACTTCTTCAGCTGTCTTCCATTTAGCCAGTTGACCAAGACGCTTCTGTCCTGCTCACACACTAGTATGGATAACCTTTAAAAATAGTTACCCTGTCCTCGGGTTGAATATGAAAATTGCTCCATTGATAGGCTTCATTGTAAGATTTCCTTCAAAAGTTTTATGGATTGTGACACGATACACATTTATATCATCCACAAACCATATAATTTGGTTGCTGAAAATCTCTCCATAGTTTTGAGATGACAAATACGGTTCTGTTGGCTCCGAAGAATAAAGTTGCAGGCCCTTTCTTATGCGCTCCCTTAACACATACAAGGTAGGATTTGACTTCATTATTTTATTCATAGCTTGGGCCAAAAGAGGCTTTGAACCAGGAAACCAATTACCAAATGCAGAATGTAAATTGTAAGCAAGATCGATTGCAATCATAACACCAGTGGGTGATGGATAAATTGACATATTATCTGTTGTATAGTCTAAGAATTTGGCTCTCGTATACCATTCAAGGTCATGAGAATCATAGTCTTCCCACCGAAGTTGCACATCAATCCAATATTTATTACTTGCCTTCTGATCAAAAACATCCTTAGACTCTGCCACAAGGCTGGGCTTGCATTCTCCAGAAGACCGAAGGAATTGTCAATCAAAACATGCCACTACGCTCCCTGCCAATCATTCTGCGCACTAAAATTAGCACCATTTCAATTTCCTTGAGGATCCAATCCATCAAGATACCGACTATGTGGATGCATATAGGTCAACCAAATGGGCAACCCTATCTCCTCCAGCGCCATTTGTATTATCACTTAAATCTCCATGCACAAGTTTGCATTTCTGATATATGGTATGCATCATGATGACAACCTTCTTTTTCCTTTTCTTGACAGCCTTGGGAATTTTCGTTTTTCGAGGTTCTCTCTTTTCTTCCTTCACCATCCTCTTATGCTCCTTCCGAACTGCTCTTCTATCAACTTGTTGGTTTTCACTCAAAGAAGATTTGTTATCCCCAGTTTCTGAAACCACATCATCCTCGGAAGCACTTGAGCTACTCTGCTCAGATTCTGTTATCATATTTTCTAAATCCCTATCCAATCCTTCTCCGGATCTCTGATCAGCAGAGATTGAAACTGGAAAAGAATCTTCAATCTCCCTGGCAGGCTGATCATTCACATTATCCAAGATGGCAGGAATAAGGCGCACCCCAGAAAGGTCCTCTTTCAAACCGGTAATTGTTTGATAGTATATTCCTTCAGTATTATTGCCACTGGTAATCCGATCTATATCCTTTTCAAAATCTTGTACCTGATCTAATGTTCTCGGGATGAAGGACTGAACAAATCGATGCCTTAGACTTCCTCTGACTTCACCTTGACTACTGGATCCTGCACATATGGAGATAAATAACAATAAGGACTGAGATCACTAGTAACAGGCGGGTAATATGAGCTTGACGGAGATTCAATTCCCAAGTACCACGGTTGACTATGAGATGGCAGAGGATTATGATACCGATCACCACTGTAATCAGAAGTATTTACATGAGAAGATGAAACAGAATGCTCAGGTAAGTAAGGGACGTAGTAACAAGAAGTCTCATAGTAATATTCATTTGGACCCATTGAATCGTATTGTTCAGAGCCACTTTCTGGATATGTATATGGCAGGGCAGAGGCTCGGAGCTCTGAATTAGTTGAGGATTGCATGGGGTATGACATACAAGAATAAGAGCTGCTTCCGTATTCATTGTTCATTCTAAACATTGATGATGGTGGCGGTGAAACCAGCTGTTCAAGATGCCCAAGCATGTGTCAAACTTTGCGAAATGAGCTTGCAGAATCTTTACAACTTCGATTGAAACATAAAGCGAAATAAGGATCAGGTAACCATAAAGTATCAATTTTTCTTGCCAGCTGTCATCTGTACACATATCTTCTTCTTCTCCTTATCTAAATCTCTGAACTGCAATGATTGCCGGTAACCACTGAAGCAAGCTGTTGAGAGAAGCTAGGCTTGCCATCCAACATATGTGCAAGCAGACCAATGTACCCTGCCTCCCCTAATGCTCTCTTTCTGGTGGTGATAGATTACAAATGGCCTAGGCTACCAACTCTTGAATTGTAGAAAATTCATTTTTGAGGAGAACTATGAGCTGCTTAACAAATCCAGAGGACCTCAAAAGGTTTCTAGATAATATGAATTGTGAGAGGCTGTGTATTCGAACAAATCCCCAATTTCGTAGCGCAGCCAGTGCAAAATATGAATTATGCGCTACGAAACCACCGAAACATGTTGCGCTGCGAAAACACTTTGTCCTTAAGCTAGTCTGAGCAACCAGGCAACAAAATTTTCAGTGATAACAGCACCCACGAGGGCATCGCCGCATGCTCGCCAGCATGCCAGGGTGCATGTGCGAGGAGCTGGTGGGTTAGCCTAACTTGGAAAGGGGCATACACACAAAATAAGTAATATAAGCCCATGACTACCCATGAACAAAGCTCCCACAAGGGGCTCTTATAATTATTTTTAGAAAATTGACTAAATTAATATTTGGGTGTTAAAAGTCATTTTATAGTTGATTGATCATGTAGTATGGAAATAAAAAATGATGATATTGTGTTGTCATTGATGAGATAATGATTTGTGTTCACTGATTTACATAGTAGGGTGAACGCTCGCTCCCTGGGCATGCCCACATGATGAAGGTGGGGTTCTCGAGCCCCCATGGGGGTGTCTCATGCTGAGAACGCCAAGGTGCCCGCCCGATAGGGGAACCCGTGTGACGAGTTGGCGGGTGAGTCCAACTTGACAAGGGGCGCTCGCACAAAAGAAGTAATGTCAGCCCATGACTTCCCATGAATAGAGTTCCCAGAAGGGGGCTCATAACTATTTTTAGAAAATTAACTAAATTAATGTTTGGGTGTTAAAAGTCGATTTATAATTGATAAATCATGTAGCATGGAAATAAAAAATGATGATATTTTATTGTCATTGATGAGAAAACTATTTATTTTCATTTATTTACACAACATGGCAAATTTTTGCAGCTTGGGCACACCCACATGATGAAGGCGAGGCACCTAGGAACCTATGGGGGCATCGTGTGCTGACCATGCTAAGGCACTCACTCGACAGGGGTGCCTGTGTGATGATTTGGTGGGTCGTACCAACTTGTAAAGGGGCGACCACACAAAAGATGCAATGTTAGCCCATGACTGCCAATGAATAGAGTTCCCACAAGGGGGTCTGATAATGATTTTTAGAAAATTGGCTAAATTAATGTTTGGGTGTTAAAGTCAGTTTATAATTAATTGATCATTTACCATAGAAATAAAAATGATGATATTTTGTTGTCATTGATGAGCTAATGATTTATGTTCACTGGTTTTCAAAGTAGGGTGAATGCCCATGCCTGCACAAAGGTGGGGTGCCCAGGTTCCCATGGGGGTGTATCATACTGGGAACGCTTGGGCGGTGGCTCGACAGGGGTGCCCATGCGACGAATCGGTGGGTCGGCTAGACTTGGCAAGGGAAACCCACACATAATAAGTAATGTCGACCCATGACTTCCCATCAATAGAGTTAACACAAAGGGGTCTCATAATGGTTTTTATAAAATTAACTAAATTAATGCTTCGGTAGAGAAACACACCCCCCCTTTGTCGAAAAATGCATTACACCTAGGTAGAGAAACATTGTAGGAATAGGAGCAATGCTCTAGTAAACACTACTAGGGTGTGTTGGGCACATTTCTCTAAGTTTTCTTTTAGTTTTGCCTCAAATTTTGTCAAGTTCATTTTCATGACAAAGAGACTAATGGATTCCTTGTTGATGTTTTAGGTATCCATTAGTACAAAATGGCATTCATTTGGAGAGAAAGAGAACATGAGGAACAAGACTTGAATGCGGAAAACGACCCTACTACCATCCAGGCACTAAAAAATTGTGGGTTGTTTAAATTCTTCTGCCTTCTTGGTATGAGAAAACAGATGGAGTTGTTGAAATACCTTGTTCTCTCATGGGATATTTAGGCATAGGCATTCAGGTTTTGGGAGAATCTACTCGAGATACAGGTAGAGGATATTTACTTTCTAACAAGATTGTTAAAGCGAGGTGCCCCCATCTCTCTTCTAGGTGGAAGAATTGGCGGTGAGATGGTGAAAGACTATATCGCTACCTATTGCAGACCTTGAGCCCTTCCTACTAGGGATGGAAAGATTAAAATAAAGGATGTAACCGAATTACCTCTGAGAATGATATTGTTCATTATCACAAGATTAGGAGGTGGCTCAACACTACAGCTAGTAAGAAAATCATACATGTTGTATGAGATAGAGTGTCTAGAGCCGACAATATTCAATTGGAGTGAGGGTGTCTTGGTCAATTTGAAGGAACAAGTTACTAAAGAAAAGGAGGGGAAGTTGAAGAGCTTTGGATATGGTGTGATCTTAGTCTCTTTTTCTCTAGAGTGGGTGCCATTACTACAACCTCAACATATTGTACTCGAGCACATCGATCTGAGGACCCCATAGATGAGGAGGTGGATAGACCATATGGGTCGACATGCAGGCCCATTAGCGATCAAATTCTTACTAGCCTTCTTTGGATGGCTATGCAGGTAGTTCATCATTATTGATGATTATCCTTATGCAGGGATGGATTTTTGTGATGATCTCGAGCTTGAGTTTCTTGAGGTTGAGAAATGATATGCTTCAATTTAGATACTTCAACCATTAATTTTTTGGAAGTTTTAGGAATTTTTTTGTGGTTTTTTATGTTCCCGAGACTAAACTATTTGATGTTTTCATGGAAATTTGGGACCTATTCAAGCGATAGGTGCTACATATCTTTGCTAGATAGAGAGAAAACCATAGGAGGAGGAAGTGGAACCAGTACAGGTTGATGTGGTAGGACGGGATGCACTACAGGATCTTGAGGTAGCTGAGATCCTATAAGAGGTGGATCACCACATGGAAGGACTGACACATGGGATTGATGAGACCATGGTCAATCAACTTCCATTGCGACTTCAACAACACACAACAAAAGTGCCTAGTTGTATTGGTTTATTATTGCACAAGATAGGTTGCGCAATGTCGTTTTATCATGAGCACCACTAATTTTTCTACTTATATTTTTTCATGTAGTTTTTATATGGGCGATGCAGCCATATGTGCCTCAGGGCACACATTCTGTAAAACCAAAATTAATATATATATATATATATATATATATATATATATATATATATATATATATATATATTGTATTCCTAGTTCCTATTCCGATTTCAATATGATGTAATGTGAATTGAAAGTTATTTACATTCTTTGAAAATGTCGATCTAAAACAAAATTAGCTACAACATCTGCTAATGTGTTAATATTTCTAGAAATATGTTCATATCATGTGAAATTAAAATGTATTTCAAGAAGACACACTCTAAAACCCATGCGAAGGATGGCAAGATTTCTCACTGAATAGATATTAGTGAGTTGTAGTAATACGAGCTGTGAGTCAAGCCTGATGACTATATGGAAGATACCATGTGAAATAGCATCAAATAGTAGCTCAAGCACTGCACTTACTCACCAATGTTGTTGGTAGAATGACCAATTCAAAACCCTTGCTTTCTCACTAGCTTGCTATTTGGAGCAAAGATAGCCCACACTATGGAGGATAGGTTTCGAGTAATACGGCTAGCACCATTAGCAAAATCAATGTATAGTTCAAGAGAAGTTGACATCTACAATCCAAAATTAAAAAGAATCAATAGAAATCATGGGAAAGTCTGAAAAACACAATGCAAGCACACTCAAAACACCTATAGAAAATATGTATACAGTGCACTATTCATGGGATCAAGCATAGTATTTTTTGAGGTAAAACCAATTTCTAGGTTGCGCCAATGGAACTCCATTGAGATATACTAACTCATATGCTCATTTTGAAAGGAATCACTTGACAATGTATGGGCCCAACCACACAGGTTGGAACTTTCCTTAACCTATCTTGTCAGCCTCCTAGTTATATAATATTACTAGGTCCCCTTCCAAGAAGACTCTAGGCTTGACACTCTTATCATATTGTGCTATGATGAGTCTTTTATGAGATTCATTGGCTAATGTGACATCACGTCAGGTTTCATCCAAATTAGTTAGATGTAAAAGACACTCCTCCTCTCTGGAAGTAGTAAGAAGGCGTTTGATTACTAGTTTCAACGATGGAATTTCACATTCGATGGGGAGGATTGCTTCCAGACCATACACCAACTAGAAGGGTGTGAATCTAGTAGCAATCCTAACTATAGTTTGGTATTCCCACAAGGAAGCGAAGAGAAGTAAGTGCGAGTCTGATTTCTGGACCCATACCATATGTTGAAGCATAGTCTTAAGAAATTTCTTAATCGCCTCAACTTGTTCATTAGCCTAAGGATAATAGGGAGTGTAGTTTTCATGTGAAAGTCCCAATTTGGTAGCTAATTTGGTCATCATATGATTCTAAAAGTTCTTCTCGTGATCTGTTACTATTTCTTATGGAATGCTAAACCTAGCAATCATGTGATTGAAGGAAAATTATGCAGCCATTTTGCCGGTATTATTGAATGTAGGCCTCTCTTTGGTCCACTTGGTAAAGTAGTCAACAACGAAAATGATATATCCATGCCCCCCGACTGAGTGAGGGTTACATGTCATAAAGTCAATGCCCCATTTTATAAATGGACCAATGACAACAACAGGATGAAATGAAGTAGGAGGAGCGTGAAATTTTCAATCATAGATCTGACACACATGACATTTCTGGACTGTGATGATACAATCACGAAAAATGGTGGGCCAAAAGTAATCGGTGCGTAAGATCTTTTGCACAGTAGATTAACCAAAAAAATGTCCACCACATGCCCCCAAGTGACATTCATTCAAGACTTTCTTGGCCTCCTCAAGAGTGAGGCACCCTCGTAAAATCGTATCGATAACATGATGCTAAAGGGTGTTGTCGATAATCACATAATTTCCGGATTGGTACCGGATATGTTGCCGCTCGGAGCGAGAGGTATTAGGGAGGAAATTTTGGGTCTGGAGATGGATCAAAAAATTTCCATACCATGGACCAAATGAAGAGATCAGAAACAATGACTCGTCAAGGATGGAATCTTCAGATGTAGATTTAGCATCAAGGGAAGGGATATCACACATTAGCTTGGAAAAAACTAAGGATTTATTTGACTTGGATTTGATGAATTCTGGGTCAAACTCTTGGAGAATAAAAATCCACTTAGAGTATTTTCCCCCAGTAATTGACGTGACAATATGTATGTCATAGTATTTCAATCCAAAATGATCGTAGTATTGCGAAGCAAGATGTAATGGAGAAATATCTGGACGGATTGAACGACCGCCAAATCTAGCTTTTCCACATGAGCATACTAGATCACGGTATCATTTAGGTTTTGAATCAGATATTAAATGGGATGTTAAGTCCCCATATCATCTTCTTGGACCAACACCATAGATATAGTAGAGATGGTGGTAGCAAGGTATAAGAAATAGTCACGCGGATAGTATGGGGGATATAAGAGAGATGCCTGAACTAGTACATCTTCCAAGGAATCAAACACTTTCTATGAAGTATCATCCAAATGGAAGGGAATCCCTTTTTTCAGTAAGAAATTCAATCCTTTGGTCATTTCATCATAGTTAGGGATGAACCCTTAGGAAGTTGGCTTTCTCTTGGAGTCTTTGTAACTTAACGAGGGAGGAAGGTGCAGGCAAGTAAATGATTACCTAAAATTTTAAAGGATCAATACAAATTCATTTTTTCAAAATGATGAAACCAAGGAGTCAACCAGAACCAACATAGAACACACATTTATGTGGGTTAAGTCGAATTTTATAATGTATACAACAGAGAAAAATGGCCCATAAATGCATGGGGTGATCAACTCGACGCTTGGAGTGAGTAGGGATATCATCCAAATAGAGTTGCATGATGTTCTTGATGTCATGGAAGGGATAATCCATCACACGTTGAAACATGGCCCCTGTGTTCTTTAGACTAAAAGGGAGCTTTCTATAAGAAAAAGTACCCTAGGGACAAATAAATGTGGTTTTAGGTTGGTCCACTAGAAGAATGTTGATTTGATTATATCCTGAGAATCCATCCATAAATGTATAAATCTCGCAGCCAGCAATCATCAACAATATGGTTAATAAATGGGGTCAGGTAGTTTTCCTTTGGACAAGCTAGATTTACATCCCGATAATCAACACATACTCAGATCATGCCCTGTTTTTTCATGACAAGGACAAGGTTTGATACCTAATTAGTTAAATGAATGGGGTATATGAAACCAACCTGAAGAAGCTTTTTGATTTCAGATTTTATCCTAGCAGCCTTCTTGTGATGGACTAGATGAAGGTGTTATCGAATGAGTTTTGTATCACAATGTTGTACCTCTGAGATAATAATGGTCAGCTATTATGCCAGAGCATCTAAGATAAATGTTTTAGGGGTTTGTTTTAATTTGGGAGACCAATGAATGAAACAGATATAGAACTGATATGCCTAACCTTTTGAATAATATTAATATCTCACCAAAGGGATGCTACAAATATTTACATAGTGAAATATATTTTATGATGATGAGCAGAAACAAAAAAGTAATATGATTGGCACAGTTTTCAAATAGAAAGCTAGATAATCATAAGCATGAAAACCTTTAAACTACATTTATAGGTTTTATAAAATACACATGATCTTACAAAAGTTGTTGATGATTTATTAATTTTGAGGGAATTAATTAAACAAACAGTCCACTAATTCATTCTCTCTGCAGATTATCACTTTAGAAAGCTTATAGGAATATATTGAAATACAATTATTCCTACCTAGTATCTCTGCAAGACAGAAGTATATGAAGAAAAACATAATAAATGACACTAGAAAGACTTATAAGAAACACAAACTGTGAAAAACAGAATTCAGAATCCTTTGCTTCGTACTAATGATCCAGAAAGATTAATTACATCAGATGTCTAGAAATGCTTCTTCAACGGTGCAACCCATGATAACTCGTGAAGAGATTTATTTATACAAAAGTAGTACAAAAAATATCCTAAACTGCTTTTACAAAAATAGATTATTTACACAATAAAAAATAAAATTGTCTAATGATTTGGCATTGCTTTGGTGTTGCACTATTTGATGACTATCACTGAAAAAAGTTGAAAAGCGGTTGAAGCTGGTTGACTGTTCCTTCAAAATTTGAATGTTGTTCAATAATCCTTAATCAAGTAAATCTGTTAATTCTTCCTAGAATTTCTTATCTGGGATAGAAATATTTGTTACCCTCCTGTAGATTTCATTTGTCTCAGTGTATTTAGTAAAAGTGGACTTTACCAAAAATATATGCTTGATTTCTTCCGGGATGAAGAAAGAATCCCTGAGTGTTTTTATAATGAGAGCTGGTGTTGTTGATCCTTTGATATTGGCGACTAAAGCTGCATGGGTGCCCACCTCTGTTAACTTCTTGACATAATCCTCAATTTCTTTGGCCATTGGATCCCCAGATGCTGGTAGTTTCAGTTGTTTCTTTAATGTTGTATACTCTGTCTGGTTCCTTTGTTTCAATAGTCAAGGCTCTGTGTAGTTGTCTTCTTCTTTGTTCCTTGTGTAATGGTCTTCTTCTTCTGAATATAGGATTTTTAACAGGTTTCTTATCAAGTCTTGGAGTAAATAGGTTCTACGACTAGTATCAAAATTATTTATCCAAGCTCTGGTCTTCAGTTGATTACCTACAAAACACAACCATAATTAAGAATACATAGGTTCGATAGGGAAAACAACTGATGGCTTTCTGGCATAAGGATGCCTGAGGAAGGAGTTGTGGTAGCATTTTGAACGTAAATGGAGGTGAAATTATGTTACAGAGTTTTAGGGTGGTGCTGAAAGGTTTAATGGTTTTAACTGTGAAATGGATGAAAGGCACGAAAATGAAGGTTTTATGGTTATAAGGTTTAATGGGTAACGTTTCAAATATGGTGTGAAAATTCATGTTTGGATAATCGGTAGTTTATCGGGTTGGTGGGGAGGCGGTATTAAGGGCCGTCACACCGCTTATGAGGCGAAGGTGGTTTTTAGGAGGGGACACACGATATAGCCCATAGCTTGACACGTAGCCTCAAGGGGGTCAAGGAAAACCACTTTATCGGGTGGGTATCGTTCAGCCATCGGGCATGGCCGATATGGATGTGGAGCGATGGATTAGGTGGAAGTTGATCTAACGGTAGTCGGGTGAGGGAAGCAAGTGGGAGATAAAGCATGGGCTTAGGGAGGGGCCCAGAGCTTTAAACCTTGGCGGTATGAGATTATTTAAGGTTTAATCATGGGTTAACAATGACCTGGCAGAGCTTAATGAAGTGAAACATGACGTGGAGCGGCGGTTGTGGGTCTGAGTGATTTAATGAATGAAGTGATAATATATCACAAATCACACTTTCTTCCTCCCAATGGTTCATTCACTTATGAATGATGCGATGCGATATGATCCTATGGTCAGGAATCAACAGTCATCCAACGGTTGACAGCGTTATCGCACATCGCACTTTCTTCTACCCAATGGTTCATTCACTTATGAATGATGCGATGTGACATGATCCTTTAGGAAATAACCATTTCATCATTTCAAACTTTCACATTTCTACCTACCCTTCTATTCCTAACATTTTTACTTATCCTTCTTGAGTGCATTTGAACTAGCAACCCAATATTTTCTTTTTATGAACAATCTATCTCTATACATTATTTCTTCCATTGGCTCAGATTAAACTGTTGAGCCAATTTATTTTCTACCTATGAGAATTAATTTAAAACAAATCCAATTATGATGCAACTGTATAATTCGATAAAATAACCTAGTCTGGCATCTAAACAAACTGCACACAACTATTATTTTTCAAACTAAATTTAGAATAAAGTAGTGGCATTTAGATTTGCAAGACATTCGGAGTTTATTTATTTTTCTTTTCTGTCTAACCTAACAGTTTTTTTTTCCTTTACTTTTTAGGGCATCTACCCTAACATTTTCTTTGATATGGACATATTTATCAAAATATTTTCCTAACATTTTTTATTCAATATTCTTTTTTTCCATATCCTATCTTAACATTTTGTAAATACATTTTCATTTTTTGTCTAATTCATTCTGACTTATCAAAACCAAAAAATGCTACAACATTGGCTCCAACTGGGGACCGCTTTCTCCTGTAGCATGCAAAGAACCTGCAGATCCATGTTCCTTCTTCTCAAGCTATGAGCCCTTTTCTATAAAAAAATCTCATTGATAGCTTAAAAAGTAAAAGAAACCAGAGTTTTTACAATGAAATGTATCCCAAATTCTTAGTACTGAATGAAATGTTTGAGAAACCTTCCATTTACAGGATAAGTGGAATATAGTCCCTCAAGATTTTGTAGCACAAAAGTGTTGTTACCCTTTACTTCAGTAATTTCTAAAGGACCAAACCATAGGTTATCAAACTTGCCATGCTTTCCCTTTTCCTCCCTCCTGGAGTCCCATATTAGAACTAGGTCACCTTCCCTGAAGTCCCTTTCTCTGACTTTTCTGTCAAATAGGCTTTTCATCTTATTCTGATATTTCTTCAATTTGTATTGAACTTCATCTCTATTTTAATTTAGTTCAATAATCTGATTTATCCTTCTTGAAAAATTATTAGGTTCATCTATTGAGTCCTGCAAGAATTTTAAAATTGGGAAAGCCAAATTGGTGGGAAAATTTGCATCTTTACCATAGACTATCTGAAAGGAGGTTTCCCAGTAGATATTTTTGGAGTTATTCTATTTGCCCATACTGCATAAATTAAATGAGAGTCCCAACTCTTTTTATGATCTGTTAGGGTCTTTTTGATTACCTTTACCAAAATTTTATATGAGGATTCTATGAGGCCATTACCTTGAGGGTAGTATGGAGTTGAATGATGTAACATAACCTGATATTTCTGGAAAATATCAATCATTTTAACACTAGAGAATGCTGCTGCATTATCTGTGACAATTTGAGTTGGGTAACCAAACCTAGATAAGGTATTTTCTTCAACGAATTTAATTACTACTGAATCAGTAGCATTTCTTACCGTAATTTCTTCTACCTATTTATTGAAGTAGTCTATTGTTGTGAGGATCCGTCTGTGCTAATTACTTGAACTGGGATGGATTTCTCCAAAAAAATATAATCCCCATTGGAGGAAAGGTGCTGATATTATTGATGGTACTAGTGGAAGTGCTGCTAGTTTTTGCTTACCAGCAAACATCTAACAAGGAACACAACCTCTAACCTTTGGTGCCACTTGTAAGAACAATGTTGGCCAATAAAGTCCTCCCCTTAAAATCTTGTATGTTGTTGCTCTCCAAGCATAATGTCCTCCACAAAATCATGTATGAAACTGATCAATGATTCCTTCAATTTCTGATTCTGTTAAACATAATAACAAAATATTCAGTGGATCTTTCTAGTACAAATTTGCATTTATGATGCAGTACTTGACTGCTTTGAATTGAAGATTTTTACACTGGGCTTTGGAAAATGATGTTGGGCATTGAAAATGGAGCAACAAATTTACAATGTCTTGATACCAATCTGACAATAGAAATTTGTCATCAATATGTAAAGGACTAATCTGATATGAAGGTAAAGGTTCTTTTGGATTTTTTTCTTCAGGTTGAAGAGAAGGTTCTTATGGATTCTCCCCTTGTAAAATTAGGAAAGAAATTAGGAAAGGTTCTTGTGGATTCTTCCCTTGTGGAAGGACAAAAGGTTCTTGTGGATTCTTCCCTTGTGCAAGGAAAAAAGATTCTTGTGGATTCTTCCCTTGTACTTCTAAAATAGAATTGATTCCAAGCACTTTGCAATTGGATTCTACTAGAAGCTTGGCTAATCCCTGGCCTTTTACTAGCTTTGTAGTTTTGATAGTTAGATCAAACTCAAGCATTTGAGTGATCCACCTACCTATTTTCCCATCAATGTTAGGTTGAGTTAAAATTATTTTTAGAGCACCATTAGGAGCATAAGCAGTAATAGGTGAATGTAGGACATACATTCTAAAAATTTCAGGGCTTGAATGAGGGCATAGGCTTGCTTCTCGATTATGTCATACTTAAGCTCAACATATCTCATAACCTTATTGAAAAAGGATATGGGCTAGTCATGGGAATATTTATTCTTTTGTAATAGAACAAAAACAAGGGTTGTTTCTGAGGAAAAATAAAAGATACTGAATGGTTTAGTATAATCAGGGCTAGCTAAGGTGGGAGCTTCGAAAATAGCTTTCTTGATTTGATCAAATGCATGCTTGGAAGATTCAGTCCATTTAGCTTCATGATCCTTTCGGAGCATGTCAGTTATATCTTTTACAATCTCTGCATAATTCGGGATGAATCTCCTTAGAAAATTAATCTTATCTAGAAAAGCTTGAATTTCTTTCTTATTTCTAGGTAAGGCAATGTTTCAATGGCAGACACACGCTTGGGATGAATTACCACTCCTTCCTTTGAAATTATATGGCCCAATAGTTTTCCTTCTTTGATAGCAAACAAATACTTCTTAGGGTTCAATGATATTCCAAATTTCCTACACCTCTCAAAAACATTCATCAAGTGCTTTAGATGTTTCTGATCAGATTTAGAAAAAATAGTAATGTCATCAAGATAAATAACCACAAATTTGTTTACCTGACCCGTGAAAGCTACATCCATAGCTCTTTGAAATGTTTCTCTAGCATTTGATAAGAAAAATGGCATTCTAGTGTACATAAATGTACCCCAGGGTGTAGTGAAGGTTGTCGTTTCCTTGTCTATTGGATCAACATTCACCTTATTATAACCTGAAAAACCATCAAGCATATAAATTATTTGTGCTCCTAAAACCATTTGAAGTAACTGATCCATTTTGGGCAAAGGTTAATTATCCTTTAATGATGATTTGTTCAAATTTCTAAAGTCCACACAAAGTCTGATTTCTCCATTCTTTTTCCTGACAGGAACTAAATTTGCAACCCAATTAGACTATCTAAGAGGGAGAATGATATGGGCATCTAGCATTATCTTAATTTCCTTTTTGACAATTGGTAGAAGGGTTGGATTAATCCTCCTAAGTTTTTGTTGATAAGGTAATGCTTCTAGCTTCAAAGGGATCTTATGATGTATTAATGAAGTATCATAAGTTTTTAGATCAGCATAGGTCCAAGCAAAAACATCCTTATAATTTTGAAGTAACTTAAGATATTGAGTTTTAATCTTAGGGTATAGAGATGCACAAATTTTGATGCTTTTGACATCATCATTTGTTCCAATGTTAATTTCTTATATGTCCTCTTCCGAAGAAATGGACTGAGGATTTCAGAGGACATCATTTTGATTAAACAATTTTTCTAAAGGTATCAAGCCTTTGGGAATAAAATTTTTATACAATTGAACAATATCATGATCGGAAATTTTTGAACTGAAATCTGAAGTATCATTCTCACTTGTATTTTCATTTATTTCAGATCTATCTTCATCAATTTGTAGAACATAAAATTGATCTACAACTTGCAGAAAAGATTTCAAGTGTTCATCATCTTCAAATATTTGCCAGTGTTTCAGATTGTCTGGGATAGATGGTCTATACTTGACTTGTATTTGGTAGAGTAAATTAGTTTGATTAGGAATTTTAAATGAACTAGGAGAAACAGATAAGGAATCTGCATGAATATTCTAATATCTTTGAATATAAGTCAAATCAAAAGCATCAAAGATGTTTCAACTAAATCCCATACTCCATTTCGGTAAGACCTAAGTCTAAGGTGTTTAGTCTAGCAATATTTCTCACTTGTTTGACAATAAGATCTGAATCAGTAAAAACAATTAAGTTTTGAACCTTTAAGCTTTTGGCTAATTGCAATCCCAAAAGGAAGGCTTCATATTCAGTCACATTATTTGTAACTTCGAAGTCGAGCTTACATGACTGGGTAATGTTTTCCTTTACTGGTGATATTAAAACTACTCCAGATCTTGATCCATCTTTTGTACAAGAGCCATCAAAGAATAGTTTCCATATATCAGTTTGATTTGGTACTGGACATTCAATTACATCTTCAATTTTTCCTTGAGATTCATGCACTTGGTTTGAAGAGAGTTGAAAGCAACCAAAATCTTGGTCAATTGCATAATTGGGATGGTTCCTTGGTTGGTCTATTTTCCAAACAGTGTGCACAAATCTCACCTCCCTATATAATCTTAATTGTTCTCCCCCATAAACTGGAATAGTAGCATAAGACGTATCCATCTGAAGAGTTTCCCCTAATTTGGCACAAAAAGACCTTGAAAGGAGCATTCCAAATTTGGGAGGGATATTTGTGACAACTATATCAAGTACTACCCTTTTCACTAGAATTTGAGCAAGGATGAATACTAAATCCTTAATCAATCCTAAGTAAGGCACCCTTTTAGAATCAAAGGTGTACACTTCATGATAGGATCTAGTTATGTCAAGTTTCAAATTATCCATGATAGTTTTTGGCATGAGGTTATGTGATGCTCCAGAATCAAGCATACAATTATACAACATGGAATCATTTGTCTTAAGATTTACATAGAAAGGAGGCACTATTTCTTCTATCATATTTGAGCTTGGGCCAAAACAACTGCTGGTTTTTCATCTTGCAGACTGATGATATCACCTTCAACATCAACCAAGGTATTTTGTATCCATTTGGAGACATGATTTTTATACCCAGGGTTTTTAGAAAGTTCTGAAAGAGGAATTGGGATTTTAACTCTTTCTAACTCTTTTTCAACATTAAATGTAGTCAATGTAATTTTTTGATTTTGAGGAATATCAATTAGCTGTTCTAATGGTTGAATAAAATTCATTTGAGTTTGAGCAATTTTGTCACGAGGTTCAACTACTGGAGTTTCCTTAGGAGGTCTTTCAGGGCCCAACCTAGGTCTAAGGTCATATCTTTTGTTCAACTCTGCAATTAAAAATTCAGAGAAGGCATGGCATTTAGAAAGCTGTGAAGATTCTTGATCTTCTTGAACCTAATTTTGTTGTGTAAGAGTAATAGTAACTATTTGATCAGAGGAAGTATCCATATTATTTATATCTTCAGTGATGGTCATAGTATTATCATCAGGTTCCTGATCATTTATCAACAAAGGACTGGGAATCTGTTAATCATTACTAGGTCTCTGAAGAATTTGTAATTGTGGATTTCTTTTATATTGACCTTGATTTTGATTTTGGGGTGTGCAAGCTGTTTGTTGAATAGTCCTAGGTTGAGTCTCAATCTTGGAAATTCTATTAGATAGATTTCTAAGAAGAGAAGTTATTTCATCTATTTTAGAATCTTTAGTTTTAGTCTTAGAGGAGCTAGAAGCCTCTAGTGCCAATTTGAGTTTTCTTTGCGCCTTTTCCTCTTTAGCTTTCAAATAAGTTGAAGCAACCCTATTTGCTTCTACCTCAATAGCATTTGTTTGCATATCTTAAAGTGTTCTTGAAGTTCTCTCTCTCAGCATAACAACAAAATCATCATCAAAGGCTTTAGAAAATCTAGACTTTGTTGCTGCTATAGGGGGTTTATAATGAGGGGGCATTTTATAATAAAGCTTATTGCATCTTTTGATAAAGTCTAATACAGGTTCACCAAATTTTTTTTTAAGTTCATCAAACTTAGTGAGAAAGTAAAGAGGATATTTTTTCACACCCCACTGGTTTTTACATATATTTCTAAGTTCCTCCCAATTTCTAATGGTATTTGTAGGTAACTGCCTAAACCAAATTATTACATTTCCTTCAAGTGATTGTACAAACAACCTCATGTAAATGTTTTCTTGTTCAATATTCATGTTATCTGCAAAGTCTAAAAAGGCTTGAAGATGGTCTTTAGTAGAAGGACCAGTTTCTCCATTATACCTGGGAAGGTATTTCAAGTATCGAGCTGGGAATGCATCAAGATTAGGAGGTAAGACTAAAGTTGCATATCTAGCCTGTACAATAGGTTGGAAATCCATAGTGGGAGGTGGTGTATGGGGTGTTTGTGTGGATGAAGAAGTTGAAGAAGATGAAGAAATGGTTGAAGAAGGTGATTGAGGGGGTGAAGAACTAGTTGGAGGTGAAGAAGGAGGGGATCTCTTGAATGATTTCAAAGGAGTCTTAAGAAATAACTTCTAGACCTGTGGATGAATACCTTATTTTGTTTCAAAGAGTGGATTTGAATACATAGAGAAGGTCTCTTTGGGTTGTTCAGAAGTAGAAGCGTCAGGTTGTCCAAAAGTGGGAGGAAACGAATAAGTGGTAGGGGATATGAAATATTTTGGTTTATGTTCTGGTAAATTAACACCCAAGTTAGACTCAGTTTTAGGTGATCTTGGTGGTAGTGAGGGTTCTAGATGAGTTTCAAATGAATGAATGAGGAATGTTGATTTAAAATCAACTCCCATGTTTAAGAGTTCAACAACTGTAGGTGATAGGTGAGAGTAATCTGGATTGGATGGAATGTTACTATAAGGATCAAATGATGGTAAATATTCAAACTGCAAGAACGAAGAAGAAGAAGAAGAAGAAGAAGAAGAAGAAGAAGAGGGTTGATGTCCCCTTTTAGAACTGGCTTTTCTTAGAATTTTTTCAGGGTCTAATAGACGATCAACTAAGTTACCCTCTGAACGAGATCTGGTATGCTTAAAAGGTTCTAGTTTGGGAGAGTGGAGTCGCCAGGTGAAGGATTTTAACCTTTCTAGTCCTTTAATCACCTTAAAGGCATAGAATACATATAGTTGCCCCAGGAAAACTTAATGAAATTCAAGTCCCTGGCAACAGCGCCAGTTTGATGTTGTACCTCTGAGATAATAATGGTCAGCTATTATGCCAGAGATTCTAAGAGAAATGTTTTGGGGTTTTGTTTTAATTTGGGAGACCAATGAATGAAAAAGATAGAGAACTGATATGCCTAACCTTTTGAATAATATCAATATCTCAGCAAAGGGCTACTATAAATATTTACATAGTGAAATAGCTTTTATGATGATGAGCAGAAACGAAAAAGCAATATGATTGCCACAATTTTCAAATAGAAAGCTAGATAATCATAAGTATGAAAACCTTTAAACATCATTTACAGGTTTGAGAAAATACACATGAGCTTACAAAAGGTGTTGATGATTTATTAATTTTGAGGGAATTAATTAAACAAATAGTCCACTAATTCATTCTCCTTGTAGATTAGCACTTCAGAAATCTTATAGGAGTAGATTGAAATACAATTATTCCTACCTGGTTATCTTTGCAAGAGACAAGTATATGAAGAAAAACATAATGAATGAAAATGGAAACACTTACAGGAAACACAAACTGTGCAAAATAGAATTTAGAATCGTTTGATTCATATTAATGATCCAGAAAGATTAATTACAATAGATGTCTAGAAATACTTCTTCAAGGGTGCAACCCATGATAACTCGTGAAGAGAGTTATTTATACAATATTAGGATGAAAAATATCCTAAATTGATTTTACAAAAATAGATTATTTACACAATAAAAAATAAAATTGTCTAATGATTTGTCACTGCTTTGGTGTTGCGCTATTTGATGACTATAACTGAAAAAGTTGAAAAGTGGTTGAAGCTGGCTAACTATTCCTTCAAAAGCTGAATGTTGTTCAATAATCCTTAATCAAGTAAATCTGTTAATTCTTCCCAGCATTTCTTATCTGGGATAGAAATATTTGTTACCCTCCTATAGATTTCATCCATCTTGGTGTATTTAGTAAAAGTGGGCTTTACCAAAAATATATGCTTGATTTCATCTGGGAAGAAGAAAGAATCCTTGACTGTTTTTATTATGAGAGTTCGTGTTGCTGATCCTTTGATATTGGTGACTGAAGCTACATGGGTGCCCACCTCTGTTAACTTCTTGACATAATCCTCGATTTCTTTGGCCATTAGATCCCCAGATGTTGGTAGTTTCAACTATTTCTTTAATGGTGTATACTCTGTCTGGTTCCTCTGTTTTGACAGTCAAGGCTCTGTGTAGTTGTCTTCTTCTCTTTTCCTTGTGTAATGGTCTTATTCTTTTGAATATAGGCTTTTTAATAGGTTTATTGTCAATTCTTGGAGTAAACAGGTTTTGTGACTAGTATCAGAACTGTTTATCCAAGCTCTGGTCTTCGACTGATTACCTGCAAAACACAACAATAATTAAGAAAACATAGGTTCGGCAGGAAAAGCAATTGATGGCTTTCTGGCACAGGGATGCCTGAGGAGGGAGTTGTGGAAACATTTTTAACGTAAATGGAGGTGAAACTATGTTATAGAGTTTCATGGTGGCGCTGAAGGGTTTAATGATTTTAACTGTGAAATGGGCGAAAGGCACGAAAACGAAGGTTTTATGGCTATAAGGTTTAACGGGTAACTTTTCAAATATGGTGTGAAAATTCATGTTTGGATAATCAACGGTTTATCGGGATGGCAGGGAGGCGGTATTAAGGGTCGTCAGATTGCTTATGAGGTGAAGGCGGTTTTTAGGAGGGGTCATCCGATATAGTCCATAGCTTAACAAGTAGCCTCAAGGGTGACGGTGAAAACCACTTTATTGGGTGGGTATCATTCGACCATCCCGTATGGCCGATATGGATGTGGAGCGCTGGATTAGGTGGAAGTTGATCTAATGATAGTCAGGCGAGGGAAATGAGAGGGAGATAAAGCATGGGCTTAGGGAGGGGCCTAAAGCTTTAAACCTTAGTGGTATGAGATTATTTAAGGTTTAATCATGGGTTAACAATGATCAGGCAAAGCTTAATGAAGTGAAACGTGACGTGGAGCGACGGTTGTGGGTTCGGGTGATTTAATGAATGAAGTGATAACATATCGCAAATTGCACTTTCTTCCGCCCAATGTTTCATTCACTTATGAATTATGTGATGTGATATGATCCTATGGTTAGGAATCAATAGTCATCCAATAGTTGACAGAGTTATCACACATCGCACTTTCTTCCACCCAATGGTTCATTCACATATGAATGATGCAATGCGATATGATCCGTTAGGAAATAACCATTTCAAAATTTCACATTTCTGTCTACCCTTCTATTCCTAACATTTTTACTTATCCTTCCTGAGTGAATTTGAACTAGCAACCTAATATTTTCTTTTTAGAACAATCTATCTCTATACCTTATTTCTTCCATTGGCTCAGATTAAACTATTGAGCCAATTTATTGTCTACCTATGAGAATTAATTTAAAACAAATCCAATTATGATGCAACTGTATAATTGGATAAAATAACCTAGTGTGGCATCTAAACAAATTGCACACAAATATTATTTTTCAAACTGAATTTAGGACAAAGTAGTGGAATTTAGATTTGCAACACTTTTAGAGTTTATTTCTTTTTTCTTTTTTGTATAACCTAACATTTTATTTTGCCTTTATTTTTTGGGGCATCTACCCTAACATTTTCTTTGATATGGACATATTTATCAAAATATTTTCCTAACATTTTTTATTCAATATTCCTTTTGTCCATATCCTATCTTAACATTTTGTAAATACATTTTCATTTTCTGTCTAATTTATTCTAACTTATCAAAACCAAAAAATGCTACAACACAGGATACAATATTACTTTGTTCACTATTATGATTGGGTCGATACCTGGCATTTCTTCACATGTCCAGGCAAAGACATCTCTAAACTCACGAAAAATGGCTCAATAAATCTTGATTTCAGATGAAGAAAAATATGCTGCGATGTATAAATTTTTTACTATTGCTAGTTTAATCAAAATATCGAGAGGAATGTTTTCTTCAATATTTGAAAGTTTCTTTTTAGAGTCGATACCATGAATGGAAACATAATTTGTAAAGTGTTAGACAAAATCAGGTAGGTACAGACCACTAAGATTATCTTCAATGGTATCTTGGAAGTAGGATAGATGATGATGTTCATCCTATGACGTGTTGTCTGACATCATGATCTCCATGATGCTTTCATCAGTAGAGAATGTGTGCGAGAAAGAATCAGAGGGTGTGCTAGAATCGAGTGATCGATCTACCCAATTGATCGAAGAAAAAGTATGGGCTGCACAAGCTGAGTAGATGGCTTCATAACATTTCTCAACGAGGCTAAGCAGCATGTGGTCACCAAAAAATTTGATGCCAGTTTCATTAGGGACAATCCATGGACCGGCCATGATCGTAGATGATGATATCGTGTTGATATAACCTAGGAAGGGGAGGAGGAGGGAGCGAAAAAGTTCCCTAAGAGATGAATCCTTCAATAAAACAACTCCAATGTGTTTATAGGAATGTAGGGCTTCCCCTACAACAGGGACACTTCCAGTAACATTAGAATCAGAGGAAAAAAATTTGAGTTGGTTTATGGCAAGGATCCCACCTTTATGAGGAAAGGCCATCATTTGGAAGTAACTTGAAATAATGACAACCATAGCATAAACCCATGTACGTACTAGTAGAAGATTATAATCCAAAGGTCTGTTGCTAAATTCTACTTCAACAGAGAGGGCTTTGCCCCCTAATTCCACTTGGAGGGAATACAAAATCCCACAAGATTTATATGTCCTTCCATCAAAGGCTTTTAATGTGGTGGTCGATTGACTCAGTTGGGGTGAAATAATCACCTTCCACCAAGACAAGGACATGATGTAGGTTGAGTCTCCCTCATCCACAGTAGAAAAATGAATGCTATTACCATGGAAAACAACCTGAATCATAAAATGTAACTGAGTCAGAAGTCGAGGGGTATAGTTTTCATGAGAGAAAACCACTAGCTTGGAATACGACAGATTCCCACATCTGATAGCTGACAAGAAGGCCTTCTTTTGCATGGGGACACTTTAAAACACCTGAAGAGTCAATATAGATGAAGGATACTGAACCATGTCTTCAACTACATTGTAAGTTTGAGTGGCTATTGAACGAGGATTGGAATCAGCTTTATGGAGAACACCCTTCGGAGGATTAATAGTCAATTTCGTGGGAACTGCAGGTGGAACAAGATTAGATGATGGTGGTGCTGAAATGGCAGGCTTACCAATAGCGTAACTATTTAGTGGATTCACATTACCATAGTCCTTATTCCAAGTGGCCACCAAGACATCAGATTTAAACATTGAGGAGGAAAGCATCAAAACTGTGTTATAGGAAAATCCTCGCGGGCAACCATATGAGTCTCCTAATTGGGAAACAGTTCAGTCATCACAACAGGAGAAGTGGATGATTTAAGAAGTGGTGCAGACAATCATGTGTAAAGTGATCCTCCTTACAAATTAAGCATGGGTATTGAGGCTTTTGTTTCTCATTAGAAGACTAATTTGTTTGTTTATCCTGTGGTGAGGAATCTTCCTTTTTCTTTCCTTTACCTTTCTTCTTGGTTCTAGGTTGTTTTTTAGATTTCCTTTATCATATGAGACGTTATTTATGTTGGAAGAAGAATCCACGGGAGGATGGGATGGAGGGTTTTGTGCAGGAGCCTTAAGAGAAATACTAAATGGTTTTCTCATTGACTATGAACTAGCAGAACATATAATTCCATCAGCAACATGAGATTCTTTACCAGATGGATGAGGAATAGTATTCGAGGATCTCAGAGCATTTGGTATATTATCATAGAGTGTGCCTGATTGGGTGTAAACCAGATCTAAATAATAAGCATGAGAAATAAATTTCTCTTCATTCACGACTCCACCTTTGGACACATCTTTTATTATGGGAGCTAACAGAGACTTGACAAACCATTCCACTAGCAATTGATTAGGAACATAAGTCTTGAAAAACTGACGAAGACTCCTCCACTCATGAATATGATCCAAAATGTGAGTAGAGTCTGATTGTTTGATTTTAGTCAATAGTTCCATTCCAGTTTTGTATCTGATGGGGAACTAGAAATGTGTGAGGAAGGTAGTGGCTAAAGTGTTGAAGTTGTGAAACGACACTCTGGGTAATTAAATATACCATTTAGTTGTCATATCTGTAAGTGTTCGTTGGAAAAGATAGAGTCAAATGGAATCATTGTTAAGTGAATTAGATGAACACCATTGATGATATATCATAACATGCGTCGACCAGTCTTCTCCTTAATTACCATTGAATTTCTAGATATCAAAAGGCAACTTATTGGGAATAATCAGCCACCATGGTGAATGAGGAATCAGATCATTAGTAAGGAGAGTTACATTTGACAATTCAAGTGTATTCAAAAAAGGAAACTTCTGATTGAAGTCCAGAGGTGGATGACCTAGATATGAAGGGATAGCCTGGGCAATAGGCACTTTCATTCCTAGATAAGGAGGATTCTAATAATAAGGAACCTGGTTACCAGAATATGGAGGGTTCTGATAACCAACATATAAGTGAGTTTGTTTCCCAGCCCCAGGATGGTGATAAAGCTACTGGAATTGTTGGGTTTGGATTTTATAGCCTTAAAAAGGAACTTGATGTGATCCATATCGTTTCTTGGTAGGGGTTTACATTACCCCCTTGTACGTGTTTGACTGAGACTGTGCCAAATTTTGAATAATTTGACCTACTAAAACTTGAAGGAATCCTTGTGAAAGCGATTGAGAAGGTGAGGGACCGTGTATAGGTTGATGAATCAGGATCTGGGGAGAACTAGATGCCATTGGAATGAGATGTAAAGGTTGGATCACATGTATTTGAGCTTATTGAGGTGCTGAAAGATAGGTAGGAATTTGTGATGAAGATGGTACAGTTTGAGGATTTAACAATCAATCCCAAAATGAACTAGGTTGAATGGGTAAAGTAGGTTTCCAAACACTGGAAGCCATTCCAAGATAAGGAGGACTATAACTAGGTGGATTAACATATTGAGGTATAAAAATAATAGGTTTCCCCCTTGCCATTGGAGGAGGGTATGATGGAGGCAACTGCAATCCATATGGAGGGTACCCAAAATAAGGAGGGTTGAGTTGTTGAGGGTATCTTTCCTCATTGATATAACGAACAACCTGCTGCTCTATTGTAGGTATGGATGGAGGAAGAGGAGAAGGATGTGTGGAATTCATGAGAGAAGCACCAGACATTATTCCTGAATCAAATGTTATGGGAGAGGTCCAATGATTGGAAGCGACACCAAAAAAGGTACCAGATAATGACTAATAGCTAGGCGGGATGGGCGGGCCACCTTACAAATGAGCTTATGGTGATGTCACAAACATAGATGAAGAAGCGACACTGGATGTCTCAACCATAGTGGTGGACATAGGCTAGGAGTTTAAATCAGTTCCAGTCATGATTAACAATCCCACCGAAGATTGCTACGAGAAATCCGTGGGTAGGCCCAAAGAATCATGTAAAGGAGATTGTGTCGGAGGTTGAGGAGACGGAAGAGGATTGGGTTTATATAAATAAATTCCTACCAAATGAACAGGAGTAGAAGGACAAGGTTCTTCTTGAGGGATCTCTTCAATAAATACAAGTCTGTATGGAAGAGGCTCACCACAAGGCCCAAGATATATAGGTTCTCTTTGAGACAAATGAAGATAGGAGGAAGGTCCCAAAGACTCAAGTGAAGATTGTTGATTCTCCTCAGGTTCAATAACCTTAGGAAACAAAGTTTCTGACTTAGGGAGATCAGATTCAATGACCTCAGGTAACAAAGTTTCTGACTCAGGGAGATCAAATTCAACGACCTCAGGTAACAAAGTTTTAAGGACTTCTATTTCAATTGTGTTAGTGTCACCAATACGAATAAATGTAATCTCAGGCTCAGAACTCAAAGGGACAGATGATTCTAGATGATCAATATCGGGTGTAGGGCCAGAAGTAGCTCCCGATGTTCTTGATTCAAGAGTTCAAATTTTCCTATGTCTCGGATGACTGTTAGGAGTAGCCTCAGGAGGAAGAGGAGGCTTATTTTTCATTCTACGCGAATTATGGGGAGATGGATTTTGTACTTCCACGTTGGATAATAAATTTTATTAACATAAAATAAATAAATCAAAAAGAGGATAATATAGTCATAAAGGATTACCATGCAACCGTGAACTGTAATATACACCTTAGCGAACCAAAGACTTAATGTACGACACCCAATCTCCCTGCATGTTGTGTTTGGTGTATCACGATATACTAGGCGAGAGAGTTAGTTACTTATGGATCGATAGAAACCCATTGGGGACTCCCAAAATATAAGTGAGAGTACATGGGAGTGTAGTCTGTAGTAATGTTGTCTAATGCATAACCATTTGATGAGAGTGTTCCCATATACTTTACGTGTGTGGAGCACCACCAATATACCTGAAGGTACGTGGAGTAGGATCCTATACACTCACATACGTGGAACGTGATTTCACCCCCTGGATGCAATGCTAGAAAAAAACGATATCTCCTATGTTTAATGATGTTGTAATACATCTCTAGCCTACAGCTCTAAATGTTTGCATTAATGTTACAAATTATCCTTACGTTGTGTTATCACTCAGAAGTTTTCCCTGGAAGTTATTAAAAGAAGGAATCATCCGAGGTAACCACAAAACAATCTTTTAGGCTCAGTTTATAGCCAACCTAAGTCCAGAGAGGGCTCTCTCTTTATGATTTAGCTTTGTTTTTATTAGATTTTATACTAGTTCTTAGTGTTCATGAGGATTTTGATTTAAGATTGAAGGTTGGGTGGTGGAATTCCTAGAACAGATGGATGGAGCTAGGTCTTCAAGCCATTGGGCTATGGAGTCAATCAATGGATAGCATAACTAGACTAGATCATTAAAGGGAATGTTCACAGGGCAGGCTAGCAAAGCAAAAGGCAAATCTTCAGGTCTAATGGATGAAATGGTTCTGACCAGGGTGAAAGGGCAATGGAGAATCCTTGGACCGGGATCAAAACGAAGGAAAGAATGTGATCATGAACAAAGGGAAATTAAGAATCCTTTGTTATAGACCAAGGGGAGAAACTATGAAAGCTAGGGATTAGTTAAGAATTTCCTAACTAAGACAATTTAGTAGAAAACATTTAAAATGTAAATAGTCAAGACAGAGTGCATTCAAGCAATTTTTGAAATATCATTCCATGTTATACATTTAGATTTTAAACAAACAAACAGGATTATGGAAACACATAAGAGAAATAACAGTAAACATGAGAAAATACTTATTTGTATATCGCTTTACACAAGAAACCTGTAAAATATCTTATCTTTATTCCTTGATCCAACAAGCCAATCTAGTCATTGATACAATAGAATTTTGATTTGAGAGAGAAATTCTATAGAAATGTCTTGGAATCCACCCTATATACTTCAAAATATGAAGTATTTATACAAAAATCTTTAGAAAATATCTCATAACAATCTGAGATTTAATCTAGGGAATCAAAATATCTTCAAGCATGAAGATAGAGACAGATGGAAAAATGCATCATGCTATCCCTTTTATTGTGGTAGTGATGGTTGTTTCTGTCGAATTTTAAGGCCTTTAAGCTGGCTGATGGTTGGGGTATTTCCACGCTGGAGTATTCTTTACTTTGATCTTTCATTGATACTCTTTGACTCTGTTACTCTTTGACCCTGCTGATTTGTCTTTTACCTGTTTCATCTGGTGGCCTTCAGATTTACTATGGTAACTTACTTGACGTAAAACTTTTCATAGTAAATTTGTCATTTTTTCCCACCATTCATCCTCAGGTAACTTCAATTTCAACATTCTTCTATAAATTTCATCTGCCTCTATGTATTTTGCAAAATTGGGCTTGGTGACAAACAAATGTTTCACCTCATGTTCTAGGAAAAATAAATTTTCCAAATTATCATACAATACTTTTCCAGTTGGAAAAGCTTTAATGCCTGAAGAATTGGGTTGTTCCTTGGCCAACTTCCTGAGTCTATCAGTGTAGTCCAATTGGGTCATGAGTTTATCATGGATGACCATAGGAATGTGAAGGCCTTTGTCCCTCAAAATTTGAAATTTGGCTGTAAACTTGTCAATGGCCACCTGCATGTTGTGGCATTTTTCTTCCAAGTTGAGCATAAGGTTTCTTTTGTAAAGAACCTTTTTGATTTCTAGGATGGCTTCAGTCCTATCCTCTACACCAATCTCATGGAGCTCATGCCTGTTCTTACTATTTAGGAGGTGGATGAGTCAATTTTCATCCTCAGGTTGGTCTCCTAACGCTTCCCTTACTTTCTGGATAGCCTCAGTGGCCACCTTCATCAATTCAGTTTTCTCAAATATAACTTGAATTGATGGCCAAATATCATTGAAAGAGTCAATGATATTGGCCCATGGCATCTCTTTGGTCTATCCTAGTGGATTTTATAGTGTTAAATCTTTCTCTAGGACTTTGATTTCTCACCCATTCTTAGGGCTTTCTGTGTTTCTTCTCTCTACTGAATTTGGGCAAGATTAAAGTCAGTTTCTAAGTTTCCCACTTTCTCTTTTAGCCTTTTGAGCTCTATAGCTTGGATGGATATTTCCTCCATGGCTTTTACTAGCTTTGCTATTTTCTCTGTTGGTGTGTCTGCTGCTATAGATTCAGCTGTGATTGGAAGTGCTGTGTTAGGTGGAGCTGTAGGTGCCAATGATGCTGCCAATATAGAAGGAACTGTTGTTATCACTGTTGGAATGGCAGTTGTGGAAGTTGTTGCTAGGTCATTTTGCTTGGATTGAATCAAAATGTCCAACTCCTTCTCTGTTTCTTTTAGTTGGTCATTTAGCTTTAGGACCAAGTCCATGAGCTCTTCATGTCCCTTTTGTGCCTCCAGGACTTCTACTGTTTGTGGGTGATGCAACTGGGGAAGCTTGAGTTGTTTCTTTAGAGTAGCTATATCATCATTCTTCTTCTTTATTAGTTCTTCTATGGCCTTTACATCTTTGGGATCGTGTCCCAACTCAATGACTAAGTCCTCTAAGGACTTGATTCTGGTATCTTTTGCCTGTGAAGAGGACTTCTCCAACTCGAACTGTGCTGATATATTATTTACGGAGTTTTGCAATTGGTGGGGAGCGATGGCCTTCCCTATCAAGGTGAGATAAATCATCTCCCCGGTCTGCTTGTACAGCTCAATCTGGTCAATAGGATGAATGTCCTTTGCAAGTACTTCGAAGTCTATCGTTTTGAAGTCTACTCCTGTTCTCGGTTACTGAGTAGTGGGCTTCATGAATGTCATCTGCATTTTCCCCTCTTTTACATCATAGGCTAGCATAAGCCTTGTCTGATTGGTAGGGTTCATCTTCAAATATTGTGCATAGGTCTGGGCTTTCAACCTCTCATTTCTGGCCTTCATCTCTTTGTATCTTTCTTTGATGTTCTGGTCCTTGTCTGTTGGCATCCTAAAAGAGGACACCTCCATACTTTGCTATCTTTCCAATATCTGGGTATGTGATGTGGAAGATTCTATGATGCCTCTAGAGGGAGTGGCATGCCTGCTCCCTTCTCTTTTGGTGCTTGTAACATTAGCTTTCTCTTCTGTGTATTCCTGTTCAGAAACAAGATTTATTCTTTGTTTCTTTGTCTGGCTTATCTCTGCATAGGCCTGTGATGTTTCTCTTCCTGAGGTAGTGGCCCCTTCCCTATTTCTTTTGAGGCTTTTCTCCTCATTTAGAGGAGTCTGTAAGACTGGGGGGTTACTCATGGTGGCCTCTCGCCTATCTGTTTTCTTTGATTGTTCTGGTTCTTCTGGTGCTTCTGACTCTTCTGGTACTTCTAATTCTTGCTGTACCTGTGATTCTTCTTGGGCTTATGATTCTCCTGGCACCTATAGTTAAGAACCATCGTCAAGCTATTTCTCTAGATTGATTAAAGTATTTTCCACAACAACTTCAGTGCTATCCCTGTCTTCTAAAGTATTCTCTACCCATTCCAATTGATTGGCATATTTTTCTATTTCAGGAATTCGGTGGTGAATGTAGGGAGCCATCTTGTTTTTCTGTCTTCTATTGCAGATGAAGTCCAATGGATCATGTATCCATATGAAGCTCTATTTCAGATTTAGTCTTTGAAGGATTTGGTCTACCTCCTTTGCAGCTTCTTTTCTATTACAAATAAAGGGGCCTAACTGGTCTCTGATCCTTTTTGGCTTTGACAAAGTGTACCTCATCTGAATTGATTATCTACCTGTAGTAATCCAGAGAAAATAACCTCATTGGGAGGTATTTGGGCACTCTATATGGGGCCAGCTCATAGCCATAAATTCTAATCCCAATGTGGTTTTGGTACAAGTACCAATCCCCCACTTTGTGCTGCTTTGAAAGTTGCAGGATCCTCCTTATATCTAAACTAATTCTTGGAGGAGGGCTTCCTAGCAACATTGTCACAATGGGATGTACAAATAGGTCTATGAAGTCTGTATATGAATCTAGAGAATCGAATTTATGGATCAATGGAGTCCAGAAAATTACTGATCTAGGGTGACCCTTGGTGTCAAGTTTCTGGAGAGTAAAGGGGAACTTATCTGCTTGGTAGTATAGAAAAAGGTGATACAAGACAAAAGAATATTTAAAGACTCTCTCATTACTCATCCTTAGAAATTGGTCATGCATCCTATCAGCTATAAACTTGGCATAATCATACATGACAGCAGGAGGTTGTCCTAGAGTGAAGATGGACATGAAAGCCAGGATGATTTCATCTATATACTCACTGGTGGTGTAACCTAGGACACTAGATATCATTGCTACAATGTCCTGACCAAATGGGGAAAATATGGTAGCCACATATGGAGGAGGATCTTTTGGGATATACTTTTCCTCCCTGATGAAGGTTTGGAACATCTCAGCAAGTTTTGCAGTGGTAAGCTTGGGGAATCGGTCTAATAGGTCTCCAATTGAGATAGGGGTTAGGTTTTGGCCAGGTTGAAGTTGCAGCATCTCATTTATTGATTCAGCAGTGATGGTGAAAAGTATAGTCTGGTTAGGGGACATCACTACTCTTTGGTTGGGGATATAGTTTGCATGGCAGTAATGGACAATTTTTGGGAAAATGTGAACTTCAGGGAATTGGTACTTAGGGAAATTGGACTCCCAAATACCAATTTTATCAACCTGGTTCGTGTATTGATCTCTATATTGGCAGTATAGCTTGAGAGGGGATTCAAGGACAGAGGTGTCCTTGATTTGGAAATCTTTATCAGCCAGGGGGAGGTGGTCTAGGTCTAGGTGAGGAGTGGAAACAGGTCTGACATCCATGGCAATTGGGACAGACATTTTCAATTCTTGTGGATTTGAGAATGGCGGAGGTGATTTTCAGTTTTTTATGGCAAAGGTGGTTGAGTATAGTGTAAGGGAAAGTTACTTGAGTTTCTTTAAGTAATTTTTACTTAAACTAAAAAACTCAGTATCTGGTTCTAAAATTTGAGAGGTTTTCTCGTGAATTATGGCTTAAATACCTGGAATCAGGGAGAACTAGCTCTAAACAGGTAGGGTGGCAATTGTGAACGATTGAAAAGGTTCTGAGTAGGTTGGAAGGCAATCTGGGAGCTTTGTGGCGTCTTCAGGGTCCAATTGTACATGGGTTGACAACTTCAATGCCCGCAGGTGCGTGCATGGAGGTTTGCAGTTGAAAAAATGATAAAAATGAATGATCTGGGGCTTTTTGGCTTTATGCGAGAAAGTCAAAATTGGTGGGTACAGGTGAACAGTGGTCATTTGTCATGTAGTGGGGTGAACAGTAGCTATTTTGGTGTGTAGCGGGTGGGTGGTAAGTGGTTTCCATCGCACCGCTTTTGGGCGCTTCGTGGTATTGGGGGAAAGTCGCTCGACTCCATTCATTAAGCAACACGTAGCCTCGGGGGCCCAGCAGAAAACAACTCTTTTCGGGTGGGTAATGTTCAAATGTCGGGCCCTTCCGAAATGGATGAGGGCCGTCAGATGTGGAGGGGAGAGATCGTGCAGCGATTGGGCAGTGGAGTTGCACGGAAGGTAGTGGGGGGCTCGAAGGGCTTTTAAACACGGTGGTTTTTAATTTAATGAGGGATTAAGGCGGGGTTAAGGTATCAGGGTGATTAGCAGTGGGATTTAATTGGGTTTTTAGACTAACTTAATCACAGGTCAATTAGTTAGTGGATTTTCGAGGTTTTGGGTAATATTATAGTTTATATAATTAAACTAGGGTAGGGTTTATTAATATTGTGGGAGCTAAATATATACAGGGAAAAGGGGTTTTATTCGGGATTTAATAAATAAATCAGTAATTAGTAAAATGAGCGAAAAGGGGCACAACACCCTAAGTATATGTTATTTCATGTTTTTAATGCTTTTCCATAAAACTTAGGATATAGTGTTTTTTGTGGGTTTTTGATAGGAAAATGAATTATGTAGGGGAATAAAAAATTTCTGAGGTAAAAGCATTTTAACCTTAGGAAAAGAGTATCATTAGGGAAAATGAATGAACTAAAGGGGGAATGAATGTTTATGAGGGGGTTTTAGTACTTATTCCCTATACGTCATTGAGCTGAGGGTCCAGTCCCTCCAAAAGTCAGAGAAATGCTCTAAGCCCCTTTGACTTAGGGTTTTTAAGTACTTTAAACTTCATTGTGGGAAATTAGTTAAGTAAAAGGTGAAATGAATGAGGGAAATTAATTAATTGACTTTGCTATCCATCTGCATGCTTGAGTGCCCTTTCACATTTGGAATATTTATGATGAAAAAGATGATACACATGCTTTTGTCTAATCAATTATCAAAATTCTGCAATATTTCTACTACTTACCCATCTACTCATCTTACCATTTTTATTTCTCTTTATTAGGGTGCATTTGAGATAACAAACCCTTATCAAACATTTTTCTTTCTCTTTACAATAGTAAACTAACTAATTCTAACCTTATTACATCCAAGGGCTCAGATTAAACAGTTGAGCTCCTTTTATTTACTCTACCTATCCACTTATGTGCCAAGGTTAAACAATATGGTCAGATATTTATTCTCTAGCTATAGACATGAAATTGAAACATGAAATAGCCAAGTTTAAACATTTTGACTATCATGGATTGTGGCAAAGATTAAAAACTGCACACAATCATTTATTTTGCACAAAAAGTAAATAGTAGTGGCATTTTGACTTGCTCACTTTCATGGTCTTTTTATTTTCTTGGGGTTCATATTTTCTTTTTATCCTTTTTGACCCTTTTATTTGTTTTGTCCTTTGATTATTCTTTTATGACATACCCTCTTTACATTTTTTAATTTTCTTGAATATGGAAAACATTTGCAGAAAGAAAAGGTATGTACATATTACAGGTTTGATCTCAGCCATTCAAATATTATGACTCCCATTGGTATAGGAACTTAACAATGGCTCCACTTGGGGATGGAATTTCCTGGTGAAATGTCAAGAAATTTGTAGACCAATGGCCTTCTGAATTGCTGTGATGTTATCCTGCAACTTTTTCCTTTTCACATTTCTGCATTATTGCTATTTATGACAGTAAAATTTTTTGAAGCTTAGGGCCTTCTCTTTGGGCTTCAACTTCAAACATTACCATCCAATCAACTCTAGAATTTGGAAAGTAAAGTATGTACAAATGATTAGTGAAATCAGTAACTAGGCTCAATATAGTGTTTGAGCATTCGACCATTAACTGGTCCTCCTTCTGCTTCTGTGCCATCCATTTCTCTGAGGAAGAAAGCATTATTGCCTCTGAAAGCATAAATGATATATGGTCCTTTCCATAGGAAATCAAATTTCCCATGTTTACCTTTATCTTCTCTCCTTGAATCCCATTTTAGAACTTTGTCCCCTAGGTAAAAATCTTCTACCTTAGTCCTTTTATCAAAAGTCTTCTTGACCCTTTCTTGCACAACTTGAGATCTAATGTACACTTCTTCCCTGGTTTGATGTAAGTGAATTGTTTGGTTGATTCTTATTTGTATGTCATTTGGTTCAACTTGCAACTCTTGGAGTAGCTTCATCACTGGTGCTCCCAAGGAAGATGGGAAAACAAATTTCATCCCATAAACTAGTTGATAAGGACTAATACCAATGGATTTCTTTGTGGTTAGCCTGTCTACCCATAAGGCATTTACTAGTTTCTTGTTCCATGTTTTCTTGTTATCTTCTAACATTTTTTTTATGATATTTACCAAACTTTTGTTTAAGGACTCCGCTAGTCCATTTCCTTGGGGGTAATAAGCTGTGGAATGGCCTAGGGTTATATGATAATTATTACATAAATCAATCATTCTCCTAGATTTGAAATTTGTTGCATTATCAGTGATGATCTTGGTTGGGCACCCAAACTTGGATAGGATGTTCGATTCAAGGAAGGTTATTATAACAGTGTCAGTGGCTTGCCTTGATGGTATGGTTTCTATCCATTTGGTAAAATAATATGTAGCAATGAGGATCCATTTGTGTTGGGGAGAGGAAGGTGGGTGGATTTCACCAATGAAGTCAAGACTCCATTGTTGAGAAGGTGCTTCAGCAGAGATTGGTTTTAGGGGTAGGGGTAAAAGCTTTTTCTTTCCTTCAAAGCTTTGACATTTATGACATGAGGTTACAAATTTCTTTACATCAGAAAACAAAGTAGGCCAATAGAAACCAGCTCTAAGAATCTTGTTAGCAGTGGTTTTCCAGTAAAGATGTCCTCCACAGTCACATGTATGAAAATCTTGTAACACCTTGTCAAATTCTTCTTTCAATAAATAGTTAAGAAGGATACCTTCATGATTCCTACAAAACAAAGCATTGTCAATTATGCAAAATTTTAAAGATTTCATTTTTAAAAATCTGCTTTTGGTCCTAGATAATTCAAGAGGAGCTTGTAGATTTTGTAAAACATATATGTTGTCAGCATACCATGGTGATTCAATAAAGACCTGGCTGATTGGTGGAGTCGCCATCTCCTCTCCATTATCCATTTCTGCAATAAAATTTATATCTAAGGCCTGATATTTCGATTCAGCCATGAGCTTGGCTAAACCTTGGCCTTTGATTAACTTTGTTGGCTTGATTTCTAGGTCATATTCTAATATAGTAGCAATCGATTTCCCTCTCTTTCCATCTAGACCATCCTGAGTTAGGATATCCTTGACTACTAAATTGGGGACATAGGCTATTATATGAGAAAATAAAATGTGAACTCTAAAATCTTGGATAGCTTTGACCAAACCAAAAGCTTACTTTTCCATTATATTGTATTTTAAAAAGGAATCTCTCAGGGCTTTGCTAAAAAAGGCAATAGGTTGTTCATAACCCTCATCATTTTTTTGCGGTAGGACTGCAGCAATTGTGTGTTCTGAAGCAAAGCAAAATATAATGAAATCTCTATCAAACTTTGGACTGATCAAAACTGGTGTTTTTGTTAAGGCTAGCTTAATATCTTCAAAGGAATTCTTAGCCTCAACAGTCCATTTTATGGTTGAATCTTTTTTCAACATATTGTTTAATGCCCTAATGAATTCTGCTAAGTTAGAAATAAATATCCTAAGAAAGTTGATTTTCCCTAAAAAGGCTTGTAATTCCCTGATGCTCCTAGGATGTTGTATTTGTAAGATGGCTTCAATTCTTGCAAGATCTATTTGGATACCATCTTTAGAGATTATGTGGCCTAATAACTTTCCCTCTTCTAACCCAAATAAATATTTTTTAGGATTCAAAGAAATTCCATACTTCCTACATTTGATGAAGACTTGCCTCAGATGATCTAAGTGTTGTTTATTAGACTTTGAGAATACAGTGATGTCATCTAAGTATATCACTAGGAAGTCATGAATTTCCTTAGCAAAAGCTATGTCCATGGCTCTTTGGAAAGTGGCCCCTACATTCTTTAATCTAAAAGGCATCTTCACATACATGCATGTGCCCCAAGGAGTAGTGAATGCAGTTTTAGCCTGGTCATCTGGGTGAACTAGAATCTGAATGTAACCAGAAAAGCCATCCAATAATGAGATTCTGGTTGACCCTACTACCCTTTGTAATATATGATCCATTTTAGGGAGAGGGTAATTGTCTTTGAGTGAAACTTTATTAAGGTTCTTGAGATCAACACAAAGTCTAATCTCACCAGTTTTCTTCCTTGTTGGCACCAAATTTGAAACCCAATTAGAGAATCTAATTGGTGCTATTATCTTGCCTTCATACATCCTTCTGATCTCCTTTTCAATAGAAGGCAATAGAATAGGATTGATCCTCCTAAGATTCTGTTCGAAATGTTTCTGGTTTTCTATTATGGGGATGGCGTGTTGTATTACACTGGTGTCATAGGACTTGAGGTCCTCATAACTCCAAGCAAAGACATCTTGGAATTCTTTTAGTAATTCAAGGTATTTCACTTTTTTAGTAGGAGGTAAGGACTTTGAAAGTTTGATCAATTTTGGGTTTTCTTTAGTGCCTATATTACACTCTATATCAGATTTTAAAGGTTCCATCTTTGGTTTTTTAGGGACATCATTCGAATCAAACAAGTCTTCCAAAGGGGTTAATCCTTTGAGCAAAAAGTTGTCTTTGAGATTAATGATTCCAGAATCTTCGTTAATTATCTTGTCAATTTCAACTTGCTTTAGGTTTTGTACATCTAATTTTGTAAATTTAGTGGGGTGAAATCTATCTATCTCTTCATCTTTTATTTTAATAATTTCTATTTTATCTTTAAAATCAGGATCTAATGTCACATCAGTAACTATATTACTATTTACAAATTCCTCCTCTAAGGTTAACAAATTGTTTATTTGTTGGTCATTAGCAAATACTTTCCATTTTTTCAAGTTATCTTGGATAGTAGGTCTATGCCTGACCTCAGCAGTGTATTAATGGTTAAGTTTGAATGGTAACTTAAAAGTGCTGGAAAACGTTGCTAAACTATGAGCCTGCATATTATGCTTCCTAGTAATTACAACAACTTTGGTTTCTAGGAAAGTGTTTAGTACTTCTATAATGGTTCCTCTGTAACAACTTAATATAGGGTCTTTGGTCATATATACAGCTTTAATCTGATTTATCACTAATTCAGAGTCTCCCATGATAGAAACTCTTATAGCTCCTAACTTTCTAACTAATTTAAGACCTAAAAGAAATGCTTCATACTCAACCATGTTGTTAGTGCATTTGAAATTCAGTCTGTAAACATGGCCCTCCGAGTGATCATTCTCTAAATTATATATCACACTCTTGCTCCTGCTCCTAACTTATTCACTGATCCATCAAATTCAAGGTGCCATAATATCTCATGTTCATAATTTTCATTGTCAGGGGGAAGAAAATTTTCCTTGTTTGAGGTGTTTTGATCATCTTGTTTATTGGAAATCTCTTGAGTTTGGATAGTTTCTTTTTTAGTTGTAACTGAAATTCCTTTTGGTTTTGAAATAATACTGCTTGAAGTGGTTTGTTGTGTTTGTTCAACATTATACAAAATGAAAGAATCAATGTCAGAATGCATGGAGTAGATAGGGAAGTTTCGAGGTCTATCCTAAATACTCACCACATATTTCATTAGGATCTCTCTGTACAACATTTTAGGTTGTCCAAAGATTGATATTGTGGCATATGACATGTCAAGTTGCAAAGATCCTTGGAGTTTAGCCCCCATTGATCTAGACCATAGCATGCCATATTTGGGTTGGATGTCAGTTACTACTATATCCATGAGAATAGTCTTAGCAGGGTATTGTACTAAGGAAACACATAGGTATTTGATTCACCCTAGACACTTTACTTGACTTGAATCAAATGAAAAGAAGTATTTGTAAGGTCTAGCGATATCCAAGTTTAACATTTCCATAACTGATTTAGGCATTAAATTGTGTGAAGCTCCTGAATCTAACATTGCATTGTGTAAGATTTTATCATGAATGTTAAGGCTAATATAAAAGGGTGCTATCCCTCCTTCTAATGGTTTATCGTTAACATCAGAACCGAATATAAGCTTAGGTTGATCATCAAACAAGTTAACAAAGTCTTCATTCTCAAAAAAGTTTAAGGTTTTGTTTATTTGAGACTTGTAGGTTTCATTTTTTATCAACTCTATTAAGGGAACCGAAACTTTCAGTTTAGCTACCTTTGCTCCAAAATTGAAAGGAAAAGGGGCTTTTTCTATTTGAGTGTTTGGAATTTTGATAGCAGGATTTGGAGTAGGTTTCTCTTCTTTTTCTGCATTTGAAGTCTTTTTTCTGGGGATTTTCTAATATTGTGTTTGGAGATTTCTCCACTGTCTCCTTGGAGGGGATTGAAGTGGATGGTTGATCATCATGGGGTTGGTCATTGGTTATATCTACAATGGTGGGACCAGAAGGGTTCTGATTTGGTCTAGGGAGGATTTGGAGAGTCTTAGTAACTGGAGCTGTTTTGATTTTCTTGGGTTGATTTGGCACTATTTTCTTGGCCTAGTCAAGAGTATCAGAATTATTTTTACTCCTTAGATTGTATTGTTTATGTACTTCAAAAATGGCAGAATCATACCCTTGCTTATAATCAAATGATTCTCCAGATTGGGTCTGCAATTGCTGTAGCATATGCAGTTCCTGCTCATCTTGGGTCAAAAAGATAGTTTCCTCATCATCTAATCCCATCAAGTTAATTTGTGTGTCTTGTTTAGGGTCTTCTGAATGGGATGTTTCAGCATAGTTTTCTTGAAAAGGAGGCCTAATATTCTGATCAAGTCCATTCTTTCTAGTGTTTTGATTTTGATTCTTTCTAAAGTTTGGATTTCTCACTGGAGGTACCTGCTGATTATCCCACTGAGGCTTCCTCTCAATGTTCTCGACTCTATCCATCAGTTTTTCCATAACCTTGGTTAGAACATCTATTTTAAGGTCAGAGGGTGAAGCTTCATCTTCGGAAGATCCTCTCCTCTCATTCCTAACTCTAGCTCTTTTTGCTAGCCAGTTAGCTTCTACACTAACTGCTACACTCTACATATCTTCTAAAGTTGGAGGATTTCTCTCTCTGAGTTGGAAGGCCATATCAGTATCAAACCCATCACGAAACTTTATCAAAGATAAGCTAGGTGGGGGTCTAATATTGAATTGTATTGCATTGTATATATTGTTAAATCTAGTACAGTAATCCTGAACTGTTTCATTTGTTCCTCTCCTAATGTTTTCATTTTCTGAAAGGATATGTAGAGGGTTCTTTTTCTTTTCCCATCTATTTAAGCATTGCTAATAAAATATTTCTATAGTACCTGTGCTATTTTTAGGTAAAGCTCTAAACCATCTCCTTACAACACCAGCTAGAGTCTGAGAAAAAAGTCTCATCTAAACATCTCCAATATCAATTTCATGTAATTCAAAGTAGACTGTCATTTTGTTTACATGATGTTGTGTTGTATAAGGTCCTATGCCATCAAATTGGACAATTTTTTTCTGGTAATCTTGTGGCATGGGTCCAAGTGGGGTAGGTAACACAAGAGGAGGATATCTATTTGCCATGGCTCTAAGTTGGGCAGGGCTAAGAAGTGGGGTTGGGGTACCACGAGATGATACAATAGTTGATGAAGAACTGGGAGTAATAGGTGATTGATGTGTAATGATAGGTTGGTAGGGAAGTGAGGGTATAAATGGAGGTGAGGAATGAACTTCAGAGGTGGAAGGGAATAATGGTGAACTAAGGGTAGTTGACACTGGTTCAGAAAGCTCGGGGATCTTAGCAGTAGTAAGGGATGACTGAGGGGAATTTAGAATATACTCATCAATTGACTGGTTTTCCTTTTGGACTTCAAGATCTGCAATAAACTCTGGATCTAGAACTATGTCATCAAGTGCACTTTCAGACTTGGTTCTAAATAGGGAAAGGTCAAATGACTCATCAAAGGGGAGGTCTTCTAAAAACAACCACTCATCAGGGCATGAATCTACTTTGATTGAAGGTGTTGGACTTACTGAACTTTCTTGTCTTCTAGATCTTCTCAAAATCAAGTTGGGATTATCCACTACTGGGGCAAGATTTTGATCGGGATTGGCCCTAGTATAGTGAGTTCCCCTTGAAGCCAGAGTTTCTAATTTTTTTGATTACTTTATTTTTATAAAAATTTGTAAATAACTTCTAATAAACCCTTCAAGAGGCTTGAAATAAAGATTTGAAATTTTCTCAAAGGTTTATTAAGACTGAGGATTTGAGTTCCCCAATATGGTCGCCACTATGTTATCACTCAGAAGTTTTCCCTAGAAGTTATTAAAAGAAGGAATCATCCAAGGTAACCACAAACCAATCTTTTAGGCTCAGGTTCTAGCCAACCTAAGTCTAGAGAGGGCTCTCTCTTTACGATTTAGCTTTGTTTTTATTAGATTTTAGGCTATTTCTTAGTGTTCATGAGGATTTTCATTTTAGATTGAAGTTTGGGTGGTGGAATTCTTGGAATAGATAATATAGCTAGGTCTTCAAGCCATTGGGATATGGAGTCAATCAATGGATAGCATAACTAGACTAGATCATTAAAGGGAATGTTCACAGGGCAGGCTAGCAAAGCAAAAGGAAAATCTTGAAGTCTAATGGATGAAATGGTTCTTACCAGGGTGAAAGGGCAATGAAGAATCCTTGGATCGAGATAAGAATGAAGGAAAGAAGGTGATCATGAAAAAAGGGCAATTAAGAATCCTTTGCTATAGACCAGGGGGAGAAACTACCGAAGCTAGGGAGCAGTTAAGAATTCCCTAACTAAGATAGTTTAGTAGAAAACATTTAAAATGTAAATAGTCAAGACAGAATGCATTCAAGCAATTTTTGAAATATCATTCCATGTCATACATTTAGATTTTAGACAAGCAAACAAGATTATGGAAACACATAAGAGAAATAACAGTAAACATGAGAAAATACTTATTTGTATATCGCTTTACACAAGAACCCTGTAAAATATCTTATCTTTATTCCTTGATCTAGCAAGCTAATGTAGTCATTGATACAATAGAATTTTGTTTTGAGAGAGAAAGTCTATAGAAATGTCTTGGAGTCCACCCTACATACTTCAAAATATGAAGTATTTATACAAAAATCTTTAGAAAATATCTCATAACAATCTGAGATTTAATCTAGGGAATCAAAATATCTTCAAGCATGAAGATAGAGACAGATGGAAAACTGTATCATGTTGTCCCTTTTATTGTGGTAGTGCTGGCTATTTCTGTTGAGTTTTAAGCCCTTTAAGCTAGCTGATGGTTGGGGTATTTCCACGCTGGAGTCTTCTTTACTTTGATCTTTCACTGATACTCTTTGACTTTGTTACACTTTGACCATGTTGATATGTCTTTTACCCGTTTCATCTGGTGGCCTTCATATTTATTGTTGTAACTTTCCTGATGTAAAACTTTTCATAGTAAATCTGTAATTTTTTCCCACCATTCATCCTCAGGTAACTTCACTTTCAACATTCTTCTGTAAATTTTGTCTGCCTCTATGTATTTTGCAAAATTGGGCTTGGTGACAAACAAAAGTTTCACCTCATGTTCTAGGAAAAATAGATTTTCCAAAGCATCATACAATACTTTTCTAGTTTGCAAAGCTTTAATGCCTGAAGAACTGGCTTGTTCCTTGGCCAAATTCCTGATCTACCAGTGTAGTCCAATTGGGTCATGAGTTTATCATGATTGACCATAGGACTGGGAAGGCCTTTGTCCCTCAAAATTTGAAATTTGGCCATAAACCTGTTAATGGCCACCTGCATGTTGTGGCACTTTTCTTCCAAGTTGAGCATAAGGTTTCTTTTGGAAAGAACCTTTTTGATGTCTAGGATGGCTCCAGTGCTATCCTATACACCAAGCTCATGGAGCTCATGCCTGTTCTTACTTTTTAGGAGGTGGATGAGTCGATTTGCATCCTCAGGTTGGTCTCCTAACTCTTCCCTTACTTTCTGGATAGCCTCAGTGGCTACCTTCACCAATTCAATTTGCTCAAATATAACTTGAATTGATGGCCAAATATCATTGAGAAAGTCAATGATATTGGCCCAAAGCATCTCTTTGGTCTGTCCTAGTGGCTTCTGTAGTGTTAAATATTTCTCTAGTACTTTGATTTTCTCACCCATTCTTAGGGCTTTTTGTGCTTCTTCTCCCTGCCGAATTTGGGCAAGATTACAATCAGTTTCTAAGCTTGCCACTTTCTCCTTTAGCCTTTTGAACTTTGTAACTTGGATGAACATTTCCTCCATGGATTTTACAATCTCTGTTGTTTTCTCTATTAGTGTGCCTGCTGCTGTAGATTCAGTTGTGATTGGTAGTGCTGTGGCAGGTGGAGTTGTAGGTGCCAATGATGCTACCAATCTAGAAGGAACTATTGTTGTCACTATGGGAATGGAAATTGTGGAAGTTGTTGCTAGGTCACTTTTCTTGGACTAAATCAAAATTTCCAACTCCTTCTCTGTTTCTTTTAGCTGGTCATTTAGCTTTAGGACCAAGCCCATGAGCTCTTCATGTCCATTTTGTGCCTCCAGGAATTCTACTATTTGTGGGTGATGCAACTAGGGAATCTTGAGTTGTTTCTTCAGAGTAGCTATATCATCATTCTTCTTCTTTATTAATTTTTTGTGGCCTTTACATATTTGGGATCATGTCCCAGCTCAATGAGTAAGTCCTCTAAGGACTTGATTCTGGTATCTTTGGCCTGTGAAGATGCCTTCTCCAACTGGAACTGTGCTGATATATTATTCAGGGAGTTTTGCAATTGGTAGGCAACGATTGCTTTCCCTGTCAAGGTGGAGTAAATCATCTCCCGGGTCTTCTTGTGTAACTCAATCTGGTCAATAGGATGAATGTCCTTTACTAGTACTTCGAAGTCTATATTTTTGAAGTCTGTTGTTGTTCTCAGTCACTGAGTAGTGGGCTTCATGAATGTCATTTGCGTTTTCCCCTCATTTACATCATAGGCTGACATAAGCTTTGTCTGATTAGTAGGGGTCATATTCAAATATTGTGCATAGGTCTGACCTTTCAACCTCTCATTTATGGCCTTTATCTCTTTGTATCTTTATTTGATGTCTTGGTCCTTGTCTGTTGGCATCCTGAAAGAGGATACCTCCACACTTTGTTGTCTTTCCAATATCTGGGTATGTGATGTGGAAGGTTTTATGATGCCTCTAGAGGGAGCGGCATGCTTGCTCCCTTCTCTTTCGGTTCTTGTAACATCAACTGTCTCTTCTGTATATTCCTATTCAGAAACATGATTTATTCTTTGTCTCTTTGCCTGGCTTATCTCTGCATAGGCCTGTGATGTTGCTCTTCCTGAGGTAGTGGCCCCTTCCCTATTTCTTTTTAGGCTTTTCTCCTCATTTAGAGGAGTCCGTAAGACTGGGGGGTTACTCATGGTGGCCTCATGGGGTTACGCGGGTTGGGTATACACAGACCCGCATGTACACACGTTTAACTCAGGGCAATGTTGCGTATAAGGGATAAAACACTGTTTTTAAAATTTTAGGACCAGGTCTGGAAGGAGGGGTTGCCCTAGGCCATGAGTGCAGCATCACAAACCATAAAAGTGAGATTTGGAGCTATAACAGTCATGCATCTTATCTGTTATAAACTTGGCATAATCACACATGACAGTAGAAGGTTGTCCTAGAGTGAAGATGGACATGAAAGCCAGGATGATTTCATCTATATACTCACTAGTGGTGTAACCTAGGACACTAGATATCATTGCTACAATGTCCTGACCAAGTGGGGAAATATGGTAGCCACATATGGAGGAGGATCTTTTGGGATATACATTTCCTCCCTGATGAAGGTTTGGAATATCTCAGTATGTTTTGCAGTGGTAAGCTTGGGGAATTGGTCTAATAGGTCTCCAATTGAGATAGTGGTTAGGTTTTGGCCAGGTTGAAGCTGCAACATCTCATTTATTGTTTTAGCAGTGATGGTGAAAAGTACAGTATGGTCAGGGGACATCAATGCTCTTTGTCTTGGGATATAGTTTGCATGGCAGTAATGGAAATTTTTTAGGAAAATGTGAACTTCAGGGAATTTGTACTTAGGCAAATTCGACTCCCAAAGACCAATTTTATCATCCTGGTTCAGGTATTGATCTCTATATCGACAGTATAGCTTAAGAGGAAAATCAAGGATAGAGGTGTCCTTAATTTGGAAATCTTTATCAGCCAGGGGGAAGTGGTTTAGGTCCAGGTGAGGAGTGGATATAGGTCTCACATCCTTGGCAATTGGGGCAACCATTCTCAGTTCTTGTGGATTTAAGAATGGAGGAGGTGATTTTTAGTTTTTTATGGAAAAGGTGGTTGAGTACAGTGTAAGGGAAAGTTACTTGAGTTGCTTTAACTAATATTTACTTTAACTAACAAACTCAGTAACTGGTTCTAAAATTTGAGAGGTTTTCCAGTGAATTATGGCTTAAATACCTGGGATCAGAGAGAACTAGCTCTGAATAGGTCGGTTGGCAACTGTGAACAATTGAAAAGGTTTTGAGTAGGCTGGAAGGCAATCGAGGAGCTTTGTGGCATCTTCAAGGTGCAATTGTACATGGGTTGACAGCTTCGATGTCCACTGGTGTGTGCATGGAGGTTTGCAGTTGAAAAAATGATTAAAACAAATGATTTGGGGCTTTTTGGCTTTATTCGGGAAAGTCAAAATTGGTGGGTATAGGTGAACAATGGTCATTTGTCATGTAGCGGGGTGAACAATAGCTATTTTGGCATGTAGCGGGCGATTGGTAAGTGGTTTCCATCGCACAACTTTTGGGTGCTTGGTGGTATTAGGGGCAGGCTGCCTGACTCGATTCATTGAGTGACACGTAGCCTCGGGGACCCAGTGGAAAACGACTCTTTTCGAGCGGGTAATGTTCGAATTTTGAGCCCTTTTGAAATGTATGTGGACCGTCAGATGTGGAGGGGAGTGATCGTGCAGCTATCGGGCAGTGCAGTTGCATGGAAGGTAGTGGGGGGCCTGACAGGCGTTTAAGCACGGTGGTTTTTTATTTAATGAGGGATTAAGGCAGGGTTAAGGTATCAGGGTCATTAGCGGTGGGATGTAATTGGGTTTTTAGACTAACTTAATAGCAGGTTGATTAGCTAGTGGATTTTTGAGGTTTTTGGTAATATTATAGTTTATATAATTAAACTAGTGTAGGGTTTATTAATATTGGGGGAGTTAAATATATATGGGGAAAAGGGGTTTTATTTGAGATTTAATAAATAAATCAGTAATTAGTAAAATGAGCAGAAAGGGGCACAACACCCAAAGTATATGTTATTTTATGTTTTTAATTCTTTTCCATAAAACTTAGGATATAGTGTTTTTTGTGGGTTTTTGATAGGAAAATGAATTATGTAGGGGAATAAAGACTTTTCCTAGGTAAAAACATTTTAACCTTAGGAAAAAACTATCATTAGGGAAAATGAATGAACCTGAGGGTGGAATGAATGTTTATGAGGGGGTCTTAGTACTTATTGCCTATAAGTCATTGAGCTGAGGGTCCGGTCCCTCCAAAAGTCAAAGAAATGCTCTGAGCCTCTTTAACTTAGGGTTTTTAAGTACTTTGAAGTTTATTGTGGGAATTAATTAAGTAAAAGGTGAAATGAATGAGGGAAATTAATTAATTGACTTTGATATCCACTTGCATACTTGAGTGCCCTTTCACATTTGTAATTTTTATGATGAAAAATATGATACACATGCTTTTGTCTAATCAATCATTAAAATTATGCAACCTTTCTACTACTTACCCATCTACTCATCCTACCATTTTTAATTCTCTTTATTAGGCTGCATTTGAGCTAGCAAACCCTTATCAAAAAAATTTCTTTCTCTTTACAATAGTAAACTGACTAATTCTAAGCTTATTACATCCAAGGGCTCAGATTAAACAGTTGAGCTCCTTTTATTTTCTCTACCTATCTACTTATCTGCCAAGGTTAAACAGTTTGGTCAGATCTTTATTCTCTAGCTATAGACATGAAATTGAAACATGAAATAGCCAAGTTTAAACATTTTGACTATCATGGATTGTGGCAAAGATTAAAAACTACACACAATCATTTATTTTTCGCAAAAAGTAAATAGTAGTGGCATTTTGACTTGCTCACTTTCATGGTCTTTTTATTTTCTTGGGGTTCATATTTTTTTTTAATCTTTTTTGAACTTTTTATTCTTTTTGTCCTTTGATTATTCTTTTAGGACATACCCTCTTTACATTTTTTAATTTTCTTGAATATGGAAAACATTTGCAGAAAGCAAAGGTATGTACATATTACAGGTTTGATCTCAGCCATTCAAAAATTATCACTCCTATATAGGAACCTAACATGTTGATTCAATAAATTTTATTGTTTATCTTTGATTATGTTTAATCTTCAACTCTCACCATGAATGTCACCTAAATATCCTAAAATGAAAATCTAGCATGAGAAAATAGAAATCCTTTCTCTTTCAATGAAAAACTAGCTAAGGGAAGGAAAGATCAAGATGCAACACACAATATGCATCAAACAAGATGCAAGATGCAATTTCTTTCCGATGCAACTGTTCCTATGCTAATGCACATGAAAAACCCTAAATGTCGATGTAAAATTTTTATTTTCACCGCACTTAATTTAGAAATGAAGAAAACTAAGATGAAAAATGTTCAATTATTGATTCAATTACACTTTCTAGAATTAGGGTTAGAACAACAATTCATCTAAGTGATCAACAATGAAACTAAAATAGTTCTCAAGAAACCAAATAATAAGAACAAAGAAAAATAAAAACCAATTCTCACCAAATGAAAAAAACATAAATGCAAACCAAACAGAGGCTTTAGATAGACCACAAGGCAATCAAGGCTCAAGGAAGTTCAACTGGAAGTAGGGTAACCAAAGATAGGCTCAAGGACCAACGAAATCTTCAGGAAAAAATAGGGGCCAACGCTAGTGCAGAAGAGGCACCAGTGTGTTGCAATGCTAGTGCGCAGTGGGCTAGGGTGAGGTGCAATGCTCTATTAAAGGAATAGGGGGTGTGTTGGGCATGGGAAAGAGAATTCAAGCACAAAAATTGCAAAAAATGCTCAATGAAATCACTTCCTAGGTCTGTTCTTGGTTGGATGATACACCACAGGTCTGTCAAGGAGGTAATCAAACATAGTGGACAAGGAAACCACCAAGGGAACACTCCATTCCCCAGTATGGTCGCTAATTTGTTATACGAGATTTACGATTGCAGATAAAAGTATATCGCCTAGGTCGTTGGCTAACCTAGAACAACAAAGAGACAATGAACACAATGTTTTTCCTTAAAGTAAATAGATGATGGGGTGAGGCCTACCTGGAATCCTTTGCGCACTTTTCTCCTTCTTTATCTTGGAAAATCCAATTCCAGCTCTGAATGCCAAAATTAGAACCTACACAGTTAAATAACACAAGCCAAGAAACTACGAGATCTGTGCAGTATCATCTAAGTACTTCATTCAATAGATCAACATGGTATTGAAATATATGAAATAATAACATCACATATAGGAAAATAATGATTTCTTTGCATTAGTATAAATGGAAGGAGATTACAACCAGAAGTAGCAGTTGATCTTATAGAAGAGCTCCTCCAAGTTTTTGACTTGTCCTTTCCTTGTGAAAATATGCACCTCCAAACACCCTAAATGCATGAGATGATGACCACTCAATATAGTAGCATATGGGCACAAGGGCATAATCACTCTCCAAAATCCAACCCCCAACCACATAGAAGGTTGGGAGTATATAAATAAGTGAGGTAAGTTGGAAGTTCTTATTGATGGGCCTCTAAATTAGACATAAAGTAAGGCCTGTGCCTCTAAATTAAAACATAAATTAAGGCCTATGACCATCCTTCATCACATTAAACCTTTCTTTTCACATTAGATAATTTATTTTTAACTCTAATATATTTATTAGGAAGGCTTATGAATAATTGAATATTTGTGCCTAATATTATTTATTTTTTGTGGAATATTATGAGAATATTAGAAAGATTATGAAGAGTTGGAGGAGGAGATAATTTAGGGACTTGTTCCCTACTACTGGAGGATCAATAATAAATAATAATTCAACAAGATATTACAGAATTATGGCACAAATTGTGGAACTCCAATGATTGAGAAAATCTAGGGATATCTTCCACTAATCAAGGGAGCAGATCCACTGATCAACGGATTTCGGTGGGAAAATATTCCTCCACTCATGGGGATTGATTCTTGATCATTTTTTATAAGTACCAAGTCAAATTTGCCTCTAGGGAATGGTTGAGAAAATCTAGGAATGTGTTCCTTTCAATTTAATGCAAATTTTTAGTATTGGCAACTAGATCCACTAATCAAGGGATTTTGGTGGGGAAAGCTTCCTCCATTCATGGGGAATGATTCCTAATCATTTTGTATAAGTACCAAGTTGAATTTTCCTCTAGGGAGATTATTCATTAATGATATTGTGGAGAGAGCTTGTATTTTTGCAGCTCCATTGTATTTTCTTGCAGGGATGTAATTCTATTGATGAAAATAATGAAGATTGGTGTCATGTTCAACTTCTAAATCTTGTTCTCCTCCATAGGTCTTTGATTTTCCTTGGGCTTGGCCATCCTAGGAACCTCAAAGCCCTTTTGTATCATTTTCTTTCCTTCTTTTCATTTCTTACTCACATGCATCTCTAGTTTTTATCTCCTTCTATTTCCGCATTTAGAATTAATGATTTCTTGTTGTAGGATTGAGTTAAATAGTTAATGAAAGTTATTTTGTAGGATCACAAGCATTATTTCATCCTTGGAAAAGTTTTGGAAGTTCATAGTAATCATTGAGCTGCTTGGTTTAGTCTTCTTATTCCCAAATCTATATTGTTGGACCTCATTTTTAGCAAAGAACAATAAATTTGTACTAATTTTTAGAGCATGCTAACGAGTTTTAATTGAATTGATTCCACTTGAATTAGATCACAAAAATAATTCTAGTTCATAACAAAAACTACCCCATTGAATTTGCACTTTATTTGGTTATGAATTTTTTAGATTTACTAGCTCACTAGTTCTCGAATTTCTAGATTTTCGACTTGTAATGTTTTTTATTTTTTTTGCATGGATTAACATAGGTATTTTTGAGTGATTCCAATTAGAATAGGGACCTAAGATATCCTAGTTAATAACAAAATTTGTCCCATCCAATTTTTATTTAATTTTCTTGGTCATTAAACCCTCGCCAATTTCATCATTTCACAAGGAAACTTCTCCAAGGTTTTTTAGCAATTCCATTCATCTCCTAACTTTGGTTTTAAGTTCTAAGTGATCCTAGAAATTTTCCCACTCCATTCAACCCATAACACACCTTTCCTGGGCCTCCCGTCACCTCCAACACCTCGCATTTTTCTCTCAGATGTATCTTGTAGGTTCACTGTAATTCCTACAAGATCATCTTGTAGGTTTTCCTGAAATGAGTTGTTTTGAGACTGAATTGAGAGAAAACATCGAAGAAGTCACCCAATGCCTCCCAAGGGTATCCCACACCATCCAAATATCTCCTAACCCTTCCATCCAACCTCCAACATCCTTAATTCACCTGCCACATCAATTAGTTTGCATATTTGATTTTGCATGAAAAGACAAAAAGACAAAAACAGATTTATTTTAGTCCCTTTACTTGCACATTAGTGATTTATGATGCTTATTACTTCCATGCTTAGATAGTAGCAATTGGTTCATGATATTTTAACATTATTTCAAAGCATAGTTTCTTGGAATTTAATTGCGAAATGGTGTAATTTAGCGTTGAATTTCTATCTCTTTCCTTGTACTTTCTTTCTTGCAATAGGTTAAGGTTCCATTTCAAACGTTTCATTTTTTACAATTAGTTTAGGATTTGACTTTAGTACATGCACTCCATTACATCATGACAATAGAGAAAGGACACATTGTATGCCGCACATATAGTGCCGACACCTCTTAAGTTTGTACAAACCTCGGGTTCATAATTAAAGTCGATAGCCTTAGGAGTTGCAACATCCTTGTTGCAATACCGAGGCGCAACACTTTCTGGTGCTGTTTCCATGGAGGTGTCAAAGTATGCATTGTTTTCTTCCATATTTGATTCATGTCTTTTCTCTTTTTGCAAAAACAAAATATTTTCATTAGGCATATTTAATTTCAAAAGTAGAAATTGCATTGCATTATAGTTTTCATTCAATCATAAAAACAAAAACAAAATTTCTCCAACACCAATCCACCGCCCCATTTGATCACATGGTGCAGAAAGAGCCATATCACCATTCACTTTTGTAGATAGAAGAAGAAGATGGTAAAGAATGTAGAAGAAATGGATGAAGATGATGGCAATGAGGAAAAACATCTCAGATTTCCCATTCAAGATACTGATGGTAGTGTGCACAAATAGAACATCCCTCCATCTTTTCTTCCAAAATTTCATGGTCTAAGGTCAGAGGATCTAGAAACCTTTATCTTTGAATTTGAAATTGTTTGTAGATCTTATGGTTACTTATTAAAAATTCAAAAACTGAGATTGTTTCCAGCAACATTGAAGGATAGAGCTCTTAGATGGTTCATGAGTTTAGGGACTAATTCAATAAGATCATGGAATTATATGCAAAAGATATTTATAGAAAAATATAAAGATCATGATCTTAAAGAAGAAATATTTAGAATGAATCGAAGAGAAGATGAGAGCCTTGAGGATCTAATAGAGAGGTTCATGTACAATGTTAAGAGGGGAAAACTGCATCATTTAGGATCCAACACACTAAAAAGCCTCTTAGTTAGAACAATTAGGGATGAATGGATTGATCTCCTCAATCTCATGAGTAGAGGTGATGTATATAAATTATCATTTGAGGAAATTTTTGAAACATGCAAACATATATCAAGAGGAAAAATAAGAGTAGGTAGATCAGCATCAAGATCAGTAAGTCAAGCTAAACTTGGAAATTTGTTTGATGATTTTAAAACAAAAATTCTTAGCAATATAGAAAAACAAGTAGAAATGTTAAGAATGCAAGATGAAGGAAAGGAAAATGTTGATATTTGTGCTGCAAAATCACATGATGTTAAACATTGTCCATCATTAACAAGGTTGAGGGAAGTTTACCAAGAGGACGATGGAGCAAGTCAATTGCCTATGCAGCTATGTTATGTAGCTCCAATAGGACCACGATAGCCTCTTCAACCTGATATGATGCAAGAGCCTAATTCACAATTTCAAGCTTATTCACATCCACTTCAAAGTAATTGGAACACACCCTTTCCTTAGAAACATTGGCCATCTCAACCCCAAAACCAATCTTGGAAAAAAGGTTGGCAAGGAAATGTGGGAGCCATCCACAATATCCTCGGTATTTTCCTCCATATCCTCCATAGAAAACTCCATGTTATCCTTATCATTCACCTCCACCACAACCACAACCCCATCCACATCCATCTCAAATATACACTCCCACTCAACTACCTGTACCACTATTTCCAAACCCACACATTGAAGTAGCTCAACCCACTTACAATGCTGAGGTACAACACTTCCGAACATCTCCTCTTAAGATCAATGATATTCACCATATCTCAAGAAGAGTATTGAAAAAAAGAGATTCTGTTGATATCATTGAAGGACAACATTCAAAAGAAGAAGATACGAAAGAGAAGATCAAAGAATTATGGGTTGAACTTCATGAAGAGAAAACATCAAAATTAGAGATCGAGAGAGATCCCTCATGCTTACCATCAAATCCTCCATGTATTCAAGAAAACAATTAGAAAAAAGAGGAATATTTGAAGGTCATGGTAGAAGAAGACATGAAGAATGACCTAGATAAACAATCAAACCAAAGGCATGAAAGTTATATTGAGTTTTTGTTCGAGACAGTCACTAAGTTGCATCATCACTCTCTTCTTCAAATATGCTTGATCCTTTAAAATTCAAAGCATTTGATCACTCAAATCCAAGTACATGTTAAAGCATACATTTCAAGCCTCCACATCATTTTGTCTATCATTTTGATGTGCACATGGCTCCATTAGAAGTATTCTTGTACTTCAAAGTTATTTTGTTTTTCAAGTAGGGTAGGGTAGAAAAAAAATGAAAAATATGAGAAAAAAAAAAATCTCAGGGGAAAACATCCTTGGAGTTGCCTCAGATTGGCTCATTGATTGAAAACCTCCATGAGGCGGTCAATGGGTTGGGAAAAAATAAAAAAAATAAAAAAAAAAGAGAAAAAAAAAAGATCCTAGGTGGAAACGTCCTTTGAGGCGCCTAGGCAAACCTACTAGTTGAAAACCTCATTGAGGCAGCTAGTAGGCATAGAAGAAAAAAGAAAAGAAAAGAAAAAAAGAATCCTTTCTCCATGCATGCATGTAATCTCCAATATCTACGAGCTAGAAGAAAAAGTTGGTACCAAAAGGAAAATTCGTCAAGCCTAGTCAAAAGAAGTCAAAATTTGACTTTCTCCTACTTCGCTCAAATGCTCCAACAAGGCCAAGGCCATGCCAATTCATCACCCCTCAGCTATTTGCACCATCCACCCATCATTCTCAAGCTTCTAACACTCATTTTCCTTGTTGTCCTAAAAATCTACAAGATGCTCTATTTTACTACAGGATACAAAAATACAGAGTAGAAGATTACTTTTTCCATAACTTGAAAACCATACATCCATGTGCCAACTTGTTTAAGGGGGAGATGTATATGGATGATGGTAACATACACAAGAAATTTGAGCAAATTCCAGTGCATGGTTTCCAAGAAATTGGCCTCCATCACCTTCAGCCATTTTTGCATTTTTTCAATATCTGTGCATCCATTTAAAAAGTTGTTTCATGGGGAGATGCATATGGATGATGGTAACATTCTCAAGCAATTTCAACAAATTCTAGTGCATGGTTTTCAAGAAATTAGCCTCCATCACCTTCAACCATTTTTAGTTTTTCTCGAGATCCGTGCATCCATTGACCAAAATGTTTTTATGGGGAGGTGCATAGTGATGATGGAAAGATGCTCAAAAAGTTTCAGCTCAATATAGTGTACCATTTGGGAGATATGGACAAAACAAGTCATTGTCCTGTAAATCTACAAGATACAGAACAACACCTACATGATTGACAGTGAGTAGTTTTAAAAGAGATCGAGAGGTCAAAGAAGCTCCACCAGAGCTTGGAAGTTGCATCAGGATCATCAGCATCACCATCCAACACCTGCACATCAACATCAACTCAGCAGCAACATGCATGTCTCTCCAACAACCATCAGGTAGGTATAGGTATGCAATATTATTGACCTCTTCTCTTGAGCATATTATAGTTAGAAATTTGTTGTCAATGCATGAGAGATGAGGTTTTATAAGCTAAGGATTGGTCAGCAGTCTCAGCCACCTTCAGCTAGTTAATTGTAACTCACTCCTTCACTCATGCAATGTTGAAAATTCAAATTACGAAGGGTGATGATTTCAAGGAATGAGGACAACAGTTAAAAAAAGAAATTTTTGCAAAGGCCAAGGTCACCACAACACTCAAAGCCCTCCATCTACTTCATATTCACTATCTATTCATCATTCATCCATCCCATTTCATTCTTGATAAAAAAAAACAAAGAGAGCATCCTCTCCGTTTTCATGAAATTTCCATTTATAGGTCAGCAAGAAAGACGGTCAAAGAGCAAAGGAGGATCACAAAGAGACCCCTGTCACTCACATTTTTATTTTACCACTCATTACCATTCATTCCTCCACCATTTCTATCATTTTTACACTCCTTTACTTCAGTTTACAAAGGGACTGTGTTTTCTATAGGATGATCTTGTAGGAATTACAGTGACCCAGAAATCCTATAGGAGGCAGTCCTAAGGCACATATTTTTGAAGGTGTTAGAGGTGTCTAAATGGTGGAACAAGGTAGCATATGGTTGATAAGGGTGTGGAAGACCTTTCTAAACAAAAAATATTCAAGAACTCATCTTGAATAAGGGCAAGAAAGCAAGCTAATGGTCTCAAGAAACAATGATTTTTCTTTGAACAAATATGTTTTTGGGCTTGTCCTTGCAGAGCTTACAGCCAAGATTCTTAATGCACAAGAGAGAGGCCACCAAAGCCATGGATGAGGCACAATGAGGTCATTAAGTTGCTCAGAGGATGAGCAACACTTTCAGCAGGGGGTATGATGGGCCTCTAAATTAGACATAAATTAAGGCCCATGCCTTTAAATTAAAACATAAATTAAGGCCTATGACCATCCTTCAACACATTAAACCTCTCTTTTTGCATTAGATACTTTATTTTTAACTTTAATATATTCATTAAGAAGGTTTATGAATAATTAATATTTGTGCCTAATATTATTTATTTTTTGTGGAATATTATCAGAATATTGGACAGATTATGAAGATTTGGAGGAGGAGATAATTTAGGGACTTGTTCCCTACTATTAGAGGATCAATAATAAATAATAAGTCAACAAGACATTATGGAATTATGGCACAAATTGTGGAACTCCAATGATTGATAAAATCTAGGAATATGTTCCACTAATCAAGGGAGCATATCCACCAATCAAGGGATCAATCCACTAATGAACATATTTTGGTGGGGAAAAATTCCTCCATTCATGGCGAATGATTATTGATCATTTTGTATAAGTACCAAGTCGAATTTTCCTCTAGGGAATGATTGAGAAAATATAGGAATGTGTTCCCTGCCATTTAATGTAAATTCCTAGTATTTGGGACTAGATCCACTAATCAAGGGATTTTGGTGGGGAAAGCTTCCTCCATTCATGCGGAATGATTCCTAATCATTTTGTATAAGTACCAAGTCGAATTTTCCTCTAGGGAGATTGTTTGGTTCCAATTGATGATGTCAATTAGAGCTAATTTAATGTCAACCCGGGAAGGTAAACTTAGAAGTGCCTATCTAAAATATATAGATCTAGAAAGATTCCTAATTTGTCCAAGATCTTAAAGTCCCCTTACAAGCACATATTCATTAAGACCTCTTTCAATAACTAATCAAACCTAGATCTAACCATTGTTTGAGATCTATGATTCTCTTACAAGAACATATTCTACAAGATCTCTTCCAAAAAATTAGATCATCTAATAAGAACTTAAAAGCTGAAATGAAGTAAACCTAGATCTAATCATTGTATGAGATCTTATGGTTCCTTTACAAAAGCACTTTCAAATAATATCCTTCCAATATTAGAACATTTAATAAAACTTGAAAGCTAAAATCAAACAAAAAAACATAAAACAAATTATACCTAAAATAAGAAAATAAGCATGCAAGTTAGGCCATGGGGGCCCTCCATAACTCCACAAGCACACCACTTCAATGGAGACTCAAATGTAGAAGCAAAATTGAAGTATGATCCTTTATTCCAAAATCTCCATTACAAAAACTTCAAGATTCTAAGATTACAAAAACTTCAACATTCTAAAACTTCAACAATCTAAGATTACAAATGGAGGAGATTGTACTCCTATTTATACAATGGGATGAGTAACAAACTCATAATGATCATCCACTAATATCTCTTTTAGTTCCATACATCTCTCAACCATCTAGACAAATAACCCCCTTTTGTCCTTGATCTTCTCCATGAGATCAAAATGTTCTCCATGAGGTTTATCTCTTCAAATTCGAATTTGATCCTTCAAGGCCACATAAAGGTGTCTTGGAAGCTTCCTTGGCACCTACACATGTCACAAAAACAACCCACTTTCCATATATAAAGTAAAATATATTATTTTCTAATGTTTAATCAAGAATTTCTCTCAAAAATGCTTAAAAATAAATAATATTTGGAAAATATAAATGAGACCCATTAATGGTGAATAATAGGGAAAATGGAGTGACAAGGTGGTGAATAGTGAGTGATATAATGGAAGCATAGGTGAAAAATGTATGGTAATGAGTGATATTTGCATGACATTTTGAAACCCCAATAGAGATTATTCATTAGTGATATTGTGGAAAGAGATTGTATTTTTGCAGCTCCATTGTATTTTCTTGCAGGGATGTAATTCTATCTATGAAAATAATGAAGATTGGTGTCATGTGCAGCTTCTAAATCTTGTTCTCCTCCATAGGTCTCCGATTTTCCTTGGGCTTGGCCATCCCAGGAACCTCGGAGCCCTTTTGTATCATTTTATTTCCTTCTTTTCATTTCTTATTCACATGCATTTCTAGTTTTCTCTTTCTATTTCTGCATTTAGAATTAATGATTTCTTGTTGTAGGATTGAGTTAAATGGTTAATGAAAGTTCTTTTGTAGGATCACAAGAATTATTTCATCCTTGGAAAATTTTTGGAAGTTCATAGTAATCATTGAGCTACTTGGATTAGTCTTCTTATTCCCAAATCTAGATTGTTGGACCTCCTTTTTAACAAAGAATAGTAAATTTCTGCTATTTTTTAGAGAATCATAATGAGATTGAACTGAATTGATTCCACTTGAATTAGATCACAAAAACATTCTAGTTCATAACAAAAATTACCCCATTTAATTTTCACTTGATTTGGTTATGCATTTTTTAGATTTACTAGCTCACTAGTTCTCGAATTTCTAGATTTTTGACTAGAAATGTTTTTTATTTTTTTGCATGGGTTAACATAGGTCTTTTTGAGTTATTCCAATTGGAATAGGGACCTAAGAAATCATAGTTAATAAAAAATTTGTCCCATACAATTTGGATTTGATTTGCTTGGTCATTAAACCCTCGCCAATTTCATCATTTCACAAGGAAACTTCTCCAAGATTTTTGGGCAAATCCATTCATATCCCAACTTTGGTTTTAAGTTTTGAGTGATCCTAAGAAGTTTCCTACTCTATTCCACCCATCACACACCTTTCCTAGGCCTCCCATCACCTCCAAAACCTCACATTTTTCTCTCGGTTGTATCCTGTAGGTTCACTGTAATTCCTATAGGGTCATCTTGTAAGTTTCTAGTACATCCTTTAGGTTTTCCTAAAATGACCTGTTTTGAGGCCCAATTGAGAGAAAACCTATAGGAAGTCACCCAAAGCCTCCCAAGAGTATCCAAAACCATCCAACCATCTCCTAACCCTTCCATCCAACCTCCAACATCCTTAATTCACCTGCCACATCACCAAATGAAATTAGTTTGCATATTTGATTTTGCATGAAAAGGAAAAAATAGATTTATTTCAGTCCCTTTACTTGCACATTAGTGATGTTTGATGCTTCTTATTTCCATGCTTAGATAATAGCATTTGGTTCATGATAATTTAGCATTATTGCAAAGAATAGTTTCTTGGCAGTTAATTTGGAAATGGTGTGATTTAGCATTGAATTTCCGTCTCTTTCCTTGTATTTTCTTTCTTGGAATAGGTTAAGGTTCCATTTCAAACATTTTATTTTCTGCAATTAGTTTAGGATTTGACTTCAGTACATGCACTCCATTACATCATGACAGCAAAGGAAGGACACATTGTATGCCGCACATATAGTTCCGACATCTCTTAAGTTTGTACAAACCCTGGGTTGATAATTAAAGTCAGTAGCGTTGGGAGTTGCAGCATTCTTGTTGCAATATCGAGGTGCAACACTTATCCAAAACTAATCTAGGGTAAGAGATCCACCTTTGATGTAGGGATAAGATCAAAGGATAAGTGGTGAAAAATCTAGTGTATGGAGGGTTAGGATTTGAATGTTTTATCCAAGTTAAGTAGTTGAAATAACTTCTAGAAACCCCTAGAAGGGGAAGCTTATAGAATCCCAATGATTCTCCAGAATTTATTGAACCAATGAAGGTGCAAAGGGGAGCAACCTGTTGGTTACCAACACAGGCCATAGTGGAGAAACCTGCTGGTGAATGCACCCTAGTAGTCTTACATGGAGCTTTGGTCCTCAAATTGGTTCAAATGAAGCAATTTAGGGCTGAAATTCTAAGAAATGAAAGGTAAATTCTTAGGGCTTTCTGCAAGATGGTGGCAAGGGGAATAGGATTTTTATTGATCGAATTAGGAAGCTCACTGATCATATGTGACAAAATGGCATATAACATTGATCCTAGTGTTCCTTGATTGGAGCAAAGAGTTTCATGTTCGTCTGGATGTGTCATCTATTGTATTGGGATTTATATTGGAACAAACAAGGGAGGATGAGATGGACCACCCAATCACTTTTTCCAACATGAAGCTATCTCTGTTGGATGGGAATTATACCACAATGGAGTGTGAAGGATTAGTGATGTTGTACACTCTACATAAATTTAGGCATTACCTATTGGGGTCACACTTTAAGTTATATATTAACCATTTTGCATTACACTACCTCATTAACAAGCCATTTTTGGGGGAAATAATATGTAGGTGGATGTTGTTGTTCCATGGGTACGATTTTGAGATCATAGTAAAGCTTGGTAGGATAAATGTAGGGATGAACCACTTATCGAGGATCCTTTCTAGTAAAGGTGTAGGAAAAATGAATGGTAGCTTACCAGATGCACAATTATTTAGTGTGGAGATGGTAAATGGCCATTTTGTAGAGATCTTCCACTTCCTCAACATGAAGACAACAACACAATACTACATGGTTACGCAAAAGAAGAAGTTGGTAGTTAAGGCCACAAAATATTAGCTGATTACAATTGGTTTATATTAGTTGGGCCTGGGTGGAATACTCCATAATTGTTTATTGGAACTTGAAAGACCAACCATTTTTAAAAATGGTTATGAAGGAGTTCTTGGAGTTCATTATGCAATAAAAGTGATCATACTAAAGATTTTTCACATGGGTATTTAGTGGCCAACAATCCATTGCCATGCAAAGGAGTTTGGTCACATTTGCGATATCTATTGAAGAGTGCGAAAATATTTGCTTCAAGCTGAACTTCCACTCCATTTGAGGATAAAATTAAAACCATTTGATAAGTGACAATATATTTTATTGGGCCAATTAATTCACTGGAAAAGAGAAGTAAAGAATGATATATCATAATTGCAAAAAATTATCTGACCTGATGGGCTGAAGTACAGATTATAGTGTAGCAACTGCAACCTGATTTTTATTTGAGAATTTCGTCACCCACTTTGGATCTCATAAAGTTTTGATGAGTGACCAGGGGACTCAATCTCTAAATTTAACCATTGAAACATTTATAGAATATTTCCAGGTGCACCATCATAAGATCACACCATACCATCCACATGCAAATGACATGGTTGAGTCCTTGAACATGATTATGGAGAATGCACTAACAAAGGTATGCAACATAAATATGGACAAATGGAACCTAAGGATTCTTGTAGTGCTATGGGCCTACTAGAATACATCAAAGAGTCTTATAGGTCAAACACCTTTTTGGTTGGCATATGGACATGAAGTAGTAATGCCCATGGAATTCATAGTCCCCAGTCTCCACATTTTCTTCACAATCAATTTGATGGATTCCAACGTAGTAGAGAAACAATTGATAGATTCAATATAACTAGAAGAAGATAAATTTCTATTAGGGTTCCACCAAAATATGTAAAATGTCAGGGAGAAGACATGGCACAATTGTCACATTAAGTAGAAGAAATTCTATATTGGTGATATTTTGTTGATGTATGACGACAAATTTCTAAAGAACCTTGGAAAGATTCAGATGCATTTGTTGGGACCGTATATTATCATGTATGTCAAATATGCAAGGGATTTCCAATTGGAGAAATTGAATGGGGATCCAATTAACTGATTGCTAATGGGAGATGGTCAAAATTTTGTAGAGACAACCACCCCACTTTCAAAATTTGATCTGTTTGTAGAGGCTGAACAAAAACAAAGAAAGGTAAAAAATAGAGCTTTGTTTCTATAACCTTATTTGTGTTCCTATGTAGGAGTTGTGAAACAGAGAACCAAGAGGACACCCTGACCATGGGAAAATATGAAACATATTTGGTAGAGAAAGAATTTCTTGACATAATGAAGAACTGGTGCATTGTTCACTGAGAGCACCACACAGTCAACTGATCGGGAAGCCAAAGGAAGGGCACAATACTAGATATAACCTAAAAAGTGAGATACATCTATCATTCAATGACAACAACAACATCCAGAACAATGTAGAAAAAGGTTCTAGAAAAATAATGTGACACCCACATGGATTAGACACTATGGAAATTTATTGAAAAGGGAATTTAAGTATTCCAAATCAGTAATTATTTCAGAAAGGATGTTGACATGACTTCCAACATGGCCAAAACCACAAAATGAAATTCCCACCCAAAAAACCATAACATGTGAGATTGATGAAATTGTTATGGAAATGTGTCAGAATCACCAACAAGGGAAAGGTGCACAAGGAACATAAGTTACTATTATTTCATCCATTTCCATTTCCATTCCGTTGTATTTGCAAGTGTAGAGTTGAATTTTGAGCATAAACACGATAGAATAGCTAGTCCAAAGACTAGAGGATAGCGAGAATTACAAAGAATTTATGCTAATAGATACATATGCTATGGCTTCATTGTATGTTCCCAAGAAAGTGAGGACAAAGGGAACTTGTGGTGAACCAACTCCATAACCAACTACAAAACCAAAATCTTAATTGCTGAAAGAGTCAAAGTGAATGTTGTTAATGACTCTAATTCCACCAAGGGATATAAAGGAAGGTGACATATTCAAAATTATAGAAAAGATGAAGTAAAAAGACCATGATGTTGTAGACCACAATAGGTTTTCCTAATTTTTTGAGGACAAGTACCCGATGATCTCATCACAACTATGAGATCCACAATTTTTCAAACCAAAAAATGGGTCACGAGGCTAGAAAAAATAAGTATTTCGATATGCTAGATATTCCCAATTTTGGTTGTAGTTATGAAGTGAACATATGTGTCAAATTTATCTTGAGTTGCATATATGATGGAGTTATGTGGCTTGATGAGCCCATAGAAATCAATTCACCCCTCATCTTTAGGATTATCGTGTTGCTTATGGCTGTAGAGGATCCATACTCTCTCTTTGACAAAAAAAGAAAAGGTTTTTTCTAAGGAGGTGATGATGAAATACCACCCAATTATAGGACATTACGGGATCTTAATCTACTTTATAAATGATGAGCATGTGTATTTCACCATGGAACTAATGGCATGCAAGTTGCTTAAGAAGTGTCGAAAGGAGCAATGTCTTGTGGGAGTGGTTTCCATAGAAAAATACATTGCAAGTGTGCAGATGAAATGGGTGACCTTCCTCAATACTTTATCAAGGAATACTTGGGGGTGTAAGATAGGAATGTAGAGTTCTAGTATGTGTGTATAATAATAATTATTACTCTAACAAAATTTCAAGTTCCTAAGGATGCTAACTTTCACCCATTGGAAAAGGTAGAATTTGTGACACTAAGATTTGGATCACTCTGGTATAATTTTGATAAGAAGACCCAGAAGAATACAAATGTTTACTTTTATATTTGGAAAGAAGTTATCAATCACTATATTCTAAAGGTACCATACATTCCGATACAGGTTGTCAAATCTTACAAGGCATTGGAAGGTTTCCATGCCACCCCATCATATTTACATACATGCATGTGCAAACCCATACAAATAATGGTTGAAGTGTCGATACATGCTTGATGAGAATTAAATGTCACAAATAGTGAATGACTGGTCAACATCATAACACACACCACCCCTTGAGGAGTATCCAAAAGTATAAGCAATTAATAGTGGCACAAAGGAAGAGCAGCAATATCAACAAAAAGAAGGGAAAACTTCCCCACAGGACAAGGAATTCCTAGAACCCTTGCCATAGGAGCTTGAAGAAGAGCGTTCGAGCATGCCATAGTAGGACCCCAACAAAGAGGAAGCTACGTCAAGATGTAAGAAGAAACCATTGTATGGTTAACAATAGGACACATGAAATAAGAGGAATGTAAAGAAGAAAATCAACCTAGATGTACCTTCTCTATTAGAGGAGGACTTAGAGAAATTAGCCAAGGAGATCAAAGAGGCGATAGAGAAAGGGACTACCCCTCTCATAGAAACCACTAAGAACGAAGACCGAGAACAAAATGTGCTATAGGATCAGATGTAGTAGAAGTTGGAGAAACAAAGTCTATTGATTGAGTGATCAAAGACATTGACTCTTACACCAAGTGCGACAAAGTCAACTGCAATGATGGAGGTAACCAATGCACCTGATCCTTCACTAAAGATCCAATCGAAGTTGTCACAACCATCCTATATATTAACAAAACATCACACTTTGGTGATTCCCTTAGACGAAATATACTTTGTGGATATTGATGTCCAACAACAAGCCTAGGTGCTTCCTTGGGTAGACTTGATTATTTCTCGGTTACCCATGCATCTTTTACATTCATTGCAACAATTTATTTTCTAATAAGTATACTTCAGGGCACAATTATCCTTAACAAACCTGGTCGAGATTACTAGTGAGGATGAGGCTCTGTAAGTGGCACACACATAGTTGGTAGAAGCATGACATGAAGCCAAATAAAGAGAAGGGACAGTCCCATGGGCCATTTAAGTAGTGTACGGTAAAATTCTAGGTGTCCCAATGAAAATTAACACTCTTGCAAAGAATAAATTGTCAAAAATTGAGGAGGTCAATCATAGCCTAAAAGAAAAGCTGGAAGAGACGTAGTTCTCAATGAATTCCACTACCCCACTAGAGGAAGTTGAAAGGTGAGAAAGGGTACAATAACCTATGAGTCTTTTGAAAGTGAATGCGAGCTTGAGCATGAGTGTACTAGATTATATGACATTGAAATAGATTTATGGAATAGGTTTTATAATAGTTCTAAGCTCAAATATATTGATACCATAATTCAAACTTTGGAGCAACAAAATGAGTCTATACGCATCAATTTGATATCTCTACCAACACCAAAACACAAAGCTACAATGGTAGAAAGTGTGAGATTGGGTGGAAAAATCAACCAATGGGGAACAAAGTATCAACAATGGGTTTAGAAAGTGGTATAGCATTAGGATAAATTCTTGTAACTCATAGATGATCTCCTTGGAGTGTAGGCCACAATGCACCAAGCCATTGTTCAAAATGAACCCATATTCCAAATTTCTCCTATGCCTACGGAGATTGTAGAAATTATTATCGTACCAAGCGAGGAAATAAAAACGACTATGCATATAGACAAACATATGTTTGAATGTTTTTTGGAAAAAACTATAGAGATCCTTCCTTTGTTTGGTGCATAACCATGCTAGAATGGCTTGGGGGAAAGCCACGAATAGTGTTGGGGCCAAGAAGGAAAGAGGAGGAAAGGGAGATTTTTTTGAAAATTTGCGTGAGTATGGAGAAACCATGTAGAGGATGGTGGACACTATGCACATGTTATGTAATGTTTATCAGGCTGTGTAGATGTATAGCAAAGGTCAAGAATACTGTGCCATAATAGAAATATTCTTCATATGACAATACATTCTCCAGCTGTGAGAGTTAGTTAGTTGCTGGCATAAATTGTGATTTGGCCCAGTATGGTCCAACAATTGGTATTGGCTTGCAATGTTTGAGGAGAACTCATCAGGGTGATATGGTTGAAGATTCCATAGAACATGATGCTAAAGTCTAAAGCTATTTAAATAGTTTTTTATGGTAGAGTTTTTTGTTTTTGTTTTGTTCAGTAGTAGTTTTGATCAATGGTTGTGATGTTCGATGGTTTACCTTGTTTCTAATAGTCTATCATTTTGTTAACATTTACTCTATTTGTTGTAATGGTGTTGGCGAGGTAGTGTGATATGAATGATGGTAGTGTAAGTTCTTGTATTCGGGTGTATGGTTCTTTTGTATAACTTGTACTATTGATGTTTGATATGAATATGAAATGCACATATGTTTTATGCCAGTTTCATGGTTTTATGACTTATGTAGTTTGTATCAATATTGGGATAAATGAATGAGTTATAGAGTCTTTGCAAGGTGTCTAGCAAATGTTCAGTGTGCATATATTATGGTTGAAGTGTAATGTAAATAAACGTGTCATTGCATAAATGAGTGAACCTTGTTTTTTTCTCCATCTGATTTAGTTTTTCACTCATACAATGAATTCCTATCGAATGCTTACTAGTCTAGTTAAACAATGTATTTTACTCAATCGATGCATGTCATAGTTAATGCGAATGCTTCAATGTATTTTGTAAAGGTGTATGAGCATGCTTTCTTTAAAGAATATATTTGCAACATATTGTGGGTGCACTAGTCTATCCTGGGTTTTTCTAAACCATAGTCATATATATTTCCTTTACTCTCACATAGCCTTCAAAGGTTCTTACAAACCCATCAATATAACTCAGGTGAGATCTCACTTCCTTGTAGATGTTGAAAATTATAGTGTTTGAGGGATATTTGTTGGCTTACATGTAAACCTTCGCCACCTCTACGCACCAACACTTTCCCTCACTCCCTCACTATCTCTCCCCCCTTTTCCCACATCATTCTCTTTCTCTCTCTACCTCTTACTCTCTCTCTTTGTTTGTCTCTGCTTCCCTCTTCCCCCCCCCTCTATCTATATCTATATTTCCCTCCTTCTCTCTCCCTCTCCCTCACTCCATCACTATTTCTATCCCTATCCCCCCATCTCTCTCTCTCTCTCTCTCTCTCTCTCTCTCTCTCGATATATATATATATATATATATATATATATATATATATATATATATATATATATATATATATATATATATATATATATATATATATATATCTCTACCTGTCTCTCTTTCCCTCCCTTTTCTGCTCACACTATGAGTCTCTCTTCCTCCTCTTTCCCCCTCACTCCCTTCTCTCCTTCCCTCCCTTAGCCCTCATCTCTCCTTCTCTCTCTCCTTTCTGCTCACTCTATGAATCTCTCTTCCTCTATATATATATATATATATATATATATATATATATATATATATATATATATATATATATATATATCTACCTGTCTCTCTTTCCCTCCCTTTTCTGCTCACACTATGAATCTCTCTTCCTCCTCTTTCCCCCTCACTCCCTTCTCTCCTTCCCTCCCTTAGCCCTCATCTCTCCTTCTCTCTCTCCTTTCTGCTCACTCTATGAATCTCTCTTCCTCCTCTTTCTCCCTCACTCCCTTCTCTCCTTCCCTCCCTTAGCCCTCATCTCTCCTTCTCTCTCTCCTCCCCCCTCTTATCACTCTCACTCTCTCTTCCCCACTCTTCCTCTTATTCTCCATCCTCTCTCCTTCTCTATCCCTCCCTCCCTCACTTATTCCATACTTCACAACAAACCACATTCTCTCTCCAGTTTTTTCTTTACCTCTAGTATCTCCCTCTCTTGTTTACTCCCTCCCCTTTATCTATATTAATATCTTCTCGTTCTGTCTCTCCCCTACCCAACCCTCTCTCTCTCACTCTCTCTCCATGTCTATCTATATATCTACTCCTCTCTTTATCTCTCCCCTCTAGCTCTATCTCTATCCCTCCTGGTCTTCTTATCCATCTCATTGTCTCACCACCTCTCTCTCTCTCTCTCTCTCTCTCTCTCTCCCATATCTATAGGTATCTCCCTCCCTCCCTCTTCCATTCACTCTATGAATCTTTCTCCCATCTTTCCCCCTTGCCCCTTTCTCTCCCTCTCTCACTCATCTCCTCTTCACTCCCTCTCCTTCTCTCCTCTCTCTCCTCCCTCCCTATCTCCTCTCTCCCTAGTGCCATTTCTATATCTCTAGCTCTATTTCTAGCTCCCCCTTATCTATTTCTCTCTCTCGATATCTATTTATCTTTCTCTCACTCCCTCTTCCTCCCACTTCCTCCCACTCTCCATCCTCTCTCTCTCTCTCTCTCTCTCTCTCTCCCTTTCCCAATATTTATCTATCCGTCCCTCCCTTAGTTTGTATTTCAGAATAACCCCTTCCAACTCTCTCACTTTTTCTCTCTACTTTAGAGCTCCATATATATCTCCCTCCCTTTATCCTTCTCTATATCTTTCTCTCTTACTCCCTCTCCTCTAGCTCTATTTCTATATCCACCTCTCGCCTTCTCACTCTCCAGTCCCCTCTCCCTATATCTATCTCTCTCTCTCTCACTCCCTTTTCTTCTCTCTCTCGCCCTCCTTCCTCCCTCCCTCACTTAGTCTATTCTTCACAATGACCGCCTTCTATATCTTCCTTTCTCTCTCTACCCTCTAAATCTATCTCTATCTACCTCTGTTTATCCTTCTCTATCTCTCCCTCCCCCTCTCTCACTCTCTTCCACTTATGTCATCTCTCTATCTCTCACTCTTCCACCTTCAGTCTCCACCCTTCCCCCCAACTCTCACTCACTCACAAAATCTCTCTCTCTCTCTCTCTCTCCCCTCTCCCCCTCACCCTCGCCCCCTGTCTCAATCCCTCCTTCACAACACCCTTTCCAACTTTATCTCTCTCTTTGTTAAAATTGGCAACTAGGGCTAAACTCCATGTGGGTCATCTTATTAATGCAAGATGATATTTTTCTTGGATCCCTCTCATCAAAAGGTGTAGGATTTCTCTCAAGATCATCTGATTCCGATAAGTATTCATGGAGATATTAATTTATTTGTGTTATGGGACAATTCGTCAAGGTCGGCCAGCAACCAAATAAACCCCACTTGTGCTCAACATTTTAGTATAAATAGAGGTGGCCCTTAAGTCATTTCAACACACTTGGGATCTCTTCCTCTCTACTTGTATTTGGGTTCTAGTAGGAGGAGAGATCCTAAGGGATAACGCTGCCCTAATCCAGCAGGCAGAAGCTGGAACTGCCGGAACAGCCAAGAAAGCTGATGCAGAGGGTAGAAGCTAGAACAACCAGAATTGCAGGAATTGGTGGGAACTGCCGAAGCTGTTGGAACTACCGGAACTACGGGGAACTGATGAGAACTAATGGGAACTGTGGGAATTTCCAAAACTGCCAGAACTACTCGAACTGCCGGAACTATTGGGAACTACCAGGAACAACCGGAACTATCGGAACCACAAGAGTTGCCGAGAATTGTCGGAACTGTCTGGAACATCCAGAACTGTTAGAACTGCCGGAACAACCGAAGCATTTGTCTCTGAAAGAGAGTAGCATGAAAGGGACAACTAACTAACATTAGGATAGTTGTATGGTACATAGCAGCAAATACACCAATCATGCAATGTTACAGCTAGCATGCAAGGGACAACTAGCATACAACAACAAGAATGCTAAGGACAATAGGCATCAGGGAAAATTTTAAGAACCCCCCCTAAATTTATAAATATAATAAATGGGCGAATCTCCATGGTATATAGGAAAAATGGAAGGCGATTTTATCAATAATATAATATGTATATATAATTTTTTGGCGAATCTCTCACTAGGCATGGCGAATATTTTACTCAATTATAAAATCTTGTAAGATCTTGGTGAGTCTTTCACTAAATAATAAAACTTTGTAAAGTCCTAGTGAATCTTAGCATAGGCTACATGCTGGTTTAATTCCCCCATTTAAATAGGCTACATTCTAGGTGAATACCATGGGTCAATACCATGTGCCATTTTTATTTTTATTAGAATATTTTACTCAATTATAAAATCTTGTAAGATCTTGGCGAGTCTTTCACTAAATAATAAAACTTTGTAAAGTCCTAGTGAATCTTAGCATAGGCTACATGTTGGTTTAATTCCCCCATTTAAATAGGCTACATTCAAGGTGAATACCATGGGTCAATACCATGTTCCATTTTTATTTTTATTAATTCTAATATTAGGGTTAATAATGGTTTTTTGCATGGTATTAATAAGTTTCACCTAAATATAACCCATTTTTTGAGTGTTCGTAAATATAAGGTGACTTATGGAGTAAATATAAAACAAATGTTTTATTTGTTTACCATACCTCTAGTTTATTTATATTTTTTATTAATTTACCATACCTCTTTTACAAATATGGTATTTGGCCCATAGGATTCACTTAAATAAAACCTCTTTCTTGAGCCTTCATAAATAGAACAAGGGTTATGGACTAAATATAAAAAAAGGTTTTATTTATTTACGATACGTCTAGTTTATTTATATTTTTATTTATTTACCATACCTTTTGAGTAAGTATAAAAAGACGTTTTATTTATTTACCATACCTCCACTTTACTTATATTTTTATTTGTTTACACCCTTACCTATATATAAAGTGACTTATGGAGTAAATATAAAAAATGTTTTATTTATTTACCATACCTCTCATTTATTTATATTTGTATTAATTTACCATACCTCTTTTATAAATATGGTATTTGGCCCATAGGATTCACTTAAATAAAACCTATTCTTGAAAATGGGCGAATGGATTCACTTAAATAAAACCTATTCTTGAAAATGGGCGAATGGAAGGTTGTAAGTCCTAATTTCAAGGGCTAAATTTACCTTTTTTACCCTCTCCCTTAAAATAAGGTGGGCTATTTGAGGTGATTTGTAAAAATATACTATGATACAAAATATTCGCCCACTAAAAATTTAAAACCCCTTAATATCGCCAAAGGGCGAACATTCACCCCTAAAATTATCCTTGATAGGCATGTTAGGGACAACAAGAAAGCAAGGGACATTAAGCAAGCAAGGTGCAACCTAAACATAGGTCAGTATGGAAACATGGTGTAATAATGGCACATAATGCAGTACAGTGATGGGTACAGTCATGATTAATGAAGCATGATGAGATGCAACATAGAGATGATGGATGCAGCATGGTGCAACACAGTGAGGTGCAACATGATGATGAAATGTAGCACAACAATAGGTGAAGGAGTCACCTTGGAGAATCAGTTGAAGCAGCGTGTCTTCAATTGATCTCATGTATCATCTTCTTAGAGATGATCTATGCTCTTATCTAGAAAGTTCAAAGTGTTAACTTCTATTGTAAATGTACTATCTCTCTCTCTCTCTCTACTGAATTATTGAAGAACATATAAGAAGAATTGATCAAGGGTTTCCCCATATTGGCATTTGTCCCTGGCTAGTGCCACATATTGTGTCGTCTTGTCTTCTCTTCTCTTCTGCGATTTATGTTTATGTTCTATCTGCAGTTTACTTTAATTCTGATGTGATTGTTAATCTTGAAAGGGTATTGAGGTAACTGTGAAAATTGAAATAAATTGCTCTAAGCATAGAACATACCTAAAAATTTAACATGGTATCAGAGCTGAGGTAGAGACAATGCCCAAGCAAGAGTGAAATAGCAATCACCAAAGACAGTTGGGAAAGGAAAAAAAAAGGATGAATGGATTCCTCATCCCTCTTCAAATTCACCAAGGGTGAAGTCGAAGCAGAGAATATTATCATAATGGCACAACAGAAGTTTCTGATGGCCTATCTAAAGATCACTTCATTGGGACTTCTAGATCTAAGGGTAGAAGGAAAGGCAGATGCCTTGGTTGAAATAATTTCAGCCATTATGCGAAGGAGTGTTCTAATGATAGAGACACATCTCTTGATGAAGATAAAAATCATTCCAGGGACATCTTCAATGATCAAATGAATGACAGGTAATGCAGGTCATGAAAGAAATGACTGACTCTTCAAAGAAAGCAAGGAACCCTAGGTATGAAGAATCAAATGTTGTTTTTGATAAGATAAAGAAGCGTTATCTTATATTGGCCCTCTCCTTCAGATTCTTTGGGAATATGGCTTATTGATTGTAGTGCTTCAAGGCACTTCATCAGATAGTAGGGTGCACTCTCTAATTTGGTAGAGATGGAAACAATCATGGGATTATACTTGGAGTTGATGCCACCTATCCCGGAAAGGGTGTAGGGAATGTTACCCCTCAATTGAATGCGGGTAACTCGATTCATTTACATAATCTCTTTTATGTACCTGATCGCAAGAAGAACCTGGTGTCCATTTCAGCAATGGAAGTCAAAGGTTACAAGGTGGCATTCATCAATGGAAAGGTACGTGTTAAAAAATAGATTTTTCAAAGATGCTTTTTCTCATGGGCTCAGGGTTGGCAATTTGTAGCAAGTTGCAAGATGGTCCATTGGGGATCATGTCAATTGACATATCACATCTATAACACCGAAGGTCTACCTATAGGGCCCTACCTGATGTGAGTTAGATGGTGATAGGGATGCCTGAATTCAAGAAGAGCATGAAGGTACATGTATGATATGTACCGAAGGAAAATCTTATAAGGGGACCATTCCCCTCATGCAGCAGGTCCACAAGTTTGGAACAACCCGAGGAGTTTGAGATTCATGATCGGGATTCTCATGTATACAGGTGGAAGAAAGCCCTCTATGGCTTGAAACAACACACCCCAGGCATAGTATGAGAGGATTGATAGCTGTCTGATGAAGCTGAGATTCACTAGGAGTGAAACCGATCCAAACCATTACCCGAAGGTTGTGGATGATAGACCTCTCATACTAACACCTCATGAGGACGACCTATTTCTGATAGGTTCAGACCCTTTCATTTGCAGAATTAAGAGGGAGTTGGATTCTGGATGTGGAATGATAAACTGCAAGCCTATGACTACCTCGAGGATCTTAACTCTCAGAAGTTATATGGTAGTGATGTCAGACCAGATTTGGAAAATGCTTATGAGTTTCATAAACTCATTTGCATTGATGTTCTTGGTGAACTTCCGTTTGGACATATGTTTTGCAGTTAGCATGGTGAGCTCATATTTGGTTGAGCCTCACTGGATTGGTGCCAAGAATCTTATGAGATATCTTCAGGGCAAACCTCTCATGGTTTGAGATACACTATCAGAAATATGAAGCTGCATGATTATTGGAATGCTGACTGGGCAGGAAGTGTGGAGGATCACTAGAGCACTTCTCAGCGCTGGTTCTCTTTGGGTTCTGCTTCGATATCATGGATGAGCAGGAAGTAGAAGTTGGTTGCTATAAGCATAGCTGAAACTGAATACATAGCTACGAGTATGATCTCGTATGAAGTTGCCTAGTTGTGGATGCTCTTCAGTGAGATGTTTGTACATATGATGAATACCACTGTGATCCTCTATGACAACCAAGGGGGATTCGATTGTTGAGGAATCTTGTATTCGATGATTGCTCTAGTAGATAGACATCAAATATTGCCTTATCTGGGATATGGTAAGTCAATGAGCGAGGAGGCTCCATCGCATTGAGACTGATGTACAGGTCGTAGACATTTTGTCAAAGCCCCTGGAAAGGTCAAATCTATGACTTTCCCGAACAACTTGGAGTCATTGGGAGACCTTCTTATAAGGGTCTTGCATGTTGCATGCATTGAGCTCTGGGAGCTATTGGGGGATTGGGGTACTTAGTGGAGCAACATACGACCACAGGGCAACTCACCCTCCCTTGGTGGTGCACTATGTATAGGATGACAGGTTCAACCTTCCCTTGAGATACCTCGTGGCGACTGTGGAATAGGATGATAGTTCTCCTGTGGGCCGGGATGATTAGTTCTCCCATGGAAACTGTGGAAAAGGATGATTAGTTCTCCTGTAGGCCGGGATGATTAGTTCTCCCGTGGAAACTGTGAAACATGATGATTAGTTCTCCTGTGGGCCAGGATGATTAGTTCTCTCGTGGCAACTGTGGAACAAGATGATTAGTTCTCCCATGGAAACTGTGGAACATGATGATTAGTTCTCCTATGGGCCAGGATGATTAATTCTCCCATGGAAATTGTGAAACAGGATGATTAGTTCTCCTGTGCGCCAGGATGATTAGTTCTCTTGTGGCAACTGTGGGGTAGGATGATTCATTCTCCTGTGGATAGGATGATTAGTTCTCCTGTCGAGGCATCCTACCCATGTAGTCTGGGACTCATGGGAAGTACTTCTCATCTGATCAATGAGTAGAGAAATGGGGTTAGGGACCATAGTAGTACTATCGATGGATGCATCGATGTATCTACCATACTCCCTATGCTAGGATGAACTCCATTGATCTAGGATCAGTATGAGTGGTTTGAGATATTCTCGACCAATGGTATGAGACATTCTCGATCAATTTCAGCGATGATTATGACCAGGTGACAGGGTTTAATTTCAGCGGTATTATTGCGATATATTTCTATAATATCTTTTTCTATTTTTTTACATAATGGTAAAACTTATAGTTTTCAAATAAGTAGCGGGGATAGTCATCACTTTCCAAGGAAGATGTCTTTGAGTCTTCCGTAGTTAATCTTTTTCTCATTTTCAAAGAAATTTAACTCTCAAATAAATAGTGGGGATAGTCATCACTTTCCAAGGGAGATGTTTTTGAGTCTTCTATAGTTAATTTTTTTCTTATTTAATAAAAAATCTAACTCTTAGCTTCAAGAAAAAAAACTAAATTCTACTCCAAACTCTTCATTATATTTGTATATATTTCATCTTTTGCTAATTAATTTATAAAACAATTTTAAAGTATACTTCAAACCCTTCGTTATATTTTTATATATTTGATACTTCCCTCATTTATTGTGGTACTTGCGTGGAGAATACTTGTCACTTGTTATAACTGAAGTGTTTTATTTGTTTTTATTTATTTATTGTTTTCAAAGGTGAAATATGATTTACAAATTAAAGTGGGGAATTTGAATTTCAATAACCCAAGGACTTCATTAGAGATTATATTGTGATTTTTTTAAAAATTATTATAAATTTATATTAATTAATTAATTATTATTTTTTTAGAAATGTTTATATTAAATTATTAGATTAAAAATTAGATTAAAAATATTAATGTAGATTCAATTAAAATTAAAAAGAAATATAAGATTCATTTTTATTAATAAAATTTCAACAAACTCTTTTTAATAAAAAATTATAAAATGCATATTTTATTAAAATAAATTAAAATATTAATAATTCATACTTATAATCATTACAATATATAAAAAAAAATTGTTCATAATTTATATCTGTTCCTCACAAGGAGATGAGATTATAGCTAAAATTGTACCTTTGTAATGTATAAAAGCGACAACTAAATATTTACATAATTAGGTTCAAATAAGCTTATGCTAGAATTCTCACGTATTTTGCCAAATACATAATCATATGCAAAAGGAAAACCATAAACATCCATCATTAACTCAAGGATGTGCTTCAGAGTCAGATCCTACAATTGGGATAGGGTATGTTGGGTGAGCGACTGGTCTCATTACTACTGGAGGGATGTTGGGACATTGTTCAATCCATTCCAACTTGTGATATATCATATCCAACATGAAATCCTATTGCTTCATGTGTACATGCACATGGTTCAATGATTGTAGCATATCCCTCCTAGACTCCTGACTGTCTAGTAACACGCATCCCAAGAGGAACTTTAATTTCCAATATAATGTTATTGTTCCCATGTGCTAGTTGGATCTACCATATGTATGTCATGTGTCAAGAATCCATTTTGAACACTCCTCCATCACCTCATAATTTGAGAGGGAAGTTCATTCAGATGAGGCTTCCCCCTCCAACCTCGCTAATTCTTCTTGTATATTCATTTGGACTTGATCTTTGTATCTTGCAGTAAACCCTGCTACTCTATTTTTCAGATAGGTGTTCCATATGTGGGCATGCTTCTCATACTATGTTGCCCCTCTTCTCACTCTACCTCTCTCCACTGAGATTTTAAATGTAGCCCCAAACCTCTGGTATCGGTAATATATGCTATCATGTGTCCACAAAGCTTCACTCCTCCTCTTCCCCTTGCCCTTCCAGTAGTTACAGCCAGCATGATATGTGGCCTGAAAGATGATTATCTAGGCACGTTATTCTATATAGTACCCTTCGAATGACTTAGCTACCTAACCTCAACCTTTTCCTACTTCCAACCACCTACTAGCTTCCAATTGCTTTAGTTGTCATCTACCTCCCACCAAATCCTAACAATTGCCTAGAATATGGTCACTGAACTCTCACCTCGCGCACCTAGAATTGTGAGGGCGAATACCTAGGCTCTTTTCTTCCCACTTCAAATTCTCAAAGAACTGAACACCACCCTGGGAGTCCCAAGGAAATACCTTTCGTTCCCCTTCCCACAAATGCACGACATAGACTTAAATTTGATAGAATTCAAAATATATGTCCTCACTAGGAGAACTACCCTCAGATCCAAAATTACTTCCAGACTGATACACTATAACTCTAAAATTACAAAAACCATCCTCAAAGCAAAGATACCTTACCAAAAGAAAACTAGACCAACTTGTCTTCAACCTCCATACCCAGCCCCACTCCTAGCTCAAAAGATGAGATTCAATTATACATAAAAACCAACCTTCCCCAAAAATATTGCGAGGAGATAGGGGTCTCCCGAATTGATTTGGGGGGAAATAAATGCAAAATAAACACACCACATAGATATCAAACTTGGTTATAGCAACTGCCTATTCCAGGTGGAGTTTGTTCCAGATGCGCTCTCTTAGAGCTTCCGAGTTTTGCTTCCTCTCCGGGCATAGATTTTTCCTGGTCTAATATGCCTTTTCATCTACAAACACCATTCTTCTTACAACATATAATTAATAAACATGTAAAAAGTTAAGAAATTTAATTAATAAACATATAATTAGAAATAGATCTCCGGGTAGCTCAATTGGCAATGTCCATGAAAATGAAATGATATGTATGAGGAGATTTGAGGTTCATGTCCCCTTAATTCACTTGTTCCTGTGAAAGGGGCATATGTAGGCACTTAGACGTTATAGTGGTAGTGGTTAGAATCAACCCCATGTCAAGTGAGTATGAGACAAACCCACTTGCCAATTCCTCTAGATAAACTAAAAAAATAGAAATAAGAATATTTTTTATACATAGAAATGAGAATTATATATAAAATATAAAGAGTAGTTATAAATTAAAATCCATTTTTCCATTCCCCAATCTAGGTGTTGGAATTATGGACATTGGAGGAGAGGTGGGGGGAGACTTCCACCCCACTACCTCCCATAACATTTAAGATGAGGTTTGGCATGGTCAACCCATCCCATACAACACACATGTAGAAAAATATTACCACCTTTCATCCTTATAACAGACTACTCTCATCTCGAGCACTCTAGAATGAGAGATCTTGCTCTCCATATTTTTTGATATGCTTTGGTTATACCTCTACCATAGGTGGGATAATTCCTTTAGGAAAAAGCAGTGAGGGGCTTTCATCTGATGATGAAGACTCGAGGTTGTGGCATAAATTTTGGGCTTCCTCTTTGGTTTGGACAACAAATTTTTAACATGGCCATGGGTTGGCATGCAATAGAATCATATGAGACTCATCATCAATGATTGAGATTCTTCAACTCATGCATTAAATACTAAGCAATGGAAATAGGAAAATCCTAGGACACGCAATGTAGGAATCATCTAGGGCATTTATGGAAACCACAACACATTACAAGAGCAAGAGACATCAATGATCAACCAACTCTCATATCTACACAAGTTTAGGTCTAGTGGGTTAATCAACATTGGGTAGTTCTCTCTATTTCCAATTCCTTTAGTTTTGACAATTCCTTCACCATTTTTTCTTTTATTTGTGGGTGTTGGCCTATTCTCTTAGCTAAGTGCGGGTGAGCTATGGTTTGAATGTGGTTTCCTCCTAGTGGTTACTAGACCCCGCTAGGAGTTTTTTATCTACCCTCCCTCACCAATTTGTTTCCAATAGAAGCTTCCATAGAACTCTTTGGAAGTTCAGGCCTCTCTATATTTTTCTTTTATTTGGTCTTCTCATTTCCATTTCCTTTGGTTTTTGGATGTTTTGGGTAAGAATTATATCATGGACATTTTTTTTTTCAGTTCAATATGCCTCGACAACAAATATGCTACTACCAGGGTCTAGGGGTAGGGGTCCTTGGGGCCAACCGTGAGATTGAGCCCAAGCTCAAGACACCGCAATCGTTTTGCACTCTACCCGTCTTCCATAAATTCAAGAAGAAATATGTTAGATTGAAGCCTTGACCGCTAGTGACCGACAAACCTGCTCTAACTTAGAAATTCAGGATGAGGTAACCAATTGGGTTGTTGAACAGGGGCACACTAGGAGAATATGAAGCCGATATCTAAACTCCATCACACTAAATTGGTATATTAAGACGCTCCTAGACAGGATCCTGAAGGAGAAACATGAAGATGACAATGATATAATCTCTTCTTTGAATGAAATCAAGTGTGTGAAACATTATCAACTTTATTAAGTTTGGATGCTTGGCTTGCTCACCTTGAAAGTAGAATACAATGAAAAATGAAACCCACATCACTAGCTAGAACAAACGCTAAAGACATGACCCTAGTTACTTCATCTAAGTTATAATGTTTTGTTTCACCATTTGGTAGTGGTCTTTTATTTTATGTAGTTTAGTCTATGTCAGTTATCATAAATTTCACAATATTACTTGTTATTATTTTGAATTATCTAAACTCTTGTCCATGGTCACTAGATCTAGTTTCCCTTAAGAGAGATTGTGACTGGACATTACATGAACAATGTTATCTTTTGTTGTTGGTTGAAAACATTTTGAGGCAATACATTTCAATTCACAAAAATAAAATAAAATTCACTTTTCCATAAAATTTAGAATAGTAATTCATATTCATCACGGATATATTTCAAAATGTCATATTTATGGATTTTTAATAAACATATTAAAAAGTAATATTTATAATAAATATCATTTGTAAACTCTATGTATAAACCATACTATATATCACACTGAAAAGTTAAGTTAAATTAAACTAAATTAAAATTTGAAATATGTTAAAAAATGTTTTAATAAAATTAAAAATAACAAAAAAATTATATATAAAGATGTGAAATTTATATAAATATAAATAATATTATTAAAAACCAATTTTAAGGTGAATCGTAGCTCTCAAATGGGAACTTTTATTTAAGTATTGCACTAAAAAAGAGATTTTTATCTTTATATATTTGATTCTCCTCAACACTTGGTAGATTCAAAATTAAAATAAAAACATATCTTATCAGTGTTCCACGGGGATGTGTCCCCCACCGAGGAAACACATCTCCATGCTTCCTTGTGCTCCAGGGACGTGGCGACATCTGGAGGACATTTCCCCACGTCCCCAAAAAACGGGAACACGAGGAAACTCGAAGGGGGGACATTTCCTTCCAACAGAGGAAACATTTCCTGCATTTCCAAAAAAATTGAGGTCAAATCATTAAATAAAAAATGCCATGATGGGATGTTGATTCAAAGGATGATGTACAGGTAGATATGTAGAGAGACTTGATGAGACATAGATGGGTTGGTTGGTGGGCCACTTAGCATGATTCAGAATGCAAATGATTCTTATTCAAATGGTGACATGGTTGATCCTGATTTATTCATGCAACAACTGGATACAGAGACTAGTGGAACATTAGCTTGAGCAGTTATTCTCATTTGTCATTTGATATGTTCTTATGTTATCTTATTGTATGTTTCAGATTTTAGTTGTATACTTCAGTTTGTTTTGAACCTTCATATATGATACATTAGAATTGACTCTATAAAATTTTGAATCTTGATGTATCAGACTTCACTTTTATTTCAATATTCAACATTCACAGTTGGAACTTCAATATGGTTTAAATTTTATTTTCATTGCACAATGTACACTTATGTGTATGATTGTATCATGCTTTTCATTTTAAATTTGTTTGATTTATATGATTCATCGATTTATCCTTCATGATGTAAGTGTTATATAATGATAAAGACACTTAAATTATAAAATTTCAATGATATATTTATATTTTTTTAGTATTTTACTATTTTTTCGGGGTCCCTTGAGTTAAAGACCCCAATGCCCCCCCACGTTTCCTACAAATTGGTGGGGATATTTTGCATAGGCCGCTCCTGCGTTTCGCCGCTCCCTCGTCCCCATGTCCGGGAAACTTAGTGGAACTATGTATCTTATATGTCATGTATTTTTAATTTCAATTGAGTTGACATTAATTTTAATAATAATAATTTATTTTTGAGGTCAATGCCCAACTAAAGGCCAAATTGATAAATGATACCCCTTTATTTGTGGGACAAGGGACTCATCTCTCCTATAACAATTTTACTATTACTAAAATTTATAAAAGTGCACATATTTTACCCCTTTAGATTTGAATGTATAATCTCTTAAGAGGAAATATATATGATTATTGTTACTATTTAAAAAAAATATTAATAATAAGAAAAATATTTCAATATCTATTTGAAATAAAATATTATAATATATAATTTATATTTATTTAGATATATATAGAAATTTGTTTTATTTTAGATTGGTTAATATATGATATTAAAAAAATATCAACAAAAAAAGATATTTCAATATTAGTAAAAAATAAAATAATTCAATGTTTTCTCTATATAAAAATAAAGAAAGCAATTATTTTTTTATTTACTTTATAAATAGGTATTTTCTCAGTCTAAAAATCCATAAATACTTAATATGAAGTTAACACATGGTACGATTAATGATTAAGATCGCGAATATATGTTCAAATCTATATGAAGTAGAGTATGTACACCTCTCTAGGCTTTATCAATGAGTCAGATTCCCTTATTCAACAAACAACACGGTCTCATATACCAATTTGCCCAATTTGGTGTTTTGCTTAGTATGACCTTAAAATTAGATTATTATTATTACTTTATGAGGTTCACGAACTCCATAGGTTGGTGAGTGGTATGTCCACAAAATATTTGTACTAGGCAGATCCACCTAAAGGATCACTTCTTGGCAAGGTGTCGAGAGAATTGAAATCATGACCTCTCAATAAAAAATGTGCTTTAACAACGAGGACTTGACCAATTCTTGGTAGGGTGTCAAGAGAATTGAAGCTATGACCTCTCAATAAAAAATGTGCTTTAACAATAGGGACGACCAATTGAGCTAACCCTGCTAGATTATTATTCTTATTAAAAAAATATTAAAAAATTAAATATTTCAATTTTGATTATAAATAAAATATTTCAAGTATCATCATTTAATAATAATAATAATAAGGTTATGATGAAACCTCGGAGGGATCAAATCTCTTGAAACGCAAACATTTTTTAAGTGCAAAATTTGAAAAAAAACGTTTTCCACCTCAAAAGATTTAATCCCTCTCGTATATATATATATATATATATATATATATATATATATATATATATATATATATATATATATATATATATATATACACACACAAACACACACACACATATTTCCAAAACATATACATTTGAAATATATATACATGTAAAAAAATATGTAAGACGATCCTTATCCATGGAGAGCTTATTAATACAACATGCCCAAAAATAGAAAGTTACTTCATGGATTATCAATATCATGGATTGATAATTCCACATGCCTAATAAAACAATAGATTAATAATATAACATGCCCAAATAATACCATGGATTAAAAGGACACATGTCAAGTCCACCTTGAGCATGAAGGGAATCACCCATTGCCCTCATACTGCCTTGTAGAATGCACCTCTCGGTGATATAAAAAAGTTTGTAATTTTCTCTATACTTTATATAGAGTTTATAAGTGACATATATAAATAGATAGATAGATAGATAGATAGATAAGAAATTGTGTAAATTTATCTTAACTCCAATTAGATCATAAGTTGAGAAGATTCCTTTAAACTTTAGGAAAAAATTGCACTTCAAGTTAATATTTAATGCATGATACATCCAAAATTAGGATAGATCTAAACTAGCATAACCACATAAATTAAAATGGTTGGGAAATGATAAATGTCAAAACACTTACTATAGGATATAGTTACATTACCAAAATTAAAAATAATCATAAAAATTAACTAAATTATAACTTTATTCTAAAGTATTATTATTAGCATTAATTATAAAAAGAATTAATATATGATAAAATACTTGTAACAAATTTTGTAACTATAGAGATTCATTCCCACTTTAACATGGTGAATATTAATCTATAAATAGGTTTTATTACAAGACCGCTGGCTAATACCATGTCTACTACAATACCATATGCCCAAAAAATCATAACTCATCTACATATGACACATGTTTATTACATTCTTTAATTAATCAATTCAATTAAAAAGAAGAAAGATAATAACTATTTTTTATTTCAACCTTTGATTTTTTATTACTACTCATAATATTTTAATATGCTATCCAGGTTAAATCTATATCATCTATTTAACACTTATTGATAACTAAATTAAAATCTTAAAAATTGTATTTTAAATATTAATTTAATAATATTAAATTATTAAAAATATCTTAAAACAATTTAAATAAAATAAATTATTTTTTAATAATTAAAATAAAATATATAATAATTTGGAGTTATCTTTAGTGCGACTTTTTGGAGTTTTTGGTGCCAGAATCCGACGGAAAAAATTTGTGGTGAAATCTTGATTTGTGTTATTTAAACTAGTTTTTTGATTGTAAATATGGATTGAACACCCTGAAAAACCCCTAGGGCACTTCTATTGTGCAGGGGTTACCCACTAAACTTGTGATTTCATTGAATTCCTCATGGATTTTAGAGAAATTAGACCAGAAAAATCCACTGGAAAAACATCCAAAAAGTCGCACTAAAGACAACTCGTAATTTTTTTTTTTGTAAGTCGAAGATTTTTTATTAATCAAAAAGTGTGTACAAGGATGTCAAAATGCATGTGCCCTCACCCCGACCAAGTTTGTTGAGCAATGTTATTACCATGCTACAAAAAAAAAAAAAAAACCGAACTGGGAGACCCATAGCCTTATAGGCCTTACATGCTAAAAATGAAAAATAACTAACAAGACATGAGTTACCGTAATTAGTCATCAGAAGTGATAAAGACAGGATTATCTGGCCCTGTCCCTGGAGGAGGAGGTGGGTGGTAAAGACAATGGTCATGTTGCTCAAAGTGAGCAAGCCAAGATTCCAACTTCTCGATTTTCTCTATCAGAATATTTTGACCACACCAAACAACCACAATTCGTTCACGAACGTGGCATTGAAAGTATTGGAGTTGCTCCAACTTGGCCATAACTGCCTCGTGTTCTTCTCTCTGGACCCTGTCATGAGATTCCAAAGTGTCCAAGATGGACTGAAGCATCTCTTGCTGCATCAAGGATCTCGTGATGCAACCAACAGTTGCACGTCCCACAGAAACCATGCTTCTCAGCCTGCCACCCTGCCCTTGGCACCAACCAATGTAGGCAGGCCAAATCCATCTTCGACCCCACGAGAGTGCGTGGGGAGCGGGGGAGTGACTTCATCATGGAAGCCCCGCTTAAAGCCAAAGATCCAAATCGAGCCTAGGCCATCGCCCACAACCACCTAGGTAGTCACAACACCACGTCCCCTATGACAAGATACACTACCAACCAGCCGATCACCACCGCAACCCAACACTCCACGCCCTTGCCAAGAGAGGTGAAATTATGCCATGGCTCCAGTCTCCACCGCCCAAGTTCACCTGTAGACGACTACAAGCCTTGGTAAAAACTGCCCAACAACCTCTCACTTGGAGGGTCCAAAGGAAAGCCAGACAACTATCCATAGGGAAAGCACCACACTCTAACTTCTAGAAGCCCAAGCAACACCAAAGCCACTGAACTTTCTCAATTATAATTCTGTGTCCAACAACACTAAGATAGGAGTACGAGGCAATGTCAATAACAAAGAGCTCAATTATGGCTAGCTCAAAATACCCAAGTCGAGTACATTTACCACCTATAAAACGCCGAGTACCACTGACCACAACACCACCCACAACACATAGAAAGCCGCCGCAACACCACTTGGAATGCCTACGCACAAAACCACCCAGGCTCAGAATACAAATACCCAATACCAACCAGTGCTCCAACCAACCAAACACCTAATCAAACCATGAAAAAAATATATAATAATTTTATATTTTAATAAGATAATATTAATTATTATTCTTAAATAATTTAAATACAATATTATTTTCCATTATTAAAAATTTAAATCAATTCTAATTTTAATGTATGTCTTCCTCCACTCTTTTTGTTTGGTAGGATGGAATTACGCATAAGTCTCAATGGTCTTTATTTTAATTATTAACATGACAGACTTCGGCTCTTGATGTTAGGTTTTATTACGCGACAAGTCGTCCGTCATGGTAGGCTTTCACGTCATACCACATATCTTTAGACTCCACTCTTCTAGAATATCTTAGAAGTTCCGCATACTCTTTGTTTATGTTATAATATATTTTATTTATTTTGGACTCAACTGTTCTAGAAATCTTAGAAGTTCCGCATACTCTTTGTTTGTATTATAATATATTTATTTATATTATAATATGTTATTGTTGAGGTTACGTAAAGGTAAAATTGAGTTGAACCTTGTATTCATAAACCAATAAAATTAATATCAAAGTTGATGTTTCTGGCTTTTTATAGTAAATATTCATAAAAGTAATAGTAAATATTTATGAAAGTTTTAGGGAATAATAATGTTTTAAGGGAAAAATTAAATTAGTTTTTTTTCTTAATTTATCATATATATTACTATAAATGTGTATATTAATTTAATTTGTTTCTTTTCTTTTAAGAGTCAATATTTATGCAATTTTTTTATAATGAGTTTTAAGGTACTGAGTTTTTGTTTAAAATGCGTAACAAAAATTAATTGGATATGGTTTTTTTAACCATTTTAATTTTGTATTTTTTTTAGGCTGTAAATCTATTTTTTCAAAGGTTAGTTGGGTATTGTTTTAAATATTTATATGTTATTTGGTTACACATTATATTTAAGTAGGTCTGTGTAATAGAAAACTTCATTAAGATTATGAGTCAAAAAAATTCTTTTTTACATCCATTAAGAGAATTATTAAGATGAAATCAGAACTTAATAGTGTGACAAAAAATTTCAAAAATTTCTACTCATTAGATCTCTTTAAATTAACAAGGATGACACATAAAGAAACCTACAAAAACTTGAAGGGTGTACATGATATTTTATAGAAATAAAAATTGAATAGAAAATAAAATAGAAGAAAATGTTAGGTAATTATACTTTTTGCTATGGGTGTGGACTCTTTTTGAATGATGCAATCTTATTAGTCAAACATTTCCACACCCTTTTTTAAATATATTTCCTTGTTTTACTTTCATTCTATACATACATTTTCTTAATTATATTTCTTTGTTTCTCTTTCATTTTATAAATGATTGTCTAATAATATAATTAATATAAATTGTGTTTAATGACTTAGTCCACCCCAGATTATTAGGAAGCTAATGTTTAACGTGTTATATATTTGAGAAAGATTTTTAATCCATACAATTTATCTTACGAATAATATGGTCGTTGTTTAGTGTTTTATTTTTTATTTTTTAAAGAATAAATAGTGGTTATTTAATAAATAGTATATATATGTATGTATGTGTGGGGGATGTTTTAACCTGACTTAGTGTTTATTTTTTACATTTGTTAGTGATATTTGATTTGTGTTAGTAATTGTTTTTATTTTTAAATAAAGATTAGATAAAAGGAAAAAAAATATTTTAATTGAAAATTTTATTATTTATACTTAAAGTTAAAGAAAAATTTGTTCTAAAAATTATGGAATAGAAATTTTTAATTCTATTATATATAAATGTTGATGATAACGAAAATATAATGAATTAATTGATTTGTTTCAAAACTTTATTTGTATATTTAAAAAGATTTCACACAATGAATTTGAAGGTTAAGAAGTTGTCTCAATAATTGGGTTTTTTTGGTTTTAAGATTTTTACAAATTCAAGGATTGAATTCATTTGGTTTGGAAGTTTTTGAAAATTTGGGGTTTGGGATCTTTAACTCTAGCCCCTGGTCACATGCTCGATACAAGGACCTAGACCATGAGCTTAGTTGATGGGGGTATAAGATTGGAGGTATCGAGCTATTAGTATGGGGAAATAATTTAACATTGGTAGTGTGAATACCTTATACTAATAGATCTCACACTATCTATTAGCTAATGAAGGAGTTCCTGTCAGGGGACAACCCATTGTTGTTTTCTAGAGAATTGCACAACACTAAGTAAGTATTCAGTAAAGAGAGAAATGCAACAAATGAGATAGAGAAAAGAGATAATAAGAGTAGTAGTAACTAGCTAAAAGAATTCCTTGTATTAATCCACAAGGATTCCATCCATACATTATCAATATACTTGTATTTATACCAAACTCACGCAAAAACAGGTAACTAACTGCCTTAACTACTTACACATAACCCTTAACTACTTAAACAAAATCATGCCCAAAGTGGATCTTCTTTTTTATTATGTTTTTGTGACAATGGTTTCCAGTTGGGCCCTTGTGTGCCTCATTGATGATGCTTTCTCATTCATGTTCTAGTGCACTTATTCTCATAATTTATTTTGGTCCCAATTTGTGAAAATAGCCACTCATAAGTGCGAATTGGGAACATTCATTACTATTATTTCCTTCTTTTCGGGAAGCTCCTCATATGCTTTTTCTTGATGTAATAATTTAACTATTTCTACCAACTCAGGTGGAGTGGCTTTAATCTAAAGAAGTGTGCATTAGGTAGCTCGTCATTGAGATGCAAGTTTTTAGTCTCCTCTAGATGCCTATGGGTCTTGGGTCATTAACATGTTTCCTTAAGTTTGAGGAAGATGAACTCTTATCCAAGCATAAGTATTTTTAGAAGATAATCCATGCCCTCGCCTATTCCTACATATTGGTCATTTGCTATTTTTTTCTTCTTAAAGTTATATTTTTTTCAAAAGAAAAAACATATTTAGTCATTTGCTAATTTTTCGTATTAAAACTATATAATAGAATCATGATGAGTGATTATGCTCCATGACCAAATGGGGAACTGCTGCGAATCATTGATTTATTCGGTAGTTGAGTGGAGGAATACTTGTCACTTGTTTTCTTACATAGTGGGAAAGCTTATCATAACTTAGTTTTCAAACTAATAGTGAGGAAAACCATCAGTAGATGTTATCCGTGAATGCAGGTTGACGCATCACGATTATTCAAGGAAAACCATGCCACTTGGGATTACCTGTTGGTGGCCTGTAAGGGGGAAAGATTTTGCTCCTGCCAAATGCCACTGGGTCTTCGGCCATTAACATGTTTCCTTACGTTGGAGGAAGACAAGCTCTTAGTCAAGTAGAAATAGTTTTATGGCATATGCCAAGTCCAATACCTGTCAGTTATTATGAGCGAATTATTTTATTTTATTTTATTTATTGATTGATTTTAAAGATTAGATATGGTTTATTGGTTAAATTAGGGAACTTGAATTTTAGATCATTGAAGGTCTTTATAAATATTATATTGTATTTTTTTTAATTATTATAGATTTATATTAATTTAGTATTTACTAAAGTTCGAAAATAATCAAAATTTTCATGATGATTTTTTTTGGAGCACTTTTCAATATTAGAATCATTCATGTTAAATCATTGAATTTAAAATTAATTCAAAACATTAATTTAGATTCAATAAGAATTTAAAAGACATAAGATACATTTTTATTAATAGATTTTCAATCAAATTTTTTATATAAAAAATTATAATATGCATATCGCATTAAAATAAATTTAAATATTAATAATTTACATTCATAACTCTCTCTCTCACTCTCTCTCGATATATATATATATATATATATATATATATATATATATATATATATATATATATATATATATATATATATATATATATATATATATATATACATATATATATATATATATATATACATATATATATATATATATATATATATATATATATATATATATATATATATATATATATATATATATATACATATATATATATATATATATATATATATATATACGATCCAAAATTGATCAATGGATGGTCAAGGATCCAGAAAAGGTCAAACAATTAAAGTTGTTGGATGCAAGCAATGCAACTTGAACGGATGCATTTGGACTCCGAATGAAAGAGAAAGAGCTCGTCAAAGTTTGTGGGTCAGCAGGTAAATGAGGCCTCATAGTCCAAGTGGAAGCTCCATAGTTTGACGTGGCAGTCAACAAGCCAAAATCAACTCCAGTTTGGGTGCAGGTGTTCATTACATGGTGAAGGTATCAAGTCTCATAGCACAGACATGGTTTATGAAATATATAATATGTGGTGTAAAGAAACCATATATACCAAAACCCTTCCATACCAAAACCTCCACTCTGCCAAATCATCCGCTAACCAACCTTATCCACTATTACCCATACCTCCACCATCGTATATATGGTTATAATAAATGTTATGTCATGTTTAAAGTATATGGTTGGGAGGAGCAGGTCTGAAGGTTTTCCATATGGTTAATTTGCCACTGAAACATTAAAACCCAATGTATATGTTATATATTGTATGCGGTGGAGTGACAAGGATTATATGCATATGGTTGTGATATGGTTTGGATTTGCTTGAATAAGGATAGGGTGAGATTAATGTGGAGCGATAAGGGTTATTAATGGAATATTGTTTTGGAGTGATAAGGTTTATTAATGAAATATTGTTATGGAGGGATGTATTTGGTTAATCAAAAAATAATATATATGTGGTAATGTAATGCTAAGGAGGAGATAGGGATAGAAGAGTTGTGACATTTTTGTGCGACAAAGAAGAGTTTCATAGCAACTTTAAAGACTTGGAGGCGAAATTTTGCAGTCTTATTCTGGGAGTTCTAGGAGGACTTTTCCTGAGCCACCAGTTGCATCAGAATTATGAGGTCAAGCAGAACTCGGCTGGGCCAATCAAAGATACTGTTTATGTAACTTTGATGTATTTAATTGGATTTTAAGTTTTAATATAAAGGCTTCCTCGTTTAAGGCCAGGGCCCAAAGATGTAGGCTTGAGGATAGTCGAACTCCGTTAACAATCTCTTGTGTTGATTTTCTTTTCATGTGTTTTTGTTCAATTTGCTAGAAATTTCTTATCGATTCTTCATGCTTATGTGTTTACTGGTGTTTTTAAGAATCATTCATTAACATTATTTGAATAGTAAATGAATCACATTTCAATTAAATATCTTTCTAGGGATCAATATATACATATACATACATATATACCTATATATAGATATGTATGTATATATATATATATATATATATATATATATATATATATATATATATATATATATGTATGTATGTATGTATGTATGTATGTATGTATGTATGTATATGTATATGCATATGCATGTGTATGTGTATGTGTATGTCTGTCTATATATATATACTCCATCTCGGTCTCTCATAGGGGAGACTAGACCATAGCCAAAATTGTACCCTTCAAAAGAACAAAAGTGACAACTGAATATTTACATAACTGGGTCAATACAAGCTTATGTTAGAATTATGACCTATCTAAATAAATGCAATAACTATATACAGAAGGAAATCCATAAAGATCCATCATTAACTCAGGGAAGTGGTTTAGAGTCAGATCCTACAACTGGGATAAGGCTTGTTGGGTTGGTTGCTGGTCTCACTACATCTGGAGAAATGGTAAAATCTTGTTCAATCCTTACTAGCATGTGATCTATCATATCTAACGTGTAATAATAGTGCTTCATGTGTCCATTCGTATGGTCCAATGATTGTAGAATATCCCTCCTAGACTCATGACTATCTAGTAATGTGCATCCCAAGTCATACTCCATCTTGGTCTCTCATAGGGGAGACTAGACTATAGCCAAAATTGTACCCTTCAAAAGAACGAAAGCGATAACCAAATATTTACATAATTGGGTTAATACAAGCTTATGTTAGAATTATGACCTATCTAGATAAATGCAATAACCATATACATAAGGAAAGCCATAAAGATCCATGATTAACTCAAGGAAGTGGTTTAGAGCCAGATCCTACAACTGGGATAAGGCTTGTTGGGTTGGTTGCTAACCTCACTACATCTGGATAAATGATAAAATTTTGTTCAATCTTTACTAGAATGTGATCTATCATATCTAACGTGTAATAATAGTGCTTCATGTGTCCATTCACATGGTCCAATGATTATAGCATATCCCTCCTAGACTCATGACTATCTAGTAATGTGTGTCCCAAGAGGAACTTCATTGGTCAATACAACATTATTGTTTCTAGGACTGGTTGTTTTTTCCATGTGTATGTCATGTGCTAGGAATCCATCCTGACCATGGCCATCACCTCAAAATATGAGAGGGATGTTTATTGATATGAGGCTCCCCCATCCAGCCTGGCCAATTATTCTAGTATACTCTCTGAATCTTATATCAAACCATAATTATCTATTTTGCATACAAGAGTTCCCTCTGTAGGCACACTCCTCATAGTATGTTTCTGTCTTCTCACTCTACATATATCCCTTATCATTTTGAATGTATTCCTTGACCTCTAGTATACGTAATATTTTCTATTATGTGCCCAAAAATCTTCTCTCCTTCCCTTCCCCTTGTCCTTCCACCAAGTGTAACTTATATGATATGTGGCCCAAAAGATGATTATCTAGGCACCTTATTCTATATAGCACTACTGATTGAATTATCTACCCAACCTTGGCCTTTTCATACATCCAACCACCTATTGGCTTCCAATTTCCTCAACTATCCTCTATCTCATCTGAGATCCCAATAGCTCCTAGAATATGTTTGAAGAGTTTCTTTCCATGTCCACATAGAAATGCGAGGATGATGCTCTTAAAGAACCAAACACCACCTTAGGAGTTTAGAGGAAATACCCTTTGCTCCTCTTCCCACATACCCACAACCTAGATCAAAATTTGTTAAAAGTCAAAATGTATGTCCTCACCGAGGAAACTACTCTTAGATCCAAAATTACTTCTATAACAATACGCTACAATGTTGAAATTGAAAAAGCCAACTTCAAATTAAATATGACCCACCTAAATAAAACCATACCAACTTGTCTTCAACCCGCATACCCATATCCACTCTGTCATGCGGAAAGAGTCGTTAGTGCGGACAAAACCGACCTCCCTAGAAGCTAAGGTTTTCTAGTGACAAACAAGACAAGTAAACACTACCTTTCTCTAAATATGCATTTAGAATACAAGTAATCAGGTGTTCATAACATACCTTTAGTCCAACGCTTTGTAGTAGTCCAGCCTCGCCGATCCGGATGAGCTCCTCCTTCTCTTCAAAACCTACATTCACTAACAAGCCAAAAGATTAAATAACACCTGAATAACTTATAAAATAAAACATATTTATCATACAGACCAAGGAGTATATGAAACAAATCATGAATAACAATCTGTTGAGAAAAATGAGCTTAATTGTATTAAGTGGAAACAAAAGAAACCATTACAACCTGAGCCTTGGTGTTGTGCAGGTCCCTCCTAGGGTCCAGCAAGAGTTTTCCTTTACTTTGATCAGCTCACCCACCTCCAAATAAGGCTAGGAAAGGATGGGAATATCTCCTCTCAAGCTCTATAAGGGAGTCCTAAATCCAGCAGCATCTACCCTTAGGAATGTTCAGCTTTCAACCTCTCCTCCCTCTGGCCCAATGCCTGTATTTATAGTGCTTTAGAGGAAGTTAATCAGGTCCACCATCAATGGGATAAGCCCCTCTTTGAATGGGATAGCTCTCCTCTTGATGGGATAAGTTCCTCTCTCATAGGGATACATGAACCATCTGGAGGCGCTCAATACACGTCAAACAAGCTTCTAGAATGCTCTAGAAATGACCACAAGTAACTTTTTTGAAGTGAAAATTGCGCCTTTTGACCTTTATAGGAGTACGCACCCAACCCTTTACAGACAGAGCATACAAGTACGCAGGGAATGTGAACTTGAGGTGCGTACACGCAGGTAAGGCTAAGAGAAACTGCGTACCCAAAGTTATTTGACTTTTTGAGGACTTTCTCACTTTCTTGGAGTTTGACATGAAGAGCAGAGGTATGAGACTTGCCAAGGAGGATAGTATGACAATTGATGGAGCCATACTAACTGCAAATAGTCATGGTGACAAATTTTAGTGTAACACACTCCCAACTTAGAAGATGGCATTCAATTATATAGAAAAGTCCAACCTTCCCCAAAAATTCTATAAGGAGATAGAGGGTCTCCCCAATCGATTTGAAGGCAATAGTCAGAAAATAAACACACCATATAGATACCAAGCATGGCTATAAGAATTAGCTATTCCTCTTGGAGTTCTTTCCATATGTGCTCTGCTAGTGATTCCCACTTCTGTTTTGCCTCTGGGAATATATTTTTCTTGGTCTAATCCCCCTCGCGAGCTACAAAACCCATTTTTCTTACAACATATAATTAATAAACATGAAAAGGATTTAAAAAAATAATTAATAAACATCTTATTAGAAATAACTCCTAGGTGAAACCACTTGGTGATGCGCATGAAAATTATGTGTTATTTATAAGGAGGTTTGAGGTTCAAATCCCCCCAATTGACCTGTGCCTGTGGAAGGGACATATGTAGGCACCTAGAGGTTATAGTGGTAATATTTGGAATTGAACCTATGCCATGTGAGTATGAGCCCAACTCATCTTACAATTCATCTAGGTTATTAAAAAAAAACATATAATTATAAATAAGAATATTTTTGTAAATAGAAATGAGAATTGTATATAAAATATAAAGAGTAGTTATAAAATAAAATCCATTTTGAATTTATCCAATCGAGGTGTTGGAATTCAAGACAATGGATGAGGGAGAGGATACTCCCACACCACCATGTCCCATTTCATTTAAGAGGGAGGGTGGAATGGCCAACTCATCCCATGCAACACACATGCAACAAATGTTGAAATTTGGGCAGCTTTAGGATGAATTTCTCCAAGATAAATAAAATTACCCCAAGGAGAAGCCCAACTACGCCAAGGAGAACCATCTTGCTCCAAGAAAGAATTCAAATTTCATAAAAGAAAATTATTATTATTTAAGTGTTCAGATCAACTTGGTATTAAATAATCAATGTTGGGCAAGCAATCATATTCATCAAGTCAGCCTCTCTTCTAAGAAACAAAGAGAATTTAAATTTTATATAAGGAAATTATTATTCTTATTATGCTTAAGTCGACCCGTAAAATAATAACACTAGCCTTCCCAAAAGGACATGGCCCTTCACATGAAGAAACAACTATAAATTGGCATCTATCCTCCACCATTTGGCATTCAACTCAGACTTCATTTGTGGAAGATTTCAGACATCTGTGGCATCCTTATTTGAGACGACCAAAGCCTATAGGATAAAATACAAAGGGAGAAAGGGAAGAGTTTTCTTGACATATTTTTCTATGTTTAGACTAGCTCAGTTAGGTAGATGTTATAAGTGTGAGGGATTTGATTTATGAGCATACATTTTGGTAATAATCTTCTCTGATCATGTTGCATGGATTTGTACCTTATTGGAGGGTTAGGTTACCTATAATAGAGTTATTTTGGTATGTCGTGAGGTTTGGTGGATTGTTGGGACTAGGTTGCATCCTTTGAGGGAGAAACAAAACAAGTTTAGAGGCTAGAACAAGGTCAACAAAGGTCTTCGAAGTCTAGTATTTGACTATGGAAATTCTAGCCACAAAGAACTGTGACTTAGGAAGAAGTTCAGTCAAGTGAGGCTTAGAACTATATCATTTATAGCAATGTAGGTGGTGCCTTGTAAATGTATAAGATCAATCCTTTTTATGTTGATGTTTTTCTAGGGATGTATGGGTTATTTAGTGTGTTGAAAAACTATTGGTAGAGTAGCTTATGTATTGGTGAAAAGGGCTGACAAGAGCTTCTTCAAAAATCCCTATGTATAGTCTATTGAGAAGGACAATAAGGGTTGTTAGTGGGAAGATGGTTTGGGTTGTAGATAATTGATCTCAAGAGTGGGAGGTTGATGGTAAGAGGGTTGTCATTTCTACCCTAGGTCATTGAGTTGTAGCGATTTCATCTTTTGTGCTTATGGTAGTGATGTATCGAAGTGATATTTGTCCTTATGAGAGTGATGTATGACCATGATACTTGTGTTGATAACATTGATGTATTGTAGTAATAATTTTTCTTATGAAAATGAAGTATGGAAGTGATACTTATGATTGTGATGAAAATAATACTTGACATTGATAATACCATGACACATAACAATGACATGTGCTCCTATGAAAATAATATATATGCTACTTGAGACAGGGATATATGCTTCTTGTGACACTGATATGGAGGAAACCCTTATGGCTTCATCTATTATCATTAGGAGACCTATCTAAGGTTTTGTAGAGGGCTTGTGAATGCCTCCTTGATAGACTTGCCTACCACCATCTCTTGAGGGTCTTGTATGATCAAGGGTTGGCCCTGAGAGGCCTAATGTGATTGATGATGAAAGAATTATGTCTCATTATAATTGTATTTTTTATCTCATTCAAACATTTGATGAATATATAAGAAGAAGAAGAATTGATTATGGGTTTTACCCCTTGTGGGGTTTTGCCTTGATATCTGACCAAAAATCTTTGTGTCTCTATTATGTATGATTTTCTTCTAATTTTCCTTACTTTTCGGCTACATTTTCAATGCCAATGTTCTTTCTATATAATTTGTTATGATGATATGGGGTGAATAAAATGTGAAAATGTTGAAAAAAAAGTTTTAAAATGCAATTATCTACAACAGAGAACTATCTTTCCCTTAAAAATGTAACATGGTATCAGAGTTGGGTTGAAGAAAATTCATTGAGATCACCCCCTTGTAGACACCTATGATGGCTTTCTTGATCAAGAAAAGTGAAATATATGAAGATGTTTGAGAGCTAAAAAATGCTAGGGTTTGGAAGAAACCCTAGGTAGCCCTTCTTATTATAAATAAAGATTAGTGTTTGGAAGAAACCCTAGGAGTGGCCTTGGATATGGAGAAGGCCTAAGTTATATAGCTTTGGAAACCTAGCGTGATTCAAAATTTTCATGGTGTAATATTATTAATGAGAAGCTATTGAGTTATTGAAGTACCTATGATAGATTCAGAGTACCCCTACTTGGGTGTGTCTCCTACCCAATAAGATATGGTATGATACTGATCCAGTAGTCATATTGTACATTAATAGTTGGGCTTGGCTACCCAATAAGGAGATTAAGGATACAAGTGGTGTTCAAGAGGAAGAATTTATTCTCTTTCAGATGACATTGAAATATGGTTGATGGACAATGGTTCCTCATGGTGAGAATGAGGCATGATTAATAGTGAGTTGATAACCTCCTACAATCCTCATTAAAGATAAGTACTTTCAACACTTATGTTATTTCTTTATGACATTGTTCTTGTTTAATTGATTTACTTTTTAGACTAATGTTTATTATTCCCACATGAGTAATTGATTACCCAAATGCTTCCTTCCATGGCTTCTTAATGAGGGTGTGATCAAGGAAAGAAGATCCATTTTGAGGGCCATCAAGATAAAGAATAATGCAAGAAGAGTTAGCTCCAAGAGGGAGTTGGTGCAAAAAAATGAAGGAGCCACTCTCATTTTTAAAGAAGAAATACAATAGTGCCTTCTAGATTAAGCTTGAAACATATGATGACAACATGAAGAACCTCAAAATTTAGAGGATTTTCCTAATAGAAATATTAGACTGTGGAGAGTCTTGCTTCATTGTAAGGTACACTTTCATTCTATTTATTTAGTTTGCTATTATTTCTCTTACTCTTGTTTTGGGGCCAACTAGTACATTAGATGGATGTAAGGACCAGGTCAATATTGATATTGAGGAGGATGTAAAGTCACCTCATGATTAAAGTGCCACTTGAAAATGGACAACACCTCAAACCTCAAAGGAAGGATTGAAGTCTCCCATTTTATGACTATGAATAAAGAGGCTTCCTATTCAGAGGCAGTAAGATTGTCAGATTGGATATAACAATCAAATGAGATGCTCTGAGGCAAGAAGTCTTTGGTAAAAATATGTCCTTCATGAAAGGGCAATACTATATGAAACATATGCAACAATTTTATACTTCCATGATAAAAAGATAATCCATGATAAGGAATATGCCCTAAGATGGAGAGGATTATGATAAGATCGTAACACCTATTGCTAGATGCAGTATTATCATATGCATGTGAATTTGGATTCCTCTGTGACACTTAAATCTACCTTAGGGCTTTGAAGTACATTAGACTCATGATTGTAGATTGAAAAAAGTCCCATCTGGACTCAGGCAAGTCCCCTAGGATTGGTATGCTTGGATTGATGGACATATAATGTAGATACCAACCTCTCTTCATGGTTGATGGTATGTCTCTGATATTTGATTTTATATTCTAATAATTTATTTATGATAGGATCATATCATCTCATCATTAAGAACTAGAGGGATTTGACCTTTAAGCCCAGGTGATCCATTTCTTGAGATTACAATTATAATAGAGAGGTGATGAGGATTTCCATAGGGAAGTAAGTTTTTAGATACTTGGCATCATGGTTTACACTAAATAAGTTGAGGAAATCCTCTTCAGACTCATATTTGATGGATCCCATGATGAGAAGGTAGCCAGATGGATCCTTTCCTTGCAGCATGTAGCATGAGCTAGATAAATCCTGGACATGTATATTGGGATGTTGCAAAGATGGTATTAAGATACCTACATGGTATACTTAGTCATGGATTGAGACTGTGTTATGACTGAAGAGATATGTCAATGCCAAGTGAACCAAGAGTGTTGTGAATAGGAAGAACACATTGAGTTGTTACTTCAGTATGGGTATTTACTTGATTTCATGGATAAGTAGGTAGCATACTTCCTTTGCACTTAGTCCAACAATGGTCGATCATACTGCAACTTGTATATCTGAATTACGAAGAGTGTGGCTTCAAAATAAATCCATAGGATTGTCAATATATGGTGCCGCTGATGGAGCATTGAGGTTCCAACATAAAGGGGGAAGTGAGGCTCCGATAGGGACCTATTATAGAATTAAAGTAGTGAAGCTTCAATAGTGGTGAATAGTCATATTCATAGTCATAAAGTGGTGAATAGTTTGTCAAATACATTTGTGACATAATGTTGGCTTGATGGGCCCTGACCCAGGTTTAGCATTAGGTAGCCAAGCAAATCCCTACACTATTGGCCCTTTCAGCATCAATCCGTGGAGCGCAGAGTGAAGACTCACCTGAAGCAGTATGGGGGGATGCAGGAACCAAGTTTCCTCACCCTGAGATGGTTTTGATGTCAATTTTATACCTTAATGCTACCTTCGCACAGATCCATAATCCTTTAGGGCTTATCAATGTACTTCTCTATTAGTCTTTCAAAACCTCTGCGAAGGGTTTCGATCGTCCTTCGCATAACCCTAACAAGTGGTCACAGCACTTACGTGCCTCTGTAACTACTTTGTTGTATAGTTCTTTGAATTATCTTAAGTGTTGGCCAAATTTATCATGCAATTTAGATTATCGTTGCATAACCATATATCTCTACTTGTATTCATATAACAGAGGAAAACATATAGGTTTGCGCATCAATTTAGCATTATAACATAAACCTAGTGCTTAGCATAACATAATCGCATGCACTTGACAAAAGTAAAATACATAGTAATTTCATAATACTCTTCTTTATTGATAATGCAGATGTTCAGTACGGACTCTGACCACCCTGCACACACATCTGCAGGTGTCCACGCACTCAGCTGCAAACTTCTACCCTAGGCCTCTACGCACTCAGTTGCAGAGCCTTCTTCCTACGCAAAGACTCTCGCTCTTAGCCCCTTTACATACTCATTAATGACTCAACTTCACTTAACCAAACTTACTTAGACTCCTCTCAAGACCTCCCTTTTATACAATCCATGGTTCGTGGACTAAGGGCAGATCTCATCGAGCCGACACAACCTATCTAGAATAAGGGCGGAAACCCTTTTTGAATCTTGATATCTTCGCGCTCCATGACTAGAAAATGCAGAGATTTTACATTTCTTTATACAAAATTTAGGCCTTTTGCCCCAAAACTTGGGTTTTTAACCCCAAAATTGACCCCAGGGGACTCATTCCCAACAAGCCCCCAACATAAACATGGTGACTCGCCCTCGAGTCACTCAACCGGCATAGAGATCTTGTTGCGGAGACCTCCCAACTCTACTTGAGCTACTACAACTTCGACAAGGCACCGTGTTGCTGCCTGTGTCATCTCCTCAACCAGCTACTTCATTGCTGCCCTATACTTTCTGACTATCTCTTTTGCTGAGTCACCTGTAGACCAACTAGCGTACCTTCAATGGTGGTAGTGAGTGCATAGGCTTCATCATGCCAAGACCCAATTTTCACCTTGAGGACACTCTCTTTGCGCCATGCTGCATCCACCTGCTCCTTTAGTACCTTTTCCTCCTACAGTTTGGCTAGCCTCTGTGTAAGGGCGACGGTGTGCGCCGTGGCTTTAACTTCATCATATCACTATTGCAGCTCCCGGGCCTCCGTTTCCAAACTTTGCAAGGTGGGATCCTCCTGCAAATTGGTAACCAATTCGATCTCCTGCTTGAAGAGCATGGTACCTTCTGTTACAACGTTGTTTACTACTGCCACATATCCTTCACAGAAGTCTTGGGCTACTCTCTGACTTCTAGTTCTGCGATCTTGAGGTTTAGTTCAAAATAAACCTTCGCTAACTCTATTCTGGCGTCACGCACTCTGGTAGCGAGCTTCTAAATCTGCACACATATTGGCTCATCATCTGGAATGGCCAGCTTTAGGATAGAGCTACATGCCTTAGCCACCACCTTGGTCATTCGCTCGTTTTTTGTCTATGACATATTTGATGAGGTTGACAGCAGAATCTATTTGTACCGTCATTTAAGTGTTATTGACTTTCTGCTCACTGATTACCTGTAACACGCGCTATTCGCAGGCCTGAAGTTCCGCGATCACGCTATCTTGCAAATTGTGAAGCGCCTCACTCGGAAGTGCATCCAAATTGAGCCTAATTTGTTTGAGGGCGCTGACACGGGGTTTGTCATCTTTAGTCTCTATAGTTAGCGCTCCCTCTGGTAGCAATATTTCCCAGGGATCCAGGGTGCGCACCATCCCTGTTTCTTCAAATGTGCCAGGTGCCAAACTAGTTGATGCCACGCTGCTTCATCCCACGGTTGTCTAGACCTATGACACTTGGATCTGCAGCTCGCGTAGACCCATATGAATGCCCCCCAAGGCCTAATTTTGTTGTAGCTTGAGCTGCTGCAACATTTTTGTGGTGGTATCTCTGACCATATCACCGATATCATTTAAATCACCTTTTGTTAAGGTGATCGGATCGAGAGAAGTCTTGCTAGGCTTAGACTTCTTTCGCGGCCCTACCTTCTGTGGATATTTTTTGCGCTTAATGTGGAATAGAGTGGTCTCTAGGTTCTCTCCTCCCTGGTCCAACTACTATTCCTCCTCCTCTATTTCCAAAGAAGGCGACTTCTGATTCCTGTCAGAGTCACGCTCCTCTTCTTCCACCTGTCCTCTCGTCTGCTTTGCAGTGGCGCGCACTGCCTTAGTCTTGTCTGCAACTTCCTTTTTTCTTTTTGCGGCCAACTACTCCATCTTTACCTTGGCCTCTTCCTTTTTTCATTGTGCTGCGGTCTAGCTAGACCCAACTGTCAATTTCGAGGCAGTGCGCCAATCTACTGGCCAGCTGCCGAGGACTGCTGTAATTGCGTCGTCTGTGGCCAGGTATGGTAGGTCATACCATTTCTTCTCAGGGTCCTTGTGCACATGTATTGAGACCTGGTGGAAGTCGGCCTTGAATTCCACATACTCCTACAGCTTCTTGTACATCGTTGGTGAGAGCCGTAGTTTGCGGTTGATGGCGATATGGATGCTCATCTCCATCAAGATCCAAAAGGATCTTGCTATCCTTGACCCTTTGAGGGTCCTTCGTAGCCCACAATGAAGTGCACTTTGCTGCCTCTGGTAGGTCAGGCATGACCAGAGGAAACTAGCTATCCTCTAGTAACTGCCACATGACCAACACTATGGACAACAGTAGCCAGACATAATGGAATGTTTTGTTGTGATCCTGCACCTCTCTACAGTTTGCAAGGAACTCTCTGTAGAGGTAGTGTTCCCAATTAAACTATACGCCCTCCACACACTGGTCTGCTAAGGCTACTACTAGTGCTGACACTTCGTCTGCCCGACACTTTCACATAATTTTTCCTACCAAGATTTGCATTGCGACTTTGACCACGGGGTCAACTATACTTGTGATGGCATAGCTGCGTGGCTTCTTAGTGAGTTTTAATTTTTCCTTCATTTCTTTAGTGAGGTCGCGCTTGCCTAGCTTTCTGCCAAATGCCATGGCTGGATTTTCTCCTAAGTACGGCAGCTGAATGATCCTATGGGTCAACATGTCATTGATGGGTATCGACTCTTCAAGCCGCAGACATACATCGTGCACCAAGTAAATCAGCTTCTTGATCACAACCATGTTTATGGGTGTGTGGTTATAATGCTATACCCACAACATATTTAGCAGACCCACCTTATCCACCCCTTTTACCCACTTACTTGGCTTCGGCGTGGTCACACCAGAGTCTTTGTGGAAGACGCAGTGCATGAGCTAGTCTATCGCCAAATGGGGGAAGCATTCTACATCAGCTAAATCCCAGTCCTCCAATTTTAATAGGGGGATGTGCCCCAGGCACGGTCTTTCAAAGAAAATTTGTTTCGGAAGTAAGGGTGTGTGCAGTTTGACCTTACTTTCATTAATATCCCTCGGAACCTTCACCTTGCCTCTGCGTGGAGAAATGTACTCGGGTAGTTTAGAAATGGGGTCAGACCCCTCCACATCAATGTCCTCTGCCTCCTCCATATCAATATAGTCCGCGCCAACATGGAGTTCTTCAACCTTGACTTCAAGCTCTAGGTCAATCACCTTACCCTTTTCCTACGCAGTGGGCTTTCCTATCTATGGGTGCTTTCTGGGTGATGCGCGCACTAGCTGTTGCACTTTCTTCTTATCCTTCTTTGATTTTGGACCCTCTTGGGTCAGCGTAGGTCTCGGCCTGGGTGTCCTGGGGGATTTAGGCACTTTTTCTGATAATTCTACACTTCCAACCTCTGGGGCAGCTCCCTCCACTGTCATTACGACCTCCGGGGTAGTTCCTTTGGCTGCCATTGATCCTCGTGCACTCAAGGTTTCTGTGGTTGTCGACATTATGCTAGACAACAATACCTATGTTTCTATGGGCAACTTCTCAAAAACATAATTCGCTAGCAGGGCTTCAAAGAGCTCAGGGTTCATACGCGCCTGATAGCTTAATACCTCAGTTCTCAAAATTCCAAGTGTTTTTCGCTAGGTAGCTGCCTGTAATTTATAGGCATTTTTGAATTTAAATCTAATTGTTCCCCCCATAACTCATTCATAAATGCTAGATTGGCGACAGATTTCACAGAACTTTCCCTTAAATTCCGACTTAAATGTTGCCCCCCCCCCCCCCCCCCCCCCAACTCCATTTGGCCATTTTCCGAATGTCAAGTCATGAAAAGTGACCATAACGGTCACTTTCTGGCTTCCTAGCGTGGTCCCTTCTCAAGTAGTGTAGCTCCCTGCGTGTGTCTGCTGACACTATGACATTCCTCCATTCCACACAGTTCCCAAATCGTGCAACTCCATAACCCGGGTAGTGTATTTTACAATCTCGAGCCTCCTTTCAGCTGCTTGGAGTGCTAAGACTGTGCTTCTATAATGTAGTCATCTAGTAGGATCACCGGTGTATGGCTTCAATCGGCTACCATTCACCAACCCTGGGAATGGTTCTCCAATCAATATGACCAGCTGAACTACTCCAACATCGGTAATCTCCTTGATGACATAGGGCCCCAGCTAATGCATCCTAATTTTCCCTGTAAATTTATCAAACTTACTATCATATAACAAAACTAGATCATTTACCTTGAAGGTGCGCAGTTTGATGTGCCAATCGTGCCATGCCTTTTCAGGCTCCTTTTGAACCTACTGATGGAATCCAGCTAGAAATTGATCTTCTTCAAGATTTATTAGCTGCATGAGCCTCTCCTCCAGGGCTCCGCGATCCACCATTCCTATGAATGCCGCTATGCGCAGACTAGGTACGATGTACTCCATAAGAATCACAACTTCCATGCCATAAACTAGTCTAAATGGTGTTTGTCCGATCAACTTATTGCAAGTGGTTCTATAAGCCCATATCACTGCAGGTATGCACACATCCTAGTTGTTTCTTTGAGCATTGGAAACCTTTGTGAGCACACTGTCCAATATCTTATTAAACGCTTCCACCATCCCATTAGCCTGTGGATGATAGGGCGCGCTCTTTTGATGGTACACCTAAAACTCCATTGTCATCGCGTTGATTGTCTCATTGAGAAAGTGTGTATCGTGATCATTCATTATAACTTTTGGACAGCCATACCTTCTCAGTACATACTCAAAGATAAATTTTGCAGTCGTTGCACTCGTACAATCTTTCACAAGCTGTGCCTCTGCCCATCTGGTTAAATATTTAGTCATGGTGATGATGTATCGCACACCCATCTTCTTTCCTAGCAGTTGAATTGGTCCTACAAAGTCAATCACCCACTTTTCGAAGGGCTGGAGTGATACTCACGGATTCAGCGGCAGCTTATCCCTACATAAGGGCCGGCCTGTCCTTTGGCAAGCCTCGCATGCCTTACAATATGCTTTTGAATCCTTATGCAACGTTCGCCACCATAGCCCAATGTGTAGGATCTTCTACGCTATTGCTTTGCCTGCGTAATGACCTCCTGCGGTTCTATCATGAGCCTCAACGAGGATGTTGTTCCATTCAAACTTTGGCACATAACGTTGCAATATTTCATCTCACCCCATTTTGTACAAGTGTCCTGCAATAACAGAAAATTTTTCCACGCACACCACTAGTTCCTTCTTAGGAAGTGTATAATATCTTCAAAGTGATTCTCTGCGATGCACAATGTAAAGAGATGTGCATCAGGTAGCCCCTCCTCCAAATTAGTTGGTTCCTCTCCTATTTCGATGCACGATAGATGATTCGGTCCAACATTCAAACACCCTAGTTTCACAATAACTTCAAAATCATACTCCTAGAACAACAAAAACACCTACATATATTTCCCCCCAACATAGGCTTGTTGACTAGGTATTTCAACATGGAATGGTCCATATACATCTTAAAGTGTCTACCCAACATATAGGTCTTGAACTTCTGGAGCGTGTACACAATAGCTAAGCCTTTGCGCTCTGGCATGGAATAATTTTTCTCTGCTTTGGACAAATTCGTATTTGCAAACACTATAGGATGATATGAGTCCCCTTCACGGCCTGTGTCAGTATTGCTCCCAGCGCAATACATGATGCATCCACATGCACATGAAATTCCTTCTTCCAATTCAGGAAGACTAGGATTGACACTGTGACCATATTCTTCTTCAGCACATCCATGCTCTTTTGGCATTCTTCATTCCAACAGAACATAACATCCTTTTTTAACAATTTTTCCACCCGCACGGTAATCTGGGCATAGCTCTTGATGAATTTCCTATAGCATCCCATATGCCCCAGTGTTTCATGCAGTTGTTTCACACTCCTTGGTGCCTCCAAGTTTTTTATGATCACGATCTTAGCTGGGTCTACCATCAAGCCTGGTCTGCATACCACATGGCCCAACAAGATCCCAAAAGGGATGCAAAACAAACATTTCTTCAGATTGAGTGCGATCTGGTATCTCCGTCATGTATCTAGCATCAAGGGTGGACTTTCCAGATGGTGCTTCACTAGTCCAAACACTGTCCAATCATCAAAGTATACTTCCATAAATTTATGAATAAAATCCTTGAACATCATGATGACTACACGTGAAAAGATCGTCGACACGTTCTTCAATTCAAAAGGCGTCACTGTATACTAGAATCATCCCCATTCGGTCGTGAAGTTTTTCTTACTTCTATCCTCCGACGTGATCTTGATCTAATGGTACCCAGAGAACCCATCAATGAACGAATACACTTCTTGGCCACCAACATTATCCAATATCTCATTGATCAACTTCCTGAGGTCTACGCATATCCTTATTTCTTCCCTTTTCTTCTTCCCTAGACCACTATTGGGCTTACCCAATCAGATTCTTCCACTGGTTCAATAATACCCACCATGAGCATCTTATCTACCTCAACACAGACCCTTTCCTTATACTTTGGGTTGAGACAGTACGGTTTTTGTTTCACAGGTTTTGCATCCGGCTTTAGGGAGATATTCATGACACCCAAGTCTCCTATTATCCCTTTCATATTTGAAAACTTTGTGGGGAATCATTCCTAATATTCATGGAGAATTTCAGTGACGTTATCTACTGTCGCATCATCCCAATAATCCCCCATATTTGCGAACTTCAGTTCTACCTCCGTGCCAATGTTCACCTACCTGGTCTTGAGCAGCTCAGTTATGTCTAGGTTCTCTAGCTATGGTCCTTCAACTAATCGGTGACCTTCAATCTCCAAGATATTAATCTTCCTCAGGTCTTCATCCTCTTCTTCTATTGTTACATTGTAACACTCCAGCGCATGGCTCATCTGGGTAGTCCAATTAGGTTGAATCAGGTCTAGAGGATCCTACGATATGCTAAAGATGGTTGTCTTAACATCTTGCAACGCTTCATTGATGGATTCAAATTCATCCTCAAAACTAAACGTCATCATAAATATTTGGCGTAAAACATCCCATTCTTCAATGCCATGATGGAGTTCTATCTCCAAGTACCAATTCATTAGTATAACCTCCAAGGTATGACAAAACAGATGGACCCACTTCGGCTGAGGCTTCACTCGATATGCTTTAGTCCATTTGGCCAAATGATCGCATGGATCATTCTTGCCGTCATACTTTTCTGTTAGTCATACCTTCAGGTGGCTAAAGCATATCCTCGTCATCCTTCTATATTCACGCCAATCCTCGAAACTATCCTTTTGTGTCCACCACCATCTTGTAGGTGTAACGCACATCACCTAATCTAATGTCTCGAAGCAATGCTTCTCTGGTACTTCCCTTTCAAATTCATCTAAAAAGTGATCAACGTTAGTTAACCCGTCATAGTGAGGCATATTTCTTGCCTCTGATGATGCATAGTGCAACAACTTGGTCATCATATTACAAAGCATCATAGATACTTTATGCAGCTAGTTTTGCTAGTGCTCTAGTTCTTCGTTCGAATTTGATGTGTAGGAGCTCTCGCGGTCCCATGCAATATGTCTGTCTACTGTCGGATTCACCCAATCCTGGTCTCACGTCGTTATCTTGTAAATCTGGTCCAAATCGTTATCACTTTCATAATCGTGGACCGGTTCTGTATGGCACGGTCCTTCTGCAGGATCTAGTGGCACCATTACACAGAGTGATTTCTTCTCAAATATCATTTTTTTCTTCTTCAGGTTGATTACCCCATTCATGTCAGTGGCCCAATTGATCCCAAGGAGCATGGGGTAGGGATTGATGTCATCCACAATCTCTATTACTTAAAAATCCGCTAGTGCACTCGCACCTTTGACATCAACTATTACCCCCTAAAACCCCCCCAATGGGATGATTTTCTGTTGATTCACCATCATTTACTGGCTCAGAGACCACTAGATCATAGGTATCCCCATTCTTTTCCATGTTTTTTTCGACAAAACATTCGTGTCGGACCCCAGATCCAAGATAACTTGGTCCATTTAATATTCCCCTTTCCGCGCAGTGAGTCTCATCTCACGTCTAGTCCTTGCCTTATTCTTACCAATATTTTTGAATATGCATGGTTCGCCAGTAGCACTGTCCTTGCCAGTGCACCGATTAATCAGTTCCTGTAGTCCCTTCACAGCCTTACTATCGCGAAGCAGTTTCATGCAGGTCTCCAAGAACATGGTAATCATGCATGGGTCCATTTCTTCAACTGGTTTCTCCTGACTTCCTGAGGTAGAGGCCTCAGCGAAAATTTTCTTCGCTTCCATAAATGTTTCTTTAGCCTGTTCTAGATCAAACCCGGTCTCCTTTTCTGGCTACTTCCCCTTATCCTCACCAATCATCGTGCCACTTCGCAACATAATGTTTACCTTAGGGTCTTCCTCATGAGGCTCAAACCTCATCATATGTAGGTTCTGAGTCAGTTGCGAAGGCTACACACCATTTTTGTGAATCTTAGCCAACAATATAGGGCAATCCTCAGTGGCATGGTCAAACTGAGTACAATAGCGGCATGACAGTCGCGTCGGGTTCGGGCAGTCTCTCACGTAGTTTCCTGGTCCTCCACAATTGTAACAAATAAGATTCCCTCAACCTATACCAGGTCGTCCTCCACCTCGGCCTCGGCCGTACCCCTGATATTCTCCTCGCACTCCTCCAGTGCCTTGGTTTGGAAGCCACGTTTCTGCTTGCACCCTGTATGTAGGTGTACTGTCCATCATTAATTCATAACTATAGAAATTGCACTTGTCATGAGCTACTGATTAACAAAAATTGTAGAAGAGTTGTTGTGGTGTTTGTAATTTCTGCAGAAAATGGCAATTATTGGTTGCATGTTTCCTAGCTACCTGGCATATAGCACACCATAGCATAGGCCTTGTACTTGGCCTTGTTGCACCCTCTGGCCTTAGAGGCATTGGTCCCCCTGCTGCAACATAATTCGCAAAGACTAGACAACGACCCTTGTCATGCTCCTGACCTTTTCATTTCAGGCACCAGACTTCTTCGCACCCCTCTGGCCGATCTGTTTTGTCTTTCTTCAAGCTTTGCATTTTGAGGCAAAGGTTTTGCAGCTATGCATGAGTCTACTGAACCCCTAGATTAATATCATGCATTGGTGTCTCGTGCAGTCTCATCGCAATTTCCAGAGCCTCCTCCTGGGTCTCAATCTTCTGTTGTAATAGTGCAACCCTTAGGTGGGGCAGGAGCAAAGCCACAAACCATTCACAGTGTTGCCCATCAGTTAGGTTCATGTTGGCTTCATGGATTGTACACTTCAATGTTTGATCCAAATCCTAGGGTGTCTCCCTAGGCTTAATTACGATCTCTTTGAATCCCATAAAGGATTGCACTTGAGACTTAGGTCTACTGAATTCCCTATTCAATGTAGTCTGGATATTTGCCAACACAGATGTCGAGTTATCAGTACTGTACTTAATGTACCATGTTAGTACGCGGTCCTGCAAAGCACTAACCAACATTTATTTCTTCATTTTATCTTCTGTGATACCCTTAGCTTCCCATAGAGCCTTGTAATGAAGCAAAACTGGTCCGGATCTTCATTTCCTACACCCTTGAATACATGTAGCTTTAAAGAGTTCACCATGTTGAATAGTCGTGGAGGTGGCGGCAGTGTGGGTGATGGGGAAAGTGGTGAAGGTGAGGATGGAGGCGGTGTAGGTATTTGTGTGAACCCTTGTCTTATCAATTGAATAGCGCTCAACGGAGAAGCCTGTGCTACTCCTTCGTTGTCACTCAGAGGAGGCTCAATGACAGTGCTATACTTAGGGCCTTTTCTTCCTCCATCCCTGAAAAACCTTCCACTTTGTGTAGCTCCAAACATCAAGGTAACTGCATGAACCTCTTTTCACACAAGAGAATCTTAATCCAAGTATTTAATGATTTCAAATACTTACCTCACGCCCCTTTGAAGAAGAAGCACTCTGGTTTGATGTAGCTTACCGAAGTATCAACCGCAAGCTCTGTCACAAACCCTCCTATGATATGATCAAGCCAATGATTGACAGTGTGTGCAATCTTATCTTTAGAGGCTTCCAATTTCCTTACTAACTCTGGGGTCCAGACAATTGGACCGTCAAGCCTCTAGCTTCCTTGGTCATTTGCCAACTTCACAATCCACTCGTATAATTCAACTAGGAAAGAACATAAGAAGATTTCGTGAACTTCTATGTATAGATATCTCTCCAACCATTGTTCCTTTGTCAATCATGGATTCCTATTCTCTTGCACCATGAATTCGTGGATATTTTTATCCAACCAGTCTTCAGTCTCCTTCTTAGTTGGATTGCAGTGATGCGACCTCACACATATCGTTATGTAGATCTAGGTCTCGACAATGGAACCATTTGTTGGCTTAATGGGCCTTGACCTAGGTTTAGTGTTAGTCATATAAGCAAATACCTACACTACTGGCCTTTTCGACATCAATCCGTGGAATGCGGGCTGAAGTCTTACTCGAAGCAGTATGGGGGGATGTAGGAACTGAGTTTCGCACCCTGAGATGGTTGTGATGTCAGTTTTATACCTTAACATTGCCTTCATGCAGATCAATAAGCATTGAGGGCTTATCAATGTACTTCTCTATTAGTCTTTCATAACCTCTGCGAAGGGCTGCGATCATCCTTCGCATAACCCTAACAAGCGATCTCAACACTTATGCACCTCTATAACTACTTTGTTGTATAGTTCTCTGAATTATCTTAAGTGTTCGTCAAATCTATCATGAAATTTAGATTATCGTTGCGTAACCATATATCTCTACTTGCATTCATATAACAGAGGAAAACATATAGGTATGTGCGTCAATTTAGCATTAAAACATAAACTGAGTGCTTAACATAACATAATGACATGAAATTGACAAAAGTAAAATACACAGTAATTTTAGAATACTCTTCTTTATTGATAATCCAAATCTTCAGTGTAGACTCTGACCACCCTACGCACACAGTTATAGGGGTTCGCAGACTCAGCTGCGGACTTCTATCGTAGGCCTCTATGCACTCAACTACAGAGCCTTCTTCCTACGCTAAGACTCTCACTCTTAGCCCCTTTATAGACTCATTAATGACTCAACTTCACTTAACCGAACTTACTTAGACTCCTCTTAAGACCTCCTTTTTATACAATCCAATGGTCCACGGAACAAGGGTGGATCTCATCAAGCCGACATAACCTATCTAGACTAAGGGCGGAAAACCTTTTTGACTCTTGATATCTTCGTGCTCTGTGACCACAAAATGCAGATACTTTACATTTCTTTATACAAAATCCGAGCATTCTACCCCAAAACTTGGGTTGTTTTTAACCCCAAAATTGACCCGAGGGGACCCATTCCCAACACATAACTCCTAAGGTATGTAATATATTTTGTGACATTTAGTACTATATACATGATAAATAAATTATTTTTTCACTTGTTTTTACTATCAGTATGTTCATATGCATCATTTCATTAATTTGTAACATTTGGATGCAATATCTATGATTAATAATTTTAATTACATTAACCAATACTATTTTTTTATGTTATAGATTATTAGGTGAATTCCTATTACCACTTTCAAATATTTTACCTCATATGTACCGATATTTACATGTTTCTATGAAAGATATTGGAATGGAGTATCAAGTTATTCATGCATGTCCTAATGATGATATTGCCTATTATAAAGAACATGTGTTGAAAGAAAATGTTGAAAATGTGATGAGAGTAGATATCAAACCGATAAAGTAACAAAAAAGGTGCCTCTCAAGGTTCTTCGATATATTCCCATAATTTTGCATCTACGACAAGTTTTTAGGTGCAAAAGCATTGAAAAACTTATGGATAAAGAATACAAGTGAATATGGTGTACTTTGAATGCCTATAGATGGATCTACATTTAGAAAAATAGAGGAAAAGTGGCCAGAGTTTAAAAGAAAACATTGTAATCTTAGGCTTTCATTAGCAGCTAATAGTGTTAATCCATTTGGAGAGGCTAGATATACTTACTCGGTTGGCTCGTTTTTCTTATCAATAATAACATTCCTCCATGGAACTCAATAAAGAGGGAGTACATAATGTTGACAATGATTGTTCCAAGTATTAATTTGTTTAGAATTTTTTTTTTAGCACAATAACATCTTATTTGTCTTCTTTGTTTCACAATTATGTCCTATATTTTTTTTTTAACTCACTCATATACGTTCAATTATGCCTTATAATTATGTTTTATAATTTTTTTTATTTACTCATATATGTAGTAATTATGTATTGTATGTTCAATCAATTAGGTAACTACTAGGTCTAGATATGAATATATATATCGAGCCTCTTATTGATGAGATAATGGAGTTATGTAACAATGTCACTATGTATGATATCTCTAGACCAGTAGTTGCACAATGTGAATTTAAATTCCATGAAATTCTTGTATGGACAATTCATGGGGCCCAGGGCTATCACATTTCCGTGGTATGTTATAATGTTACCCTGCACTTTAATAGTGTTTAATTTTATGAAGTTCATTTCAAGTACATTTTTTAAATAGTTCGACCTTCATTGTACATACTTAAAATAATCGATATAAAAATTATTCCATTTCTTGCAGGTCTTCAAACAAAGGGTAAATTTTCTTGTCTAGTTTGTAGTCCTAATAAGAAATCTTGTTTTTCAAGAAGCTTAGGAAGGAGGTGTTTAATGAGTTTGGGACTTCCTTTCTAAGAACCATAGGTACCGAAGTACTGAAAAAAAAATATTTTCAATGAGAAATAAGAGAGTGTATTAAGACCACAGAGAATGACACATCATGCATGGAAGTTGCAATATAATAGATTCTCTCAAGGTATGGATCGAATTGTTTATGTATCAATATACATGATATGTTTGGATTATTTTATATTTTTATGGGATTTTCTTCATTATACTAATTGACATGTTATATTGTTGTTATAATATATTTAACTATGATTCATGTTGTAGGTTGTGAAGGCATTAATAACATGACACTTCCACGAGGAATAAAAAGTTATCCCAAGAAATTCAATAGACTTCCCTACTATGAGCACCTAGAAATTGTTGATTTGTTTGATATAATGCACATTGGGAAGAATGTAACATAGAACCTATGGCGAATCTCATATGGAAGGAGAGATCAATAAAGAATTGTCAATATTTGTAATGACATTAAGGAGGTCTACCATGCATTGCAAAGTGTGATTCATTTAAATAGCGATGGAGATGGCCAAAATATAAGCACCCTTCCATGGTTATTGATAGAGCATCAAAGAAAGCATGTTAAAGAGGTTATTGAAAAAATTAAATTTCCAACTGGATTTTCTTCAAACATAAATAATATCCTAACAAAGAAGGGTAAATTTAGTGGGGTAAAAACTCATGATCGGGATACGTTCATTAAGGTAATTATTTTTGTGTATATATATTTTGTACATTGGTGAAACATCTTGTTAATTAGTATTTTTTTTCTACTAATTTGGGAAAAAATAATGATTGATCATTATTTTTATTATAGTATGTTCTACCTTTATCTGTCCCATAAACTTTGACAACAATGTCAAACAAGTTATATATGATCTTGTCAAATACTAAGGTAAGTGGAGATTTATGTGCAAAGTGTAGTTTTTACAACAAGTTGTTGTGTCACATATTTTTGAATGCATGTGTTTTTCTTGTCATCATGTACTATATTATACTTTTTTTGTTGAAACCTGTGATTTTATTGCTTCATTTCTAGATGGTTTTCATCTACAGAAATCGATAAAGTAGATATAAAGTATTGGAGAAAACAAATTCTCCATCTAACTTGTGAAATGAAAAAGTATCTACCTCCAACATTTTTCAATGCACAAGAACACTATCTCATACACCAAGTCAAGGAAATTGAAAAGAGTGGACTTGTACACACAATATGAATGTGGATGGTTGAGAGGCACTTGAAATCACTGAAGGCTTTGGTCAGATAAAGAGCACGTCCTGAAGGTTCTATGGTAGATGGATATACCATGGTTTATATTAGTCAATATAGTGATGAAATAGGAAATAGTATTAACGTATTGGATCACATTTTGTATGTCAACTTGATGGATGATTTTGAAGGGGAGCACCTATTAGGGAAAGGTAGAATGATTAAACAAAGATGTAAGTAAATATATAGTGGAGATTCATAACACATTTTAATTTTTTGTTTCTATGTATATCATACTTATTTAATTTTTAGTCTTCCCACATAATCCGTTATTATGAAGGTACAACATGGCAACTAATTATATATATGTGAATTGTTTTATTTTAATACATTCGGTAGAGAGTGGGATGCAATACATCTATATATTGGAAACAATCAAGATTAAATGAAGCTATGGATTAAATGATGCAAACAAGCTAATAATGGTAGGTTATCATGGTATGGTGTATCTACATTGGTCAAACAATTAAACATAGTGTAGGTATCAATATTACACAGAGGGAAATTGATTTAGCATATGGGTTAAAAGATTACTAGGTAAGCATATTCACCCATACTTCTTATTTTTTTTACATTGATGCATATGGCATGGTTTTTTCTTAATTTTCAAAATTTTCAAGTATAAATATTCATGATTATCAATTAAAAATGCATTTTTGTATGCGTTTGATGTATTGTAGTTGAAACATCACAACAAAATGTGGTGCCATGGCCACAAATTTCATATCAAAAGGTTGGTTGAAAAGATGAAAAATTCTGATAGTGGGATAACTACAGTATTTCAAGTTATCAATGTTTCCTCTAGAGGTGAAAGACATCTATTTTTCTTTGAGAATTAATACTATGGGTATCTACATGATTACTTGAGTGTGACTTTGAATCCTTCAAAATATCTATGTTCGATGTCAACTTGTTTAGGCTACAAATCCATGAACATGACCCTGATAGAACTATTATTGAGCATGCTAACGGATTTACCATGGTTGATACAAGGAATCTTGAGATAGGATCATAACGACATGTTCTTACAAGCCAATCTAAATTGTTATTTTATGTAGACATTCTAGGTAAATAGGGTTGGTCGCATGTTGTTAGATGTTATCCCAGAGGAACGCCTGTAACGTATAATGTAGCAGAAGAAGATGATCTAGAGGAGTAGGGGGTTCATGTAGTGTCAGACGAAGATGTCAAAGAAGTTCAAGGAATATATGTTAATCGAGGCAATGTTAATCTGGATGAACTATAGGATATTGACATTGTGTCAGATGAAGAACTTGAAGAAGTATAACCAAATGTAGAAGAGCATGTTTTAGATGATGTCATACTAGATGACGACGATGATGTTGATGTTGATATGGCGAATCCTTTGTACATGAATTTTAAACTAGATGATACAGACGATGAGATGGATGTTGAAGAAGATTAATGATATCCAAATGCTGAAAAGTACAAGGTATGTATTTATATGTTTTAAGTTGGTTTCTTCTATTTCGTTCACCTTAAATTTTTATTTTCCAAGTTTTTATGTTGGAATGTTACTGTGTTTCTTTCAAATATATTATAGTAGATAGATTAGGTATCAAAGAATTGAGAGTGATGTGTGTGGTGGGGGGGTGGGAATGGGCCATATGAGCTTCCACATTCAATTGGTTGGCCTTTTTAAGTAGATAATATATTATTTTTCAAACGAAGAATCAAAGCTCATTTACATTTATACCATCATTTTCAATTTTGACTTTAATGGTTTGTTAATCAGGTATACAAGGCGAGTTGGGTGACAAGTGATCCAGGCGAAATGGTGTTCGGGAAGACATACGAAGTAAGGTTCACCCATGACTACCCATGAATTCAGTTGCCACTAAGGTGTCTCATAATTATTTTTAGAAAATTGACTAAATTAATGTTTAGGTGATAAAATCTGGTTTATAATTGTTTGATTATGCAGCATGGACATACAAACAAATGATAATGTTTTTTTGTCGCTGATGAGATAATTATTTGTGTTGACTTCTTTACATAGTAGTGTGAACTCCTACGCCCTAGACGCACCCGCACAGAGGCGAATCGGCTGGGAGCCCTAGGGGCGTCGTGAGTTGGGCACGCAAGGGTGTTTGCCCAGTAGGGGAGCCCATGCGACGCGTTTGTGGGTCAAATCAATTTGGAAGGGAGAACTCACATAAAAGAAGTAAGGTAGGCCCATGACTGCCCATGAAAAAAATTCCCACCATGGGGTCTCATAATGATTTTTAGAAATTTGACTAAAGTAATGTTTGGGTGTTAAAATTCAGTTTATAATTGATTGATTATGTAGTGTGGTACTAATAAATTATAATATTTTGTTTTCATTAATGAACTAATGATTTGTGTTCAATAATTTTTGCAACAGGGTGAAAAAGCACACCTTGGGTGTGCCATCATTAAGGCAAAGCACTTGGGCACCCACGGGGGCATTGCCACATGCTGGCCAGCACACCATTGTGCCTATGCGATGAGCTGGTGGGTTAGCCCGACTTGGAAAGGGGAATATGCACAAAATAAGTAATATAGCCCATGACTACCCATGAAAAAAGTTCCCATAAGGGGATCTCATAATTATTTTTAGAAAATTGACTAAATTAAAATTTGGGTGTTAAAAGTCAGTTTATAATTGATTGATCATGTAGTATGGAAATAAAAAATGATGATACTGTTTTTCATTGATGAGATAATGATTTGTGCTCAATTATTTACACAATAGGGTGAATGCCCGCTCCCTGGGCATGCCCACATGACGAAGGTGGGGTGCCTAGGCACCCATGGGGGTGTCTCGTGCTGGGAACGCCAAATGGCCACTCGATAGGGTTGCCCGTGCGACGATTTGGTGGGTCGACCCAACTTGACAAGGGGTGCCCACACAAAAGAAGTAATTTCAGCCCATGACTTCCCATGAATAGAGTTCCCACAAGGGGGTCTCATAATGATTTTTGGAAAATTGACTAAATTAATGTTTGGATGTTAAAAGTCGGTTTATAATTAATAAATCATGTAGCATGGAAATAAAAGATGATAATATTTTATTGTCATTGATGAGCTAATGATTTATTTTCATTGATTTACATATTAGGGCGAATGCCTGTGCCCTGGGCGTGCCCACATGACGAAAGCGAGGTGCTTGTGGGGGCGTCGCATGCTGGGCACGCCAGGGCACCCACTCGACTGGGGCACCTGTGCGACGAGTTGGTGGGTTGTCCCAACTTCGAAAGGGGATCCCACACAAAAGATGTAATGTCAACTCATGACTGTCCATGAATAGAGTTCCCACAAGGGGGTCTAATAATGATTTTTATAAAATTGACTAAATTAATGTTTGGGTGTTAAAGTCAGTTTATAATTAATTGATCATTAATTTTACCATAGAAATAAAAATGATGATATTTTGTTGTCATTGATGAGCTAATGATTTATGTTAACTGATTTTCACAGTAGGGTGACTGCCCATGCCCACACAAAAGTGATGTTCCTGGGTGCCCATGGGGGTGTAGCGTACTAGGAACATCTGGGCGGTGTCCCGACAGGAGTGCTAGTGAGGCGAGTTGGTGGGTCAGCTAGACTGGGAAAGGGGAAGCCGCACATAATAAGTAATGCCGACTCATGACTGCCCATCAATAGATCTCCCACAAAGGGGTCTCATAATAATTTTTATAAAATTAACTAAATTAATGCTTTCATGTTAAAAGTCAGTTTATAATTAATTGATCATGCAACATGGAAATAAAAAAATGATAATATTTTGTTGTGATTGATAAGCTAATGATTTGTGTTCATTTATTTTCACATGAGAGTGAACGCCCTCACCATGGGTGCGACAACATGAAGGCGTGACCCTTGAGTGCCCATGGGGGTGTCATGTGCTGGGAACGCGAGGGCACCTGCTTGGTAGGGGCACCCATGTGATGAGTTGGTAGGTTGACTCGACTTGGCAAGGGACGTCCACACAAAAGAAGTAATTTCAGCCCATGACTGCCCATGAATAGATTTCCCACAAGGGGGTCTCATAATGATTTTTAGAAAATTGACTAAATTAATGTTTGGGTGTTACAAGTTGGTTTATAATTGATTGATGGGCCCATGACTCTCCATGACTTGAGAATGGGGCCAACGTTGAATTTTTTTAGTTTGTGCTTGTATGTATTGAAATTTGACATGGTGATGCTATATGCATGCATTGACGATATGGGATGGGTTTGAGAATCAAATATGATTCACAAAAAGAATTTGACAATCAAATGACAAAATTATAACATATATAAATGTCAAGGAGATGAAATAATTTATTACTATTTACCAGTTGTGTCATTATAATGTACTTCATAGTCTAGAGGTTGAGAAAAATGCTTACCCTTCCATTTTAGAAAAATTCTTACCCTTCATCATCATCTTTGTCATCATCACCATCATCTTTGTCTACTTCATCAACATCATCATCTTCATCATCATCATATTTTTCATCCACGTCATCTTTAACATCATCATCATCATCATCATCTTCATTGTGATAATTGTAATCATCATCATCATTGTCATCAACATTATCATCGTCATCGTTGGAATCATCATCGTCATCAACATCCTTTATATGAAAAGGAATGATGCCTAAATGAATGACACATAATTTATTATATGTCCTTGTTATGCTCTATGTGTCAAACTTATTATTACTTGTTATGGGCCTACCCCTTAGTACCAATCCACCACTTCACATTTACCAATTAGTTTAAATTATGCTTTAACTATTTGATCCCACACAGAGTGACCTGTGAAAGGGGTCAACATTGAATTTTTCTAGTTTATGCTTGTATGAATTGAAATTTGACATGGTTATAATAGATACACACATTGACATTATCATAGGGTTTGAGGACTCATATACAAATATGGGAGGGTTTGGCAAACTGTATAAGTTAGTAATATGTTTTGAATTATTATTATTTTCTAAAACTAGTTTTCACCAAGTATATAAAATGAACAATATGTTTTAAATTATTATTATTTTCTTGTTATATTTTAAACAATTAGTCAAAACATGTTTCATTACATTCATCATGGTGTTAAGTATTTTTAAAACTTCTCTTCAACCCCATATATCCTATTCTTTGTTTCTACTTCTTTTGGTTTCATGCCCATTTGCACATCTTTTTGACTCAATAGGTGTTATAGACATTTTTGTGCCTTACAGCTCTAAGCATGAAATGTCCATAATCCAAGGGATCCTAAGTCCCTAAAAGTGTTGTTCCTGTCCCTAAAGGAACAAGGTCAACAAACTACAACTTCTCCCAGAAGTTCTCCACCAAAAACTGCTCAGAAACAGTCAAATCAGGATCATTTCAGCTGCTCCACTAGCTAGCTGCGTTGCATAGCACCCCAGTACACTAGCTAGGTGCGTTGCAACGCACCTAAATGCACTACCAGGGTGCGCTGAGCGGGAAATGAAAAATGGCAGTGTCATTCCGCGAGGTGGACAGACAATGGAAGCTTCCAGAATCTTCCCCAATGACACTTGCCTCACTGAGTTCGACCAGAGAGAGTAAGAGGTTCTCAGTCTCCAAGTGGAAGCAAGAACTGACAGAGAGAGTCCACAAGTCAAATCATAAGCTGACTCATCCTCTTTGCATACATCTATATATGGATCCCTCATCTCAGAGATCCAGGGGCTGGAATTTTGTACTTTTCATAGAATTTCTGTTGGTTTTGAGATAGAGATCAGTGCAGAGGGGATTCCTTTGCTGGGGGGTTGATGCTGGATCAAGAATCATCGGTTCTAACTCCTCCTAGACCTTCTTGTTATATCAATAAAACTATTTGAGTTTCTCCTACATGCTTGTGTATCAATGATGTTTTGTTATATTTGCATGTTTAGCTTAAATCTGATCCTAAGCTATTTATGAATGTAAATCCATGTCTTTGTGTAGTTTTCCTCTTCTGTGATCTTGCAGGAACTCGGTGAAGCTAGGCAAGTGAAGGAGTAGGTGGCTGGAAGCTGTCAAAGAGGAGAGAGACTGGATCAAAGGACTAGCGCAAGACACAGGCTAGTTCATCCTATTCCTCTTCATTTACAGTTCATAAAGGAGAATACGAAAGTAGTTTTCCTTGTTTGTTGCTAAGGCACTGTCACACCTTAGTGGGATAGGGGCATTCTGAGTAGACACTTTTCCCAACAACAAAATGGCGACTCCGCTGGGGATCGTGTCTAGTTAGTTTGTTTGCGTTTCTCTTGTTGTTTGTTTCATAAACACAGAAGTAGCAATCGAACTGCATTTGCCATTATCAAATGCAAAGTAGACACCTGCTATTTCAATCCATTCACTGGATTTGTTTATGATTTGAATAGCTGATTCACAAATGATCGGATTACCCTTTGTGATAGCTCTTAGTCCTCCTTTAAATCATCCCTCTGATTGTACCTTACTGATTGCTTTTACTCGGCCAAAAACCATAGATTAAACTGCAAACCATGACCCAGAACCTGGATAGAAGTCTCGTTTCTGCCCCAGCGCAGGCTCTGTGAAGTGGTTCTGCATTTCAACGCAGGTCCCGAGAGGGCTACCTGTGCTGCAATTCAGTTTCTCTGTACAACAGGTGCGCTGATCAGCCTTGCCCTGTGCAGCTGAGGTTCTTTGTTTCATTTTGTCCAGTTTTGTCTCTGATTTTTGCAGCCTCTTATCAGTGTGTGTACCTGTCTGAAAACTCCTTTTCTTTGCCTTAATTCCGCCTCCTTTGTACAAAAAGACTGTAGATGTTCTTTGTGTGTTTGTTACATCATTTACAGTTTTCCATTGAAAGAGTAAAATAGTCATACTGTCGTCCTTGGATTTAGATCTGCCGTAAGTGTCGATTTTGATCTTAGGAGAAAGTTTATTTGCTGTTGACAGTCGATTTATGCTTTTACTTTTGTCTTTGGTTTGAATTTGTCACTTTCTAGTGTTGAAACAAGTGTTTAGTTCAAAATCATAAAGTGTCGTAATCTTATCTACCTTTTTTATTTTGAAAAGAAGCTTGTTTGTGTTTTTCACTTGAAAGAAAATTCAGATTTTTACATCAACTTTCCTTTTAGGCATCAATATTAAGAAAGTGAAAACAAATACATGCATATGTGCATTTGCATATTGATAGTTTGTATGGCTTGATTTAGGAAAAGTGCATTTACAGTGTGCTCTTTGGTCTTTGAGAAAAGATTGTGTCTTTCTTTTCCCCTTGTAGCTAGGATTTTCATTGTTGAAAAGAGATAAAAGATTTGCTTATCATCTTTAGATTGCATTTAGGAATTACATCTACATCTCATGGTGATCCCAAAATGAAAACTTCTAAGAAAGATCAACTTAAAATAAATTGAATGAATCTAACAACGCTTTGGAACTTAACGCACAACATAGAGGTCTAGGCTAGAGACGTATTCCGGCGTCGTAAAGCCTAGTAACTGTTGTCCTCACTGATGGTTGGGTGATTCCTCCACTGTGATACGATAAGTGTCAGTACGGACTTGTGCTCCCACGTACCGTCGAGTATATATTGGGAGACCCCTATAGGCTTAAAACCTTTTATCCATAGGAAGCCGTGTCGGCCGCCCTACTGATCGCAATGCACCGCACACAACATTCAGGAAGATTGACTGTCGTACCGTAAAACGTATTCTGCAGTTTTGTGATTGGTTTGGTACTCCCTCTACCTAGATCTCCAGAGCAGTCCCTTTCGTTCCTTTTCAGACTCCTTAACGGAAAAGTTCCATTTGAGCACTTGTCACTTCAGGCTCATTAAAAATCGAAGGAGACTAGAGTCATCTTTTGTTTTTCTCGACTCTTAAAAACTGAAAAAACAAGTTGTGTCTAAAGCGTCTAAAATTATTTTAATTCGGAAACATACTTCCCCTTTTTATTTGATCGAGTAATCCACAATCGTGGAAGAAAGTCAATTGAAACCCCGTCGTTCGCGGAGGCTTACGAGTCAACCGTCTTTGTCTCCGGAATCGAAACCACTACGGACAAAGCGAACTCATTTAACCGGTTCGAAATCTCCTATTAAAGTTAGAACAAGTGTTCCAACAACATTCAAGATTCCAGTTACTCCAAACATTTCTGGAAACCCTGCCTCTACAGAAGAAGTTCAACAGCCACAAAGGGACAGTGATACTGATCCTAGTCTGAGAGTAAACACTTGTGTTACCGAACTAGTTCCATCTACAACCGGTTCGGAGAGTCTTGCTCTTCAAACATCTGTCGCTGTCAATTCCACCCCTTCTTCGGCACCAGAAATATTTTACGGACCTGACGGTCTTCCCCTTCCACCTGGTCTGATTGCGATTGAAGAAATTGTAGAAGATCCTCAAACAAGTACTCCAACGCACTTTGGAGTCGGGGTCACTCTATTTCCTTCTTCATCAAAAGTTGGTCTACCACCAGTGGAAGTTCCTATAGAATTGCTAGGTAATCTTTTGGATAGACTCCAAATGTCTGAACAACCGTCAACATCTAGGACTGTGTCGTCTGACACAGTGACAACAGAACTCCCTGCCGTCACTCCAACAATGTTCGCTGGCATACCATCTGTCCCAACTAGCTCTCAACCGCTAGAAGGAGCCCACTGAGGGGCTATTTCGACAGTATGGTCCATTCCTGTTTGTTCCTCCAGAATAATATCTGGCAACTCTTATGTTGAGTCTCAACAAATTGATCCATTTGGAGGTCAATTTGGGCAGTATCGTCCCTAAGGGCAAACAATTCCCTTGAGTTCTGGATTACCACCGTATGGGGGGCAGTATGCCCTATCATTATCCCCTCCGGGAGGATATCCATACGGGAGTTCACAGCAATATTCAGGTTATACCGGAATTACCTCAAGTGGTTGGGTACCTATACTACCTCAACAACCAAGGGTTGTGTATTCAATGCAACAATGTGTACCTATGTCAAATATCCCGACTACACCAGCTATTGTGACAGTGTCGCAAGTTCAAACGCTGCTTGTTGTATGTCAACCTCAGATTTCTCAGGTTGTAATGCAACAGCCCCTTGACCCTGTGACTCAACCACAATCGCCAACTAGTGGGGCGACACAGGTCCAGACGAGTACAATTACCCCACACCTTGGTCCAACAGTTAGTATAGTGCAACAGCACATGGATTCTCAACCATGGCGGTGAAATACCAACAACCACAATTCCAACAAGTATACCAAGGTTCTGAGCAGCAAATCTTTGCGAACAGTGGACAACCGTACATTCAAAACGGTCAAAATCAACCATTTTACAATGGTCATGTCCACCAACCGTATCAGTCATACCAGCATCAAATGCATTATGCTTGCATGCAAAGACCAACTACTCAGGCAATCCCATCTTACCCTGGGTATGCTTCACCTAATCTGAATCAGCAGTTACCATTCGTGGAAACTTTAGAGTTGCCTGATTTAAACCGGTTAACAAATGATCCAATTGCTTACGCCCCTTTGTGGCCAGCGATCCCTCATAAACTTCCATCAGATATTCCTAAATTTAATGGAAATCCGGGCGAAGATCCATCGATTCACGTGATGACATTTCATCTATGGTGTTCATCAAACACCCTAAACGATGATTCGATAAGGCTTCACCTCTTCCAGAGGACGTTAACGGGTCCAGCGGCAAAATGGTACATTGAATTGCCTAGAGCTTCGTTCGACAACTTCAGTACCTTAGCCACGACTTTTTTAACCCATTTTCAATTACCGATAAGGTATGAAATGGGAACAGAACTTCTTACCAACTTCAAACAGACAACAGCTACTCACATATCTGATCATATACATGAGTGGCGACGTCGTCGTAGGATGGTAAAAACGTACATTCCCGATCAGCTATTAGCTGAATGGTTTATCAAGTCATTACTACCTTCCATTACGGAAGATGTGGCAAAGGGAGGAGTCGTAACGGAAGAGCAAGTTATCGCTCGTGCGCAATATCTAGACTTGATCTATACTCAGTCCGACACGCTCTACGACAAAATACCTGATGCCCCTAGATCGGAATTCTCAATTCCTCCTCCTCCTAAATCGAACAATGACTCTCACGCTGGCGATGGCGTGATTGGAAAAATAGACACGAAATCGACAAAGGCTACATCTAAGAAGGCCCGTAAGATTTCAGATCAAAATGCAAAAGACGAACTTCTTGCTTCGGAAGTAAATGTCGTATCGACAGATAAGGGCAAAGAAACCAAACAACCAGGATGCAAGAAGAAACAAGGCAAAGGGAAGAAGAAGAAACAGGATGAGTGATCTCCTGAAAAACCTTCTTGAAACCCTCCTGGGAATAGGAAACCCTCTACAGGGTGTCACATATGTGATGAGGATCATTGGACGAAAGAATGTCCATACAAATCTGAGCTTAAGAGATTCTTTAAAAGTTCGAAAACCTCAGCTGTGTTAACTGATCCATTTCCAAATCCAGGAACAAATCTGGTTGATAGTGGAAATGCTTCCCCGTCTCAAGTGATAATGTTGTCGGTTTCAAAATAGCAAAATGATGCTTTGATTTCGACAAGGAACAAAGATTACGGGAATCCACAGCTCTCGAACGAAAAGGATAAAGATCAACCAAGTAGTTCGACAACAACTTCGACAGAAGTTGTAACACCCACCATTCCTGAATTAATAATAAAACCGCCAAAGGGAGTAGTACACAAGTCAACATTTAATCCCCGCGCTAGAGCGGCACAACATTATAATATAGTGGAAGATTTGGCCCAATCGCCGTCCGCTATGTCGACTCTTGAAGTACTTCAAAATTGCCCATCCCAAAGGCAGGCTTTGTTATTAGCCATTGGTGGGGTTGACCCAAAGGATTCCAATCTTGTATCCTTCGACCACAAAGGATACGATCCTCACTTGCCAGCCCAACTAGCTTTCCTTATTCATGTGAAAGCCCTCAACAAAACTGTTCATCGAACAATTATTGATGAGGGGGCGTCCACATGCATTATGTCGATGAGTTTCTGGAAAACTTTAGGATCTCCAACCTTGTCGCGATCTTCGACAACATTAAAAGCATTCGACGGAAGGACATATACCCCATATGGTATCCTAAATAACTTGAAAGTTGAACTAGGGGGAAAAACGGTAGAAATAGATGTTGAAGTCATTGATGGGAATCTTGATTACAACATCCTACTAGGAAGACCATGGATATATGCCATGGCAGCTGTTGTGTCGACCTATTTTAGAAAGATTGCATTTCCCTTTCAAGGAGGGATTACAATCGTCGATCAACAAAACTTCCTCCCCAATGGTTCTCAAGTTACAGGAAGCATTCCCATGATCCATGGAAGCCCCCATTCGCTTCAGAATATCGGAGTAGGCCTACTAAAAGATCCTATACTAATGGGAACTTTCGCTCTTCCACCTCCAATCAATCTGGCGGAAGTAGTGTCGATAAGAACCTGCAATATGATATCTTCCACAAAGATCTCAGAAAACGATATCAACATGGATCATGCAATGGTTTTTCCCCCAAGCCCAATAGAAATATTATAGCAATCAATGTTCCTAGCATGGGAGGCAAACCCGAATCAACGCTCATCAAGCGTTTGGGTAGATAGGTCTAGAGAATATGGTACCCCTTCAGATCCTTGGTCGCGAGTGCATGGAACCGACGAAGGAATTGTACAATCAATGTCGATTGAAGGGGCACCATGGAGTGATTGCCACCATCGTTCCCTTCTTCCAGATTATGAAGAAGATACTCAAGATGACCTTTATCATCCTTTAGTTTTTGAATTCTTATCAAATACTGTAAATACGGTGGATTCCGAGTAAAACTTATCCAATTTTGAAGAGACTATCGCCATAAACATCTCGACCAAAACAAATGTTGTAGAGAATATTTATGTTGGCAAATGTTGTTCTCCTTCAGAACTGGAAATATATAACGCTCTTTTCCGCGAATTCAGAGATGTCTTTGCCTGGTCATATGATGAAATGCTAGGCATTGACTCGAGTATTGTTGAACACGAAATTAAGATGTATCCAGATGTCAAACCGGTAAGACAACGACTATGGCAGGTGCACCCCAAGAAAGCGGCCCACAGGACCAGTCAAAGACTGCATTCATTTGTCCATGGGGCACATTCGCATATCGAAAATTACCCTTTGGTTTAAAGAACGCGGGAGCGACATTTCAGAGGGAAATGAATTATGCCTTTCATGACATCAAAAACATCGTTCAACCATACCTCGACGACCTTCCGGCTCATTCGCGAGAGCGGACCAATCATCCGCAGCATTTAAGAGCGATATTTCTACGTTGCCGACACTACAAGATACGACTCAATCCACACAAATGTGTATTTTGCGTCAGTTATGGTCGTTTACTTGGCTTTGTAGTCTCCAAGGATGGGATTCGTCTCGACCCATGCAAGGTCCAGGCAATCATAAATTTGCCTCCACCTTCAAATTTGCTTCAGATTCAGAAACTCCAAGGGAAAGCAAACTTTCTGAGGAGGTTCATTCCAAATTACGCTGAACTTGCTAAAGGTTATACACGTCTTTTGAAAAAGGAGGTACCCTTTGTATGGGATCAGGTTGCGCAAGCTTCCTTTGATGCTTTGAAAGATTCCCTAATAAAAGCATCATTAATGTATGCCCCTGATTATCAAAGAGATTTTAACCTGTATCTGGCTGCAGCAGATACAACCATCGCAATGGTTTTAGTTCAAGAAGTCGATGGAATTGAACATCCTATATATTATTTAAGTAAGAACTTAAATGATACAGAAAGCAAATATTCTTACGTTCAAAAACTGGCGCTTGCAGCTGTTCAAGCGATACGAAGATTTCGACACTATGTCCTCTTTCGGAAAACTACCATTCTGTCTGATTGCAACCCCATGAATTATATATTGTCGTGACAGTTGATGGGGGGCAAATATTCGAAATGGATAGCGATCCTTCAAGAGTTTGATCTGGAATTCGTAAAATCCAAGTCAAAGAAAGCTCTAGTTTTTGCATAATTATTATGCGATCTCCCATCGTCGTCCAACGATGAAACATCCGAAGAATCAATCGTGGATGAAAATTTGTTTCTGATATCTACAAGCAATGACTGGTATGGAGATATAATAATTTATCTCCAAACCCAAAATTTTAGGCCTAACACCTCACACTCTGAACAAAAACGTATTCGATACCAAGAAAAAGACTACATGATCGTCAGTGATACACTTTACCGTCGTGGTATCGATACAGTTCTGAGAAGGTGCCTCACCCATGAGGAGGCCGAAAAGGCCCTGAATGAGTGTCATTTAGGGGCCTGTGGGGGGCATCAATCTGGATATGATACAGCACAAAAAATCTTACGAGCAGGATACTTCTGGCCAACAATGTTCAAAGCTTGCATAACCGCAGTCAGAAGTTGTCATGCTTGTCAAATTTTTGATAGCAAAACCAAAAGACCACCCGCACCTCTACAGCCAATAGTTGCTGTTGGGCTGTTCACCAAATGGGGCATCGATTTCATGACATGTAACCCCACCTTGACCGGGGGGCATGGGTATATCATAGTCGCAGTTGACTATTTTACCAAATGGGCCGAGGCGATGCCTACATTAGATAATACTGGTGAAACAGCTACCCTCTTCTTTTTCAATCATGTAGTCGCCAGATTCGGCGTACCAAAGGCTATAGTCACAGATCATGGATCACATTTTCGCAATCACATGATGCTTGAATTAGCTTCCAAACTAGGATTGTCTCACGACAGCTCTACTCCATATTATCCGCAAGCCAATGGACAAGTTGAAGCGATCAACAAGGTCCTGAAGCGCATGTTGCAAAGGATGATCGGGGTTCACAAAAGAAGGTGGCACCTAATCCTGTACTCAGCTTTGTGGGCTTACCGAACATCGGTAAGGAATGCAACCGGGTTCACACCCTTCCAACTGGTATATGGCCTGGAAGCAGTCTTACCAGTCCAGTGCGAAATCTCGTCTCTTAAACTCGCAATTGATCTCCTCCCCAGAACTTCAGAAGAAGAGGCTCGTTTCTTGGAATTAATCCAATTGGATGAAACCCGTTGTGATGCCGCTTTGGCTAACGAAGCCCATAAGAAACGAGTCAAGGCGCAGTTCGACAAAAATGTCAAACCCCGTGTCTTCTCAGAAGGTGACTTGGTCTTGCTTTACGACCAAGAATCTGATAAATTGGGAGCAGGTAAATTTAAGTCTTTATGGATGGGCCCCTATATTGTTAAACGGGTGTTAGCAAAAGGAGCCTACGAGTTAATGGATTATGACGGAATTCCACTGGCGCAACCTCGTAATGGATTGTACCTCAAGCGTTACTATGCTTAAATAGTAACCAATATGCTTTTGTTGTATTTTGTTTTCGCTAAAGTGTTCGTTTTGGTCGAGTAATCCACCTTTTTACATTTATTGCAGATGTCAAACCTTTTGGAGACATGTGTTGGATATGCCAACGGAGCGAGTCGTAGTTCGCAGAACCTGTCCTCCGCAGCCTGGGCCATTTTTTATCCAAGCGGCGAGTTAGTAAGTTTCAGAGGTGTATGTATTGGTCAATCAACGAGTAACATCGCTGAGTATAGCGCGTTGATAGAACTTCTCTCTGATGCCATCACCCATGGTATACGCCGACTAATTTTCAGGCTAGACTCACAACTTGTAATACTACAACTCAATGGTATATATTCCGTCCAAAACCTAGCTATTTATCGCATGTTCCTAAGGGTTAAGATTTTGGAAAGACAATTTGATCTTATTCAATACCAACATATTTCCAGAAACTTAAACACATTAACTGACTCATTAGCAAACTATGTGTTAGATAGACATTTGCAACATTTATAAAAAGAAACACATCATCAATGTTCTACATGTGGATCATATAGCTCAACCAGAATAAAACCCCGAAAATCAAAATATATATATATAGATGTTTATGGTTTACATATAATGTTCTGTAACCAAGACAAAATCGGTCACATGAACCAAAAACTCAAAATGCTAGGGGGCACCATAGTCTAATGATGCTCGTGATAGCAAGTCGCAGCCTGTGCGATCATGCGTAAGAGACGATTCCATCGTCTAGGCACACTAGTAGTATGCCGCTGTAACTGCAAAGGTAGCTCGTCAATCCTCACATCTGGGATACCGAGAGTAAGGCTCTCAACCTGCTCCTACACAGCTGTGAGAGTCTCAGCCACATCGAGGTCACGAAGAATAACCCTCCCGGCGGCCTCGCCTGCTGGAGCAACGGCTGGCACTCTTAGGCAAACTACTGGACGAACAGGACCAACATCTGCATGTACACATGAGTTTGATTAAAGTCTTGATAGAATAAAGCACAAGGACATTATAAATAAAAAAAATAAATAGAGATATGGTCAAAGATTTTACCAATAGCACCCCACTGCTCGCCATCCGGCAGTACTAAATCCGGATCACCCCGGAAGTCCATGCCAGCATATGGATACTCGGCATAAACCATCTCCTAACGATCAAACCACCTGAAGAAGGTATCAGAAAACAAAATCTGAGACTGGCCAGCATGCCTAGACATATGGTCAACCCATCTCTGCATACATGGTTCAGTAGGAGAAGGTAAGTCGAGTGCAATGTACTATGGCTGCATCAGTGGTATCTTCTCCAAGGCAAAGGCGGTCAAAATAGAACCGAACCCAAAGTTCTTCAACCTCCCATCCTTTATCTTGTTCAAGTGATTTTTCATCACAAGAAGTACTGCATCGCACCAGTTGAATATTTTCGGTTGGAGGCATTCCAAGGCATGCCGCATATAGGATCTGTTGGCTACATGAAGAGACGCACTACCAGCCATCCTACCTAAAGTAAACAGGATAGACCTAAGGACCTGTCAGTGACATCGCGGATGATGATCTTGCCATCTTTACTCGGCTGATATCCTTCCTTGCAATACTGGCGGACATAATCTCTCACAGAGTCACTTCCTCGGGCCGAACCTGACAAAGAGATGGGGGCACCCCGCCTCGACAAGCCAGTCAAGAAGTAAATGTCTACTGCAGTAAAGGGGATAGATTTGCCCCTAATCTGGAAAACTTGATTGATAGGATCCCAAGCATTGAGCAAATACTGCAGTAGGTTGATCTGCTGTCTCATGCTAGAGATGCAGAAGAACTTCAGCAAGCCACAGTTCCGCAGCGCGTTCACTGTAACCGGATCATGTAGGGCAATCATGTCCTCTTCTTCATGTTCTCGTTCTTGCCATGTAAGGGTCATCTTGCTGCAAGATCTCTGAAAAACAAACAAGAGAGGAGTTAGATCCTGAGTTTGATGAGAAACAGGCAAAAATTTTCATCAAAAACTATGCAACAAATTCCTTTTCTGCACCCAACGCACCTGCAGCAGTGTTCCACCTGCGTTGAATGTCAAATTGCCTTCATACTGGCCAACATTCAGCGCAGGTTTCGATGTACCCAGGGTGCGTTGATGGCAGAACGAACCCATCAAACCCCAGGGGCTCAGAAAAGCAGAGAATGAAACACACAATGCAAAAAGGAAACCATGAAATGAAAGAGCTCGGGTTTAGCTCCTACCTGGTCCAAACGACGCCGAGAATCGTCCACAGAATCTCCCGAAATCAGCTGATGAAAATCAAGGGGGAAAAGGCACCTTCAAGGCTCTAACAAACCAAGTTCAAATGAAATGGTAAAATGAGAGGTAAAAACACTTTTTAATTGCTTTTTACATAGTTCAAAGTAAAATATTAGTGTTTTAATCTCCTTTTCAAGCAAATGTTGTTCATTCCTAACTAGTTTGATGAAGCAGTTGAAAATACAGCACTATCTTTGGAAAGACGAAGCTATTTATGGTAAAAAATCAAAACAAGACCATCTAATCGAGCAGTTTTAGCACATAGTTCAAGCTCGTTAAAAAATAAACATAAGACCGAGCAAGTGTTTCAATCCGTGTTGAAGCTCGTTAAAAAATGAACTATCCTCCGGTAAATAACCACCATGAATGTAGCATTATCAGCCATTAAAGCCTTGGTCGTGTTTGCACCGTCACCTCCACTTTTCATTGGCCGATCATTCACCTCCATTTGATTGTTTACCCATTTTGAGGAACAGCTGCGAAGAGTGATTTCACTAGCCATCCTTGTAACACTGTCGTGATTGGAAAATTCCAAACCTTACGTGGAATCAGCTACTGCCCATTTTATCACTCGTTCCTCAAAAGACGAGTCTTCTTTAAGCTCTTTTCATCTGATTCGTAAAATATGAAAAGATTGCCGAGTTTTGGCCTTCCAGCTCGTTAAAGCGACCGGAAGTGCTATCCCTCCTCTAGATTTTAATCTTTTTGGACTTGAGGGATTATTGCACAAAAAGATCGACCGCTTGGTTTGTTCGGCTCGTTAAAACTATCGAAAATTCATCCCTTTTGTATTGTTTTATACTTTTTCGGACTTAAGGGATTAGATGACGAAAAAGGAATTTCGGAGTTAACTTTACGTACCTTTTCAGACTCTCTAAAAATGAAAAGGACCGAGTTATCTTTGTCGTTAGACTCGTTAAAAAGATTAATAGCGACAAACTTGTCTTTAGACGAGAACGAGTTTCACTATCGCTAGGCTCGTTAAAACATAGCGATGGGTTTGCCCGAAGGGCAAATTATAGAACAAGCATATGTCATCCTCCTCAAGCTTGACAAAAATAAAGAGGTACTGGCCAGCAATGACTGGGGAAAAATTGGGAAGAAACTCAAAGAATCTTTATTGGTAGCAGGTCGCTCTTGAACATGACACTTCCACTCCGTGCCTGAGTCGGGTTGGGTTGTTTCATTCACCGGTCACATCACCATGGTCACGCCATACCATCCACATTTGGGGTAAATGCTACTGATCCATCACATAAGTGTCGCCGACATGTTCAAGAGAAGTCATCCAGAGAAGTCACCCGTGTTCCATCCACTACCATACATTATACTTCATTCCTTCATGACCGCCATCCTGAACCATATATCATCAGATCGTTTTCACCTCCATCAAAATCATTTGCTCCGTTCCGTGTCATTGATGTGGGATTCATTAAGGCCCTCCTTTGACGGGTCGCTTCTTGTCGACACCAGCTCATTATCCAAGAAGTTGACCTAGGAGCACCCCATTCAGTACTTTGAAGCTTGCATGCCTCAATGGCAAGTTTCTCACTTCCGGCGACAGGTATACATCAACGACCTTCGATCGAAAGATTTTGCGTGGTGTTCGACGCCAAGTCCTTTATTCACACCATGTGAATTGTACTGCAGTACCTTGAGGGTCATCATCCTTATCGGTGATTCCTCTCGTGCTTGTTAACAGTTTACATCATTGACTGGTAATCAAGCGATGTCTTTCCATGTTCGACTTCAAAACACTTTTCACATGGATCGACTTGTACTTCGAGTGAAGATCAGAAGAGATTGAAGACCCCGGATCTAGTTTCATCCATCCGAGCTGCGATATATATTCAGGAAAAATAAAGACATTGACATGTACAGCATTGCAGCACAGATAATCATCCTACCAAAAGGATGATGACTTCATCAAAATCATCAGTTTACCATCAGACAATTGTCTGTCCTGTGTACATAAAAATGAATTTATAAAGCTGAGCATGGGAATGCCCACCTCAGCTAGATCATGAAAACAATATGAAGATAATGTATTGTATTGTATCTTATTACAGGTCTCCTCCCAGCATTGAAAGAACTTCAGATCCTCCTAATAAAGCATTTCACCCGATAAACGGCCTCATACTTTAGGGGGAAACTGTTATAGAAATTTTTGTGCCTTACAGCTCTAAGCATGAAATGTCCATAATCCAAGGGATCCTAAGTCCCTAAAAGTGTTGTTCCTGCCCCTAAAGGAACAAGGTCAACAAACTACAGCTTCTCCCAGAAGTTCTCCACCAGAAACTGCTCAGAAATAGTCAAATCAGGATCATTTCAGCTGCTCCACTAGCTAGCTGCGTTGCATAGCACCCCAGTACACTAGCTAGGTGCGTTGCAACGCACCTAAATGCACTACCAGGGTGTGCTGAGCGAGAAATGACAAATGGCAGTGTCATTCCGCGAGGTGGACAGACAATGGAAGCTTCCAGAATCTTCCCCAATGACACTTGCCTCACTGAGTTCGACCAGAGATGAGTAAGAGGCTCTCAGTCTCCAAGTGGAAGCAAGAACTGACAGAGAGAGGCCACAAGTCAAATCATAAGCTGACTCATCCTCTTTGCATACATCTATATATGGATCCCTCATCCCAGAGATCCAGGGGCAGGAATTTTGTACTTTGCAGAGAATTGCTGTTGGTTTTGAGATAGAGATCAGTGCATTGGGTGATTTATGCTTTGTTGGAGGTGAAGAGGGGATTCCTTTGCTGGGGGGTTGATGCTGGATTAGGAATCATTGGTTGTAACTCCTCCTAGACCTTCTTGTTATATCAATAAAACTATTTGAGTTTCTCCTACATGCTTGTGTATCAATGATGTTTTGTTATATTTGCATGTTTAGCTTAAATCTCATCCTAAGCTATTTATGAATGTAAATCCATGTCTTTGTGTAGTTTTCCTCTTCTGTGATCTTGCAGGAACTTGGTGAAGCTGGGCAAGTGAAGGAGCAGGTGGCTGGAAGCTGTCAAAGAGGAGAGAGACTGGATCAAAGGACTAGCGCAAGACACAGGTTAGTTCATCCTATTCCTCTTCATTTACAGTTCATAAAGGAGAATACAAAAGTAGTTTTCCTTGTTTGTTGCTAAGGCACTGTCACACCTTAGTGGGATAGGGGTGTTCTGAGTAGACACTTTTCCCAACAACAATAGGTTTCTTTAGGTTTATCCTCCACCCTTATAGCTTTTATCCTCTCTTGGTTCTCTTAGTCATTGGGTGAACCTAGCAAACTTATATTCCTCATACATTTTTATAGATTGAGTTCCATAGTCTTAATTCCCACCTAAACACTTGCACTTTATGATTTGGAACTCTCACTCCCAACTCTATTATGTCACATCACCTTTTAAAACTCCTATACACTTGACCCTCTGATATCAACAATTCTACCTTTGGGTTTCAAATGATTTTTAACATTTACCCTAGCTAGTTCTCTACCTAGGATTTAATTTTCAAAATTTTCCCTATTCATTTCCCCATCTAAGATTAAATGTTTATATGTCTATGAAATTATCTTGGTTTTCTATTTCTTCATGTTTTTGTGCAATCATGAATTTCCAAATGAGGAATAATGTAGCCTCTTTACTATCATTTAGTTACGTTCAATGAATTTATTAAGCTCTACATTGACAACATGGGAGTTCCAACCTAACTTCAAACTTGATACTAAAATCTCCTTATCCAAATATGATGGAAAAATGCATAAACACATTTTTGATTATTGGATTTGTATCTTAATACTTTCTTTATAGTCATACATAAATATAATTGACTGACATTTGTTTTTTGCTAAAAACTAATTAAATTATGTTTCCACCTTTCTCTCTATACATATTTATTTTTACCTTGACCCTTTGTCTCCCCCTCCAACTCCATCTCTTTCTCCCCCCCCCCCCCCCTCTCTCTCTCTCTACCCTCCAACTCTATCTCTTTCTCCCTCCATCTCTCCTTCTCTACCCACCTTATATCCATTTCTTCTTCTTTGTCTCTCTCTATAGATGACCCCCCAACATACATACTCTTTGATCTCCATCTCTTCTTTGTCACTCCCTCTCTCTCTTTCTCCACTTTTATCTCTCCATGTCTTTCTTCTTCCCTCCCTCTCTCCCCCTCCAACTCCATCTCTCTATCCCTCCCTCTCTCCTACCTATCCTTCCCTCTCTCCTCCTCTCTCTCAAGTTCTCTCTTTCTCTTTCTCTCCTACCTCCCTCTCTCTCCCCCCATCTCTCTCTCTTTCTCTCTCTCTCTCTCTGCTCTCCAACCCTATCACTATCTCCCTTCCTCTATCCTTCTATCTCCCCCCTCTCCCTCCCATCCATATTTGTGTCTCCATCCCTCTCTCCCTTACCTTTCTCTCCCTCTCTCACTCCTATCATTCTCTCTTTCTCAATTCCTTCTCTCCCATATCCCTCACTCTATCACCATCTCTCACTTATGACTCCCTCTATCTCTCCACCTCTATGTCTTTGTTATTCCCCCCATACATATGTAGACTTTAATGTATCATGATATATTAATATATACTATAATATGAAAAAGTTAATATTATATTAAATTTAATATTGTATAAAAAATATAAAATAAAAAAAAAAAAAAATACAAAAATACAAATTGCAAAAAAAATAAAATAAAAAACAATGAAACAAAACCCTATATATAGATAACATAAAAATTAAAACAAATCCAAAGCTCCCTAATAACCTACTGCATGAGCCCTTTCCCTAGCTCGAGCTCGCCTTCACCCACCTTTGAGCTACAAGAGGAAATACTTCGTCATCACCTTAGCCCGAGCCTGCCTCTACCCACCACCAAGCTGCAAGAGGAAAGCCTCCACCATTACAATAGAGACCTCACCTACCTCCTCCCACCTCCCATCTACAAGAGGAAGTTGACCTTCGTCATCGCCCCTTGCCCGCCTCATCCCACCTCTAAGCTGCAAAATGAATAACCTCCACCATCGTGACAGGACCCAAGGGAAATCCAGCTAGAGGGCTTGAGGAAGAGTAAAGTAAGAGGACCAAATGTCTTCGGTAAGTGTTGGCTACACAAACCCCACTTATGAGCTATTTCACATGTTTTCTTTACATTCTACTATATCAGAAAATTGAAATGTGTTACTTATTGCAAACACAAAATATCGAGCATTAGTAAATTCAAGAGTGAATGAATAGGGATCAAGTTATAAAGATACGCTACGTACAAGGTATAATATGATATAACAACATCATTTTCCCTTACCTGATGCTAACTAAAACCTATGGAAAACACTTCTTTCACCTTAGCGAAAGAACTCCAATCCATACTATGTTATAATAGATAGTACCACAAGGAGGCTCGGAGATTTATGGAAAAAATGTGTGGTAGAGTCCCAACCATAGATGTGAACACTTGTCGAATATTGTATTTTCTTCCAAGGTCTTTGAAACGCTAAAGATTCGTTTGTCATTGATGCTTCCAGTGGCCTGACTTCCCTACCATCAATATGTTAGGTCCCTATAATACTAGTGATTCCCCCATTATTATTGTCATTGTATCCCTTATTGTTATTGTTGTGCCCCTATTGTAACCATATTGTTATTATTGTGCCCCATAGTAGCCCACTATTGTTATTTTTGTCTCCTTATATTATTATTGTTAGGTCGACTTTGGTTATATTATGACCCCTTTGACTCCTATATATAGAAAGGAGGTTTTGTCATTTGTATCATCCAAAAATTGTTCATTTGTGTAATGTAAAGGAGGTTTCCCCATCAAAGAGGCTGATTTCTAAGTCGTTGATCTATCTTTTCTATCTTTTTGTGAGCTAGTTTCATAACATTTGGTATCAGAGCTTTGGATTCTAGGGTTTCACTGCTCCAAACAGGTCATCATGGTATTTTTGCTATAACTTTTTTGCTACGAAGTTTTAGGAGCTAAAACAAAATTTTTTTTTAGAGGAAATTGGTCTGAACCTTGGGTCCAAACTTCAGATCTTGTCTCGCTATATTGTCAGATATATGATCTAAGGAAGTTAGAGTTTTTGCAAGCTCCAAAATTTCATCTCAAACAGGTCAGCGTGGAAGTTTCACTATAATGTTTTCTCTATGAAAATTCAAACTCTGAAATTAAAACCCATTTGAGCCAAACTCTTGGTGAACCTTGGTTTTGAATTTTAGATCTTCTCTCGCTATATTTTTGGAGATATAATCTGAGGAAGTTAGGGTTTTTGCAGACTCCCGAATTACATTCTAAACATGTGACCTTAGGAAAATCATCATAAATTTCTCTCTAAGCATCAGATTGAAATTTCGTAAGAAGCTACAGAAAGAGGATGGACTATACTTTTTGGTGTATTTTTTTTTAGGTCCAAAGGTTGAAAAATAACACGTGGCACTGGAAAAGATTGCTCTACTAAAAAAGTATATAAGTAGGTCACATTGGGAGGTGGGGCATAACTCTTTCTTGGAGAATTCAATTTTCATCAGACTGGTGGCATTAGAAAGAGGGCATAGAGGGATATTGCAGGCTGCAATTTCATACCTTGGAGATCTAAAATTACAGAGTTACAGTCATTTCAATACCGAGCTCCTACAAAGTGAAGAAAGGTGTGTAGTTTGTTTCTAAATTTTTGCATAAGTTTGGTTTGAAAAATTAGTTTGAAGGAATTCAAAGGGCATAGTGAAGCATTATTATGAGTAATTGATGCCCCGAAGAAAGAAAATGGAAACACCTAGTAAGAAACCTAAATCTCTAGCATGACTCATGAAGAAGAGGAAGAAATGCAACATGATATATCAAAATTGCGAGACCAAATGCAACAAATTTCACTCGCACAAAAGGTAACAAAAGCTAAGATGGGTGGTTTAAAGAAAGATGTAGAAGCTAAGATGTATGGCATGGAAGCTAACATGGATGGTTTAAAGAAAGCTATAGAAGCTAATATGGATGGTTTAAAGAAAGGTGTAGAAGCTAATATGAATGATGTGAAAGCTAATATGAATGATGTGCAAGCTAAGATAGATGGTGTGGAAGCTAAGATGGATGGCATCGAAGCTAAGGTGGATGATTTAAAGAAATGCATGGAAGCTAAGATGGAAGATTTGAATACAGATTTGACAAAATTTCTATAAGAAATGCTTACTACTAGTGAAATGGTAGTAAAGGAAACTCATGATGAGAACAAAATAATTGTTAATCATGATTTCATAGAATCTAACATTGGATCGAAGAACCACCATGTTCTGAAGATTGATATGAGGAAGTTTGATGGCAAGGATCTTGCAACATGGATACTACAGATGGAGCAATTTTTTAATCTCCATAATGTCCAAAACACACAAAAGGTACGCATTGCAACTTTATATTTGGAACCAAATCAGTTTGTATGGTATCGATGGCTTTGCTCTCGTAAACAAATTGTCACTTGGGCTATTTTTATAGATGAAATGATAGCACATTATGAGTATACAAAAAGCAACACTTTTTTTAGCCAATTGATAAATCTCAAACAAAAGGTTTCAATGATGGAGCACATTGAGGACTTCGAAAAATTGAATATAAGGGTAAAAGATATTCCAGAGGAGCATAGATTGATGTGTTCATAGGGACTTTAAAGGATAACATCCAACATGAGGTTTTCCTTTGGGAACCTGATTCATTGGATAAGGCATTCAGGTTGGCAAGAAAAATGGAACGAAAATTTGTGGCAACAAGGAAACCTACCACTCACAATCATAAAGATGGAAGTGTTGTTTCCCCTAGCCATCCACAACCTACAATGTTGACACCACAACAATTGGAAGAAAAAAGAGAAAAAGGGCTTTGTTATAGTTGTGATAGCAAATACAATAATGTTCATAAGTGTGCTGAGAAGAAATTATTTTACATAGATTGTGAAGAAGAGGAAGAAAAGGAACAAGAAATGTCAAAAGAAGAGGATATACACCAGGAACAAACCCAAAAGAAAGAAGAAATGAATCCAACCATATCTTGTAATGCATTGGCTGGAATTACCACTCCTCAAACTATCAAGATAGAAGGGTATATTAAGAAGAAAAAGGTAATAGTGTTGATTGACTCGGGTAGTACCGATAATTTTATTCATTGTAAGATAGCCAAGGAATTGAATTGCTTCCTATATCTAGCACCAAAGTGTCAAGTGATGGTTGCAAATGGAGGAACCATGACTTGCTCAGGAAAGTGTCATAATATCAAGCTATCCATGGAAGAATATGTATTGAATAGCCCAATTCTTTCCATTCCAATGGGTGATGCTGATGTTGTACTAGGAGTCCAATGGCTATAATCCTTGGGTACAATAGCTTTTAATTTTCAAGAAATTTTCATGAAATTTTATTCAGAAGGAAAGGAAGTGGAATTAAGGGGCATTGCAGGGAAATCAGGAAGGATAATCAGTGCTAATGGAATGAAAAAGATTCTAAAGAAAGAACAAGGAGGCATAATTGCACAATTATGTTCACTAGAGGTTCCCACATCGAAATCATCTATTTATCTAGATCTCCAAAAAGTCTTGGACAACCATTCCAAGGCATTTGAGACTCCCAAAGGCCTCCCACCTATTTGTGATCATGATCATGCTATTAATTTGATTCTAGGAAGTGTTCCTCCAAACATCAGGCCTTACAGATATCTCTATGCCCAAAAGAGTGAAATTGAACATGTGGTTGTAGAAATGCTAGAGGTTACTATAATTCACCTAGTCAAAGTTCTTTCTCTGCTCCAGTAGTATTGGTTCACAAGAAGGATGGATCATGGTGCATGTGTCTATATTATAGGGAGCTCAACAAGCTTACTATTAAAGATAAATTTCCCATTCATGTCATTGATGAATTATTGGAAGAATTGCATGGATCAATTTACTTCACAAAGTTGGATATTTGTTTAGGATATCATCAAATCAGAATGAAGACTGGAGACATTCCAAAAATAGCACTTAGAACTCATGAGGGTCATTATGAATTTTTGGTCATGCCTTTTGGCCTTACCAATGCACCTTCTACATTTCAAGGTTTGATGAATTCCATTTTCAAACCCTTCCTTAGAAAACTTGTGTTAGTAATTTTTTATGATATACTAATCTACAACAACTCTTGGAAGGATCATGTTCAATAGGTTGACAGGGTTCTCAAACTATTGGAGGAGGAACAATTATATGCAAGAAGCTCTAAATGTTTCTTTGGAGTACAGGAGGTGGAATATCTGGGTCATATTGTATCTCATGAAGGTGTTAAGGTAGACCCTATCAAAATTAAAACCATTAAGGAATGGAAAATCCCTAGATCCATAAAGCATCTACAAGGATTTCTTGAGTTGACAAGGTATTATCGCAAGTTTGTTAAGAATTATGGGAGAATAGCAGCACCTCCAACAACATTATTGAAGAAAGATGCATTTTCATGGACTCTAGAAGAAATGAAGGCCTTTGAACATCTTAAAGAGGCAATGTGCCAAACACTGGTCTTCGCTACACCGGACTTCACAAAAACCTTTATTATGGAATGTGATGCCTCGGGAAATGGAATTGGTGCTGTTTTAATGCAAGAAGAAAGACCCATTTCTTTTGAAAGTTGTCCAATCAAAGGAAAGTATTTACACAAAGCTATTTATGAGAAGGAAATGTTGGCAATACTACATGCACTTAAGAAATGGTGACCCTACCTAATGGGAAGGCACTTCAAGGTAAAAATAGATCATGATAGTCTTAAATACTTTTTAGAACAAATATTATCTTCAGAAGAGTAGCAAAAATGGGTCACAAATATGTTGGGTTATGACTTTGAAATCATCAACAAAAAGGGAAGAAAAGTGTTGTGGCAGATGCATTCTCAAGAAAGGATGAGGATGTGGAAGCATTTCTTTCTTCCATTTCTATTATCCAAATAGATGGGATAAACGAAGCAAGGGATGAATGGAAGAATGAGGAAGAAGTGTGGGCACTCATTCAAAAGCTACAACAAGATCCCAATACATCTTATACATTTAGCTAGAAAAATGATTCATTATGGTACAAAGATCGGTTATACCTATGTAATAATTCCCAACTAAAACAAAAGATTCTTAGGGAATTGCACACCTCTCCCTTAGGAGGGCATTCAGGATTTCTAAAAACTTACCACAAGGTTAGGAAGGAATTTTTTGGGATGGCCTTAAATCAGATATTCAAAAGTTTGTGGTGGAATGTTTGGTTTTCCAACAAAATAAAGTTGAAACAATTAAGGCCCCAGGTCTATTACAACCTTTATCCATTCCAAGCCAACGTTGGGAGGAGGCTTCAATGGATTTTATCACAGGTTTACCCAAGTCTGAAGAAAAGAGTGTTATCATGGTGGTAGTTGACAAAATTGCCAAGTATGCACACTTTTGTGCATTATCTTATCCATTTAAAGCAAGTACAGTTTCTACTGCATTTATGGAAACAATTCAGAAGCTACGTGGAAACCCAAATATTATTGTAAGCATCAAAGATCCCATTTTCACTGGAAATTTTTGGACATAATTATTTTCTTGTCTTGGTACTTATTTAACTCATAGCTCATCTTATCATCCTCAATCTGATGGGAAAACGGAGATAGTAAACAAATGTTTGGAAGGATATCTTAATTGCTTTGTATCTGATAAAGAGACACAATGGGTCAAATGGTTGCCTCTGGCTGAATGGTGGTATAACACTTCCTTCCATACTGCAACAAAAATGACCCCATTTATGGCACTTTATGGATATCATCCACCATCCATCACATCATATTTAAGAGAAAATTCTATGGTGCAAGGAGTGGAAGATCACATCAAGCATCAACAACAAGTTCTCCAACTCTTAAAGGATAACCTCACCTTGGCGCAAAATAGAATGAAACAACAAGTGGATCAACATCGCAACGAAAGAAGTTTTGATGTAGGTGATTGGGTATTCCTACGGCTACAACCATATAAACAAATGTCCCTTAAGCAAGCTAAGAAGGATAATAAATTATCACCAAAGTATTATGGTCCGTACAAGGTGTTGCAAAAGATAGGTACTATGGCATACAAATTGGAGCTTCCTGTTGCTTCTAGAGTGCACCCAATTTTCCATGTGTCATGCTTAAAGAAGTTTATAGGTGACAAGCTCCCAGTTCAAACAATATTGCCAGAACTTGATGAGGAAGGAAAAATCATATTGAAACCTAAAGCATTCAAAGAAAGAAGAACTTGATAGCTACAAAATCGATCAATTTCAGAGTATCTAATCAAGTGGAAGAACTTACCCATTGAATATTCCACATGGGAGGATGATAATTTTATACAGAAGCATCCATAACTACTCAAGAATTGGGGACAACACTTTTTTGAAGGAGAGGGGCATGTTAGGTCCCTATAATACTAGTGATTCCCCCATTACTATTGTCATTGTATCCCTTATCGTTATTGTTGTGCCCCTATTGTCCCCATATTGTTATTATTGTGCCCCATAGAAGCCCACTATTGTTATTTTTGTGTCCTTATATTATTATTGTTATGTCGGCTTTGGTTATATTGTGACCCCTTAGACTCCTATATATAGAAAGGAGGTTTTGTCATTTGTATCATCCAAGAATTTTTCATTTGTATAATGTAAAGGAGGTTGCCCCCTCGAGGAGGCTGATTTTTAAGTCGTTGATCTATCTTTTCTATATTTTTGTGAGCTGGTGTCATAACAAAATATGTACTATATATTTGTCATTTGAAACCCTTGTATGTACTGTACCTATGTCATTTGAAACCGACACAAAATCTGGTAGGGGATTGTACTAGGACTAGCATGTCCTGCTTACTTAAACAACTGATTGTACATATGCATCACTTATATCATAAGGCAAGGAGTAATTTTGGTATTTTCTATTTTAGATTTGTATAATTACATAACATTCAACCAGGAAACACATCATACTTCTAATGGCGATTGATAGTTATAGTGTACACTATTACTAATTGTAGTGGTGGATTGACCTATGGATTTCTTTGTAGTGAAAAGGAGATTTTAAGCCTTTCTAGAGGATTCCATGAAGGAAAAAACTCGATCTAACAATATTATGATTTCTAATCATGGTATGATGCCAAATTTGGTTCTGCATTAGATTAAATTTTGACATACAGAACATGACATAGTATCAATGGCTTATGTTTTCATGTGTTGATGATTGTCATGTTCCTCTTCTTTACAACATGCAGACATATTCATAAGTTCATGTAAATATCATAATTTTGACCAGAAAAGATGTTAAGAATTGGTTCTTCATTTTTAATTTTCTCGCTACTTATTTGTTTGTCATGAGAGACTTGTCTCTCTTTATAATGAAAATTTTTGTGGATTTTAGAAATTGTTAGTTACGGTGTATTTTGAGAGCCATTGAAATAAAGTTCCAGGTGATGAAAATTTGCGTGGAGTTTAAAAATTATTAGTTATAGTATGTTTTGGGAGTCATTGAAATAAATAGGCTTCTTGAGGGCTAAATTAGGCATATTCTAGGCTGACCTGTCCTTTTGATAGCTTCTAGAATGATCTTTTTACATAAAATATGTTTCTTTTCTTTAATGCATGAGCCCTTCAAGGGGCTTTACGTCATGACCTTGAATTTGACTCTTCTTCACAATCCTAGAGAACTTAATGGGTTCTTTTACCTAGGACAAATAACCAATGCGAAAGAAATCCATTTCATAATAAAATAATTTTCTTTTTAGAAATAAATATTTTCTTTTTCTTCTTTTGAAAAGTACAATAATTACATCTAGTCTTGACATCATTATAATTATGAGCACTGACACTAGTTACTTCTTCAACAAATCTTAATTCAAGCCCTAATAATGTTCTTTTGCCACAACCTTGAAAAATTCCTCAAAATTGTAGTTCAACCAAATTACAATACAACTTACAATGACGAAAATATTTTTTAATAAAGCATGTTGGCAAGTTAAAGGGAGGAGTATGTGAAGCAGAATTGTCTTTGATGAATGCTACGCCAATGAAAACTACTTTTTTGGATGAATTATTTTCAGTATTTCCTATATTAATATTAGTTGTGCTAGTTTCTAAGGATTTAAATAATAATAAAATACGCTTTCTGTTAAGTAATTTTTGATGGTTCATACATAGAAATATTAGCTACAGTTCCTTTCATGTCTTTGACCAAGTCATATTCTAGAGTTTCAATCTAAACATTTTTATTTGAGGTAGAAGTTACATGCTATGAGATGGTTACAATTTTCAATAGGAACTTCGTATGTTACACCACGATAGAGTCAAAATGATCCAGTGAGTGATGTAAAGACTAAAGGGCCACTCAATCAACTCCAAGAATATTTCGTAAAACTTGAGATAAGAACAATGACATAAAACCCCTTTCTTATCATCTAGCGAGGTCATGATTTAATGTAATCAAAGAGGATCTACTTGGTCTGGTTTTGTATCTCCGGATTTCCCCCCTTGGTTCCACGGTTCCAGCAGATAGACCAACTGCTTTGAGACACACAACGCCATTTGAGCACAATCCGAGAAACCAATGATTATAGATGATGCGCCAATTGTGATTACTTCATCTTGCTGAAATAGATAAGTTATAGGTCTACCCACAAGTACTCCCATCCATAGATTTAATTTCCCGCTTTACCAGATCCATAGTAATTTTCAAGAAAGGGATTTAAGTTCATTCTTGACCTTCAATGTCTTCTAGGGAATATAGCTCCTCAACTAAACTTGTCTCTCCTTCTTTTGTACTTCACATTTATTCTTATCTACAGACTTAAACTAAAATGAAGTGCATGTGTGATGTATCTCAAAGGAGGTCAAATTTCTACTTTATCTAGCCTTCCAAGGGCTCTTTAAGCCTAATGGGAGGCCGACTTCAGCTAGCCAGCTGACCTGTTCTTGGGAGCACTATAAAAATTTTTCTAAATTACAAAATAATTTTATTTCTTTGATAGAGGTGCCCAAATGGGTCTTTACATAATAACAATGACCTTTTGACTCAAGAAAATCCTATAGACATGCATTGGATGCTTGCCATATTAACCAAATACTCAAGGATGAAACCCATGCTTTATAAAATTTCATTTTTACATTTTTCTTTCATCTTTTTATCAAAATATAATAATTACATCATGACATGGGACAAATCACAATTATGAAGACCGATATTAGTTACATTTCCCAATATACAAGAGCATGTTGATTCAACTAAGCCATAGGAGAAACACCAATTATGTTGCCATTTTGAGTTTCTCATTTAGTTTGGGACAATTCTTCATTTGATACATGATGAAAGCAAGAGAGATATGGTTCATGATATATGTTTCATGATGAGATTGTCCAATCCTCCAAGTGTAGTGAAACAATCTTCAAGATGATGGCTCTTCTAGCCTTTCATGCTCAACAAGGTGACCTGTAACACCTCCTGTAATTCTGGACTTGCACATTAGTCCTAGGGTATTTGCACATGTGAACATTAGAATACAAATTACAAAATTTCGAAATCTTGATGTGTCTCTCAATAGGTCAAAGATCCTTTTTTATATAGCCTTTCCAAGAGGATCCATTGGCCCTCTCTAGGCTAAATTTTCCTTGGCTAGTCGACTTGGTCTTGGTATCCTTCTAGACATTTCTAATTTCAAAATATTTTTTCTTTCCTTGATGCAAAATTCTGAAAGGGTCTTTGAAAATATGACAAGGACTCTTGACTCATGATAAACAATAGGAGCATTCAATGGATGCTCGACCTAATTAAAAAGTGTCTTGAGCATGAAACCCATGCGTTACAAAACTAATTTTCTTTCCTTTTTTGATAGATACATAAGAATTACATCTTGACATGACTCAAATGACAATTATGAAGATTGAACCTAGTTACATTCTTCAACATATTGAAGAATGTGGGTAATTTTTTGTAATGGAAGATTAAATGCTATCAGATTATGTTGAGTTCTCAAGTTATCGAGGGATTTCATTGGTTAGGATGAATAGGTCCTCAAGTTCTCATGTTTTTAAATATTACTTGAGTATTTTAAACTCAAAGAACTTCCTTATAACTCACTTGTACTAATATAATGTTCTTGTGGTTTCCTCAAGATGTTTCTCAACATCCCTTATGATACTCAATAAAAGTTTCTCTCATTTGATGGAACATTATAGGATGTTCAAACAAACAAGTGTTTTTCTTATCTATCTTTGTTGAGTGACAAAAGTTTAGGTATGACAGAATAAATTGACCAAACATCTGCTACATCATCTAGCAGGGAAAGATCAACAAGAGGTGAAAATATTAGAAGAAAATTCCATAGATGCATGGAAATGTTTCTCGCTAAAGGGGGGGTCATGTTGTTATGATAATGAGGGAATATATGACATCAAGGTGCCCTTGAGGTACACACATCTAGTGAAACAATGGGAACCCAATGATGTTTATTAAATAAGCACTGATTTTTATGTCATTGAAATGATATACCCCATTGCCCCATCACCATTACATGGTTTTGGTATATTTTCCATGGATGGTATAAAGGTATGTTACAGAGGATTAACTAAATTGATGGACTATGTCAGACTCTATTACAACTACAACAATTGGGTACAACTATTCCAATATAACAAAAGTTGTGAAGATATGGAGTGGCCGCAAATTATATAGAATTAAAAGACAATGATGAAAATAAAGGTGCAACTATGTATATTGATGGAAGGCCAAAGGAAACATGAAATATTGCAGGGTTTATAAATAGTACACGGCCTGCCACCACAAATAAGAAACCCAATTGCATAATCAAGGGACATGAAGGAAACCGTGTATTCATATGTGCCATTAAACCAATAGCTGTAGGGGAAGAGTTTCTCATTGATTACAATTTGAATAGAATAAATACCAATATTACTATTATGGGGGAAGTATGTGTTCAATATTACCCAAATTGTAAGAAATGTCTATTGTATGTTATGATTGTCATTTACTACGTGAAGTTTCTATACAAATTTAGACATATGTCAATAGTGAGTTTCTTATTAATATAATGATGATTAATTGTGGTTGAATTACAAATTACACTTATTTGATAAGCAAGGTGATAAGGGGAAGGAACAAGCCTTATAGTAGTCCACATATGCTCATGAGGAAGAGGGTTACTGATGATGCAATTTTTATGTTCACCGATGCAATGAAAGCAACAAGGAATCTTAATTCAAGGAAAACAAGAAACATAATTCTTTAGTTCTGATCGAGCATCAGAAAAATGAGATAAAAGGTGAAATCAAAATCTTGCAGCAACAAGTTCATCAGTATGGGATGAGGAACTCATTTAATTATCCCATTTTTTTTTTATGATTTATTTATTTCATCCATTATAAAAAAAACTCTTTATATTATTAGGAGTTTTTGGCAAAGTACGATCCTCATGCTGTGGCTATGGGTCAAGCCGATGTTGGTAGCAGTGCTGATGCTCGAACTGTGAGTGAGTCACCAATCATTTAGATTGGTATAACTTCTCAACAAATGAAAATAGGACTTGCACACCCTGAACAATGATTGTTAGGATCTACACATGATGTTGTGGATGCAAAGCATGATACAATTGTACAATTTGAAATGAGATTTCCCGGATGTTCTTGTGTTACTAGCTTGAGATCACTGTTGATCACGTTTTTGGTATATGTTATAGAAATTTTTGTGCCTTACAACATTGAGCATGAAATGTCCATAATCTAAGGGATCCAAAGTCCCTAAACATGTTGTTCCTACCCCTAGAGGAACAAGGCTAACAAACCACAGCAATTCACAGAAGTTCTCCACCAGAAACTGCTCAAAAACAAGTCAATTAAGGATCATTTCAGTGGCTACACTAGCTGTTTGCGCTGAATGTCAAAGCCAACACTGGCTACCTGCGTTGAATGTCAACTGGAACACTGGCTACCTGCGCTGAACGAGAGTGGACAAGTGGCAGGCTCATTTCTCAAGGTGTCAAAACCCAGGAAGCTTCCAAAATGACACTTGCCTCAGGGAATTCGACTGGTGATGAGTAAGAGGTTCCAAGTCTCCAAGTGGAAGCAAGAACCTCCAAGTGGACTCAAGAACTGACAGAGGGAGAGGACACTAGTCAGATCTCAAGCTGACTCATCCTCTCTCCAAACATCTATATATGGATCTCTCCTCCATGAGATCTAGAGGCTGGAATTTTGTTATTGCAAAGAATTGCTGTTGGTTTGAGACTGGAATCATTGGGTGCTTAATGCTTTGAGAGGGGTGAAGATAGGAATTCCATTTGCTGGGAAGGAGATGCTGGATTGGAGCCCTTTGGGTTGTATCTCTTCCTGAACCTTGTTATTCATCAATAAAGCTATCTTGGTTTCTCCTATATGCTGATGTATTTTGATGTATGAATGTATTAGTGTATTTGGTTTATTTCTAATCCTAAACTAGTTATGAATGTGAATATCTGTCTTTGTGTAGTGTTCTTCTCTTGTTGCAAGTAGCTGTTCTCTTGTGATCTTGCAGGAAGTGGAAGCTGGATAAGCAAGAAGGCAAGTAGCTGTGAACACCCAAAGAGAAGAGAGATCTGATCGAGGGACAAACAGAAGACACCGGTAAGTCTATTGATCTCTTTTCTTTCACATTTCATAAAGGAAGAAACCAGAATAGCTGTACTCGTTTGTTGCTAAGGCACTGTCACACCTTAGGTGGATAGGATCGTCCTGCATAGGCATTTTTCCCCACAACAAATTGGCGACTCCGCTAGGGAGATTTGTTTAGTCATTTTATTTGTGTTTCTATCATTGTTTCTTTCATAGACTTGACAGCAACAATCGAACTGCATCTTTCCTGGATGCAAAGTAGACAGTTGCTGCTTTGATCCAATTGCTGGACTTGTCTATGATCTGAACAATGGACTCACAAATGATTTGATGATCCTTGTGATAGATCTTAGTAACCCTTCAAAGCATCCCTTCGATTACACCTTGCTTGTTGCTTTTATTTGGCCTAAAACAGTGAATTAAAGAGCAATCTGTGACCCAGAACCTGAGGGAAACGAGAGTTTCTCCTTCAGCACAGACCCAGTGAAGGGATTTTGCATTTCAACGCAGGTCCCGTGAAGGCTACCTGCGCTGAATGTCAAAACCCCTGTGTTGAGGTTGCGCTGAACCAGTTTTTCCTTGTGCAGCTGGGGTTCTCTGCTCTGTTTTTCCTTGTTTTGATCTCTGTTTTTTGCAGCCTGTAACCAGCATAGGTACCAGTCTGATAACTCCTTTTCTCTGCTTAGATTCCGCCTCCTTTTGTACAAAAAGATTGTGAGTGTTTTTATGTGTTTGTGGCGTCATTTACAGTTTTCCTTTGCATGAGTGAAGTAGTCATCCTGTAGCCCTTGATTCAGATCTGTTGATTGGGATCTTAGAAGAGAGTTCATTGGCTGTTTGCCGATTGATTATACATTTGCTTTTGCTTATTGGTTTGAGTTTGTCCCTTTTAAGTGTCAAAACAAGTCTTTATTTCGAAAATCATTGTGTTGTAATCTCTTCTACCCTCTCTGATTTCGAAAAAGTAAACTTGTTTGTATTGATCATTTAAAAGCAAATTCAAAGTTGTACAAAAAGCTTTCTTTGTAGGCATCAATACTAAGAAAGCGGAAAACAAACACCTGCATTGTGCATTTGCATTTGATAGTTTGCATGTTGGATTTAGGAAAAGTGCATTAGAGTGTGCTGATTGCTCTTTGAGAAAAGATGGTGTCTTTCTTTTCCCTTAGTAGCTAGGATTTTCAAAGTTGAAAAGATATAAAGCTTGCTTATCATCTTTAGACTGCATTTAGGAATTTGTATCATACATCTCGTGGTGAACCTTGAAAGGAAAAATTCTAAAAAGATCAACCTAAAATAAATTGAATGAACTTAACAACGCTTTACAACATAACGCGCAACATAGAGGTCTAGGCTAGAGACGTGTTCCGGCGTCGTTAAGCCTGGTGACTGCCGATCTCGTGGATGGTGGGTGATTCCTCCTGAGGGACGATAGCGCCAGTACGGATTGTGCTCCCACGTACTTTCGCGTATCTATTGGGAGACCCATATAGGCATAAAACCTTTATCCTTAGGAAGCCGTGTCGACCGCCCTACTGATCGCAATGCACTGAACACAACATTCAGTAAGATCGACCGCCCGTACCCTAAAAAGTATTCTGCGGTTTTGCGAAAAGTTTGGCACACCCTCTACCTAGAACTCCAGAGTAGTTCCTTTTTGCCTTTTTCAGACTCTATAACGGAAAAAGTCCATCCGAGCATTTGTCACTTTGGGCTCGTTAAAACATCGAAGGAGACTAGAGTCATCTTTAGCTTTTTCTCGACTCCTTAAAAATGAAAAATCAAGTTGTGTCTAAAGCGTCGTTAAAATTTATTTTAAACGGAACAATCACCCCTATTCTTGCGTTGATCTTTAGGTTGAAAAAATGGAACACACCAACCAAGGAATTCCCCTTGGTGGAAATCCTAGTCCCTTCTCCTCTTGGGGAGATGTTGGTGCGCCCCATATGGCCACATTGTCGCTTCCAGGACTGACAATTGGCCTGCCGGTTTGGCTCTTTTCAACCAATGTCGTTCAGAACACCACCATTTCTGAACAGTCGAGTCAACAGTTAGACCAGACCAGAGTTGCCAACCAGCGTTCTACTTCATCTAACTCTTCCTCTCCTCCTTCCTCTTCGCTTGACAGAACTGGTAAAACCAAAAACCAAGTTCCTAAGGAGAAGAAAGAAAAGAAGAATAAAGAGAAGAAGAAGAAGGAGCCAAAGGTGACTGGGGGCAAACAAGTGTCGTCTGACAAAAATCCACACACAGCACTGACCAGGCCTAAATCACCATGTGTCATATGCAAGGGAGACCACTTCCACAGAGATTGTCCCTGTATCCCTCGAATACTAAGGGACTGGTCTCCCCGTTCGCACAATTCGGTAGCATCAACCTCTGATAGCCATGTTGACTGCTCACCGTCGACTAGTGAAAGTGAAGTCCCAGGACAGAGAGGGAAAGCTAGATTTCCCTGTAAACTGTGTGAAGGCGATCACGCCATCCACCGTTGTTCCTTCTTAGACGAGGCTAAAAGAGTTCTGGAAGATCGCCCGATTTTACGAGCGCAACTTCCTCCTGGATATCAAAAACTCCTGCCAAGTCCTTCACTAGTTGAGAACCCGGCTGGCCCGCCCAGACGGTCAGCCGAAGCACCTATCATTGAAGATAAACCGTCTGGATCCATTCCTGACAAAAGTCAAAAGGTTGATACGGCAGTTGACCCGGTTTTGCCTTCAAAAGCTCTATCTTCGAATGATACCATCACAGAGGAGAATAAAGACGACACCGTCCAAATTATCTTCATCAACACTAACTCTGATGAACAAGGGGGCAATGCCTCCATTCCTTTATCGCAGGAAGGAAGTTCGTCAGAGCGATATCCAGTCGTTTATTCGGTCCCACCACCAAGCAACCTGGTTGTGTCCTTTGACTGGAACCAACTAGGCAGACCCCAGTTGCCAGCAAGCATACCATTCAGAATTATCGTTCAAATATACAGAATGGTAATGGCTAGCACTATCATTGATGAGGGGGCATCTATGAGTATCCTTTCCTCTATTGCTTGGAAAGCGCTTCGTTCGCCAGCGCTTTTGCCTGAAATGAGAAATCTATCAGGCTTTGATAAAGGAACCAGTCGACCTTTAGGGATCCTCCCCAATGTGCCCATAACATTGAAAGGGAAGACCGTTCAAATGAATGTGATGGTCGTTCAAGGACCCTTGGATTATAACCTACTCCTTGGACGAGACTATATATATTGCATGGGGGCCCTCGTCTCCTCACTCTTTAGAGTAATGTGTTTTCCGCATGAAGGAAGAGTGGTCAAGCTCGTGGACCAACTTTCATTTCCCGGATCACGCATCGCAAATAGTCATATACCATCCCTAAATGGTCTATTCACGCAAGAAGTGTCTCAACCCACAGTCCGTCCTCCTGATGAGCGCGAGTAATCCAGGAGGATATGACTGGAACCCAGGGGGCATGCGTCCTGGTCTGCTTCGGCAGGGAAAATTTGGGTATAGGGTAGGTTTCCGTGACAGAATATGACTAGTCCGTACCCCATCCGTCTAGGAAGAGGGTTGTTCTAGAATAAGATTCTTTTGTCAAAGTTATGTGAGTTGGCGGGCTACGTCGCTCACCTTTGTCTATTTCGGTAGACATTGCCGAGGAAGTGTTTTGTTTGAAAGATTAACGAAACAATCTTTGGGTAACCTGAAAGAGGTAAGCCTCTCTCGTTAAAACAAATGTTTTGGCGGAAGTGAAGTAGAGGTAACCTTGAAACTCTGTTTTATACCTGGGGGCATGCAAACCTTTTGGAGTGCAAGCAAGGGGCGACTATTTATTTTTTAAATTTTTAGGTCCTCCCTTTAAACCTGTAGGTCTAACCCTTTAAACTCGTAGGATTAGTCGTTTCCAAACTTGCATAACGAATGGATCCGGGGCAAAGCTTTGTGAGATGAAGCTCCATAAAAAATAGAATCTCAATGAGACACTCTTATCATATGACTGGTATATTCGAGCAGTTTTAGCACAAAGTTCATGCTCGTTAAAAAATAAACGCAAGATCCGAGCAGTTTTAACGCGGACTTCATGCTCGTTAAAAAATAAACATAAGCAATGAGCAAGTGTTTCCACCAACGTTTAAGCTCATTTTAAAATAAAAAATGAACCTACCCGGTAAATAACCACTGTGAATGTAATATCATCAGCCATTAAAGCCTTGGTCGTGTTTGTGCCGTCACCTCCACTTTTCATTTGGCTAATCGTTCACCTCCATATGATTGTTTACCCATTTTGAGGAACAGCTGCGAAGAGTGATTTCACCTAGCCATCCTTGTGACACTGCCGTGATTGGAAAATTCCAACCTGTACCTAGAATCAGCTGCTATCCCTGTTTATCACTCGTTCCTCAAAAGATGAGTATTCTTTAAGCTCTTTTCAACTGACTCGTGAAATATGAAAAGATTGCCGAGTCTTGGCATTCCAGCTCGTTAAAAGGACAGGAAGTGCTATCCCTCCTCTAGATTTTAATCTTTTTGGACCTGAGGGATTATTGCACAAAAAGATCGAGCGCTTGTTTTGTTCGGCTCGTTAAAACTATCGAAAACTCATCCCTTCTATATTGTTTTATACTTTTTCGGACTTAAGGGATTAGGTGACGAAAAAGGACTTTTGGAGTTAACTTTACGTACCTTTTTAGACTCTCTAAAAATGAAAAGGACTGAGTTATCCTTGTCGTTAGACTCGTTAAAATCATTAAATAGCGACAAACTTGTCTTTAGACGAGAACGAGTTTCACTATCGCTAGGCTCGTTAAAACATAGCGATGGGCTTGCCCGAAGGGCAGGTTATAGAACAAGCATATGTTATCCTCCTCAAGCTTGACAAAAATAAAGAGGTACTGGTCAGCAATGACTGGGGAAAAATTGGGAGAAACTAAAGAAAACTTTGATGGTAGCAAGTCGCTCTTGAACATGACACTTTTCCTCCGTACCACAATCGTGTTGGGTTGTTTCATTCACCGGTCACATCCATGGTCTCGCCATACCATCCATATTTGGGGTAATGCTACCGATCCATCATATCAGTGTCGCCATATGTTCAAGAGAAGTCGTTCAGAAAATTCAACCGTGTCCCATCCACTGCCATACATTATCCTTCATCCTTTCATGACCGCCACCCTGAATCATATGTCACAGACTGTTTTCACCTCCATTAAAATCATTAGCTCCATTCCGTGTCACTGATGTGGGATTCATTAAGGCCCTCCTGTGACGGATCGCTTCTTGTCGACATCAGCTCATTATCCAAGAAGTTGATCTAGGAACAACCCCTTCAGTACTTTGAAGCTTGCATGCCACAATGGCAAGTTTCTCACTTCCGGCGACAGGTATACATCAATGACCTTCGACCGAAAGATTTTGCGTGGTGTTCGACGCCAAGTCCTTTATTCACACCACGTGAATTGTACTGTAGTACCTTGAGGGTCATTATCATTATCGGTGATTCCTCTCGCGCTTGTTAACGATTTACATCATTGACCGGTAATCAAGCGATGTCTTTCCATGTTCGACTTCAGAACATTTCTCACATGGATCGACTTGTACTTAGAGTGAAGATCGAACGAGTTTGAAGACCCCGGATCTAGTTTCATCCATCCGGGCTGCGATATATATTCAGGAAAAATAAATACATTGACATGTACATCATTGCAGCAGATAATCATCCTACTCAAAGGATGATAATTTCAGCAAAATTATCAGTCTACCATCAGACGATTGTCTGTTCTATGTACAGAAAAATGAATTTATAAAGCTGAGCATGGGAATGCCCGCCTCAGCTAGATCATGAAAGCAGTATGAAAAATAATGTATTGTATTGTATCTTATTACAGGTCTCCTCCCAGCATTGGATGAACTTCGGATCCCCCTGATAAAGCATTTCGCCCGATAAACAGCCTCATACTTTAGAGGGCAACTGTTATAGACATTTTTGTGCCTTACAGCATTGAGCATGAAATGTCCATAATCTAAGGGATCCAAAGTCCCTAAACATGTTGTTCCTACCCCTAGAGGAACAAGGCTAACAAACCACAGCAATTCACAGAAGTTCTCCACCAGAAACTGCTCAAAAACAAGTCAATTTAGGATCATTTCAGTGGCTACACTAGCTGTTTGCGCTGAATGTCAAAGCCAACACTGGCTACCTGCATTGAATGTCAACTGGAACACTGGCTACCTGCGCTGAACGAGAGTGGACAAGTGGCAGGCTCATTTCTCAAGGTGTCAAAACCCAGGAAGCTTCCAAAACGACACTTGCCTCAGGGAATTCGACTGGTGATGAGTAAGAGGTTCCAAATCTCCAAGTGGAAGCAAGAACCTCCAAGTGGACTCAAGAATTGACAGAGGGAGAGGACACTAGTCAGATCTCAAGCTGACTCATCCTCTCTCCAAACATCTAGATATGGATCTCTCCTCCATGAGATCTAGAGGCTGGAATTTTGTTATTGCAAAGAATTGCTGTTGGTTTGAGACTGGAATCATTGGGTGCTTAATGCTTTGAGAGGGGTGCTTAATGCTTTGAAAATAAGATAAGACTCTAGCTGAACCAGGAAGGTACGAGGCAGTTTTAATAATGTATTTATGATGCTTTATCATCATTGTGACATCTAATTAAGTTTTTGAATATTTTAAATATAGGCTCCCAGATACTTCCAAATCCACACAGGATAGAATAACCAAACATGGGAAGCATCATCTTGGCCCAAGTGGTTACTCGAAATTTGCCACAAAAATTGTGAATATATAAAAAAATAATTTGCATCCAAATTATAAATTTTTAGCAATTTTAATTTAATATCACATAAGAAGAAAAAATCATGTTGTAATGCAAAATTGTAGACATAATTCAAATAGGCTCCCACGGAGGAAGACCTAAATATTTCTTTCAAGTATGACTATCAAGCCATGGTTGAACAAAGGACAAGCTTGGCATATTCACAGTCTTACACCACCCCACATAACACTTAGGCAAATAAACGAAACATATAACATTTATAAATAATTACTTGTACAATCTATTGGTTATTATTTTTGGCCATAAAGTAAAGTGCTTGATTGTAAAATGCAAACAAGAAATGTAGATACAACAAATGAGCCTACTGATGGTGGAGTTCCTGATCTTGAGGCTAATGTTCAACTCAGTATTGGAGGTATTTCATGTGTTATAAAAAAATTGTAGTATGGAATATAATTAAAATATATATAAATGCAAATGTTGTATTAATTATAACCTTTCTTGTTTCTATACTAGAGCATGCACGAGATGTGGCTAGAGAAGAGGAGAAACATATGGCTACATCCAAAAGTATTCCACTTCCCTCCACTAACAAAGCAGGTAAAGAGCACTATACTACTCTTTTTATTAATCTCATTTTCCTTTCCTGACACATATCTTTGATGCTAACAAGAATTACATATGAATCTCTCTTAATGAATTTGTTCATGTTTCTTCGTTTTTGTAATCACTCGCCCTTCTAGGTTTAAGCATCTCTTTCTCTACTAAATCACCATTCAAGTGATTCATATTTTACCATAGAATTCATGTACCAAATGAATGAGAAATTAATAGAGTATTTTTTCTAAGGAAACCATTGGTAGCCTCTATTTAATTAATAACTAACGGTGACCAATGCATAAGATAGATTATTAATATCGTCACAATATCTTTCTCCCCGTTCTTTATAACTTATAAAAAATATCAATCTCCCTCACTAGGTAGACCAACCATTCCATATATATTATAAAAAAATAAACATGGTAAGATATCTCTTTATCCTTCACAATGAGTTATGAGCATTTGCATATTTTTTGAAGAATAAATTGAGATGGATCAAAGCAATGAATCTTTTTAAATTCACAACAAAGAATGAGTCTCTATGGGTATGACTAATCATACATATAGTGAATGGTATGGAAAAATAAAAAATGCTCTATAGATTTCTGTTTGTTTCTTCTTTTAAAGAAGCTCAGAATTCAATTATCATCTACTATGAAAAATGGATAATCCTTAATATGCTTAAAGCAATATTTCATTTTAAAAGAGGAAAAGTTTTCTTGATGGAAAAATTAAAGCATGGAGAGACCGTTTCCTACTCTCGCTTCAACTTACTTTTGTTATATAACCAGATCATAAAACAAAACAAAAGATAGATCAACAACTTGAAAATTAGCCTCTTCACAGGGGGAACCTCATTTACATCACATAAATGAAAAATTCTTGGATGATACAAATGAAAAGGCATCCTTGCTATATATAGGAGTCTAATGGGTTACGATTTAATTAGATCGCGCACAACATTAATAATAATGTAAGGGCACAAAAATAATAATTGGGGGCTACACTAACAATAACAATAAGGGGGATACACTAGTATTATAGGGACCTAAAAATTTTGAACTTTATTTAGAGGTATATTCATTATAAAAAATACCATAATATTATGTGGAATAGGCTAGAATTCCACTTCCCTATTACGTGGCACCTAGTGGAGTCAGAATTGGACTTTTAGGTCACGTTTCATTCTCAATCATGATTTTATGATAGGAAGAAATGGGACATCAAGCTTTTTATTGGAACATCCCTTATTCTAAAACCTCACCCTATGACTCATCATTCTCAGAAAACCAACATGAATGATATTGTTTTCATGAGGACATGCAACCTCTTCAACTAGAGGGAAATGTTGAGTCATAGATTTGTCATGTTTCGTAATATCATTCCTTTAGTATTTTCCTCATTTTTTCCATATTTCAAACACAAACTATGTATTTTTTTTATGAAATGGGATAAGCTTCAACACTAGCTATTCTTTATTATTCTCTTTGCATCTTACTGGAAATTTGGGAGTTAAGTATAAGAATAATATATTTTTACCATTGTTGTGAGTGATTGCATATTTCCATTACAACGTTTTACTATAGAAGCTACAATATGAGTATTTGTTGTCAAAGTTGTAGAATTATTATGCAATACTATAAAAGCTATAGAACAATGATTAGTATGACTAGAGAAGTCAATATAGTTGGCCTCTAAGCATTAATGGCATTTTTACTTATATTGTTAGGAACTCAAGTCACCTTTCCTATTTTGACTTCTTAGAATTGGAATGCACAAATGTGTATATTATTTTATATGGAAGAGGAAAATATTATTTTATAATTTTAGATGGTAGATCATATGGATTATAGATTATGCATTATTTCTGGAACATAAATTAAATGTTAAAAGAGATTTTAAAAGAGGTTCCCCACTGTCAATAAGAGAGGTGATTCTCGCCTTAGTATTTTGAACATAAATGTTGCATTAGAGTTTTGCGTAATGTACAAATATGTTTGTTTCCTTCATGAATGGATACGTGTATCATTAAATTTTTATTATTTATTTATTGAGGATTATTAAATGATACTTTGTTCCAAGAGGAGGGCCCACTCCCATGAGTTAGGTGTCATTATGCATTTTTACTTATATAGATTGTTGGAACCATAGAGAAATGCATGATGATATGCATAGATTCTAGTTGCATTCTCATTTTATGAACCAAGTTGTTGGACCTTTATTGCTTTATTCATGCCCATAACAATTGCAAAATACATACATGATTCAGAGTCTCATTAATTAAGTTTTGTTCTTACAAAATTTCTTATTATTTTAAATTTAATATATGAACCTTGTTGTTTCTAACCCATGCTAATAACAATCATAAAATATAGACCTGATTTAGTGAGCTCCTAATTCATTTATGTTCCTAATGTTTTCATTGTTGTTTTAAATTAAAATTTTCATTATTTTCATCCTTTGTTTGTTCTTAGGATAATTGTATAATATAGGCTTGAATCTATGGCTAAATAGTAAGATTTTATATTTCTATTACATTATTTCAACGCTATTAAATGAATAAGTAGATAAGATAAAAATGGAAATATAAAGTATCTTCTCTTGAATTGATGTGAAGAGTTCTTAGCTTCATCTTTTGTAGAAAAAATAATGTTTGATAATAAATTTTATCCTACACAAACAATATGTGATAGCCTTGAAATGAAAGGAATTTCATTGGTTTAATAAGTAAATGATCACATAGTGAATGGATTTCTTAAATAGGATAGTTAACTTGTTTGACAAATGTCCATCAAAGAATACATTATGGATCCATGTCATAAATAAAGATATGATAGCCATAAGCACAAACAATGTGGATATATGTCACAACATATGTTAGGAAAACATTGGACACAAATGAGAGTGTCCCTAAGTAGTATTCAAAGTACATAACACAGTCATCTACTCCCTTGCAACTTGGGAAAGATGGCATGTTGAGAATTGTAGATCATTATGGGATACCATTAATAGATGTGGGGGAACTACCAATGTTGAAAACTGACCCAAAAGTACTCACCACAATTTGGCTTGTGTGAATAGATGAACTGATGTCAAAGCTTTGTATATTTTATGAATAATGGTTTAGTAATGTAAAACCATTGTTGTTCTTTATGAAACCAAACATTGAGGACAAAAAGTTCCAAGGTAATAGTACTATTTAAATCCCACTTCTAGATGATGAGTTGAATTTGATAACAAGAGATCCATCAAATGAGTGCCTTGTTGTATTTCCATCAATTGAAATGAAATAGAAGAAGAGATGATGCAAAGAGATGAAATCGCCAAGTACAACTAATGCAGAGATGAATGAATTAAAATGTCAAGAGGACAATAGATGGTTACATGAGGTTTAGCCTTCCCTTGAATATAGTTTTCCTAACGTTAGAGTGACTTGGAAGTATTGACTCATGAGAACCATGTGATATCATGCAATAATACAAGAGGCATTAAAGCATGCTTGATAGTGACTGTATGAGTAACCAACGAGGGAAGTTTATGACTCATATGTATGGTACGAATCCTAGGGAATCTATAAGCCAACTATAATATAAAGACACAAATAGGATCTATGCTCAAATGTGACATGATTGATGCTACCACTTCTCAATAATGATACAATTGATGCGCCCGCGCCCCCCACCCTCCCCCTCAACACATCCATTTTTAGAATCTCATTCATATATTAAAAAACATGAAAGAGAATACAAATAAGCTTGATAGTGTCATTTTTGTTCTATTTTAAGCAACCTCAAAAATAGTTAAGTTGTACTTCAGAGGGTGTCTTTTTTGGGAGGTTTTAAGAAGTTAAAAAAGAGGTAAAATTATGCTAGGTATACTTCTCATTTTTTGAAAAAGTGAGGGAAATGGAGAAGTGTAAGTTCATCATCTTTAATTTTTTAGAAAGAATGAAGAGGATTCAAAGGGAGTGTGTCAAAAATAAATGAGTGGTATAAATAAGAATAATATAGTTCCAAGCTTATGAAACCATCATAATTATATGGAAGCAAAGAGGCTAGAAAGTTAAATCCACTCATTGTAGTGATTTCTCTAGGAAGGATAAGGTCACCAAATAGAAGTAGGATATAATGCAAATAAAATGAGGTCAAATGTGACTATAGTGGTGGTAATAAAAGTGAAGGAAAATAGTGGCATAGTAATAGGAACTAAGAAATTAGTAGTAATAGGTATCAATAATTATAAAGAAACATAAGAAATGATTGGTATCCTCCTCAAGATATGTATAAAATATAGATGAAGAGAGATAAATATTCATCAATTTCATATCATGGTGTGTCTACAAGAGGATTCTTAGCCCTCTGGAATGTCTCAACATGGTAATCATGTGTTATTTTAGGGTGTACATGAATAGAACACACTACCATTCAAGTTATGATATACAATAAAGAATGGGTTAATGTCTCAAATTGACAGGGTCAGAGCTAAGGTACATCGATACCAACATAAATAGTAAAAAATGCAAATAAAGATGCTAGAAAAGGCCTATATATTTATGCCTAAATTGAAAGAACCTTCCTCAAATCCATTAGATATTGCTCATAAATGTGATACCTAGTCTTGTAAGAGCCATTAGGAAAGACTATACCCATGGTTAAATCGTATAGTGAAAGTAATAACATGTTCAATAGTTAAGAACAAGACCTCATTTTTAATTGTTTGTAACTATTTTTTTGTATTTAACAATGTAAACTTTGAAACGGGAACTATAAACTCAAAACAGGAACTCTGGCCAAAAAACCCCAAAAAAACATCAAAAACAGTGCTAAAAATGAAAAGTGTGTATACTGGAATGATGTTTTTATTTTTTAGGCATTAATTTTGAACATGTTTTAAAAATGGCAGTGACTACAAAATTTACTATGAAATTTTCGTGCAAAATATAGCTTCAAAATGAAAGTGATGATACTGGAATAATGATTTTTTTTAGGGTCAATTTTCAAAATTTAAAAAAAATGCTAATAAAACCAAATTTTTATGTGTCAAACAAAGTTGTTTATGAGGAAAAAAACACATTAATGTTTTTGGTAGAATATCATTTTTCTTTCCTAAGTATAAATTTAAAATGTTTTCAACCATAACATGCTAGATAAAAAAGAAATTGAAATTTTTTCAACTATAAAATTAAAAAACCATGACATTATGAACAAATTACATCACTAAATGAATTCAAAAGTCATTATTTGTATATTGAATAAAACATACATTATATCTCTAATTTAATATTGCATTGTAGATATTTTAAAAATTAAAATTTATCATAATTAAGACATATAATCCAACAACATAAAAATGCGTCAAAGCTTCTCATTTAACACCATATGGAAAAAGATACGATGCATACATCGGTGATATAAACTGTCTTAAACAATTATTCAAAATCACTCATATTTTCTTTCACACCATCAGAATTCACATCTTCAGATGACTGACTGGATGCTGACAAAGATGTTCCATATTCTTCACTTTCCTCAACTAGTGCCCCATCTGAGTCCACATGCATGCCCAACATTTCAGGTTTCAAAATTCTTCTAGATCTCCGATTGGTTTCAGCAGACTCCCATGTCAACACTATTCCTTCTGGTAACAACCTTTTTAGAATCTCTATCGTCTTGAAGTGAAGAGTTCCTCTCTTTGTTAAATTGAAGTCATAAACAAGTATGTCAACATCCTCCAATTTTAATATGTCTGTGTGGCAGCGATTTATATTTGTACCCTTTCTTTTTCTTTTTCCGCCATTTTTTTTGTCAACTACCATCTCTGGCTTATACACACCATTGAATGGGTGTGTATTTTGGCATACCAATGTACTTCAACACTTGTAACATCCTCATTTTCTGTAAAGACCTTTATAACTTTAGCAACCCAAAATGGATAGCCATTGGGATCTCCATCTGCTAGCACTGCAATCATGCAACCCTCCTTAATATCCTGTACTGAACCCCTATGAAGGTCTTCCATGGCTTCACATTGTGCACGAGATCTTTTGGAACCAATATACATCTCTCTTTCCGCTGCCTGTGAAGAATTAATAATACCTTGAGATTGTTGCTGTTCAACAATGTTTACTTCCTCATGTTCATTCGACACATTTTGTGGCCAAATAAATGGATTTTTTAAAGGTATATATTCATTTGTTGTTTTTGAAATGAGATCACTTTGATTATTGAAAAATGACTCCCACCAAACTGAATCAGCAATGTCAAAGTACTCATACGTATATCTAATACATTTTTTAATTTCTTCCAGGCAATAACAATAATTTATATCTCTGTTCTGTCTGCGTGCATTCTGAACTTCAACAACTGATTATAATAACAATATTTTTGATGCAAATATTGGATGATCTGGAATGAACTTCAAAAATTGCAAACCTGATGACAATGCCCATTCTGCAGTAGTTGAATACTTCTTGCCCCATATTAGTGTTTTCCCATCAATTTTTTTAATACGAAATTGATGTTGGAAGCTAATGTCATTAAGTTGTTCAATGCATTTCCCCTCACCATATGATCCCAGAATAAACCTTCGCATGTCAACAGTTTCTTCCAACACATCAAAAGTAGGCTCTGGCATGTATGATTTCTTAATACATTCAATTAGTGATGGCAAGCTCCCAACTTCCTTCCTCCTCAATGTGACTGAAAAACGACTGAACATCTTATCAATATGGTCATGAGTGTGCCCAACAAGAAGAAAACCAACCTTTACCTTTTGAAAAATTCTCAATTCAACAAGCATGTTTAGATATCCAAATACAACCTGATTTTTGTTTTGACGGCAAGTGTTGTCCAATTGTAGATACAAAACTTCAGGAAGATTACCAGACCAATGAGAAATCACATCATGAATTATGGTTATGGTCAGATTTGCATGATTATGAATATTTGGAGATGTGAAGTACACCCTTGGAAACATTTTCCCATTGAAGACCATACAACCAACCAAGTGAAACTGAATAAAATTTTCCTCCTTAAATTTTTGGGTGTGCGAACAAATGTGGTAAAAGTGTTTTCTTCTGGGCCATACCATCAATTATCAAACCCAAATATTTATTCGGATTATCATAACACTTTTTTCGATGCTTGTACAACTTCTTCATTTCGTTTGTTTGTTGTTCGCGATTCTCCTCAAGTGCTTTGACAATTAAATCTACACAACATAAAAGAAATTCATTAAGAAATATGTTTTCATAGTTGATGACTATACAATTTTAAAAGTTAAAGTTATGAATGCTTACCTCTTTCTGAGTCTTCACATTTGTCCCTTTTTTATTTAAGAGAAGCACATGTACTGCAAATCCCCATCCTTGTCTTCTTAGGAATGCAGACATTGTTGAATTCTTTCTTCCATACCTTCACAAAATATTGATATGTAATAAACTGGCCATGTCCCTCGGCACCTTCTGCATATTCTTTGTATAAGTTGTAGATTTCTCATCTTGAAAAATTATCTGGAATATGTATTGTCTCTCTATTTGGCATACACTCTCCATGCTTTGAAAAGAAATCTTTCATCCATGACATTGCAATATTTGATAATGGCCCAAACTGTCTTTTATGACATACTTCTGAACAAAATGTGGGATCCTTTTCCAAATTTTCTTGAATTCTCGAGAGACGAAAATTCCCAATGGAATGAAACATTTTGAAACCTTTTCTATAGATAAATAAAGTCCCAATATGATAATCATAACCTGACAATGTAGATTGCATGCACCCAACTAAATATGAATTTTGCATGCTTTTATTCATTGACAAATATCTCTTCCTTCCTTCTAATGCAAATTTGAAATCCATATGTTTCAAGCAATATTTTTGGCAACATTCACTTGAAATGAGAGCACTGATAGAACTTCTTCTCGTCAGATATTTTGCTCTACCCCTTGTATAACTAGAACAATTTGCATTGATACGAAAAGGTCTGCTCCTACTCCACGATACAATATTTCTTGGCAGCATCTCCATCATTGGATCATCATTTGTATAAGGCTTTTCATCATCATTAAGAGGAATGTTATCCACACTATGATCAGCTCTGCTTTTCAAATATGGACTTGGAGGATATTCTTCATCTTCTGCTTCTTCAGTGTTACTATCGTAGTCCTTAGAATTCGGACTGAATGAAAAATCTCACTCGATGTTTAATGGATATTCTTCCTCATGTGCATTGTCAGTGCTACTCTCATAGTCCATAGAATTAGGACTACGTCGAAAATGTGACTGTTTACTTATTGAAGATGCTACATCCTGTCCTTTGTCACTGCTACCTTTATACTCATTACAATTAGGACTAAGTGCATCATCATGTCCTTCATAACTGCTGCTCTCATAGTCCTTAAAATTAGGACTAAGAGGACACAGTGACACTCCATTCTTTTGAAATTCATCATCACACTCTTCATGACTATTGCTCTCATAGTCCAGAGAATTAGGACTAAGTGGACACTGTGACACTCCAATCTTTTGAAATTCATCATCCGACTCTTCATCACTGCTGCTCTCATAGTCCTTAGAATTAGGACTAACTGGACACCGTGACACTCCATACTTTTGAAATTCAACATCATGCTTTTCATCACTACTGCTCTCATAGTCCTTAGAATTAGGACTAAGTGGACACTTTGACACTACATTCTTTTGAAAATCATTATCACGCTCTTCATCACCACTTCTCTCATAGTCCTTAGAATTAGGACTAAGTGGACACTGTAACACTCCATTCTTTTAAAATTTGCCATCATGCTCTTCAAAACTGCTGCTCTCATAGTCCTCAAAATTAGGACTAAGTGGACACCGTGACACTCTGTTCTTTTGAACTTCACCATCATGCTCTTCAAAACTGCTGCTCTCATAGTCCTCAGAATTAGGACTAAGTGGACACCATGACACTCCGCTATTTTGAACTTCACCATCATGCTCTTCAAAATTACTGCTCTCATAGTCCTCAAAATTAGGACTAAGTGGACACCGTGACACTCCATTATTTTGAACTTCACCATCATGCTCTTCAAAACTGCTGCTCTCATAGTCCTCAGAATCAGGACTAAGTGGACATCATGACACTTCGTTCTTTTGAACTTCACCATCATGCTCTTCAAAACTGCTGCTCTCATAGTCCTCAGAATTAGGACTAAGTGGACATCATGACACTCCGTTCTTTTGAACTTCACCATCATGCTCTTCATCACTGCGGCTTTCATAGTCCTCAGAATTAGGACTAAGTGGAATCTGTGACTCTTTATTTATTTGAAATTCTTCATCCCCTCTTTCATCAGTGTTGCTCTCATAGTCCTTAGAATCAGGACTAAGTGGAAGAATTGACTTTCTATTCATAGTGGATGAATTCCTGCTATATTCATCGATATGAATAGAGTTGTTACGCGATGAAGATGTTGATGGTGTATAAATCGAAACTTCACTATCAGAACAATCCATCCCTTTCAAATAGAAGATGTTGAATGATACAAATGGAGAGTCCCCTAAAGATATTATATAGCTTAAAGAATGAAATTTTCCCTCCAAAAAGTTTCGCGAAAATATTTCGCTCCAAAAATTTTCACGAAAATATTTCCCTCCAAAATGTTTGTTAGATTTATTTACCTTCATTATTTTGTTCTACAACTTATTGAAAAATGTAAACTAAATTTTTTTATGAAATAAATCATTAAAATTAAAATTGTATACTACAACTTCTACATTAATTATTTTAATAGTTAAAGTATATAATATTTACCAAACAATTGAATTTTTATTTTTTAGATTTTTATAATATATTCTAAAACAAATTATCCCACATTCAACCCATTGTAAAACAATTTTACAATATTCGCTTTATAATATTTTAAAACACTTATATACTAAAATTTCATTATCACTATTACTCACATCACATCCAAGCTTTCTGAAAAGCGTTGAAAGATTCGTGAATTTGTGGAGCAGCTACATCACTATCAACAACATATTCAACGAAGAATTCTTGCGATTTAAATGTAAGTTAAATTTTTTTCCTCAAAGATTTTTTTTTTTTTTTTTAAATTAATAATTTTTCTGAGCCAAAATAACAATTACATCCCTCATAAGCATGGTGGGCCCGATCAAACTCAATCGCCCAATACTCGTGGGTGGACCGTCGTGGTGTCACGGGGGCGGGGAGGTCGGGCGAGCGGGCGGGGTGTGAGGGCGTGGGGGGATAGGGGCTATTGCGGCGGCCCAGCATCTCGCACGCCTGTCGTGGGGTTGGGCGATTCTCAGAATCTCCCAATCCCCGCAGCGGGCGGGTGAGCTGCTAGGGTGGGCGCCACAGCCCGACTCATTCCCTACCTCCACCCCCTTCTCGACACCCTCACTACCTTCACCCACACCCCGCGCCCCTGCCCCCTTAATCCCTACCAACGCAACCCACTGCCCGCCCAAGCGCCATCACCCTTCCCCTTGCCCGGCCCAAGCGCCCTCACAACCCCCCGCGCCCCAACCCTCCCTACACCCCCTGCTAGCCCGGGTGCCTTGCTAAACCCCCCTGCCCAGGTGCCCACACAAACTCCCGCGCCCCAGGCAGCCCTCGCTCGTGCCCGGCAAGTGGCAGGGCGATTCCTCGACCGCGGCACCCGGGCGGCCCTCGCCCCCGCTCGGCAGGTGGTAGAGCGATTCCGGGAATCGCCCTGTCGCCTGCCGGGCGGGGGTGAGGGCCGCCCGGGTCACGCTGTCACGCCCCTACACCTGCAGTAGTCTTCCAACCGCTTATAGCGAGGTGTGGCACCACCGAACACTTTCTTTTCACCAATACTAATGTTCATGGACTACGCCTAATTCACTTTTCCTTACTTAGTTTGTGTTTCGAAACCAAGCAATATTATGTTTAGCCATTATACTAATGAACACCCATACTCATTTATTATCCACAGCAATTATAAAAGAGAACAACAATTGCACAGTATAAAGGGAGGGGCAACTCCCTGAACAATGAGTATGCCCGATAATATATTAAGAATATCAGTTTACAATATACAATTATGTCTTGGCAACACCAAGTCTCATACTTAGCCAATTTTACATCAATACAATCTTCGTGCACACCTTGCATGATGGGCGGGTGCTCACCCGAGTCACCAAGACACCCTCGCCAAGTCCCGGCACAATATCACAACCGCACATCCAACCCGGGCACGTCTTGCCCAACACCTTCACCTCTCACCATGAGCAATTTCCACAAGTGCATATCTCCAAGGAGTGCGCATGAGCTATGCGCTCAACCTCCTTCTAAAACTGCGCACTTATCCTTCTTCTTCAAGAGCGAAGTTAGAATGTGTTGATCGAATTGTGTGCTGAGTTATGAGCTCCATCGCATCCAATATATATGCTTCCTTCATGCGTGGGTGGGGTGCCCAGCTGACTGCCCACACACCTCACACACACACCCGTTCAGCGTTCTTTAAGTCGGCCTTGCTCGCCTGTCGCAGGTCGGCCACTCCTGATCACAAACGCCCTTCGCGTGGGTATAAGTCATCGCACTTCATTTCATTATCATTGCACTTCGTCGCATATGTGTTGTGCCTGTGTGTGCTCACCCGCATGTCGCACCATGCACCCGTGCCCATTCACCGCGCCCGCACCCATGTGCGCTCACCCGCTCATTGCACCGCACGCTCGCGCTTGTCATCGCGTCCGCGCCTGTGTGCGTTCGCCCGCTCATCGCACCGCGCCTGCGCCCGCCCCTGTGCCCGCGCTCCGCTAAACTCAAGGACCTTACATCCTCCTCCACCTGAAATCGTTGTCATCCTCGACAACACACCATCTCAGTAGCCATCCACCAAGATCATCATTATCCATGATGTCTACTCCTACACGTAAGGCAAACATCCCTGCAACATATGTAGAACTCCATCTCCATCATGTCTCACCTTAGCAACCAACTGTCACCAAGATAACCATACCAAGGTATACTCCTCAACGGTATGTCCTCCATCAGATATCATCTCAATCCATGATCATCGACCCCTCTGTCACAATCTCCACTGCAACATCTCATGTCGACCTCATCATGTATCCCCATGTGAACTTCTGTCAGGATACTCCAACACAATGCTAACATATCTCTGCACACTTCGTGACCCCATGTCTGAACTACTTGGATAGCTAATCCAACTGTCACACTCAAACCATGAGAGCGAACATCCTCATGCCATCATCAGTGGTTCTTCAAAACATCCTGCCACATTCTTGACTCATCAAGAATCTATCTCCATAAGTGCAATCCATGCTCAGGTCCATGGAAACTCCATCCATCTCATCTGCAACATGTCATGATGCTTGATGCCAAGCCATCCCTGCACCATCAATCATACCTACTCAACATGTTTAGCGACTCACTGCCATGAGAAGCTAACAATGAGCCCCATCTTCTCATCCATCTAAGAAGATGTAGAGGGAGTAGAGCCTGAAGGCTCTCCCTCACTAATCAATTCGATCCATCTATCAGGATCCTCAATCTCCATCCTTTGTAGATAAGCAACCCGGTCTTCCTTCTGGACATCCGGCCTCACATACACCTCCTCATCATCATCATCATCCTCAACCAACTCTAGCCTTCTTGACAAATCCAAGATGCTATCTGAAAGTGACCTGATGACTAATGACTGCTCAGTAAGCTTTGCCTCAACAGTAGACAACCGCTTACTCATGTCTCCCATTCTCTTCTCATCCTCCATTTGCATCACTCCCAATTTACAATCAGGCCTTGTCACTCCAATGGTTGGCACACCAATGGGTACATCTTCCTTTCCATCATAAATGTAGAGCTTCTTCAAATGTGGAACAATCATAGCATCAAATTGTTTCATGAATTCCATCCCCAATACAGCCTCATAGTCATCAATCCACACTATAGTGAAGTCAACCTTCCCTGTCCATTAACCAAGTGTAGTGTCCACCCTCTTAGCTATACCAAGAATCTCAATAGGAGGAGAATTCACTGTCTTCATTTGTGCCTTTGCCGGTACAAATTTCAACCCAATTCTTCTCGCAGTATCTTCACCCATGAAGTTGTGAGAAGCCCCACTATCCACCATAGTGAGTACATCAGCACCTTCAACCTTCATTCGAGCATACTCCAATCTGTTCCTCTCAGGATCCCTCCTAGAGACCACCTCCGTAGAAGCAGAAGCACCAAGTATCTGCATCATCCCCACAGAAGCACCTTCTTTCTTCGCATCAGATTGTTGCAATAGTAGCCACCTTTGGTCTAGAAGGACAATTCTTCACCGTTTGTGGTCTAGCACATATCCAACACTTCAAGGCTTTCTTCGTCTTCGAACTATCATCCGATTTCGAAGCATCATCCTTCTTCTTATCTTTTGGCTTATCAGACTTCTTCTTCTTATCATCAGAAGTGTCATCATAATGCTCCACCAACCTGTCAACAGCAGCAAAAGCTTCCTCAAGTGTCCTAATCTTCTGCCTCTTCACTTCATTGCATGCCGAGGGCTTCAACCCAATAATGAAGTTGAACACCTTTTCCCTCTCCGCCATGTTAGGAAGTTCCAGAGCTGCACTTGCAAACTCTCGCTGATATGCTTGTAGGCTCCCGGTCTGCTTTATGTACTTAATCTTCGTCCTTGCTTCCCATGTCTCATCCTGAGGACTGAAATGGGTCTGCAAAGCCTTCTTCATGTCATCCCATGAAGTGATGTCATCAACACTACCATTGGCAATCTGGTCCATCCTCCTTCGCCACCACATCTTAGCATCCTTTGTTAAGAACTGAGCAGCTACCTTGACCTTTGTATCATCATCAGATAGACCCAACCGTTCCAAGTATTGCTCCATGTCCCATAGAAAGTTGCCAAGAGTCTTTGCATTCCTTGTGCCATCATAAGATTCTGGTTCCTTGACATTCACATGAGGCACTCCTCCACTTGAGTTATGCCTCACAACCTTCTTCAACACCGCAATCTCATCCTTGGCTTTATCAAGAGTTTTCTTCAAGTTCACGATCTCTGCAAGACCCTGATCCCTTGCTTCTTCAACCTCTTTGACCCTTATTTCAAGTTGTGTACACATAAGATCAGTGTACTCATGCTGTGTTCGGAATTCATCAAACTCTTCCTTCATCTTCGAGTTGGCCTCTTGTTCCCTGGCAAACAAGTCCATCTTCTTATCCCAAGAAGTTTCCATAACCTCCATTCTCAACAACATCTTTTCCATAAGTGCTAAAGTAGCATCTTGTCCATGACTAGACCTGGCCTGAGATTCAACCGCCATCTCTAACAGCTTCTTATTCTTTTGGGGGCATGACAGGTGGTATCAGAGCAGGTTCATAGGTGGTGAAGCCATTGCTTATGACACGTGAAGCTGATTCAGGGTTGAAGAAGCTTGATGAATAGGGAAGAGTTATGGAGAAATCGTGGATGAACAGTCTGAGTTTCGTGGACTTGATGGTTCATGGCAAGACCATTCAAGCTTTGGTGGACACTGGGGCCACTCATAACTTCATGACAACACGGTTTGCAAAAGAGGTTGGACTGATGATCTTCCCATCGAATGTGGAAGTCAAGGCAGTGAACTCTAGAGCTAAAGTGGTGGGTTTGGTACACGAAGTACCTGTGCAGATAAAATACTGGAAGGGTCAGTTGGACTTCACAGTGATGGAGATGAACAACTTTGATATGATACTCGAACATGATTTCTTGAAGGGTAACAAGGCTATTGTTGTCCCCTTCTGTGATGAGGTGGTGCTGGTTGGACAGACACAAACTTGGACTTTGCCCACTCATAGGCAAAGGAGGGAAGTCAAGGTGCAGCATGTTTCGACACTGAGTTTGGAGAAGGCTATGAAGGAGTCAGATATGGAGACATATGCGGTGATGTTCAAGGATGTCGAAGGTGATGGAGTGGGGACGCCTGTTCCAGCCGAGATTTCCGAGGTGCTGACCAAATATGCAGATTTGATGCCTGATGAGCTACCAAAGAAACTTCCACCAAGGCGTGCAGTGGACCATAGCATTGAGCTTGAGCCAGGAAAGCAACCCTCGGCTAAAGCACCTTATCGGTTGTCAGGGCCTGAGTTGGAGGAGTTGAAACGACAGTTAAAGGAGTTAGCTGATGCATGTTTCATCAGACCTTCAAGATCCCCTTATGGAGCTCCGGTATTGTTCTAGCGGAAGAAGGATTCGAATGAGCTATGGATGTGCTGTGATTACCGTGCATTGTATAAGAAGACAGTAAGGAACAGGTATCCTTTGCCATTGGCTGCTGATTGCTTTGACAAGCTTGCGAAAGCCCGAGTGTTTTCCAAGCTGGACTTGAGGCATGGGTATTATCAAGTGCGGATAGCTGAAGGAGATGAGAAGAAGACCACGATAGTAACAAGGTATGGTAGCTTTGAGTTCCTTGTTATGCCATTCGGGTTGTGCAATGCTCCTGCTACGTTTTGCACTTTGATGAATGATGTCCTACGACCATACTTGGATTCGTTCATAGTAGTATACTTGGACGATATAGTGGTGTTTAGTGACAACATGGAGGGTCATAAGAAGCACTTGGCGATGGTGTTTGAGGCACTGAGGGCAAATCAATTGTTCTTGAAGAAATCTAAGTGTGTGTTCGCTCAGACCGAGATTCCGTTCCTTGGGCATATTGTTGGACAAGGGTACATACCGATGGAGCCAAGCAGAGTGAACGTGATTGAGGAATGGGTTGAACCAAAGAATGTCCATGAGATGAGGGTGTTCTTGGGCATGACCAACTACCAACGGATGTTTGTACAGGGGTACTCCAAGGTGACATCGGCACTGACAGACCTATTGAAGAAAGACAAGAGGCATTTGATGACTTGAAGAAGAGGATGGTTACAACACCGATACTGACTTACCTGACCTCGAGAGACCATTTGAGGTGCACACTGATGCTTCAGATTTTTCCATAGGAGGGGTTCTTATGAAGGATGGGCATCCGGTGGCGTATGAGAGTCAGAACTTGCAGGATAGAGAACAGAGGTATCCGGTCCATGAGAAGGAGATGACTGTGATCATTCATTGTCTTCATGTGTGGAGGCATTACCTGATTGGGAAGCCGTTTGTTGTCAAGACTGACAACATTGCAGCAAGTTGTTTTGCATCACAACTGAAGCTTTCTGTGAAGCAAGCTTGTTGGCAAGACTTCTTGGCAGAATTCGACATGACTATTGAGTATAGACCGGGAAGACACAATGCAGTAGCAGATGCCCTTAGCAGGAAGGGACAACTTGCAGCATTGGAGGGAGAAGACCGGGCAGCTAGGAGTAGGAGTCGAGTTCAGATGTCAGAAGAGATCCAGAATAAGATCAAGGAAAGTATTGAAACCGATACTTTGGCACAGAATATAGTGAAGCAGATAAAGGAGGGGAAGACACGAAAGTTCTTTCTATGAGACGGGTTATTGTTCTTTGGAAACCGACTCTATGTTCCAAAGTCATCTGGGCTCAAGAGGCACCTTTTGAAGGAGTGCCACGACTCGCCATGGGTTGCCCACCCAGGGATGCGTCGTTCCTTGGCATTGTTGGAGAGAGGATTCTTTTGGGAGAAGATGGGAGAGGATGTAGAGGAGTATGTACATACATGCATCATTTGTCAGCGGGACAAATCAGATACTCAGAGGCAAGGAGGACTGTTGCAGCCTTTACCAATTCCAGAGAGGCCACGGATGAGTGTCTCAATGGACTTCATCGCTCAGTTGCCACAGGTTCAGGGGTATAATGGGAATATGGTCGTGGTTGATCGTTTTTCCAAGTATGATGTCTTTGTTCCTACAAAGATACCTTGTGGAGCCGACCGGACTACGGAGTTGCTCTTTAAGAACATAGTGAAGTATTGGGGGATGCCATTGAGCATTGTGTCGGATAGAGATCCGCGTTTTAGAGGCAGATTTTGGACCACATTGTTCAAGTTAGTCGGGAAAGAGTTGTTGATGAGTTTGAGTTACCATCTGCAGACAGATGGGCAGACTGAGAGGATCAACACATTGCTGGAGGACTACTTGCGACATTATGTGACGGCTGATCAGAAGAATTGGCCTGAACTCTTGGATATTGCTTAGTTTAGCTACAATATTCAAAAGAGTTCCGCGACGGGGTATAGTCCATTTGAGTTGGTGAATGGACAGGTGCTGGTTGCACCACATACCGTAGTGACGGGAGGCTTCTTGAGAAGTCCTCATGCGAAGAAGTTCATGAAGGCTTCGGAGGAGACCTTGGAGTTAGCACGGTTGTGCTTGCACAATGCAGCAAGGAGGATGAAAAAGTATGCTGATCGTGGAAGACGGGAGGCACACTTCAGTGTGGGAGATATGGTGTTTCTCAGGATTACCGGGGAGCAGTTTCAGCCAGCCAAAGGGACTATGAGCAAACTGACAGGGAAGTATGAGGGACCATTCCAATTGAAGAAGAGAGTGAGGGAAGTTGCTTATGAGCTGGAGCTTCCACGCCATATGCACATGAAGCATCCAGTTTTTCATGTAAGTCAGTTGAAGAGATGTAGACTTGATTTAGACCATCCAGAGAGAGCTGAACCGATGAGAGGACATCGAGATTGTGGACAAGCCAGGATTGGAGTTGGAGAAGATTTTGAGGCTCAGAACTACAGGAGTTGGTTGCCACATGAGAAGGGAATTTCTTTGCAGATGGAAGAATGCACCAGAGGAAGAGAGTTGGGAATCGGAGGACTCACTTTGGAGATGGAAGGACAAGATCGAGAAGTACAACAGGAAGTTGATGAGAAGAGCAGGATTGTCGAGGGCGACAATGATTTCCAGTGGGGGAGGATGTAACGCCTTGCAGGTTCGTGCACGGGCGCGCGCCCCTCCCGTTGCGAAAAACGACTAAGTATGGTTGTGCGAGCGCTCCATCAAGCGAAGGCGCAGTTACATCGTGCGCGCGAGTATGGAGGGCGCTCACACATATATACGACGAGTTGTGGAAGACTCGTTTCGACAGCCGACGAAGTGCGTTAATGGATGAAGGGCGAGCTGGTGGGGCGGTCCCGCACCATGGGCGGGCCGACCATGTAAAAGCGTTGCATAAACATTCAAAGGGCGCGCAGGTTGGAGGTTTTTTGGAGGTCGGCCGAACGCTAGCCACCTCCCACGATGTGTATAAACACATGAGCATTGCGCTCATTTGGAGGATCATCACATCTTCGCATTGGATCTTCGCACAAGGTGAGTGCGCACAAGAAGTGCGAAGTGTAGCCGCAAGTCGCATTATGGGATGTGCCCGCCGAGTCGGGCGACGGAGTTTTGCGAAGTGTGGGTTGTAGTGTGGGCGGTGGAGCGCAAGGGCGCCCGCCCGCCAAGGTATACACGGAGTTTGGTTTGGGTTGGGCACGGGTCGTGCACGGGTGCGCCCGCCCATTCAACAAGAAACTTGTGTATGTTATATTGTATATTCGGTTAAGGTTGAGGCAGACCGCCGTGCGCTCTTGCACGGGCGGGCGCCCGCCTTGTTTATGAACGCCGGTGGAGCGCGGCTCCCGGTCATTGTAATCTTTCTCTTATATAATAAAAATATTACTTCTCTTATTATTGGGTTACTATTATCATTCTTGTATTATTGATGGATTCCGCACATTAATAATGTTAATTCATGATTATTATGAATTGTTGAAAGCGTAGTTCATAATGTTAATTAAACGACGGATAAAGTTATTAACTTAGGCGGTGCCGCACCCAACCAATTTAATGAAAAAAGAATTTGGGGCGTGATAGGGGGGGTTGGGTAGGGGGCGCCTGGGCTGCCAAGGGGGATTGGGAGGGTTGGGGTGAGTCGGTGGGTAAGGCCGCCCATGCCGGCCAGGGGGGGTTGTGAGGGCGTCCGGGCGGGGTGGCGGGTGAGGGCGCCCGGGCGGGGTAGCGGGTGAGGGCGCCTGGGTCGGGCGGGGGGTGGGGGTTTGGGCGGGTTGGGGCGCATGGGGTTGTGAGGGCACCCAGGCCGGGGGGTGGGTGAGGGCACCTGAGGGTGTGGTGGGAGGGTTGGGCTGTAGGGGCACCGGTGCGGGGGGGGGGGGGGGGGGGCCCTACGTGGACGCCTACAGGGGGTCTGGGTGGGCGCCCCTGGGGCACTGAGGGGTTGGGGTGAGGCACCATTACATTTTTTTTTGTACTTATTAAAAAAAATTTACATTTCATATAATATATATAAATATAAATATATATATATATATATAGTTAATTTTGAAATGTTCTACTAGTGATTTACCGTTTTTACACTAGAATGTTAATGCATGCCCTTTTGGAATGTGAGGGGCGGTTGGTGGGGTGATTTTTGATCATACAAATAAAAAATTTATGATATATTTTCATTGTTAATTTAAGTTAATATGTTTTTATTATTTACTGATATGTTTCTATTTTTCAGGAAAATGGCATCAAAGAGAATTTCAGTGAATCTTTCTGGACCAAAGACTCTTAAAGGTGCATCTTGAAGAAACATTGGTGAACGAACTCCACCTGAGCTCATGACTACAAATCTTTCAAGTGATAAGAAGATGATTTCAGACTGGAAGAATTCAAAAGAAGTGAAATTTCCATCAAGAATCTGGTAGGTGAAAGAAAAAGAAAGGACAAATGTGAATATATATCTATATATTTATATACAGAATGATAATGGAAATTTTGAGGTGATGGGAAGAGTCATAGATATGTGTGCGGTACCGAACACTGAAGTTGTTTACATACTTACAAAGGCTCCCAAGTCACATGAAAGGATTAAATACCGACTATCATATTCATTGTATGACACGAGAGAGGTATCTACAAAGTTGTGTAAACAAATCGTAAATGAGATGACACAAAACATTGTAAGTATTGTTATTTATATTTGTATTTTACGTTCTTGAAAGTGTCTCGCTATATTTTTTAGCTTTGTTTTTTATCGACATATGATATTTTGTTTGGAAGAACTTTTTTGAAAGTTGTCCAATTAGGTTGGGAGGCATTCATTTCATAGAGCATGATATCATGAAAGTTGTCAGCAGTTTTTACTCAGTGTCAGAAGAAGATATGGAAAATAGGAAAAATGTAGTAATTGATGATGGTACAAAACTACATCCAAAGAATCAGAAAAAAAAAAAAGGCCTCTGGTGGATAAATCCAGCAAGGGTAAACAAGTTACTTTTGAGAAAAATGAAGTTGAAATTGACAGTGAAGCATATGTTGTCATTACTAAATATGACATTGGAACTGAGAAGAGCCATAAAAAACCAAAAGTAACAATGCCCAAGAATAAATCTGTTGGGAACGTTATGACCAAGAAAAGTAACGCTGAAAATTTTGAAGCAGTCATTACCAGCAGTCAAGAACCTAGTGAAACTTCAAAAGAAAGTAGAGAAATCATTACACCAGGAGCTGATTTACAGGATGGCATTATCAAAACAAAACAAAATGTCATTCGAGAGAATTTGACAAAGAGAAACTTAATTGATGGTGGTCGCACATTTCAGCGTAATGTCAGGCAAACCTATAAAGCAAGTGAAGGACAATGTCAATATCAAGTTAGAAAGCCACATCATCTGCATGTTCACAACTTGAAGACATTGATGAGGTACAATCCATATGCTCATGTGGTTAGTTATGTGCTTCTTGTTCATCCACTTCAAGTTCCCAACAAAGAAGCATTTGATAAGTCAAAATGTTTTGAATACAATTATTATGTGCTTGGGGGGAACCATTCTATATAAGCTCAAAGACAATTGATGGATGAATATCCTAATAACCCACGTTTTGAAACAATGAAATGTATCATTTACGCTAGTTTATCATATATAGAAGCAAAGTTAGTGGCATGGGATCATAATTCAGATAATGAATATAGGATGTCTATGAATTTCATCCAAAGGGTTAGATTTATTCATAGTGAATTTGAAGAAAAATGTGGTGGGGATAGGATGAATGTTACTGCATATTTCTGAAAGGAATGTTGTATGGAAATAGGATATCAAATTGAAGAGAAAACAAATTCAAAAGGTGGAAAAGGAAAAAAACATAGTGATTTATTCAAAGGTGTTGATAACATTTCCCAATTGGCATTTAGAATTGGAGATGTTTGGAAGTTGATTGATGAGATTTTTACCATGTGGGAAGATATTGCCATTAAAAACCAGAAGGTCAAAAAGTCTAAGCCATTGATATGTGGCAATAGTAAATTAGCTCCTGAAATGAAGCAACTTCCAGACGATATGACTATCACACCTTGGACGGAAATGCAAGGATTGAAAGATGATAAAATTGTCAAAACAATATTATCTCGTGTGAGGTCAGGGGAATTATCATTGGAGGAAATGTCTGAAGAATTTCAAAAGTAAGTTTGTTGAATTATTTTTATTTATTTCTAGATTATAATTATATTTTAAATAAAAACGTGTTGTTCTTCGTAGTACTTGTTATACATATCATTATATTAACTTTTTGTTACTTTATCTATGCAGTCACAAAGTTTATATGAAAATTCAAGAAGAAATGGTTAGATTGTTGAATGAAGATAGTTGGGATGATGTTGTACGCAACTATCCAGATTCAAGTTCTACATCAACATTAAAAGATTTTTATCTTGCATTTAAAAAGGTGTCTTGATTTATACATTAATTTTTATTCACCTGTGTATTATTTTTAATTTATAACTTACACATATATTTGTTTATTTTATAAAAGATGAGGAAGGATGATAATGGAGCGCCAGATAGTTTCAAAACCTTTATTGAAAAAATAAAGATCGAAAGAATCAAAAAGCAACGTATTAAGAATGTTCAACTTGATCCAAGTCTTAATCATTTCATTTGGAATGGGCTAGACACTATTCAATATCAAGTAATACAAGGCGACTGTGAAGACATTGCTAAACCCATACCTAAAAGGGATTATGCCCTAGTCATTGTAGATATTCCCCATGGTTTCAATATTCCAAACATTGACTATGATAGTGACCCTTATAATTATCAAGCTTTTAGTAAAGTGGTTGCGGGATTTGTAGAAGTCACGTCATCACCATTATGGAGATTTGTGACATTTCATTCAGACACACAATTGGCATTGATATTGTCAAACTTCAAGGGGAAAACAAATTCAAGGATGCAGCTTACATGGTAAGACGTTTAAAATGTATATTTGATTAATGTTGAAAAATTTATTTATGTACAAGGTAATTCAACTTTTACTATTTCATGTTACAGGAAAAAGCCAAATCTTCTTAACAATGAAGATCAACAATCTATAAATGATTATGAGTTCATTCATATCGATAGTTGGGCAAAAGATGATAGCCATATGTCAATGATTTTTAGTCGGGTAGACGGAAAGAGTCATAGCCAAATACTGACTTATGATGCTGTTGTGAGAAAACTAACGTATGAATACAAAGAAGCAAAAGGAGAGATAGTTAACATTTATCAAAAACCACAATTATTGATTAACTATCATATAGACATTTGTTCGGATGAAGGAGATTGGGTTCTGGATTTATTTTCTGGCTCAGGTAAGTTTTATTATATGGAATTGAATTTCAATATGTTATTTTTTAATTAATATGTCATTGTACTAATTTAGTTCATTATTTCTTTTGTGCTTGATAATTAGGTACAACACTAGCATGTTGCCTTTAAAAAGGAAGAAATTGCATTGCAATTGAAAAAGATCCAGTACAATGCAATTCCATTCAGCAAAGAATTAATGCTCTTCAATTTCTTCGAGATGAAATGCAAGAAATTGGGTTGAAGAAAGGGGACTTTAGTGAATCACGTGTGGCAAAAAAGGCAAAGGAACCCCAACCACCATTACATGGAATGTTTGGAAAGACATGCATTGGGAGATTCGCAGACATCAAAGACCCTTAGAAGAGGAATATGAGCAAAATGAAACAGAAAATATTGTGGAAGAAGACAATGATGAAACTCTAGAGGACGAAGAGTTTGGATTACGTGACATTGTTGATTAAATTTAAGTTATGCTTGTAAATCAAGCTTTGCAATGTTTTGACTTTGACATTTTATTAGAATAATAAGCACTCAATTAGGGTTGTTATACGTTCAATATTTGCAATATGTGATTTTCACATTATTTTTTAAGTTAATCATTATTTTTTGAAAAAATAAGTGATTATTATTATTTTTTGACATGAAATTCATAAAAAAAGCTATTATTTTACCATTTTTAGTTAAAATTATCACATAAAAATTGTGATTTTGACATGTCAATTCTAGAAAAAAATTATCAAAACGTGTAGTTTTTTAGTTATATTTATGTTAAAAATGGTTATTTTTATGTCCATTGTTGAAAAATATTGGTTTTTAGAAACAATTATTTCATGTGGATTGAAAAATTAATTAAGGATGTATAAATATGTAGAATATCGAAAATTCTAAATATTGACCTCCTAATTTAAAAATGCAAAACAATAGAAACCTCACTAAAAAGAAAGTTAAAATTAAAATAAAAAACAAGAAAATGTGAAGAAAACGGCCACTTCAAAAATGATCAAATTTACAAAATAATTATTTACATTTTATACATTAGAAAATTTAAAGCCAAAAAACATGTCTTTTAAAAAAAGGGGGTGATGCAGAATACTCACTTTTTAAAATCAGCATGAAAATCACTACCATTTTAAAATGATTCTAAAACGTAATGTACATAAAAAAATTAAAGTGCCAAAAACTATGCTCTAAAAAAAACATGCTCGTTCTGCATCACCCCTTTTCAAAATCAGGTCACTTTTTTGCTATCTCTACGAAACGGGTAACAGTATCAGTTCCCGTTTCAAAGTTTACATTGTTATTTAATAGTATTTTTGGAATTTTGGATATGATGTACTATCTATGTGTGGTTGGGATCTTACTTATTACTTCTAATAATGTGATTTAAGGTCCATGTTTTTTGTTTGTACATGTTTTTATTAATGGTCAAGTACTTTGACAAATTTCAACATAGCTAGAGGAATGAAAAATGCAACCTCTTAGTATCACCATTAGTGTGCTTGTGATAAGCCCAGGGGATCTTACTAACATATACAAATTAAAATTCAAACATGATAAGCATCAAACCAAAATAAACCACATGTAAAAGTGAAAAATGGTCACATCACACACCAAATAGAAACTAATATATATATGCACAGATCATGATGTAGTATGATATGTCACATAATATAGTGCCTGCTACTAGATACTGACCAAGGGTTCCTATTGAATTTTATGTACTCATGTTCCATTTTCAGCAACATATGGTACTAGGGCCATGCCACCTATAATTGAATTTCCATGTCCCTAAAGGTTGATGATTTCAAGGAGAGCTACAGATCATATTTTTACTAGGAACCACTAGATGAAATATAAGGTTATCCTTGATGATGGAAATTAACAAATATTTGGATATAAGACATTTTTCAACAAGGTGTTTGGAATGGTAAACTCATCGGCACATTTGGTACTATAAATCTAAGATTTGACTCAGTCTAAGCGCAAAACTTCATTGGATGTCCCAAGAAATTACCACTAACCCAATAAAGCTTCTATTTTCTAAGTTCCATTCTGATCAATATTGGATAATTATATTGTTTTTCATCCATATCGATGCTTTTAGAGTGGAAAAAGTGGAGGAATCATCTCACAATACCATTTTTACTGGTGGGACCCAGTTTGGAAAAGTGTGGTTTGAAACCTTCTAAGAGAATTTTGAAGCATCAAATGGCATTTTTATAGGTAAAAGTGTATGCTTCAATGTGACAACTTCGTTTCCTATTTTACACACAAATACCTATATAATGGCATAATAATCACTTCAATCAAAGTTTATAAGAGTTATGCCACTTAGAAGTTGACCTTCATTTTTTCACCACCATAATTTGAGAGGATTCCACATCAACCCCAATTATTCATGGAAAATGGGCTAGACACATTATCATGATTGCGAATACTCTAAAAGAGTCAATATTGTAACTCTAGTTAAGAGTTGAATGAGTAAAGCCAAACCACTAGTATGCTATCATGTTGTATTATAATGAGACAACTAGGAGGAAAAGCGGTTCCACTCTTTCAAGTAAATTTTGTTTCAAAGATGAGAAGAGTAGCCATGAGGGATAGGGAGAGAGCACGCAAAGAGGATTTTTCCACTATAGTATCCCATGGACCACAGGGCTTAATTCTTTATACTTGCATCTGTTTTCTATTCAAATAAAGAGAGAAGAGCAACTTCATCTTCTAGATGGGTTTTCTACCAAAAGGGTTTCCCAGGATATATATTGTGTCAACTATGGTTTGTGATTTTTTATTTTTCTATTCTCTATTTTTTTCATAATTATAAATTTCATGCACATGAAATAAATAGTAATTTACAGATCTAGAAGTATGAAGAGAAACTAACCCTCATATTCTATGTTTTAGATTTTTAAGTTTATTTTTTATTAGATCTATTGTAATGAATTGTCTAGTGGAATATCGATGATAATTTGTGAATGATATTGGTATCAAAGCAGGTTTTTTTGGGTATATCATGGATGTTTGTAGGGGATCTAGATAGGCTTAGACAAAAGTTATAAAACCTCATCCATGGTCAATGAATATGTGAATAACCATCGTTATCCCATAGAGGAGAGGTTTTCATGGCTAGAAGCATAGGTTGTAGATATAAATCATAATGTGAATCTCCTCATGGCATCCTTGACCAATAATCTTGGGTTGTTTGGAGAAGATGGGGGTTCTAATGTAAACGTTTGATGATAGGGAATATTATCCGATCAGGAAGAAACAAAGGAATCAAAGAAAGAACCTAAAAAATATCAACCTAGTTTGAGTGTCCTAAACAATTCATAATCCCTTTTTAAAATGGAAGCGAAAGTTGATATCAACTCATATCAAGGTGAGATCAACACTTTGAAGCTAAATCACTTTTTGTAGCAATTATAAGTTTATTTCAATGTTCATCATATAGAGGAGGAATAAAGGAATTCATTTGTGCGACATAAATTAGAGGTCCATGACGTGACTTGGTGGGAAATCCACATAGAGACCTTGAGCTTGGAGGGAGATCCTCTAGTGACTAAATGGGAGGACTTTACAACCCTTAAAAAGTAACAATGTTACCCTATCAGGTATGTAGTCTCCACTCATTCGTTCATTTCCTCGATGGTGCTCCTAGGGAGTTACAACCACAACTCCACCCCAAACTTTCCACATACGTATACATTATTTCCATTGCTTATAGCAGTTATGTCATTTCTACCTCCTTGGAATAAAAACATTCTCAATTTTCCTTTTTTCAATAACATAAAAATATATTTTTTTCTTTAGATACACTTAAATAAACATAAATTTAATACCATTTTTTATGTAATAATTATCACGTTCACTTGAATTTTCAGTTTCACAATATAAGCATGTATATTCATAACATATTCTTAAGTATGCAATTCTAGCCCAATACCTATCTTCACGAGTATCTTTTTGCTCCACATCGATTTCATTGGTAGAAGTTATCACATTTGTCTTTCCTAATACATTATCTTTGATACTAATGGGCATTCCATATGAAACTCTTTTAATGGATTTGTTCATGGTTCTTATTTTCTATAACCACTCACCCTTATAGGTTTGAGCATCCCTTTCTCTACTAAAAGGTTGTTCAGGTGATCCATCATTTACCTTGGATTTCATCTACCAAAAGAATGAAAAATTAATAGTTTTTTTTTCTAACAAAACAATTGATAGCCTCTATTTAGTTAATGACTAATGGTGATCAATGCATAAGATAGGGTTCCTATCTCATCACAATATCTTTCTCCCCATACTTTATAGATTATAAAAACCATCAATATTTGTCAATAGGTAGATCAACCCTTCCATATGTATTATAAAAAAATAAATATTTTAAGTTTTCTCCTTATCATTCACATTTCGGTGACATTTAGTTATGAGAATTTGCATCTTTTCTCAAGAATCAATTGAGAGGGATCAAAGCAATGCCTCTGTTTGAATGTAGAAAAAGTAATCAGCCTTTTTGGATACGAGGAATCCTACATATAGTGAAATGTATATAGAAAAAGAACAAATGATCTATAAATCTATGATTGTTTCTTCTTTTAAAGAAGCTCAAAGTTCAACTATCATCCACTATGAAAAATGGATAATCCTGAATAAGATAAAAGAAATATTTGATTTTAAAATAAGAAAAAGGTTATTGACTGCAATATTAAGGTACAGAGCCCATTTCCTGCTCTCACTTTAATATTATGAATTTCGTTTATAGGTATATTCATAGGAAAAAATACCATAGTATTAAGTGGATCGGGCTAGAATTTCACTTTCCTATTGTGTGGCACCTAGGGGGGGTTAGAATTGGACTTTCAGGAAACCTTGCACTCTCAATCAAGATTTTATGCATAGGAAGAAATGGGACATTGAGTTTGTGATTGGATCATCCCTTACACTAAAACCTCATACTATGACTCATCATCCTCATAAGACCATCAAGAATGGTATTTTTTTATGAAGACATGTAACCTTTTCAACTAGGTGGCAATGTCATGTCATAGATTTACCATGTTTTGTTATTTCCTTTAGTCTTTTCCTCATTATTCCTATATTTCAAACATAGCTTAGGATTTTTTTATTAAATGGTATGGGATTTGACACTAGCTATCCCAGATCACACTCTTTACCTATAATTGGAAATTTGGGTGTGTAAGTAGAAGAATTATATATTTTGGCCGTTATTATGAGTGATTGCATATTTCCATTTCAATGTTTTACTACAAAATCTACAAGATGAGTATCTTTTGTCAAATTTTTAGAATGAGTACCCACTATAGAAACTATAGACTGATGATCACTATAAATAGAGAAGCCACTATAGTTGTCCCCTAAGCATGGATGACATTTATACCTATATTGTTGGGAAATCAAGCTACCTTTCCTATTTTTACTTATTATAATTGGAATGCATGACTATGTATTTTATTTTATATGGAAAAGAAAAATATGATGTTATAATTTTAGATGCTAGATGATATAGATCAAATCACTAATTAAAAGCTAGATTGTGTCTTAGTTTTGGAACATAAATTCAATGTTCCCCTCTCACAAAAAGGGAGGTGATTCTCATCTTAGTATTTTGAACATAAATGTTGTATTAGAGTTTTTTTTAATATATAGAGAAGTTGTTTTCTTTAATGAATGACTATGCATATCTTTAAAGTCCGATTAATTATTCATTGAGGATTACTCAATGATACTTTGTTCCAAGAAGAGGGCCCACTCCCATGAGCTCATTGTCAATATGCAATTTTAGTTAGATAGAATTTTGACACCATAGAAAATTGCATGATCATATGCATAGATTCTAGTTGCATTCTCATTTTATGAACTAAGTTGTTGAACCTTTATTTCTTGATTCATGCCGATAATAGTTTCAAAATACCTACAAGATTCAATGAAACACTAATTAAATTTTGTTCCTGCTATTTTTATTATTATTTTAAAAATAATCTATCAACCTTATTGTTTCTAATTCATACTAATAGCAACAATAAAATATAGTCTTGATTTAGTGATCTGCTAATTTATTTATGTTTCCATTGTTTCATTCTTGATTTAAATTATTTTTTTCATTCTTTTCGTTCTTGGTTTGTTCTCAAGATAATGCAAGAATATAAAATTGAATGTTCGGCTAACTGATTACATTTTATATTTATGTTACATTATTTGAATCGCTATCGAATGAATACATAGTTAAGGTTAAAGAGAAATAAAAAGTATCTTCCCTTTAGTTGATGTGAAGATTTCTTAGCTTCATCATTTGCAGACAAACTTATGTTTGATAATAAATTTTATCATACAAAAACACTATGTGATAGCCTTGAAATAAATTAATTACCCTAGTTTGATAAGTAAATGATGTGGTGAGTTGATTGTTTATAAGGATAGATGTTTAAACAATGGCCATGAAGGAATATATTGTGGATCCATGTCATAAATAAAGAGATCATATCCACAAGAACATACAATGTGGATATATGTCAGAATATACATCAAGAAGACATTGGACACAAATGAGAGTGCCCCTAAGTGGTATTCAAATCGCATAACATAGTCAAATACTCTATTGTAGATTGGGAAGGATGGCATGTAAGAACAAGATTCCACAAAGCCAAAGGACTTCATCCCAAACATGATTGTATATTCTATATCTTGTGAGTAGATGAGTATATGTTGATCACTGTAGAAATAATTTGTTTACCAATCATTATGGGATACCATTAATAGATGTGACTAGACCCACCAATGATGGAAATTGACTTGAAAGTACTTACAACAATTTGTTGAGTGTGAATAGATGAACCGATGTAAAAAATAAAATATTCTAATAGTCATGGATCAATAATGTAAAACCATTATTGATTACTATGAAAGCCACCATTGAGGACTACAAGCTCAAAAGTAATACTATTTTTTAGATCCCACTCCTAAAATGAGCTAAAGTTCACAACAACATATCCATTTAACAAGGGCCTTGATGTATTGCCATCAATCAAAATGAAATAAACCAAAAGATGATGTAAAGATATGAAGTCACAAAGTACAATTGATGCATGGATGAATGACTTAAAATGTCAAGAAGATTGTAGATGGTTGAATGAGGTTTATAATTCCCTTGAACATAGTTGGCCTAACACTAGAGTGACTTGGAAGAATTGACTCATGAGAACCATGTCATATCATGCAAGAATGCAAGAGGAATTGCATTATGTTTGATAGTGACTATAAGAGTAATCAACCAGAGGAGTATATGACTCACGTGTATGGTACAACTCCTAGGAAAGTTATAACCTAAGTATAATATAATGACACAAATAGTTGTTTTCTCTAAGGGTGACATGACTGATGCTACCACTTCTTGATAAAGATATCAATGATCTCCTCCCTCCCCACCTCTTTTTAGTATCTCCGTTAAATACTAGCAAACATGAAAGAGAATACAAATAAGCTTGATAGTGTCTTTTTTGTTCAATTTTAATCAACCTAAAAAATAGTTAAAGTGTACTTGAAAGGGTGTCCTTTTTGTGAGGTTTTAAGAAACCAAAAAAATATGTAAAATTATGCTTGGTATCCTTCTGATTGTTTGAAAAAGTGAGAGAAATGAAGAACTGTAAGAGAATAAACTTTCATTGTTTAGGAAGAATTAAGAGTATGGAAAGGGAGTGTGTCACAAATAAATGAGTGGTATAAATAGGAAGAACATAGTTCCAAGTGGGTGCAAGCACCGTAAGAAGAGGAATGCAAAGAGGCTAGAAAGTCAAATCCACTTGTTTTAGTGACTTCTCTAGGAACAATAAGGTCACCAAATAGAACTAGGAGATGATCAAAATGGAATGAGGTCAAATGTGTCTATCGTGGTTGTAAGAAAAGTGAGGGAAAATGGTGGCGTAGTAGTGGGACCTATGAAATTAGCAACACTAAGTGTCAATAATCATAAAACAACATAATAAATAATTGGGATCATCGTCAAGATATCACTAAAATATACGTAAAGAGAGAAATAATCATCAATTTCATGTCATGGTGGCTCTACAAGAGGATTATTGGACCTACAAAATGTTACAACATGGACACCAAAATGGTGAGTGTGTGCTATTCTAGGGTGTCCGTGAAGGGTATGCACTACCATTGAAGTTAGGCTCTAAGATAAAGAAAGGGTATTGTTGCAACCTGATAGGGTCAGCCCTAAGTCACATTGATCCCAACATATATACTAAAAAATGCAAAAAGGGATGCAAGGAAATTCCTACCACTATATGGTGAAATTAAAGTAGTTACTTCAAATCCATTGGATGTTTCTCATAAATGTTCCACCTAGTCCTACAAGAACCAATAGGAAAGACTAGACCCATGGTTAAATCATATAGTGATAGTAATAACACATTTAGTAGTTAAGAATAAGACCCTGTTTTTAATTTTTTTTAACTATTTTTTGGTATCTATATTTTTTTTGGAATTTTGGATATCTACTATCTATGTATAGTTGGTATCTTACTTATGTCGTCTAATAATGTGAGTTAAAGTCCATGGTTCTTATACATGCATGTTTGTATTAATACTCAAGTACATTGAAAAATGGCATCATAGTTATAGGAATGACACATGTAACCTCTTAGTATCATCATGGGTGTGCCTATGACAAGCCAAGGGGATCTTACTAGCATATGCTAATTAAGAGTCAAACATGATAGACATCAAATCAAAACAATCCACATGCAATAGTAAAATATTCTTACACCACACACCAAACAAAATATATATATATATATATATATATATATATATAGATATATATATATATATATATATATATATATATATATATATATATATATATATATAAATATAGATATATATATACATACACACACATACACATACACATACAGATATACATATATGTTTGTATGTATAAATCATGTTGTAGTCTAATAGGTCACGTAATATAGTGCCTACTACTAGATAGAGGCCAAGGGTTCCTATCGATTTTTATGTACTCATGTGCCGTTGTCACAAACATATGAGACACCATGTTAGGTCCATGCCACCAATAGTCTGATTTCCATGTTCCTAAAGGTTAATGATTTCATGGAGAGCTAAGAATCATATTGCTAGCAAGAAATACTTGACATAATGATCGAGTCATCTCATGAACTAACATAGCTCCTTGATGATGGCTCTTAACAAATAATGGAGATAAAAGACATTTTTAAATAGGGTGTTTGGAATGGTCAACTCATTGGTAAATTTGGTACTAGAAATCCATGATTTGACGCAGTCCAAGGGTTGCACTTCAGTGGATGTCCCAAGAAATGCTCACCAACGCAATTCAAGATTTTATTTTCCAAGCTCGATTATGATTTGGATTGGATTGTTATATTGTTTTTCATCCATATCAATGCTTTTAGAGTGGAAAAAGTGGAGGAATCATCTCACTTTTACTCACTGAACCCAGTTTAAAATTGGGGCCTTAAACCTTCCAGGACAATTTTGAGGCATCAAATGGAATTTTTTTAGGTAATGTTTTTTTTCTTCAATGCAACACCTTCTTTTCATATTCTACACACATATACATTTTCAATGGAATAAGAATCACCTAAATCAAAGTCTGTATGAAAAATTTATGCCACTCATAATTTGACCTTCCTTTGTTTCACCACCATAATTCGAGATGATGCTATGTCAACCCCAATTATTTATCGAAAAGGGGTTAGCCTCATGAACATGATGGGGAATACTGTAGAAGATTCAATATTGTAATTCTAGTTAAGGGACAAATGAGTCAAACCTAAGCACTAGTATGTTAATGGGTTGTGTTATAACCAGTGTTGGGAGCTTGACAATATTGAGAGGGGGGGTGAATCAGTATTGTGCAAAATGGATCATCTTAACCACTTTTTTCCTTTTATTTACAAACCATTAATTGAATAATTCATTAGTTAACCAACAACATTTATGTAATCATCAAATATCACATGCACACATTATAAGAGGCATATAAACATGAATGTAACACATGAAAACATGACCACATAAGAACATCAGATGTTAGGAGGAAACCCTTATGGGAGAAAAACCTCCAACTGATTTGTTTGCTTGTTCTTATTAATAATAAATTCTTCTTCTTACATAATGCATTTTCCACCATGATTGTGCAAGCCTCAAATTGCAATGCACGCAAGAAATCACTCACTCTAAGCCACTACCTGATGGAAACCACCACTTCCAACTATACATAGGCACCAACCTACCGTCAGCCCTAACATGTAATAGTTTCTTTAGCCACCACCAGAGGGAATCCAACACTCCCAATTTCTCAGGCCATAACCCAAAGGAAGCTACCAATCCTTGAATCAACAAGACACCACTTTCCCATTGAAGGCCGCAACCTTCAAATCATTGTGGACCACATTTACCACATTTTCAAACTAGGCCCCTTATACTTCGCTCAAACATCTATATGCCTCATTTAGTGTATTTCCAAACAAAACCCACAAAAATTCTCTTCTCAATTTGAATAAAAACAACACTTTCACAATAAATTAAACACCACTCTCCTTATCAAACCCTCAGCATACAATACTCTAATAGCAAAATAATCTTAGCTATTACAATACACCTGAACCATACTCAGACTCAACACCTTACAATTAAAATCTCAAACCTTGACATTTATACCTCTCTCATCATCTCAGCTACATACCATAACACATGATGATACAAATTATACTAACCAATTTACAATAAAGACATGACAATACAAAGTTCATGGTAGAAAAACATCATGACACTAAGACAAAAACATGCTCAAAAAAGTACCCCTCTGGAACAACTTAGTTAGCAACATAATAACAAAGTACTAAAGCAGCATGAACACAGCCTATAATCACAAACTCTTAAACTAAATATTAAATACACTCTTAGCTTCTCTAAAGCTTTGTCACTAATTTCCAAGGTACCATTAAAATGCTCTATTCCTCTACAACATGCTACGTTATACACACCTCCATTAACAGTTGAACATTTATAAATTAAGGACATATAACACTCTACACCACAAGAATCTAGATCCAGGGCACAAATTATACACACGACCTTCAATTATCCTCATACACTTCTACATCATATCTTTAGGAATGTATAAAAACATAGGTGTATAGCTACTTCAATTCACACTATCACTCATTTTGTCATGTAAACAACATTTTGATGTAATCAACAGGATGTCACACATTCATTGATCCCTATTGTACACTAATCTTTTCCATGCATACATGTATAAGGGATATCCACCTTGTCTAACTCGAGCTCTATCCAAGGCACACATATTTAGCCTTATTCACCATCAGTACCACAAATTCCACTAACAAAATTGCATTCATTGCATTCTCACCATTAAGGTTCTATAAAAACTCATGACCATATCCGATCTACTGTGGTTAAATATATTCCACTTATTTGTAGACGAAATCAACTGATCAACAATGAACAAATCAATAACTACATGGAGGACCACATTCCATTATTCATTGGATGACCAATTCAACTTCATTAATGCATTCCATTCTACCCTTGAAGACTGAATCAACGTAGACATTATAGACCTATTCAATATTATTTGATCACATCTATACCTTGGTAAATTTGGAATCTAAACCTGAGGTTTTTATATTGCTTCACCTACAGGTAATTCCACAAGGACAGGTTAGGAAGAATCAAGAGATTTCCATAGGCACTCAAAGGCAAGGTTGTGATAGTGAGGTAGTGCTTCTTGGAGATCGTGGAAATACCATGATCATCTCTATAAAAATAGAAAATATTAAACTCATCTGTTCACAATTACTTCCACTTGCAACACAACTTCCTTAGATACCTTTAGAACCTATGAATACATATCTCAATCATTAGATTTTCATGCAAGGACTCCTTCAACTGGCTTACATCAATGCACAACTGGTTGACTCAGCTTGTTGAAATCAATGGAAAGACCATGCTAACAACAACGAGACCACCAGGAGGAAAAGGGGTTCCATTCTTTTGAGTGGATTTTTTTCCATAGATGAGTATATTTGTAGAGAGGGATAGGGAGAGAGTACAACAAGAGTATTTTTCCACTCTAGTATGCTATGTGTTGGCATTATGATACTAGTGTTGTCCTTGATGGCAACTCACTAACAGTGTAACAAGTCTATTCGGAGGTAACAGAGCATTGGTATAGAAGAGCAGTTAAATGGAGCTAAAGTCTACTAATCAGAATGAAGAAGTTGGAGGTAAATGATGGTGTAAATAAGTTTAAGATGTATACACAGGTCCACTTAGTCAAAACAATGTATACACGTTGGTTCACATAACAAAAATAGTGTATACATATACACACACTTTCACAAGAATAAAAGCACGTATATGTTGGAAAATCAAGGAAATTCAAGAGGAGACAATACCAGGGGTTAATACCATGGTATTATCCCACAATATTGAGTGGAGTAATGACTAGTTGATCCCATCCAAGAATACCATGGGTCCTAAGTGGTTTTGGTCTGAGGTATTGAGGAAGGCCTAAAAATATATAAGGAGGAGAAGATCATAAGGCAAGGGGTGCAAGTGAAAGGGTTTCTAAGGAATACTTCTATCTGAAGCATATTTTATGCTGCAGGGGTTAGGCTTGTGAGTTGATCTGAAATGTTTTGTGCACCTTGAATTCAATGTTGGATCAGGATAATGAGACCTGAAATGACTTATCATTGAATGATTTGATATTGTTTGGGCTAGATTTGATTGTGTACATATGTTTTATTCTTTAAATGTCATGATCTAGGTTTGTCTGAAGTCTAGAATTGCAGCGAAGTTATGAGTTAATATTTGTAGATCTATATGCTGGTTCGTCTTGGTAAAAGCACATGTACATGCATGTTCTACTCTTCCAAGTATCGTATACAAAAGAAAATATTGTTCTTCATATTTGACTGATCTATCTGATCAGTTCTGTTATTTTACTACTATCTGTCAATGAAGTCTTCTTAGATCTGAATGTAAAACTGAATGCGTAAGGAGTTTGGTGTCTGATTGATTGATTGTATAAGTGAGAAGGGTGATTTCTACTACTGCCTATGTAAAGCTCTGTAAATTGACAGTAGATGTTCAGTATATTGCTGGTTGGTACAAACTTGATTCCAAAGTTTTATGTTTCAGTAGTTTTGAAGGTACACGTAGGTTTGATTAAAGGAAATATTTCACACACGCAGGTTGGGTTCAGTAAAGTAGCGCATACATTCTCATGCATGATTTTTGAGGTTGCAGCTGGTTTTGAATGACGATGCAGGTTTCTAGGTTCAGTATAGTGTTCCAGTGACAGTGATCTGACTGTTCAGATTAACTGATTATTGGTAGTTTCAAAGTTCTTATGGGTCCAGTATGAAAATTTGATGAAACAAGGCCTTCATGTATATTTTTGTGTGCTAGGAGCATCCAGTCTGAAAATTTATGAAACATGGTCCCTCGAAGAAGAGAGAAGGTCGTAGCCTTTTGTAGGCCAACATCTACATACTAGTAAACACATTGGCTAGTACAAGAGCTAAGGGTTTGTCTCTCCCTTCTAGTAGAAGATGGACAATGAGAGAAGGTTTTAGCCTTCTGCAGGTGGGTGCCTGCATATTGGTATGAGTTTGCACCAGTACAAGATTGTAAATAGATTTTCTTATTATTAAACTAAGATAGAGACGATAATAGAAGGTAGTTTTTCTCCCGCATTGGGTTTCCAACTTAAATCTTGGTGTTCATGTGTGTTTCTTATGTGTGATTGTTTATTATGGTTTTACTGCATTGTTTAACAAGTTACTAATGCACTGATTAAATATCAACACATGATAAACTGATTAAATCATAAGTTCTCTGGGTATATGATGGTTTCTATAATAATAGTAGTGTGTACACACTAATTCACTTCACATAAGTGGCATCTATGAATTTTTTTGGGAAATGAAAAATTATTGAACTGATAATACTGATTCACCCCCCCTCTTAGTATTATTTCAAACAATTGGTATCAGAGCGGGGTCCTTCAAAAGAAGCTTGATCGCTTGAAGGAAGATATTTCAAGATGAATAATCACGAAGGCATGGGATCTATGAGACCACCAATCTTCAATCGGAGCAAATTGGTATATTTGAAAATAAGAACCAGAGCCTATCTTCAATCGTTTGGAGCCAATGTTTGTGAAATTGTTGAAGGAAGATATCAATTTCCAGCAGGAATACCTACAGACTCTATAGGTAAGAAGTTATATGAAACCAATGCCAAAGCTATCAATACATTATTGGGAAGTCTTTCCGAATCAGAATTTGTCAAATTCATGCAGCTCAAGACAGCCAAAGAGATATGGGACAAAATCATTCAAAGCTATGAAGGAGACTCTCAGGTAAAACATGTTAAGCTTCAAACACTCAGAATTCAATATGAAACTCTTAAGATGCATAGTGATGAGAGTGTTGCTAGTTACGTTTTACATATAAATGAGATTGTTAATTGTATGAAGAATCTAGGTGAAGAGATAAAGGAAGCTACTTTAGTTGATAAAATTTTGAGATCTTTGTCTTCTAAATTTGAGTCAAAAGTGTCTGCCATAGAAGAAAAATAGGATCTTCAAACTATTATTGTGACTCAACTCCATGGAATCCTAACTACCTTTGAAATGAGGAAAGGAGGTCCATGATACATGAGAGATGCCGCTTTTAAAGATTCAGCAAAGGGAAAAGAAAAGGAAGAGCACAATGAACCACGATACATTTAAGAAGAAGAAGATGAGGTAAATTTTGTCAAAAATCTTCAATGGGATTCCAGAAGATTCATAGGTAAGTTACCATTCAAATGCTTTTCTTGTGGTATAGTTGACCATTCTGCTACCAAATGTCCTCATAAAGATAAATATGAAAAGGGAAAGGAATATGCAAAAGGCAATATAAAACAGGTTGTCAATAAAAAGAGTTACTATACACATGAAGATAGTGATGGTTTATCCAATAGTGATGAAGATGAAACTGAACAGGATTATAGACTACTCATGGCTTATGACAATGATGATTTTTTGGATGCCTTAGAAGAGGAAGCATAGAAAATTTTAGGGGCGAATGTTCGCCCTTTGGCGAAATTAAGGGGTTTTAAATTTTTAGTGGGCAAATATTTTGTATCATAGTACATTTTTACAAATCACCTCAAATAGCCCACCTTATTTTAAGGGAGAGGGTAAAAAAGGTAAATTTAGCCCTTGAAATTAGGAGTTAAAACCTTCCATTCGCCCATTTTCAAGAATAGGTTTTATTTAAGTGAATCCTATGGGTGAAAGGCCCAAATACCATATTTATAAAAGAGGTATGGTAAATTAATAAAAATATAAATAAATGAGAGGTATGGTAAATAAATAAAACATTTTTTATATTTACTCCATAAGACACCTTATATACATGCAAGGGTGTAAACAAATAAAAATATAAGTAAAGTGGAGGTATGGTAGATAAATAAAACATCTTTTTATACTTACTCAAAAGGTATGGTAAATAAATAAAAATATAAATAAACTAGACGCATGGTAAATAAATAAAACCTCTTTTTATATTTAGTCCATAACCCTCGTTCTATTTATGAAGGCTCAAGAAAGAGGTTTTATTTAAGTGAATCCTATGGGCCAAATACCATATTTGTAAAAGAGGTATGGTAAATTAATAAAAATATAAATAAATGAGAGGTATGGTAAACAAAAAATTTTTTTTTTTATATTTACTCCATAAGTCACCTTATATTTACAAACACTCAAAAAATGTGTTATATTTAGGTGAAACCTATGGAAAAAATACTATGGGACAAATACCATGGACTAGATTGTTATTAATACCATGAAAAAAACATTATTAACCCTAATATTAGTATTAATAAAAATAAAAATGGCACATGGTATTGACCCATGGTATTCACCAAAATGGCACATGGTATTGACCCATGGTATTCACCTGGAATGTAGTCTATTTAAATGGGGGAATTAAACCAGCATAGATCCATCTTTACTCTGGATCTACTAACCCCTCAGAGGAATCAAATATCGTGATATGAAAACTAGCATAGAGTGAAAAAATATTTGATCCGATCAAGAGTAAAAATGGATGTTGTAATTTAATGAATGTTAAACATTTTAGCTTGGTTAAAATAAAAAATAAAATGAAAATCAACTATTAATTTTATTAATTTTTATGAATTACTAATAGTAATTTTTAAGCTCCAGGTTTATGATAACCCATGGTATTGACCAATGGTAATACCATGGTATTCATGTGAGCGTAGACTATTTAAAGGGGAAATTCTATCATCTTAGATCCATCTTAATTCTAGGTCTACCAAGTGCTCAGAGGGATAAATAGATTTCATCCCCTAAGAGTGGTAGATGTGGAGTTGAGATGGATATAGGTTGGCTTTTATGATAATGAAGATATTAAATAGACTTAGGAAATTATATTGTAAAAACATCTTAAGGTGAATGGTTAAAGCATAGACATTAGACAAGTATATTTGTATACTTCTGTTTTAAACTGAAACCAATCCAGGGCTAAAAGGAATGGATTGATTGCACTAGTCATCCTTCTATAACTTTCCAACATATGCTGGAGTAAACAGATTGTAATTTGGGTAATTTTTCTAATTGCAAACAAGAACATACTTGTGTATTGGTAGGGTGGTTACTAGGTCCCTAGAACTGGTGAATTTGAATTTTTCTTGGTTTTATATATAGTATTATGTTTTTTCTCATGCTTTCTGTGAATGGCACGGGTGAATTTTATCCTACACCCACTAGGTTATCGATATGTAATTTCGGTAATTTTGATTTCAAAAGATATTCTAAAGAAATGCAATGATTTCATTTGTGTATTTAATAAACACACGATTTTATAATTGAGTAAAATATTCACCATGCCTGGTGAGAGATTCGCCTGGTGAGAGATTCGCCAAAAAATTATATATAAATATCATATTATTGATAAAATCGACTTCCATTTTTCCTATATACCATGGAGATTCGCCCATTTATTAAACATGTAAATTTAGGGGGGTTCTTAAAATTTTCCTTGAGAGGAAGAATTTCTTGAAGAAATCACAAAAATCAAAATCTGCTTAGAAGAAATGAATATGATCATAAATACGTTGACACAACAACTCACTGAAAGAGAAAAACATAATGAAAATCTAGAATGTGAAATCATGGGTCTAAGAAAAGAACTTGAGAAGACAAAATCTCTTAATCTTAGATTTGCTAAAGGATCTAAAACTTTAAATGAAATCATCAAAGTTTGGCATTCTCCTTTGATAAAGACAGGTCTTGGATATACCGAAGAATCGTCTCAATCACAAAATTCGTCAGCCTCCACCAGAAGCTATCTTGATGCAACAAAGACCAGTGAACAGTATGCTAATCATCAACAAAGGCCTAAAATTACTCATCAAGTAAATCACACTCAATTTACTCCAAGGATGAATATAAGTAGAAGCTTCAACCAATAGGTAAACAGTGCCAAAAGATTCTATGATCGCAGAAATTTCTTCAATGGGAAATGTTTTTCATGTCATAACTTTAAGAATAAGGCTACTCAATGTGTTGCTTACAAAACCGTCATGACTAGAGAACCACAAAATCAAAGGAGTTTAACAAGAATCAAGAAAAGTTCCTATAATAATTTTTCTCCTCTTGAAAATGAAATAGAATGTTTGATTTGTAACAACTTTGGTCATGAAGAATCTGAATGCAGGAGAAAATTTCGACCAACACTTCAGTAGGAGAAAACATTATTAAATCCCAAGATATGGAGAAAGAAAGAATCTCAATCAAAAAGATGTGGCATAGCTCTGTATGCAAAAGGACAAGAAAATCAGTGGTACATCGATAGTGCATGCTCCAAACACATGACAGGTGATAAAGAGAAACTTCATTCATATAATGCTTTAGAAAAGGAAAAGAATGTCTCATTTGGAAATGACACTCTAGTTGTCATTAAAGGTAAAGGTTTTGTTTTCTTGAAAGAAAAGGTTAAAGCTATAAATGTCATGTATGTAAATGGTTTAAATTATAACTTGTTGAGTGTTAGTCAAATGTGTGATCAAGGAAATGAATTTGTGTTTCGATCAAACGTATGTGTGGTTCGTGAGATTGATATAGGAAAGACCGTGATCAAAGGTACAAGAACTCCAAATAATTTATACACACTCAAAGGAGGACATCAACAATGCTATCTAAGCAAAACAGATGAAAACTAGCTATGGCACAGAAGATTAGGACATCTAAGCTTTTCTCAGATAAGAAAAGCATGAAGGCTTAAGGTAGTTCATGATCTTCCAGATATCAGAATCCAAGAAAACACCATATGAAAACCATGTCAAGTCAGTAAGCAAACTAGAGTTCACTTCAGTGAAAAAGAAGGATCAGCAAGTAAGCCCCTGGAACTCATCCATATCGATTTATGTGGTCCAACAAGGAAAAGGTCACCTCCTCGAGAAGAATACTTCATTTTATTTATTGATGATTTTTCTAGGATGTGTTGGATAGGTCTACTAAACCATAAAGATGAAGCATTTTAGAAGTTTAAATCCTTCAAAGCTTTAGTTGAAAATGAATCGGATCGAAAAATAAAAAATCTCAAATCTGATCGAGGGGGAGAATTCATATCAAATTAATTCTTTAACTTTTGTGAACAACATGGAATAAAAAGGCAATTCTCCATCGTAAGAACTCCTTAGCAAAATGGCGTGGTGGAAAGAATGAACAAAATAGTTCAACAAATGGCCCGAGCTATGGTTGATGAATCTGGAACTCCTGCAAACCTTCTGGGGTGAAGTTGCATTTGTTGTCATGACTATTCTTAACAAAGCGAATGCTCGGGTAAATAGAAATCAAACTCCATATGAAATTTGGTATGGTAAGCCTCCTACTATAAAACAATTTAGATTTTTTGGAAGAAAATGTTTCATCAAAAGGATTGATGAAAAACTTTGTAAGTTTGAACCTAGAGGAGACGAAGGAATTCTTCTTGGTTATTCATATAGAAGTAAAGGATACAAATGTTATAATAAAAGACTTTGGAAAATTGTTGAAAGCATTGATGTTGTAATTGATGAAGCATGTAGAAATCCAGAACAAATGAAATAAACAGAAGAATATGAAAATGAGGGAGATGGGGAATGCTTTCCCGCATCAAATCAAAATGATATAGAAGAAGAAACCAATGAAGCACCATAAGAAGATACAATAGATAAGGAAAAGACTCCATCTAGGTATGTTCAGAAGAATCATCCAAAATCTCAAATTCTAAGAGAAAAAGGGTTTGGAGTATAAACAAGAAGAACTCTTACAGGGACCTCAAGTTATCTAGCATTACTATCCTCCAAAGAACCTCAGAATATAAATGAAGCCTGCAAAGATGAATTTTGGGTCAAGGCCATGGATGAAGAACTTGACCAAATTGAAAAGAATGATACTTGGGAGTTAGTTCCTAGACCTCATGATAAAAATGTTATAGGAACAAAATGGATATTCAAGAATAAGCTGAATGAAAATGGAGAAGTTATTAGAAACAAGGCAAGACTTGTTTGCAAAGGGTATGTTCAACAATAAGGTATAGATTTTGAAGAAACTTTTGCACCTGTTCCTAGACTTGAAGCCATAAGGATGTCTCTTGCTCTTTCTAGTTTTCGAAAATTTAAAGTATATCAAATGGATGTAAAATCAGCCTTTCTTAATGGAGATTTAGAAGAAGTTTATATTAAACAACTAGAAGAATTCATTCTTGGAAATGATGCAAAACTCGAAAGCTCAAAAAGTCTCTCTATGTTATGAAACAAGCTTCAAGGGTTTGGTATTACTGCCTTGACAAATATCTACAATAATAAGGTTTCACAAAAGGTTCTGCGTCTAGCAATTTATACAGAAAGATTGAAAGTGATAAACTGCTAATTATTGTTGTTTATGTTGATGATATCATTTTTGGTAGCAATGAAGAATCCATGAGTCAGAATTTCGCTTCAGTAATGCAACAAGAATTTGAAATGTCCTTACTTGGTGAACTTACTTATTTTCTTGGTCTACTAGTACAACAAACAAAAGATGGTATCTTTCTTTCACAAACCAAATATCTCAAGCAAATCTTGAAGAAGTATGGAATGGAAGATTTTAAATGAGTATGTACTCCAATGGCAACATGATGCAGTCTCAATTCTAACGATGAATCACTAGCAGTAAACCAACTAACTTACAGATTTATGATTGGAAATCTTCTTTATCTAATAGGTACCAGACCTGATATCATGCATGCAGAAGGAATTGTTGGAACGTTCCAAGAAAATCCAAAGGAATCACATCTCCAAGTAGTCAAAAGAATTTTCAAATATCTTCAAGGAACTCAAGACTTTGGACTATGGTATCCTAAAGATACATACCTTACTCTTCATGCATATAAAAATGCATATTGGGTAGGAAATGTTGATGATCGAAAGAGAACTAGTGGAGGTGCATTATATATAGATAGAACTCGGTTAGTGTCATGGTTCAATAAGAAACAAAGTTCGATTGCCTTATATACAAGTGAAATAGAATATGTAGTTAGTGCATCTTGCTACACACAACTACTTTGGATGATGTAAACATTGAAAGACATTCAGATCACATGTACTCCACCCATCTGTATCCTATGAGATAATACAAGTGCCATTAGTATTTCGAAAAATCCTGTCCTGCACTCCAAGACGAAGCACATACCCATTGAGTACCATTTTCTACGAGAACAAGTGCTTGGAAAAAAGGTTAAATTGGAGTATGTTCCCTCCAAAGAATATGTTGTTGATATATTCACTAAACCGCTTCCCAGAGAAACATTTGTATATCTCAGAGAAAAGTTGGGAGTAGTTTCTGCATCATCTTGTTGTTAAATCCATTTTTCAGAGGAAGGTTATTATATGCGGGTTTCATGAAGTATAGTCACGTATACACGAGTTTCTGTGGATGAAGAAGCGTATATGTTTTTCTGACAAAAAAAAAGTGGGACAGACTCTAATATGGGTGCTCTGTCTAATATTGATGATTACAGTCTGATGATATGCTTTGTTCATTGATTTTTATATGACTCACAAATATGCCTTGATCAATGACTTGTCGACAATGCACAGGTAGCACAAGTTCAGGGAGAACATCAGCCTTCACCACATTCTGCATTCTTGGCATCATGGTTGCTGAGTTCAGCTATGGCTTCAGATATTTATATCATTTGTTGCATAAGTCATGTAAAGATCTAGGGCGTGATATGACTTCTTCTGTCATAGCCTATGTTTAAATGAGCTCTATTAGATAAATGATGCAATTTGTATCCCCACTTTGCATGGGATGGATGATGTAATAACTGATGTATTTATGTCATGTATAAACAATTAGTATATCCCCACTTGGTTGGGTGGATGAGTCAAATATGGTGTATCCCCACTTGGTTGGGTGATTGACATATGTATGAGTCATTGGTCATAGGGAGGTCATACTCACTAAGTTGAGTTATAAAGTCATGTTATTCTTTTGAATCATATCTTTGTAGCCTCAGCATGCACTCAGGGGGAGCATGGAAAACATACTGTATATCAAAGGAGAAGAGTAACTTGGTCTGCCCTTTGCCCTCGATGCCAAACGGGGAGAGTATTTTGGTGTTGCATGTTATCTCTAACAGTTTCTACAGCTTGTAGTAATCAACACCATCATGGTTGCCAACAAGTCCAAAGGGGGAGATTGTTGGTATTATGATACTAATGTTGTCCTTGATGGCAACTCACTAACAGTGTAACAGGTCTATTTAGAGATAACAAGGCATTGGTACAGAAGAACAGGAACATGGGACTAAATTTTACTAATCAAAATTAAGAAATTGGAGGTAAATGATGGTGTAAAGCAGTTTAAGATGTATATGCAGTTCAACTTAGTCAAAACATCGTATACACTCTGGTTCACAGAACAAAAAGAGTGTATACGTATACACACACTTTGACAAGAATAAAAGCGTGTATATGTTGGAAAATCAAGAGGAGATAATACGAAGGGTCAATACCATGGTATTAGTCCACAATATTGAGTGGAGTAACGACTAGTTTATCTCGTCCAAGAATACCATGGGTCCTAAGTGGTTTTGGTCTAAGGTATTGAGAAAGGTCTAAAACTATATAAGGAGGAGAAGATCATAAGGTAAGGGGTGCAAGTGAAAGGGTTTTTAAGGAATACATCTATCTGAAGTATATTTTATGTTGCAGGGGCTATGCTTGTGAGTTGATTTGAAATATTTTGTGCACCTTGAATTCAATGTTGGATCAAGATCATGAGACTTGAAATGACTTATCATTGACTGATCTAATATTGGTTGGGTTAGATCTGATTGTGTATGCCTATTTTATTCTTTAAATGTCATGATCTAGGTTTGTCTAAAGTCCGGAATTGCAATGAAGTTATGAGTTAATATTTGCAGATCTATACGCTGATTCGTCTCTAAAAGTGTGTGTACACACAGGTTCTACTCTTCTAAGTAGCATATACAAAACAAAATCCTTTTCTTCATATTTGACTGATCTATCCGATCATTTCTGTTGTTTTACTATTGTCTGTGAATGAAGTCTTCTTAGATCTGAATGTAAAATTGAATGCATAAGGAGTTTGGTATCTCATTGATTGATTGTATAAGTGAGAAGGGTGATTTCTGCTACTTCCTGTGTAAAGCTCTGTAAAATGACATTAGATGTTCAGTATATTACTGGTTGGTATAGACTTTATTCAGGAGTTTTATATTTCAGTAGTTTTGAAGGTATACGTAGGTTTGATTAAAGGAAGTAGCGTATACATGCAGGTTGGGTTCAATAAAGTAGCGTATACATTTTGATGCATGATTTTCGAGGTTGCAGCTGGTTTGAAATGATGATTTAGGTTTTTGGGTTCAACATAGTGTTCTAGTGACATTGATCTGACTTTTCAGATTAACTGATTATTGGTTGATGCAATTTGAAAGTTATGATGGGTCCAGTGTGAAAATTTGATGAAACGAGGTCTTCATGTATATCTTGTGTGCCAGGGGCATCAAGTCTGAAAATTTATGAAGTGTGGTCGCTGGAAGAAGAGATAAGGTTGTAGCCTTCTATAGGCCAGCGCTTACGTACTAGTAAACACATTGGATAGTACAAGAGCTAGGGGGTTGCAACTCTCTTCCAGTAGAAGCTAGAAAATGAGAGAAGGTTGTAGCCTTCTGTAGGTGGGTTCCTACATAAAGGTATGAGTTTTCACCATTATAAGATTGTAAACATATTTTCTTATTATTAAAAGAAGATAGAGATGATAATAGCAGGTGGTTTTTCTCCCGCATTGGGTTTCCAGCGTAAATCTTGGTGTTAATGTGTGTTGCTTATGTGTGATTGTTTAATATGGTTTTACTGCACTGTTTAACAAGTTATTGATGCATTGATTAAAGATCAAGACATGATAAACTAATTAAATCATAAGTTCTCTGGGTATATGCTACTTTCTCCAATAACAATAGCGTGTACACTCTAGTTCACTTCACTGAAGTAGCGTATATAAATATGTTTGGGAAATGAAAAATTATTGAACTAATAATACTGATTCACCCCCCCTCTCACTATTATTTCCAACACCATGGACCATAGTCCTTACTTCTTTTTAATTGAAAGCATTTTCTATTTAGAGAAAGAGAGCATAGTGGATTCACCTTCTAGCTAGGTTTTCTCTAGAAAGGGTTTACTAGGATATATCTTGTGTTAATTATGGTTTGTCAGTCTTTATTTTTCTATTCTCTATTTTATGCATACTTATAATTTTCATGCACATGCAATAAATTGTAATTTACTGATGTAGAAATATAAACGGAAATGAACTCTCATATTGTAGAGTGGTATATCCATCATCATTTACGAATCATATTGGTATCAAAAAAAGATTTTTTGGGTATATTATGGATATTTGTACGTAGTCTACATAGGATATGACAAAAGTTATAAAACCCTAGTCATGGTCAAAAAATATTTGAATAACCGTCACGACATTGTAGAGGAGAGGTTTTCATGGTTGGAATCATAAGTTGTAGATATACACCATAATGTGAATCTCCTCATGGAAACCCTAACTAATAATATTAGGTTATTTGAAGAATATGGCGGTTGTAATGTAGAGGTTCAATGATAGGGAAGATCAAGAGACTAGGGAGAAACAAAGAAGGATTCAATGAAAGAACATGTAAAAGATCAACCTCATTCGAGTGTTGTGAAACATTCATAATTCCTACTCAAAATGGAAGTGAAATTTCATATCAAGACATATAAAGGTGACATTAACACCTTGAAACTAAATCACTACCTATAGTAATGTTATCAGGAAAACTAGTGTCCATACAGAGCTGCTAGTCCCACTAAGATGGGTAGTTATCTTAGAAACAAACAAACTTTAAAGTCACTTGTGTTTTCCTTTATGAGAGATAGATGAGAAAGAAGCAGAGAGTACCAACCTTAGTCTTTTGCTTGGCTCCTTGCTTCATTCCTTTCCCCTTTGATAGAACCTCGTCGCTCCTTCCTTACTTGTCCTGCTTCAAAGGGCACCTGTAGAGTCAAAGCAGCATAATACCATCAAAGCATAGAGATCTATAACCATAAACAATATAGGATCAAATGTATATTAACCATCCAAATGCATATATCAATACGAGATTTAGAGATATACAACAATATGGAGGAAAACTCAAATAGATTTATTGATAGAAGTAGTAGAAGAGAGGATTACAACCCATTGGTCTGACCCAGTGCCATCGTCCCAGCATGAAAGCCCTCTTCACCTCATGAAAAGCTTAGATCACCCAACAATACAATGTTGCACAGAGAAACCAACATCACTTCCTTACAAAATACAAGATTCCAACCTCTGGAACTCTAGGATGAGGGATCCATATATAGATGTTTGCAGGGGGGTGAGTCAGCTTCCAGGATTTTGACTAGTTTCATCTCTCTGATAGTTCTTGGTTCCACTTGGAGATTTCATGATCTCTCACTCATCCCTAGGCGAATTTAGAGAGGCAAGTGTCAAATGAGCAACTTCTAGAAGATTCTCTAGGTTTCTGCCTAGCAAACTGCTTCTGCCATTTGTCTGCTCTCACTCATCACACCCTACAGAAGGGATTTCCAATATGCATCGCACTTTTTTCATGTGGCAGGTGAGATGCATCGCACCCTTAGCACTGAGCAGTCTGTATGGTCCAATTTTGACCAGTTCTGAGTAGTTTTTCATGGAGAACTTCTAGGAGATGATGTAATCAGCTAACCTTGCTCCTTTAGGGTATGAAACAACACTTTTAGGGACTTAGAAGCCCTTGGATTAATGGACATATGTGTTTGGGGCTGCAGTGCCCAAATATGTCTATAACAGTTGCCCCCTAAAGCATGAGGTCGTAAATCTTCTGATGTTGGGTGAAATGCTTTATCATGAGGATCCGAGGTTTTTTGAACTGGAAGGTGACTTGTAATAAGATACAATACAATAAATTATCTTCATAATATTTTCATGATCTGGTTAAGGCAGGAATTCCCATGCTCAGCTTTATAAATTCATTTTCATGTACATACGACAGACAACCGTCTATGTGGCAGAATGATGATTCTGGTAGAGCCATCATCCTTTGGTTTGGATGATTCTATGCAGAAATGATGTACATTTGATGTCTTTATTTTCTTGAATATATCACAGCCCAGATGGATGAAACTAGATCCGGGGTCTTCAAAACTCGTTCAATCTTCGCCCGAAGTACAAGTCGGTCCATGTGAAAAGATGTTCTGGCATCGAACATGGAATGACATCACCTGATTACCAGCCAATGATGTAAGATATTAACAGGTGTGAGAGGAATCACCGATAATGATAATGACCCTCAAGGTACTGCAGCACAATTCACGTGGTGTGAATACATGAGTCGATGTCGAACACCACGCAAAATCTTTCAGTCGAAGGCCATTAATGTAAACGTGTCACCGGAAGTGAGAAACTTGCCATTGAGGCATGCAAGCTTCAAAGTACTAAAAGGGTTGTTCTTAGGTTGACTTCTTGGATAATGATCTGATGTCGACAAGAAGTGACCTATCATAGGAGGGCATTAATGAATCCCACATCTACGACATAGAACGGAGCAAATGATTTTGTGGAGGTGAATTTGATCTGATGATACAAGGTTCAGGGTGGCAGTCATTAAAGAATGAAGTGTGAAGGTATTGCAATGGATGAGACACAAGCTGGATTGGTGAGTTCTCTGAGCGACTTCTCTTGAACATATCGGCAAAACTGAAATGGATTGGTAGCGTTAACCCCAAAGTGGATGGTACAGTGGACCAATGGTGATATGATCGGTGAACGGAATAACCCAACCCAACTCAATCATGGTGATGAAGTGAAAGTGTCATGTTCAAGAGTGACCTGCTACCAATAATGTTTCTTCAAGTTTTCTTCCCAATACCTCTTTATTTTTGTCAAGCTTGAGGAGGATAACATATGCCTGTACTATAATTTTCCCTTCGGGAAAACCCGTTGCTATGTTTTAACGAGCCTAGCGACAGTGAGACTCGCTCTTGTATGCATGGACAAGTTTGTCGCTATTGTTTTAACGAGTTTAACAATAAGGACAACTTGGTTCTTTTCAATTTTAGAGAGCTTGAAAAGAGGCAGGAAGGAAACTCCAATGTTCCTTTTTTGTAATATAATCCCTTAAGTCTGAAAAAGTATAAAACAATGCGAAAGGGATGACTTTTTGATAGTTTTAACTAGCTGAACAAGACAAATGATCGATATTTTTGTGTAATAATCCCTCAGGTCCAAAAATATTAAAATTTAGAGGAGGGATGGCACTCCCAATCGCTTTAACAAGCTGGAGAGCCCAATTGCTTGGCAATCTTTTCATATTTTACGAGTCAGATGAAAAAATCTTAAAGGAGACTCGTTTTTCAAGGAATGAGTGATGTTTTTGGATAGCAGCTGGTTCCAGATAAGGTTTGGAACTTTTTTCAATCACGGTAGTTTAGAGAAAGTGGCTAATAGGATCACTCGTCGCAGTTGTTCCTCAAAAGAGGTAAACAATCAAATGGAGGCATATGATTGGCTAAAAAAGAGTGGAGGTGATGGTAAGAACACAACCAAGGCTCAAAGGCTAATAATAATGTGATCGCAATGGTTATTTACCGGAGGTGGGTTCATTTTTTAATGAGCTTAAACTCTGGTGGAACATATGCTCATTGCTAGGTTTATTTTTTAACAAACTTGAACTTCGCGTAAAACTGCTCGTGCCAGTCATATAATAAGGATGTCTCATCGATAGGTTCATTTTTTAGGGAGCTTGCCCCATTCGAAACTTTGCTCTGGATCCTTTCATTATGTAAGCTAGGAATGACCAATCCTACGAGTTTAAAGGGTTAAGAACCTACAAACTAAGAAAATAAATGGTCACTTTTCACTTTCATGCAAAAAGGTTTGCATGCCCCCAGGTATAATGAAGTAGAGTTTCCAGGTTACCCTTCAATTTGTAGACAAAACATTTTCTCTGTCAGGAAAGGCCTACCTTCTAACAGAGGTATCTTATTCCAGTCGAATACCATTTTCCTAAACGGACGGGTGTGTCAGACTAGTCATATTCCTATGCGGAAACCCACCTTATAACTAGGGTTTTTCCTGCCGAAGCAAACCAGGGTGCATGCCCCCTTGGTTTTAGTCACAATCATTGAATCACTCGTGCTCATCAGGTGGATGGACTGGAGATTGATAAGAAATTCCTTGCACAAAAAGACCAGTTAGGGATGGCACTTGACTATTAGCTATGTGTGAACCCGGGAATGAAAGTTGGTCTACGAGCTGGACCATTCTGCCTTCATGTGGAAAACACATCACTCAAAAGAGTGAGGAAACAATAGCTCCCATGCTATAAATGTAGTCATGCCCAAGGAGTAGATTGTAATCTAAACGTCCTTGGACTACCATCACATTCAGATAAATGGTTTTCCTTCTCAAAGTTATAGGAAAATTTAGAAGGATCCCTAATGGTCAATTGGTTCCTTTGTCAAAGCTTGTCAGATTTTTCATCTTAGGTAAAAGCGATGGTGAACCAAGCACTTTCCAAGTAGTTGAGGAAAGGATACTCACAGAAGCCCCTTCATCTATGATAGTACCGACTATGACCATTTTGTAAGCTTGTACTATGATTCGAAATGGTACATTAGATGGTAGACGAGGTCTGCCTAGAAGATTCCAATCGAAGGAAACGACTAGGTTGCTTGGAGGTGGGACCGAATAAATGGTCGGATAAATCTCTGACGAACTTCCTTCCTGTGGTAAAGGAACAGGTAGATTGCCCCCATGTTCATCAGAGTCTGTGTTTATGAAAAGAATTTGAACGGTGTCGTTTTCATTCTCTTTGGTGACTGTATCATCTAAAGGTAAACCTTGTGAAGACAAGACTAGGTCGACTGCCGTCTCGTGTTGTTGACTTTGGTTTGGTGTGGACTCAGAGGGTTTATATTTTATGATAGATGCTTTGACCGACCACAAAGGTGTGTCAGTCAGATTTTCAACTAGTGATGGACTCGGCAAGAGTTTCTTGTATCCAGGAGGAAGCCGTAGTGGTGAAGCAGGACGATTATCCAAGACTCTTTTAGCTTCGTCTAGGAAGGGACAACGGTGGATGGCATGATCACCTTCACACAGTCTACAAGGAAATTTATATCTTCCTTTCTGTCCATTGACTTTGTTTTCACTAGTTGACGGTGTACTCTCAACATGATCATCAGAGGTTGACGACACCAGATTGTGCAAACGAGGAGACCAGTCCCTTAAGATCCATGGGATGCAAGGACAATCTCGATGATAGTGGTCCCCTTTGCAGATGACACATGGAGATTTAGGTTTCGACGGTGCAGTGTGTGGATTTTCACTAGACGATGTATGGTTGCCCGTTTTTGCCGTTGGATCCTTCTTCTTCTCCTTCCATTTCTTCTTCTTCTCAGTTACTTGGTTTTTAGTTTTACTAGACTCACCAAGCAAAGAGGAAGAAGGAGAGGGAGAAACAAATGAAGTAGAAGGTTGTGGGGTAGCTTTAGTATCATATGGTTGCTGATTTGATTGCTCAGGAATCACAGTGCTTTGAATGATAGATGACATTTGGCAGCATAGTGACCTACTCTTCCACAAGCAAAACATTTGAAGGGTAACTTACCTCTGAATCTGCCAGTACCTCGTTGAAGATTTCTGACAAAATTTGATTCTTCTTCTTCTTCTGACACATGACTTGATTCAAGGTACTCTCCTTTGCCTGAAGCCTTGAAGGCAGCTTCTCTCCTATCTGAAGGACCTCCTTTTCTCATTTCATAAGCAGATAGAATTCCATGCAGCTGTGACATGGTGAGAGTTCGTAGATTCTCCTTTTCTTCTATGGCGGTCACTTTAGATTCAAACTTGGTGGACAAGGATCTTAGAACTTTTTCAACCACAATGGCCTCTTTTATTTCTTCACCCAAGTTTTTCATGCAGTTAACAATCTCATCTACCCTAAGGAAATAGTTAGCCACACTTTCATCATTATACATTCTGAGATTCTCATACTGAATCCTGAGGGTTTGAAGTTTAGCACGCTTTACCTGTTCATCTCCTTCGTAGCTCAAGACAATCTTGTCCCATATTTCTTTTGCGGATTTATATTGCATAACCTTTACGAATTCTGATTGAGATAAGCATCCCAACAGAGTATTGAATGCTTTAGCATTTGTTTCATATTTCTTTTTCTCGGCCAGATCTGTAGGAGTAGCTGAAGGAAAAGTGTAGCCTGTCTATATGATATCCCAAACTTTCGTACCAAGAGATTGAAGATAGGCAGTAACTCTTACCTTCCAATAATTGAAGTTTGTCCCATCAAAAATCTGTGGCCTGATTGATGCTTCCCTCTCGTAGTTGCTCATAATGAACGATCTTCCTTCAAGCGATCAAGCTTTTACCAAAGGACCTGCTCTGATACCAATTGTTGGAAATAATACTTAGAGGGGGGGGTGAATCAGTATTATCACATTAATAAAACTTTTTCATTTCCATATTCAGATTCATATATGCTACTGTCACACGGAATTTGTCAAGGGTGCGGACACGACTGACCTTCCTAGAAGTCTAAGACGTTCTAATGACAAACAAGACAAAATGGAGTGATCTTTCTCTAAATACACCTTTTACAACATGAAAACTACAAGTGTTTAGGCTTACCTTATTCCAAAACGCTGTTGTTGAAGTCCGTTCTTGACGATCCGGATGAGCTCCTCCTTCAAGTCAATTCCTGCAACCACAAACAATCAAACAATTACCAAGCACTTGCATTTCATATAATAAAACATATATTCAACATGCAGACCAAGGAACACATGAAATAACTCATTAACACAAGCTATTGAGAAAAATAAACCAGTTTGTATTAATAACGAAACAAAGAAACTCTTACAACCTGGCCTTGGTGTTGTGCAAGTTCCTCCCAGGGTCCATCAAGGGTTTTCCTCTACTTTGACAAAGCTCACCCTCTTCCAAGTAGAATCAAGTAAAGACAATCTCTCCTTACAAAGGCTCTAATGGAAGACCTAAATCCTGCAGCATTTACCCAAAGAAAATGTATAGCTCCAACCTCTTCTCCTTCTGGCTCAATGCCTTTATTTATAGTGCTGTAAAGAGGTTATTCAGGTCCACTATCAATGGGATCATCCCCCTCTTTGGGTGGGATAGCTCCCTTATTGATGGGATAAGTTCCCCCTTAATAGAGATACATGAACCAACTGGAGGCGCATCCATTTCATCAAACCGACCTCTAGAATGTTCTATAAGTAACCACAAGTAACTTTTTCAAGATAAAACTCGCGCATTTTGCCTTTTACAGAGGGACGCACCTGTCCCTTAACATACAGAGCGTCCATGGACGCAGATTTTGTGAACATGGTCAGCGTCCCCGCAGGTAAGGCTAGAGAGAACCTGCGACCCTAGAGATAAACATAGTTTTTACAAGACTTTCTCTCTTCTTTGAGTTTGAGATGGATAACAGAGGCATGAGACTTGCCTAAGAGGGTAGCATGACTGTTGATTTGAGCCATACTAACTGTAAGTAGTCAAGGTGACATTTTTTAGTGTAACAGATTGCCCCCTAAAGTGCGAAGCCTGGAATAGAATAGGGTTTTGTAATTCTAGGAAGGGTGAAGCGCTTTATCATTTCAAGGATTGTCTTGTGGATGGCCTGGTTGGAACCTGCAATTTTCAACACAAAATACATGGATAAGATTATATCATCACTGAGGTAGGCATTCCCATACTCAGATTCAAAACTTTAACTAATGGACTAACTATTCTGATACAGGAATGATCTTGCAGTACATCATTTTAATAGACTTTTGTAGACACAGTATGGATGCAGCCATCTGTTTATGATTAGTCTACATAGATAATGAATACAAAACTCCTCGCAGCCTGGATGGTAGAAACTAGATCCAGGGTCTTCACTTCTACTTCCCGAATTGGTACGATTCTAGCCATGTGATTAAATGATTCGATGTCGAACATGTTAGAAACCACTTGATTACCAGTCGATGATGTAAACTGTTAACAAGCATGAGAGAGACCACCAGTAATGTCAATGGTTCTCAAAGTACCAAGCACAACCCGTGAAATGTGAATAGATGTTTTGATGTCGAACACTTCACGGAATCCTTTGATCGAAAGTCAATGATGTAAACTGACGTCAAAGGCGAGAAACCTGCCATTGATGCATGCAGACTTCAAGGTACTGTCGATTCCTAAGTCATCTTTCTAGATAATGTGTCGATGTCGATAGAAAGCGACCCGTTGCAGGCAAGCCCACAACACGAAATCATTGTTCAAGTTGAAGAAATGTTGCTGTAAGGACTGACTCAGGGATGGTCAAATGGATGACAAGTATTTTGCAGATGAAAGTTTTTGCTTGCAGACCTCTTGAACACATAACGACACGACAGATGGGTTGGTGACGAATAACTCAAAGTTAATCCCCGGAACCCGGTTAAAGACTTTCAAAGTGGTTTGGTCAACTGTGAGGTAAAAGATTTCCCAACCCAGGTGAATGAAAAGTGTCGTGTTCAAGAGCGGTAATAAAGTTTCTTCTGAGACAAAAGGTGACAAACAGGTTCATTCTTCTCTCTTTTCCCCCACCATTTCTGGCAAGTACCTCTTTATTTTTAACAAGCTTGAGGAGGATAACATATGCTTGATTATAAGCTCATCCTTCGGACGAGTCCAACCTAGTTTAAATTCGAACCCTAGGAAGGAGTGGTTCGTTCCTGTTTGTAATTGAACAGGTCCTCTACTGTAAAAGTTTAACGAGCCCAGTATAGGAGAAACTCGGCGTTTTTCAATTTTAGAGAGTCTGAAAAAACTAAAGGAGACTCCACGTTGAACTTTTTCGTATATTTGTGTCCCTCAAGCCCGAAAAAGTATAAAATAATACCTGGGGGAACCGCTTGATCTTGCGACCAAGGAGTACTTTCATAATAGTGTCGTCAACCTGAAAAGTAAAAAGCGATCAAGGACACGTCGTTTTATTTCCTTATCGAGTTTGAAACGACAAAAACCCGGCAATCTTTTCCTGATTTTGCGGTCAGAAAAGAGCTAAAAGGGGACCGTCTTTTAATTCCGTTTTAACGAGTGAAAAAGAAACACTCGGCGATCTTTTCATGTTTTAGGAGTCAGAAAAGGGCTTAAAAGATGACTCTGACATTTTTGTTTGTGAAAAATTACAATTTCCCTCGAAATCCCTTTGTCCTGCACAAAAGCAACACATTACTCATACCTGTTTAAAATAGGCAAAAATACATTCAAAAACATCTTTTCATGGTAAAAAATGAACTAATTCATCCAAAAAACCTATAAAAAGACCTTTTACCATGTCATTTTTACCGTTTCACTGTTGAGGTTGAAAAAGGAGCTTTTGACAAGAAACTTCCCGTGGTCGCTGCGGAAAACCTGACCGTTGGAATCGAACACCGTCTCATCCAGGTATTTTACACATCCTACTCTGCATTTCTATCCGTTTAGAATCAGTTTTTAGGTTTTAGTTTTATTTTTTGGGGGGGTTTTGGTTTTGGAATGCGCCTCTCGGCGGACGCAGGTGCCCTTCGGGTGACCTGCGTCCCCCGAATTTTTCTCATACGGGAAAACGGTCGGAAGACGCAGCCCGCCTTCAGGCCAGCTGCGTCCGGGCGCCCTGTGCTACAAAGCCGGGGTGCGTCCTCCGAGAAACGCGCATTTCAAAACCCCAACTCTCTCAAAAAACCACCAAAAATTCCCAAATCAATTTCTAATTGCTATTTTTGATATGCAGGGCATTAATCATGTTAGACTGGAGAGAAAGAGAGCATGTAGAGGAAGATGAAGCTACAATAAATCATCAACCTTCCCTGGATGCCCTAAGAGCATGCGGATTATACAAATATTGGACCATACCGGGCATGAGGGGCCAGGTAAGATTCTTGGAATGGCTGGTTGAGCGATGGAACGTTCAAGAACAATGCTTTTACATAGGAGGGCACCAGCTCGAGATAGAGCCCTCGGATGTATACTTTCTCACTGGCTTGCCAAACAGAGGTGAGCAACTCAGTCTTGCGGGGACTAGGCCGGGTGGCCAATCCCTTGATAGTCTCCGCGAGGATTGGTGCACACGTGGGGCTCACCATTCGAAAGGCATAGAGATAAAACACATCACTCTACCGGAACTCAAAGTCATAGCGTTCACGGTTACCAAAATTTGCGGCGCGGCCGCTTTACACATTGCTTCCGGATCCCAAATGCGGATGGCAATTGACTGTTACCAAGGCACCATTTTCAACTGGTGTGAAGCTGTGTCGGCTCATATGAAGAGCCAACTGACCAAGGCAAAGAACGGACGACTAAAGACTTTTGGATATGGGCCTATAGTCGTGAGCTTTGCCTTGGAGAGAATTCCAATGCTGATCCCTCAGCAACTCACTGTTGATATCTTGGGTCCTCGGCAGCCAAAGCTGATACGATGGGTTGCGGTGATGGCCCGGCATCCTGACGAGGGCGCGACAGTAGTTCGATTCTCAGATAGTTATTTTGACTGGTTAGAGGGCCAGCTTTTTGTGATACAGGACTTTCCGTATGCCGGAATGGATTTCAGAGGTGATCCGGACATGGTTCTTCCACAGGGAGAACAATGGGATGACAGAGGTACTTTTATTTTCACAAGTTTTCTAGTTATGTATTTTTTGTATTTTTTATATATATCGTCTCAAAATTAATAGTAAAACTTTTTCAAAATGCAGATGTTGGTCCACAGCGTCCAGCCAACCTCCGGCCTTATGATAGACTACATCCAGCTGCACCGGTACCGGCCCCACAGGACGCGGCTGCGGACGTACTAGCTGAGTTGGAGCATGATCTAGAGCGTCTCACGGCAGATATACCTGAGACTACTATGGACGACATTCCTATCAGGCTTCAGCGCTTCGTAGTCGCGGTCCCTGGACCGTTTAGGAGATTTTTGCGTAAGGTAGCCCGCGCAGTGGTGTCGTACAGAGAGCACCACCAGTGATTGACTAGTCACTTTTGTAGTCACATGTGACATTTTTGACTTTTTGTACTATCATTTTGCCGATCATAAGGTGTTTTAAACCTATGATCGAAGACGATGTATATATTTTTTGACACACTTCTATCTATATATATCACTATTACCGGCTTATCTTGTTTAACATATGTGATGAAATGTTTTTAAATTTACTTGCATGATTATTATAAATGTCTGTCCAACACTCGAGAAGCAATTGCATCTGCTAATGTATTCAGGGACCTTGGAATATGTTGATATTCAATGTAATCAAATTCACGTTCCAAGAGACGCACTCTCAAAAACAACCTTAATAACACAGGATTTCTAATGGCATAAACTCTATTAAGCTGTAATACAACAAGTTCAGAATCTAACCTCACTATCAAACGTCGAATTCCAAATGAAATAGATTCGGATAATAATTCAACCACTGCACTGTATTCTGCAATGTTATTCGTTGTTTGACCGAGGCTTACCCCATGCATAGAAACTAACTCGTCAGAGGGCGAATAGATAACCCAAGCTGCGGAAGAGATATTCCGTGTATTACGACAAGCACCATCAGCAAATCCAATGTATGTTTGGAGAGGCGTCGACATCTACAATATCAAGAGTAAAACCAAAATAAGCCAGAATAATGACGAAAAACCACACTCGCTAAGCTAAGCACACTGACTAAACTAACACACTTGCTAGCTAGAAAGGAAATCTAACCTATCTAAAAATTTCTCCATACCCATCATTTTAAGCATAATACCTCTTTAGGTAAAGTCCATTTCTGGGTTTACCCAAAGAGTCCCCATCAAAATCAACTAACTCATAAGCCCCTTTTGCTAGCTTTCGCTTTACAATGTAGGGCCCATGCCACATGGGAACGAATTTTCCGGCACCTAGCTTATCGTTAGCTTGATCATATAATAGTACTAGGTCTCCTTCCGAAAAACTTCGAGGGGTTACATTTTTATCGTACTGAGCTTTCATTCGTTTCGCGTGAGTCTCGATAGCTAAAGTAGCGTCACGTCGAGTCTCATCTAATTTAGCCAAGTATAATAACCGTTTCTCCTCTTCGGAAGTAGCTGGAAGTAATTCGACAGCCATTTGAAGTGATGGGATTTCGCATTCAATAGGTAACACAGCTTCTAAGCCATAAACTAGCTGGAAAGGGGTGAAACCTGTTGAATTTTTCACTGAAGTTCGATATGCCCATAGCGCCGAAAATAACATGTTATGCCAATTCGTTCGATGGATACCAATGATCCGTCGAATCATGATGACTAGAACTTTGTTGATTGACTCAACCAAACCGTTGGCTTGCGGATAATAAGGAGTAGAGCTATCGTGGCGCAAACCAAGCTGGCTTGTAAGCTCAGTCATCATGACGTTTCGAAAATGGCTCCCATGGTCAGTAATGATTGCTTGTGGGACACCAAACCTAGTTATGATATGATTGAATACGAAAACTGCAGCTGTCTTGCCGCTTGCGTCGAATGTAGGCATCGCCTCGGCCCATTTTGTAAAATAATCAACCGCGAGGATGATATACGCATGCCCCCCGGCCGAGTGAGGGTTACAAGTAATAAAGTCAATGCCCCATTTGGCGAATGGACCAGCGGCAATTATAGGGTGGAGAGGAGCAGGTGGAGCGCGCATCTTTCGATCAAACACTTGACAGTTGTGGCATGTTCTGACAGCAAGGATACAATCTTTAAACATAGACGGCCAGAAATAGCCAGCGCGCAACACCTTCTGAGCTGTGGCATACCCAGACATATGACCGCCACATGCTCCAGAGTGACAATCATTCAAAACTCTCTCAGCCTCTTCGTGAGTTAAACAACGTCGAAAAACTAAGTCTGCCCCCCGGCGATAAAGTGTATCTCCAATAATTCTGTATTGCTGGGATCGAAACCGAATTTTTCGACGGTCTTCCTTGGAAGCTTCAGGCCGAAAGGTTTGGGTTTGGAGATAGATGATTATATCCCCATACCACGGATCTAAAGTGCTAATAAGAAACAAAGATTCGTCCGCAATGGACTCCTCTGCCACAGTCTCTGTGTCAGCACTCGGGAAATCACACATCAATTCCGCAAAAACTAAAGATTTCTTAGACTTGGACTTCTCGAACTCCAAGTCGAACTCTTGCAGGATAACAATCCATTTAGAGTACTTGCCCCCTAGCAGTTGTTTTGTCAAAATATAAATCATAGGGTTGCAATCCGAAATAACTGTAGTCTTGCGGAGAAGAATGTAGTGACGAAAACGCTGGACAGCTTGAACGGCTGCCAGGGCCAATTTCTCCACATGCGAATATTTTAACTCAGTGGGATTTAAGGTTCTACTAAGATAATATATCACATGCTCTGCTTTGAATTCATCTTCTTGAACTAACACCATTCCAATGGTGGAATGCGAAGCTGCGAGGTATAAGAAGTAGTCCTGGTTGTAGTTGGGAGGATGCAATAACGGTGCATGGGTCAACGCGTGTTTCAGTGCATCAAAAGATTGTTGGGCAATCTCGTCCCAAAAGAATTGTGCGTTCTGTTTCAACAACCGTGTAAAACCTTTAGTGACCTCGGCGTAGTTTGGGATGAATCGGCGTAAAAAGTTCGCTTTCCCTTGCAAACTTTGGAGTTGGCGCAAACTCGAAGGAGGAGGCAATTTGATGATAGCCTCGACTTTCGAGGGATCGACGCGAATGCCGGCTTTTGAAACAACAAATCCCAGCAATCGACCTGTTTCTATACAGAAAACACACTTGTGGGGATTCAACCGAATCCGATAATGCCTACACCTCATAAAGATTGCTCGTAGGTGGACAAGGTGATCAGCTCGATGTAAAGAATGAGCAGGCAAATCATCGAGATAGGGTTGCACAATGTGCTTGATGTCATGAAATGCATAAGACATTGCCCGTTGAAAAGTAGCGCCGGCGTTCTTAAGTCCAAAAGGTAACTTGCAATAAGCAAATGTCCCCCATGGACAAATGAATGCCGTTTTTGGTTGGTCGGCAGGTAGAATATTGATTTGATTATAGCCTGAGAAACCATCCATGAAGGAAAACATCTCACTTCCGGCACAATCATCAATTATTTGATCGATATAAGGCGTAGGATAGTTGTCTTTTGGACAAGCTCGATTGATATCCCTATAGTCGATACAGATTCTTATTGTTCCTTGTTTTTTATTGACGGGAACAATATTCGATACCCAATCCGTTAACGGGATTGGATAAATGAAACCTGCTTTCAACAGCTTTTCGACTTCTGCTTTAATCGCAGCCGCTTTTCGAGGGTGAATCTGACGCAACCGTTGCCGAATGGGTTTAGCATCCGGGTAGGTTTTGATTTCATGAACAACAATGGCAGGATCAATTCCCGGCATTTCCTCGTAAGACCAGGCAAACACGTCGCGGAATTCTTGGAATAGGGCCTTGTAAGTTTGGATTTCTTCTTCAGTACATGCGGCACCTATATGAATGTTCTCCTCGATTCCGGGCTTCACTGAAATATCAATGGGAATAGTACGAGAAATATTCCCTAAATTCAGCTCTGAATCAGAATGTTTCGTTGGATCCTGAGCGTCTTTGACATATTCAGCGGTAAAGATAGATGAAAAATCATTTTCAAATGCATCGCCCTTAGGTAAAAACGAAGATCTGTGATGGAGATCTTCCCATGGTAGATCATCTACACTTAGGATTTCGCGAAGTTGTTCGTCAGATGACACTTCTTCGGGAAACGTTATCCGTTCTAAGGGTGAGGTGAAAAGTGACTCTTCACTGACCACATTCATTTGGTTGGTTTCGGTTGAATGAAAATCGGTAAAAGACATAAGAGCTTCATAAGCAATCTCATACGGACTCAACGGCATAACATCACCGAGTGAGTCTAGCTCAGAGTCAGATGGAACATACCAAGGATCATCATAAATAATGTTTTCTGACGTGATCATATGAATTGTTGCAAACGAAGGGTCTGCATTGAGTGGAGGGAGAGGAAAAGTTCCCAGTAAACCGGAATCCTTAACTAAACCTACACCAATGTCCCTATAAGGGATTGTCGTTTTACCAACATGCTGGATAGTTTCTGAAGAGGTTGGGTCGGATGAAAAGTATGTCAGCTGATCAATAGTCACGATCTTACCGTTATGTGGAAACTTAATGACTCTGAAGACCGATGAAACGACCGCTGTCATAGCATATGACCAACTTCGACCCAAAAGAAGGTTGTAGTCTAGAGGGGCATCAACCACTTCCACATCCAGACTAACGGTTTTACCTTCGACCCCTATAGGCAATTCTTGTAGAATACCAAACGGACGGAACCCACGGCCATCAAAGGCCTTAAGGATGGTGGGGGATTGGTTCAACGAAGGAGAACCAAGCGATCTCCAACATTGAATCGACATAATACACGTAGAAGCTCCCTCATCAATCACAGTCCGATGAATAGGCCTGTTTTTGACTATCACTGGGATTTGGAAAGCCATTTGATGGGGGAGACGCGGTGTACTATTTTCTAGATCAAAGATCATTAGGTTCGGGTCCTGAACATCGACAGCTCCGATAGCCGACAAAAGCAATTTTCGTTGCGCTGGACATGATTGCAGCACTTCGAGTGCCGACATTGCTGAAGGTGAAACAGCTAAGTCTTCAACAATGTTGTAATTCTGGGCTGCTCTCGCATGTGGATTGAAAGCAGACCTTCGAAGTACACCCTTGGCGGGCGGCTTAATCACTAAGTCTGGGTTAGGTTTTTCGATCTGTAGTGGATCGGAACCAGGAGCTGAGGTTGATGGGTTAGAGTGAGAAGATTCTGCTTCCTTACCATCAACAGGAGCCTTACTACCATAATCTTGCGATCGAGTCGCAATCCTGACATGAGACATCATCAAAATGGGTTCTTCACTGGCATTCGAAGAAGAACCTATCATCTTATTCTCCTGCTCTGGAAATGGATTTTTTAACACAGCAGGAGTGGGAGAACCTTTGACTATTTTCACTACCTCGGCCCGATGAGGGCAGTCTCTCGTAAAATGATCTTCTTCACAAATGAGACAAGGATATCGAGGTTTGCATTTTTCGTCATTGGTTTCCGACTTTTCCGTTTTCTCCTTTGGAGCCTTGTCTGCTTTAGCCTTCTTCTTTCCTTTCTTCTTTCCACCGTTTTTTGATTTGGCCGTAGATGACTCTACAGCGTGAATGTCGGCGGTAAGTTCAGGAGGAGAAGACTCTCCTGTCGGAGAATCAGGCAAAGTGATAATTGGAGTATTGGAGGCCTTGGAAGACTTCTTCTTACTCTTCGTAGTCACGATACCAATCATACCATCAGCGGCATGAGATCCCGAAGGAGCAGCAGCGATTTGGTTTGACTTTGGAAGATCCGGAATTTTCTCGTGTAACGTACCCGACTGAGTGTAAACTAAGTCAAGGTATTGTGCCTGAGCAATGACTTGCTCCTCAGTAACTACTCCGGCCTTAGCTACATCTTCAGTAATTCTTGGTAATAATGATTTGACAAACCATTCAGCTAAGATTTGGTCCGGGATAAAAACTTTCACTAATCTTCTTCGACGTCTCCACTCATGGATGTGATCAGAAATGTACGTGGACGTCGATTGTTTTAGCGAAGTTAATAATTCTGTACCATTATCGTATCTGACTGGTAACTGAAAATGAGTTAAGAACGAGGTAGCTAACTGGCTAAAGTTGTAAAAAGAGGCCCGTGGTAACTCAATGTACCACTTGGCTGCGAGACCAATGAGTGTACGCTGGAAAAGACGTAAGCGGATGGAATCATCTGAGATGGAATTTGATGCACACCAGAGGTGGTAAGTCATCACGTGATTAGACGGATCCTCTCCAGACTTACCTTCGAACTTGGGTATATCGCTGGGCAACTTATTTGGCATTGGCGGCCAGAACTGAAGATATTGAATTGGATCGTTCGTTAGGCGCGTCAAGTCGGGTAAATCTAAAGTCGCAATAAACGGTAACTGCCGGTTAGGATCTCTAAAACTCTGAGTCACAATACCAGCCCCAGGAGGAGGATATCCAGGATAACTAGGAACAGGAGTCGCATTTGGGATATTATATCCTCCTGGAAAACCAGGATTAACCGGACCGTACTGGGGTTGCTGAGGTGGTTGATAAGTGTACCCAGGATACGGTTGATACTGGTAAACCGGTTGTTGGGCAGCTTGCCCAGGTTGATACTGTCCCTGGTACGGAGGTTGAACAAATTGAGGTTGAGTAGTAACAACCGTACTTGTACCAGGTTGGCCTGCAGGCATCTGGACTGTGGTTTGAACCGTGGGTCCAGACAACGGTACAGATGTCTGAGGAGTGGTTACAGGGACAGTAGAAACCGGAGCTGCCGATACTCCAGAAGTAAGCATGGTAGATGAAGCGGTAGTTGCTGCAGCCGTGTGAGGTGGAGTACCAGGTGCAATTGGCGGTTGAGTAACTATGGAAGTTACAGGGGTCTGAACACTTGACTGGACAGGTTGCGGTTGCTGGGGTGGACCAGGAACTGCAGGTTGTCCTGCTTGAGGTACCGACTGTATACTTGGTTGCGACATCTGTTGACCCTGTGACGGATCCCATGTTAACATTCCAGGGTATTGACTCGTAACAGGTTGAGGATACTGAGATCCATAGCCGTATTGAGGATAGGGTTGATAACTGTAAGGTGCAGTCCCATATGATTGCCCTTGAGGTGGTTGATAACCTTGACCAGGGTATTGACCCGTAGGTTGATAACCTTGAGGTAAATACGAGTACTGGGGTTGACCTTGACCTTGGGGTTGGTATCCTTGAGGTTGATACCCTTGGGGTTGATACCCTTGGGGTTGCCATCCTTGAGGTTGATATTGATACTGAGGTTGACTTTGGGGTACATATTGAGGCTGGGGTTGATACCCTTGAGGTTGCCCCCCAGTCACGAATGAAGTACCTTGAGGTTGCCCCCCAGGCATTAACGAAGGTTGCCCCCCAGGCGGTAATTGGCCACCTTGAGGTTGGTTAATGGGAGTTGAACCTGACATCATATAAACGTCACCTATACTCAATGGTACATTACCACTGTTTCCAACTAATAACCCATGATCAATGGGTTGAGGAGATGCTCCCGCAAAGGTACCAGAAAGTGATTGATACCCAGTAGGAACAGAAGGACCGCCATGTAAAAATGATTCAGGACTTTGTGAAAACACAGATGACTGACCAGACATATTTACAGGAGAATGAATTCCTCTAGGTGGAATAGGAGTACGAGGTGTAGAAAAACCTACTGAGTTGTCTAAAAAATTGGTTAATGCAAGGTACCAAGATTCACTTCTAGGAGGACTGTAAAAGATGGATTCACGCTCCCTTAGATCAAGGGTAATTAGATCTTCAGAATCAGAAACGCCTATTTCTTCCTCTGGAACAAGTTCTTCTATAGAAATTAATCCAACAGGAAGATTTTCGGTGATAATTCTTTCTATTCTTGGTGAATCAGGAACACTAGGAGTTGGAGTAACAGGTTCGGAAATTTCAGGTTCTTCGCCTGTTTCACTGGCAGATGAAAAACTACCAGCAAGCTCGGAAACTGTAACAGCTTCGGGATTGTAACCTGTTTCTAAACTTTGGTAATCTGGATGGACTACCAAGGAAAATTCTCCTTCTTCAGGTGATCCTACTCTACTGCCACTAGGAGGAGTTACAAGGACCTTTAACCCTTCTAAATTACCTGGGTCGTCTCGAGGAGGGGATCCCCTAAGTCTACGGGATCTTCTCAACAATTCGGCCACAGAAACAACTTCAGGAGACTGGCCCGCAATTCGACGGGACCTTCTCGGTAATTCCGCCACAATTAAAGATTTTTAACTACAACACACGAAAACAAAGTAAAAATTTCAAATCAAACCACCTAAAGTCTTCTAAAGAAGCAAACAAATTTGAAGCACACGCCTAAATAATCTAGAGCGTCAAACCACACACAAACAGTAGTCTTCCGGACCAAAAGCGCTAGTTGGTGATTAGGCCCAACCTCGCAGGATTCAGTACAGAAATGGCGGGTGGAACAGTTACCCCGGCAACCTGCTTAATGAATAGACTGGACCAAGTTCCTCCACTTTAACCGTCTCGAAGTGAAGCGAACCCCCCATAAAATCCAAGTGAGTATAACCGACGTCTGCTCCAGGTACAGTGGGACCTTCCCTCCACCGTCACCTTGGGTAGAATCCTAGATATTATGGCTACTAAGGTTACCAATCACAACAATTACACCTGGGGGAACAGTCTAAACTCCGACAGCACGCAAGGGCAGAGTAGCAAGCTCCAATCCCCTTACCGGCTCCTTGACAACAATCCAAGGTTTACCGATAAGTGACCCCTGGCTCCTCGACAATGGTTAATCCGAGGTTTACCGTTTGTAATACGTACTGCCTGGCGTCGTTCCCAACGAGGGAGGAATGATCCCCTCACTGGTTCGGACACGAGCTCGTGCTTCTCCTTTAAGAGGAGCTTTCCCAGAATGTAACTGAAACAATTGGATTTGTTCTACTCAAGATAGACTATCTGTTTGGTTTTGTAGTCTTGGAGAGTTAAGTACTCACCTACTCCAAGACCCTAGCCTAAGCTATGTTGGTGTTTCAGAGCCCTAGAAAAATAAAGATTTCTAGATTGATTTTAATTTAAGCGTTACTTTTAAGGTTGTTTCTTAAGTCAAAAGGTGATGGAAGTGAAACCAGTGGTGTGTTGACTCGACTCGAAACCACTACAAAATGCATCTAGAATGATTTGTCCACTACTTTACTTTTTCGATGAATTGCTTAACTAAAAAGTTGAGAGAATGCAATCTTTATAAAAGCAACTTCTTAATTGAAGACAATCAAAGAAACAATTCGTTTTTCTTTTCCAAGCATAAAAACATAACCTCTCTTTACATGCACGAAAAAAACTCTTTTCTTCTTTCAAAAACAAAAAGCTACTTGAAACAAGACTTTTTAAAGAAGATGTTTTTGTATTTTTCTTTTATTAAAGCAAATAAATCTAATATAACCAAAAAATCAATCTTAACAACTCTTAAAATCTATGAAAATGCACTCATAAGCAAACTAAAGGCAAATTTACTCTAAGCAATCTTAACGAGGCCAAAACTAACAATGATTATTTCTAAGGTGTTTTACTTGATCACAATCAAATCAAGGACTAGCTTATTGCAGAACCAAAAACTAGTCAAAACAAAATTCTAATCTTTTTGTTCTTTTTGTAAAATGGAAATCAGTACTTTATAAACAAGCAAATCGAAATTTGACCCAAAACAACTCAAATGGCAAGTTGCTCACACAAGGAGACTTTACGACAGGCTCGACTTCTAAGAAGGTTGACTAACCAGAGAGATCTAAGGCTGGACAACTTTCTACTATCAAAGTCACTACAAAGCCTATCTAAAAATCAAACCCTAGGTCTAAACTTCGTTGAAAACCACTAAAACACTCAAAGCTCACAAAACAAGTTCAGGTGAAAATTCTTGACAGGGTACTAAAGGATCTGGGCAGAAAACACTAAGGAAAATCAAAATCTAAAAGCAATTTAAAGCAAAAATGGAATTTTCTTAAGTTTTACAGGAAGACGCAGGCAACCCGTTGTCACAGGTGCGGCCCCGCTCTGTGCAAACGGCAACAGCGCGTCCAAAGACGCACTGTGCAGTACTCAGAGGGTGCGTCCTTCTGGAAAAATGAAGAAAAACCAAATCTAACTAAATCTAAAGCTAAGCCACCCAAATACTAATTCTCACAGTCAAAAACCAGAAAATAAAAATGATTTTCTCAAAGCAAAGTTCATATAAAGGAAAAGACTCTCTCATTAATGGATTCCCCAGCGGAGTCGCCAATTTGTCACACGGAATTTGTCAAGGGTGCGGACACGACTGACCTTCCTAGAAGTCTAAGACGTTCTAATGACAAACAAGACAAAATGGAGTGATCTTTCTCTAAATACACCTTTTACAACATGAAAACTACAAGTGTTTAGGCTTACCTTATTCCAAAACGCTGTTGTTGAAGTCCGTTCTTGACGATCCGGATGAGCTCCTCCTTCAAGTCAATTCCTGCAACCACAAACAATCAAACAATTACCAAGCACTTGCATTTCATATAATAAAACATATATTCAACATGCAGACCAAGGAACACATGAAATAACTCATTAACACAAGCTATTGAGAAAAATAAACCAGTTTGTATTAATAACGAAACAAAGAAACTCTTACAACCTGGCCTTGGTGTTGTGCAAGTTCCTCCCAGGGTCCATCAAGGGTTTTCCTCTACTTTGACAAAGCTCACCCTCTTCCAAGTAGAATCAAGTAAAGACAATCTCTCCTTACAAAGGCTCTAATGGAAGACCTAAATCCTGCAGCATTTACCCAAAGAAAATGTATAGCTCCAACCTCTTCTCCTTCTGGCTCAATGCCTTTATTTATAGTGCTGTAAAGAGGTTATTCAGGTCCACTATCAATGGGATCATCCCCCTCTTTGGGTGGGATAGCTCCCTTATTGATGGGATAAGTTCCCCCTTAATAGAGATACATGAACCAACTGGAGGCGCATCCATTTCATCAAACCGACCTCTAGAATGTTCTAGAAGTAACCACAAGTAACTTTTTCAAGATAAAACTCGCGCATTTTGCCTTTTACAGAGGGACACACCTGTCCCTTAACATACAGAGCGTCCATGGACGCAGATTTTGTGAACATGGTCAGCGTCCCCGCAGGTAAGGCTAGAGAGAACCTGCGACCCCAGAGATAAACATAGTTTTTACAAGACTTTCTCTCTTCTTTGAGTTTGAGATGGATAACAGAGGCATGAGACTTGCCTAAGAGGGTAGCATGACTGTTGATTTAAGCCATACTAACTGTAAGTAGTCAAGGTGACATTTTTTAGTGTAACAGCTACTTCCACAACTTCTTATGATTCAGTTAGTTGATCCTTAATGAGTGCATTAGAACATTACCAATCATATTAACAGTAAACTGGTGCAGTAAAATAGAACAGATCATCACACATAAGTCACACACATGAACACCATGATATAAGGTGGAAAACCAATGTGGGAGAAAACCACCTGCTGCAAGTCATCTCAATCTTCTTCTTAATAAGAAAATCCTTTTACAATATTAGTACTGGTGCAGTCTTACACCAGTACGGGAGCTACAACCCCCTTTTCTCTTGTACTAGCCTAGATACTAGTACGTAGGTGCCAGCCTACAATCTTCTCTCCTCCAGGTACCACGTTTCATACATTTTCAGACTGGATATACCTGAAGCACAATACATAATCTGAAAGGCCACGTTTCATCCAATTTTCATATTGGACCCTTTAATATCATTGAAGCACATAATTCTTTTGAATCACCCAATCACCAGATCAATACACTTTACAAGGATAGTATGTATGATCGCAATCAGATCTAGTTACCCAAGCATCAGATCCATATACATGACAGTTATCACCCAATTTAGTCAACAGAGGCTGATATTAAGACCCAAACAGAGGATTTACATACTGTTGCACACCTGGAGGCTAAACAAGAAAAAACTTAATATTGTGCACTTAGAACCCTTTAGTAAATAGCAGAAGCGGCTAGAGCATATATAAGAAATGATTGCAGCTTTGTTAAAAAGAACCTGTGGGTGACCGCTCCCACATCACCTCCTGAATAGCGATTCTCCACACCCGAAGAGACTTCTATCTTTTGCGTGTCTGCGGCTGCACAATTTCCTTAAGATCTTCAATTCATAATCGATACTTTGCCACCGGATCCCCTTTCTCTTTATATAATCACGCATTTGATAAAACCATGAATCGAAACCATAGGATCCGAAAACCTGAGGCGCAACTGTTTTGACCAATTCTCTTAAGAGAAGGCTTAAGCGGGAAAACTATGATAGCGGTCCAAAACCACAAAAGGCGGGCTTTTAACTTAATGCATCCAAACTCATAATATATCGGGTCCAATCCTTATTGCTATCGGCGCCTGCCCATCTCATGGTTTATTCCTGATGTCTGATCCGATGGATCGGATGCGACATGCCCCATTAACCAGCATTTATTTATATATCGGGTCCGCTCCTCATCGCTATCAATACATGCCCGGCGTCTGATCCAATGGATCAGATGCGATATGCCTCATTAACCAGCCTTTATTTATATATCGGGTCCGCTCCTTTCATCACTATCGGCGATTTGAAGTGGGAGGCTATTATAAGATGGGCGAACACTGCGGATGCGATATAATATGAAATGCTTTTAATTCCTTTGTTGGGTTCGACCCCTCTTATCGCAATCGGAGGATTGGGGTGGGTGACCCTTTATGTATTCCGATATACTGTGGACGTGATATTTTTATAAACCATGTTTTGATGCTTTCATCAGGTCCGCTCGCAATCGGAGGTTTCAACGAAGTCACTTAGCCAGACCCCCGACGCGCATGGATGCGATATTAATATAAACCAATTTTTAATGCCACCATCGGGTCCGTTGCGATATGCCATCGGGTCCATATATGCCGAAACATATTTAACTTGTGTTGTTTCCGCCAAAAAGGAAAAAGGCCTTTGATTATTGTAAAAGCATATATATATGGGTTTTACGCACCCAACCAACTCCGGATAATATAAATGCATGCATATATGGGTTTTAGGTGCCCAAATACCTCCGATAACATTAATACATGCATATATGGCCTTTCTTCTCTAATACATGAGTATATGGCCTTTCTTCTCTCCTCTTGGCTCTTCTTGTCCCCATCATGGTGTATATAAGATAAATGACCATCTAAGAGAGGGTTGCCATCAAGTTCAACATATGTTAATAATGCCATAATGCCAACAATCTCCCCCTTTGGACTTGATGGCAACAACACCATCCAAAAAGCACTCTCCCCCTTTGACATCAAGGGCAAAGGGCGGATATCTGCTTCTCCTAACTATTTCTCCCCCTGAGAGCTTGCTCCTCCTGATTTTTCCCCTCTGACTTTAGGACAGAAAGTCGAGCTATTCTGGCTATATATAAAATAGGAATCGCGCTATACTGCCTACATATAATATAATTCAGCATCTTTATTGCCATGGATAGATACAGTTCATTTACCCAACATGTTCCTCCTTCTGTAATATGATAATGCCAACAATGAATTATGCTCCCCCTGAACCTTGTACGCGTATTCCCCATCAGAACCTCGTGTACAAGCACCAATCTGAGAATTAACAGTAGGATGATGCGTCGACAACCCCTAGCTTCTGCCTGAGGTATTCAAAAGTCTCCCTGGGCAATGGTTTGGTAAATATATCAGCCACTTGTGCCTTAGAGGAAATGTATTCCAACTTGACCTTTTGTTCAAGTACTTGTTCTCTGAGAAAATGATACTTGATCGGTATGTGCTTGGTTTTTGAATGCATGACTGGGTTCTTTGAAATGTTGATTGCACTTGTATTATCACATAAGATGGGGATAGGTGGAGTACAAGTGATTTGGAAATCCTGTAAAGCCTGCATCATCCAAAGAAGTTGGGTGCAACAAGATGCAGCAGCCACATATTCTGCTTCAGCTGTAGATAAAGCAATTGAACTTTGTTTCTTGCTGAACCAAGATACTAATCTGGAACCCATAAAGAAAGCACCACCACTTGTGCTTTTCCTATCATCCACACTTCCAGCCCAATCTGCATCTGTGTAAGCATGAAGTGTGAGATCTGTATCTCTAGGATACCATAAGCCAAAGTTTTGAGTTCCTTGAAGATATTGGAAGATTCTCTTTACTGCCTGAACATGAGTTTCCTTTGGGTTTGCCTGAAATCTTCCAACTATTCCAACTGCATGCATGATGTCTGGTTGGGTACCTGTCAAATAAAGTAGACTTCCAATCATAGATCTGTATGTTGGTTGATGAACTGTAGCCGATTCATCATTCGCACTAAGACTGCATCCTGTAACCATGGGAGTACATACTGGTTTTGAATCTTCCATTCCATACTTCTTCAAAATCTGCTTGAGGTACTCGGTTTGAGACAAGAAGATACCGTCTTTATTTTGTTGGATTTGTAATCCAAGAAAGTATGTCAGTTCACCTAGCAGGGACATTTCGAATTGTTTCTGCATTACCGAGGCAAAGTTTTGACTCATAGTTTCTTCATTGCTGTCAAAAATAATATCATCTACATACACAACAAGTATTAGCAACTTGTCATTTTCAACTTTTATATAAAGATTGCTATCTGCTGATCCTTTTGAAAAACCTTGTTGATGAAGAAATTTGTCCAAACGGTAGTACCAAGCCCTTGGAGCTTATTTAAGACCATAGAGATCCTTTTTCAGTCTACATACAAGGTTTGGATCATTCCCAAGAATGAACCCGTCTGGCTGCTCAATGTATACTTCTTCTTCTAAATCTCCATTCAGAAAAGCTGATTTCACATCCATTTGAAATACTTTGAATTTTTGAAAGCTTGAGAGAGCAAGGAACATTCAGATAGCTTCAAGTCTAGCAACAGGAGCAAAAGTTTCTTCAAAGTCTATTCCTTCTTGCTGAGCATATCCCTTACAAACCAGTCTTGCCTTGTTTCTAACTACTTCCCCATTTTCATTCAACTTATTTTTTAAGATCCATTTTGTCCCTATGACATTCTTATCTTTTGGTCTAGGAACTAATTCCCAAGTGTTGTTTTTTTCGATCTGCTCAAGTTCTTCATCCATAGCCTTGACCCAACATTCATCTCTGCATGCTTCTTTTACATTTTGTGGCTCAGTGGAGGAGAGCAATGCCAAGTAGCTTGAGGCTTCTGCTATTGTTCTTCTTGTTTGTACACCTGCCTCTTTTTGCCCCAAAATCTGAGATTCTAGATGATTCTTTTGAACATGCCTGGATGGAGTCTTTTCTTCTATCCTTATCTGTTCCTCTGGAGCCTCTTGAGGTTCTTCTTCTTCATTATCAATCTGATTTGAAGGGTAGTCTTCATCCTCTTTGATATCTTCATGATTTACTTGCCTAGGAATGTATCCTTTTTCATCAACCACTACATCAATGTTGTCAACAATTCTTCCAAGTCTTTTATTGTAACACTTATATGCTTTGCTATAAGGAGAATAACCAAGGAGAATGCCTTCATCTACTCTAGGCTCAAGTTTGCCAAGCTGTTCATCAATATTCTTAATATATCATTTGCTTCCAAAAATTTTAAAATGCTTTACCGAAGGAGTCTTACCATACCAGAGCTCATGAGGAGTTTGAGTGTTGTTTACTCGGACATTTGTTTTGTTGAGAATAACAACTGCCGCATATGCAGCTTCACCCCAGAAGGTTGCAGGAGTTCCAGATTCATCAAGCATGGAACGGGCCATTTGTTGGACTGTTCTGTTCATCCTTTCCAACACTCCATTTTGCTGAGGAGTCCTTGCTGTAGAGAATTCCCTTTTTATTCCATGCTCTTCACAGAAATCGAAAAATTCATTTGAGGTAAATTCCCCACCTCTGTCAGACCTGAGACACTTAATTTTGTGATCTGATTCATTTTTGACCAAGGCTTTGAAGCATTTGAATTTTTCAAATGCTTCGTCTTTGTGTTTCATAAGTCCTAACCAAACAAACCTGGAGAAGTCGTCAATGAATAATATAAGGTATTCCTGTCCTCGAGGTGTCCTTGTCCTAAATGGACCACATACATCTGTATGAATAAGTTTGAGAGGTTTGCTAGCTGATCCTTCCTTCTCAGGGAAGTTAGTCCTGGTTTGTTTACCAAACTGACATGATTTGCATATTGTATTCTCTGGAATTTTGATATCTGGAAGATCACGAACTGCCTGATACTTGCATGCTTTCCTTATTTGTGAAAAACTTAGATGCCCCAACCTCCGGTGCCATAACTAGTGCTCATCATCCTTGCTCATATAGCATTGTTGTTGTCCTTCTTCAAATATGTATAGATTGTTTGGAGTTCTTGTATAGATTGTTTGGAGTTCTTTTGCCTTTGATCACTGTTTCACCTGTATCAAGATCACGAACACAACATCCATTTGATCTAAATATTACCTCGGTTCCTTGATTGCACATCTGACTGAAACTTAGAAGATTATGTTTCAATCCATCAACGTACAAAACATTTCCTGCTTTGACCTTTTCTTTCAATTGAGCAATACCTTTTCCTTTTATGGCAGCAGGAGTATCATTCCCAAATGAAACTTTCTTTCCTTTTTCTAAAGAAGTGTATGATTCAAGTTTTTCTTTATCACCTGTCATATACTTCGAACATCCGTTGTCGATGTACCATTGATTTTCCTGTCCTTCTGCATAAAATGCTATCCCACATCTTTCTGGTCGAGGTTCCTTTATTCTCCATGTTCTGGTGCTTGAATCTTGTTCCTTTGTTTGCCGAAACCTACTCCTGCATTCAGAGTCTTCATGACCAAAGTTATTACAGATAGAGCATTCGATTTCATTTTCAAGAGCCGAGAAGTTGTTATAGGTCCTTTTTGTAATCCAAGTCATACTTCTTTGCTTTTGAGCTTCTCTAGTGATGATTGTTTTGTAGGCAACACATTGAGCTGCTTTGTGACCGAAGTTATGGAAAGAGAAACATTGGCCATTGAAGAAACTTCTGCGATTATCAAATTTACCAGTCATATGATTGTGATTTCTATTTTCATCCATTCTTGAGGTAAATTGAGAGGATCTTGGCTTATTGTAGCTTTTTTTCGTCCTTAAGGTGAATCGTCCCTGATTTGTCTGGTAGTGTTTGTTTATTCTTGATGAAATTTGTCCCTATTTTACCTGGTGCTCTCTGTTTGGCTTTTTCTCATATCTTCTTGCAACATCGAGATAACTCTTCGAGGTGGATGCTTGAGATGTTTCTCCATTATACCCCAAACCTGTCTTAATTAGAGGAGAGCGTTGTACATTGATGATCTCATCCAGAGTTTCAGATCCTTTAACAAATTTAAGATTGAGAGCCTTTGTTTTCTCAATTTCTTTTCGAAACCCAACAATTTCACATTCTAACTTTTCAAGATATTGTTCCTTTTCATCAAGTTGGATTTGCAGAGTCTCAATGATCAAATTCTTTTCTTCTAAGCATGTCTTGAGTCTAGACATCTCCTCATAATAGCTATCTATATCTAGAGCATCCATGTAATCATCATCTTCAAAAGCCATTAAAAGTTTATAGGGATTACCTCGTTCATCTTCATCGCTATTTGATAGACCATCACTGTCTTCATGGGTGTAATAGCTCTTCTTATTCGCATTCTGTTTCTTGTTCCATCTAACAGGTTCCTTTCCCTTGTCAATCTTATCCTTATGAGGACATTTGGCAGCATAGTGACCTACTCTTCCACAAGCAAAACATTTGAAGGGTAACTTACCTCTGAATATTCCAGTACCTCGTTGAAGATTTCTGATAAAATTTGATTCTTCTTCTTCTTCTGACACATGACTTGATTCAAGGTACTCTCCTTTGCCTGAAGCCTTGAGGGCAGCTTCTCTCCTATCTGAAGGACCTCCTTTTCTCATTTCATAAGCATTTAGAATTCCATGCAGCTGTGACATGGTGAGAGTTCGTAGATTCTCCTTTTCTTCTATGGCGGACACTTTAGATTCAAACTTGGTGGACAAGGATCTTAGAACTTTTTCAACCACAATGGCCTCTTTTATTTCTTCACCCAAGTTTTTCATGCAGTTAACAATCTCATCTACCCTAAGGAAATAGTTAGCCACACTTTCATCATTATACATTCTGAGATTCTCATACTGAATCCTAAGGGTTTGAAGTTTAGCACGCTTTACCTGTTCATCTCCTTCGTAGCTCAAGACAATCTTGTCCCATATTTCTTTTGCAGATTTATATTGCATAACCTTTACGAATTCTGATTGAGATAAGCATCCCAACAGAGTATTGAATGCTTTAGCATTTGTTTCATATTTCTTTTTCTCGGCCGGATCTGTAGGAGTAGCTGAAGGAAAAGTGTAGCCTGTCTCTATGATATCCCAAACTTTCGTACCAAGAGATTGAAGATAGGCAGTAACTCTTACCTTCCAATAATTGAAGTTTGTCCCATCAAAAATCTGTGGCCTGATTGATGCTTCCCTCTCGTAGTTGCTCATAATGAACGATCTTCCTTCAAGCGATCAAGCTTTTACCAAAGGACCTGCTCTGATACCAATTGTTGGAAATAATACTAAGGGGGGGGGTGAATCAGTATTATCACATTAATAAAAAAATTTCATTTCCATATTCAGATTCATATATGCTACCTCCACAACTTCTTATGATTCAGTTAGTTGATCCTTAATGAGTGCATTAGAACATTATCAACCATATTAACAGTAAACTGGTGCAGTAAAATAGAACAGATCATCACACATAAGTCACACACATGAACACCATGATATAAGGTGGAAACCCAATGTGGGAGAAAACCACCTACTGCAAGTCATCTCAATCTTCTTCTTAATAAGAAAATCCTTTTACAATATTAGTACTGGTGCAGTCTTATACCAGTACGGGAGCTACAACCCCCTTTGCTCTTGTACTAGCTTAGATACTAGTACGTAGGCGCCAGCCTAAAATCTTCTCTCCTCGATGTACCACGTTTCATACATTTTCAGACTGGATATACCTGAAGCACAATACATAATTTGAAAGGCCACGTTTCATCCAATTTTCATACTGGACCCTTTAATATCATTGAAGCACATAACTCTTTTGAATCACCAGATCAATACACTTTACAAGGATAGTATGTATGATCGCAATCAGATCTAGTTACCCAAGCATCAGATCCATATACATGACAGTTATCACCCGATTTAGTCAACAGAGGCTGATATTAAGACCCAAACAGAGGATTTACATACTGCTGCACACCCGGAGGCTAAACAAGAAAAAACTTAATATTGCGCACTTAGAACCCTTTAGTAAACAGCAGAAGCGGCTAGAGCATATATAAGAAATGATTGCAGCTTTGTTAAAAAGAACCTGTGGGTGACTGCTCCCACATAACCTCTTGAATAGTGATTCTCCACACCCGAAGAGACTTCTATCTTTTGCGTGTCTGCGGCTGCACAGTTTCCTTAAGATCTTCAATTCATAATTGATACTTTGCTACGGGATCCCCTTTCTCTTTATATAATCACGCATTTGATAAAACCATGAATCGAAACCATAGGATCCGAAAACCTGAGGCGCAACTGTTTTGACCAATTCTCTTAAGAGAAGGCTTAAGTGGGAAAACTATGATAGCGGTCCAAAACCACAAAAGGCGGGCTTTTAACTTAATGCATCCAAACTCATAATATATCGGGTCCAATCCTTATTGCTATCGGTGCCTGCCCATCTCATGGTTTATTCCTGACGTCTAATCTGATGGATCAGATGTGACATGCCCCATTAACCAGCCTTTATTTTATATCGGGTCCACTCCTCATCGCTAACAATACATGCTCGGTGTCCGATCCGATGGATCGGATGCGATATGCCCCATTAACCAGCCTTTATTTATATATCGAGTCCGCTCCTTTCATCGCTATCGGCGATTTGAAGTGGGAGGCTATTATAAGATGGGCGAACACCGCGGATGCGATATAATATGAAATGCTTTTAATTCCTTTGTCGGGTCTGACTCCTCTTATCGCAATCAGAGGATTGGGGTGGGCGACCCTTTATGTATTCCGATATACTGTGGACGCGATATTTTTATAAACCATGTTTTGATGCTTTCATCGGGTTCGCTCGCAATCAGAGGTTTCAACGAAGTCACTTAGCCAGACCCCCAACGCGCATGGATGCGATATTAATATAAACCAATTTTTAATGCCACCATCGGGTCCGTTGTGATATGCCATCGGGTCCATATGTGCCGAAACATATTTAACTTGTGTTGTTTCCACCAAAAAGGAAAAAGGCCTTTGATTATTGTAAAAGCATATATATATATATGGGTTTTACGCACCCAACCAACTCCCGATAATATAAATGCATGCATATATGGGTTTTTGGTGCCCAAATACCTCCGATAACATTAATACATGCGTATATGGCCTTTCTTCTCTAATACATGAGTATATGGCCTTTATTCTCTCCTCTTGGCTCTTCTTGTCCCCATCATGGTGTATATAAGAGAAATGACCGTCTAAGAGAGGGTTGCCATCAAGTTCAACATATGTTCATAATGCCATAATGCCAACAAGATGTTTGCAGGGGGTGAGTCAGCTTCCGGGATTTTTATTAGTGTCATCTCTCTAATAGTTCTTGGTTCCACTTGGAGATTTCATGATCTCTTACTCATCCCTGGGTGAATTCAGAGAGGCAAGTGTCGAATGAGTAGCTTCTAGAAGATTCTTTGTGTTTCCACCTAGCAAAATGCTTCTGCCATTTGTCTGCTCTCGCTCATCACACCCTATAGAAGGTTTTTCCAGTATGCATCACACTTTTTGCATGTGGCAAGTGAGATGCATCGCACCCTTAGCACTGAGTAGTCTGTATGGTCTAGTTTTGTCCAGTTTTGAGTAGTTTTTCATGGAGAACTTCTAGGAGATGATGTAATCAACTGACCTTGCTCCTTTAGGGTATGAAATAACACTTTTAGGGACTTGGAAGCCCTTGGTTTCATGGACATATGTGTTTGGGGTTGCAGTGCCCAAGTATGTCTATAACAAGTAATTAGAAGTTTATTTTAGTGTTCATCATCTAGAGGAGGAACATAATATTTCATTTGTGTGACTCAAAATAGAGGATCATGCCTTGAACTGGTGGGAAATCCATGCAAAGACATTGGGATTGGAGGGACATTCTTTAGTGAATAAGTGGGAGGATTTTAAAACCATAAAAAACTTAAAATTTTACCCTATAAATTATGTACAGGATGAGTGGATCTAGTGGAACTACTTCTAGTAAAATCAAGGACAGAATGTACAAGACTACACCATAAATTTAGGAAGATGTCCATAATGTTGGATCTTCACAATGAACCCAGACGTACTCCTCAAGTATATATGGATTCTACAAAAACATCTATAGAATCAATTGATATTGTTCAAGCCCAGATCAGTGGACGAGGCTTATATGCATGCACAAGACTCAGAGAACATGGACCAAAAGAAAGGTAAATCAAGTGGATCAAAGAAAAAGGAGCACAAAGATGATTCTAAGGAGGGGAAGAAGATGTAGAAAGGGGGGAAGACAAAATGATGGCATTCACAACACACTGGTGCAAATATCTCAGTAACCACTACAATCACTATAATATTGACGGTCATACAAAGAAGTGTTGGAAGTTGCATCCAGAGCCTAACTCAAGAAAAAAAGAGAAGTATGATTAGAAGAAGAATATGATGGCCACTTATTCAAGAAAATAATTTGAAAATAGCTCAAACATGGATGAGAATATCATTTGTACATTAGTGCATACATAGGTCAATTTGAGTAGTATTCAACAATAGTAAGAGAAAGAAAATACTAGGCTCTTACATATAAATATATAGATTAAAAAGACCTAAATTGATACTTTTTGAACTCATGATCATAGGAAACTCTCATTTCTACAGATTTGGCAAAAGAAAATGGGATTGGAAGCTCATGATCATCCGACACCATATCTATTAAGATGGGTAAATAAGGATGTAGAGAAAAATATAGAAAAATTGTGCAAAATTAGATTTTCTATTAGTGCTTCTTTTATCGATGAAGTATAACTATATGTAGCTCCCCTTGATGTATGTGGATTGGTGTTTGGAAGTCCCTATATGTACATGCAAGATACAGTATTCATGTAGAGAGCCAACCGATACAATCTAATCAAGGATGGCGAATCCTTCACCATCAACACACATAATGGCAAGTCTAAAATTTCATTGGTAAGTGCCAACCAAGCTAAGAAATTGATCTGTTCAAGGAAGAAGTATATTTTACTATGTTTAAGAGAAAATTAGTCTATACAAGAGTCAATAAGAGAGAAGGCATCCTTGGAGGGGTTTACTATGAAATAGAAACAACAACTAGAAGAGTTTCTACAATCACATAGGGATGTGTTCTAGGAGCCTAAAGGGCTACCACCCAAGAGGGAAGTGGAGCACAAGGTCAAAATATTGCTAGAATCCCCATTTCTAAAAATTGGGTTGCATAGCAAGTCTATTATAGAAGCAAGTGAGGTGAATAAATATTTGAAACAACTACTAGAACATTGTGTCATTCAATAGATACATCATTATTTGGGTCACTCAGCATCGTTTTTCCAACAAAGGATCGCACTTAGAGAATGTGTGTGTATTATAGGGAGTTGAAAATATTTATGCTCAAGAACATGCACCCCCTTCATATAATATATGGTCTCCTCAATCAGTTGTAACAAGTGAAATACTTCACCAAGATGGACTTAAAGTATGGATATCACGAGGTTCAATTTAGAGAAAAAGATACTTCGAAAATAACCTTGAAAACTGTAAAGATTTGTATGATTGGTTAGTCATGCTGCTTGGCCTATGCAATGCATCAGTTACATTTATGAGGTTAATGAATGATACTACACCCCTTTATAGATTCATTTGTTATTTTATATTTCGATGATATACTAGTATACAATGCTACCTGGGAGGGTCACATCTCACATTTGACATAGGTGTTGGAGACATTAAAGAAACACAAACTTCTAGCAAGTTTCAAGAAGTGTGAGATTGTGTCACATACCCAGTTCCCTCAATGAATTACACATGTTACAGGGTATCAAAACAAATATTTTCTTTTTTTTCTACTAGATTGAAAATAAGCTCTGATACCACTTTTTCACAAACCTCTGATAAATATATCCTAACGACACTTGCAAAAAACTCAATTTTCATCTCGCATACATTTTGTCAAACACATTACACTTAAACATTTCTTCAAATACTTTGTATACAACATATTAAGTAGCTTTTTTCTTGTAGACCTTTTATTAAACATTTTGTATGAAATCAAATAAGAAACATTGCTTTAATTCCACTTCCACAAGAAAATATTATAAACCATTCCTCATCCTAATATACCACTCAATCATGCAACTTTTTATTTATGTCTTTGAGGTATTAGTTTGTATGCAAATTGTAATAAAAAAACTTTAACCCATTTTCTTCAAATGATTTGCATGAAAATAGACACAGATAAGCTACAACAATACTATCAAACAACAATGCTAACATAAATTAACGTTATACCCATCCAAAAAAACCATTTTCACTTGAAATGATTTGCATGAAAATATACATAGATAAGCTACAATAATACTATCAAACAACAATGCCAACATAGATTAATGTTATACCCATCAAAAAATACCATTTTCATTTGGGCTTTCCATCAAATATTTTGTATGTAATGAAGCATTAAAACATTTAGATAGCCATTAAAATGTTGCATGCAAACTCATAGAACAACTTACTCAGGGGATATCTCCTAAACTATAACAATCCAAGTTCTAAAAACTAAACTGGATGATCAATGGTATTTCTCTTCACTACCTTCCAAATTTTAGTCTTTGGAAAATCCTAAATGAATAGTTGTCACAGAAATACCAACATGACCTATTTGATGCATGATTTTAGGAGCATCCAAGAAACTTGACTTCCTCTGATCATATATCCTAAAATATTGCAACCCAAGATCTGAAAGTTGGACCAAATAATAAGCATGAATTCCCCTCATTATGTTCCAAGTTTTATCTCATGAAACCTCCCAAAAGGATAGTTATAACAAAAATTCTAACATGAATTTTTTGATACACGATTTTAGGACCATCTAGGAAGTTTGGATTCCTCTTATCATATATCCTAAAATATCATGACCCAAGATCTCAAAGTTGTATTGGATAATAAATGTTGGAAATAATACTGAGAGGGGGGTGTGAATCAATATTATCAAGTTCTTTTAACAAATCTTCCTTATTTATACTTTGAATTATTTTTTCATATCAGTACCATAAAATAATGAGCATGAACAAGAAAAACAAATAGTCACACCAAAGAACACCAGATATAAGGTGGAAACCCAATGTGGGTGAAAACCACTTGCTGCAATATGTCTCTATCTTCCTTCAAATTAGAAACTCCTTTTACAATGATTTTGTACTGGTGCAGTCCTTTACCAGTACACAGGCTGCAACCTGCAGAGAGCTACAACTCTCTCTCGTTTTCCAGTCTTTCCTAGAAGGGAGCTACAACCCCCTACTTCTTACAAGGACCACTTTTTCATACTGGATCCATAAGCATCAAATGATCATCAAGTACATGTAAATTACACAGTCAACTGCAGTAACCAGATCAACAATAACAACTAACCCAGAACACCTTATCAACAGAAAAATACAGTCAACAGAAGATCTTAAGACAGATACGCAGTTTTTCTTTCTCTGGCCTGCGTCGCTACGCACTTCACCTTCTGCTTCCCTGTGTATACCCGCAGAGAGCCTTCTGCTGCACCGCGTACCCACGCACTGCTTCTTCAATCGTGCTGCATACTGTTACTATAGGTACGCAACCAGATACACTATCACGCCCGATACTGTTACTGAAGCCACACACTCAAAGATACTATCGCGCCACGTACTTTTACAGTGCGTACGCACCTGAACCTTTGTCGCGCTGCGTACCCACGCAGTTATCCTTCTTCTGCTCTGCGTACCCACGCAGTGCCCCTTCTTCTGCTCTGCGTAACCACGTAGCTCTCCTGTTTCTGCTCTGCGTACCCACGCACCTATACCGTTAATCACCTGCGTACTTCTGATTAGGGCCGAATTGGAAGTCCACCAGTGTGCCACAGTTAGTCAGATGCCCAGATCTGATCATGCACTCAAGAGATCACCCTTCACAGATTCGCTTTCAACTTTACTTTCATATAGATCAAGCTTTTAAAAACAATAACCCAATATTTCAGATTTCAAGATATTCAATTTGCAAAAGATACTTAGCCAAGTGATCTCCTTTGCTTTATATAGGCAAGCTCCTCCTAAAGTCATGGATCAATACTATAGATAACCAATACCAGGGGCCCAAAAACATGGGGCTCAATAATAATAATAAAACAATACCATGGGCCAAAACCATAGAATCAAGAGCGGCGGGCTAAATACCACGGGCCAAACATAGGAAACCCCACGTGAACACGCTTCTCTGCCTTGAAGTAAGTGAAACTGGGGGTACACACCTCCTAAACGAGTGACCTGCGTGTCTGGCTGCGGTCCCTTCACGGTGTACCTGCGTGTACGCATCTTCTAAACTGTTCTCCTGCGTACTTCTTAATTTTCAACATTTTGAGAGCCTGATCAGAGCATTGCCACGGGTGTTGCCATCAAGTACAACATCTGTAACATAGAGCCATACTAGAATCATAATGCCAACAATAAATAATATTTATCCTCACTGTGGTTAAAGTTGTAACTTCTAGGACCTCTCCAGAATAAATTTTATAGAAAAAATTTCAACTTGAACTATTTAAAGATGCATTTAGGGAGCCCAACTTCCTCAATCAATGTTGTTGCAAAATTTAATACATATGAAAGGATATAGCCATATCGTATAACAATTATAGCCATGATTATTTTTTTGAAGGGTCAATGCATGTACATATAAACTTGCTAAAAAGAGAAACTAAATAATCATGAATGTCACTAAACTATATATGCCAGAAATATCATTAACAAATAAATATATATTTATTAATCACATCAAGGAATATACTGGGAGCTGATTCCCTTGACTCAAGCTTGAAAGTACATATTTTTCTGATCATGACTTTCATGTAAAACAAAATGATTCTTGAGGAAAGTAGTTACACAAAAAATATGTCTAATAAGCGTATCAAAAAACTTGTTGCTTATACCTTTCTTATTCCTTTTAACCGAGTGGAATAGTATAAGAAAGCTCATCCAATGAAAGAGACTTTGTTGCTGCAACTCAGTCATTGCACCATTGAAAATTTCCGAATGAAATGAAATAGGCTTACCATGTTGCATAAGCACTGTGCCCATGGCATAGTTGCATACATCAACCTGAAACTCAAATGATTTTTTCGCCTAGATCAGTAAGTATAAAGGTTGAACTGATATTTTGTTACAAAGCATGAAATGCCTCTTGTTGTTTTCCTCCACACTAGAAGACCTTTCGCACAACTGCCAAAGAATTAAAGTGAGCTACAATAGAAGAATATTTAACAAATTTTTTCCTCCATCATTGGGATTCTCCAAAAATACCTCTCATCGAGATGACTATCTTTAGTGTTGACCAACTCATAATGGCATCAATCTTAGAGAGGTCTAACTTCAGCTCACCTTCTCCAATATTATGGCCCAAGTACATCAAATGTTTTTACCCAATTCATACTTTGACATTTTCAATAAAAGATGTTCTTGGCTTACAGTGTCAAGTACTTTTCTCTGATACATTACATGTTCATGATGAAAATTTCTGAAAATCAAAATTTCATCCAAGTAGACTATCATATCTAGAAATGGATTTAATACATCTTTCTTCATATACATGAAAGTAGCAGGAGCATGGAAAAGACCGAAAAGCATAACAAGCCATTCAAACAAAAATTCCTTGGTTTTGAATGTTGTCTTCTGTACGTCTCCTTCAACAAATCTACTTTGATGATAGGCACTCCTTAAGTCCCATTTAATGAAATGCTTTCCATTCTTCTTGGGCACCAAAAAAATAGGTGCACCACATGGTGAAGGAGATGGCCGGATGGTCCTTTTGTTTAACAACCCTTGGATTTCCATTGTTATTTCTATACTTTCGCTTATTGACATCTGGTGCATGTCAATGTTAGGAAGAAGACACTTTTGCTGCAATGGTATTTCATGTTTTATTTTCATCTTGGGAGGAAATCCCTTTGCTTTTTGAAACACCTCATCATCATGGTTAACTACCTCAACCAAATCAGTTTTCAATTTTGAATTAAAACCATCAAATGCTTCATAATCAACATCAATATTGGGCTTGATCATAAGAAGCACTAAATTCTTGCTTGAATTCACTAGTCTTTTCATTTTCCCTCCATTAAATAATGAAATGTTCAGTTTCTTGCAATGAGCTCTCACAAAATAATCCACACCATCTTTGAACAACTGGTACTTTTTTACATGATGATAGAAAAATTATTTTCTATCATAGAGGTAAGGACTACCCAAAACAATTCCTGTAATATCAAGCGGTACAACATCTAATTCAACTTTGTCAATGAAGTTTGTTGTGATTGCAAAACGAAGAATACATTTGCTTGTAACCTGTAAGTTTGTGTCCTTGCATATCCAACCCAATGGATATGTCTTGGGATGTAAAATGGTTTGAAGATTAAGTTTCTTGACTAAGTCATCAAATATCAAGTTGGCTTGAGACCCACTATAAAATAATGTGTCGATTTTTGTATGTTTTGAGATTACCCTCAAATGAAATAATTCAATCCTTATTTCTTCATTTGGAGTACTAGAGTCACAATTTGATATACTAGTACTAGCATTGGATTTTATACCCATGGCTGTAATTTTAGTTTCATCACCTGAATTAGAACCCAAATCCTCTTGAATGATTACAATTGTCTTTTCTTTTCCTTTGTTTTTGAATTTCTTTGGTTTCATCTTGGGATGAAGCTTCCAACAACGAGCTTCATCTTGACCCTCTTTGGAACAATGTTTACATATTGTTTTCTCTCCTTCCTTTTTAATGGATGCATTTTTCTTTCCTTTGAAACCATTTTCTTTTCCTTTACCCTTAAATGGAATCTTACTACCCTCTTCTGGAGTATTTTTTCCTCTTGCCTCAAGATGAGTGGCTTGCACACACACCTCATCTAGATTATTGGGACTAAACATAAGGATAGTATGCCTAAGGTAACTATGTAAATCCCCTATATACTTTAGTATCGTGTCTTGTGATTGCAAGTCTACACCTAACATTAGAGACTTTTTTCTAAATTCTTGGGCATGATCTTGCTCATTTTGACCTTTAAGTTGTTTAAAGTTCTGCCAATTCATGATGTCTTTTTGCATATATGTTAGAGGGTAAAATTGTTTTTTAATTGCAGCAATGAAATCAGACCAAGAAATTTATATCTTATCATGTTTGTTTATCTCTTCTTGTGTCTTTTATTCCCACCATATTAGTGTTGCACCCTCCATCCTCAAGGAAGCTAGCTGAATCTTTATTTCATCTTCTTGAAGGTTTTGAATTCTAAAATACACCTCCAACTGACGAACCGAATTGGCAAGCTTCTCTAGATTCATTTCACCATTATACATGGGCAATTCAAATTTAACATCAAGTTTTAATAGGGGTGATTTACTAGTTCCTTTTGAGGTATGTTGATGAGTATGAGTGAGGGTTGTATTAGTGGAATATGGTGAAGATTCCTGTGAAGATGAAGATGAAGAAGATGGTGGATAGGGTGGAGGTTTACCTCCATTTCAATTACCGCCTCCTCTTAAATAACCTTCTCCCTTGGGAGGCTTGGAGCTTTCACCCTGCCGTTTGGTATTCCTCTCTTCATAGAGGACCTTCACCATTTCTATCATATCAAAGAAGGCCTTCCTAAAGACCTTCACATCCTCTGTCATGTTTGTAGGCTCTCCTTCACGAGATATGCTCACTAAAGTCTCAATTGCAACATAAGGAAGAATTAGTGGTGGAGATTGTGGCAACCTTGCACTCCTTCTCCTTGACCCAACTTTAGGGCTTTCAACCAGCTTCCATTCTCCTCTCTTAAGCTTCAACCTTGTAAGCATGGAGTTCACTTGCAAATAGTTAAATCCTTCTTGCACAAAGAAAACCAAGAGTTCTGATACCAAACTTGATCTGATTGGGAAAATTAGTTTTGTTGTGCTAAATTCCCTTTCAGAATATGTTAAATGTGCTTAAGGATTCATGAGATTATTTGCAATTTTAAAAGACGAGTTTTTTAGTGCTTTTATGTAATTTTTATGTGAAAATTAACATAAAAAAATGAATGAACAATAGCATTTAAAAGACATAAACATCACCATAAGTAATATCACAACAACACATGATGAAGGAGTTCACCCCTCCTAGGGTACGTCTCTTTGGTCCAACTTCCAATGGCTTGGCCCTCCCTATTATGCTAAAAAATGTGAATACATCAGTTTAAAATTCTTAGAAAGCTGTGAAACCTCTTCCAATGGCTCTAGAATTCCCAAAAATGCATGTGTAGCTTCTTTCTACTCCTAATTTGGTTGAAAAATGAAGTTATGGCCTTTAAAAGTTTTCTGCTAATCACACCACAAATTCCCCCTCCCAAACGCGCTAACGGAGCGACAATTTCTCTGATTTTCAAGCGAAATTGTTGGATGTTTTAAATGTCCTCTAATGCCTTATATCCAAAATATTTTAGCATGTGGGGGGCATGTGGGGGGCATGTGGTGGTCACATGGTTGGGCATGCCCAAGGGCTGGCCCTACCCCTGAATGATGCAAATATGAAATTCAAATATATGTAGAGAACTTATATGGTTAAGTTGTTTGGCTATGGTGTGTTAGTGTATGGATATTCTCGTTCGTTGATGGTCGCGAGTTTGACCCCCACTACTACTGCCTGGAATGCGACCCATAATTTTGGTGACCCTCGGGCTGCCATCTGGAGGCCTCTGGCTGGGCCACATGTCATCCTATTGTTGGCCACCAACCACCCAATAACAAAATTCCACTTGTCACAACATGATTCATTCAGCCCATTAACTAGTCAAAGTACCACATAGACCTGCACAGTCAGTGCCATGTCAGTAGTACGGACTGCTAACTGGGCTGTCAATTTTTTTACAAAAAATCACATGTTTGGGAAAGTGAACAGAACATGATTCTGGGAGAATATGGTGGTCGTGGTCTATCTGATAACTTATCATTTTGAACTATTTTTTGAGCACCTGATCAAATATGCATAAAATACACTTGCACATGTATCCAATGTACACATTCAAACAATATCTTCGATCATGCACCCGAAAATGTGCATATACATCTTGTTATATATGTTCCATACTTGCACATATTCCATTTTATTCATACACATTTATTTCTAAATTTAATTTTCATCCTCTCTTGTTTTCAATCATTCACATGACAAGTCTCATAAGCATAAGAATATTAATTTCTTTCATGTGGTAGCTGACAACAAGAGATCACTCTTGCACACTTGTCATATGTGCATTCCATGTGGAATGGGATTGATTAGATAACCTTACTATATTACCCAAAACATAACAAGTAGCAATTTCTATTTTATTACCATTCATGCATTTATATTATTATCATAAATAAAATATATTAGTGAAGCACAATTTTCAATTAAGGGAAACTTCCTTTTTAATCCATTTCCACGAATGTGGCTTCGTAGTCCATTTGGTTCATATTGACCTAATCAAGCGCTCTTTGATTGATGCTTTATCTACATCTTCGCTCTAATGCAACTTTGCAAAGTAGGATTCCAAGCTCATTAGTAATTTCATCACATGAATAAACATATTATTTTTAGTAAAAAAATAAATAAATTTTCTCAAATTATAAGCAAGATCACAACCCAAATTTATTCCTTGTAACAACTATGGGAACCTCCCCTTACACTCCTATTCATATCAGCTGTCTTAACACACATTATATCAATATAATTGTATTATATCATTACCATTCCTTCATGCAATCTCATAAGTATATACTCATATTAGACACTTAATCATGAATTCAAAGAATGCTTTTAAGTGTGCATAAAATTTAAGAGTCATAATCAATAACTATTAGAACATTTATCCAGAGAGAACCATTGACTGAAAGAAAACCTCTTATTTTCTCTTAGCCATAGGCTCTGCTTCTCGTGTTTTTTTCAACGCCGGGTCATTCTTAGGATGGGCCATGACTCCACAAAGAAATTGTCTTACAAAGAGCCAAGTATGATACATAACCAATATTGAACACAAACAAGGTCAAAGTACCAACCTTGATAACCTCCAACAAATACTCTCACATCCCTCCATTAGCTCATTTAATCAAAGGTAGTGCACTCCCTTTTTGATCATAAAAATTCCTTAGGTTGTTCCGCTCTCCTTTGATGGTATTTAACACAGGTTGTCTAAGGATGTCTTAAAGCCTTGTGAATCATAGGAGTTTCCTCTACCTTTGGGGTTATAGATACACTCTAGAATCCTAACACAAACACTTGTCCCAACACTCCTCCCCCCAAGGATCTAGCCTTCGACAAGGAAAACCCAAGGATAAGTGCACTCACAACACTATCACAACATGCATAGGTTGCACTTGTACCATTCTCTCATTAACAACTTATCTTGCATAACCTTGATTCCATAGGAGTACATGTATAACTTTCATTTTCTTTCCAATCATGATGTCAACGTATTCTTTGTATAAATTCTATGTAGATTCAAAAGTGTTCATGTAATTTTCTAAAACATAAAACTTGAATCTACTCTACCCATCCGTGGAAAGAAATTCTGACCAAGAAAGGAGATCATAAACATGAGACAATATCCAACACATATACACAAAGATTTTTCTATGGGAAAGCAACTTCTCAAAACCCCTTCCTATCTATATTGCATTAATCAAAGAATATAGAAGAAATATAATGCTTTCTCAAGCTTAGGCAACCTCTGCACTGGTATAGTCTATCTCATTGATTTTTAGACTAACTCTAGCCAACACTTAACTAATTTCTCAACCTTCCTAGCTCCTATTTCCTTGTGTTGTTCCTTGAGGAATTAGGCCCCTATTAATTAAGAAATTTTTTAATCTAGATTGTGTAATTCCTTTAGGTCCTTCTCTGACTGCATGCACCACTTGTACACCTCGAAATAGTCTACAACTAATAGTATACTACCCTTGAACTCCAATCTCAACTAGCTAACTCGAATTATCTACATGCATCAATTATTTTGGGCTGATTGATTAGTTAATTGGTCGATCAGTGAGGTACACACCCCACTACTAGACCCTCCACTAGTTCTCTAGCAGTTAGAACTAGTTTAACTCACAATAACTAAAATTAATTGAAATATATTGCTAGAAATTAGCAATCAATCATATTGAACTGAACTCACATGTCTCCAACTCGAATTAACTGAGCTAATTGAGTGATAAGTGCCATATCACCTCAGTTAACTATTGTTGGCATCTATGGGGAGATTGTTGGCATTATGCTGTGCTTGGATCAAACTAGTTGATGTTGGGATAAGTTCGTGATGGCAACTAGATCATGCTAGCATTGATGTCAACCATTTATAGACTAGTTGATGTATGGATGTCTTCATTGTAGCATGGTTTCATCTAGTTTTATTGACAATGAGATGGTTGTGTTGGAATTGATGTCAATGCTTATGAGGTCATGCACTTATGTCAACCTCATGATGATGTAGAGTAATAGAAATTTCATGCTTGTCAGTATGTATTGGATTTTGTGTTGATTCTATTGATGATGACAGAAATGACGTCATGGTATCAGATGATGGCATTGTTGGACGATGATCAAATCTATAGGTGATGGTTGATGGCACACTCGCTGAATTGTCTACTAGGTCTGCATTAGGTCTTCATGTCTATGCTTATGATGATCGTTTGTCAGAGTGATGTGTTGGCTTGATGATAGTGGTACAAAATTTTATGGGTTTGTTCTGATGTGTTGCAGTTGATGGTGAAGATTGATGGAGAGTGGAGTACATGGTGGCACTCTTTCCAACCCTGTTTGTTGGCCTTCACGGTAAATTTGGTAGTGATACTTGGGAGACACTCTTGATCCACTTGCATATGTGTCATATGCCATGGTAGAGGTTTGGAGGCTTGCACAGGAGTTGAAGAATATGACCCAACAGATGACAGAGATTCAGAGATGAGAGGTTATTATTTTTCCCTATACACTATTGCCCCAATCACTCCCTTATAGGCTCATGAGAGTGATTGAAAAGTCCCAGTCGCACTAACGTAGGTCCGTGAGAATGACTACACTTCCCAGTTGATTTCATCTAGTGTCAAGCATGAGATTGAGGCATTCCACGACATTTTCTCCACATTCCTCACACTATTCAGAAGGAAATTAATCTTAAAATTCCTAGAGGTTTCCAAAATTGCTTGAAAAAGTCATAAATGATTTGAAATGGTTATCCAATGATGTGAATACATTTAGTACACTAGTAGTGGCCTTAGTGAATTGATTTGGTACAATTTGTGCACCTTTGATTCTAGCCCCAAGTTCAAATTTATCCCTAAAGTTTTTATATTCTTGTCTTGTGAGCTTTGTGGTTGTTGATATTCAGTATGTGAGTGAGAAGGCTGCAGAGAAGTAGTGTATGCTTCAGACCTATTGGAGAGAATAGATCCTTTAGTGTATGAGTGTTTATTGTTGCATAATGAGCAAAGCTAAAGGATGCTACAATATAGATCAGCTTTGATGTTGTTGGAGTAGAGATTCATTGGAGAATATTTGTATGTTGTTGGATAGTGGTTTGTTTGGTGATTCTCAAACTTGTTATCATAGGAGCTACCGATGCATTTGACACATATCCATTGTGTCTCATGATGTTATTTGTATTATGCAACATTATATTGTTGTGGTGGTATGATTTTATTCACATTTGTTGTGGACACTATTTTCCTACACCATAGAGAATTTGTTTGTGAAGTTTCTGATGATGATGAGATATTTTTGCCGAGAGCATGTATGCAAAGCTGAATTCTTGTTGAGCATAGATTCCTAGGATCTAGTTTGAAAATAGATGAAAGGAGGTCTACAGAGAGAAGAGGAGCAATGACTTCATGACTAAGGAGAAATGATGTTGAAGCTTCAACGAAAGGAACAATTTCTCATCCAATGGTAGTTGGATAGTCTAATCAAAGTTGGGCGATGTTATTCTCTCGACCTGCAAGATGATGCCAGAATACTAAATATATAAATAAAGACAACCCAAAACACAGAACAAAATGAGAAATAACAGCATGTATTTTATTATTCAGAGATGAAAGAAATGTTCACTTTCCTCTTCGAGGGGGCAACCTACAATAGAGTAGGGCTCGATTACAAATAAGACACGACGCTCCTCAATGGGGAGTCTCTATCCTTTATATAGGATTCATACATGAAATACCATGGGTGAGTACCATGTTTCTCTTAATACCATCTATCTAATACCATGGCCCATTTGCAACTAACTGTGGCCCCTTTCTTTAAATCCGAGTCAACCACTCACAATTATTAGTATGGGCTTTATTGAATCTTTAACTAACTATAACTATGACTCAACCCTATTACATAAATAAGGGGGTTAGGGTTGGACCCTAACATGCCCTTCCCCATAAAAACAACCTTGTCTTCAAGGCTGAAGCTGCTAAAACTGCTAAAAAATAGTAGATGGTTCCCACGTTGCATCTTTCAGAAAGGTTTCTTTCCACTTGACGAGGACTTCTTTGATCATGCGGCCGTGCAAATGTCATTCTCACTTGTAAAGGACTTGTTCAGGTTGGAGCCAAATTGAACCTTCTTCATCCAATTCAGGTAGACTAGTTTGAATTCTACAATTGTTCCCCACCATTTTCTTGAGGCATGATACATGGAAGATGGGATGGATTTTTGCAATGGGTGGCAAGGCTAGCTTGTAGGCTACTTTGACAATGCGCTGAAGTATTTGATAAGGTTCGTAGAATTTTGGAGATAATTATTGATGACCCTTGTCTTTGAGTGATGTTTGCCTGTATGGTTGCAGCCTCAAGAATACCTGATCCCCTTCTTGAAATGTGCGATTCGAACAATGTTGGTCTGCCTGTTGCTTCATGCGATTCTGAGCTTGATGAAGATTATCTTTAAGATAGGCTAGCATGGTTGCATGGTTCTGTAGGAGTTGATCCACTGCTTGCACCTTAGAGCATCTCAGGATATAAGAAGTAGGTGAAGGGAGGAGTTGACCATAAACTGATTCATAGGGAGTCATCTTGGTGGCTGCATGATAGTTAGTATTATACCACCATTTAGCTAAAGGTAACCACTGTACCCATTGATGTTTCTTTTTGGAAGTGAATCACTTGAGGTAGGCTTCCAGACATTTTTTGATGGCTTCAGTTTGACCGTCAGTTTCGGGATGATAGGAAGTACTTAGTTGTAGTTGGGTGCCTTGTAGCTTGAAAAGTTCTTGCCAAAAGTTATTGGTGAAGATCAAGTCACGATTAGACACAACGGAAGTGGGCATGGCATGCAATTTGAAGATCTGGTCCATGAAACATTGAGCCACCATAGTGGGTGTAAAAGGGTGGGGTAAGGCACAAAAATGATCATACTTAGAAAGTCTATCAATAAGCACCATGATGACTGACTTGTTGCCTGACTTCGGAAGACCAGTAATGAAATCCATAGAAACATCTGTCCGGATTGAGGCAGGGATGGGAAAGGGTTGTAAGGTACCTAGGGACTTGAATGTTTCTCCTTTGTGGCACTGACACACATCACATTTAGCTACAAAAGTAATAATGTCCATTTTCATGCCTGTCCAAAAGAAGGAATGATGAGTGCAAGCATAAGTCTTCTGAAAGCCTAAATGGCCTGTAGTGGGAGATGAGTGAAACTCTGCCAAAATGCTCATTTTGAGGGTGGATGTCAGTGATATCACTACTATATTCTTATAGCGAAGAATCTCATCCTTCAAAGAGTAGCCTGCTATGGAATTAGGATCTGCTCGCAAGTTATTAATGAGTTGGGAGAGAAAAGGATGTGAAAACCATTCCTTGTGAGCTTCTTCAATCCAATATAAAATGGGAAGAGAGATTGCTAGCAGGGTGTTGTCCTCCTCAAATTAGCATGATAAAGCATCCGCTATGACATTTTCGCACCCTTTCTTGTAAATTGTCTCATAATCATATCCCAACATTTTGTCTAGCCATTTATTTTGCTGTGGTGAGGATAGCCATTTCTCTAAAAAATATTTAAGGCTTTGATGGTCTATGCAGATTTGGAAATTCTGCCCCAATAAGTACGGTCGCTAGGTATCCACTGTGTGTAAGATGGCCATCACCTCCTTCTCATAGGTAGATTGTCCCATATGTTTCCCACTTAGTTGTTGGCTGGTGAAGGCCAAGGGTTGGCCTTCCTACATTAAGATAGCCCCAATACCTGTACCTGAAGCATCACATTCAATCACAAAAGACTTGGTGAAGTCGGGTAGTGCCAATACGGGAGTGGAACACATGGCCTATCTGAGAGCTATAAACACCTGTTGTGCTTCATCAGTTTAGAGGAATGAATTTTTCTTGAGAAGGTGAGTGAGGGGTCTAGTAATGCAACCATAATTGTGAACAAATTTGCGATAGTAACCAGTGAGACCCAAGAATCCTCTCAAACTCTTCAAGGTCTTTGGTTGGGGCCAATCCTGCACTGCCTGGATCTTTTTGGGATCCACCTTGACACCTTCACACCCCACAATGTGGCCCAAATACTCAACTTCTTTCATGCCAAAAGAGCACTAGGACAATTTGACAAGTAATTTATGCTTCCAGAGCACTTGCAAGAGTAGGTCTACATGTTGAAGATGTTTTTCCTAGGTGAGGCTGTAGATGAGAATGTCATCAAAGAAAACAAGGACAATTTTTTTGAGATATGGTTTGAGTAGGTGATTCATGAGGCTCTGAAAAGTGGATGTGGCATTACAGAGACCAAATGGCATGACCAAGAATTCATAATGGCCTTCATGAGTTTGGAAAGCAGTCTTCAGAATGTCTACTTCTTTCATGTGTATTTGGTGATAGCCCGACCAAAGATCTAGCTTAGTAAAGAATTGAGCCCCATTTAGTTCATCCAGCAAATCATCAACAACAGGGATGGGGAATTTATCTTTGATCGTAAGCTTGTTGAGGGCCCTGAAGTATGGACACATGCGCCATTCCCCATCTTTCTTGAGAACCATGTCCATAGGTGATGAATAAGGACTGATGTTTGGATGAATGACACCAGATTCCACGAGTTCCTTGATGATTTTTTTAATTTCAGTCTTTTGGGTGAAAGGATATCTATATGGGTGTACATTCGATGGTTGTTCCCCTAGGACCAAAGTGATGCTATGATCATGTTCCCCTCTAGAGGGTGGAAGCTCATGAGGTTTGTCAAAGACTTACGGGTGGCTATTTAAGACCTATTGTATCTCAGGATGAATATGAAGAGTAATGGGCTCGAAGGCCTGGATGGCATTAAATTGGGTGATAACTCCATGGTGGCCCTTTTTAAAAAAAAATTCCATCCGATGCGAGCTGAGGACAGAAGGAGTACCTGCCTAGAGTCCACGGAGGGTATGTGTGTGGTCCTTTTGCTTAAAGATCATATATAACTCTTGGAAATCCATTGTGATTCGGCTGAGTGTGCAGAGCCATTCAGCACCCACGACAATGTCACACCTGCCCATGTTGACAGAAAACATGTGGGTCTTTAGGTGGTAATCTCCCATCTGAAGTTTGATATTTTCATAGTGGCCTTCACATTTCATTGTCCCCCCATCAACAATCTGGACCTAGAAATTAGAGACTGCTCTGACAAAATAATGCACAGCTTCTGTGACTCTCTGATGGATAAAGTTATGCATGCTGCCACTATCAATCAATACTACTACAGGGCGATGTTTAATAAAACCTCTGATTTTGAGAGTTTGGGGAGAAGAAATGCCTGCCAAAGCATGGAGCGAGATAACTGGTTCTTCTAGTGTATGTGTGAGCTCATTGTCCTATTAATTGTCCTCATCTTCCTCCTCTGGTCCCTTAAAGGGTGGGGCTTCCTCCGACGAACTGTGATCAATAACATCAATTTGAAAGAATTTGGGTTCCTTGCATTTATGCCCTGGGGAGTATTTGTCATCACAGTAGTAACACAATCCTTGATTTCTTCTTTCACCCATTTCTATGGGGGACGCCTTTTGAACCTTAAGTGTTTGGGTAGTGCCCTGAGCTTGGGTGGTGCATCCCTTGGCTATGAAATTTGGATGAGGTGACTGGGCTGCTAAAGCATGTTCCACTTCGATAGCCTTTGTGAAATCTTCCATCCATGTGGCTGGGTGGTGCATCTAGACATGGGCTTGGATGGCATCTTTGAGACCACTTATAAAACATTCCAAGTAGAATTCATCTCCCAGACCTGCTGTGCGGAAGGCCAATTTCTCAAAGGTTGTAATATAGTCATTTACTGTGCCTATCTGTCTAAGCTTAGTAAGACGACCCAAAAAATTAGATTCACGGTCAAAGCGGTCAAAGATGGCTTTTGTGAACACTTACCAAGTAATTTCCCTTGGATAGCACTTATAATGCCACTACCACCATTTCCATCTTTCTTGGTCCAAGTAAAGGCCTCCCAAACGTAGTTTAGTTTCATCATCTACGATGTGATTCAAAGTGAAATATTGTTCCATTTGTGATACCCATATTGATGGATTAGAGCCATCAAATTTGTTCATATCCAAATTGGGACATCGAGGGTGGGAATGTTGGTCATTTCCATGGAAGTGAAGATGATGGCTATATTCTCCTTCATGGTCTTCATTAAAAGCATATGCCTTCGATTGTAACATCGACTTGCCCTTTGTGACGGTGTCTTTTAATGTCTAGATCTGCATCGTTAACTCTGACAACTTTTTTTCAATAGTCTCAATCTTTTCATTGGCCATAGCTTGAGCTCTGGTTTCTACCATACACAAATCCTGGTCACTTGTCACCACTGTGAAAAAATTCGGGACCACCCGAAAATTGAAGCTGACAAGTGAATGGTATCACAGTGCTCAGATCCTCATCCTGATTGTTATGGGATAAGTCTCTTATAAGCATCCTGGGCGGGCCTCAGACTCCAAAAAGAGTTTTACTCCCTGCTTATCAATACTGCAATAGCCAATTTCCAGAAAAATTAATCCTGCCCAATGTCCTGCGAGAATCGCTCGAGTGTATAGGAGCCACAAGCCTCCCTGCCCAAATGGTCAGATCTATCTGCGAACCCTCAACTACTGAATGTGAGTTCGACTACAACAGTGACCGAACCCCAGCTACTAGATCTGAATGGTATTGTGGCGATAGACTCTGAATTGGTGGATCTGATTGTTGCGGGGGCTACAGAGCCCCAACTGCTAGATCTGACCTAACAAAGAAGATGATGGGGGATCTTTAGAGAGACGAGGGAACTATGGTCTCAAGGAGTGTCAGGTGCTACAGATCACAATATACATAAGGGTCCAATATTAGTACTCGGCCCAATCTTTCAGGGTACTAACTAAGGTGGATCAATATTAATACTATTCTCGATGTACTATAGTAGCAAGACGACCGACGGTTTATCTATAGTGAGGCTTCAGGTGAGCCTAGGGGGCTTCTGATATGCCAAGAGGGTACGTGGAAGACAGTCTGTGCACGGTTCTATTTAATGCATTACTACTTGAAGGGGTACCCATAGAGGTTACAAGGAAGTCCAACAAGTGTGACCACCTTTTATATTTCCTATGTGCATGCCTCCCCAAATCCGTACGTTTATGCGCTCAATGAAAGATCTCGTGGTTTAAAGATGCCAGAACATGTCTCTAGCCAAAAAAAAAAAACTGCTCAAAATGGAGATACCACTGGCCCTGGAAAGTGCTTTGATACCACTTGTTATACTCTTGACCTGTGAGAAGATGCCAGAATATCGAATATACGAAGAAAGACAACCCAGAACACATAAGAAAATGAGAAATAATAGCATGTATTTTATTAATAAGAGATGAAAGCAATGTTCACTTGCCTCTTCGAGGGGGAAACCTCCAATAGAGCAGAGCTCAATTACAAATAAGACAATATGCTTCTCAATGGGGAGTCTCTATCCTTTATATAGGATTCATACATGCAATACCATGGGTCAATACCATGGTTCTCTTAATACCATCTATCTAATACCATGGCCTCTTTGCAACTAACTGTGGTCCCTTTCTTTAAATGCAGGTCAACCACTTACAATTATTAACATGGGATTTATTGACTCTTTAACTAACTATAGCTATGACTGAACCCTATTACATAAATAAGAGGGTTACTATTGGACCTAACAGGTGAGGATTGTTGATCATGATAGATTTCAGCAGATGGTGGTCCATAAATTTGTAGAGAACAAAGTCTTTCGAGTTGATCAATAGTATCGATTCTCCTATTCGATTGGTTTTTTCATTCTATATATTTGGTTGGGCCTCCATGCTGATGGGAGTTAGCAAGCTATGTAAATGACATTTTTCTTGACTAATAGAATTTCGAAGCAGAGCAACAATAGCAGGGGTGGTTTTTCTCCCAAAAGGGTATCCACCAAAAATCTTGTGTCTCATGTGTGATGTAATTGTGATGTGCCTTGTTTATGGCGTATACTGTTGCTTATGGTTTTCAGTTATATTTATGTAATGCACATGTTTAATTAGATTTTGTTAATATATGTGCGTTTTAGTAAGTTTAAATTGGTAAAATCGTATATAGGTCACACTACTGATTCACCCCCCCCCCCCCCTCTTAGTAGTTCTCAAAGGTTTCCAACAATTGGTATCAGAGCACATTTATAGCAATTGGTATCAAAGCAGGGCTCTTGATTGAAACTTGATCGCTATAGAGTAGATCAAAGGTTTTTGGCGAAGATTGAATTTCTTTTTTTAGAATGACTATCCTCATTGCTGCAAATTACAAGGTATAGAGAAAAAATGTAAATCTCAACTATTATCTTCTAGATATAACATTTGGAGAGTTGTATGTGAAGGTTGTGGTAAATATCCAATTGAAGATGAAATTTTGCAACTAGATGCTCAAGCACGGTCCATAATATACAAGAATCTTCATGATGAAGATATGAAGAGACTAGTGGGTTTGAAACATTCCAAACATATGTGGGACAAGATAGAATCCATATTTCAAGATGGTACTAACAGCAATAAGGAAAATGAGAAGAAGATCAATAAGAAGAAGAACAAGAAGAAGATTAAGAAGAAGGGCTTTAAAAAACAAGAATCTCAGCCACAAGAGCCTCATTCTTCCAGTGCCCATGATTCAATAGATGATGAGAAGAAATAAAAAAATATTGTACCCAAAGGTATAAATATTAATGATTCTCTGTTGAGTTATAATTTTTATTATTTAGATTTTGATCATGTTGAAGTGCCTGGTGAAGATGAGAATGATATTAATGTTCTTAGATCTGATATTTCTATACTAACAGTTTCATGTCAGGATCAAGAAAAACTATTGCATATCTATGATGATAAGGAGGCCAAGGTCAAGGAAGATATCATGAGTTCAAAAGTTAAATTGGAAGAATTTGATAAAGTTGAGGAAGGTATGTCGAAGCAATACCAAGTGAGGGTTGAATAGGTTGAGAAATTGGAAGCAGAAATGGTTTTCTTGAGAAAGCAGTGGAAAATGGAGAAGAGTATTGTTGTCTTGGATAACTTGTTTGAGATACAAATATCACCATTGGATAAATCTAGTCTTGGATTTCAAAAGGGTGAGTCTAGTTTGCATGCAGGTAAAAACATCAAAGAAGAACCCAAGAAACTTGTAGCAAACAATTCCAGCAGTAAAAGTGAGATCCAAGGTAATAAGAAGTTGATCCAATAGCCAATTAAAAATCAAAAGAACCAACAATAGAAAATCAAGAAAAACCAACAACCAATCAAGCAACAAAACTAACAACAGAGAAAAAAATCTCAAGGAGCTTCTACATTCAGAATATCTTTTTCTCTTAGAGATAATCATGACATATTTGTAAGGTTTCAAAAGAGTCAAATTCCTTTTGTTCCTTTTGTTCATAATGTAGAATGTTATAACTGTCAAAAGTTTGGATATATTGCAGCAAATTGTTAGAGCAGGTCATATAAATAAAATCAACAAAGATTCTAGCAATATCAACAACCAAGAAGAATGGACAACATGTATACTTGTGAATTTTATGGTTATTACTACTCATGTCACTTGTTTGGCCATAAGACAATGGATTTCAGGTCTAACCATTGGAGGAGAGCCACATTCCATGCGCGATTTAGATTTGACATGAGAAAAATATGATTTGATCTTCTTGGCCATGTGCAGTGCTATATTTGCCATACATTTGGCCATATGGCAAGAGATTTTTTGCTTCCTTGTTAGTCAAGACAAAACCATGAAGGGAAAAAAATTAAAAGGATCTAGTACAAAACCACTGAAGCAAGAGATGAAGTGGTTGTAGGAAGAAAAGAAGCTTATGAAAGAGGAGAAGAAGCATCCTAAGACCACGCAGAAGAAGAAGGAGTTTGAACTCTTCAACTAGTGAAGAGAATTTCCTTTTGCAATCCACGATTATTCATGCATACTTATAGAGGAATGAAGAATTTATGAGAGGTGCACAACCTCAAGGGGGCATTTGGTCGTTTTATGAGTACAAAATTATTACATCAGCACTTGATGAGTTCATTTCAGCCTCATGCATGTTCAGGTCCACAGTATCAACTGGTCTTATTGGAGGTATATTGAGCTTAGGGGGAGCTATGCATGGTATGATTTTTGCCTAGATTACTTGCCATTTTCTCATTATTTTCACTCAGTTATTTGTAGAATATTTATATGTGTTTTCATGTGTGAAAAAGAGCACATTTTTCATTCATGTATATGTTTTTTATTACCACTAATGATTGGTTGAAAATATGGACAACCATGCACAGATTATGATCATCAGTTTAGGATGTTTAGAGATGACTTGTGACATGGACTAGCCATGTATAGAATATTATATACAGTTTATTACAACCACGTAGTTACCATTGTATCATCATTATTTATTGGATTTGAGTCCATTCAATAGTATATTGAGTCATCATGGTGATAAGCATGTTTTGGAGAGTCTTATGAGTCATATTATAGCCACTTGTATGGGCTAATGATGATATAATGGTCATATCATATTATGTATTTCGGTCATTGGTCCATAGGATATTATTATAGACGCCATGTATTCATTGAAAACATATGTAAAATCCTCATGGAGCTATGTACTTATGTTGTACTATCTTTTGGGTCTTATAGTCATGAGTAATGAGGTCATATTATTGTCATATGAGTTATGTATGAGGTCTTATGTTGCTACTAAAACCATGTATTTATGATGTACATTTCAATTGATTCATGGCCATGTGGAGTCTCAGTTCATATGGTGATTCTATTTGTCAAAGGAAGCATCGTTTGCAACAAAAGCGCTCATTTCATCCCAATAATTGGTATATCTACATCTTGGAGATGGCATGTTTTCAGGGAGAACATTATTTGTTCTTATTTGCTTCAAACATACATTATTGGCATTATGATCCGCTTGGAGGTGTTCATGTTATGCCTCATACTATGCTATGACAGTGGGGTCCTTGACCTCATGTGATGGGATGTTATGATTGTTTCTGCTATGGAGTTATTGGGGATATTGTGTGTGGTTGCCTCATGTGGATGTTGCTACATTTTATGATGATGCTCATAGATGTTTCTATGAGGAGGAGTGTTGGATGATTCTCATGTGCATGTTGATGATTTACTTGATGTTGCCCATAGTTTCTATTATGTTTATGTTGCATATGTTGATTATGGTTTCCTTATGATGGCATGTTGTTGCTCGCTGCTAGAGGTTGTTGGTTGGTATGCTTCTCTCGATGATGATTGGTATGTTTGTTGCTTACTACTTTTGATATGTGTAGAGATAGAGGATACTTATTACTGCTTGTATGGAGGCATAAATGATCTTTGATATGCATTAATTTTTATCCATGTATTACTCTAGTATATGTAATTCAGTTATTCCTGCCTATTCATATGAGTTTGGCCCTTTTCTATTGATGTAAAAGGGGGAGAATAGAGGATGATGGTCTAGAGTTTGCATATGGTTTCCATCAATGCCAAAGGGGGAGATTTTTGGCATCCATGGGGAGATTTTTGGAATTATGGTGTGCATGGATCGAGCAAGCTAATGTTGGCATGAGTTCATGATGATAGCTAGCTCATGTTGGCATTGATGTCAACCATTTATAGACTAGATAATGTATGTGATTGACCTTTAAATTAGAAACAAATTAAGGCATATCTAACATTTATTAGGCACTTGAAGGATATATTAAACCTCTCCTTTTACACTTAATAATGTTTTCTTTTCTTTAATATGTTCTTAGGAAGGTTTAGAGATGATTGCATATTATGGGCCTAATATTATTTGTTTTTGAATAATATCGTGAGAATATTGGGCAGATTATGAAGATTTGGAGGAGGAGATAATATAGATTTGGAGGAGGGGATAATATAGGGACTTGATCCCTACTATAGGAGGATCAAGATTGGATAATAAATGAACAAAATATCATGAAATTATTGACAAATTTTAGAGCTCCATTGATTGAGAAAATCTAGGAATGTGTTCCCTGTCATTTAATGCAGATACCTAGTGTTGGGAACCAGATCCATTATTTGAGGGATTTTGGAGGGGAAATTTATCTCCTTTCAAGGAGAATGCTTGCTAATCTATTTTTATAAGTACCAATTCAAATTTTCCTCTAGGGGATGCAATTCTTAGTCTTCTTGTGGAGAAAACTTGTATTTTTCTAGCTCCACTTTCATTTCTAGCAGGGATGTGTTTGGATTGATTCAAATAATGAAGTTTGGTGTCATTTTTAATTTATAAAGCTTGGTATATTTCATAGGAATCTAAGTATTCTTTGGCTTTATCATCTCAGAAGCCTCAAAGACCTTATGTATAATTTTATTTTCTTCTTTTCACTTCTTATTAATATGCATATCTTATTCTTGTTTTTCCTATTTCTACATTTAGCGTTGATGATTTTTTGGTATAGGATTGGGTTAAATGGTTCAAGTGAGTTCTTTTTCAGGCTACTTATAGAGTCACAAGAATTATTCATCCTTAGAACAAGTTTGGAAGGTCATAGTCATTATTGAGCTACTTTGCTTGGTTTACTTGTTCACAAATCTAGAATTTCTCGAAGTCCCTTGTAGCAAATAATAGTAATTTTATGCTATTTTTTAGAACATGTTAATGAGATTAATTTGATTTTATTCCATTTGTATTAGGTAATAAACAAATTCAAGTTAATAAAAAAGTTTACCCCATTTCATTTTCACTTGATTAGGTTAGGAATTTGATAGGTTAACTAGCTCACTAGTCCTTGAATTTCTAGGATTTAGAGTAGTAATTTTATGCTATTTTTAGCATGTGTGAACAAGGGTATTTTGGAGTGATTCCACTTGGAATGGAGACCTAAGACAACCTAATTAATAAAAAAATTTCCCCATTCAATTTTCATTTGATTTACTTGGTCATTTGGTGAGTTATCTCCTCTTGTAGCAAAACAATACCTCCTGCAGCAATTTTGTTTCGCCTATAGCATTCCTGTAGCACATGTAAACTTGACCAAATTTTCTCCAAAAAATTGATTTTTGTCTCTTGGGCTTGAATCGTAACCCCTAGGCTCTAAATCCATGATTGGGGAAGAATAAAAACAAATTAGGACATGCCTTTTTACAAAGTAGATTAGGCTTGTTTATTTGAATTCATACTCTTAGGATTTGAATTACAAATTGTTGTCCTTGCCTAGGATAATTTTTTGTTCAAAGTAGCATTTCCATTTATACAATTAGTTTAGGTTATATTTCATTATATTCACTCCATTACATTAGATCAATGAAAGAATGACACATTGTATGCTACTTTGAACAATGTCGACATCTCTTAAGTTCGTAGGAACCCCAGGCTGCTAATTTAAGTTAGTAGCCTTGGCAGTTGCAAAATTCTTGTTGCAATATGGGGGCTCACCACTTTTTGGCACTTTTCTGGGGATGTGTCAAAGTATGCATTGTTTTATTCCATAGTTGATTCATTTCTTTTAATTTCGGCAAGATTTTTTTTTTTTTTTTTTTTTCCTTAGGCACATTTCATTTCAAAGACAAAAAAATTGCATTGCACTACCATTATTATTCAAAACAAAATACTTCTCCATCACCAAACCCCCCATTTCATCATGTGGTGCATTAGGAACCACATCACTATCCACTTCTGCAGGTAGAAGAATAATAGGTGGTAGAGAAGATAGATGAAATGGATGGAGATGATGACAATGAAGAAGGTCTGATTGGATTTCATATTCAAGATATTGATATCAATGTGCATATGAAGAACATCCCTCCATATTTCCTTCCCAACTTCCATGGTATGAGCTCAGAGGATTTAGAAACCTTTCTCTTTAAATTCGAAATCCTTGTAGATCTTATGGTTACTTAATAAAAACACAAAAAAATTAATAGTGTTTTCGAAAGCACTAAAGGATAGAGCTCTTAAATGGTTCATGAGTTTAGGGACTAATTCAATAAGATCATGGACTGATATTAAAAATATATTTCTAGAAAATTATAAAGATCATGATCTTACAAAAGAAATATTTAGAATGAACCAACTAAGAGATGAGAGCCTTGAGGATCTAATAGAGAGGTTCATAATGTTGAGAGGGAAAAATTACATCATTTAGGATATGACAAACTAAAATCCCTCTTACTTAGAATAATTAGGGATGAGTGGATTGATCTCCTTGATATCATGAGTACAGATGATCTATACCAATTATCATTTGAAGAAATTTGTGAAACATGCAAGCGCATATCAAGAGGAATGGCAAGAGTAAGTAAATCGCCATCAAGATCAGTAAGTGAAGCTAAAATTCGAAATTTGCCATGATGACTTTAATGTTAGAGAATCCAGGGAAAAGTAGTGTTGTGATGATTCTATGAGACATGATAACAATTTTTGAAGTCCTTTTACTTTTCTTGTTAGATTCTTCTTCTTCTTCTTCTTATTAGTGCATATGTGTGTGCTTCATCAAACTGCTATCAAAATAAAATAACAAGAACACAAAATTTGGCTCTCTGGCAAGGACAAACCCTCTCCACTCTTGAGAGGAAAACCATTTGTAAGATTTCTCTTATTGAAGCTTATTATTTGAAAAAATTCCAAACCCTAAACCGTTGACTAGGATATCCTCCAAGCATTAGTCAAATCCTTCCTCTTTCTGCACTATCACTTTTGGCACTTTTTCTTTCAACACTTTGTCTTCTAGGTTAGGAAACCCTAGAATATTGGACCTTCTTTACTTAGTTATAGATAGTGGCTCCTTTGCTTTCCTTTGGATACCTTGTAGGCCTAGGTATACATATGAATGAAGATATTCATGTTGCTGCCAAGCCCTTCCTGCACCTCGCACGTGTGTCTATTTCTAACCCTAGAAATAGTCTTATTTTCTTCGATCTTGATCTTTCATCCTTCGTATATGAGAGCTTCTCCTTCGCTTGTAGGGAGAGGCCTAATAAACCTTGTTTGCAACCAAAATAGTAAGATATATTGAACTATCCTTTACTGCTGCTATGGCCACAGTCAAGCCTTCCTTGACCTCACATGTGTGGTTGTAACAACTTCAGAAATGACCTCCTTCCCTTCAATGTTTTATCTCGTTGACTTCACTGTCCTTGTTACCCTTTTTTCTTCCTTGCCTTCGTCCCTTTTTCGATGTTCTATTATCTATGAATTTCAAAGAGAGATTGATGCCTTGTATGAGAAGTGGACAACCTCTATAAATGGAGGTATGTCCATCCTCTCCCAACTGACATGAGTGTCCTTAAATCTGACTCGACAGTTTTCTTCCTAAATTATTTTTATTCACTATTTTGCTGCTTGTAGACTTCGTTGGTGCTAGGAGAGGATTTAACCATGCTTGGACATGTTCCCATGACCTTGTATGATGGCTGACATGATGTAACATGTCCTCAGAGGGTCTTATCATAATTAAATTTTTACTTTTACTCTCTAGAATCACTTCAAAATGTGCTTGACCTATTTTCAATGAGCAAGAAACTTATTGAAAAATAATACAAAATTAATTTCTCTTTTCTTGAATAAGTACAAATATCAAAATTACATTTATGAAAACATAGCCTAGTTACATTTCCTTCAACACTTCCTCTTAACTAGGGAGGTATTCATACAATATTACAAGGTGTTTGGCAATTTTCAATCTTGAAGAATTCACATAAGAGAAATCAGATTAGCAATCCATGTGTTATAGCATCATATTCATCATCATTGTCATAGTGAAAGGCCTTGACTAACAACTCCATCTCTTCACGAGACCATGAGGAAAATGTTACTGAGACCAATGATTTATAGACACCTTAATCATTGTCTCTCAAGGTGCATACTCACCTTATTGTTCACCGATTATGACCTTCTACGACTATTCTTATCTTGGGTTCCCAACCATTAAAGAATATCGATCCTCTTGCCTACTCTTGTCTTGGATTCCCTACACATACTCAAAGAGTACCAGATGCCAGATGATTACCTAATCCTCCCATTATTTCGTCCCAAATGAAGACAATAATGTTATGTCTATCTTGTGTCTACATTTCCATTCATGGCCTTTATCTATACTTATGGTTGTTAGTCTTGGTCTAGTGCATGACCCATGAAATGGAGAACATAATTGTCACTCCTTTGTAATCATGAGTGATTCAAAAACTCCCTCTTGATCAAGGACTTGTTAGAGATCCCTCTTAACTAAGGACTCTTTTCTTCATCAACAACTTCTTCTTAGTGGGTCCTTCAGCTACTTGATCTCCTTCCTTTCTTGATGTCATGAAGTCTTTGTTCGAAATTCTTCTATATACGGCACCATCCATCGATCATTTTCCTTCCTATATTGTAATGTCTTGCTTCCTTTTTGCAAAGTGGATTACTTGTCATTCATCAGGTTTTCTTGTCATCTTGGCTACTCTTTTGTCATCTTGTCCATGCTTCAAAATATTCTTTTCATGGATGCTTCAATGTACTTTCTAGGTTACATGCTTTGACCTAGTAGCCCATCATGACTTCATCCTGATATTGCTTCAACATTTCTTTTTTGTTTGTTGGATGGCTTCTTCATCACGACATCTTTGTAGAGTAGAATCAATTATTTTCACATTTTGTATCTCCAAGGCCTTCAAAGGTGTCAAGGGTCCTTTCTTCTTTTATTAGAGTTGTCCTACCTTATTTCCGGAGATGTCTTATCAAGGAATTTTTTCAGATAGTGATCCTTGGTGATCCTGGTGTTCTTCACATTCTTGATCTCTTTATTCATTTTCTTTTCCTCAGATAGATGGGTCAGCCAAATAATTCTTCTTGTGAGAAAATTACTTCATTGCTTGCTTTCTTGACTTGTTATTATTTCCTCTTGCTTCTTAGTCAGCAATCTTATGCTCCTTATGTGAGCATATTCTTTTGTTGACCTTCATGGCATTGTGATACATGCCTTCGAGCATGTTCTTGGTTAAAGAGATTCTTTCATGCTTGATAATGTTATGAAACTATACCCATGACTTTAATAATATACAATTGATAACATGAATTTAAACTTTGATGCATGCATACCTCATCTTGATTCTCCTTTGATCATCCTTTAGTGTGGTCCTTCTTGCTTCATCTTAGTTTTCCTACATATCATTATTTTCTTGAAAACCATGAATGGGATTCCTAATGGGACATATTATTTGGTCCATGAAACTTCTTTTGAAGATTCCATCATAGGATCTTAAAGATCCTTGTCTTGCAAATGTTTCCTTTATTTTCATGATGTAGGTCTACTAAGATTCTTATCATGATCAAAGTTTATTTCATCATGAATGAGGTCCTTTACTAGGTATGCTTCTTCTCTATGAATATATTGAGCTATATCTTCCATGTTGCTATATTCTAGAAGATATTTCTATTGATGAACACTTTTTCTTAACATAAATGCTACATCCACATGAGTGTCTAAAACTCTATGTACATCATGCTGCTAGATTCTAGAGGGTGATTCTAGACATGCAATTTAATTTATTCCTGCATGCTCCTATTCTACTCAAAACTTGTAAAGGAGTCTAGAAGTAAAGAGTTTTGACCTAGTCATAGTAGAGATCTGGAGGATCTTCCTTATTTTTCTTCTTTCCTTCTTCTTTCACCTCTTGAGTCAAGTGAGCTTCTTCCCTCTTCCTTTTGTGGTTTTTTTCCTTATTAACCTTAAGGCAATTCCTTTTGTAGTGTCCATATTCTTGGCATCCAAAACATTACATCTTGGACATGTCTTTGTTTTTTGTTCTTTGTGGACCAAACTTGGAAAATTTACCCTTTCTTTTGGCCATGGTAGTAAATGCTTTCTCCTTTGATCCAAAATCTTCTTTTTCCTTAAGTCTGGTTTCCTCTATTCTAAATAGAGACCACCTTTCGCTGAGAGTGGCTTCTTCCTTCTTGGCATATATGCTAGATGTGATGTTTCCCCACTCCTCAGGTAGAGCATTGAGTACTACAGTTGTTAGCTCTCTGTTAGAAATGACTTCCCCAAGCTCTTGAAGTTGATCTCTCATTTCAGAAATTTTCACGAAGTAGGGAGCTATTTGTTTCTTTGTTATCTTCATATTGTATAATTCATTCCTCAAGGATATTACTTCTCCAGTTGTGGATACCGAGAATAGCTCTACTAGCTTATCATAAATTTCTTTAGATGTCCCAAACTTGGAGACATAAGGAATGAGAGGGTGTTTGATTGATTCTATCAGAATCCTTTGAGTTCTTGTCTCATCCTTATTGTACTTGGCTAAGGATTGAGTCTGTTCCTTAGTAGGGATAGTGATATTCCCTTTGAAATGCTCTAGGATTTCATTCTCCTTAAGTAGTAGATTAGTCCTCTTCTTCCATGCAAGAAATTTATTGGTCCCTACAAATTTATTGCTTTCCTTGCAAAAGGATTGATGTATATTCACAAGAGGACATGTACTTACTTGATAGATTTTGGGATGTAATGGAATTGCTTCCTTCCTGAAGGCTTTGTGGCTTGTCTTCCCTAGATCTTGATGCTATTCAAGTATCCTTATTTCTTGATGACTTGTAGATTGCTTCAATTTGCCCTTGTTTGTAGGTGCCTTTGTGTAAGGCTCTCCTTCTAGGTTTGTAGACCTCCTTGGTGAATTATGGATTATAGACCCTTATTCACCTTCAAGTGATTGAGACTTCTAGGCTTGATGCATCAACTTTGTAGATGCTTCCCCTTGATGAGTTTTCCCGAGTTTCCCTTTCCTTGATGTGTCACCTTAGCGTTGATAACAAGTTAGAGAATCTAGGGCAAAGCAGTGTTGTGATGATTCTTTGAGACTTGATAAAAATTTGTGAAGTATTTTTACTTTTCTTGTTAGCTTATTCTTCTTCTTCTTGTTATCAGTGCATATGTGTGTGATTCATCAAAATGCTATCAAGATAAAATAAAAAGAACACAAAATTTGGCTCTCTGTCAGGGATAAACCCTCTCCACACTTGAGAGGAAAACCCTTTGTAATATTTATCTTATTGAAGATTCTTATTTGAACAACTTCCAAACCCTAAACCTTTGATTATGATATCCTACAAGAAGTAGTCAAATCCTTCCTCTTTCTATATTGTCACTTTCATCACATCTTCTGACACTTCTTCTAACACTTTGTCCTCCAACACTTTATCTTCTAGGTTAGGAAACCCTAGAATATCAGGGCTTCTTTAATTCATTATAGATAGTGGCTCCTTTGTTTTCCTTTGGATACCTTGTAGGCCTAGGTATACATATGAATGAAGATATTCATGATGCTGCCTTAAACTGCTACCAAACCATTCTTGCACCTCGCATGTGTGACTATTTCTAACCCTAGAAACAATCCTATTTTCTTTGATCTTGATCTTCCTTCCTTCATATATGAGGGCTTCTCCTTCAGTTGTAGGGAGAGGTCTAATAGACCTTTCTTGCACCCAAAATAGTAAGATATATTGACCTGTCCTTTACTGCTACTATGGCCACAGTCAAACCTTCCTTGACCTCACATGTGTGGCTGTAACAACTTTAGAAATGACCTCCTTCACTTTTCTCATTGACTTCATTATCCTTGTTACGCTTTTTCTGCCTTGTCTTCGTCCCTTTTTGGCCCTTCTATTATCTACAGATTTCAGAGAGATATTGATGCCTTGTATGAGCAGTGGACAACCTCTATAAATAGAGGTTTGTCCCTCCTCTCCTAGCTGACATGACTGTCCTTAAAGCCGACTTGACAGTTTGCTTCATAAATATTTTTTTTTCAGTGTTTTGTTGCTTGTAGGCTTCGTTGGTGCTAGGAGGGGATTTGACCATGCTTGGAGGTGTTCCCATGACCTTGTATGGTGACTTACATGACGTAACATGCCCTCAAAGGGTCTTATCATAATTACATTTTGACTTTGGCTCTCTAGAAGCACTTCAAAATGTTATTGACCTATTTTCAATAAAGAAACTCATTGACAAATCATACAAAAATAATTTATCTTTTCTTGAATAAGTACAAATATCAAAATTACATTTATGAAGACCTAGCCTAGTTAAATTTCCTTCAACATTTAAAAAATAAATTCTTAGTAATCTAAGTGAATAAGCAGAAATGTTGAGAATGAAAGATTAGGAAAAAGAAGATGTTGATATTTGTGTTGTCCATGTAGAATCACATGCTATTAAATATTTCCCATCGTTACCAAGGTTTAAGGAAGTTTACGAAGAGAACAATGAAGCAATTCAATTGCCAAAGCAACTATGTTATGTAGCTCTAAGAAGACTATGTAAACCTAATCAACCTAGTATGATGCAAGAGCCTAATTGACATCCATCTAAAAGTAATTGGAATACACCCTTTTCTTTGAAACCTTGGCCATCTCAACCTCAAAACCAATATTGGCAACAAGCTTGGCAAGAACCTTATGGGAAAAATCTACAATATCCTCCATACCCAACTCCATTCTATCCCTACCATCCACCTCCACCATAACTCCAACTGCATCCATCTGAAAGATCCATGACCCCTCAACTACCTATACAACTTTTTTCAAACGCACACTAGGAAGTAGCTCAACCCCCTTACAATGCTGAGGTACAACACTTCCTAACATCTCCTCTTGATCTCAATGGTATTCATCTTAGCTCAGGAGGAGTATTGCAAAAATGAGATTCTCTTGATGTCATTGAAGGAAAACATCCAGAAAAATATTCAAATGAGAAGACCAAAGAATCATGGGTTGCAGTTAATGAAGAGCAGACATCTAAATCAGAGATTGAGAAAGTTTGCTAATGTTTACCATCAAATCATCCATGTGTTCAAGAGAATAATCAACAAAATGAGGAAGATTTGAATTTCATGGTAGAATAAGACATGATGAATGATCCAAATGAGAAAGCAAACAAAGGGAATCAAAGCTATATTGAGGCTTGGTTCTATAAAATCAACAAGATGGAGCATCACTCTCTTCTTCAACAATACTTGATATCGTCAAAGTCAAACATTTGGTCTATAAAATTCAAGTACATGTCAAAGCATACATTTCAATCCTACACATGAGTTTATCTGTCATCTTGATGTGCACATGGTTCCATTGGAAGTTTTCCTATACTTGAAAGATATTTTGTTTTTCAAGTAGGGTAGGATATGAAAAGAAATAAAAATGAAAAATAGGAGGAAAAAATAAAATATCAGGTGAAAACCTCCTTTTGAGGCGCCTGAGATTGGCTCATTGATTGAAAACCTCCATGAGGCAGTTAATGGGTTTGAAAAAGAGAAAAATAGAGAAAAATAAAATATCTTAGGTGAAAATCTACTTTGAGGCACCTAGGCAGACTTACTAGTTGAAAACCTCATTGAGGCAACTAGTAGGCATAAAGAAAAAAAAAGAAAAAAAAAATTAAAGAAAAGGAAGAACGATGAAATAAAAAAAGATTTTTTTTCCATTTGCATATAACTACTAGCATGTAGGTACTTCTCCACCTTCATAAGGAAAAGAAATAGGTCAACGCCGCAAAAAGAGAACATGAAAAAAATGAGAAATGAGGCAAGCAAAATGTCAAAAAAAAACAACCTTGGGTTGCTTACCTTCGGTGAAAACTACTCAAGAAGGACCAAGGACATGTCAATGCATCAACCTCAACCATTTCCATGACATTTCCCATCATTCCCAAGCTTTTCTCATGCATTTTCCTCGCTGTCCTAAAATGCTACAGGAGGGCTTTGTTTTTCTACAGGAGGTCAAAATACACACCAGAAAATTATTGTGATCATATCTTGAAAATCATGCATCCATTGGCCGAGATGTTTCATGGGGAGATGCAGATGGATGATAGTAAAATTCTTAAGTAATCAAATGTTTTTTATTGTATACCTTTTGTATAGGTCATTGATTTGATATTTTAGAATCCTCTGAGCTACATTTTGTGATGTGATTTCCAGATCTATCACATTTATGTAAATTCTTTTATCGACGTTTGGAACCATCTACTGTGGTTCATTGTTAAGATATAAAATGTATGAAAGACTAACCTCAAGAATTTCAAATAAATAGGAGAGAGCTAGTGTGGAAATGTATGTGAAACTCAATCATGTTCATTATGGAAACTGAGATTAATGTCAACCTTCCGTTCTTAGATATTCTCCTCTCCCGAAACCCTGATGGATCCTTATCACACCAAGTCTATATAAAAATACTCATACTGAGCAATATCTCCATGCTACCTCACATCATCATCCAACCCATAAACTTGGGGTCCTTAACACCTTAGCCACCATGGCCATAAGAATATCTGATAGAGAACACTTTGACTTAGAAAAATCACATCTTATGAAGGTGTTTTTAAGAAATGGATACAATAAACATCAGGTTACCAAGGCCTTCCATAATGCCAGTAAACCTAGGAAATATGATAAAAATAATAACATTGATAGCATTGTTGGGAAGCTTAGCTTACCTTAGATTCAAGGTATTTCTAACAGGATTACCAATATCTTCAAGAAGAATAAGATTCATGCTACCTTCAAACCGTTGAACACTATTCCTATTAACCTAAAGTCCATTAAAAATCCCCTTGACCCTACATGCCAAAAATGTGTGTATCTGATCCCTTTCTCATGTGGCAAACCATACATTGGTGAAACAGGCCGTTCCATCAAAACTAGGATCCAGGAACACTCTAAGGGCATAAAACATAATCACTTTAAAACCTTTGTTATTTCTGATTATTCTAACAACACTAAACATCATATCTGCGTTGAAAATTCCTGCATCATAGCCAAAATTGACCACTATTTCCATACAAAATTTAGAGAAACCATAAAAATCAATAAATACCCTAACAACCCCAAGTGTAATATCGTGTAGAACATTAGTGAGAATTAGATACCCACATTAACCTCTATGATAACCCCTCCTAAAAGCTCTAATAATTAATCTTTAACTATCATTAATTCACCTTATTTTCTTCATTAAAATTTTTCTTTTCATAATATAACGCTCCGTAAATAATACACATACATTCATTCAAACCCATCCAACATTAAACATAATTTCATCTCTAGCCTCATTACTTATTCCTATGCTAATCCTATTATTAAAAATTATTAACTTAATCCATCCCATCACTTGACAAATTACCTTGAAATTAACAAAATTTCATTTAATATCATAATAAAATTTTAAATAACATACTTCCAATTTATATCATAAAAAAATATATATACATAATTCTAAACTTATAATTTTCACGTTATTTGATAGTGTTAAAAAATTAATAAAATAATTTGAAATTTATAACACAAATTTGAAATTAAATTAAAGATTATACAATTAATTTATAACATCTATATAATAAAAAACATGGTATTTATACATTATATCATGTTATTAATAAAATAATTATCAACATATACATAATTTTTAAATTAAAAAACTATACAATTAACTCATTACATCCATATAGTAATAAAACAACTCGAATAATAGTGAGATGATATTATTATGTAAACAAAAAAAACCATACATTTTATTCATTACATCCATATAGTAATTAAACAACTCGAATAATAGTAGGAAAATATTATTAAGTATATAAAAAATAGGTTCTAATTTTATTCACATTAGTCCTTCTATTCACACTAAATCATTATATATATAGATATCATGTCAACTCATACATTTCCACACTAGTTTTCTCTTATTTTTTCGACATTCTTGAGGTCAGTATTTTATACATTTTATATCTTGAAAATGAACCATAGTAGATGGTTCAAAACATCGATAAAATAATTTACATAAATGCGATGGGTCCAGAAGCCACATCACATTCTCAAGTAATTTCAGCAAATTATAGTTCACACTTTTCGAGAAATCGGTCTCCATCACCTATAACCATTTTTAATTTTTCTCGATATTCATGCATCCATTGGCTAAGATGTTTTATTGAGAGGTGCATAAGGATTATGGAAACATACTCAAAAAATTTCAGGCCAATCAATTCTACCATTTGAGAGATATGGATAAAACAATTCTGCGATAAGAGGTTGTCCTGAAATGCTATAGGAGGGACCATAATTGCTACAAGAGGTAGATCGGCTTGGAGAAAGAGGCCAAAATGTCATATATTTTTATGGAAATGTTGAGATAGGTCAACAATATCCTCACAATTCATTTTGCACACCACTTGACCTCTTCACCACTCTCATCTTCATCCCTGTCCATGAAGAGAACCCATTTTAACCCCTTCTTCCATCCCTTCCACCACAAAAAAGGCCTATGATCCTTGCCAACAAATTACTCATGAATTATTAGTATTTTTAATGGAATAAACTGAAGTAAATTGTGATATTAGTAGGACCTATGTGATTTCTACAGGAAGACACACAGTCCTATAGCAGTTTTCACACCCCCTACCAGACCATAGCTAGAGTTCCAGATCCAGAAATCATCCACCATGGAGAATTTGGAGATGATAACTCAAATCCTCAAGTAGCTATAAGACCTTCTGTTAGTTGCTGCAAGATTCTTGATCACTCAACAAATAACAACATCAAATCCAAAGAACATATGCATGAAGGAAATACCTACATCATCAAGCATCAACCAACAAGAGAACATTAAAAAAATACATATATTTCTCAAGAAATTACAAAAGACATGCACAACAACCTTACCTCTATTTATAAATGACATATGATCAGCTACAACACTCACATCAAGAGCATCTCACAAGAAGAGCAACAACAACAACAACAAAACCTAGAGGACCTCCAACAGATTATCACATGCAACTTATGGATCATCAAAGGCAGCCTCCACAACTACAACATCTTGCACAAAGAAAAGAAAAAACACTCATGGTAAGGCACGGGTATGCAAGTCTCTAACCTCACCCTTCAAACCTACTCTAGCTTGAGAAACATTAAAAGTTTGAGAAGGAAAGGTATTTAATAGCTAAAATTAATAGCAGGAAGCCTCGGTCTTATCTAGCAAGTAATTTAACTTTTCTCCGAAGGACAACCACACATGTGGGAGATAAATGAGACAAAAGTGAAAAAAGACTTAAGAAAGTGGAAAGTTATCATGGAGTTCAAAAAGTAGTTGGAGGCCGATTGAGTTAACTTGAAGCACTTTCAATTTATTTTTCATGCAATGAAAAAAAGAGAAAAAAAATTGAAAAAAGAAAAAAAAATGGAAAAAATGGAAAATTTTAATAAAAGAATAAAAAGGTAAACCCACCACCTCTTGGCATGCAAGACGTAGCTTCTGTAGGAATCAAATTGGTTTCTACAAGAGAAAACAAAGTTGCTACAGGAGAAACAAAACTGCTACATGAAGAACAAATTTGCTATAAGAAGGAAAAATTTGCCACATGAAGGAACAAAGCTGCTACATGAGATAGAAAAATTGCTACATGAAGTTAACAAAGGGCTACAAGAGAAAAAAAAATATACTAGGGTGTTGGATAATGATTAATTAATTGCTACAAGGTACAAAAAAACACAACATAGATGCAAAAGATTTGCTACAGACATGGTAAATCTCCAAGGGTGAAAGCTATCCAAGTCACTAGTATGGTCATCACATCCTTCCTTTCTCTTTTTCAATTTATTGACCATAATTTCTCCTTCTTTGAGAAGAAAGAGCTCTTTTTTAAATGTTTTCAATTCCATATTTTAATGAGAAAAGAGAATTTACATTTCTAATCAAGGCTGTTCATACGAATTTGATGGATAATATGGCACTTCATGGCCAAGAATTTGTATCAACAGTAAGAAGCTTGTACTTCAATGAAAATGACATTAGTAATGAGGTACCGGATGCCAAGAAATCCTTCCTTTCACAAAGATAAGTGTAAGAGGAATACCAAGAAGACAAACCAAAAGCAAGGTGTTGCCCTCACAAATAGAAACTGTTACAATTGAAGAATCACCTGAGATAAAGAAGCATCCTAAAACTAAATTACAAGTTCCATGGGAAACTAAGATAGAGAAAGAAATTAAAATAAAACAGTAGAATGAAGAGAAGCATGAGAATAAACACATGTACCAACAAACAGAGAACGAAATATTCCAGCATACATGAAGAAAAACAGGGCAAGAAGATGGATAGGCTACTCAAAGGATTAGAAATAATTTCAGTAGGGGGTTATGATGGGCCTCTAAATTAGACACAAATTAAGGCCCATCTAACATTTATTAGGCACTTGAAGGCTATATTAAACCTCTCCTTCTACACTTAACAATGTTTTTTTTGGTTTAATATGTTCTTAGGAAGGTTTAGAGATGATTTCATTATGTGCCTAATATTATCTATTTTTGAAGAGTATTGTGAGAATATTGCGCAGATTATGAAGATTTGGAGGAGGAAATAATCTAGGGACTTTATCCCTACTAGAGGAGGATCAATATTGGATAATAAATGAATAAAATTTCATGAAATTATTAACAAATTTTGGAGATCCGGTGATTGAGAAAATCTAGGAATTTGTTCCATGTCATTTAATGCAGATTCCTAGTGTTGGGAACCAGACCCACTATTTGATGGATTTTGGAGGGGAAAGATATCTCCTTTCAAGGAGAATTATTCCTCATCTATTTATATAAGTACCAATTTGAATTTTGATCTAAGGGTATGTATTTCTTAGTCTTGTTGTGGAGAAAACTTGTATTTTTGCAACTCCACTTTCATTTCTAGCAGGGATGCACTTGGATTGATTCAAATAATGAACTTTGGTGTAATTTTCAGTTTCTAAAGCTTGGTATCCTTCATAAGACTCTGAGTATCTTTGGGTTTGTCAATCCCAGGAACCTTAGAGTCATTTTGTATAATTTTATTTTCTTCTTTTCACTTCTTATTCCCACACATCTCTTATTCTTATTTTCCCTATTTCTGCATTTAGTATTGATGATTTTTTTTTTTTTTTTTTGCCTGTAGGATTGGGTTAAATGGTTGAAGTGAGTTATTTTGTAGGTTATTTATAGATTCAAAAGAATGATTCATCCTTAGAAAAAATTTGGAAGCTCATAGTTATCATTGAGATACTTTGATTGGTTTACTTGTTCACAAATCTAGAATTTTTGGAAGTCCCTTGTAGCAAATAGTAGAAATTTTATGCTATATTTTAGAATGTGTTAATGAGATTAATTTGAGTTTATTCCAATTGGATTGGGTCATAAAAATACTAAAGTTAATAAAAAAATTTACCACATTTGATTTTCACTTGATTAAGTTAGGCGTATGATAGGTTGACTAGCTCACTAGTCCTTGAATTTCCAGTTTTTAGAGTAGTAATTTTTTGCTATTTTTTAGCACGTGTGAACAAGGGTATTTTGGTTTGATTACACTTGGAATGGTGACTAAGACAACCTACTTAATAAAAAGAAATTTCTCATCCCATTTTTATTTGATTTACTTTGTTATTCGGTGATTTATATCCTCTTGTAGCAAAACAAGACCTCTTGTAGCAATTCTATTTCGTGTGTAGCAACTTCCTGTAGCACTCCTATAGCACGTATAAACTTCAACAGGTTTGCTACAAAATCTTGTTTTTTGTCTCTTAGGCTTGAATTGTGACCCCTAGGCTCTAAATCCATGATTGAGGAAGAATAGAAACCAATTAATACATGCATTTTTACAAAGTAGATTAGGCCTATTTATTTGAATTCATGCTCTTAGGATTTCAATTACAAAGGATTAATTTCTTTTCAAAGTAGAATTCCATTTCTACAATTAGTTTAGGTTATATTTCATGATATTTTCTCCATAACATTATATCAAAAAAATAATGACACATTTTATGTTGCACATATAGTTTCGACACCTCTTAAGTTTGTTCGAACCCCAGGTTAATATTTTAAGTTGGTAGCCTTGGAAGTTACAATATTCTTGTTGCAATACTAGGGCTCACTAGTATGGATGCCTTCATTGTAGCATGGTTGCAACTAGTTGTATTGAAAGTGAGATGGTTTTGTAGGAATTTATGTCTATTCTTATGATGTCACGCACTTATGTCAACCACATGATGATGTAGATTGATAGAAAAGTTCATATGTGTCGTTATGGATTGGCTTTGATGTTGATTCTATTGATGATGACACACTTGATGTGATGGTATCAAATGATGGGATTGGTGGATGATGATCATGTCTACAAGTGATGGCTGATGGCACACTAGTTGATTTTTACAACTAGGTCTTCATTAGGTCTTCATGTCTATGCTTTTGAGGATGGTTTCTTGGAGTGATGTATTGGCTTGATGATGGTTCTATAGAAATTTTTAGGTTTTTTCAAATGTGTCGCAGTTGATGGCGATGATTGATGGAGAGTGGAGGACTTGTTGGCACTCTTTCCAACCTTGTTTTTTGGCCTTCATGTGAATTTGTCAATGACACTTGGGAGACATTCTTGATCCACTTTCAGATGTGTCAGAGGCCATATAAGATGTTTGGAGGCTTGCACAAGAGTTGGATAAGATGACCCAATAGATGGTAGATGTTCAAAGCTAGGAGATAATGGTTTTTCCATATACTTTTCCCCAGTTTCTCCCTTACATGATCATGCGAGCGAATAAAAAGTCCTAGTTGCACTGAGGCAAGCAAGAGGGAGCTGCGCATATCTCATGTGCAGAAGGATTGTACACTTGAAGGAAGTCCTGAAAAGAAGTGCGAAGGTTGGGCTAGTGTGCTTGGGGTGAATTCTAGTGTACGGTTTTGTGTAGGACTTGGCTAAGGGATCTTGGGTGGCTCGGGTGAGCACCTCCCTTCGTGCAAGGGTGCACAAGATGTTGTAAAAAAGGTAGGTGGCCTATCTATTGTAAAATTTGGTCAAGTGTGAGACTTGGTTCGGCCAAGACACACTGGTTTATTGTAAGCTGATATTCTTAATAAAATTGTTGGGCAGACTCACATTACGGGGAGTTGCCCCTCCCCTTTATACTTGTTTGCAATTGTTGTTCTCGGTTAATTGCATATGGATAATGAATGAGTATGGGATTCATTAAGTATAAAGGATAATGCTTTTACTTGGTTGCGAAACACAAACTAAGTATGTTAATGTTGAAGTAGGCGTAGTCCACGAATGTTAGTATTGGTGAAAAGAAAGCGTTCGGTGGTGCCGCACCTCGCTACAAGCGGTTGAAAGACTACCGCAGGTGTAGGGGCGTGACAGTTGGTATCAGAGCTCGGTCGGAGCTGGTGAGAAAAGGTTGCTCGTGACAGTGACAAGGGTACTTGCAAGTGAAGGAAACTGTTTCACACGAAGTGGAACAAGGGCTGGTTCAGATTGCAGGTGACTTGGTAAAGATGTCTATCTTGCAAAAATTGGGTTATGCATCCTTCGAAGAATTCAAAGGGAGTCTGCTTGAAGAGTCAGAAAGAGTAAAACAAGGATTTGTAGAATGTGGCAAAAGGTTATTTGAAACAAAGGATGCTCTTCGTGCCTTGGTTAAGGAAGGGATTTCTGATAGAGGGGAAGCTCTTCGACTTGCAAAGGAAGTAGACTTGATTGAATCAAAACTCAAGGAGCTCAAGATAAGAAAGGAATTGAACCAAAAGGAAGTGAGGCATCTCCTAGCCTTGAAGAGGAAGGTTGAAGCTGAGGAAGAACTTCTTCAACTTGGTTGGACAATAGAGCAAGATGAAGTTGCAGATTGTGCTAACAAGGAAGAGGAAGCTGTGGTAGATGAAGATGTTGTAGACATGATTACGATGGAGGAAGAAATTGAGGCTGATCAAGTTGAATCAAGATCGTACAGTTTGTCAACATGTATGGATGAGGTCACTCACATGGAGGAGCCTCATGATGATGAAGTAAGTGATGATACTTGTGTTTCATTTGGGCATTTGGGAGATGGACCGTGTGCAAGAAAGGGCAAAGCCAGTTTGCCAATGCTAGGGAGGATCTCACCATGGATGGCTAGGATGGAATATTATATGGAGAAGCAAGGATTGTCGATTGTTGCAGGGCTTGTTGGGGTTGCTTGTGACCTTGCGATGAAAGGTGCAAGGACCCGTGACAAGGGTGGAACTTGATGATCGTTGTGGAGGATTGGGTCATGCTTTAGCCACATGGAGAATTGGCTAAGTGCCCGGCATGAATCATGGACAGATGAGGAGGGCACACACTTGTGATGTTTTGGGTGGACTTCTCATGGCCGAGACCAAGAGGTAGTCTTGATGGACACTTTGGTGGAGGATCTATGGTGGAGGGACTCATGACATGATGATGCAATGATGGGATGGTTGAGTGACCGAGTTCACTAAACCCAAGATTGAAGACTTGGATGGAGTTGTGAGCAGCTATGGAGCATTCCTACTACATGGGGAGCTGAGGCATATTGTATGCTTGCTGAGGTGTTGGTTGGGGATGGCTTATGGAGCTCATGATGACATGAGATTGTTGTGACTTCATGTATGGTGGACTTAGAGGATCTAATGCATTGAGGAGCTGAGGTCAGGTGACTTTGATGCAGTATGGGATGCATACTTTCAAAGTACATGTGTGGGCATGGCTTGGAAGAGTGACTTGATGTAGAGGATCGGTATGAGGTACTTTGGAGTTACAACAATGATGATGATGATGCTTTGGTGATACACTTGAGCATGGGTTGATCCGAGACTCAAGTACTTTCTACACATGGGAGCTAATTTGATCGAGGATCATGGGCAGCACATGCATAGATGAGACAAGTGCATACTTGTTTCTATGGAGACTTGAGGATGGCACATTGCAGATGATGAAGAGGCTTCATGGACCTGAATGGGGCACATCGAGAGTTGGTTTGAGGAGATGGTCTCTTCACATGGAGGAGACACACATATGGACAACATGTTGCAGATGAGATGGATGGAGTTTCCATGGACCTGAGCATGGATTATGGAGATACATACTTTGGTATGGGGAGCTTAGTGGCAGTGGTCATTAGGCCGAGACATAGTGGAGAAAGAGTCTCTACATATGTTGCAAGGATGTTTGCCTTGTGTAGAAAGGTCGACATCCTGGATGATGATGATCTTGGTGGGTGGCTACCGAGATGGTATGTTGTCGAGGATGACAACGATTTCCAGTGGGGGAGAATGTAACGCCCTGTGTTCTTGGGCACGGGCATGCGCTCCCTCCGTCACAAAAAAAATCGACTAAGTATAAGACGCAGCGCTCCATAACGACGAGCCATCCATAACGACATGTGCGCGCAAGTATGGAGAATGTTTGCGTTTATATATGGTGGGAGGACAGCGTTCGAGCCGACCATGAGCGCACCCACGCATCGGGCGAGCCGACGGTGAGGATGAGCGCTAAGTGGGCGAAGTGTTGAATATTTTGGAGGTCGGCCAAGCGTTGAGGCAGTGACCTTCCATGCGTATAAAAGGAGTGGAATGCGAAGTCATTTGGGCATCGAATTCGCTCTCACACCTTCGCATAAGACAAGAGACAAGTGCGCAAGAGGGAGCTGCGCATATCTCATGCGCAGGAGGATTGTACGCTTGAAGGAAGTCTTGAAAAGAAGTGCGAAGGTTGGGCTAGTGTGCCTGGGGTGAATTCTAGTGTACGGTTTTGTGTAGGACTTGGCTAAGGGATCTTGGGTGGCTCGGGTGAGCACCTCCCTTCGTGCAAGGGTGCACAAGATGTTGTAAAAAAGGCAGGTGGCCTGTCTATTGTAAAATTTGGTCAAGTGTGAGACTTGGTTCGGCCAAGACACACTGGTTTATTGTAAGCTGATATTCTTAATAAAATTGTTGGGCAGACTCACATTACGGGGAGTTGCCCCTCCCCTTTATACTTGTTTGCAATTGTTGTTCTCGGTTAATTGCATATGGATAATGAATGAGTATGGGCTTCATTAAGTATAAAGGATAATGCTTTTACTTGGTTGCGAAACACAAACTAAGTATGTTAATGTTGAAGTAGGCGTAGTCCATGAATGTTAGTATTGGTGAAAAGAAAGCGTTCGGTGGTGCCGCACCTCGCTACAAGCGGTTGAAAGACTACCGCAGGTGTAGGGGCATGACACTTTCCCTCCTCATTTTCCCCACACCCTTTTTCCTTTCTTTATTGACTTTCGTTTGTCCTATTTTTTCCTCAGCATCCGGAACTATCGTTCCTTTTAATGGAATCAATGTTTATTCGTGCATCTTTTTAATTTTTTTCTTACTTATTCATTTATGTCATAATTTAATTATTATATATATATATATATATATGTCCTAATTTAACTATTTTATGCTTTGGTATAGTTTTTTATTAAATTTTTTTTTTTTTTTATTCAACTTTATTGAAATTAAGTAGGGATTTGTAGAAATTATGAACTTTGCACAATTTAAATGTTTAAAGATATTTTTTGAAGTGTTAAATTTATTTATGCATTTAAAAATGTATTTTAATCAATAAAAATGAATAATTTAAAGAAAAAAACCAAAATCACAAAATTGTAACTAAAAACTCGAAAACATAGAATAATTCTGGTAACTTTCAATTTTTGATCAAATATTTATATATATTTATTTTATTTTAAATTAGTTCAAGTCATTGTTGGCTAACTTTCATTTTCAACCTTTGTTTTCTTAATAAATTAAATTTTTTTTATTGTGTGTTCCACTTATTCTACGGGGTAATATGTGCATATGTGTAATTATTTATGTTATTTTAAACTTGGTTTCTATATATATAAAAGAGTATTTCAATTTCAATAGTAAATAAAGTATTCAATGTTTATATCAAAAAATATATTTTATATAATGATTTTGAATTTTTTTTTATATAGAAAAGAAAAATAATTGAAAGTAGATTTTTTTTTTTTGATGATGATGATGGTTACTGTCCACTAAGACCAAATTGGTTTATCGGACCTATAATTTTCTTTCTTAGTTTCTAATTGTCTAGCTCCTCGTCTTTCTTGGCGAGATTGGTGCTATAGCTTTCTTTTTTTTCTCTACGATCTTCCAACTTTCTTTATCTTGCCTCTCCTTCATCTCTTTTGATTCTTGGGAAATTGGTGTCTTAGCTTCGCGACGTATTGTGTTCGTCCTTTTGAAGATAGTCGGAGAAGAAGTTTGGTCTAGGAGATCTGCTTTGCTGTTAAATGGAGATTTTTTTTGTGCGGTATTCGAACCCTCATAACTTGAGGGGTTGTCGAGTTCACTCTTTGTTGTTGGGTGAGGCTTTCCCCCTTCTTGTCTTGAGAGTTGTTTCTTTCTTGCTCGATTTCCTATGATTTAGAGTCTTCTGGAGAGTATTCTTCTTTGATGACAGTGTAGTGTTCCTTTTCTGCTCCTTGCCACCATGTAGATCTGTGGTGATTTTTATATTTTTATTTTTCAAAAAAACATATAATTCTTTTAATTCTTTTAAATAATTTTAATTTAGATCTTAATAAAATATTTGAAGGTCTATGTTAACGTATGTATCTCTATATAAATTTTATATTTATTTATATATTTGATATATTTAATATTGACCATTATTAGAATATTTAAATATTTATTTTAAATAAATTAGTATTACTTTATGAATGTAAGAAATTTCAATTACTTCTTAATAAAAAGATTGTGTAATTCATTCAATTTTTAACATAAAGTAAGAAGGATGTGAAATTAGATGCATGTATAAATAAATGGAATTGTCTATAGTGCGCCACTTTTTGGAGTTCCAGTGAAATTTTGATTTGTGTTATTTAAACTAGTTTTTTGACTATATATATAGATTCAACACCATGAAAAACTTGTATGTCACTTCTATTTTGCAGGGTTTACCCGTAAAGCTTGTGATTCTAATGAGTTCCTGCCTAATTTTAGAGAAATTAGAGCGGAAAAATCCACCGAAAAAGCTTCCAAAACGTCACACTAAAAACAACTCCTAAATAAATTGTTGGCAAAATATTATTTATAAAAAAAATATCAAATATATATATTTATAAAGAAAGTTGTAATGAGACATGCATTTAAAAATATATTATTAAAAAAATCATTTTATTATATATATATATACACACACTCTCCATATGAGGAATATATGTTTATTGCTGATGTTGTGAACATGGAGGAATCTATTCCTACCTCCCAATAATTCTAGATATGCTCAATTGAAGTTATATATATATATATACACACACACACATATAGAAAGAACTGGTATAAATCCATCTTAATTTAAGGAAAGATTAAAATATGTTTTTAGTTTGAGAGATGTAATCCCTTTTAGTGCTTGATAAATCTAAGATTAAGATAAATATACACTAGTTTAAATCTTTTTGATTAATTTTTTGCCTATTTTATAAGTTTTTCAATTTTTAATAATCAAAATCTCCTTTCAATAGTTATTATTTGTTTCCTTTTAATTTCAACATTTTATATATATATATATATATATATATATAATATATATATTTAAAAATTTTGTCCTTTTAACAAATAATTAACCTATCTATTCAAAACATAAAATCTTTTAAACTATCTAACATCATATAAATAAAAAAATATAACAAACATTTATAATTTTTTTTAAATTACAGAATTAAATTTAAAAAATTACCTTATTCTACAAAGAAATTTGTATCTCATAAATAAAGAAATCACATATAACCGTTAACATTTATATAGTTTTTCAAAAATTAAATTATTATTGATTAAATAAGGGAATAACAATTTCACATTTTTGACGAATCTCTATTTTAAAAAATGTCTAGAATTAAATGAGATATAATCCTATTATATAATTTAATATAAAAAATTATTATTATTTTAACGAGTCATTATCAGTTTCATGGTTTGAATTAAGCCCATCAACTAGGTAAACAATCAAAAATACTAATGAGCCTTAAACAAAAAAAAATAATAATATATTATTTTATACGAAAGCAAGGAAGTTACAAACATGGATTTAATTCAAATGATTTATAAAAAATTAAAAAAGTTTAAATACAATATATATATCTATATTTATATATAAATATATATATCTATATTTATATATAAATATATATTATTTTATTTCATTTTATTTTATTTTGCTTCACAAGAAAGCAAGGAAGTTACAAACATGTATTTGAAAGTCCCTATTCAAAAGAAGAGATATTCGACATTTTGTAGGGAATACAGAGACACAGAGGAATGATTACAACTATAAAGTGTCCATGTTATCCAGATCCCATATTCCAGCCTGGTTCAAATATTTTGAACAAAAATACGAATCAACACCGGGAGAACGCCGGCAGGAGTACGATGCCATTGCATGAGTACGGTATTTACTCTCGGCCGCCATAGAAAAAAGAGTTCTAATTCTCTCCACCGATCTTTTTATGAAAACCTTAATACCGATAGGTACACCGCTAATCCCACTGTTGGATTTTATTTTTCTTCTTTTTCTCCTGTTTGCGACTCCTATTCTTGTACGTTTTTCATCGTTTTCCCGGCCCAGATGTTGGTATCCCGTGTGTTCTCTGCTGCTGCGTTTGAGCCGCCTGTAAACAAAAGGAATTATACCCGCGTAATTCCTCATATCCAAATTCAGGATTTTCTCTTCTGATTCTAACGCTCATAGCATAGAATTACGCTTATAACTCTGGGCGCATTCGGCGAACAACATGCCCGAAGATTCACTTGGAAGACAGTGCAGGTAGAATTTCCCTTCAAGTTTTATTTTGCTTGATGTTTGCTCGCGCCTCGGGAGACAAATAGTTGCTTCTGCTAGCGTTATTTGTAAAGTGGTTATTCCCCACGGAAAATATATCCCTTAGCCACATTTCTTTGTGTGGACTGCACATATTTCACATTACATATAGAGTGCTAAACGAGTTGCACACTCCATGCTTGTAAGCTTTTGGTAGCGTGGATTTGTTTACAACGTGAGTCTCCCATAGATTAAGTAACCACGTTCAAGTCTGTCCTTGCGGCTTTGGCCATAGAATTTCATGGGGGGCAGTAACTCTATCTAGGAGTAGAATCAAATTCCTCTAATATAACTCCATTGTTGAAGGATCGAGGATAAATCTCAAGTCCGGGGCTCTAATATAACGCCATTGTAGAGGCTCGAGCGTAAATCTGAGTCCGGTGAATGCTTTCATGGGGGGCAATAGCTCTATGTTGGAGTAGAAACAAATTCCTCTAATATAACGCCATTGTAGAAGGCTCGAGGGTAAATCTAAGTCCGCGGAATGCTTTGAGCTGCAATAATGAATTTTGGGTAAAAAATTTACAAGTGGTTAGTAGTTTAAGATTACAAACTAGTATAAATATATTTTAATCATGTATTTAGTAAGAATTGAAAGGGGTATAATTTTTCTAGCTAAAAGTGTTTTCTAAGTGTAAAATTTGATAGTTAAGAGTGAGATTATTGATATTTTATTATATTTTTAATTAAACAAAGAGTAAGATTATTAATATTTTATTAAACTTTTACTTAAACAAACCAAACACTTATATTTATATTTGATTTTGCTTTTTTATTATATCTCATTTGAAATATTTTATTTATGATGGAAAGCTTAGTTATTTGGCTGATGAAATCATCTATGTTAAAAATACCAGAAACCAAAGTTTTTATATTAAAAAAATGGAAGTTTTATGTTAAAACATTGTTTTTATATTAAAAAAATTTATAATATTTTTATATTAAAAATTTGTAATTAAATAACCTTGGTTTTTTATATTAAAAAAATGGAAGTTTTATGTTAAAACATTGTACTTAAAGGTAAATTTTATATTTTAAACAATGCAAGATTTTTAAAATACATTTTTTCACTCATAATTTATTTTAGGATGATTACAATTACTAAGTTGAATTATAGTGATTATGGTTCACTATAAAACATAGGATCACTATTGTGGAATTCAATTAGAAGGGTTCGCCTTATGTGGTCAACCACAAAGGATAATATGTACACACACTTCATTCCTTAGCATGTGGGGATCACTCCAAACCTACTTTTAATATCCAGTATATCATTCTTTACATTGAACTTTAGCTTTGAGGTTTTATATTATTATTAATTTTTAAAGTAAATAAATAAACTATATATTAATGTTGTAAGATGTGTATTCTATAGTGGATTTTTTTCTAATCCAAATTTGAATTTGGTAACTATAGTTGAGTGTGAGTGAAATATTTTATCCATTTTTTGCCACCACCCAAAGTGAGATTATTTATATTTTATAAAACTTTTAATTGAACAGATCAAAAATATGCTTGTGTTATTTATTTATTTATTTTATTTAAAAAATGTCAACTCAATATTGAGCAAAGACATATTTACACATCTCTCATATTGAATTATAAAATAAAACTCTCAGATCAATTAAATTTAATTATTTTTTAATATTATTATAATTTATTTATTTTAATTTTTATTCTCTATACTCTCTTACTTAGTGTGTAATCATTGGAGTAGTCTACTTAGGCGGTAGAATGGCCCTTTTTCCGGCACCGGCCGGAAAATCGTCCGGCTCCGGCTACCGGAAATCTCTCCCTCCTCCGCCACCATCTCTCAGCTCCACCACCCTCTTTCTCCGCCACCTTCCCTGACCGCCCTGACAAAAAAACAGGATGCAGTTAGAGCGCCTGACATCCCTGACCGATCGGGGATGAGCTGGAATTCACGCGGGGAGTAGAATCGCCGATTCGAAATGGTCACTCCCAATTCTGGCATGAACGAAATTATAGCGGGCTGCAGAAGCTTTCAGATGCCGATTAAGGCTGGGAACAGGGGAATTCAGTAGTTTTTTGAGTTGGGTTTTCGAATTTTTTGTTACAAGATCGATCAATATCTGGGTGTATATTCAGTGTGTATGTAACAGAGAAAAGATCAATGCGTTGTGGAAAGTTATCGGTGGAAGGCGAAGCAGAAGAAATCGTTGTCTCGCCAAAGGCCTGTTCCCGGCAAAGGCATGGGAAAAGGTCGAACTCGAAGGCATGTTCCCGGCAAAGGCATGGGAAAAGGTCGAACCCTTATTCTTCGAGAGGGCTTGACAAGTTCAAGAGTGTCTATGTCGAGCTCTCCGCCAGAAGAGAATATATTGCCAGAAAGACTGGTGCGCCAGAGGCCCTGGTGAGGTTCGCTTATTCAAAGAACGGATGGATCCCGGTTGTGGTGAGAGGGAGAGGGGTAATTGGGAAGAAAAGCAGTGGTGCGGGTGCTGCTGGGGTTTCGATCCTGGGACCTGCTGTGAAAAATAATAGTTTCAAGACTTCACTGATTTGAGTGCTATGAAAACCAAGGCCAATTCTCGACAATGGAGCACCCCACTCATCAAAACAGTTCTAAGCATATCCAGTTCTGTTTCTAGTGGTTCAATTTGTTGGCTTTGAGATGCCAAGACAATGCTTTGTACATGAATGGCTACAATCAGCCTCTGTAGGTGATGTCCACTTGTGAGGGAACTTTGGACGCTGAGTTTTTGTACTCAAGAAAGACTCATAATTATGCTGTGGATTTAATGTATTATGGGGGAGCATTGAAGATACCGATATCAATAAATCTGTTGTTTTAACATTTTAGGAAACGTTTTAATGGGTAGTTGTATGTCCTGTCAGGGAGTAATCTAGAAAGTTCCTTGTAAGTAATCTGGAAAGTTTCTTGCAATGTACCCAACATAGAGGCATGGAGTGTATAAAAGGAAGCTAGATGCAAAGTAACAGATGGGAGATTGGGTGAGACAAGATGCTCCTAATGGGCAAAGTTTATCCTTTGTATTTGTTGCAGGGACAGTTGGTTAATGAATTATTTGTCTTTGTTATTCTCCCTAAATCTGTGTTGTCTCATCTGAATACATTTTTGGTTTGCTAGCAACTTTTCGTCTGTGGTTTTATTACATAATATAATCTAGTTTATCTCCGAGTGTTTATTTTGGAACACTTGGTCATCATCTTCATGATCCTTCATGCAACAACTTATATCAGGAATACCATCACTTACCTATTAAACACAAATAATGTTCATATAAAAGTTTAACAGTGATATAGAACCAAAACAGATCGCCAAATTCTAAAGTGCATTCATTGACCTTCAGGCATGTGACAATACAAACAAAAATTGGCATGCCATCAATTAACTTGAAGGACAGAGCTTCACATGCAAACAAAGATTGTTGAAAAGCTAAGTTGCACAAAATGTGGAAATGTGTACAAGTTTCTGAAAAAAGGAAATAGAAGATCTGAGATGTGAAGAGAAATGACACACTTCAATTTTATGCATCTAATACACCATAGGCATCAACTTCAAATAATATCAAACAAAAAGTGCAAGGTATAGCACTTGCAAAGAATGTTAGGTAAATGTCTAGGGCCTATATATCAACAAATGAAACAAGACTTTGTAGAATCAACACATGCGGAATCAAAATGGTACATGGAAATATAGTGTGTACCTAGTGCATCTCATACAACCGCAGGCCTCATCTTTAAGGTCAAAAACTAAAAGATATTGAAACTAGTGCAAAGTGAATATCAAGGACCTGTGTATCAACAAACTCAACTAGATTTGACACTAATACATGCAAAAATTCAAAACAAAAATGATACAAAAAATATGTATCACATATACCACTCCTTTGGTGTTTAACCTAACAGAGCAAGTGCCACTATGGGATCAAGACCCTCATGAAGCAAGTCAATAAACTCAAGAGGAACAAGAAAATCAGACTGGAGAACAAGCTTGAGAAATCGAAGTTGGAAACCAACAACTCAATCAACAAATAAAACATTTATAAAATGACACCTCCAAGCCACCCTTAAGGAATGGAAAACCTCCATAAAGAGAAGGTTGCTATCAAAGATAAGCAACCTAATATATTTTGAAGAAAAAAATTGGAAAAATGAGGCAGCAACCCATCACCAATTCCTACATAAACAAGTTGATGAGCATTAACCCTGGGTCCAAGTGGTAGAGTGAAGAAGGCTCCCCCAATTGTGGAGACTGTGGTACAAAACAAGTTTGCATTAAAGAGGTTGTGACAGGCTAAGGAATGGGAAACCTCCATAATGAGGAGGCTGATGTCAAATATAGGCAGCCTAAGTTATTTCATAGTAGGAAAATTCGAAAAATGAGGCAGTGGCCCGTCAACAATTCATACATAAACAAGTTGATGACCTTAAATCCTGGGTCCAAATGGTAGAGTTGAAGAAGGTTCCCCTGATTGTGTAGGTTGTTGTGTAAGCCAAGTATACAAAAGAGTGGATCCAATGCGCTAAGTAATTGAATCTTAAGAGTTTATGACCTTCCCTCTCTTTTTTCAAATCCTCTGTAGATTTTCTTTCATCCATGACATCATTGATTTGAAACATCAACCTAGAAAGGGGTTGAATAGAAATAGACTCTACCCACATGAGTTGGTTCTCCTCGTCAGAGGGAAATTCCAAGAAGAAACCTGCTTCACTACCCAAAAATATTTTTCTGGATGTTAATCTTACAATATTGCAAGTAGAAGAATTCAGATTAGCCAAAGAATGGTTAGTAACAAATAGGAAAGAAGACAATACTTGTGACCTTAGGTAGGACTCTCCTTTTGCATGCTGGGATTGCTAAATGAAGGTCTTATCAGGTCAATTTGGGTGGGGGGAGGAAGGAATTTTATCTACATTGGTTGTTGGATCTATAATGGTTCTATATGGTCCTCTCTAGACACTTTTTACGATATGATTTCTTTGTAGGACCTTATTTTCTCACTTAAACATGAGGGAAAAAGGATCAAACTGGACTAATAAGTTCTACATGTAGTGCTAACTCTGAGTGACTTGATGTTTGCCAAAACTAAATCACCAACAGGCTGTAAACAAATTCTTCTCAAAACACCCATGCCCACTGATCTTGCTATCTAATATGCTAAAAATAAACTTGGGAATAAAGTGTTGTCTACTATTTTAGATCCTTAAACAAGCCCAAAAGACACTAAGACATACCCTATGCAGGACTATAGTGTGCAAGTGATGGGATTATTGCTGCACAATTATCATGTAAAAGTTGTCACCCTAAATTTTCTCTTCCACAATAACGTTGTTGTTCAACAATCATAAGTCCCAAACCTTCTCTAGATCACTTCTCCTTCACAAATATAGCCAATGTCACGTTAAAACCATGGAAAAACTGATGAAACAACATCCTCAATGCACAAATCCTTTGGAAGGGTTATAAGTGAGCTGCATTCCATTTCCATGCTGATTTGACTTTGTTGCAGGCTTGTTCCAAGGTTTGGCATTAGATTTCATTGATTATTGCAGGGTTCTGACCCATTGAATGCTCATAAATTTGTCTAGACTCCTAGAGGCTAACTGTGGGTGATTGCAGGTCTAGCATTCACTTGGGAAAAGGTTTTCTACTTTTATTTTGACTTTGGGAACTCATTGATACATCAATCTTGGTCTCTAGTCCTGTCCGAAAGGCCTAGGATCCTCTCTAACCCTGGATGCAAGGAGTTTGAGGGCTGATCTATATCCTTTTGTCACATTAGGGCTAACATAATTGTGGTTCCAGGTCTGTGTTGCCTTGAGGAGGGATCACAATATTCATTTATGGTCTAAACATTAATTTTGAGGGCTCGCATTGATATAACAGTCATCAAGGGAAGGCCTCGCATTCCCACCTTTGTTGACTGCCACAATAACCAGTTCTGAAGCAATACATTACAGTGACCTTAATCATCAAAATTGACACCTAATAATAAACCCAAAAACATTAATAAATTAAAATAACCCATAATAATTGCAAGATAAATCACAAGTGTTTTGCCTATTATCTTATGCATGTTTTATGACTGATTTGATTGTTACAGGACTGATATCATTGTTGCAGAAGCCTGAACTGAACTTACAGTGGTTTGATCTCTCTTCACAAAGGCATCCTTGCATTGTTCTTAGCTCTAAATTTGGTTATTACACATCTTGTGAATGATCTTGAGAGCTGATTTCATCACAGTAATAAGTAGATACAGTGGACTAATATTGGTATATCTTAGGGTCTGGTGCATTTATTAGTCCTACATTGGTTTTCTCATACATTATTGTGGCAGTCGAAAGCATAACAGATTGGTAATTGCATTAATCGTGATATTGTCAAGGTATCAAGGGTAGGCTTCTGTCTCTTAGCTAGCTACTATCCTATTTCATTTTCTGTTGTTCTCTTATCATTACATAGTCATAAATTGCATTTCGTGATTGGAATTCACATTAAGCTCTTGTTGCATTTGCCTCATTTGAAATCACTGTTAATCACATCTCAAAGTACTCATATCATGGTGCTTGCATAAGTTTGAAATTTCTCTTGTTTACAATTGACATCTCCATAAGTGGAAGAAAATTATAATAAAGCTCACCTAATCACCTTGGCATCATTTCCAATGCTGCTTCATTGAGTGACTTTGAAATACTTTAATTGATAATATTGATTGCAAGTGGTTTGGTGTTGAAACATAATTGTGAGCTCAGTGAAACAATTTAATCTGCGTCTTGCAGTTCTCATATCGTCTTGCATCATCTCATTTAGCATTCTACTGAAAACTGTGGGCTTCTAATCTTGTTGCATTTACAATTATCCACTATTGCTCTTGTACTTGGTCACATTGCTGAAATATTGTCATATCATTGAAGTACAAGCTTTATTCATTTTGCAAGCAATATTTCATATCTCTCATATTTGATATCATGCCATCTCATCGTACTAACTTTTCCATTGCAGCAGTTACTTAACTTGTGACTTGGCATTCTACTTGCAACTGTTTCTAATTTGTAATTTGAGCAATGTTATGAAGGAACTGGTCTCTTTGTTCAATCTTAAGTGACTCATAAATAATCTAATCGAACATATCTCACATTGCTCATTAATCAAACTTGTCACCTAATTTTAATCAAGTTACTGAGATAGGTAGTTGCATGTCCTAGAACTTGTTGCACAAATTTCTACAGTAGCACTAGTTAGATGCATTTGTATGAGATGCACTAGGTACACACTATATTTCCATGTACCATTTTGATTCCGCATGTGTTGATTCTACAAAGTCTTGTTTCATTTGTTGATATATAGGCCCTAGACATTTACCTAACATTCTTTGCAAGTGCTATACCTTGCACTTTTTGTTTGATATTATTTGAAGTTGATGCCTATGGTGTATCAGATGCATAAAATTGAAGTGTGTCATTTCTCTTCACATCTCAGATCTTCTATTTCCTTTTTTCAGAAACTTGTACACATTTCCACATTTTGTGCAACTTAGCTTTTCAACAATCTTTGTTTGCATGTGAAGCTCTGTCCTTCAAGTTAATTGATGGCATGCCAATTTTTGTATGTATTGTCACATGCCTGAAGGTCAATGAATGCACTTTAGAATTTGGCGATCTGTTTTGGTTCTATATCACTGTTAAACTTTTATATGAACATTATTTGTGTTTAATAGGTAAGTGATGGTTTTCCTGATATAAGTTGTTGCATGAAGGATCATGAAGATGATGACCAAGTGTTCCAAAATAAACACTCGGAGATAAACTAGATTATATTATGTAATAAAACCACAGACGAAAAGTTGCTAGCAAAACAAAAATGTATTCAGATGAGACAACACAGATTTAGGGAGAATAACAAAGACAAATAATTCATTAACCAACTGTCCCTGCAACAAATACAAAGGATAAACTTTGCCCATGAGGAGCATCTTGTCTCACCCAATCTCCCATCTGTTACTTTGCATCTAGCTTCCTTTTATACACTCCATGCCTCTATGTTGGGTACATTGCATGAAACTTTCCAGATTACTTACAAGGAACTTTCTAGATTACTCCCTGACAGGACATACAACTACCCATTAAAACGTTTCCTAAAATGTTAAAACAACAGATTTATTGATATCGGTATCTTCAATGCTCCCCCATAATACATTAAATCCACAACATAATTATGAGTCTTTCTTGATTACAAAAACTCAGTGTCCAAAGTTCCCTCACAAGTGGACATCACCTACAGAGGCTGATTGTAGCCATTCATGTACAGAGCATTGTCTTGGCATCTCAAAGCCAACAAATTGAACCACTAGAAACAGAACTGGATATGCTTAGAACTGTTTTGATGAGTGGGGTGCTCCATTGTCGAGAACTGGCCTTGGTTTTCATGGCACTCAAATCAGTGAAGTCTTGAAACTATACCAGAACATAGAAAAGAGTTGCTGGCCACCATAAGCAAGTAACCAGAAGGGTAATGCATCACACAAGCACAACCAACCTCATATGCCTTCAGAAAAATAGTGAGCAGAGGTTACATCCTGTCCATACCAACCAACACATTTGTCTCCTTTACATAAGAAATCATGGTGTTGTCCATGCTTTTGATGCCTTCCTCATGTCATTTGTGCTGTAGATGATCCCTCCTCTTGTCAATTAATGACCTGAACCACTAACTTGACACTGCTTCATTGTGCACTATGACACTTTTATCTAACTTCTTCGGAAAATGAGGAAAAAGGGCCATTCTACAACCTAGGTAGACTATTCAATTCTGTGAGAGGAATTTGGTGCACATTAATTTTCACATACTGGCTAGGAAGGATGACCACGGAAAAATGCAAGGGCGCCAACCAGTGGAGCATTGATGTAAGTAGTAGGCTCAGACTGCCTGAAGTATGTCCGGGCATCTGAATATTGATCTCTGGTGTGAAGAAAATTGCACAGAGGGGAAAATAGTTCCCACAACTAACCTTGTCAATTATGCCTCCTCCACAGGAATGTATTCACATTGACCTCCCTGTACTCAGGCTGATCCAACCTTCCTCAATAGCACTGTATTCACATTGACCTTCCTGTACCCAGGCCAATCTAATATCCACACTGTCGAGGCCGCTGCAATCAATTCTGGAACCATGGACCTGTATTTGCCCATGAAGATCTACTCCAGCAAAACAAGGGAACCATGGTTTCTTCGAGTCTCAAGATCCACCATTTATTACTGTTTCTATTGTAATCAATGCCCCTTCTAAATGTTAAACCCCATCACATAACGTAACTTATCTTATCAATTATCCTTCCCCTGCACTAATCCATCCCTGATCGCTTTCTTCCCGTTCTCACTGGTATGAAGATCCACAGTCCCGGTATTATCACTTCTCCTTATTCAAATGTTTTCCCAACATTGGCAGCAGATACCAACAGGAACATGTGAAGAAAATTGCACAGAGCCGGCCGAGGAAAACCAAACAAAGCAGCGTGGTGATCATAGCAGCTACATCCACTCTGGTATTGTGAGTCATGGCCGGTCTGGTCCTCCTGTAGAAGCTATACTCTCTCGTGGGTCTGGCGGGCCGACTATCCATGGACACATACCTTCTGAATTTTTTAACTTTAGATTGATGATGAAGACTCTTGTGCTCATGATTGCTGATGTTCGGCTTCACAACCCTAGGAGAAGCTGTAACGGAGATCAGGGTTCGCTGAACATGAGCTCTCGCAGGGCTGCTAGGCGCACTGATAGCAAGGACTAGTCTTGGGATTCTTCTGCTGAATTTATCAATGTCTTTTTGTTCTGCAACTGCCTTGACGTGCCCTCCATTCTGACTAGCTTTAGGGTTTCTAGGGTTTCTGAAAAACGTTGCGAACCATGAAACCCCAGACAAAATATATTTCTTCATGCACATCATACTGCCGACTGCCATGACCAAGGCCATAGCCGCGGCCGCAGGAAAGGACGATTTTTTAACCCATATCGCACTCAAACCCAAAACCCCAAAAGCCGTAGTCTTGAAAATCCGAGACCATGGCATGATCGAGCTATGGCTGCTCGGATCGAACACAGAAATCGAAGTACTCTCAGACAAGCCATTAATCTGATTTCCTGCATCTTTTTTCCTCAATTCCCCGCCCTTCTGTCCATTATTGTTCACAGCAGGTCCCAGGATCGAAACCCCAGCAGCACCCGCACCACTGCTTTTCTTCCCAATTACCCCTCTGCCTCTCACCACAACCGGGATCCATCCGTTCTTTGAATAAGCGAACCTCACTAGGGCCTCTGGCGCACCAGTCTTTCTGGCAATATATTCTCTTCTGGCAGAGAGCTCGGCATAGACACTCTTGAACTTGTTAAGCCCTCTCGAAGAATAAGGGTTCGACCTTTTCCCATGCCTTTGCCGGGAACAGGCCTTTGGCGAGACAGCGATTTCTTCTGCTTCACCTTCCACCGATAACTTTCCACAACGCATTGATCTTTTCTCTGTTACATACACACTGAATATACACCCAGATATTGATCGATCCTGTAACAAAAAATTCGAAAACCAAACTCAAAAAACTACTAAATTCCCCTGTTCCCAGCCTTAATCGGCATCTGAAAGCTTCTGCAACCCGCTATAATTTCGTTCATGCTAGAATTGGGAGTGACCATTTCGAATCGGCGATTCTACTCCCCGCGTGAATTCCAGCTCATCCCCGATCGGTCAGGGATGTCAGGCGATCTAACTGCATCCTGTTTTTTTGTCAGGGCGGTCAGAGAAGGTGGCGGAGAAAGAGGGTGGTGGAGCTGAGAGATGGTGGCGGAGGAGGGAGAGATTTCCGGTAGCCGGAGCCGGACGATTTTCCGGCCGGTGTCGGAAAAAGGGCCATTCTACCGCCTAGGTAGACTACTCCGTAATCATTACCTTATGTACGATTAAAATTGAAAACATTCTCCTCATAATAACCTTCCATACGGATCCATACCCTTTATATTCAAATTAGAAACTTCACTTTATTAGGCTGATAGGCCTTCCTATGCATCAACAATTGTCAACACTTTTACCCTGCTTCGTTGGATCGGGTGGGACGCTTTCAACCTTTGATTTGAAATGTGACTGTTTTTTCCAAATATCCTTACTGCTTTTTCCTATTCTTTTATTTCACTCTTAAAGATATTTTGACTACTTTTTCTATGCCAGTTAATTTGAAGTGTGACTGTTTTTTCCAAACATCCTTACTGCTTTTTCCCATTCTTTTATTTTAGTCTTAAAGATATTTTTATTTCTTTTTTCCATGACCGTTGTTGTTGCTGTTCTTCCTTATATTTAACTATCCAAACAGTTAAAATAATAATGTTTAATAATGCCGATTACTTTTATCCGGCGGTGAGCTTCCAATGGCTATCAACATGGGGTGAGGAGTTAGATGTCAAACCTTCCAGTGTTTTACACATGGACACCAGGACACTTATCCTTCCTAAAGCGACTCTAAGCTGCATCAGAACCCTGACCATTGATATATAAATGGTGTACATCCATTGCAGGCAATTACAGAATATTATAATTGGTGATACATCCAAGCTGAGAATGGAAGAGATTAATGGTGATAACGCAGTAAGGAGGAGCTGCTTTCCTCCGGGTTTCATGTTTGGGATAGCAACTTCTGCTTATCACGTACTGGTAATTCTTAGTTGCAGTCTATATTCTCTCTACTTCTCAAGGTATTTAAATTACAGTCGAGAAAATGCAATGTGTAAAGGTCCTTCCATGCCAAATCAACGCATAACGTTGTTGTCTGCATTTATGATTAATGCAGTGTGAAGGAGCTGCCAACGAAGGTGGAAAAGGCCCAAGCATCTGGGACTCATTTTCACGAACACCAGGTCAGATTGTTTTTCTTCTTTGGGTTCACAGTTTGAGGAATCTCATTATCAGGACATGCATGTTCACGTGTTCTTTTTACTTTGCAATGCAGGCAAAATTCTTGATGGAAGCAACGGTGATGTAGCAGTGGATCAGCTAATAAGCCTCCCATAAATGGATTGATCTTGTTCCATCGAATAGAAGAGCTAACTGCGACCTAGTCACAAAAAAAAAATGGTTTAGAATTCCAGGGCTCCTAATATGGTAGTTGTTAATGATATTGGGATTAGGTTAACTTCTTTGTATCTGATTCATAAATGAGAAAACATTATATAATTTTTCATATATCCTGCAGGAAGATGTAAAACTGATGAAAGATATGGGAGTGGATACTTATAGATTCTCGATTTCATGGCCTCGTATATTTCCAAGTAAGCTCCAACAGAGAAAATTAATCACCAAATGCATTCACAGTTTCAATGTGCAGCAAATTTTATTAATTCTCACAGATGAATTTGATATCTATGATGTCCATTAAACAAATGTGTATAAATTATTGCAGAGGGAAAAGGAGAGACCGATGAGGAAGGAGTAGACTATTACAATAACCTCATCAATGAACTCCTCCAGAATGGTTATATCCATAATTCTCACTTACTGTAGCTTGATTGATCTCACATGTAATGTAGCCTATTTATTAGGTTCTGATCATCTTTTTCTCTGAATGGTGCTGATTGCAGGAATCCAAGCGCCTGTCACTTTGTTTCACTGGGATACTCCCCAGTCTCTAGAGGATGAATATGGAGGATTTCTGAGTCCAAACATAGTGTATGATTAGGATTTCCCCATTAGCAAAACTTAAGTTTTTATACTTTGATATTCTGGAAGCAACGGTGATGTAGCAGTGGATCAATATCATCGTTATAAGGTATTAGATATTTTTGAAATGGGAGTTAAGTTAAGGTAATGATTTAAGGTTATCTATGAGGTATAGATTGGGGTTTAGGGTTTTTTGCCGGCTTACTGATTACTGGTTTCAATTTCATGGGAGGAGTTGAGGATGGAAGGTATTTCATGAGAAGTTAGGCAACTACGAACCTCACACAGTCGGCGACAGGAACCTCACACAATCCTAATAAGCCTCCCACGACAGGAACCTCACACAATCCTAATAAGCCTCCCATAAATGGATTGATCTTCTTCCATCCAATAGAAGAGCTAACCGTGGCCTAGTCACAAAAAAAGATCGATGAGGAAGGAGTAGACTATTACAATAACCTCGTCAATGAACTCCTCCAGAATGGTTATATCCAATATTCTCACTTACTATAGCTTGATTGATCTCACATGTAATGTAGCCTATTTATTAGGTTCTGATCATGTTTTTCTCTGAATGGTGCTGATTGCAGGAATCCAAGCGCCTGTCACTTTGTTTCACTGGGATACTTCCCAGTCTCTAGAGCATGAATATGGAGGATTTCTGAGTCCAAACATAGTGTATGATTAGGATTTCCCCATTAGCAAAACTTAAGTTTCTGTACTTTGATATTCTGGAAGCAACGGTGATGTAGCAGTGGATCAGTATCATCGTTATAAGGTATTAGATATTTTTGAAATGGGAGTTAAGTTAAGGTAACGATTTAAGGTTATCTATGAGGTATAGATTGGGGTTTAGGTTTTTTTGCCGGCTTACTGATTACTGGTTTCAATTTCATGGCAGTAGTTTCAATTTCATGGGAGGAGTTGAGGATGGAAGCTATTTCATGAGAAGTTAGGCAACTACGAACCTCACACAATCGGTCACACAATCGCCGACAGGAACCTCACACAATCCTAATAAGCCTCCCACGCCAGGAACCTCACACAATCCTAATAAGCCTCCCATAAATGGATTGATCTTCTTCCATCCAATAGAAGAGCTAACCGCGGCCTAGTCCACAAAAAAAAATGGTTTAGAATTCCAGGGCTCCTAATATGGTAGTTGTTAATGATATTGGGATTAGGTTAAATTCTTTGTATCTCATTCATAAATGAGAAAACATTATATAATTTTTCATATATCCTGCAGGAAGATGTAAAACTGATGAAAGATATGGGAGTGGATACCTACAGATTCTCGATTTCATGGCCTCGTATATTTCCAAGTAAGCTCCAACAGAGAAAATTAATCACCAAATGCATTCACAGTTCTCAATGTCCAGCAAATTTTATTAATTCTCACAGATGAATTTGATATCTATGATGTCCATTAACCAAATGTGTATAAATTATTGCAGAGGGAAAAGGAAAGATCAATGAGGAAGGAGTAGACTATTACAATAACCTCATCAATGAACTCCTCTAGAATGGTTATATCCAATATTCTCAAAATTAATCACCAAATGCATTCACAGTTCTCAATGAGCAGCAAATTTTATTAATTCTCACAGATGAATTTGATATCTATGATGTCCATTAACCAAATGTGTATAAATTATTGCAGAGGGAAAAGGAAAGATCAATGACGAAGTAGTAGACTATTACAATAACCTCATCAATGAACTCCTCCAGAATGGTTATATCCAATATTCTCACTTACTGTAGCTTGATTGATCTCACATGTAATGTAGCCTATTTATTAGGTTCTGATCATCTCTTTCTCTGAACGGTGTTGATTGCAGGAATCCAAGCGTCTGTCACTTTGTTTCACTGGGATACTCCCTAGTCTGTAGAGGATGAATATGGAGGATTTCTGAGTCCAAACATAGTGTATGATTAGGATTTCCCCATTAGCAAAACTTAAGTTTCTATACTTTGATATTCATGCTCTACGGATCACTCATTTTTATGTTATAATGATATCATGATGCAGGACTGATTTCATTGCCTATGAAGAAGCATGTTTCCGACTATTTGGTGATCGGGATAAACAGTGGATAACATTCAACGAACCTTTTATATATTGTACCCTAGGATATGATGTCAGAATTCTTGCTTCTGGCCTCTGTGGTTTTCAGAGACCTGATGCAGATGAAATGTACACAGCGGGACATTACATGCTTCTCGCACATGCAGCTGCTGTGGAAGTATATAGGAGCAAATACAAGGTAGAGTAGTTATTCTACACACAAAAGCCTAAGAGAATTGAAGCTAACATCAGCTTTCATGATTGGTTTTTCAATTGGTCAGCATGTAGATTTATGTCAAAAGACCCCAGAGCACATAAAAATGTTGATTTATGTACAAATGGATTTACAGTGGTTAAGCTATAAACATTATGGCAATGGGAAGTGCTCTGTTTTAGGGTTTGATCTTCAAATATATAGTTGGCTGACATACATTCATGGTAAGAGATGCAACAGAGGATGCAGTTACCAGGCGTACTGCATAAAAGGCTACTATATCCGGGATCCATTAGGCCGTAACTTCTGAGGCAATAGGATACCCAATTAACTCGAATCTCAGCTTACTGATGATGATTTTCCGATTGCCCATCGCAGTAGTCTAACGGGGTGACCTTTTGGCCCTGTGTTGGACAGCTTTTCTGGTTGATTTTGCTCGAAATCTGTTGAAATATTTGGAAAATTGTAATTTAAAGTTGTTGAGTCCCACAATTCATATATCTTGCAAAAACCTTAGGGTTTTCTAAGTTGCTGAATCCATATCTGCATTTAAAAATACAATTTAAACAAGAGAACATTGTGATTTCACCATGAACCTTATAGAATAGGATAACTGGATGAATATAATGATTGGCCTCTTTCCGAATTTGTTTTCACTGGAATCCTGCTATCCAATCTACGCTGAAATTTATTGCAATGGTAGATTCTGATAACATGAATGCAGCAATTTTGAAAACGCTACTATATTGGGATTATGCTTTCCCATGCGAATTCGATATGTGCTATTTCATGATACAAATGGAATGTTTACCCAGTTTTCACAAAAATCCCTTATCCTACTCCTTCCGTAAGATCTTCCCAATTTGATGTTTGAATTTTTATTTGATATATGAAATAAAAACCTATCATCCTACTCCTTCATGATAGTTGTGAATGATGATAATTAGGCCACTTGAGCGTTCTCATTGTCTTAGCTGTCACTAAAATTGTACATCTATACTGGGTCTGAAAGAGAAATGCATACAGAGACCAATAAGCCTGGCATCTGTTAAGTAGCCCTGCTCCTTAGGCATCCCCATATAAGCTGTATTATTGGAAGATTGAGATATTCGCACTATCAACTAAAACAGTTACAAAATGGCTTTTGATCCTTCTCAACATTGGATAGCTCCAAAGTTGGTATAAATCTAAGCAAATATTTTTTACTTAGCAGTGCTCTAACTATACTTGAAATGGCTGTGCAATGTGCATTTAAAAAGTTCATTAAGTTTTCTTTACCAGCTTCTCAGTTTTAGCTATGTTTTCGCTGGACTCACAAAGAGAGATTTGTGTTGTGAAAATATTTGCAGGTCGAGCAAAAGGGTTTTATAGGGCTTACATTAGTCTGCAACTGGACTTATCTTTATTCGTCATCTTAGGATGACCAAAATGCAGCGCAGAGAGCGATTGATTTCATGCTCGGATGGTATTACTTGTCTCTGGTTTTGGATCCTTACACTTTAATATAAGATTCTTTTGTGGTCAGTTGTTTTTATGGCTTTTGTTAGGTGCATAAATTTTCTATCATCATATTTGCTTATTTGCTTACAGTACTCTGTTCTACTATGACTTTTTGTATGGCAGGTTTATCGATCCAGTAACGTCAGGGGACTACCCATTTACAATGAGAGATAGGCTCGGTGATCGTTTGCGAAAGTTCACTGAGCAAGAATCTGAACAGTTAAAAGGATACTTCGACTTCCTCGGAATGAATTATTATACAAGTCAATACGCAATTAATTGTTTGGACCCGACCAAGGCGAACTCTGGCTGGAACAGGGACATCGGAGCCAATTTCATCTGTAAGGCCTCGTCATTTACTATTATTCTGTTCACATGTAACAAACTAAGGATCAAATCCAGTAGTATATCCAGGAAGTTCTTGCTACTTACTAACATTTGATTTGCATTTGACTTGATTTCTACAGCAGAGTGTAGTGGGGTGCCAATAGGAGTCAAGGTATGCTAAAATATTTAGAAAAAAACTTACACACAAATATTGATATTCAAGCTTAAAATTGAGCTCAAATTATGTAGTTTAATTTAAAAGCTAAAGCCACAGATGCTGATATATATCTGTAACATTTGCACAGGCATCCTTTTGGCTTTATTTGTATGTACCAGGGCTAAGGGATTTGCTAATCTACATAAAACAACGATATAACAATCCACCTATATTTAGAACAGAAAATGGTAAGTAAATCACATTATCGATTTTCATTTCATTTTTGGTTTCAATAGATGGAGACATAACGCTAAAATTTGGTTGCAGGAGTGAATGATTTCCCTGTGGAAAACTCTGATCCATCGCTTGATGAAGCACTGAATGATACATGGCGTATAAATTACTGTTCAGAGCATCTGCACTACATAGTCAAGCTATAAGGTACTCATGAAGCACTGTAACATTCATAATCTATTTCACTCCATTATTATATATATGTAATCAGACACAAAAGAGCAGATGAGTATAAATCTTTTATACAGAAAAAGAGCATATGAGTATAAATCTTTATAGTGCACAGTACCTGTGGTGCACTATTGGATACAAGTGCAGTGTTAATTATTGCTTTTCCAAAGCAGAGAAGGGAAAATCCGAAAGCGATAATATGATGTTTTGCAGGGAAGGTGCAGATTTCCGTGGATTCTTTGCTTGGTCGCTTATGGATAACTTTGAATGGGGATTTGGTTAGACATCTCGATTTGGTTTTATTGATATCGATTATAAAGATGGTTTGAAGAGATACCCTAAAGCATCTGCACATTGGTATAAAAGGTTCTTGTTGGAATGATCAAAACCTCGTGTCATACACCATTGAGCTTAGTGATTCAACCAGGGAGAGTCCAGAAAAACGTTCAGACCAAGTTTATAACTGGTTAAAAGGGATGTGTTTATGGATTGAAATTTAAGAAAAATATGGGTATACTGTAGCATATGAATGGGATGCATCTAAGCATTGAAATTTCAGAAGTTGGGTTTATTGTGCATATGAAATGGCATGTGTTCATGCTTTTGAAATTTTACTCAGAGAACAGAAAAGATGGATTTGGTATTGCATATGAATGAGATGTATTCTTCGTATATGCTTGGCCATTTATAGAGGTTTCTTAATTTTGGGTAATTAACTTACTCTAAAATGAAATAAGACATTCAATGTGTTCCTTGTAATAGAGATATAAACAAAACATCTAAAGAAAAGTAATTTCACAATGATCCAGTCCAAGAAAACAAGGTTTTCCACAAACCAATTAACTCTTCTAGAAAAATTCAACAATTCCATTTTAATAATCCTATTGGCCTCTCTTTATACTTTTGGGACAATTGCTAATTATACAAACCTACACTTACTACAATAAAATTGATAACGTTCCTTCCACTCTACATAAATATCCAACTAACCATGAGAAATATCCAGACCTCCCAACTAAAACTAGAAACAGCCATTATTGCACTATGCAAAAAAATAGCTCTTACCTGAGTGGATGGGACTCAAATTGGCAACGCAAATCCTTAGGCTGAAGCCGCCTGCATAACGACTTATCCAGTGTCAAAGAAAGAAAGGGAAACTAGGTGTTTTATAAGATTAAAGATGGCTTCCTCCTCTGCGATTATATTGATGTCTTTAATATGTTTTTTACTTGTGGCGGTGCTCTCCGAAGCAGCGGATGTCCAAAATGATCCACAAGGTAGTGTTTAACATTGTTGTAAATTTACATTATAATTTGGTAGCGTTCACAAATAAATTTAATCATTTTTAAACTGTAGCTGAAGCGCCTGAAGTTCATTCAATGCTTGAGCCCGTAAAGTTACATGACGAATTGAATTCGGAGAAGACCGTGGACGTTCCCCTGCTTAGTGAATATTGTCAACCATGCTTCAACGCAGCATGTGCTGATCCAAATTGCTGCGTTACGTGCAAGGGTTTGACGTGTTGCTGCGATGTCTGCAATTGCTGTTAAACGTACTCATGTTTAACGTAACTGCTCCTAGAAATTCTCATTTTCTTTCCTGTTATTACGATGAACAGTGGGCTGAGAATGAACTATCAGAAAACATCCCCATATTATTAGTTCGTCAATAGCCTACTTATTATTATGGCTACATATAATATAGTAATTTTAGAATGTTTTAGTCACTTGCTGGTTTTATGTAGTTTTGTAAACAATATACGTGGTTTTCATCTAGTTCGGAGTCATTTCTGAAATTTCCTTTCCATATACAAAATAGATGGATATGAACGATTAACGATTAGTGTAAAGGAATTGGAAATAATGACACAATATATTAATGATGGGATTGAAAATTTCAATAGTATTGATATAGTGCATTTATTATTACTCTGCAAATTGCTGAACAAGCAATAAAATAAAACTGTTATAGACAGGGCATGTATTATTATTCTGATTGAAAAATATTTTTAAAAATTACTTATTCAAAAATATATTGAAAAAATAATAATAAATGGACATCAAAATGATTGGTAATAGCGTGTAATGCAATCCAAAAAATATTTAAATCGCTAAAATAATTATTTTTGGTTCATCTTTATACATAGTTTTATAGGGATCTCAATAATATTAAAATTTTATTTAGGTTTTTTCTTGACGAAAATATTATTGATGATGACTGAGCAATTAAATAAATTTAAAAGCATTTCTAGCTTTATATATAGTTTGATAGGGTTCTCAATAATATGACAATTTTATTAAGGTATTTCAATAACTTTTATTATTTACATTTTTTGGGCGAATATTATTAATGATAATTGAGCAATTAAATAAATTCAAATAGCGTTTAGTAAATGTTACTAGATGCATTATTAATGATAATTGAGCAATTAAATAAATTCAAATAGCGTTTAGTAAATGTTAGTAGATGCATTTTTAAGACATTTCTGGATCCAAAACCTATAAATAATTCTTTCTATCTAACCAACCAAAAAAATTAAATGATTAAATACATTTATTTGCCTTATTTGTACATGTTATTTTTATATAAGAAAAGTCTCTAAACATTTTGCCTACCACATCTATTAATATTGCAATTCGATAAAACTACTTCCTTAACATTTATTATAAACAATTAAATAAACTCAAAATATTTAGAATAAGAAGTAATCATATATATTGTTAAAATATTTTATGATGATAAAATTATTATTTCAAAACCTACCTATAATGTTACCTATTTTCACACTTCCTCATATATGTATTTGGAAGGTATCCCAACTTTGTGGGGAAGCAAAGAGCATAATTGTTAATTGTTAATGTGAAATATATACTAACATAAAAATAGTGTTTAAAAGTTGACCATAAAGGTCATTATTCTTTATATACACGGCTTATGTTTAATTGGTCTTTTATGTGGCGTGGAATATAGAAATTTAAATTTCTAAATATAATTATGGGTGTGGGTAAATAATATTAGATAATCATGTTTTATTTAGAAATATTGGATTATATTTTAAATATTTTATATCATAATATGTTATATTGTTTTCTTTTAAATGATTACCCATAGAAGTTTTTTTTTTTTATTGTTTTGTTTTGTTTTATTGTTTTGTTTTACTGTGTTATAAGTAAATAATTTTTTATAAAAAAGGTAAACTTTTAAATTGAGCAGATAAAAAGAAATTACATTTTTCTTTAAAGTCAATGTTATATAAATTAAATGGTTAAAAAATATTGATAGCATGATAGACATTGAACTTTAAATAAACTTTGATAGATTATTATGAGGACTATGTGTGTCTCCCATTGCATTGCCTTGTTTCCTAAATGAGTATATTTTAGTAACTGTTAATGACCTATTATTCTTTTAAGGTGTTTAATGCCTCTTCTCAACTCCATTGTTATTTAAATATATATTAGTTATTTATACATGCAATGATGAAATGATCATTTAAGGCATTTAATGCTTCTTCTCAACTCCTTTGTTATCTAAATATAGATTTGTCTTTGTTATTTAAATATAGATTTGTTATTGCTACATGCAATGATGAAAGAATGATGATGGAACACTAAAATAACAGGCTTGTAATGTTTCAATAAATATTTTCGTATGTATCTCAATGTGCTTAGTATTTATAAATATTATGTTTCTTGATGCACTGATGATTGGATGATAATATAATGCTAAATGGTCTCTATTTGCATGTTTTTTTTTGGATTTTTTATTTTTAGAAATTCTTTTGAATGGTATCATAGATATGTTTTTATGTAAAATAATGCCAAGTTTAGATTTTATGGTTGAGGCATTTTATGTAGTCTGACTATTTTACATATTTTTAGGTTCTTTTTCTTTTTCTTTTCTTTTTTGACTTTATATGATATTTAATAAAGATTTTATGAACTTGTAAATTTAATTATGCACTCCATATAACATTTAAAAAGATAATTTAAACAATAAAAACCTTACACATTGCCACTACCTCTTCATTGGGATCTATCTAAGGATGAGAGGGTTGCAATTATTTTCTTCTAATTTTACACTTTAAAAGAGACTTGCCCTTGGAAAGACATATGCTATATCCATGCTTATGATAGATCTATACTAGTTGTAAGTATAAGAAATTTTACACTTTAAAAGAGACTTGCACTTGGAAAGACACATGTTGTATCCATGCATATGATAGATCTATACTAGTTATAAGCATCCTCTATTATCCAAAAATTTCTTTGAAATATGTTAAACTATTTATATCAAGCTATCCATGACTATGTAAATTGTTTATATATGAATTATGTTAAATTAATTTTTTATTTATTAACAATAATAGATAATTAGTTTTAATATAAATTTTATAAATAAAATTAAATCAAACAAATTACTAATTCAATGAATAATTTACTATAAAATTAGAAACAAAAATAGTAGATCATATTTCCTGAAGGTTTTCCTTTTAACACACTCCATTATCTAGATAAAAAATTAAAAAAATTAAATTAATAACTACTATGATAATGAGGTATTAATTTTTAAAATCTTGTGAACATTCTTTTCCTAATTTTATTTAAATAGATTTATCTATATAAAGTTAATTTTCAAGATTTTGTGAGCTTTTCTTTCTTGATTTTGTGAGCTTTTCTTTCTTAATTTTGTTGGATTTTTTTTATTTATACTTCAATTTTATAATTAATAATTATTATTATGATAATTAGTTTCTAGTTTCTAGAATCATGTGAGCATTTATTTCTTAATTTTCTTAATTTTGTTTTATTTATATGTAGCTTTTATAATTAATAACTATTTTGATAATGTGATATTAGTTTTTAGAACTTTGTTAGTATTTCTTTCTTAATTTTATTAAGATAGTTGTTTTTTAATATATAGTTACTCATTTTTAGGATATGGGGAGCAATTTTTTTCTTTCTTGAATTTTTGTCATTTACACAGTTTTTATAATTGATAACTATTATGATAAATAGTTATTATACTTGCTACGAGCATGGTATATACTACAATGCAAATTACAATTAACAAAATACCTCAATTTACCAATTAGTAAAACCTAAATTGACTGACTCTAGTCCTTAACACTAACTTAAATTCAATATTTTTACTTTATTTTAACTCTATTTTTTTTTTCTAAATAAGATTAATCTATTAACAAAGAAAGGGGTTAAAATTACAACGTGGCTGTAGTAAAAAACTCTGCTCTGAAGAGAGGCAGAATTGTCAAGATAAGCATATAAGAAGACTGCCCGTAGGCAGTGAACTCATTCTTGAACCAGTAATCAGGACCCAGGCAAGGGAACAGGTTAAGATCCTCTTGATGTTGCAAGATAAACAAAAATTCAAAAACACACCAGAATTCCACATAGCTGTTTGCACAAAAAACTTTCCCAGTTGTATGGGCCTCATGGCACGTAGACAAAGCAAAAGTGAGCATACTAGTCATCTGGAGGCTCTTCCACAATGCCGCACCATCCAAAATCAGTCAGATCCCTTGCATGAGCAGCATCAGGCTCGGAAGGACCAGGATCAACTAGCGCCATCACCATATCCTGAGCGCTGCGAACTTGAGCATCCAGAGCCTGCAAAGATGCACTGCCAATCCCCAGCTGGAGGGTTGAAGATGGAATAGAGACAGACCCAAATCCCTCCGGATGAGAGCTAGAATCCTCCGTCTGAGCTGCCTCATGGAAAACCACCGAGATATGAGCTGTTATCCTTAGGCGATTCAAAGAACTAATGAAGGTGAAAATTGCGGAGCCAGACATGGGAGGTGACCCTGGGAGGTTGTTGGAAGAATGAAGTTGCCCTCTCCCACTGCGGCTGCTGGGGTAATGGCCTGCAAACAACTCATTGGAAAGGGAAGGCGACTCGAAGGAAGGGCTGGAAGGCGCGCGACGAGGTTGGCCTCTTCGGCACCACATTCTATGTCACAAGCGAGGCATCAGGGAGATAGTAGCAGCGGGATAGAAGCAAGGCTGAGCAGTAACGTTGACAGGGTTAGAGCAAATCAGATAGACTTTGAAACAAAGACCAGAGGCCCAAGAGAAGAGCTAGTGGATTGACTGAGGCCGCTCTGCAAAAAGAACAGAGCAAAACTTTGAATTATCCTCCCCTTTCAAGTCACAAGAGGCCTTAGGGATGGCTGAACCAACATCAAACAGACAAAAATCAGAGTTGAGGCCATAGGCTAGAAAATGATGCGAGAGAATCGAAGAAGGCGATTCCACAGCAAGCCCATGGCTGAACCTTAATTTATCATCCTCTTGCGCGCATCGAGAAGCACCCTCCATAATTGTTGCATTGAAGAACACCGTGTTCTAAGGCAGGCCAGAGCGTGCGAAGGAATTAACCAGCGCGGTGGACATGATGGGAGAACCAGAGCCTCTGGAGTGGAAGCAGATGAGCCATGCTCTTTGAAAATGCCGAGATCCATCTTCCATGCATCTATTAACTTTTCTGTACTGGGTAGGCAGGTGTCGATCCACCTCGCCACACCCCTGTCCCTTCACATTTAAGGCTGGATTATACACCCGCATCCGAGAATTTTTAACTCTATTTAAACTAAGTAATAAATACTATTTTTTTTTTTTTCTGTTAGACATATTTACAAATGAAATATTGATTTTAATTATATTCAATATCTAATAGTATTACTAAAATATGCAAAAATATATAATTCAATATATAATTAAATTAGGTTTAAAATATACAAAATCTACAATAAAATTATACTTCTATTGTGCACAGTATCTTATCTTACATATGAAAGGTAAACTATTTTTTAAAATCAAACATATAAATAAAAGTAAACTAATTTTTAAAATCATGCATGAGCAAAATGTACTGTTTTATAATTCTAAACACAATGACATGCCACATACCACTTTACCATGCATAACTATATCCTCTATTAAATTAAAAAAATATATATATTTACCATTATATTTGCCATGCATATAAAATTATAGGGTGATTTTGATGTAAGAAGTGCGTTCGTTGCAACTCTCAAAATGTGTGAATTTGGATCTAACAAATTGCCAATGTTTCTCAAGGTTTACATAGCATCATTACATTTTCAAATTAAAAACTAAATAAAATTCTCTTCCTTCAGTTAAACTTGTATTTTATCGCTAAACACGCGAGTTCAGGTTTGTAACATCAAATCTCGCTATATGATGATATGCTGTGATCTTTGACGTTAAAATAATGTTTCATAAAAATGCATAGACTAGTTAAACTAAACAATTTTATTTCGATATAAGATGATATGCTGTGATCTTTGATGTGATATTAGTTTTAGAAATTTGTGAGTTGTTTTTTAATATATAGTTACTTATTTCTAAGGATATGGGGAGTAATTTTTTTGAATTTATGTTATTTACATAGTTTTTATAATTGATAACTATTATGATAATTAGTTATTATACTTGCTACAAGTATGGTATATATTATAATGCAGAATTACAATTAATAAAATATTTCAATATACTAATTAGTAAAATCTAAATTGGCTCAACTCTAATTTTTAACAGTAATTTAAATTCAATATTTTTATTTTATTTAACTCTATTTAAACTAAGTAATAAATACCAGTTTTTTTATATTAAACATATTTTCACACAAAATATTATTTTTAATTATATTCCATATCTAATAGTATTACTAAAATATGCAAAAACATATAATTGAATTATGTTTAAAATATTCAAAATCTACAATAAAATTATACTCTATTAAACATAATATCTTATCTTTCATATAAAAAGGTAAACTATTTTTTAAAATCAAACATATAAATAAAAAGTAAAATAATTTTTAAAATCAAGCAGGAACAAAATGTATTGTTTTATAATTCTAAACACGATGACATGCCACATACCACTTTACTATGAATAACTATAACTCCAAATCCTAAATCCTCTATTAAATTAGAAAAAATTATATTTACCATTATATTTCGCATGCATATAAAATTATAGGGTGATTTTGATGTGAGAAGTGTGCCCGTTGCAACTCTCTCAAAATGTGTGAATTTGGATCTAACAAATTGCCAATGTTTCTCAAGGTTTACATAGCATCATTACATTTTCAAATTAAAAACTAAACGGTTTACATAGCATCATTACATTTTCAAATTAAAAACTAAATAAAATTCTCTTCCTTTTAGTTAAACTTGTATTTTATTGCTAAACAGGCCACAATTTTTTTTTCGCATAATTTTATTTTTTATTTTCCTTTTATAATTTTATTTCATTAGGATAAAAGATATAAAGGGTATAAAAGTATATATATAAAACCAAATATCATGTATTAAAAAAAAAATATGTGCGTAAGAGTGTATATATAATAATAATAAAATAAATATGAGGAGAGGTTAGTGTTGAAGGATGATAACTTGGGATTTTCTAAAAAGAGAAGTTGTTATAGAAGAGAGGTTTGACTAAACAAAAGTGATTAGGGATACTAGTTTGGAGACTCCATGAATATTACGTTATGGCATGGAGGGAAGCTTCATGAATGAGATATAGTTGCAGATTGGATATTACATTAGAAAAAGTGATTAGGTAATATTTCTTTTGGGTAAATGTTAGGTGCACTAGTTCCAAGGGTTATAGAATGTTGTAGATAATAATGAATTTCAGGAGAGACATATCATCGAGGTGTAACATGTAATTTGTGCCCATAGTGAGTCATTAATGTTAGAGAAAGAGGATAAGGAGGAATTTCTTTTGCCACACGAGTTTATGATAACTTTGGATCTCTTAGGGTTGATTTAATGAGGTTTGGTTTTAGTTAAGAATTTCCTCCTTCATGTTTCATTAAACAACATGATATCATTGGTTTGTAAGCAATAGATTAATGTTTAACATATTCCTAGCCACAGACCAACCATTCGCTCCATGTTTCTATTTGTAGAGGAAGGTCTCAGGTGGTTGATTGGTATCCTTCTTGTATATTACAGTGATTTTTTCTACAAATATAATTCTTTTGAATTCAAATGTGACCATGGAAGGATCTAGGTTGTACATGAGAAGGTCATGTATTTGAGAAACAACAATATCCATAATGACCATGAAGTACAATGTCTCTTTTAGGCCATTACTATGATCCAAAGTTTTTTCCTTCAGCGATGCTATTTGAGGTGTACTAATAAGTTGGTGATAGTTTGAGTGTATAACAACATTTTATTGATATTTATCTCTCCCCTAGAGGTAAACATATCTAGCCATTTTCTATTTTTAATAAGTCCTTTTTCTATGGAAAGAAGAGGTAATGTTTTTGGGTGGTGATTAACGACTTATGTATAGTTGGCAGATGACATGGAACAAACTGTATCTCCTCTCCATACTCATGCACCCTAATTCTTGCCACTATCGAAGCTAGGGTCTATCATCAATGCCTTTATTTAGGGACTATCGCTATCTGGGACTTCTAAGGAAAATACCATGACCATATGATCCCATCCAACCATTTGGATTTTGATGACTCTAGACAAGGAAAGGACAACAATAGGACAAGAAGACACGCTCAACAATGTAAATAAGAAAAACATGTGAAAGTTTCCAAAGAAATTAAAAAATTGATATTTGGTAAAGATATATATTAATATAGGGTGAATGGTATGCAAAAGCGAACCCTCATAAGGTGATGGCAATTTACAATTATGGAGGGGGAAATGTAGAATTTGTGGAAAAAACGTGGTCGCTACACTTAACATATAGACATAGACCCAAAGTTAGTGTGATATTGAATGGATGGTTTGGGATTCATTTCTTATACAAGGAAGATGTGATTTTAACACTAAAGATTCTATAGGTTATCGTCAGGGGTTTCTTAAACCTGATTCGTTCGTTCATGGGATTCAATCCTCTAATGAAAACCCCAAATAGAAGGCTCATCTCATTTAAGTACCCAATATTAGCCATGGAAATATGAACACATAATGAATTGCAAGATATCGGGAACACTATTGGTAGGTTTGTGTTTCTGAATAAGGTGGGTATGGTGGCTCTAGATGAAAGAGTTGTATGGATTTTAGTGGAACTAAAATTCTCTAGGGGGCTTTTGGATGAAATGGACCTTGAATGGAGTCAATCCTCTTTTCGTCAATGGATTGAATATTGGGGCATACCTTTGATATTTCTGGTATGCCACAGGACGAGTCATGTTTTCTCAAAATTTCCTCGCAAATATTTTAATTATGGGGACAAATGCTACTAGCTAGATGATAAAAATAAGGCATGGAATCTGAGACATCATTCCTCTAGTGGAGGTAACTATACCGATTCAAGATTCAAAATAAAACAATTACTCAGGTATCTCGAATAGCCCTGAATCCATCTCTCTTGTTCTCCCTCTCCCCATGTAACTCTTACTGAGTGTGATTATGTATGTACTAGGAAATGTGACTAATTCATGTAGCGATCCTCCCCACATTTTAACAACCCCACTATTTACTGTAGTTCGATTTTAAAATCCTCTATTTTGAATGTATTATTGGATAGAGTTGACCAAAAAATGGATACAATATGACCCCAATTTGATATAGATTTATAATAGGACAATCACCCCCTCCCCCCATATATCTTCCCCTCCCATACATTCAAGGTTCCTAATGAACAATGCAGTCCTATCCCTTCTTTCTCTCCTTGCAACTTGATCAGTAGTGAACTGGAATTCATCACAAAAAATACCCAAATGGATCTCATGACCCTTACTATCCATAAGAAAACAACATTTGATTGATCTATTCATCAGTCGTTGATCTTCCATGAATGTTACCATCAAGAGGGGAAGAAAAGGAAGGGGTAGATCTAAAAACAACCATGACTCTTGTGCATCTAAAGCCTTAAAACATTTTGGATGATATGAACCTACATTATGTTGCCATCAATGCTTTTTCTGAAACTTGAGCCCTTACAGAGGATGTGCCCATTTTGAGGGATGCAACATTAAAATTATTTCATTCAATCTTAAAGGTTTGGGTAATCCCTCAAACGGTATTTCTTTAAAAAAACTTATTGAGTCATATAATCCTCATACAAGAAACAATGGTCAAGGGGGACAAAGCTCATAATTATTTCTTAAATTTATTCCCGAATTTGTTTATTCTTTCCATAGACTCATTAGGTTTATGAGGTAGGATGGTATTAATGTGGGATCCTCACATGATGATTAAAGTTAACGCAGATAATTTTTTTGTAGGAATATTGTTGTCCTATTTTGTCTGTAGTTTGGAATGATGTATACACATTCTAAATATCTATGCTCCTTAAAACAATAGAAAAATATTTTGGAGATGCATGGATGAGTGTAGGATTTTTAAAAAGGGATCACTCATTATGGTGGGGGATATGAATTTGAAAATTTCCAGTGAAGAGGTATGGGGAATAAATAGCAGATTGGATCTCGTGGGCAATTATTTTGTAAAACTATTCTCAAAAAATAATCTGGTGGACATATCCCCTATACCTATGGCTCCGAGTTGGAAGAATAGTAGGGAACATCCTTTCAACATAGCTAAAAGATTCTATCTGTTTTCTCTTACAAAATAAATTGATTGAGATTATTGGGGTGGTGCACTCCACAATATCTACAGTTATTATCTCAAACCACTCTCCCATTATCCTTCAAAGTTTATTGGAGTAGATTCTATCTGGAATTCCTTTTAAATTTAACCAAACGTGGTTGGACAATCCATATCTATGAAAATTGATCAAAAAACATGGTTTGCATATTTTGGGGATCTTGAACATACAATTATGGAGACTTTGGTAACAAAATAGAAATCTTTCAAATATGTCATTAGAACTTGGATAAAAACGAAAAAGAAACAACAAAGGTATGATTTCTAGGTGATTGAAATGGAAATGGCTAAACTTATTGACTCCAGATCAACATATTTTATATAGCAGGAGGATCAATAGAGGATGATGTAACTTGAATCACAAAAGAGGGGTATTCTACATAATAGGAACATGAATGGTGCCTTAAAAATAGAGTGACATAGATTAAATGTGGTGATAAAAATATGATACAATTCCAAACTTTTGCTACACACAAAAGAAAGAACAATATACTTTGGGAAATTGAGGATGATAAGGGAAATAAGGCTACAAACATTAGGGACATTCAACAATCATCGGTGCAACATTTTGAAAATTTCTATAAGGAAAGGGACAATGGTGAAATTGAAAATCAATTTTCTTTTGCAGTGTATTATCCCTAAATTTTCTTAGAGGAAGAGGATAGGAAGGTGGGTTGTCCAATATCTACGGAGGAGGTACACAAAGTCCTAATTTTTTTCTCAAAATACAAGTGCACTGGTTCGGATGGATAGACCATTGAAATTTTTATTCATTTCTTTGAAATCACAGGTCAGATTCATTAAAAATGGTGGAAGAACCGAGGATATTAAATAAAGTTTTAGGTGATGTTAATGCAACATTTCTTTGTTTGATCCCAAAGTTTTCATTCCCAAATACTTTCAAGGATTTTAGGCCCATTTCACTTTGCAATATTGTATACAAACTATCTCCAAAGTTATTGCAAATAATATGAAAATTTATCTTTATTCACACATTTCAGAAAAGTAATTTGCCATTTTAAAGACTAGAAAGATATAGGATGCTATCGCCATAGCTCAAGAATACCTACGCACAATTAAAACTAGGCAAAGGGAGGCCATAATCTTTAAGATGGATTTACACAGGGCATATTATTGCATGGATTGGAACTATTTTAGACTGATCCTACACAAGATAGGACTTTCTATTGGCACTATATAATGGGAAATAGCATGTGTTACTTCAGTGAGGTATGATGTTATAATTAATGGAATTCCTACAATTTTTTTCATGCTTTTAGTGGACTGCGACATGGCTTTTGTTTATCCCGATTTATGCTTTTAATTTCCATAAAATACCTCTAAAAACACTCTGAGTTTGTGTTGTTTTTGTGACAACGACCCTCCAATTTTTTTTCCCATATCGATTTTGGAGCCTATAGTAATTTTCGATTCAAGAACCCTTGAGTCATCATGTTGTTTTTTTTTGTTATTTATGTGTTTTGTCCTAGTGTATCATCCCCCCTAAGTCAATGTTTCATAAGCATTGTCACTTAACCATTAGAAGCACTTGAGTTAATTAGTCCATGGTTAGGTGAACTAATGATCTTTCTTGACTTAGAAAATTTCCTTATCACCATGAACACACTAAAAAATCACTCAAAAGCACAAAAAGTGAACAAAAGCAATAAAATATCTCACAAAAAGAAAATGCACACTTTAAGTTAACGAGGACATGCACTCGATTTGAGCGCACTCGTTCAGGCTGAAGGAGTGTGCCCTACTTGAGTGCACTCCTTCATGCTGACCAAGTGCATCCTACCTGAGTGAACTCCTTCATGTTGAAGACTTGCGCCCTGTCCAGTTGCTTGCATGAGCCAAATTCTTGCATGAGGGCACACTTCTAGTGAATAGGAGCCCACTTAATTCATCTTAACTAACCCTTTCATGGGACGACGAGTGGCACTCATGTATGAATCAATTTTTCATGTTAATTTCTTTAAATAAAACCAGTTAATCATTTTTTTCATAGTTATTTCATTTGAGTTGAACACACAAATCAGGACTCAAGAAGATCTTCATCAACCAGTGCTACAAGTAAGTTTTGCATGTCACATATTTCTATTGCACTTCATGATTTAATTGCCAAATCTTACTTTTCCTTTTTTTTGATCTACTGTTTTTCAGTTTGTTTTGTAGTGTTTATGTTGAATCCTCATGTTGCAAGTATTAATCCACTTTCGCATGCAAGAAAATCTTCACATTGTTGAAACCTTCCATCTTCCACCATGCATGCGAGAACAACTATAAAAACTTGTGAATATTTATCTTCCTCGTATTATCATTGAATATTATTGATTGAACTTATTTATGAATTTCCAATAGGTATAGAGCACTACTTAAGCTCAAAGCTCCATTAACCTCAAGAACTGCGCCCATTTTGATCAAGTTTTATTTCTGAGTGAACAAGCGGATCATGAAGGTACGAAGAATTTTTCATCAACGCTTTGGAGCACTACAATGCATCCTATTTTCCTTAGATTGCATGAGTGCATCACGAAGGAACGAAGGCACAAAGCCTCATCATTCAACTCTTCGGCATGCAATAATGCACCCTGCTTATCTCCTTGAGCACATTGGCACATTGTGAAGGCCCAAAGCCTTGTCAATCTTATCCCTTGTCCCTTCAAAGTGTGACAATGTGCCCTCCATATCTCGTTGAGTGCATGTTCACATAAGGAAGACTTGAAGGGCAACTTTTCCACCCCTTTCACCCTTCACGGTGCGATAATGCTCCCTTGTTGATTTTTCACCTTTCTTGAGCACATGAGAACACAATGAAGCCCCGAATGACAATGCATGTCCCCTTTGTGCTTTGAAAGTGCACCCTTATAGTTTTCACACCTATTTCCTCTTGCATGAAATTTATTTTATGCTTTCAATCATAGTTTTTCATGTTCTATCATCTATGATGACTCCTTAAACATGATTTACAATTGCTGCATAATTAGGTTGTTTTAAGATAATATTGTCACTATGAGTGTCTTGCCCCAAACAGGTGCGTGTCCTACAAGTGTCACCTCTTTTTCTTCATCTGTTGGAGGCATGTAGCCTTAGAAAGTGACCTCCAAAGAAATTTCAGAAGAAAGCATTGATGAAACTGTGGAAGTTACAAGGCCCAATGCTCTCATATACGAAGATACTCAATGTTTCATTGGTAAAGGTACACAGGTCACTTGGAGAAAAATATATAACACATTTATGAAAGAGAGGTTTCTGCAGACTTAGAAGATTTTCATGCATATATAATTATCAATAATTCTAGGATGCATAGGATCACATGCTCATTCTCGGTCATGCCATGTGCACAAGTAATTAAATGGATCATTACACATATGGATGATTCTCACATTGTGCTACACAATGAGAGTGGCAGTCATCTTGCCACCTATTCTGTTGAATACATGCAAACATATTAGAAGATGCTCAAGCACAATGAATATGCAAACGATAACTTTTACACAAAATAGGCAACCCTTGGAACTACTGATGTTATCAAAACATGGTTTCGAGAGCCCACCAAGTTCCGCCAATGCCCATCTACAGTTTATCTGACGAATATTATCAGATATGTCTACCAGTACCTAATAAATATCTATTGTCGGTTATATGGGATTAAGAACATTGTGGTGTTCTAAGAGAATTGGATATACATGTTCAATATAGTAGTTACACGTGCAAAAGTTTTCAATTGGGTGGATATCCTATCATTTGAGTTACAACGTCAGGTGGGGTAGACAGAAGCATCTTGATGAGCAAACTAAGCACCAAAATTCTACATGCTTGCATTTCTCTTCAATGAAATTTGTGGACAGTATGCATTCTCGGGAATGAATTGGAACTGGACTCTTGTAGAAAATTTTGTGGTCTACTTCCACTGTAGAGTGTTATTGTAGATGAGCTTTAGAGGAGAAACATATATTGCTTTGGTTACCACTATGTCTACCTACAACTAGCTTCATAATGGGTTTGAGACTCTAACATAGAAGAAAAAGATTCCTTCCATTAGATCTCTTGAAGCAATTAGAGGCAGGGAGGCCATCTTCCAAGAGAGCACAAAATATATTGATTAAATCAGGAAAGCGACATAGAATGAAGCCTTGGCGGTAACCAAAGACATTGTTCAACAATATGCCTTTGCACCAGTCAAAGTGCGCATGAAGCTCTCATGGATGTGGAATAATGTACAGTTAAGCTATAAGAACATATTAACGAAGGCCCTAGAGGAGAATATGTGCTACAAAGTGGACTTGCTATTTTGGGTTGAAGCCATCACAAAGGAGTTTCGAGCATGGGAAACTTACATTACAAGTGAACTCCATGAAGAAGAAAATTATTTATCTATTTGATGAGTTTTGTCCCATTGTCATTTTTGTCTTATTAGGCCACCGTCTCATTTGTAAATTATCTTATGTAATAAAGATTATGAAATGAAGTCCAAGGGACACATGTGGAATATAAAAGCCACACATTAGAATGTAAAGATCCATGCTTTGAATATGAATAGTCATAGGAGTTGAAGAGTCATTAGGAAGATCAAAGGTCATTGTATTTGTTATAAATAGCTCCTCATAACTCAGGGAAAAAGACTTTTTAGGCCATGGATTTTGTAAAAATTTATATTCTATAGGTCTTTCCTTGACTTCTCTGGTAAGACATAAGAGATAATTCATTCTTTGGAGAAGCAAGTTGTGGCTTCGCGTTTCACTCTTGGATATAGTGTTTCATCCATGTAACTGTCTACTTGGGATATTACACTTAATAAAAAAGTTAATGAGTCAATATTCCTTCATACATCTATCATAAATGTAGTTGGAATATTGTGGTCATGTTTATTAGCATGAGGTTTACGCCTTTATTTCAAGTCAATGTTATTAGTCCATATTTTGCAAGGTCATAATTATGTAAAGGAGGTATTCTATTTTTTGCAAATTTTGATAACTAAGCTTTAGAAGATGTATTATTAAGCTCATTTCACCTAACCTTAATATTATGCTAAATTTCTTGCAGCAATTTGACCTATAGTGAAATTTCAGCTAGCGGTATGAAATATTTTTGTAGTGTGGCACTGCGAAATATTTATGTAGTTCGTATCGAAAAAATTTAAATATTAGTTTTTGGCCCTTTAATCCCATTCTTTTGAGTGCTCAAGTGTCAATTCATAGAATACGAGCCCTCCTCCTTCATGATGTGACAACTTCTAGCTCTTTTATGCCCAATATAGACATTAAAGAACAAACCCTAATCTGCGCTATTTTTTTTCACTAAAATCAACTTTTCCCACAAACCCGTATTTGCAATTTTCATGTGTAGGAAGGTTGTTGAGTGCATTTCAACCTTCAGCTAGAGTGTTTCAACATTAATGAAAGTATTTTTAGGTCAAGGAGCTTTTAAAGATGGGTTGCTTTGGTCATGTAAAGAGATTTGAGCCTGATGGCATGTATTTTGAGGTATACCCTGAAATGTTGGATCTTTTCAGAAATGCAAGTTGAGAGTTAGTATTTCAACTTTTCAATGGGCATAATCTCAGTTGGTGCCATGATTTCATCTTCTCCTTAAATGGAACACAACTAGAATTAGAGCACTGCATTTCCTTGTTACATAGGAGTCTATTGTTAAGGCGTTGGGTTTTCCTATAGAAGGTGAAAGATGGTTAAACAAATAAAGGATGGTAGATTTGAATTTCTTCCTGAAAGAGGATTGTTAGAATCAAGATTGGGATGTAGGGGTCGTCCAAACTATGGTGAAGCCCAAATGGTCTATTGCACTTAGAACTGTTGAACTCTCTTTCACTTCTCAGGGTGGGTATTCCAAAGCTAACCTATATCATATGAGGTTTCTTTGTCACTTGGCAGGTTTTAGAAAAATGAATTTACCATATTTCCTACATCAAAGTTTGCTAAAATGTGCATTAAAGTGAGAAAAATACTTGACCTACAATCCCATGATCTTTGTCATCGCGACCTAATTAAAATCTTATACACTAATGAGTTGAATAAGTAAGTGGAACAATTGAGGAAAATGAGGTAAAGAAACCCAAACCCAACTGTAGCTAGAAGATCAAAGAGGGGCCAAAACATAGTTTCTACACAAGTTTTAGCTTAGGAAACCAAAGGAGAATCTAGTAACCTCCAGGTTGAAAAATATGATGAAGTCCTTGTGAAAGCACCTGAGATTAAAATTCATGAAGGAAAGACTAGAAGCCAACAAACAATTATCGTAGAGGAAGAGGAAACAAAACGAAAAGCATGAAAAATAAAAAAGAGCAAGCAGAAAGTTGAAACAGAGGATGAGGAAGTCAATACAGAGATTAGGATTTAGGGATAAATACCTCACACTCGCCCTACTAATAAATTGAGAATAAATTTGAAAGCTAGGATGAACCCTAAGATCAAAGAATTTGTTATTATCATTACTGTAGAAGAGAAAAGAAAACAGAGTTCAAAGAATAGAAAAAGATAGAGGAAAAAGGAACATGTTGAGATTAAAGGTAAAACCCTAAAAACTAATAAAAGTTCACAAAAACCTAGATTTGTTAGTTCTATATGCAATGATGACAAGAATTTTAAGGTGTTTAATGCTTCTTCTCAACTCCTTTGTTATTTAAATATATATTTGTTACTCCTATATGCAATGATGATAGGATGATGATAAAATGTTAAAATAACACGTTGTAATGTTTCAATAAATATTTTTGTATGCCTCTCAATGTGTTTAGTATTTAGAAATATTATGTTTCTTGGTGGACTAATGATTGGATGATAGTAGAATGCTAAATGGTCTCTATTTGCATGCGTTTCTTGGAATTTCTATTTTTAGAAATTCTTTTGGATGGTATCATAGATATGTTTTTATGTAAATAATGCATAAGTTTAGATTTTATGGTTAAATCATTTGATGTAGTCTTACTATTTTACATATTTTTAGGGTTTTTTTTTTTTTTTTTTTTTTTTTTTTATGCACTCTATATAACGTTTAAAAAGATAATTTAAACAATAAAACCTTACACATTACAACTACCTATTCATTGGGATCTATGGATGAGTGCAGGATTTTGAAAAATAGATTTTGGTTAATTTTTTTCCTTATTTTATAATTTTTTCAATTTTTAATTTTAATCTCCTTTCCATAATTATAATTTCATTCTTTTCAATTCCATTCTTCTTTTTTATAATTGCTAATATATCGACTGAGAACATTAAATATTTTAAACTATTTCACATATTATAACTCAAAAAATATAACAAATTTTTATAATTTCTTTTCATTACAAAATTAAATTTAAAAAATAAGAAATATATACTTGAATTTAGTGATCGTATATTTTAGTGATTATATTAATATGTAGAGAAATTTGTATCTCATAAATAAAGAAATAAGATAAAACCATTAACATTTATTGATTTTAAAAAAAATTAAAATATTATTGATTTAGAAAGGATTAACAATTTGGCAGTTTTAACTAATCCATATATAGAAATGGAATATAATCATATCATATAATTTAGCAAATTTATTATTATTATTTTAATGAGTAATTAGTAGTTTCACAGTTTGAATTAACCTCATATAAAATCAACTAAGGTAAACAATCAAAGAAACTAATGAGCCTAAAACAAAAGTAATAATAATATATTATTTTATAGAAACAAAGGAAGTTACAAACATGGATTTGATCAAAATATCTATCAAAAAACTAAAGAGCCTATTTTATATATATAAGAAAGCAAGGAAGCTATAAAGTGGATTTTCTAGTTTAGGTTGAAGCTATCGAAAAGGAGTTTCGAGTATGGGAAATTTACATTATAAGTGAACTTCATAAAGAAGAAAATGAGTTATCTATTTGATGAGTTTTGTCCCATTGTCATTTTTGTCTTATTAGGCCATTATCTCATTTATAAATTGTCTTATGTAATAAACATTATGAAATGAAGTCCAAGGGCATGTGGAATATAAAAGCCACATATTGGAATGTAAAGAGCCATGTACTGAATATGAATCATCATAGGAGTTGAAGAGTCATGAGGAAGATCAAAGGTCATTGTATTTGTTATAAATAGCTTCTCATAACTCAAGGAAAATATGTTTTAGGCCATGGATTTTGTAAGACTTTAGATTCTAGAGGTCTTTCATTGACTTCTCTGGTAAGACATCGGAAATAAATCATTCTTTGGAGAAGCAAGTTATAGATTCATGTTCCACTCTTGGATATAGTGTTTCATCCATGTAACTGTCTACTTGGAATATTACACTTTTAATCGAAAACTTAATGAGTCAATATTCCTTCATACATGTATCATAGATGTAGTTGGAATATTGTGGTCATGTTTGTTAGCATTAGGTTTACACCTTCATTACAATTGAATGTTATCAATCCATTTTTCTCAATCTCATAATTATATAAAGGAGGTATTGTATTTTTTGCAAAGTTTTCTAGCTAAGCCTGGGAAGATGTATTATTAAGCTTATTTTACCTAAGCTTAATATTATGCTAAATTTCTTGCAACGATTTGACCTATAGTGAAATTCCAGCTAGTGCTATGAATATTTTTGTAGTGTGGTGCTATAAAATATTTATGTAGCGAGTATCAAAATTTTTTAAATATTAGTTTTCATCCCTTTAATCCCATTATTTTGAGTGTTCAAGTGTCAATTCATCAAATATGAGCCCTCCTCCACGATGTGACAACTTCCATCTTTTTTATGCACAATAGAGACATTAAAGAACAAACCCTAATCTGCGCTTTTTTTCTCTAAAATCAACTTTTCCAGCAGACCATATTTGCAGTTTTCATGTGTAGGAAGGTTGTTGAGCGCATTGCAACCTTCAGCTAGAGTGTTTCAACATTAATGAAAGTATTTTCAGGTCTAGGAGCTTTTAAATATGGGTCGGTTTGGTCATGTAAATAGATTTGAGCCTCATGGCATGTATTTTGAGGTATACCCTAAAATGTCGGATCTTTTCATAAATGCAAGTTGAGAGCTAGTATTTCAGCGTTTCAATGGGCTTAATCTCAGTTGGTGCCATGATTTCATCTTCTCCTTCAATGGAAACACAACTATAATCAGAACACTGCACTTCATTGTTACATAGGATTCTATTGCTAAAGCGATGGGTTTTCTCATAGAAGGTGAAATATGGTTCAAAAAATAGAGGTTGGAGAGTGCGGATTTGAATTTCTTCCTGAAAGAGGATTGTTAGAATCAAGATTGGGATGCAGGGGTCCTCCAAACTATGGTGAAGCCTAAATGGTCTATTAAACTTAGAGCTGTTGAACTCTCTTTCACTTCTGAGGGTGGGTATTTGAAAGCTTACTTATATCATATGAGGTTTCTTTATCACTTGGCAGGTTTTAACAAAATGAATTTATCATATTTCCTACATCAAATTTTGCTAAAAATGTGAATTAAAGTGAGGAAAATACTTGAGCTACAAGCCCATGATATTTTTCATCACGGCCTAATTAAAACCTTATACACTCATGAGTTGAATAAGTAAGTGGAACAATTGAGGAAAATGAGGTAAAGAAACCCAAACCCACTTGTACCTAGAAGATCAAAGAGAGGCCAAAACATTGTTTCTACACAAGCTTTAACTCAGGAAGCCAAAGGATAATCTAGTAACCTCCAGGTTGAAAAATATGGTGAAGTCCTTGTGAAAGCACCTGAGATTAAAATTCATGAATGAAATACTAGAAGCCAACAAAAGATTATCGGAGAGAAGGAGGAAACAAAACAAAAAGCATGAAAAGTGAAAAAGAGAAAGAAGGAAGTTGAAACAAAGGATGAAGAAGTCAAGACAAAGATTAGGGTTGAGGGAAAAATACCTAACACTTGCCCTACTAATAAATTGAAAATAAATTTCAAAGCTAGGATGGACCCTAAGATCAAAGAATTTGTCATTATCATTGATGCACAAGAGAAAGACTTCAAAGAAAGGAAAAAAGAACATGTTGAGAAGAAGAAAGGAAAAACCCTAAAAACTAATAAAAGTCCACAAAAAACTATATTTTTTAGTTCTATATGTACGATGACAAGAATTTTAAGGTGTTTAATGCTTCTTCTCAACTCATTTGTTATTTAAATATAGATTTGTTATTGCTACATGCAATGATGATAGGATGATGATAAAATGCTAAAATAACATGATGTAATGTTTCAATAAATATTTTTGTATGTCTCTCAATGTGCTTAGTATTTAGAAATATTATGTTTCTTGATGCACTAACATTTGGATGATAATAGGATGCTAAATGGTCTCTATTTGCATGGGTTTTTTGCAAATTTTATTTTTCAAAATTCTTTTGGATGGTATCATAGATATGTTTGTATGTAAAATAATGGTTAAGTTTAGATTTTATGGTTAAAGCATTTGATGTAGTCTTACCATTTTACATATTTTTACGGTTTTTTTTGGACTTCATATGATATTTAATAAATATTTTTTGAACTTATAAATTTAATTATGCACTCTATATAACATTTAAAAAGACTATTTAAACAATAAAACCTTACACATTGCAACTATCTCTTCATTGAGATTTATGGATGAATACAGGATTTTGAAAAAAAGATTTTGGCTAATTCTTTTCCCTATTTTATAGTTTTTTCAACTTTTTAAACCTTAATCTCATTTCCATAATTATAATTTTCTTCTTTTCAATTTCATTATTCTTTTTATAATTTCTAATCTATCCACTCAAAATATTAAATATTTTAAACTATTTCACATAATGTAACTAAAAAAATTTAACAAATTTCTGAAATTTCTTTTAATTACAAAATTAAATTTAAAAAATAAAAAATATATAGTTGAATTTAGTGATGGTATATTTTAGTGATTATATTAGTATATAGAGAAATTTGTATCTCATAAATAAAGAAATGAGATATAACCATTAACATTTATATGGGTTTAAAAGAAATAAAATATTATTGATTTAGAAAATGATTAACAATTTCGCAGTTTTAACTAATCAAAATATATATATATATATATATATATATATATATATATATATATATATATAACAAATTATTATTATTATTTTAATGAGTAATGAGCCGTTTCATAGTTTGAATTAACCATATATAATCAACAAAGAATCAAAGAAACTAATGAGCCTACAACCAAAAAAAAATAATAATATATTATTTTATACAAAAACAAGGAAATTATCAAAATATTTATCAATCAACTAAGGAAAATATCAAAGAAACTAATGAGCCTAAAACAAAAAAATTAATAATATATTATTTTATACAAGGCAAGGAAGTTACAAACATGGATTTGATCAAAATATCTATCGAAAAACTAAAGAGCCTTTTATTTATATATATATATATATATATTATAAGAAAGCAAGGAAGTCACGAACATGTATTTGATCAAAATGCCTATTCAAAACAAGAAATATTAGACATTTTGTAGGGAATACAGACACAGACGAATAATTACAACTATAAAGTGACCATGTTATCCAGATCCCATATTCCAGCCTGGTTCAAATATTTTGAACAAAAATACGAATCCACACCGGCAGGGCGCCGGCATGAGTACGAAGCCATCGCATGAGTACGGTATTTACTGTTGGCCGCCATAGAAAAAAGAGTTCTAATGCTCTTTTTTATGAAAACCTTAATACCAATAGGTACACCGCTAATCCCACTGTTGGGTTTCATTTTTCTTGTTTTTCTTCTGTTTGTGACTCCTATTCTTGTATGTTTTTCATCGTTTTCCCTGCCGAGATGTTGGTATCCCGTGTGTTCTCTGCTGCGTTTGAGCCGCCTGTACACAAAAGGTATTACACCCGTGTAATTCTCCATATCCAAATTCAGGATTTTCTCTGCGTATTCTGACGCTCTTCACATAGAAGCACGCTCATGAAATTGAGTGTTTTTGAGTTTGTCCACCACGAATGAGGCAGGAAACCATGATATATATGTTTGTTAATGAGGCAAGCACTCGCTCTCCTTATTGGCCTTACTGGTACGAGGTAATGAGCCAACCCTTATCTATACTATCTAAACTAGGAACTGGATCTACTCTTTTTTCTGCTTACTAGGACTATACTACTAATGTTGTTAGTAGTAGTGTTGCTGGCTATGGCTATATTATAATGTGACTGGGTCAACTGCTTGCCTCTGCTACTATAGCTTACTGCGCTGTGTGCGTTTGGCCAAGATTCACTTGGAAGACAGTGCAGGTAGAATTTTCCTTCAAGTTTTTTTGCTTGATGTTTGCTCGCGCCTCGGGAGACAAATAGTTGCTTCTGCTAGGGTTCTTTGTGAAGTGGTTATTCCCCACGGAAAATATATCCGTGAGCCACATTTCTTTGTGTGGACTGCACATGTTTCACATTACATATAAAGTGCTAAACGAGTTGCACACTCCATGCTTGTAAGCTTTTGGTGCCGTGGATTTGTTTACAGCGTTCAAGAGTGTAGTTACGTGTCTCAAGTCTGTCCTTTCGGCTTTGGCCATAGAATTTCAGGGGGGCAGTAGCTTTATGTTGGAGTAGAAACAAATTCCTCTAATATAACTTCAGTGTAGAAGGCTCGAGGGTAGATCTACGTCCGGGGAATGCTTTGAGTTGCAAGGAACAAATTCCTCTAATATAACGCCATTGTAACGCCATTGTAGAAGGCTCGAGGGTAAATCTAAGTCCGGTGAAAGCTTTCTTGGGGGGCAATAGCTCTATGTTGGAGTAGAAACAAATTCCTCTAATATAAAGTCAATGTAGAAGGCTCGAGGGTAAATCTAACTCCGGGGAATGCTTCGAGTTGCAAGGCTACATTTTGGGTAAAATAAATTTACAAGTTGTTAATAGTTTAAGATTACAAATTAGTATAAATTTATTTTAATCACAGATTTAGCAAGAGTTCAAAGATCAAATCTGTTGAAGCGAAAACTTTTTTTTAGAGTGTAAAATTTGGAGTAAGATTATTGATATTTTATTATATTTTTAATTAAACAAAGAATAAAATTATTGATATTTTATTATACTTTTAATTAAATAAAGAGTGAGATTATTGATATTTTATTATATTTTTAATTAAACAAATCAAAAAAATATATTTATATTGGCTTTTTTATTATATCCTACATGAAATATTTTATTTATGGTTGAAAACCTAGTTACTAAGTTCGGTTGTAATGGGAATTTTTTTTTTTTGGGTTAAAAAGTACCATACAAAATTTTTATATTAAAAAGATTACAAATATTTTATATTAAAAAATTGTAATTAACTGACAGTGGTTTTTTTATTAGAAAAATGGAAGTTTCTTCTTAAAACATTGTAGGTAAATTTTATATTTTAAAAAAGGCTAAAATTTTAAAACACATTTTTTTCACTCATAATTTTTTTGGGATGATTACAATTACTAAGTTGAATTATAATGATTGTGGTCCATTATAAAACAGAGGATCATTAGTGATTAGAAGGGTTTATCTTCTGTGGTTCAGCGCAAAGAATAATATGCACATACACTTAATGTTAAATAAAGTTGGATGTGATAGGAATAATGATTAAAACGTTAATTGGGGTGATCACTCCAAATGTATTTTTAATATCTAGTATGTCACTATTTACATTAAATTTTAGCTTTGAGGTTTCATATTATTATTTTTACTTGCAACTATTATCACTATGCAATACTAATAAATTCGATGCATTTTGTCTATCATTATCTTAAATAGACATAAAAGACTAATATTAGAGATAAGTAAACAAGAGTATCTATATGAGAGAAAAATTTAATGAGATTTTTTGAAATTTTGAAATCATCATTCATTGCAACTAAAATTTTTGAAAGTAAATAAATAAACTATATGTTAATTTTGTAAGATGTATATTCTAGAATGTTTTCCATATTGAATTTTAAATAGTTGTTTTTTTTCATAATCAGAATGCGAATTTGATAACTATGGTTGAGAGTGAGTGACATATTGGTGAATTATCAATGAGAGTGAGATTATTTATGCTTTATAAAAATTTTAATTGAAAAGATCAAACATGTACATGCTTCTTTTATTTAAATATATGTTTTTTAATTATAGAAAGAATATATGTAAACTCCAATTTAGACATGGACATATTTACATATTCATCTCATACTAGACATATTTACATATCTCTCATACTAAATTGTGAAATAAACATATCTATTAAATTAAATTATATTATTTTTTAATATTATTATAATTTTGATTCCCTATATTCTTATTATTGTGTAATCATTACATTATCTGCCCAAAAAAAAATTGGAAACATTCTCTTCATAAGAAATTTCTATACCCTGTAAATTAGAAACATTTAGTACTCTACTTCATCATAAAAACCCACACTTCCTACCATAAAATAGATAACATTCCTTCAACTCTACATAAATATCTAATTAAATATTGGAAATATCCATACCTCCCGACTAAAACTAGAAGCAACCGTTATTGCACTATGCAAAAAATTTAGCTCTTACCTAAGTGGACGGGACTCAAATTGGCAACGCAAATCCTTATAAAATGGCAGAAGCCGCCTGCTCAACGACCTATCCAGTGTCAAATAAAGGGAAACTAGGTGTCGCTTTATCACATTTAAAATGGCTTCCTCTGCAATTATATTCTTCTCGTTAATATGTTTTTCACTTGTCGCAGTGCTCTCCGAAGCAGCAGATGTCCAAAATGATCCACAAGGTAGTGTTTAACATTGTTGTAAATTTACATAATAATTTGGTAGTGTTTACAAAAAAATTTAATCATTTTTAAACTGTAGCTGAAGCGCCTGAAGTTCATTCAATGCTGGAGCCTGTAAAGTTACATGACGAATTGAAGTCGGAGAAGACCGTGGACGTTCCCTTGCTTAGTGAATATTGTCAACAATGCTTCAACGCAGGATGTGCTGATCCAAATTGCTGCGTTACCTGCAAGGGTTTGACGTGTTGCTGCGATGTCTGCAATTGCTGTTAAACGTACTCCTGTTATTACGATGAACAGTGGGGGCTATAATGAACTATCAGAAAACATCCCCATATTGTTAGTTGGTCAATAGCCTTCTTATTATTATCACTAAATTTAATATAATAATTTTGAAATGTTTTAGTCACTTGTTAGTTTTATGTAGTTTTGTAGACAATCTACGTGGTTCTCATCTAGTTCGGAATCATTGCTGAAATTTCATTTCCATATACAAAATACGTTGATATGAACGATTAAGGATTAGTGTAAAGGAATTTGAAATAATGACACAAATGTATTAATGATGGGATTGAAAATTTTAAGAGTATTGTTATAGTGCATGTATTATTACTTTGCAAATTGTTTAACAATCAATAAAATAAATATGTTATATAAATAGTCCATGTATTAGTATTCTGCAGATTGTTAAACAATTTAATATGATAAAATATATTTTTAAATGTATAAATAAATTTTATTATTGAAAAAATATTTAAAAAATTTACATATTTAAAAAATAATAATAATGCATATCAAAATGATTGGTAATACAGTGTAAGTTTACGGGGCTTTGGATTCTCACTGTTAAGACACTCCTTAGGATAGGTCACTGGTTGAAACCCAATTACTTTTGGTTCATTTCACAATATTTGCAGCTTTATACATAGTTTTATAGGGATCTCAATAATATGATTTTTTTTTTTTTACCTAAATCAACATTTGTATTAATTCATAGCATACATATGGTACAAAAAGGTCTGCATGCACACACTAAAGAGAGACTGCCTTGCCCGTTTACAATGCTAAGAGCTGCAAAAATTCTGTCTAAACAACCCCAACGCATACCACACAGGGTAAAAAATTTACAAGTGGGTAGTAGTTTAAGATTACAAATTATTATAAATCTATTTTAATTATGGATCTAGTAAGAATTGAAAGGGGTAAAATTTTTTTAGCTAAATTTTTTCCTGGAGCTTAAAATTTGACACTTAAGAATGAGATTATTAATATTTTATTATACTTTTAATTAAACAAAGAGTGAGATTATTAATATTTTATTATACTTTTAGTTAAACAAACCAAACACTTATATTTATATTTGATTTTGCTTTTTTATTATATCTTATTCGAAATATTTTATTAATGATGGAAAGCCTAGTTATTTGGCTGATGAAATAATCTATGTTAAAAAGTACCAGAAACCAAAGTTTAAAAATTTTATATTAAAAATTTGTAACTAAATAACGGTGGTTTTTTCATATTAAAAAGATGGAAGTTTTATGTTAAAACATTGTACTTAAAGGTAAATTTTATATTTTATAAAATACAAAAATTTTAGAACACATTTTTTTCACTCAATTTATTTTTATTTTAGGATGATAGCAATTACTAAGTTGAATTATAGTGATTGTGGTTCACTATAAAACATAAGATCACTATTGTGGAATTCAATTAGAAGGGTTCATATTATGTGGTCAACCACAAAGGATAATATGTACACACACTTCATTCCTTAGCATGTGGGGTTCACTCCAAGCCTACTTTTTAATATCCAGTGTGTCATACTTTACATTGAACTTTGCCTTTGAGGTCTTATATTATTATTTATTTTTAAAGTAAATAAATAAACTATATGTTAATTTTGTAAGATGTGTATTTTCGAATGTTTTCTGTATTGAATTTTAAATAGTCCAATTTTTTCTAATCCAAATTGGAATTTGGTAACTATAGTTGAGAGTGAGTGAAATATTTTTATCTATTTTTGCCACCACCCAGAGTGAGATTATTTATATTTTATAAAACTTTTAATTGAACAGATCAAACACGTACATGTGTTTTTATTTAAATATTTTTTATTTTATTTGAAAAAAAATGTGAACTCAAAGTTGAACAAAGACATATTTACACATCTCTCATATTGAATTGTAAAATAAACCTCTTCACTCAATTAAATTTGATTATTTTTTAATATTGTTATAATTTATTTATTTTAATTTTAATTCTCTATACTCTTACTCTTATTATTGTGTAAACCTACCATTAAAATTGAAAACATTCTCATCATAGTAACCTTCTATACCGATCCATACCCTCTATATTCAAATTAGAAACATTTAGTGCTTCACTTTGTCATAAAAACCTACACTTACTGCAATAAAATTGTTTACATTTCTTCCACTCTACATAAATATCGAACCTACACTTACTGCAATAAAATTGGTAACATTTCTTCCACTCTACATAAATATCGAACTAAGTATTAGAAATATCCAGACCTCCCAACTAAAACTAGAAACAACCATTATTGCACTATTCAAAAAATTAGCTCTTACGTGAGTGGACGGGACTCAAATTGGCAACGCGAATCCTTAGGCTGAAGCCGCCTGCATAACGACTTATCCAGTGTCAAAGAAAGAAAGGGAAACTAGGTGTTTTATAAGATTAAAGATGGCTTCCTCCTCTGCGATTATATTGATGTCTTTAATATGTTTTTCACTTGTGGCAGTGCTCTCCGAAGCAGCAGATGTCCAAATAATTTGGTAGCGTTTACAAATAAATTTAATCATTTTTAAACTGTAGCTGAAGCGCCTGAAGTGAACTTCAATGCTTGAGCCCGTAAAGTTACATGACGAATTGAATTCGGAGAAGACCGTGGACGTTCCCCTGCTTAGTGAATATTGTCAACAATGCTTCATTAACGCAGCATGTGCTGATCCAAATTGCACTGCGTTACCTGCAAGGGATTGACGTGTTGCTGCGATGTCTGCAATTGCTGTTAAACGTGCTCATGTTTAACGTAACTGCTCCTAGAAATTCTCAGTTTCTTTCCTGTTATTACGATGAACAGTGGGCTGAGAATGCACTATCAGAAAACATCCCCATATTATTAGTTCGTCAATAGCCTACTTATTATTATGGCTACATATAATATAGTAATTTTAAAATGTTTTAGTGACTTGATGGTTTTATGTAGTTTCGTAGACAATATACATGGTTTTCATCTGGTTCGGAGTCATTGCTGAAATTTCCTTTCCATATACAAAATAGATGGATATGAACGATTAACTATTAGTGTAAAGGAATTGGAAATAATGACACAAATATATTGATGATGGAATTGAAAATTTCAACAGTATTGTTATAGTGCATGTATTATTACTCTGCAAATTGTTGAACAAGCAATAAGAGAAAACTGTTACAGATAGGACATGTATTATTATTCTGATTGAGAAATATTTTAAAAAGTTACTTATTCAGAAATATATTCAAAAAATAATAATAAATGGACATCAAAATGATTGATAATACCGTGTAATGTAATCTAAAAAATATTTTAAATTCTAAAATAACTATTTTTGGTTCATCTCACAACATTTTCAGCTTTATACATAGTTTTATAGGGATCTGAATAATATGAAAATTTTATTTAGGTATTTCAATAGTATTCATTATTTTTTTGGCCAAAATATTAATGATGATAACTGAGCAATTAAATAAATTTAAAAGCATTTCTAGCTTTATTCGATAGGGTTCTCAATAATATGAGAATTCTATTAAGGTATTTCAATAACTTTTATTATTTACAATTTTTTGGGTGAATATTATTAATGATAGTTGAGCAATCAAATAAATTCAATTAGCGTTTTAGTAAATGTTTCTAGATGCATTTTTAAGACATTTATGGATCGAAAACCCATAAATAATTCTATTTATCTAACCAATCAAAAAAATTAAATGATTAAATACATTTATTTGCCTTATTTGTACATGTTATTTTATATATGAAAAGTCTTTAAACTTTTTTCCTGCCACATCTATTAATATTAATCTATTAATATTGCAATTCGATAAAACTACTTCCTTAACATTTATTATAAACAATTAAATAAACTCAAAATGTTTAGAATAAAAAGTAATCATATATATTGTTAAAATATTTTATGATGATAAAATTATTATTTCAAAACCTACGTATAATGTTACCTATTTTCACACTTCCCCATATATGTATTTGGAAATTATTCCAACTTTGTGGGTAAGCAAAGAGCATAATTGTAAATTGTTAATGTGAAATATATACCAACATAAAAATAGTGCTTAAAAGTTGACCATAAAGGTCATTATTCTTTATATACACGGATTATGTTTAATTGGTCTTTTATGTGGCGTGGAATATAGAAATTTAAATGTCCAAATATAATTGTGGGTGTGGTAAATAATATTAGATAATCATGTTTTATTTAGAAATATTGAATTATATTTTAAATATTTGATATCATAATATGTTATATTGTTTCTTTTAAATGGTTACCAATAGAAGTTTTTTTCTATTTTATTGTTTTGTTTTATTGTGTTATAAGTAAATAATTTTTTTATAAAAAAAAAACTTTTAAATTCAACGAATAAAAAGAAATTACATTTTTCTTTAAAGTCAATGTTATATAAATTAAATGGTTAAAACATATTGATAGCATGATAGACATTGAACTTTAAATAGACTTTGATATTATGAGGACTATGTGTGTCTCCCATTGCCTTGTTTCGTAAATGAGTATATCTTAGTAACTGTTAATGACCTATTATTCTTTTAAGGTGTTTAATGCCTCTTTTCAACTCCTTTGTTATTTATACATGCAATGATGAAAAGATCATTTAAGGCATTTAATGCTTCTTCTCAACTCTTTTGTTATTTAAATATAGATTTTTCTTTGTTATTTAAATATAGATTTGTTATTGCTACATGCAATGATGAAAGAATGATGATGGAACACTAAAATAACAGGCTCGTAATGTTTCAATAAATATTTTCGTATGTATCTCAATGGGTTTAGTATTTATAAATATTATGTTTCTTGATGCACTGATGATTGGATGATAATATAATGCTAAATGGTCTCTATTTGTATGTTTTTATTTTTATTTTTTATTTTTAGAAATTCTTTTGCTTGGTATTATAGATATGCTTTTATGTAAAATAATGCTAAGTTTAGATTTTATGGTTGAGGCATTTGATGTAGTTTGACTATTTTACATATTTTTAGGTTTTTTTCTTTTTCTTTTCTTTTTTGACTTTAGATGATATTTAATAAAGATTTTATGAACTTGTAAATTTAATTATGCACTCCATATAACATTTAAAAAGATAATTTAAACAATAAAAACCTTACACATTGCCACTACCTCTTCATTGGGATCTATCTAAGGATGAGAGGGTTGCAATTTTTTTCTTCTAATTTTACACTTTAAAAGAGACTTGCACTTGGAAAGACACATGCTATATCCATGTTTATGATAGATCTATACTAGTTGTAAGCATAAGAAATTTTACACTTTAAAAAAGACTTGCACATGGAAAGACACATGTTGTATCCATGCTTATGATAGATCTATACTAGTTATAAGCATCCTTGATTATCCAAAAATTTCATTGAAATATGTTAAACTATTTATATCTAGGCATCCATGACTATGTAAATTGTTTATATATGAATTATGTTAAATTAATTTTTTATTTATTAACAATAATAGATAATTAGTTTTAATATAAATTTTATAAATAAAATTTCAAAATTCAATGAATAATTTACTATAAAATTAGAAACAAAAATAGTAGATCATATTTCCTGAAGGTTTTCCTTTTAACACACTCCATTATCTAGATAAAAACTTTAAAAATTAAATTAATAACTACTATGATAATGAGCTATTAATTTTTAAAATCTTGTGAACATTCTTTTCCTAATTTTATTTAAATAGATTTATCTATATAAAGTTAATTTTCAAGATTTTGTGAGCTTTTCTTTCTTAATTTTGCTTGATTTGTTTTATTTATACTTCAATTTTATAATTAATAACTATTATTATGATAATTAGTTTCTAGTTTCTAGAATCATGTGAGCATTTATTTCTTAATTTTCTTAATTTTGTTTTATTTATATGTAGCTTTTATAATTAATAACTGTTTTGGTAATGTGATATAGAACTTTGTGAGTATTTATTTCTTAATTTTATTAAGATAGTTGTTTTTTAATATATAGTTACTCATTTTTAGGATATGGGGAGCAATTTTTCTTTCTTTCTTGAATTTTTGTTATTTACACAGTTTTTTATAATTGATAATATTATGATAAATAGTTATTATACTTGCTACGAGCATGGTATATACTACAATGCAAATTACAATTAACAAAATACCTCAATTTACCAATTAGTAAAACCTAAATTGACTCACTCTAGTCCTTAACACTAACTTAAATTCAATATTTTTACTTTATTTTAACTCTATTTTTTTTCTAAATAAGATTAATCTATTAACAAAGAGAGGGGGTAAAATTACAACGTGACCGTAGTAAAAAACTCTGCTCTAAAGAGAGGCAGAACTGTCAAGATAAACATATAAGAAGACTGCCCGTAGGCAGTGAACTCATTCTTGAACCAGTAATCAGGACCCACACAGTGGAACAGGTTAAGATCCTCTTGATGTTGCAAGATAAACAAAAATTCAAAAATACACCAGAATTCCACATAGCTGTTTGCACAAAAAACTTGCCCAGTTGTATGGGCCTCATGGCACGTAGACAAAGCAAAAGTGAGCATACTAGTCATCTGGAGTCTCTTCCACAATGCAGCACAATCCAAAATCAGTCAAATCCCTTGCATGAGCAGAATCAGGCTCGGAAGGACCAGGATCAACCAGCGCCATCACCATATCCTAAGCGCTGCGAACTTGAGCATCCGGAGCCTGCAAACACACACTTCCAATCCCTAGCTAGAGGGTCGAAGATGGAATAGAGACAGACCCAAATCCCTCCGGATGAGAGCTAGAATCCTCCGTCTGAGCTGCCTCATGGAAAACCATCGAGATATGAGCTATTATCCTTGGGCAATTCAAAGAGCTAATGAAGGTGAAAATTGCAGAGCCAGACGTGGGACGTGGCCCTGGGAGGTGGTTGGAAGAATGAAGTCGCCCTCTTCCACTACGGGTGCTGGGGTAATGGCCTGCAAACAACTCACTGGAAAGGGAAGGCGACTCGGAGGGAGGGATGGAAGGCGCGCGTCAAGGCTGGCCTCTTCAGCACCGCATTCTATGTCGCAAGCGAGGCATCAGGGAGATAGTAGCAGTGGGATAGAAGCAAGGCTGAGCAGTAGCGTTGACAGGGTCAGAGCAAATCAGATAGACTTTGAAACAAAGACCAGAGGCCCAAGAGAAGAGCTAGTGGATTGACTGAGGCTGCTCTGCCAAAAGAACAGAGCAAGGCTCTGAATTATCCTCCCCTTTCAAGTCACGAGAGGCCTTAGGGATGGCTGAACCAACATCAAACAGACAAACATCAGAGTTGAGGCCAGAGCCTAGAAAATGATGCGAAAGAATCGAAGAAGGCGATTCCACAGCAAGCCCATGGATGAACCTTAATTTATCATCCTCTTGCGCGCATCGAGAAGCACCCTCCATAATTGTTGCATTGAAGAACACCGTATTCTGAGGCAGGCCGGAGCGTGCGGAGGAATTAACCAGCGCGGTGGACATGATGAGAGAACCCGAGCCTCTGGAGTGGAAGCAAATGAGCCATGCTCTTCGCAAATGCCGAGATCCATCTTCCATGCATCTATTAACCTTTCTGTACTGGGTAGGCAAGTGTCGATCCACCTCGCCACACCCCTGTCCCTTCACATTTAGGGCTGGATTATACACCCACATCCGGGAATTTTAACTCTATTTAAACTAAGTAATAAATACTAATTTTTTTTCTGTTACACATATTTACAAATGAAATATTGATTTTAATTATATTCAATATCTAATAGTATTACTTAAATATGCAAAAATATATAATTGAATTATATTTAAAATATACAAAATCTAAAATAAAATTATACTTCTGTTGAGCACAGTATCTTATCTTACATATGAAGTGTAAACTATTTTTTAAAATCAAACATATAAATAAAAGTAAACTAATTTTTAAAATCAAGCATGAGAAAAATGTACTGTTTTATAATTCTAAACACGATGACATGCCACATACCACTTTACCATGCATAACTATATCCTCTATTAAATTACAAAAAAAAATATTTACCATTATATTTACCATGCATATAAAATTATAGGGTGATTTTGATGTGAGAAGTGCGTTCGTTGCAACTCTCTCAAAATGTGTGAATTTGGATCTAACAAATTGCCAATGTTTCTCAAGGTTTACATGGCATCATTACATTTTCAAATTAAAAACTAAATAAAATTCTCTTCCTTCAGTTAAACTTGTATTTTATCGCCAAACACGCGAGTTCAGGTTTGTAACATCAAATCTCGCTATATGATGATATGCTGTGATCTTTGACGTTAAAATAATGTTTCATAAAAATGCATAGACTAATTAAACTAAACAATTTTTATCTCGATATACGATGATATGCTGTGATCTTTGATGTGATATTAGTTTTAGAACTTTGTGAGTTGTTTTTTAATATATAGTTACTTATTTTTAGGATATGGGGAGAATTTTTTTGAATTTACGTTATTTACGTAGTTTTTATAATTGATAATTATTATGATAATTAGTTATTATACTTGTTACTAGCATGCTATATACTATAATGTAGAATTACAATTAATAAAATATTTTAATATACTAATTAGTAAAACTTAAATTGACTCAACTCTAATTTTTAATAGTAACTTAAATTCAATATTTTTACTTTATTTAATTTTATTTAAATTAAATAATAAATACCAATTTTTTTATGTTAGACATATTTACACACGAAATATTAATTTTAATTATATTCAATATCTAATAGTATTACTAAAATATGCAAAAACATATAATTGAATTATGTTTAAAATATTCAAAATCTACACTACACCTATACTTCTATTGAGCATAATATCTTATCTTTCCTATAAAAAGGTAAACTATTTTTTAAAATCAAACATATAAATAAAAAGTAAACTAATTTTTAAAATCAAGCAGGAACAAAATGTATTGTTTTATAATTCTAAACACAATGACATGCCACATACCACTTTACTATTCATAGCTATAACTCCAAATCCTAAATCCTCTATTAAATTACAAAAAATTACATTTACCATTATATTTCGCATGCATATAAAATTATAGGGTGATTTTGATGTGAGAAGTGTGTTGGTTGCAACTCTCTCAAAATGTGTGAATTTGGATCTAACAAATTGCCAATGTTTCTCAAGGTTTACATAGCATCATTACATTTTCAAATTACAAATTAAATAAAATTCTCGTCCTTTTTAGTTAAACATGTATTTTATTGCTAAACAGGCGACAATTTTTTTTCTTCGCATAATTTTATTTTTTATTTTCCTTTTATAATTTTATTTCATTATGATAAAAGATATAGGGGTATAAAACTATATATATAAAACCAAATATCATGTATTAAAAAAAAAATGTGTGTAAGAGTGTATATATAATAATAATAAAATAAATATGAGGAGAGGTTAGTGTTGAAGGATGATAACTTGGGATTTTCTAAAAAGAGAAGTTGTTATAGAATAGAGGTTTGACTAAACAAAAGTGATTAGGGATACTAGTTTGGAGACTGCATGAATATTACGTTATGGCATTGAGGGAAGCTTCATGAATGAGATATAGTTGCAGAGTGGAGATTACATTAGAAAAAGTGATTAGGTAATATTTTTCTTGGGTAAATGTTAGGTGCACTAGTTCCAAGGGTTGTAGAATGTTGTAGATAATAATGAATTTCAGGAGAGACATATCATCCAGTTGTAACATGTAATTTGTGTCCATAGTGAGTCATTAATGTTAGAGAAAGGGGATAAGGAGGAATTTCTTTTGCCACACGAGTTTATGATAACTTTGGATCTCTTAGGGTTGATTTAATGAGGTTTGGTTTTAGTTAAGAATTTCCTCCATATTTCTTTGAACAACATGATATCATTGGTTTGTAATCAATAGATTAATGTTTAACATATTCCTAGCCACAGACCAACCTTTCGCTCCATGTTTCTATTTGTAGAGGAAGGTCTCAGGTGGTTGATTGGTATCCTTCTTGTATATTACAGTGATTTTTTCTACAAATAGAATTCTTTTGAATTCAAATGTGACCATGGAAGGATCTAGGTTGTACATGAGAAGGTCATGTATTTGAGGAACAACAATATCCATAATGACCATGGAGTACAATGTCTCTTTTAGGCCATTACTATAATCCAAAGTTTTTTCCTTCAATGATGCTATTTGAGGTGTACTAATAAGTTGGTGATAGTTTGAGTGTAGAACAACATTTTATTGATATTTATCTCTCCCCTAGAGGTAACCATATCTACCCATTTTCTATTTTTAATAAGTCCTTTTTCTAGGGAAAGAAGAGGTAACTTTTTTGGGTGGTGATTAACAACTTATGCATAGTTGGCAGATGACATGGAACAAACTATATCTCCTCTCCAGATTCATGCACCCTAATTCTTGCCACTATCGAAGCTAGGGTCTATCATCAATGCCTTTATTTAGGGACTATTGTTATCTGGGACTTATAAGGAAAATACCATGACCATATGATCCCATCCAACCATTTGGATTTTGATGACTCTAGACAAGGAAAGGAAAACAATAGGACAAGAAGACACGCTCAACAATGTAAATAAGAAAAACATGTGAAATTTTCCAAAGAAATTAAAAAATTGATATTTGGTAAAGATATATATTAATATAGGTTGAATGGTATGCAAAAATAAACCCTCATAAGGTGATGGAAATTGACAATTATGGAGGGGGAAATGTAGAATTTGTGGAAAAAACGTGGTCGCTACACTTAACATATAGACATAGACCCAAAGTTAGTGTGATATTGAATGGATGGTTTGGGATTCATTTCTTATACAAGGAAGATGTGATTTTAACTCTGAAGATTCTATGGGTTATCGTCAGGGGTTTCTTAAACCTGATTCGTTGGTTCATGGGATTCAATCCTCTAACGAAAACCCCAAATAGAATGCTCTTCTCATTTAAGTACCCAATATTAGCCATGGAAATATGAGCACATAATGAATTGCAAGATATCGGGAACACTATTGGTAGGTTTGTGTTTCTGAATAAGGCGGGTATGGTGGCTCTAGACGAAAGAGTTGTATGGATTTTAGTGGAACTAAAATTCTCTAGGGGGATTTTGGATGAAATGGACCTTGAATGGAGTCAATCCTCTTTTAGTCAATGGATTGACTACTGGGGCATACCTTTGATATTTCTGGTATGCCACAGGACGGGTCATGTTTTCTCAAAATTTCCTCGCAAATATTTTAATTATGGGGAAAAATGCTACTAGCTAGATGATAAAAATAAAGCATGGAATCTAAGACATCATTCTTCTAGTGGAGGTAACTATACCGATTCAAGATTCAAATAAAACAATTACTCAGGTATCTCGAATAGCCCTGAATCCATCTCTCTTCTTCTCCCTCTCCCCATGTAACTCTTACTGATTATGATTATGTATGTACTAGGAAATGTGACTAATTCATGTGGCAATCCTCCCCACATTTTAACAAACCCACTATTTACTGTAGTTCGATTTTAGAATCCTCTATTTTGAATGTATTATCGGATAGAGTTGACCAAAAAATGGATACAATATTACCCCAACTTGATCTAGATTTATAATAGGATGATCACCCCCTCCCCCCATATATCTTCCCCTCCCATACTTTCAAGGTTCCTAATGGACAATGCAGTCCTATCCCTTCTTCCTCTCCTTGCAACTTGATCGGTAGTGAACTAGAATTCATCACAAAAAATACCCAAATGGATCTCATGACCCTTACTATCCATAAGAAAACAACATTTGATTGATCTATTCATCAGTCGTTGATCTTCCACGAATGTTACCATCAAGAGGGGAAGAAAAGGAAGGGGTAGATCTAAAAACAACCATGACTCTTGTGCATATAAAGCCTTAAAACATTTTGGATGATATGAACCTACATTCTGTTGTCATCAATGCTTTTTCTGAAACTTGAGCCCTTACAGAGGATGTGCCCATTTTGAGGGATGCAACATTAAAATTATTTCATTCAATCTTAAAGGTTTGGGTAATCCCTCAAATGGTATTTCTTTAAAAAAACTTATTGAGTCATATAATCCTCATACAAGAAACAATGGTCAAGGGGGACAAAGCTCATAATTATTTCTTAAATTTATTCCCGAATTTGTTTATTCTTTCCATAGACTCGTTAGGTTTATGAGGTAGGATGGTCTTAATGTGGGATCCTCACATGATGATTAAAGTTAACGCAAATAATTTTTTCGTAGGAATATTGTTGTCCTATTTTCTCTGTAGTTTGGAATGATGTATAGATATTCTAAATATCTAGGCTCCCTACAACAATAGAAAAATATTTTTCAGATGCATGGATGAGTGTAGGATTTTGAAAAAGGGATCACTCATTATGGTGGGGGATATGAATTTGAAAATTTCCAGTGAAGAGGTATGGGGAATAAATAGCAGATTGGATCTTATGCGAAATTATTTTGTAGAACTATTCTCAAAAATAATCTGGTGGACATATCCCCTATACCTATGGCTCCGAGTTGGAAGAAAAGTAGGGAACATCCTTTCAACATAGCTAAAAGAATCTATCTATTTTCTCTTACAAAATAAATTGTTCGAGATTGTTGGGGTGGTGCACTCTACAACATCTCCAGTTATTATCTCAAACCACTCTCCCATTATCCTTCAAAGTTGATTAGAGTACATTCTATCTGGAATTCCTTTTAAATTTAACCAAACACGGTTGGACAATCCGTATCTATGAAAATTGATCACAAAACATGGTTTGCATATTTTGGGGATCTTGAACATACAATTATGGAGACTTTGGTAACAAAATAGAAATCTTTCAAATATGTCATTAGAACTTGGATAAAAACAAAAAAGAAACAACAAAGGTATGATTTGTAGGTGATTGAAATGGAAATGGCTAAACTTATTGACTCCACATCAACATATTTTATATAGGAGGAGGATCAACAGAGGATGATGTAACTTGAATCACAAAAGAGGGGTATTCTACATAATAGGAACATGAATGGTGCCTTAAAAATAAAGTAACATGGATTAAATGTGGTGATAAAAATATGATACAGTTCCAAACTTTTGCTACACACAAAAGAAAGAAAAATATAGTTTGGGAAATTGAGGATGATAAGGGAAATAAGGCTACAAACATTAGGGACATTCAACAATCATCGGTGCAACATTTTGAAAATTTCTATAAGGAAAGGGACAATGGTGAAATCGAAAATTAATTTTCTTTTGCAGTGTATTATCCCTAAATTTTCTTAGAGGAAGAGGATAGGAAGGTGGGTTGTCCAATATCGACGAAGGAGGTACACAAAGTCCTAATTTTTTTCTCAAAATACAAGTGCACTAGTCTGGATGGATAGACCATTGAAATTTTTATTCATTTCTTTGAAATCACAGGTCAAGATTCATTAAAAATGGTGGAAGAACATAGGATATTAAATAAAGTTTTAGGTGATGTTAATGCAACATTTCTTAGTTTGATCCCAAATTTTTCATTCCCAAATACTTTCAAGGATTTTAGGCCCATTTCACTTTGCAATATTGTATACAAACTATCTCCAAAGTTATTGCAAATAATATGAAAATTTATCTTTATTCACACATTTCAGAAAAGTAATTTGCCATTTTAAAGAATAGAAAGATATAGGATTCTATCGCCATAGCTCAAGAATACCTACGCACAATTAAAACCAGGCAAGGGGAGGCCATAATCTTTAAGATGGATTTACACAGGGCATATTATTGCACAGATTGGAACCATTTTAGACTGATCCTACACAAGGTAGGACTTTCTATGGGCACTATAGAATGGGAAATAGTATGTGTTACTTCAATGAGCTATGATGTTATCATTAATGGAATTCCTACAATTTTTTTCATGCTTTTAGTGGACTGCGACATGGCTTTTGTTTATCCCCATTTATGCTTTTAATTTCCATAAAATACCTCAAAAAACACTCTGAGTTTGTGTTGTTGTTGTGACAACGACCTTCCAAATTTTTTTCCCATATCGATTTTGCAGCCTATAGTAATTTTCGATTCAAGAACCCTTGAGTCATCATGTTGTTTTTTTTTGTTATTTATGTGTTTTGTCCTAGTGTATCATCCCCCCTAAGTCAATGTTTCATAAGCATTATCACTTAACCATTAGAAACACTTGAGTTAATTAGTCCATGGTTAGGTGAACTAATGATCTTTCTTGACTTCGAAAATTTCCTTATCACCATGAACACATTAAAAAAGAACTCAAAAGCACAAAAAGTGAACAAAAGCAGTAAAATATCTCACAAAAAGAAAATGCACAATTTAAGTTAACGAGGACATGCACTCGAGTTGAGCGCACTCCTTCAGGCTGAAGGAGTGTGCCCTACTTAAGTGCACTCCTTCATGCTGAGCAAGTGCATCCTACCTAAGTGCACTCCGTCATGTTGAATACACACGCCCTGTCCAGTTGCTTGCATGAGCCAAATTCTTGCATGAGGGCGCACGTCTAGTGAATAGGAGCCCACTTAACTCCTCTTAACTAACCCTTTCATGGGACGACAAGTGGCACTCATGTATGAATCAATTTTTCATGTTAATTTCTTTAAATAAAATCAGTTAATCATTTTTTTCATAGTTATTTCATTTGAGTTGAGCACACAAATCAGGATTCAAGAAGATCTTCATTAACCAGTGCTGCAAGTAAGTTTTGCATGTCACATATTTCTATTGCACTTCATGATTTAATTGCCAAATCTTACTTTTCCTTTTTTTTGATCTACTGTTTTTCAGTTTGTTTTGTAGTCTTTATGTTGAATCTTCATGTTGCAAGTATTAATCCATTGTCACATGCAAGAAACTCTTCACATTGTTGAAACCTTCCATCTTCCACCATGCATGCGACAACAACTATAAAAACTTGTGAATATTTATCTTCCTCATATTATCATTGAATATTATTGATTGAACTTATTTATGAATTTCCAATAGGTACAGAGCACTACTTAAGCTCAAAGCTCCATTAACCTCAAGAACTGCGCCCAGTTTGATCAAGTTTTATTCTTGAGTGAATGAGCACATCATGAAGGTACGAAGAATTTTTCATCGACGCTTTGGAGCACTACAATGCATCCTCTTTTCCTTAGATTGCATGAGTGCATCACGAAGGCACGAAGGAAAAAAGCCTCATCATTCAACTCTTCGGCATGCAATAATGCACCCTCCTTGTCTCCTTGAGCACATTGGCACATTGTGAAGGCCCAAAGCCTTGTTAATCTTATCCTTTGTCCCTTCAAGGTGTGACAATCTGCCCTCCATATCTTGTTGAGTGCATGGTCACATAAGGAAGACTTGAGGGGCAACTTTTCCACCCCTTTCACCCTTCACGGTGCGATAATGCTCCCTTGTTGATTTTTCACCTTTCTTGAGCACATGAGAACACAATGAAGCCCCAAATGACAATGCATGTCCCCTTTGTGCTTTGAAAGTGCACCCTTATAGTTTTCACACCTATTTCCTCTTGCATGAAATTTATTTTATGCTTTAATTCATAGCTTTTCATGTTCTATCATCTATGATGACTCCTTGAACATGATTTACAATTGCTGCATAATTAGGTTATTTTAAGATAATATTGTCACTATGAGTGTCTTGCCCCAAACAGGTGCGTGTCCTACAAGTGTCACCTCTTTTTCTTCATCTTTTGGAGGCATGCAGCCTCAGAAAGTGACCTCCAAAGAAATTTCAGAAGAAAGCATTGATGAAACTGTGGAAGTTACAAGGCCCAATGTTCTCATATACGAAGATACTCAGTGTTTCATTGGTAAAGGTACACAGGTCACTTGGAGAAAAATATATAACACATTTATGAAAGAGAGGTTTTTGCAGACTTAGAAGATTTTCATGCATATATAATTATCAAAAATTCTAGGATGCATAGGATCACATGCTCATTCCCGGTCATGCCATGTGCACAAGTAATTAAATGGATCATTACACATATGGATGATTCTCACATTGTGCTACACAATGAGAGTGGCAATCATCTTGCCACCTATTCTGTTGAATACATGCAAACATATTAGAAGATGCTCAAGCACAATGAATATGCAAACAATAACTTCTACAAAAAATAGGCAACCCTTGGAACTACTGATGTTATCAAAACATGGTGTCGAGAGCCCACCAAGTTCTGCCAATGCCCATCTACAGTTTATCCGACGAATATTATCAGATATGTCTACCAGTACCTAATAAATATCTATTGTCGGTTATATGGGCGTAAGAACATTGTGGTGTTCTAAGAGAATTGGATATACATGTTCAATATAGTAGTTACACGTGCAAGAGTTTTCAATTGGGTGGATATCCTATCATTTGAGTTACAACGTCAGGTGGGGTAGACAGAAGCATACTGATGAGAAAACTAAGCACCAAAATTCTACATGCTTGCATTTCTCTTAGATGAAATTTGTGTATAGTATTCATTCCCGGGAATGAATTGGAACTGGACTCTTGTGGAAAATTTTGTGGTCTACTTCCATTATAGAGTGTTATTGTAGATGAGCTTTAGAGGAGAAACATATATTGCTTTGGTTAGCACTATGTCTACCTACAACTAGCTTCATAATGGGTTTGAGAATCTAACACAGAAGAAAAAGATTCCTTCCGTTAGATCTCTTGAAGCAATTAGAGGAAGGGAGGCCATCTTCCAAGAGAGCACAAAATATATTGATCAAATCAGGCAAGCGACAGAGAATGAAGCCTTGGTGGTAACCAAAGACATTGTTCCACAATATGCCTTTGCACTAGTCAAAGTGCACATGAAGCTCTCATGGATGTGGAATAATGTACAATTAAGCTATAAGAACATATTAACGGAGGCCCTAGAGGAGAATATGTGCTACAAAGTGGACTTTCTAGTTTGGGTTGAAGCCATCACAAAGGAGTTTTGAGCATGGGAAACTTACATTACAAGTGAACTCCATGAAGAAGAAAATTATTTATCTATTTGATGAGTTTTGTCCCATTGTCATTTTTGTCTTATTAGGCCACCGTCTCATTTGTAAATTATCTTATGTAATAAAGATTATGAAATGAAGTCCAAGGGACACATGTGGAATATAAAAGCCACACATTAGAATGTAAAGATCCATACTTTGAATATGAATAGTCATAGGAGTTGAAGAGTCATTATGAAGATCAAAGGTCATTGTATTTGTTATAAATAGCTCCTCATAACTATGGGAAAAGACTTTTTAGGCCATGGATTTTGTAAAAATTTATATTCTATAGGTCTTTCCTTGACTTCTCTGGTAAGACATAAGAGATAAATCATTCTTTGGAGAAGCAAGTTGTGGCTTCGCGTTTCACTCTTGGATATAGTGTTTCATCCATGTAACTGTCTACTTTGGATATTACACTTAATAAAAAAGTTAATGAGTCAATATTCCTTCATACATCTATCATAGATGTAGTTGGAATATTGTGGTCATGTTTATTAGCATCAGGTTTACACCTTTATTTCAAGTCAATGTTATTAGTCCATATTTTGCAAGGTCATAATTATGTAAAGGAGGTATTGTATTTTTTGCAAATTTTGCTAGCTAAGCTTCAGAAGATGTATTATTAAGCTTATTTCACCTAACCTTAATATTATGCTCAATTTCTTGCAACAATTTGACCTATAGTGAAATTTCAGCTAGCGTTATGAAATATTTTTGTAGTGTGGCACTGCGAAATATTTATGTAGTTCGTATCAAAAAAATTTAAATATTAGTTTTTGGCCCTTTAATCCCATTATTTTGAGTGCTCAAGTGTCAATTCATAAAATACGAGCCCTCCTCCTTCATGTTGTGACAACTTCTAGCTTTTTTATGCCCAATATAGACATTAAAGAACAAACCCTAATCTGCGCTTTTTTTTCACTAAAATCAACTTTTCCCACAAACCCTTATTTAAAATTTTCATGTGTAGGAAGGTTGTTGAGTTCATTTCAACCTTCAGCTAGAGTGTTTCAAAATTAATGAAAGTATTTTCAAGTCAAGGAGCTTTTAAAGATGGGTTGGTTTGGTCATGTAAAGAGATTTGAGCCTGATGGCATGTATTTTGAGGTATACCCTGAAATGTTGGATCTATTCAGAAATGCAAGTTGAGAGTTAGTATTTCAATTTTTCGATGGGCGTAATCTCAGTTGGTGCCATGATTTCGTCTTCTCCTTCAATGGAACACAACTAGAATTAGAACACTGCATTTCCTTGTTACATAGGAGTCTATTGTTAAGGCGATGGGTTTTCCTATAGAAGGTGAAAGATGGTTAAACAAATAGAGGTTGCAAAGTGTAGATTTGAATTTCTTCCTGAAAGAGGATTGTTAGAATCAAGATTGGGATGCAGGGTCCTCCAAACTATGGTGAAGCCCAAATGGTCTATTGCACTTAGAACTGTTGAACTCTCTTTCACTTTTGAGGGTGGGTATTCCAAAGATTACCTATATCATATGAGGTTTCTTTGTCACTTAGCAGGGTTTAGAAAAATAAATTTACCATATTTCCTACATCAAAGTTTGCTAAAAATGTGCACTAAAGTGAGAAAAATACATGAGCTACAATCCCATGATCTTTTTCATCGCGACCTAATTAAAATATTATACACTCATGAGTTGAATAAGTAAGTGGGACAAATGACGAAAATGAGGTAAAGAAACCCAAACCCAACTGTACCTAGAAGATCAAAGAGGGGCGAAAACATAGTTTCTACACAAGTTTTAGCTCAAGAAACCAAAGGATAATCTAGTAACCTCCAGGTTGAAAAATATGATGAAGTCCTTGTGAAAGCACCTGAGATTAAAATTCATGAAGGAAAGACTAGAAGCCAACAAAAAATTATCGTAGAGGAAGAGGAAACAAAACAAAAGGCATGAAAAATAAAAAAGAGCAAGCAAAAAGTTGAAACAGAGGATGAAGAAGTCAATACAGAGATTATGGTTTAGGGATAAATACCTCACACTCTCCCTACTAATAAATTGAGAATAAATTTCAAATCTAGGATGAACCCTAAGATCAAAGAATTTGTTATTATCATTGTTGTGGAAGAGAAAAGAAAACAGAGTTCAAAGAACAGAAAAAGATAGAGGAAAAAGGAACATGTTGAGAAGATTAAAGGTAAAACCCTTAAAACTAATAAATGTTCACAAAAACCTAGATTTGTTAGTTCTATATGCAATGATGACAAGAATTTTAAGGTGTTTAATGCTTCTTCTCAACTCCTTTGTTATTTAAATATATATTTGTTACTGCTATATGCAATGATGATAGGATGATGATAAAATGTTAAAATAACATGTTGTAGTGTTTCAATAAATGTTTTTGTATGCCTCTCAATGTGTTTAGTATTTAGAAATATTATGTTTCTTGGTGGACTAATGATTGGATGATAGTAGAATGCTAAATGGTCTCTATTTGCATGAGTTTTTGGAATTTTTATTTTTAGAAATTCTTTTGGATGGTATCATAAATATGTTTTTATGTAAAATAATGCATAAGTTTAGATTTTATGGTTAAAGCATTTCATGTAGTCTTACTATTTTACATATTTTTAGGGTTGGTTTTTTTTTTTTTTTTTTTTTTTTTTTTTTTTTTTTTAATATTATAAATTTAATTATGCACTCTATATAACATTTAAAAAGATAATTTAAACAATAAAACCTTACACATTACAACTACCTCTTCATTGGGATCTATGGATGAGTGCAGGATTTTGAAAAATAGATTTTGGTTAATTTTTTTTCTTATTTTATAATTTTTTCAATTTTTAATTTTAATCTCCTTTCCATAATTATAATTTGCTTCTTTTCAATTTCATCCTTCTTTTTTATAGTTTCTAATATACCCACTCAAAACATTAAATATTTTAAACTATTTCACATATTATAACTCAAAAAATATAACAAACTTTTATAGTTTCTTTTAATTACAAAATTAAATTTAAAAATAAGAAATATATACTTGAATTTAGTGATCGTATATTTTAGTGATTATATTAATATGTAGAGAAATTTGTATCTCATAAATAAAGAAATCAGATAAAACCATTAACATTTATTGGTTTTAAAAAAAAAAAAAAATTATTATTGACTTAGAAAGGATTAACACTTTGGAAGTTTTAACTAATCCATATAATCCATATATAGAAATGGGATATAATGATATCATATAATTTAAAAAATTTATTATTATTATTTTAATGAGTAATTAGTAGTTTCATAATTTGAATTAACCCCATATAAAATCAACTAAGGAAAATAATCAAAGAAACTAATGAGCCCAAAACAAAAGTAATAATAATATATTATTTTATAGAAAGAAAGGAAGTTACAAACATGGATTTGATCAAAATATCTATCAAAAAACCAAAGAGCCTATTTTATATATATAAGAAAGCAAGGAAGCTATAAAGTGGATTTTCTAGTTTGGGTTGAAGCTATCGAAAAGGAGTTTCGAGCATGGGAAATTTACATTACAAGTGCACTTCATAAAGAAGAAAATGAGTTATCTATTTGATGAGTTTTGTCCCATTGTCATTTTTGTCATATTAGGCCACCGTCTCATTTATAAATTGTCTTATGTAATAAACATTATGAAATGAAGTCCAAGGGAGACATGTGGAATATAAAAGCCACATATTGGAATGTAAAGAGCCATGTACTGAATATGAATCGTTATAGGAGTTGAAGAGTCATGAGGAAGATCAAAGGTCATTGTATTGGTTATAAATAGCTTCTCATAGCTCAAGAAAAAGTATTTTTTAGGCCATGGATTTTGTAAGACTTTAGATTCTAGAGGTCTTTCATTGACTTCTATGGTAAGAGATAGGAAATAAATCATTCTTTGGAGAAGCAAGTTATGGATTCATCTTCCACTCTTGGATATAGTGTTTCATCCATGTAACTGTCTACTTGGGATATTACACTTTTAATCAAAAACTTAATGAGTCAATATTCCTTCATACATGTATCATAGATGTAGTTGGAATATTGTGGTCATGTTTGTTAGCATCAGGTTTACACCTTCATTACAATTGAATGTTATCAATCCATTTTTTTCAATATCATAATTAGGAAGGTTCGGAGATGCGACGACTCTGCAACTAGGGTTCTGGAAATTTTTTGAAACGGCGCAGTCAAGCATGGCTCTACATCCTTCGAGGGTCTGACCTCCTGGGTTCGTCAGAGCGTATCAGGCGTTATCACAGCGCACATGGATCCCCCCCAGGGGGGGGTCTCAAAGCCCTCCCCTATGTCCAATACAACGCCACCAGGGCACACGGGATCCCTCATCTTTGGATCAATCCATGAAGAAACAAGCAATAAGGAGCTATCGCAGCATAATAAGTCCAAAGACACAGCCAGTCAGTCAGATAAGAATGATGCAGTACCAGAAGGGAAAGATAAGCCAGAGGAAAAGACCAAAGTCACATCGAAAACCTGCAAACTAATAGTAGCTGAAAGACCCAAGATAGAATTGCCCAGTCAGAATATCAACGAGCGAATACAGTATATGACGGATCATGCACTCATCGGAAAATTTATAGGACTTTGGCCAACAGAAAAAGCCTTGTATGGCTGGATCGCGGCTAAGTGGAAACCCAATGGCCATATCACATTGCAGCTAGGACCGAAGGGGTTTTTTATGGTTATCTTCCTATGCTTAGAAGACAAGTTCAGAATCATGGATGAGGGACCATATTTCTTTAACTCAGCAGGATTGTATCTGAGGGACTGGGTGGCCAGATTTAACTCGGACAAGGAAGACCTCACCTGGGCTCTAGTATGGATCAGAATGTATTCCCTTCCAGAGGAATACTGGGACGAAGGGCTACTCAAGGATATTGGAAATGGGCTGGGGGAATACATAAAAGCGGTGGAAAAGACGAAGCTTCGAAGATATACATCCTATGCCCGTATCTGTGTCTTCATGCGCCTAGACAAAGCTCTGCCTGACTCAGTAAGTCTCTCTCATGACGATTATGAATGGATCCAACCTTTGGATTATGAACATGTACCTTTTCGCTGCCGTAAATGTCATCCTCACGGGCACCTCTTTAGGGACTGTCCGCTAAATGCCAAAGCCAATGTTTCTGACCCCTCTGATCTGTCGGCCCAAGATGGCTTTACCAAAGTTCCTCGCTGCAAATGAGGGCACAAAAAACCTGCATCTGGGAAAAAACCCCAGCAAGGCACTGCTTCAATCCCCTCAACGAGTAACAGTTTTGAAATTCTGGCTCAAGCCTCAGAAGAGCCTCCCTTGAACTCAAATCTTAGCTCCGTACCCATCTCTGCCTCTACTCTTCCTCCCCCTCTAGCTCCTCCCCTGCTTCTCTCTTCCCAAAGGATAAAAATGCTACCCCCAAGGAAAATCAAAAAGATCTTGAAGGAAAAGTTAATGAAATGGAAGTAGATGGCACTCCAAACCAACCCCTGAGCTTAGAAGCAGCTACTGTAGAAGGTAGTCAGTCACAGCAGATGGATGAAGATCCAGAAAATTTCGATATGGAAGGACTGGACATTCATCAGCTTGAGCTAGCTTGCAAAAAGAAGGACTATGACAAAATCCCAGAGCTGCAACTCAACAAACTAGAAGTAGTCCTCTCAAGGGTTTATCAGCAGAAACAACTAGGCATCCAGCCAAGCAGTTACTGGGATGGAAGCCTCCCTCCAAAAGACTTCAAAAAGAGGGGGAGGAGAACGGATCTCCAGCGAACAATTGAAGTAGGGAAAATCCTGGTGGATTTAGGCAGGTATGCAAAATTGACGAAGTAATATAAACCTTCCATCAATAGTGAATTAGGAAGCTTACCTCATGGAATTTAAGGGGGCTCAACAGCCCAGGGAAATTCTGAATTCTAAAAAACATGATAAATATGGAGAACCCACAAATGTGCTTTCTTCAAGAAACAAAATACAATAACAGTACACTAGGATGCATCCTTTCTAAATCATGGCCAGGATGCCAATCGATAGCAGTGGATGCTGAAGGAGCATTGGGCGGGCTAGCCATAGTGTGGAACCTGCAAATTCTCACTCTCTCTGATTTTCATGCCTCCCACCATATTATCCAGGCCACCTTTCACATGACAGGAACTAATATTCATGGCCACCTTACAAATGTCTACTTCCTACAGGAAGCAGGAAATAAAATAGCTTTACTCAACACAATAGAAGCTCTGAGCCTTAATAGAAGGCATCGTCTGTGGATCATAGGAGGGGACTTCAATATGATCACCAAGCTGGAGGAAAATCAAGGAGGGCGAATTAGGATGGAACAGGAACATGTCCACTTCAAAGATTTTATCCAAAATAATTCTCTCATCGACCTACAATTTTGTAATGGTACACATACCTGGAGCAACCGCAGAGCCGGGAAGCACCAAATCGCTTCCAAACTAGACAGATTTCTCATTTCAGACAACTCGGTTCATTTGGGCGGGGATATAGCGGCAACAATTCTTCCTTACTCGGGCTCAGACCACTGGCCCATCTCCCTCCATTGGCAAAGGCCAGGCAACACAACCAATCGACCCTTTCACTTCGAAGAGTTCTGGCTCACTCATCCCGCATTCAAGGACTTCGTCAAAACAGCTTGGAGCACCTTCTATCCGCCTGAAGGATCCAAAATGTTTCAGTTCCAACAGAAACTCAAATATCTAAAATCCCAAATAAAGCGCTGGAATCAAGAGACATTTGGAAATATCTTCAAAGCGCAACAAGAACTAAACAAGGAAATGGTTGATCTCCAGCAACAAATTATCACTGGGGGACACACTGAATGGACCTTAGAACAGGAGAAGCGCATACACATTCAATTGGAGGAAAGGAGAAAGCAGGAGGAGATTTTATGGAAGCAAAAATCCAGGATTCGATGGTTAAAAGAAGGGGAAAGGAACACCAAGTTCTTCCATCGAACCACTGTCCAAAGAAGGATGCACAACAATATCTCTTTCATTCAGAAACAGGGAGGGGCAAGAGTGGAAAAGCATGATGAAATCGAGGAGGAATTTCTCAGACATTTCAAATAAGTGCATAAAGAGCCTCTGGCAGACAAAAGCCTGACCATAGAAAAAATAATCCAAAATGTACCGAAAATTATCACTGAGGAACATAACAAGCTCCTTCTTCACCCTATTCTCCCATAGGAGGTGGATGTAGCTATGCACCAACTCAAGCAGGGCAAAGCCCCTGGCCCGAATGGTTTCATGACCACCTTCTTCCACAATTTCTGGGAGCTGATAAAAGTTGAGGTGTGGCAAGTAGTGGAGGAATCCAGAGCTCTTCACTGGCTGTTACCCTCCCTCAACTCAACTTTTATTGCACTCATTCCAAAGGAAGAGAAATCTAACACACCGGACAAATTCCGCCCCATAGCTCTATGCAATGTCATTTACAAAGTGATCTCTAAAGTCATCGCCAACAGGTTAAAGCCTCTTCTGCCCCTGCTCATCTCGCCTGAACAATCTAGCTATGTGGAAGGGCGACAGATTCTTGATAGCATAATCCTCACGCATGAAGTTATTCACTCCCTCAAGCACTCCAAACAGGCAGGTATGATACTTAAGCTTGATCTTTCAAAAGCATTTGATAAGCTAAGTTGGACATACATTCAAAAAATGTTAAGTGCCTTCGGATTCTCTCCCATGTGGGTTCGATGGATTATGAGTCTTATCTCTTCATCCTTCTTCTCCATTCTTGTGAATGGCATCCCCTCCCGTCCATTCAGTCCTTCCAGAGGAATTCGGAAGGGCGACCCTCTATCCCCCTTCCTTTTTGTGTTAATGGTTGAAGGCTTGGGACGCCACATCAAACAAGCCCTCATCACCCAGCAGCTCAAAGGTCTCTCCATCCACCATTCCCCGACCATAACTCACCAGTAGTTTGTTGATGATAATATGCTATTTGGTTACTCATCATTTCAGGAAGCCTCCCTCTTCAAATCCCTGCTCAACGACTTCTCTGAGGCCTCAGGCACCAGCGTCAACAAAGCCAAATCACAGATCTTTTTCTTCCACACTCCCCCTGTCGTGCAGCATGCAATAGCTTGCATTTTGGGCTTCCCCATTGACTCTCTCCCCTCCAAATATCTTGGAGCCCCCCTCATTGACTCGGCCATCAAACATTCCTCCTGGCGCATCCTCATCGAGAAGCTGGATTCCCGTCTCAACCTGTGGACACACAGATCGTTAAACATTGCAAGTTGAGTGGTGCTCATAAAGGCTGTCCTTCAAGCAATGCCGCTCTACTTATTCTCTATCCTTGCAGCGCCCAAATGGGTAATTAAAAGAATAAGGGACCTACAACGTAACTTCCTATGGGGGAATACAACTACCAACTGAAAATGGGCCCTGGTAAAATGGACCACAGCCTGTTTGCCTAAAGGAATGGGAGGCATAGGCCTGAGGGATCCCAATCACAGCAATGTTGTAATGTGCGCTAAAATCTGGTGGCAGTGGCTCTCTTCCCCTAATAAGCCATGGGCCGCCATCTGGACAGCCAAATACGCCAATCACAGACCTCAGGAGGAGCTTATAAGACTCACACCTAACGCAAAAGGTTCCCTCATTTGGAATGCGGCCAAGCAACATTATCTGATGATTCAGCAACATAGTTTTTGGGAAGTAAGAAATGGTAAAACAGCTCGATTTTGGACAGATTCCTGGAACCAAATGCCAAAGCTCAATAGCATTCTCAACCCACTTCCAAACTATATTGGGGAGGAACAGCAACAGAAAAAGATCTGGCAGCACTGGACACAGGAGACAGTGCAAGGATATAGGCAATGGAAGCAAGGTGACGGGCTAATCAGGAATGCGGATCGCCCTTTTATGGAGGATCTGGAAAAGGAGCTCCAAAAACGCTGCATAAGACACTCTGAAGGCAGGGACATTTTACGATGGGGCTACAGGCCTAAAGGCACCTTTGCTACCTCAAAAGCTTACAATCTAATAAGTACTGACCCTTCGTCCCCCGATCCCATATGGGGAAAAATTTGGGATTCAGGTATCTGGCCCAAAGTCTCCCTTTTTCTATGGCTAGTCGGGCATCAGAAAATTCTCACCTAGGACAGGTTAAGGCGAAGAAACTACCATGGCCCTTCAATATGTGTCAACTGCAAAGTCCAGGAGGAAACCCTCCAGCACCTTCTAAACTCATGCACTCTGGCCAATCATTTATGGGAGAAGGCAAGCTTCAGGTGTCAAAGAAGATGCAGAGTGGCAGAGGACATCACCGATACTCTGCGTCAATGGCAAAAGAATCCCTACAAAAGTGAACTCCTTAACCATTTATGGAAGATAATTCCAGGACTACTCATCTGGGGAATCTGGAAAGAAAGGAACAAGCGCATATTCAAAGATCACAGTTCTCCCTTAGAAATCATTTGGAGAAAATTCTATATGAATCTCAAAGAAGCTCTGCAGCTACGCTCCTGGACTCTGGAGGACCTTCCCTCACTCGACAATGAGAAAGCCATTTGGGAGAACTGGAATATGCATCTCCCTCAGGAATCCTACATTAAAGCCCCCTCAAGAAGCATCAACACAAAAAGGGATTCATGGACAGCTCCTTCGAAGCACACCTTCAAGCTCAACTTTGACGGAGCCTCAAAGGGAAACCCTGGAAAAGCAGGGTACGGAGGAATTTTCAGAAATCACGAAGGAGCACATCTTCTGGTTTACTTTGGAAACATTGGATGGGACACCAATAACTCGGCAGAACTGGAAGGTTTATGGCAAGGTCTCCTTCTCTCATGGAAACACAAATACCATCCCCTGGAGGTTGAAGGCGATTCCATGCTCCTTATTTTAGCGGGCTTAATCTCAAAATAAGGAGCATTGAGGCTTATTTTAGGGTATACCTCAAAATACATGCCATGAGGCTCAAATCTCTTTACATGACCAAACTGACCCATATTTAAAAGCTCCTGGACCTGAAAATAAGGAGCATGTATTTCAGAGTTTCAATGGGCTTAATCTCAGTTGGTGCCATGATTTCATCTTCTCCTTCAATGGAAACACAACTATAATCAGAACACTGAAATTCATTGTTACATAGGATTCTATTGCTAAAGCGATGGGTTTTCTCATAGAAGGTGAAATATGGTTCAAAAAATAGAGGTTGGAGAGTGTAGATTTGAATTTCTTCCTAAAAGAGGATTGTTAGAATCAAGATTGGGATGCAGGGGTCCTCCAAACTATGGTGAAGCCTAAATGGTCTATTAAACTTAGAACTGTTGAACCCTCTTTCACTTTTGAGGGTGGGCATTCGAAAGCTTACTTATATCATATGAGGTTTCTTTATCACTTGGCAGGTTTTAACAAAATGAATTTACCATATTTCCTACATCAAATTTTGCTAAAAATGTGCATTAAAGTGAGGAAAATACTTGAGCTACAAGCCCATGATATTTTTCATCATGGCCTAATTAAAATCTTATACACTCATGAGTTGAATAAGTAAGTGGAACAATTGAGGAAAATGAGGTAAAGAAATCCAAACCCACTTGTACCTAGAAGATCAAAGAGAGGCTAAAACATAGTTTCTACACAAGCTTTAACTCAGGAAACCAAAGGATAATCTAGTAACCTCCAGGTTGAAAAATATGGTGAAGTCCTTGTGAAAGCACCTGAGATTAAAATTCATGGAGGATACTAGAAGCCAACAAAAGATTATCGTAGAGCAGGAGGAAACAAAACAAAAAGCATGAAAAGTAAAAAAGAGAAAGAAGGAAGTTGAAACAAAGTATGAAGAAGTCAAGAAAAAGATTAGGGTTGAGGGAAAAATACCTAACGCTAGCCCTACTAATAAATTGAAAATAAATTTCAAAGCTAGGATGGACCCTAAGATCAAAGAATTTGGCATTATCATTGATGCACAAGAGAAAGACTTCAAAGAAAGGAAAAAAGAACATGTTGAGAAGAAGAAAGGAAAAACCCTAAAAACTAATAAAAGTGACAAGAATTTTAAGGTGTTTAATGCTTCTTCTCAACTCATTTGTTATTTAAATATAGATTTGTTATTGCTACATGCAATGATGATAGGATGATGATAAAATGCTAAAATAACATGCTGTGATGTTTCAATAAATATTTTTGTATGTCTCTCAATGTGCTTAGTATTTAGAAATATTATGTTTCTTGATGCACTAACGTTTGGATGATAATAGGATGCTAAATGGTCTCTATTTGCATGGGTTTTTTGCAAATTTTATTTTTAGAAATTCTTTTGGATGGTATCATAGATATGTTTGTATGTAAAATAATGCTTATGTTTAGATTTTATGGTTAAAGCATTTGATGTAGTCTTACCATTTTACATATTTTTAGGGTTTTTTGGACTTTATATGATATTTAATAAAGATTTTTTGAACTTATAAATTTAATTATGCACTCTATATAACATTTAAAAAGACGATTTAAACAATAAAACCTTACACATTGCAACTATCTCTTCATTGAGATCTATGGATGAGTACAGGATTTTGATTTTTCCATAATTATAATTTTCTTTTTTTCAATTTCATTATTCTTTTTATAATTTCTAATCTATCCCCTCAAAACATTAAATATTTTAAAGTAACTAAAAGAATTTAACAAATTTCTGAAATTTCTTTTAATTACAAAATTATATTTAAAAAATAAAAAATATATAGTTGAATTTAGTGATGGTATATTTTAGTGATTATATTAGTATACAGATAAATTTGTATCTCATAAATAAAGAAATGAGATATAACCATTAACATTTATATGGGTTATAAAATATTATTGATTTAGAAAATGATTAACAATTTCGCAGTTTTAACTAATCTATATAATCCATCTATATATAAATGGGATATAATCCTATCATATAGTTTAAACACATTATTATTATTATTTTAATGAGTAATTAGCAGTTTCATAGTTTGAATTAACCATATATATAATCAACAAAGAATCAAAGAAACTAGTGAGCCTACAACAAAAAAATAAAATAATAATATATTATTTTATACCAAACAAGGAAGTTACAAACATGGATTTGATCAAAATATCTATCAATCGACTAAGGAAAATATCAAGGAAACTAATGAGCCTAAAACAAAAAAATTAATAATATATTATTTTATAGAAGGCAAGGAAGTTACAAACATGGATTTGATCAAAATATCTATCGAAAAACTAAAAAACCATATATATATATATATATTATTTTATAAGAAAGCAAGGAAGTCACGAACATGTATTTGATCAAAATGCCTATTCAAAATAAGAAATATAAGACATTTTGTAGGGAATACAGATACAGAGGAATAGTTACAACTATAAAGTGACCATGTTATCCAGATCCCATATTCCAGCCTGGTTCAAATATTTTGAACAAAAATACGAATCAACACCGGCAGGGCGCCGGCATGAGTACGAAGCCATCGCATGAGTACGGTATTTACTGTTGGCCGCCATAGAAAAAAGAGTTCTAATGCTCTTCACCCATCTTTTTATGAAAACCTTAATACCGATAGGTATACCGCTAATACCACTGTTGGGTTTCATTTTTCTTGTTTTTCTTCTGTTTGCGACTCCTATTCTTGTATCCCGTGTGTTCTCTGCTGCGTTTGAGCCGCCTGTACACAAAAGGTATTATACCCGCGTAATTCTCCATATCCAAATTCAGGATTTTCTCTGCCTATTCTGACGCTCTTCACATAGAATAAGCTGGGCGCATTTGGCGAAGATTCACTTGGAAAACAGTGCAGGTAAAATTTTCCTTCAAGTGTTTTTTGCTTGATGTTTGCTGGCGAGATAAATAGTTGCTTCTGCTAGGGTTATTTGTAAAGTGGTTTTCCCCACCGAAAATATATCCGTGAGCCACATTTCTTTGTGTGGACTGCACATGTTTCACGTTACATATAGAGTGCTAAACGAGTCGCACACTCCATGCTTGAAGCTTTTGGTGCCGTGGATTTGTTTACAACGTTCAAAGAGTTTAGTTACGTGTCTCAAGTCTGTCCTTGCGGCTTTGGCCATAGAATTTCATCGGGGGCAGTAGCTCTATGTTGGAGTAGAAATAAATTCCTCTAATATAACTCCAGTGTAGAAGGCTGGACGGTAGATCTAGGTCCGGGGAATGCTTTGAGTTGCAAGGAACAAATTCCTCTAATATAACACCATTGTAACGCCATTGTAGAAGGCTCGAGGGTAAATCTAAGTCCGGTGAATGCTTTCTTGGGGGGCAATAGCTCTATGTTGGAGTAGAAACAAATTCCTCTAATATAAAGCCAATGTAGAAGGCTCGAGGGTAAATCTAACTCCGGGGAATGCTTCGAGTTGCAAGGCTAAAATAAATTTACAAGTCGTTTAAAGTTTAAGATTACAAATTAGTATAAATTTATTTTAATTACGGATTTAGCAAAAGTTCAAAGATGAAATCAGTTGAGGTGAAAACTTTTTTTTACAGTGTAAAATTTGGAATAAGATTATTAATATTTTATTATATTTTTAATTAAATAAAGAGTAAGATTATTGATATTTTATTATACTTTTAATTAAATAAAGAGTGAGATTATTAATATTTTATTATACTTTTAATTAAACAAATCAAAAAAATATATTTATATTTGCTTTTTTATTATATCCTACATGAAATATTTTATTTATGGTTGAAAACCTAGTTACTAAGTTTGGTTGTAATGGAATTTTTTTTTTTTTGGGTTAACAAGTACCGTACAAAATTTTTTTATATTAAAAAGATTACAAAAATTTTATATTAGAAAATTGTAATTAATTGACTGTGGTTTTTTTATTAGAAAAACGGAAATTTCTTCTTAAAACATTGTACATAAAGGAAAATTTTATATTTTAAAAAATGCTAAAATTTTAAAACACATTTTTTTCACTCATAATTTTTTTGGGATGATTACCATTACTAAGTTGAATTATAATGATTGTGATCCACTATAAAATCGAGGATCACTAGTGATTAGAAGGGTTTATCTTCTGTGGTCCATCGCAAAGAATAATATGCACATACACTTAATGTTAAATAAAGTTGGATGTGATAGGAATAATGATTAAAATGTTAATTCTTTAGCATGGGATGATTACTCCAAATGTATTTTTAATATCTAGTATGTCACTATTTACATTAAATTTTAGCTTTGAGGTTTCATATTATTATTTTTACTTACAACTTTTATCACCATGCAATACTAATAAATTCGATGCATTTTGTTCATCATTATCTTAGATAGACATAAAAGACTAATATTGGAGATAAGTAAACAAGAGTATCTTATGAGAGAAAAATTTAATGAGATTTTTTTAAATTTTGAAATCATCATTCATTTCAACTAAATTTTTTGAAAGTAAATAAATAAACTATATGTTAATTTTGTAAGATGTGTATTCTAGAATGTTTTCCATATTGAATTTTAAATAGTTGTTTTTTTTCTAATCAGAATTCAAATTTGGTAACTATGGTTGAGAGTGAGTGAAATATTGGAGAATTATCACTAAGAGTAAGATCATTTATGCTTTATCAAAATTTTAATTGAAAAGATCAAACATGTAAATGCTTCTTTTATTTAAATATATGTTTTTTAATTATATAAAGAATATATGTAAACTCCAACTTGGACAGGGACATATTTACACATTTATCTCATACTAACGTGGACATATTTACACATCTCTCATACTAAGTTGAAAATAAACATATCTATTGAATTAAATTATATTATTTTTTAATATTATTATAATTTTGATTCCCTATACTCTTCTTACTATTGTGTAATCATTACATTATCTGCCCAAAAAAATTGGAAACATTCTCTTCATAAAAAATTTCTATACCCTCCGTAAATTAGAAACATTTATCACTCCACTTCATCATAAAAACCCACACTTCCTACCATAAAATGGATAACATTCCTTCCACTCTACATAAATATCTAATTAAATATTGGAAATATCCATACCTCCCGACTAAAACTAGAAACAACCGTTATTGCACTATGCAAAAAATTTAGCTCTTACCTAAGTGGACGGGACTCAAATTGGCAACGCAAATCCTTATAAAATGGCAGAAGCCGCCTGCATAACGACCTATACAGTGTCAAATAAAGGGAAACTAGGTGTCGCTTTATCACATTTAAAATGGCTTCCTCTGCAATGATATTCTTCTCGTTAATATGTTTTTCACTTGTCGCAGTGCTCTCCGAAGCAGCAGATGTCCAAAATGATCCACAAGGTAGTGTTTAACATTGTTGTAAATTTACATAACAATTTGGTAGTGTTCACAAAAAAATTTAATCATTTTTAAACTGTAGCTGAAGCGCCCGAAGTTCATTCAATGCTGGAGCCTGTAAAGTTACATGACGAATTGAAGTCGGGGAAGACCGTGGACGTTCCCTTGCTTAGTGAATATTGTCAACAATGCTTCAACGCAGGATGTGCTGATCCAAATTGCTGCGTTACCTGCAAGGGTTTGACGTGTTGCTGCGATGTCTGCAATTGCTGTTAAACGTACTCCTGTTATTACGATGAACAGTGGGGGCTATAATGAACTATCAGAAAACATCCCCATACTGTTAGTTGGTCAATAGCCTTCTTATTATTATCACTAAATTTAATATAATAATTTTAAAATGTTTTAGTCACTTGTTAGTTTTATGTAGTTTTGTAGACAATATACGTGGTTCTCATCTAGTTCGGAATCATTGCTGAAATTTCATTTCCATATACAAAATACGTTGATATGAACGATTAAGGATTAGTGTAAAGGAATTTGAAATAATGACACAAATGTATTAATGATGGGATTGAAAATTTTAAGAGTATTGTTATAGTGCATGTATTATTACTTTGCAAATTGTTTAACAATCAATAAAATAAATATGTTATATAAATAGTCCATGTATTAGTATTCTGCAGCTTGTTAAACAATTTAATATGATAAAATATATTTTTAAATGTATAAATAAATTTTATTATTGAAAAAATATTTAAAAAATTTACATATTTAAAAAATAATAATAATGTATATCAAAATGATTGGTAATACAGTGTAAGTTCACGGGGTTTTTGATTCGCACTGTTAAGGCACTCCTTAGGATAGGTCACTGGTTGAAACCCAATTACTTTTGGTTCATTTCACAATATTTGCAGCTTTATACATAGTTTTATAGGGATCTCAATAATATGATTTTTATTTTTTTTTCCTAAATCAACATTTGTATTAATTCATAGCATACATATGGTACAAAAAGGTCTGCATGCACACACTAAAGAGAGACTGCCTTGCCCGTTTACAATGCTAAGAGCTGCAAAAATTCTGTCTAAACAACCCCAACGCATACCACGCAGGGTAGCATAAAGAAAGGTTGGGGCTTGCAAAACAGAGTGCTCTTTCTGGCGACGAGATAACTTATAGAAAACAGACCAGATGGACATCCGAGACATTAAAAAATCAAAACATAAAGGCAACCAATAAACTTAAGAACCAGAAACAAAAACAAGTTCTCAGCATCAATAGCAAACTGAAGCAGTCAAAACATGAAAATCAATAATGACAATTTGCAAGTAGATTCAAATATCCTGATATGTAATGAAAATTTTGATTTTTTATTTAAATTAATATATTTTTTTATTAAAATTATTATATATCATTATAAAAATAACGAATTCATTTTTTTTTTGAAATATTATTAATTGATTTGTATACGAGAAATGTGATGATTTTATAAATGCAATAATATGCAAACAAATTTGAAATCCCCACCAAACTAGAAATCATGATCGTTTAGGTTAGATTTGCTGTGAGTCTTGTTTCATAATATAATATAAATGGTAATGATTTTCTTTGCCTATAGAAAAATAAATATGCAATTATAGTTTATATAAAGTAACATTTCTTGTTCTCAAAGTAATGGTGTTATGAGTATAGATTTAATTACACACTATAAAAGCTTATAGGACTATTACTTGAAAAGTTATTACATAGAACTAACTATTCAAATCAATTCATTATGACTTTGATGTATATATTTGGTTAACATTTATTGTTAATTTAAAAAATATATAATAAATAGTATTAATTAAAATATATATAATAAATATTGTTAATTTCAAATTTATATTATGTAATATGTTTTTACACTATGTGGATTTGGCGCGAGGCGGAGGATTTGGGACTGCGTGGGGAGGTGACCATTACCTAGAAGCAAATTATTGCAGAGCATCTGGAGCCTGCAAAGATGCACTGCCAATCCCCAGCTGGAGGGTTGAAGATGGAACAGAGACAGACCCAAATCCCTCCGGATGAGAGCTAGAATCCTCCGTCTGAGCTGCCTCATGGAAAACCACCGAGATATGAGCTGTTATCCTTGGGCAATTCAAAGAACTAATGAAGGTGAAAATTACGGAGCCAGACATGGGAGGTGGCCCTGGGAGGTTGTTGGAAGAATGAAGTCACCCTCTCCCACTGCGGGTGCTGGGTAATGGCCTGCAAACAACTCACTGGAAAGGGAAGGCGACTCGAAGGAAGGGCTGGAAGGCACACAACGAGGCTGGCCTCTTTGGCACCACATTCTATGTCACAAGCGAGGCATCAGGGAGATAGTAGCAGCGGGATAGAAGCAAGGCTGAGCAGTAACATTGACAGGGCCAGAGCAAATCAGATAGACTTTGAAACAAAGACCAGAGGCCCAAGAGAAGAGCTAGTGGATTGACTGAGGCCGCTCTGACAAAAGAACAGAGCAAAACTCCGAATTATCCTCCCCTTTCAAGTCACAGGAGACCTTAGGGATGGCTGAACCAACATCAAACAGAAAATGATGCGAGAGAATCGAAGAAGGCGATTCCATAGCAAGCCCATGGCTAAACCTTAATTTATCATCCTCTTGCGCGCATCGAGAAGCACCCTCCATAATTGTTGCATTGAAGAACACCGTGTTCTAAGGCCGGCCAGAGCGTGCGAAGGAATTAACCAGCGCGGTGGACATGATGGGAGAACCAGAGCCTCTGGAGTGGAAGCAGATGAGCCATGCTCTTTGAAAATGCCGAGATCCATCTTCCATGCATCTATTAACTTTTCTGTACTGGGTAGGCATGTGTCGATCCACCTCGCCACACCCCTGTCCCTTCACATTTAAGGCTGGATTATACACCCGCATCCGGGAATTTTTAACTCTATTTAAACTAAGTAATAAATACTAATTTTTTTTTTTTTTCTGTTAGACATATTTACAAATGAAATATTAATTTTAATTATATTCAATATCTAATAGTATTACTAAAATATGCAAAAATATATAGTTGAATTATGTTTAAAATATACAAAATCTACAATAAAATTATATATCTTATCTTACACATGAAAGGTAAACTATTTTTTAAAATCAAACATATAAATAAAAGTAAACTAATTTTTAAAATCATGCATGAGCAAAATGTATTGTTTTATAATTCTAAACACAATGACATGCCACATACCACTTTACCATGCATAACTATATCCTTTATTAAATTAAAAAAAATATATATTTACCATTATATTTGCCATGCATATAAATGCATATAAAATTATAGGGTGATTTTGATGTGAGAAGTGCGTTCGTTGCAACTCTCAAAATGTGTGAATTTGGATCGAACAAATTGCCAATGTTTCTCAAGGTTTACATAGCATCATTACATTTTCAAATTAAAAACTAAATAAAATTTTCTTCCTTTAGTTAAACTTGTATTTTATCGCTAAACACGCGAGTTCAGGTTTGTAACATCAAATCTCGCTATATGATGATATGCTGTGATCTTTGACGTTAAAATAATGTTTCATAAAAATGCATAGACTAGTTAAACTAAACAATTTTATTTCGATATAAGATGATATGCTGTGATCTTTGATGTGATATTAGTTTTAGAAATTTGTGAGTTGTTTTTTAATATATAGTTACTTATTTTTAAGGATATGGGGAGTATTTTTTTTTAATTTATGTTATTTACATAGTTTTTATAATTGATAACTATTATGATAATTAGTTATTATACTTGCTACAAGTATAGTATATATTATAATATAGAATTACAATTAATAAAATATTTCAATATACTAATTAGTAAAATCTAAATTGGCTCAACTCTAATCTTTAACAGTAACTTAAATTCAATATTTTTATTTTATTTAACTCTATTTATACTAAGTAATAAATACCAGTTTTTTTATATTAGACATATTTACACACGAAATATTATTTTTAATTATATTCCATATCTATGCAAAAACATATAATTGAATTATGTTTAAAATATTCAAAATCTACAATAAAATTATATTCTATTCAACATAATATCTTATCTTTCATATAAAAAGGTAAACTATTTTTAAAATCAAACATATAAATAAAAAGTAAACTAATTTTTAAAATCGAGCAGTAACAAAATGTATTGTTTTATAATTCTAAACACAATGACATGCCACATACCACTTTACTATCAATAACTATAACTCCAAATCCTAAATCCTCTATTAAATTAGAAAAAATTATATTTACCATTATATTTCGCATGCATATAAAATTATAGGGTGATTTTGATGTGAGAAGTGTGCCCGTTGCAACTCTCTCAAAATGTGTGAATTTGGATCTAACAAATTGCCAATGTTTCTCAAGGTTTACATAGCATCATTACATTTTCAAATTAAAAACTAAATGGTTTACATAGCATCATTACATTTTCAAATTAAAAACGAAATAAAATTCTCTTCCTTTTAGTTAAACTTGTATTTTATTGCTAAACAGACCACAATTTTTTTTTCGCATAATTTTATTTTTTATTTTCTTTTTATAATTTTATTTCATTATGATAAAAGATATAAAGGTATAAAACTATATATATAAAACCAAATATCATGTATTAAAAAAAATTATGTGCGTAAGAGTGTATATATAATAATAATAAAATAAATATGAGGAGAGGTTAGTGTTGAAGGATGATAACTTGGGATTTTCTAAAAAGAGAAGTTGTTATAGAAGAGAGGTTTGACTAAACAAAAGTGATTAGGGATACTAGTTTGAAGACTGCATGAATATTACGTTATGGCATGGAGGGAAGCTTCATGAATGAGATATAGTTGCAGATTGGATATTACATTAGAAAAAGTGATTAGGTAATATTTCTTTTGGGTAAATGTTAGGTGCACTAGTTCCAAGGGTTATAGAATGTTGTAGATAATAATGAATTTCAGGAGAGACATATCATCGAGGTGTAACATGTAATTTGTGCCCATAGTGAGTCATTAATGTTAGAGAAAGAGGATAAGGAGGAATTTCTTTTGCCACACGAGTTTATGATAACTTTGGATCTCTTAGGGTTGATTTAATGAGGTTTGGTTTTAGTTAAGAATTTCCTCCTTCATATTTCATTAAACAACATGATATCATTGGTTTGTAAGCAATAGATTAATGTTTAACATATTCCTAGCCACAGACCAACCTTTCGCTCCATGTTTCTATTTGTAGAGGAAGGTCTCAGGTGGTTGATTGGTATCCTTCTTGTATATTACAGTGATTTTTTCTACAAAAAGAATTCTTTTGAATTCAAATGTGACCATGGAAGGATCTAGGTTGTACATGAGAAGGTCATGTATTTGAGGAACAACAATATCCATAATGACCATGAAGTACAATGTCTCTTTTAGGCCATTACTATGATCCAAAGTTTTTTCCTTCAGCGATGCTATTTGAGGTGTACTAATAAGTTGGTGATAGTTTGAGTGTATAACAACATTTTATTGATATTTATCTCTCCCCTAGAGGTAAACATATCTAGCCATTTTCTATTTTTAATAAGTCCTTTTTCTAGGGAAAGAAGAGGTAATGTTTTTGGGTGGTGATTAACGACTTATGTATAGTTGGCAAATGACATGGAACAAACTGTATCTCCTCTCCAGACTCATGCACACTAATTCTTGCCACTATCGAAGCTAGGGTCTATCATCAATGCCTTTATTTAGGGACTATCGCTATCTGGGACTTCTAAGGAAAATACCATGACCATATGATCCCATCCAACCATTTGGATTTTGATGACTCTAGACAAGGAAAGGACAACAATAGGACAAGAAGACACGCTCAACAATGTAAATAAGAAAAACATGTGAAAGTTTCCAAAGAAATTAAAAAATTGATATTTGGTAAAGATATATATTAATATAGGGTGAATGGTATGCAAAAGCGAACCCTCACAAGGTGATGGCAATTTACAATTATGGAGGGGTAAATGTAGAATTTGTGGAAAAAACGTGGTCGCTACACTTAACATATAGACATAGACCCAAAGTTAGTGTGATATTGAATGGATGGTTTGGGATTCATTTCTTATACAAGGAAGATGTGATTTTAACTCTGAAGATTCTATGGGTTATCGTCAAGGGTTTCTTAAACCTGATTCGTTCGTTCATGGGATTCAATCCTGTAATGAAAACCCCAAATAGAAGGCTCATCTCATTTAAGTACCCAATATTAACCATGGAAATATGAACACATAATGAATTGCAAGATATCGGGAACACTATTGGTAGGTTTGTGTTTCTGAATAAGGTGGGTATGGTGGCTCTAGATGAAAGAGTTGTATGGATTTTAGTGGAACTAAAATTCTCTAGGGGGCTTTTGGATGAAATGGACCTTGAATGGAGTCAATCCTCTTTTCGTCAATGGATTGACTATTGGGGCATACCTTTCATATTTCTGGTATGCCACAGGACGGGTCATGTTTTCTCAAAATTTCCTCGCAAATATTTTAATTATGGGGACAAATGCTACTAGCTAGATGATAAAAATAAGGCATGGAATCTGAGACATCATTCCTCTAGTGGAGGTAACTATACCGATTCAAGATTCAAAATAAAACAATTACTCAGGTATCTCGAATAGCCCTGAATCCATCTCTCTTCTTCTCCCTCTCCCCATGTAACTCTTACTGGTTGTGCTTATGTATGTACTAGGAATTGTGACTAATTCATGTAGAGATCCTCCCCACATTTTAACAACCCCACTATTTACTGTAGTTCGATTTTAGAATCCTCTATTTTGAATGTATTATCGGATAGAGTTGACCAAAAAATGGATACAATATGACCCCAATTTGATATAGATTTATATTAGGACAATCACCCCCTCCCCCCATATATCTTCCCCTCCCATACATTCAAGGTTCCTAATGAACAATGCAGTCCTATCCCTTCTTTCTCTCCTTGCAACTTGATCAGTAGTGAACTGGAATTCATCACAAAAAATACCCAAATGGATTTGATGACCCTTACTATCCATAAGAAAACAACATTTGATTGATCTATTCATCAGTCGTTGATCTTCCATGAATGTTACCATCAAGAGGGGAAGAAAAGGAAGGGGTAGATCTAAAAACATCCATGACTCTTGTGCATCTAAAGCCTTAAAACATTTTGGATGATATGAACCTACATTATGTTGCCATCAATTCTTTTTCTGAAACTTGAGCCCTTACAGAGGATGTGCCCATTTTGAGGGATGCAACATTAAAATTATTTCATTCAATCTTAAAGGTTTGGGTAATCCCTCAAACGGTATTTCTTTAAAAAAACTTATTGAGTCATATAATCCTCATAGAAGAAACAATGGTCAAGGGGGACAAAGCTCATAATTATTTCTTAAATTTATTCCCGAATTTGTTTATTCTTTCCATAGACTCGTTAGGTTTATGAGGTAGGATGGTATTAATGTGGGATCCTCACATGATGATTAAAGTTAACGCAGATAATTTTCTTTTAGGAATATTGTTGTCCTATTTTGTTTGTAGTTTGGAATGATGTATACACATTCTAAATATCTATGCTCCTTACAACAATAGAAAAATATTTTGGAGATGCATGGTGAGTGTAGGATTTTGAAAAAGGGATCACTCATTATGGTGGGGGATATGAATTTGAAAATTTCCAGTGAAGAGGTATGGGGAATAAATAGCAGATTGGATCTTGTGGGCAATTATTTTGTAAAACTATTCTCAAAAAATAATCTGGTGGACATATCCCCTATACCTATGGCTCTGAGTTGGAAGAACAGTAGGGAACATCCTTTCAACATAGCTAAAAGATTCTATCTGTTTTCTCTTACAAAATAAATTGATTGAGATTATTGGGGTGGTGCACTCCACAATATCTCCAGTTATTATCCCAAACCACTCTCCCATTATCCCTCAAAGTTTATTGGAGTAGATTCTATCTGGAATTCCTTTTAAATTTAACCAAACGTGGTTGGACAATCCGTATCTATGAAAATTGATTAGAAAACATGGTTTGCATATTTTGGGGATCTTGAACATACAATTATGGAGACTTTGGTAACAAAATAGAAATCTTTCAAATATGTCATTAGAACTTGGATAAAAACGAAAAAGAAACAACAAAGGTATGATTTGTAGGTGATTGAAATGGAAATGGCTAAACTTATTGACTCCAAATCAACATATTTTATATAGGAGGAGGATCAATAGAGGATGATGTAACTTGAATCACAAAAGAGGGGTATTCTACATAATAGGAACATGAATGGTGCCTTAAAAATAGAGTGACATATATTAAATGTGGTGATAAAAATAGGATACAATTCCAAACTTTTTCTACACACAAAAGAAAGAAAAATATAGTTTGGGAAATTGAGGATGATAAGGGAAATAAGGCTACAAACATTAGGGACATTCAACAATCATCGGTGCAACATTTTGAAAATTTCTATAAGGAAAGGGACAATGGTGAAATTGAAAATCAATTTTCTTTTGCAGTGTATTATCCTTAAATTTTCTTAGAGGAAGAGGATAGGAAGGTGGGTTGTCCAATATCTACGGAGGAGGTACACAAAGTCCTAATCTTTTTCTCAAAATACAAGTGCACTAGTTCGGATGGATAGACCATTGAAATTTTTATTCATTTCTTTGAAATCACAGGTCAGATTCATTAAAAATGGTGGAAGAACCGAGGATATTAAATAATGTTTTAGGTGATGTTAATGCAACATTTCTTTGTTTGATCCCAAAGTTTTCATTCCCAAATACTTTCAAGGATTTTAGGCCCATTTCACTTTGCAATATTGTATACAAACTATCTCCAAAGTTATTGCAAATAATATGAAAATTTATCTTTATTCACACATTTCAGAAAAGTAATTTGCCATTTTAAAGACTAGAAAGATATAGGATGCTATCGCCATAGCTCAAGAATACCTACGCACAATTAAAACTAGGGAAAGGGAGGCCATAATCTTTAAGATGGATTTACACAGGGCATATTATTGCATGGATTGGAACTATTTTAGACTGATCCTACACAAGATAGGACTTTCTATTGGCACTATATAATGGGAAATAGCATGTGTTACTTCAGTGAGGTATGATGTTATCATTAATGGAATTCCTACAATTTTTTTCATGCTTTTAGTGGACTGCGACATGGCTTTTGTTTATCCCGATTTATGTTTTTAATTTCCATAAAATACCTCAAAAAACACTCTGAGTTTGTGTTGTTTTTGTGACAACGACCCTCCAATTTTTTTTCCCATATCGATTTTGGAGCCTATAGTAATTTTCGATTCAAGAACCCTTGAGTCATCATGTTGTTTTTTTTTGTTATTTATGTGTTTTGTCCTAGTGTATCATCCCCCTTAAGTCAATGTTTCATAAGCATTGTCACTTAACCATTAGAAGCACTTGAGTTAATTAGTCCATGGTTAGGTTAACTAATGATCTTTCTTGACTTAGAAAATTTCCTTATCACCATGAACACACTAAAAAAGCACTCAAAAGCACAAAAAGTGAACAAAAGCAATAAAATATCTCACAAAAAGAAAATGCACACTTTAAGTTAAGGAGGACATGCACTCGATTTGAGCGCACTCCTTCAGGCTGAAGGAGTGTGCCCTACTTGAGTGCACTCCTTCATGCTGAGCAAGTGCATCCTACCTGAGTGCACTCCTTCATGTTGAAGACTTGCGCCCTGTCCAGTTGCTTGCATGAGCCAAATTCTTGCATGAGGGCACACTTCTAGTGAATAGGAGCCCACTTAATTCCTCTTAACTAACCCTTTCATGGGACGACGAGTGGCACTCATGTATGAATCAATTTTTCATGTTAATTTCTTTAAATAAAATCAGTTAATCATTTTTTTCATAGTTATTTCATTTGAGTTGAACACACAAATCAGGACTCAAGAAGATCTTCATCAACCAGTGCTACAAGTAAGTTTTGCATGTCACATATTTCTATTGAACTTCATGATTTAATTGCCAAATCTTACTTTTCCTTTTTTTTGATCTATTGTTTTTCAATTTGTTTTGTAGTGTTTATGTTGAATCTTCATGTTGCAAGTATTAATCCATCATCGCATGCAAGAAAATCTTCACATTGTTGAAACCTTCCATCTTCCACCATGCATGCAAGAACAACTATAAAAACTTGTGAATATTTATCTTCCTCGTATTATCATTGAATATTATTGATTGAACTTATTTATGAATTTCCAATAGGTATAGAGCACTACTTAAGCTCAAAGCTCCATTAACCTCAAGAACTGCGCCCATTTTGATCAAGTTTTATTTCTGAGTGAACGAGCGGATCATGAAGGTACGAAGAATTTTTCATCAACGCTTTGGAGCACTACATTGCATCCTATTTTCCTTAGATTGCATGAGTGCATCACGAAGGCACAAAGCCTCATCATTCAACTCTTCGGCATGCAATAATGCACCCTCCTTATCTCCTTGAGCACATTGGCACATTGTGAAGGCCCAAAGCCTTGTTAATCTTATCCCTTGTCCCTTCAAAGTGTGACAATGTGCCCTCCATATCTCGTTGAGTGCATGTTCACATAAGGAAGACTTGAAGGGCAACTTTTCCACCCCTTTCACCCTTCACGGTGCGATAATGCTCCCTTGTTGATTTTTCACCTTTCTTGAGCACATGAGAACACAATGAAGCCCCGAATGACAATGCATGTCCCCTTTGTGCTTTGAAAGTGCACCCTTATAGTTTTCACACCTATTTCCTCTTGCATGAAATTTATTTTATGCTTTCATTCATAGTTTTTCATGTTCTATCATCTATGATGACTCCTTAAACATGATTTACAATTGCTGCATAATTAGGTTGTTTTAAGATAATATTGTCACTATGAGTGTCTTGCCCCAAACAGGTGCGTGTCCTACAAGTGTCGCCTCTTTTTCTTCATCTGTTGGAGGCATGTAGCCTTAGAAAGTGACCTCCAAAGAAATTTCAGAAGAAAGCATTGATGAAACTATGGAAGTTACAAGGCTCAATGCTCTCATATACGAAGATACTCAATGTTTCATTGGTAAAGGTACACAGGTCACTTGGAGAAAAATATATAACACATTTATGAAAGAGAGGTTTCTGCAGACTTAGAAGATTTTCATGCATATATAATTATCAATAATTCTAGGATGCATAGGATCACATGCTCATCTCGGTCATGCCATGTGCACAAGTAATTAAATGGATCATTACACATATGGATGATTCTCACATTGTGCTACACAATGAGAGTGGCAGTCATCTTGCCACCTATTCTGTTGAATACATGAAAACATATTAGAAGATGCTCAAGCACAATGAATATGCAAACGATAACTTTTACACAAAATAGGCAACCCTTGGAACTACTGATGTTATCAAAACATGGTTTCGAGAGCCCACCAAGTTCCGCCAATGCCCATCTACAGTTTATCTGACGAATATTATCAGATATGTCTACCAGTACCTAATGAATATCTATTGTCGGTTATATGGGCTTAAGAACATTGTGGTGTTCTAAGAGAATTGGATATACATGTTAAATATAGTAGTTACACGTGCAAAAGTTTTCAATTGGTTGGATATCCTATCAATTGAGTGACAACGTCAGGTGGGGTAGAAAGAAGCATCTTGATGAGCAAACTAAGCACCAAAATTCTACATGCTTGCATTTCTCTTCGATGAAATTTGTGGACAGTATGCATTCTCGGGAATGAATTGGAACTGGACTCTTGTAGAAAATTTTGTGGTCTACTTCCACTATAGAGTGTTATTGTAGATGAGCTTTAGAGGAGAAACATATATTGCTTTGGTTACCACTATGTCTACTTACAACTAGCTTCATAATGGGTTTGAGACTCTAACACAGAAGAAAAAGATTCCTTCCATTAGATCTCTTGAAGCAATTAGAGGCAGGGAGGCCATCTTCCAAGAGAGCACAAAATATATTGATTAAATCAGGAAAGAGACATAGAATGAAGCCTTGGCGGTAACCAAAGACATTGTTCAACAATATGCCTTTGCACCAGTCAAAGTGCACATGAAGCTCTCATGGATGTGGAATAATGTACAATTAAGCTATAAGAACATATTAACAAAGGCCCTAGAGGAGAATATGTGCTACAAAGTGGACTTGCTATTTTGGGTTGAAGCCATCACAAAGGAGTTTCGAGCATGGGAAAATTACATTACAAGTGAACTCCATGAAGAAGAAAATTATTTATCTATTTGATGAGTTTTGTCCCATTGTCATTTTTGTCTTATTAGGCCACCGTCTCATTTGTAAATTATCTTATGTAATAAAGATTATGAAATGAAGTCCAAGGGACACATGTGGAATATAAAAGCCACACATTAGAATGTAAAGATCCATGCTTTGAATATGAATAGTCATAGGAGTTGAAGAGTCATTAGGAAGATCAAAGGTCATTGTATTTGTTATAAATAGCTCCTCATAACTCAGGGAAAAAGACTTTTTAGGCCATGGATTTTGTAAAAATTTATATTCTATAGGTCTTTCCTTGACTTCTCTGGTAAGACATAAGAGATAATTCATTCTTTGGAGAAGCAAGTTGTGGCTTCGCGTTTCACTCTTGGATATAGTGTTTCATCCATGTAACTGTCTACTTGGGATATTACACTTAATAAAAAAGTTAATGAGTCAATATTCCTTCATACATCTATCATAAATGTAGTTGGAATATTGTGGTCATGTTTATTAGCATGAGGTTTACGCCTTTATTTCAAGTCAATGTTATTAGTCCATATTTTGCAAGGTCATAATTATGTAAAGGAGGTATTCTATTTTTTGCAAATTTTGCTAACTAAGCTTTATAAGATGTATTATTAAGCTTATTTCACCTAACCTTAATATTATGCAAAATTTCTTGCAGCAATTTGACCTATAGTGAAATTTCAGCTAGCAGTATGAAATATTTTTGTAGTGTGGCACTGCGAAATATTTATGTAGTTCGTATCGAAAAAATTTAAATATTAGTTTTTGGCCCTTTAATCCCATTCTTTTGAGTGCTCAAGTGTCAATTCATAGAATACGAGCCCTCCTCCTTCATGATGTGACAACTTCTAGCTCTTTTATGCCCAATATAGACATTAAAGAACAAACCCTAATCTGCGCTTTTTTTTTCACTAAAATCAACTTTTCCCACAAACCCATATTTGAAATTTTCATGTGTAGGAAGGTTGTTGAGTGCATTTCAACCTTCAGCTAGAGTGTTTCAAAATTAATGAAAGTATTTTCAGGTCAAGGAGCTTTTAAAGATGGGTTGCTTTGGTCATGTAAAGAGATTTGAGCCTGATGGAATGTATTTTGAGGTATGCCCTGAAATGTTGGATCTTTTCAGAAATGCAAGTTGAGAGTTAGTATTTCAACTTTTCAATGGGCATAATCTTAGTTGGTGCCATGATTTCATCTTCTCCTTAAATGGAACACAACTAGAATTAGAGCATTGCATTTCCTTGTTACATAGGAGTCTATTGTTAAGGCGTTGGGTTTTCCTATAGAAGGTGAAAGATGGTTAAACAAATAAAGGTTGCAGAGTGTAGATTTGAATTTCTTCCTGAAAGAGGATTGTTAGAATCAAGATTGGGATGTAGGGGTCGTCCAAACTATGGTGAAGCCCAAATGGTCTATTGCACTTAGAACTGTTGAACTCTCTTTCACTTTTGAGGGTGGGTATTCCAAAGCTAACCTATATCATATGAGGTTTCTTTGTCACTTGGCAGGTTTTAGAAAAATGAATTTACCATATTTCCTACATCAAAGTTTGCTAAAATGTGCACTAAAGTGAGAAAAATACTTGACCTACAATCCCATGATCTTTGTCATCGCGACCTAATTAAAATCTTATACACTAATGAGTTGAATAAGTAAGTGGAACAATTGAGGAAAATGAGGTAAAGAAACCCAAACCCAACTGTACCTAGAAGATCAAAGAGGGGCCAAAAAATAGTTTCTACACAAGTTTTAGCTCAGGAAACCGAAGGAGAATCTAGTAACCTCCAGGTTGAAAAATATGATGAAGTCCTTGTGAAAGCACCTGAGGTTAAAATTCATGAAGGAAAGACTAGAAGCGCATAGAGGAAGAGGAAACAAAACAAAAAGCATGAAAAATAAAAAAGAGCAAGCAGAAAGTTGAAACAGAGGATGAAGAAGTCAATACAGAGATTAGGATTTAGGGATAAATACCTCACACTCGCCCTACTAATAAATTGAGAATAAATTTGAAAGCTAGGATGAACCCTAAGATCAAAGAATTTGTTATTATCATTGCTGTAGAAGAGAAAAGAAAACAGAGTTCAAAGAATAGAAAAAGATAGAGGAAAAAGGAACATGTTGAGATTAAAGGTAAAACCCTAAAAACTAATAAAAGTTCACAAAAACCTAGATTTGTTAGTTCTATATGCAATGATGACAAGAATTTTAAGGTGTTTAATGCTTCTTCTCAACTCATTTGTTATTTAAATATATATTTGTTACTCCTATATGCAATGATGATAGGATGATGATAAAATGTTAAAATAACATGTTGTAATGTTTCAATAAATATTTTTGTATGCCTCTCAATGTGTTTAGTATTTAGAAATATTATGTTTCTTGGTGAACTAATGATTGGATGATAGTAGAATGCTAAATGGTCTCTATTTGCATGCGTTTCTTGGAATTTCTATTTTTAGAAATTCTTTTGGATGGTATCATAGATATGTTTTTATGTAAATAATGCATAAGTTTAGATTTTATGGTTAAAGCATTTGATATAGTCTTACTATTTTACATATTTTTAGGGTTTTTTTTTTTTTTTATAAACTCTATATAACGTTTAAAAAGATATTTTAAACAATAAAACCTTACACATTACAACTACCTATTCATTGGGATCTATGGATGAGTGCAGGATTTTGAAAAATAGATTTTGGTTAATTTTTTTCCTTATTTTATAATTTTTTCAATTTTTAATTTTAATCTCCTTTCCATAATTATAATTTGATTCTTTTCAATTCCATCCTTCTTTTTTATAATTGCTAATATATCCACTGAAAACATTAAATATTTTAAACTATTTCACATATTATAACTCAAAAAATATAACAAATTTTTATAATTTCTTTTCATTACAAAATTAAATTTAAAAAATAAGAAATATATACTTGAATTTAGTGATCGTATATTTTAGTGATTATATTAATATGTAGAGGAATTTGTATCTCATAAATAAAGAAATAAGATAAAACCATTAACATTTATTGATTTAAAAAAAAATTAAAATATTATTGATTTAGAAAGGATTAACAATTGGGCAGTTTTAACTAATTCATATATAAAAAAGGGATATAATCATATCATATAATTTAAAAAATTTATTATTATTATTTTAATGAGTAATTAGTAGTTTCACAATTTGAATTAACTTCATATAAAATCAACTAAGGTAAACAATCAAAGAAACTAATGAGCCTAAAACAAAAGTAATAATAATATATTATTTTATAGAAAGAAAGGAAGTTACAAACATGGATTTGATCAAAATATCTATCAAAAACTAAAGAGCCTATTTTATATATATAAGAAAGCAATTGGATTTTCTAGTTTAGGTTGAAGCTATCGAAAAGGAGTGAAAATGAGTTATCTATTTTATGAGTTTTGTCCCATTGTCATTTTTGTCTTATTGGGCCATTATCTCATTTATAAATTGCCTTATGTAATAAACATTATGAAATGAAGTCCAAGGGACACATGTGGAATATAAAAGCCACATATTGGAATGTAAAGAGCCATGTACTGAATATGAATCGTCATAGGAGTTGAAGAGTCATGAGGAAGATCAAAGGTCATTGTATTTGTTATAAATAGCTTCTCATAACTCAAGGAAAAATATTTTTTAGGCCATGGATTTTGTAAGACTTTAGATTCTAGAGGTCTTTCATTGACTTCTCTGGTAAGACATAGGAAATAAATCATTCTTTGGAGAAGCAAGTTATAGATTCATGTTCCACTCTTGGATATAGTGTTTCATCCATGTAACTGTCTACTTGGAATATTACACTTTTAATCGAAAACTTAATGAGTCAATATTCCTTCATACATGTATCATAGATGTAGTTGGAATATTGTGGTCATGTTTGTTAGCATTAGGTTTACACCTTCATTACAATTGAATGTTATCAATCCATTTTTCTCAATGTCGTAATTATATAAAGGAGGTATTGTATTTTTTGCAAAGTTTGCTAGCTAAGCCTGGGAAGATGTATTATTAAGCTTATTTTACCTAAGCTTAATATTATGCTAAATTTCTTGCAACGATTTGACCTATAGTGAAATTCCAGCTAGTGCTATGAATATTTTTGTAGTGTGGCGCTATAAAATATTTATGTAGCGAGTATCGAAATTTTTTAAATATTAGTTTTCATCCCTTTAATCCCATTATTTTGAGTGCTCAAGTGTCAATTCATCAAATATGAGCCCTCCTCCTTCACGATGTGACAACTTCCATCTTTTTTATGCACAATAGAGACATTAAAGAACAAACCCTAATCTACGCTTTTTTTCTCTAAAATCAACTTTTCCAGCAGACCCATATTTGCAGTTTTCATGTGTAGGAAGGTTGTTGAGTGCATTGCAACCTTCAGCTAGAGTGTTTCAACATTAATGAAAGTATTTTCAGGTCTAGGAGCTTTTAAATATGGGTCGGTTTGGTCATGTAAATAGATTTGAGCCTCATGGCATGTATTTTGAGGTATACCCTAAAATGTCGGATCTTTTCATAAATGCAAGTTGAGAACTAGTATTTCAGTGTTGCAATGGGCTTAATCTCAGTTGGTGCCATGATTTCATCTTCTCCTTCAATGGAAACACAACTATAATCAGAACACTGCACTTCATTGTTACATAGGATTCTATTGCTAAAGCGATGGGTTTTCTCATAGAAGGTGAAATATGGTTCAAAAAATAGAGGTTGGAGAGTGCGGATTTGAATCTCTTCCTGAAAGAGGATTGTTAGAATCAAGATTGGGATGCAGGGGTCCTCCAAACTATGGTGAAGCCTAAATGGTCTATTAAACTTAGAGCTGTTGAACTCTCTTTCACTTTTGAGGGTGGGTATTCGAAAGCTTACTTATATCATATGAGGTTTCTTTATCACTTGGCAGGTTTTAACAAAATGAATTTATCATATTTCCTACATCAAATTTTGCTAAAAATGTGAATTAAAGTGAGGAAAATACTTGAGCTACAAGCCCATGATATTTTTCATCACGGCCTAATTAAAATTTTATACACTCATGAGTTGAATAAGTAAGTGGAACAATTGAGGAAAATGAGGTAAAGAAACCCAAACCCACTTGTACCTAGAAGATCAAAGAGAGGCCAAAACATTGTTTCTACACAAGCTTTAACTCAGGAAGCCAAAGGATAATCTAGTAACCTCCAGGTTGAAAAATATGGTGAAGTCTTTGTGAAAGCACCTGAGATTAAAATTCATGAAGGAAATACTAGAAGCCAACAAAAGATTATCCTAGAGAAGGAGAAAACAAAACAAAAAGCATGAAAAGTAAAAAAGAGAAAGAAGGAAGTTGAAACAAAGGATGAAGAAGTCAAGACAAAGATTAGGGTTGAGGGAAAAATACCTAACACTTGTCCTACTAATAAATTGAAAATAAATTTCAAAGCTAGGATGGACCCTAAGATCAAAGAATTTGTCATTATCATTGATGCACAAGAGAAAGACTTCAAAGAAAGGAAAAAAGAACATGTTGAGAAGAAGAAAGGAAAAACCCTAAAAAATAATAAAAGTCCACAAAAAACTATATTTGTTAGTTCTATATGTACGATGACAAGAATTTTAAGGTGTTTAATGCTTCTTCTCAACTCATTTGTTATTTAAATATAGATTTGTTATTACTACATGCAATGATGATAGGATGATGATAAAATGCTAAAATAACATGATGTAATGTTTCAATAAATATTTTTGTATGTCTCTCAATGTGCTTAGTATTTAGAAATATTATGTTTCTTGATGCACTAACATTTGGATGATAATAGGATGCTAAATGGTCTCTATTTGCATGGGTTTTTTGCAAATTTTATTTTTCAAAATTCTTTTGGATGGTATCATAGATATGTTTGTATGTAAAATAATGCTTAAGTTTAGATTTTATGGTTAAAGCATGTAGTCTTACCATTTTACATATTTTTACCGTTTTTTTTGGACTTCATATGATATTTAATAAATATTTTTTGAACTTATAAATTTAATTATGCACTCTATATAACATTTAAAAAGACTATTTAAACAATAAAACCTTACACATTGCAACTATCTCTTCATTGAGATCTATGGATGAGTACAGGATTTTGAAAAAAAGATTTTGGCTAATTCTTTTCCCTATTTTATAGTTTTTTCAACTTTTTTAATCTTAATCTCATTTCCATAATTATAATTTTCTTCTTTTCAATTTCATTATTCTTCTTATAATTTCTAATCTATCCACTCAAAACATTAAATATTTTAAACTATTTCACATAATGTAACTAAAAAAATTTAACAAATTTCTGAAATTTCTTTTTAATTACAAAATTAAATTTAAAAAATAAAAAATATATAGTTGAATTTAGTGATGGTATATTTTAGTGATTATATTAGTATATAGAGAAATTTGTATCTCATAAATAAAGAAATGAGATATAACCATTAACATTTATATGTGTTTAAAAGAAATAAAATATTATTGATTTAGAAAATGATTAACAATTTCGCAGTTTTAACTAATCAATATATATATATACAGTTTAAACAAATTATTATTATTATTTTAATGAGTAATTAGCAGTTTCATAGTTTGAATTAACCATATATAATCAACCAAGAATCAAAGAAAGTAATGAGCCTACATAAAAAATAATAATATATTATTTTATAAAAAACAAGTAAATTATCGAAATATCTATCAATCAACTAAGGAAAATATCAAAGAAACTAATGAGCCTAAAACAAAAAAATTAATAATATATTATTTTATAGAAGGCAAGGAAGTTACAAACATGGATTTGATCAAAATATCTATCGAAAAACTAAAGAGCCTTTTATTTATTTATATATATATATATATATATATATAGAAAGCAAGGAAGTCACGAACATGTATTTGATCAAAATGCCTATTCAAAACAAGAAATATTAGACATTTTGTAGGGAATACAGACACAGACGAATAATTACAACTATAAAGTGACCATGTTATCCAGATCCCATATTCCAGCCTGGTTCAAATATTTTGAACAAAAATACGAATCCACACCGGCAGGGCGCCGGCATGAGTACGAAGCCATCGCATGAGTACGGTATTTACTGTTGGCCGCCATAGAAAAAAGAGTTCTAATGCTCTTTTTTATGAAAACCTTAATACCAATAGGTACACCGCTAATCCCACTGTTGGGTTTCATTTTTCTTGTTTTTCTTCTGTTTGTGACTCCTATTCTTGTATGTTTTTCATCGTTTTCCCTGCCGAGATGTTGGTATCCCGTGTGTTCTCTGCTGCGTTTGAGCCGCCTGTACACAAAAGGTATTACACCCGTGTAATTCTCCATATCCAAATTCAGGATTTTCTCTGCGTATTCTGACGCTCTTCACATAGAAGCACGCTCATGAAATTGAGTGTTTTTGAGTTTGTCCACCACGAATGAGGCAGGAGACCATGATATATATGTTTGTTAATGAGGCAAGCACTCGCTCTCCTTATTGGCCTTACTGGTACGAGGTAATGAGCCAACCCTTATCTATACTATCTAAACTAGGAACTGGATCTACTCTTTTTTCTACTTACTAGGACTATACTAGTAATGTTGTTAGTAGTAGTGTTGCTGGCTATGGCTATATTATAATGTGACTGGGTCAACTGCTTGCCTCTGCTACTATAGCTTACTCCGCTGTGTGCGTTTGGCCAAGATTCACTGGAAGACAGTGCAGGTAGAATTTTCCTTCAAGTTTTTTTGCTTGATGTTTGCTCGCGCCTCGGGAGACAAATAGTTGCTTCTGCTAGGGTTCTTTGTGAAGTGGTTATTCCCCACGGAAAATATATCCGTGAGCCACATTTCTTTGTGTGGACTGCACATGTTTCACATTACATATAAAGTGCTAAACGAGTTGCACACTCCATGCTTGTAAGCTTTTGGTGCCGTGGATTTGTTTACAGCGTTCAAGAGTGTAGTTACGTGTCTCAAGTCTGTCCTTGCGGCTTTGGCCATAGAATTTCAGGGGGGCAGTAGCTTTATGTTGGAGTAGAAACAAATTCCTCTAATATAACTTCAGTGTAGAAGGCTCGAGGGTAGATCTACGTCCGGGGAATGCTTTGAGTTGCAAGGAACAAATTCCTCTAATATAACGCCATTGTAGAAGGCTCGAGGGTAAATCTATGTCCGGTGAATGCTTTCTTGGGGGGCAATAGCTCTATGTTGGAGTAGAAACAAATTCCTCTAATATAAAGCCAATGTAGAAGGCTCGAGGGTAAATCTAACTCCGGGGAATGCTTCGAGTTGCAAGGCTACATTTTGGGTAAAATAAATTTACAAGTTGTTAATAGTTTAAGATTATAAATTAGTATAAATTTATTTTAATCACAGATTTACCAAGAGTTCAAAGATCAAATCTGTTGAGGTGAAAATTTTTTTTAGAGTGTAAAATTTGGAGTAAGATTATTGATATTTTATTATATTTTTAATTAAACAAAGAATGAAATTATTGTTATTATACTTTTAATTAAATAAAGAATGAGATTATTGATATTTTATTATATTTTTAATTAAACAAATCAAAAAAATATATTTATATTAGCTTTTTTATTATATCCTACATGAAATATTTTATTTATGGTTGAAAACCTAGTTACTAAGTTCGGTTGTAATAGGAATTTTTTTTTTTTTTGGGTTAAAAAGTACCATACAAAATTTTTATATTAAAAAGATTACAAATATTTTATATTAAAAAATTGTAATTAACTGACAGTGGTTTTTTTATTAGAAAAATGGAAGTTTCTTCTTAAAACATTGTAGGTAAATTTTATATTTTAAAAAAGGCTAAAATTTTAAAACACATTTTTTTCACTCATAATTTTTTTGGGATGATTACAATTACTAAGTTGAATTATAATGATTGTGGTCCATTATAAAACAGAGGATTATTAGTGATTAGAAGGGTTTATCTTCTGTGGTTCAGCGCAAAGAATAATATGCACATACACTTAATGTTAAATAAAGTTGGATGTGATAGGAATAATGATTAAAACGTTAATTGGAGCGATCACTCCAAAAGTATTTTTAATATCTAGTATGTCACTATTTACATTAAATTTTAGCTTTGAGGTTTCATATTATTATTTTTACTTGCAACTATTATCACTATGCAATACTAATAAATTCGATGCATTTAAAGACTAATATTAGAGATAAGTAAACAAGAGTATCTATATGAGAGAAAAATTTAATGAGATTTTTTGAAATTTTGAAATCATCATTCATTGCAACTAAAATTTTTGAAAGTAAATAAATAAACTATATGTTAATTTTGTAAGATGTATATTCTAGAATGTTTTCCATATTGAATTTTAAATAGTTGTTTTTTTTCATAATCAGAATGCGAATTTGATAACTATGGTTGAGAGTGAGTGAAATATTGGTGAATTATCAATGAGAGTGAGATTATTTATGCTTTATAAAAATTTTAATTGAAAAGATCAAACATGTACATGCTTCTTTTATTTAAATATATATTTTTTAATTATAGAAAGAATATATGTAAACTCCAATTTGGACATGGACATATTTACATATTCATCTCATACTAACTAGACATATTTACATATCTCTCATACTAAATTGTAAAATAAACATATCTATTGAATTAAATTATATTATTTTTTAATATTATTATAATTTTGATTCCCTATATTCTTATTATTGTGTAATCATTACATTATCTGCCCAAAAAAAAATTGGAAACATTCTCTTCATAAGAAATTTCTATACCCTGTAAATTAGAAACATTTAGTACTCTACTTCATCATAAAAACCCACACTTCCTACCATAAAATAGATAACATTCCTTCCACTCTACATAAATATCTAATTAAATATTGGAAATATCCATACCTCCCGACTAAAACTAGAAACAACCGTTATTGCACTATGCAAAAAATTTAGCTCTTACCTAAGTGGACGGGACTCAAATTGGCAACGCAAATCCTTATAAAATGGCAGAAGCCGCCTGCATAACGACCTATCCAGTGTCAAATAAAGGGAAACTAGGTGTCGCTTTATCACATTTAAAATGGCTTCCTCTGCAATTATATTCTTCTCGTTAATATGTTTTTCACTTGTCGCAGTGCTCTCCGAAGCAGCAGATGTCCAAAATGATCCACAAGGTAGTGTTTAACATTGTTGTAAATTTACATAATAATTTGGTAGTGTTCACAAAAAAATTTAATCATTTTTAAACTGTAGCTGAAGCGCCTGAAGTTCATTCAATGCTGGAGCCTGTAAAGTTACATGACGAATTGAAGTCGGAGAAGACCGTGGACGTTCCCTTGCTTAGTGAATATTGTCAACAATGCTTCAACGCAGGATGTGCTGATCCAAATTGCTGCGTTACCTGCAAGGGTTTGACGTGTTGCTGCGATGTCTGCAATTGCTGTTAAACGTACTTCTGTTATTACGATGAACAGTGGGGCTATAATGAACTATCAGAAAACATCCCCATATTGTTAGTTGGTCAATAGCCTTCTTATTATTATCACTAAATTTAATATAATAATTTTAAAATGTTTTAGTCACTTGTTAGTTTTATGTAGTTTTGTAGACAATATACGTGGTTCTCATCTAGTTCGGAATCATTGCTGAAATTTCATTTCCATATACAAAATACGTTGATATGAACGATTAAGGATTAGTGTAAAGGAATTTGAAATAATGACACAAATGTATTAATGATGGGATTGAAAATTTTAAGAGTATTGTTATAGTGCATGCATTATTACTTTGCAAATTGTTTAACAATCAATAAAATAAATATGTTATATAAATAGTCCATGTATTAGTATTCTGCAGATTGTTAAACAATTTAATATGATAAAATATATTTTTAAATGTATAAATAAATTTTATTATTGAAAAAATATTTAAAAAACTTACATATTTAAAAAATAATAATAATGTATATCAAAATGATTGGTAATACAGTGTAAGTTCACGGGGCTTTGGATTCGCACTGTTAAGGCACTCCTTAGGATAGGTCACTGGTTGAAACCCAATTACTTTTGGTTCATTTCACAATATTTGCAGCTTTATACATAGTTTTATAGGGATCTCAATAATATTTTTTTTTTTTTTTCCTAAATCAACATTTGTATTAATTCATAGCATACATATGGTACAAAAAGGTCTGCATGCACACACTAAAGAGAGACTGCCTTGCCCGTTTACAATGCTAAGAGCTGCAAAAATTCTCTCTAAACAACCCCAACGCATACCACGCAGGGTAGCATAAAGAAAGGTTGGGGCTTGCAAAAGAGAGTGCCCTTTCTGGCGACGAGATAACTTATAGAAAACATACCAGATGGACATCCGAGACATTAAAAAATCAAAACATAAAGGCAACCAGTAAACTTAAGAACCAGAAACAAAAACAAGTTCTCAGCATCAATAGCAAACTGAAGCAGTCAAAACATGCCATTACAGCTTGAGGATGACATAATCTTTGGTGGTGGTACCCTGGTTGGCTGAAACAATAGAATTGCCCGGTAGAGTAGAACACTGAGGTGTGCGCTTCCCCTGGCTAGTTCCTGTGGCCTCCTCTGCCCCTTCCCCTGTAGCAGAATGATCCTTGCTAATGGTGTGCCTGAGAAGGATGATTAAAATAGTAATTTTTTGAGAGAGTGTGTCGACTTGCTGCACCAGAGTACTGAGCTTGAAATCCAAGTTTTCCAGTCTCACTATGTGATCAGTGGAAATACTAGAGATAGCTTCGTGAGCCTGATCAATGTAATCCCATCGCATACTCATTGCCTTTGCTAACATAGTTTTCATTATCGAAGTCTCTGCCCGAGTATGCACAAATTGGGTAGCCTGAGTGGTTACCGTTCTGGGATCCTAAATCCACTCCACCTCCTTCTCCATATCTTGTTCCTCCAGGTACTCCTCTTCCTCTGCAACAATCGCTTCAAGTTCCTCAATATTGCACTTTTGCTTAAGTGAGGTTCGTGTTTCATAAGTGTCTCGAGCACCCTACAGGTCTCTATTAGCTGACGCATTATGGCTATCCTCACGCGCCATGCTTCTATGGCAGAGAACGGAATTACTGAGCCTTCTAAGAACACAAACGAATACTATGCTGAGTCCTTGGGAAGGTAGTGCATTATTTTTGCGTTGGGATCTCGTAGTTATAGTAGATGGAAACCTCGACCAGCCTAAGGTTTCTCACTTCTCCATTTGATGATCGCCTATCCTGTCGTAATAACTGCTGCTACGATCCCCATATTTTTGTTGATGATACGAATCCTTATTATTAACTTTGCCATGCTTGAACCAATTCACGGATTACCAAGTGTCTCCTTTTGTGTTTTGATTTTGGCGCTGCACATCTTTTTTGTTCATTGTGCTCCTTGGTACCAACTCTACATTCTTGTGAATTAATTGTCACTTCCTTTCTTGTACTACCCGAGCCTGCGATCCACTTATCCTAATGTCTCCGCTAATGGTCGAATTCATTCTTCTCACAAGTGGAAATTCTTCGTACCCTTCCCCACTTATTTCATTAAATGATATCCTGCCTTGAAAGAAGAGTGCACCTGTTCCTCAGCTCCAAGCATGTGATATCTTGCCACTAGGTGTCCCAGTGGGCTACGGGATTATTGACACCGTAATTTGCCAAATGATCTCCCACTACATTCGCCTTACGTCTGACTACATGAAGGATTAATTCGTCCAGGCATGATAGATGTTCTGCGATAAGTTCTGTTACCTTGGGAAGCCTCCAGTGCCTTGTGAATTTACTTGGTTTAGCTCCTGTATATATCTTTCTTGCTGCCGTGACCACTAGTTCTAAGAATTCTCAAACCTTGCTCAAGCACTGCAAATTCCATTTTTTTATTAGTTCCTTCGCACAGTGATTGACTATAAATATGTTGAATTTCACCTTTGCTATCCCTGAGAACACCTCCAATGCCTGCAGGTCGCGGATTTCCCCCAGAGGTTCCGTCAAAATTGAGTTTGAGGAAGCCTGTTAGCAGAAGAATCCAAAAATTCCCATTGGAGTTCAGTTCCTATCAGTGAATCAAAGAGGGCATGAAGGTTCCCATGTTAATGCCAAAAGCTTTCAGAATCTGTAAGTCTGAATCAAAGATGTTCTTGTCCTGTTCCATTCTCCCTTTGGAGAGAACTGTTTGCTTGATATTTTGAAGAATTGTGTTTTCTATGTGATTTATATCTCTTGTTTCATTTAGGAATACTCGTCTGTTTCTTTCTTTCCAAATTGTCCATGCTATAAGCCCTGGAATGAGTTTCCATATTGTGTTAACTGATTGGGTACTGGAGAAGTTACCTCTCCAATTCTCTATAGTTTCTTGAATTGAATTCCTTATCTTGTCCATCCTTTTAAGAGTGGCTTCCACCCAATTCCATATGTTGTCTGCCCATTCACAGGTATTGAGGAGATGATTCATGGTTTCCTCCTCATTTCCACACATGGGGCAGCAAGAAGGACCTATGAATCCTTTTTTCCAAAGATTTTCACAAGTGAGCATTCTCCTGTGCATCAGAAGCCAGAGGAACGTTTTAATCTTTGGCCAAAGTTGGGCATCCCATACTTTGCCGTGCCACTTGATTGTTTCTTCATGCTCATTGCCTTCTATATGTGTTCTTGCTTTTTTAAGTGTGAAGTTTCCCCCTTCAGGGTTTCGCCAACGTAATTGGTCATTATCCCCTGCTTGCCTTATCCTTCTTCTGGCTAGTTATGTTCGCAAGTTCCTTAAACTATTGTTTTATTTTGCCAGAGATTCTGTCTCATGGAATAGCCATGTTCTCCATGCCTGGTCATTTTCTTTATGCTTCCAGTAATGATTCACTGTGGATCTACCTTGTTCCTAGTTTCTTCTTTGGATATCTACGAATTCAGGGCTTTCCAGCTTAGGGATTTGTTGCCATGCATCCTCCTAGAAAATGGCCATCTTTCCATTTCGAATTTCCAAAAAACTTTGCTCCTGAATAATATGCCGGTTAGTTCTCGCCAAGTTCTGAATTGGAGAGCCTTCTAGAGTTTCTTGCATTTGGATCAAGTTTTGCAGTCTGTAATTTTGGGCATACTTCTCTTTCCAATGTTTGGCCCATGGTAATTTAGGTTCTTTAATCCACCTCCACCATAATTTTGCCCCATAAGCACGGTTAACCGTGTATAGGTCCTGGTCCGCATGGGGTAGCTCAAGTGGCAATGGCCGTGGAAATGAAGTCTCACCGAACCGGAGATCTTGGGTTCGATTCTTGTGCTACCCTCCCTGGAAATGGGGTGAATAACGGACATGTAAAAACTCGAAAACGAGAAGGTCCCACCTAAGCTTACAAAAAAAAAAAAACCGTGTATAGGTCCTGCAGGTTCAGCCCTCCTAGATGTTTGGGTTTGCAAAGCTTATTCCATGCCATCAACGACCATTTCTTCTTCTCTGAATTACCCGACTAGAGAAAAGCCCTTTGTATGACCCTTATCTTCTGTAGAACTCCTTTGGGAGCTGGAAGAATGGAAAGCATGTACTGTGGTATGGCCTGAGGACTGCTTTGGAGAGGACTGCTTTGGAGAGGACCAGTCAACCTATGAAGTTCAGGGCTCTGTGTGTCCAATTGTGACATCTTTTTTCCAGGCTAGCTAAAAGCTTTTCCTAGTGCAATTTTTGCCAGGGCTTGTTGGTCAGAGGAACGCCGAGATATCTCGAGGGGAGGTTACATTTTTTGAAGCCTAGAATGGAAGAGAGATTTTTTTGAACAGCTAGATGCGTATTAAAAAATAAGATAGAGGATTTTGAAAGATTAAGCTCCATACCTGAGGCTCTGCTGAAAAGATTGAGAATGCTTTTGAAGCCCATAGCTTCTTTAATGGAGGGTTTGCCATGCAGCATTGTATCATCTACAAACTGTTGATGAGTCGTTGCTGGAATTGAGGGCAAGGGCTGAAGTCCTTCAATGCTTCCTTCCTCTTTGGCCTTTTTGATTAGTCTACTTAAACCTTCCATCAAAATCACAAAAAGGAAGGGGGATAAGGGATCACCCTACCTCAAACCACGTGAAGGAGAGAACTGGGTCATTGGGGCTCCATTAACCAGTATTGAAAATCTTGTGGATTTGACCAAAGCTTGGATCCAAATTATCCATTTCTTAGAAAAACCAAAGGATTCCAAAATGGTTCCCAGATAGTGCCAGTTTACCTTATCATATGCCTTTGACAGGTCTAATTGCATCAACATTCCTACTTTCTTCTGCATTTTAAGTGTGTGAATCATCTGTTGTGCTAGTAAGATATTGTCCAAAATATGCCTTCCCTCTACATAGCCTGACTTCTCTTCTGAAATAATACAGGAAGAACGGGTTTCATTCTATTGGCTATGATTTTGGAAATAATCTTGTACAGGACATTGCAGAGAGCAATTAGACGAAACTTTGAGGGCATGTTAGCTTCCTCCTCCTTCGAAATAAGGGAAAGGAAAGTAGAGTTGAGGGACTTGAGGATTGAAGAGGAGCACTGTGAATCCTCCACTTCTTCCCAAACTTCTATCTTGACTATCTCCCAACAAGCTTTTTAAAAGTCGATGGTAAATCCATCTAGCCCAGGTGCCTTACCATTTGGCATCTCTTTTACGGCCTCTTCCACCTCTTCCAGGGAGATTTCTCGAAATAAAGTTGTGTTTTGCTCCTCCGTAATTAGTTTGGGGATGGAGGATGTAAGTTCCTTAATGGCCTCCTCTCTGTTGATCCCAGGTTCCTGAGAAATTGTGCTGAAGTGGGTGATAAGTAGGTTGGAGATTTCTTGGTGTGTCTATACTGTGGCTCCTTGTTCATCATTAAGGCTTAGAATTTTGTTAGCCCCTCTATTGTCAATGGCTAATCTATGGAAGAATTTCGTGTTCTGTTCACCTTCTTTAAGCCATTGGATTCAATATTTTTGCTTCCAAAGTGTTTCCTCCTGTTGGCATCGAAGTTGCCAGTCTTGCATGAGCTTCTTTTCCTTGTCCACAGTGTCTTGGTCTATGATACCTTGAATCAATCCTTCGTGAATATGTTCCATTTGCTCTTCCAGTTTCTTTTTTTCCTTGAATATATTCCCAAAGACTTCACGATTCCAGATTTTGATTTTGGCTTTGATGTTTTTCAGCTTAACCTACAGAAGATACATTTTGGTCGCCCATATGCCCAACGGTTCTTTCCACCATTGTCCAATTTTCTGAATGAACTCAGGATGAGTAAGCTAGAATTTTTCAAATCTGAAAGGTTTATTTCTAGGAGTGCCTTGGATTGTAGTAGTAATTGTGATGGGCCAGTGGTCTGACCCTCCACTGGGAAAAATATCTGACTCAACACTCATACCATCTAGAAGAATTCTTTCTGTTACGAAAAATCTTCCAGACAAGAGGCTATTTGCCTTTCACCTCCCCTTTTGTTGTTCCATGTGAAGGCGCTGCTTTTGGGGAGAACATCAACCAGATTGGCCAATCTAATGAAGTCTAGGAAAGCTTCAGAGTCTTTTTTAAGTTTTCTAATACCTCCTCTCTTTTCCGTGAGTGAAGTGATCATGTTGAAATCACCTTTAAAGATCACCTTAGCTTGAGTATATCTTTGCTTCAGGTTGAAAAGTGTTCTTAGAAAATTAAGTTCCGCCTCTGGATTCTGGGGACCATAGACATTGGTACATAGATAAGTCTCTGAGTTCCCTACTACCTAGACTTCTAAAGCTATGTAGGATCTAGCTCCTTCAGAGGAAAGGAGCTAGATTACTTGTGGATTCCACAAAATGACCAAGACTCCCTCCCATACATTGCTAGCTGTCTCTAAGTCTTCCATTCGTTTGCCTACTTTTTTGCTGATATTAACTACTGTGTTGCTTGAGCACTTAGTTTCCTGCACAAACACTATGTCTGGTTGTTTCTTTTGGACCTTCTTCTTTAATAGACACTGTTTTGATTGGCTATTAAGCCCTCTAGCATTCCAAGAAAGAAATTTCATTTTAAATAGAGTTTAGGAGGTTTGTGAGAAAGCCTCAAGGGCTTTCATCTTACCTGAAGTTAAAAGAATTTGTCCTAGTTCTTGTAATGCTTCATTGTTAGTTCTTCTTCCTCTCTTTTTTCCGGTGGTTGAAGTTTAAGGAGGTTTTATGAAATCCCTGTGTGCAGATCCCTATCCCCTTAGCTGTTCCTAAGCACTTACTCTGTAGCTCCATTTCTGACCGTTGCCATGCTATGAATATGTCATTGATTCTCTTTACCTCCTCTTCCGATATATGTTCCATTCCTTTCTTTTTCCAGTTCTCAACCATGTTGGGTAGATCCATACCTTCTTTCTCTAGTATGTCGCTTAATTCCATATCTTCGAGCGCTATTTCACTGGTGAACATCTCTAAATATTCTTCCACTCCTTCCGTAGTTTCTTGAACCTGATGGAAGATACTTAAAGGGTTCTCCTTCAGTTCCTTCATTTCCGGTGTTATTGTAGATCTGATTTTTTTCATGGTTTCTTGTACTTTATTGTTGTCCTCTGATTCTGTTTCTGTTTCTAATACTTCAAATGCATTGCTTATGTTGCCATGTGAAGTACTCGCCTTGGCTTGGCATTTTTTTTTATCTCTGTTTTTCTTTTGGTTTGATGAAGGTTTCCTTGTTCTTTTCTCCCTTGTTTTCCTTGTTTTCCCCTACTGCTTTGTTCAGTGGGCATTCTCTGATTAAATGACCATGCTCATGAAATTTTCTGCATCGGAACGAGATTTGCTCATAGTCAATGGCTTGGAAATAATCTTCGTCTCTGTATTCCAGCCATAGGCCCTCATGCAATGCTCCCGAAACATCCATCTCCACATAGATTCTAGCACAAGATGTATACCTTTTTTGTAATGTCGCTTCTGAGGCCTTGATGAAGGTCCCTAGCTTGTTACCTATCTGTTCCAGAGCTACGTGTCCCCAATAATCAATTGGAAGACAAAAAAGGCGTATCCAAACTGGTACCTGCTTGAAGGTTTCCTTCTCTGGTATGAAGTTAGGTTTCCAAGGCCTTATGTAAAGACTCGCGGAGGCAAAGAAATACGACCCTCCACCGAATATCTAATACTTGTCTTCCAGATTGGAGAAGACAACAGTAAAGAAACCTTTGGCTCCTAAGTGCAGCCTAACATCTCATATGGGTTTCCATTGTTTCTTTATCCACTGGCACAGTGCTCGCTCTATTGGCCAAAACCCCATGAACCTGCATCTCACTGCATGTTCTACCATGTGATCTCGGTACGACTGAATTTCCGGATCATAAATCACAACCCTCAGGGTTTCTGTGGCTTTGGGCTTGCACGGACCCTGATTTTTTTTCCATTGGGTGCTGATGTTGTTCCCCCATTTTCCTCTTTATCTTGATTTAGAACCTCTTCCTCTGCCACTACCTTTTCCTTCTCCAGTTTGTTTCCTTGCGAAAACTGTCCATGGGAGGGTTTCTCGTTGTCTTTGTACTACTTTTTCTTTCATCATTTTCCTTTAGTTTTTTGTTGTTTATACCTTCATTACTTCTCTTCCCCTTGTTGGATGGAATCTCCTTATCTGACTTCTCAGACCCTGATGTTTGCACTCCATTCTGTGATGTCTTCTTGTTCATCATTATTTGTTTGTATGATGGGGTCCCAATGGACACCTCGTTTCCATTTTTCGAGTCAGAGTCTGCCCCCTTCTGTGAAGCTCTGCCACTTTGGCCCTGTTCTTCTCTAGAGTTAGTACTTAGGCTACTGTAGAAACCGTGAACTTCAAACTCTAGTTCCCACCAGAGCTCCCGCCATCGATCCTAGATTATTTAGAATATTTCCAATAATATGAAAATTTTATTAAAGTAGTTCAATAGCATTTATTATTTACTTTTATGAGTGAATATTACTGATGATAACTGAGCAATTAATAAATTTAAAAATATATTTAGTTTTATATATAATTTGATAGAGTTCTTAATAATATGAAAATTTTATTAAAGTATTTCAATAACATTTATTATTTTCATTTTTTTTGGGTGAAAATATTATTGATAATAACTAAGCAATTAAATAACTTCAACTTAATATTGCAGTTCTATCAAGGTACTTTCTTAACCTTTATTATAAACAATTAGACAAAACCAAGAAACTTTGAATAAAGAATAATCATATATATTATTGAGACCTTTTATGATCATAAAATTACTATTTCAAAACCTGCAAATAATCTTACATAATTTCAGTTCCCCATATATATATTTCGAAGGTATCCCAATTTTGTCCCTATTGCATCTAAGTAAAGAGCATAATTGTAAAGTGTTAACGTAAAATATATACTAACATAAAAATAGTGTTTAAAAATTAAACATAAAAATCATTATTCTTTATATACATTTATTATGTTTAATTGGTCTTTCATGTGCTATGAAATTTAAATTTCTAAATATAATTATTGGTGTGAGTAAATAATATGAGATAATCATATTCTATTTAGAAATATTCAATTATATTTTAAACATTGGATATCATTATATGTTATTGTTTTGTTTTAAATGGTTACAAATAAAAGTTTTTCTATATTTTATGGTTTTGTTTTAATTTATAAAATAGTAAAATTTTAAAGTGATTTTTTTTATTAAAAAATTTACATTTTTCTTTGATTTCAATAATATATAAATTAAATGGATAGAAAATATGGATAATATAATAGGCATTGAACTTAAAATAGACTTTAATAAATTACTATGATGACTATGTGTGTCTCCCAATGCCTTTTTTTTCTCTCTATATGAGTATTTTAGTAACTGTTAATGTCCTATCATTCTTTTAAGGTGTTAAATGCTTCTTATCAATGTTCTTGTTATTTAAATATAGATTTTTTGTTGCTACTTGTAATGATGACTGGTGATGGAAGGCTAAAATAATAGGTCTCTAATGTTTTAATAAATATTGTTGCATGTCTTCCAATGTGCTTAGTATTTAGAAATATTATGTTTCTGCGTGCATTAATGGTTGGATGATAATAGAACCCTGAATGGTCTTTCTTTTCATGGACTTTTTGGAAAAAAAAAAATTAAGAAGTTCTTTTGGATGGTATCATAGATATGTTTGTATGTAAATTCATGCAAGTTTAGATTTTATGGTTGAAGCATTTGATGTAGTTTTACTATGTTATATATTTTTAGGTTTGTTTTTATTTCAACTTTGTATGACATTTAAAAAAGATATTTTGAACTTATAAATTTAATTATGCACTCAATATAACATTTAAAAAGACAATTTAAACAATGAAAACTTACACATTACTACTACCTCTTCATTGGGATCTATCTTTTTTGTGTAAGTCAGATAGATATATTATAAAACAAAATATGGTACAAAAAATCTGCTGTTGCAGAACGAGACCTGAGGAAGACAGGTCCACAGACACAAGACACAAGAACTAAGACATTAAAATACTCTAAAAGTTCAAAATGCTAACCGCACACCACGCAGGGTGGCATGGCCATTTATCCACTGCGCATAGCGTTAACACAAGCTAACCTTAAACTACGCCACTGTAACAAAAATACTTTCAGGAAATGACAGAGTTACAGTCCAAGAAGTCCACCGAAACAGTCTGCAAAAACAAAAGAGGTGGAACAGACAGCCCCGACTTACTGCGGGGGCATCCCGAACCTGCTTGCTGTGTCCAAACCCTGTTCCAGGACGTGCTTGTCCACTCTCTCCTGCAAGGAATGATAATTATGAATTTCCTTCGGCGGTTCCTGCTGCTGACCATCAGAGCTCAAGGGATCCGGACTCAGCGTCTACCGTAGAAGTTTAATAAGCAAAGTTAACTTTTTGTTACCAGATTCCGCAACATCATGCACTGCCGAGATTTTGTGGTCTAACGCCTCATAGATCTCAAACATACCTTTCAGTTGGGCCTCAGAGATGAAGTTCTCCCCTTGAGAATGCTGGTTCCCTTCATCCCTGGATTCCAAAGCTCTCGCCAATATGGTTTTAATCCTCCAGCTTTTCGCTTGAGTACGCATGAATTGCATAGCTCGCCTGGACGCAGTGCCTGGGTCCATCAACTAGTCTACCTCCCTTGCTATGTCCTCCTTTGTGCGCGTCTGTTCCTCCTCCTTAACTGAAGCTTCCATATCAGCAATCCTTCGTTTATTTCTCGTTGTCGTTCGGGTCTCATACATGCTCCTCGCAGTATGAAGCTCCTGGTTTGCATTTATGCTTCGACAGCTTCCAGTATCCATGTTGCCCCTGTTATCCATTTCTTGATGACCAGCTCGTAGCCAAGAAATATAATATCCCAGAGTAATGCCCTTAGAAAGAGTGATGGATTCGTTGCTACGACTATTTGTTAAATAGCCTTTCTCCTTGAAGTTTCCCATGATGAGCCTCACCTTCCGAAACGACGTGGGAGTACTATCATCATAGTTTTTGTAGATGGTCGTGAATGCAACGTGATGCCTCCAGATCTGAAAATAAATGTTGCTTATGCCTTCATGAATGTGTTCGTGCCAAGTGTCCATCCTGCTAAAGAGGCAGCGACAGTAGTCCCTTCGATGTACCATATTATAGATATAATCTTTTTGCGCCTTTTGTTGCCATAAATGCTTCCGCCAAACCTGTCCTTTCATCCTGTGCCAACTTTCACAACTCATATCGTCTCCAGTGTGTTCCATTTTGTGGTGCCATAATACTCTGCCGTTTTCCGGTTAAGCCTGGTTTGTATTGCCCAAGTCCTCTTTTGCCAGTTGTAAGCATCTCTCCTTAAGGCTCAGACTGTCCACTTGTTGCCAACAGCTGTCCCATCCCCTGTCTTGGTTGTCAATGCTGTAATTTGCTAAGTAATCCGCCAGCCCATTTGCCTTACGCCTCACCGTCTGAAAGACTAATCCTTTCGTTCCGCCAATTAACTGTGCAATGTTCTCAGTCACCTTAGCTAGCCTCCAGTGTTTCGTAGCTTTGCAAGCCTGAGTGCTTCCCTGGATTTTCTTTGCGACTGCGATGACCAGGGACGAGTCGCCTTCCACCACTGCATTGTTATTCTGTAAAGTCTTTAGAATTCTGAGCCCTTGTTCTAACGCCGCGAACTCCATCTCATTGTTCATGCCTTCTCCCAGCGCCCTACAATAAATATGAAGAATTTCTCCTTCCTGGTTTCTAATAACACCTCTTATGCCAGCCATCCTGGGGTTGCCTCTGGATGCACCATCAAAATTCAGCTTCAGACCTCCCTCTGGCGGACAATTCCATCTGTTGGCCTCCGAATTTGGTTGTTGCTGGTGTCTCGGCGTCGATATGTTGTGGTTGGCTTCCAGTTGAAAGCACTTCAAGATATGTAAGTCTCGAACCGATGGCTTCTCATTGGGATCCACCTTGCATTTTGTCTGAATTAATTGTTTAATGTTTGTTAGTATAGTTACTTTTGATTGCTTTGTATTTCTGTATTCATCCTGAAATATTCTCCTGTTGCGCTCTTTCCATATTGTCCACAATAAGAAGCCTGGCATGGCTTTCCAGATGCTATTGACTCTCTGGTTTTTGGAAAAATTGTTTTGCCAATTTAGAATAGTATTTCGGATGGAATCTCTGTCACGGTTTGATTTTCGTAGAATTCCCTCCATCCAGTTCCATAAATGGTTTGCCCAGTCACAAGAATTAAATAGGTGGTTTATAGTTTCTTCTTCTCCTAAGCACATTGGGCATCTGGATGGTCCACCGAACCCTTTTCTGCGCAGATTGTCCCATGTCAGGGTTTTGTTCCGCATTAGTAGCCATAGGAATGTTTTGATTTTCGGCCAAAAGAAGCTGTCCCACACTTTGTTGCACTAGGGAACTGCTTCCTCCTGTTCTGCCTTTTCTATCATTTCCCTTGCTTCTTTTAGTGAGAAATTGCCACTTCCTGTCATGCCCCATCTTAGCTGATCATCTTCCTCTGTTTTCCTTATCTTTCTTTTAAGAATCTGACCGTTGAATTGCTTTGTGCTTTCATTTCCCTCAATGTTGTTGTCAACGTTGAGATGTATCCACTCTCTCCAATTTGAATCTCTGCTGCTCTGATTCCAGTAGTGGCAGACTCTGTTTCTGCCTTCATTCTGGCTGATCTGTTTGAGAGAAATTAGCTCTGGGGTGTCCAATTTTGGGAGTTGCTGCCAAGCATCTTCCCAAAACAGGGCCAACCTTCCATTGCGTATTTCCCAGAAGCTATTCTCCTGCACTAAGCTACGGTTTTGTCTTGCAAGGTTCCATATGGGCGAGCCCTCCGGAACCTCCTGCAGTCTTATGAGATCCTGATAATTGCAGTTTGGGATGTATTTTTCTTTCCAGTGTCTGGCCCATGGCAAATTGGGCTCTTTAATCCATCTCCACCATAGCTTTGCACCACAGGTCATGTTGACGACTGAAGGATCCACTAAATTTAGTCCCCCCATAGATTTCGGCTTGCATAATTTGTTCCAAGCTACGAGCGCCCATTTTCTCTTGTCCCCATTTCCATTCCATAAAAAGGATCTCTGTATGGCTCTGATTTGTTGAAGTATCCCCTTAGGAGCTGGTAGCATGGATAATAAGTACTGCGGTATAGCCTGTAACACAACCTTGGTGAGGATTAATCTTCCGGCAAAGTTGAGCACCCTGTGCATCCAGTGTTTGCATCTATTTTCCATGTTGGCTATGATCTTCTCCCAGTGCACTTTCTGCCAAGGTCGGAGAGTAATTGGAGCTCCTAAATATCTTGAAGGTAAACCGCCTATCCGGAAACCTAGAAGTTGAGAAAGGTGAGCCTGAATAGCATGATGAGTGTTGAAGAAGAAAATCGTTGATTTGGAAAAATTGATTTCCATTCCTGAGGCCCTGCTAAAGAGAACTAAGATTTCCTTGAATTCCAAGGCCTCTTTCACTGTAGGGATGCCGTGTAACATTGTATCATCCACAAACTGCTGATGGGTGGTAGCAGGTATAGAATGGATTGGTTGAAGACCCTTAATTACCCCTTCAACTTTCTTTTTGGCTATGGTTCTGCTGAGACCCTCCATGAGGATAACGAATAGGAAAGGGGAGAGAGGATCACCCTGTCTTGTTCCTCGCGATGGTGAGAATGGTTCAGAGGGGGCTCCATTAACTAAGATCGAGAACCTTGATGATCTGATGAGGGCAAGAATCCAGTTAACCCATTGCCTACAGAATTGGAAAGCGTCCAAAATAGCTTGAAGGTATTTCCAGCTCACCTTGTCATAAGCTTTTGATAGATCAAGCTGCATTAACATCCCTGCTTCTTTCCTTGAATGGAGAGTGTGGATCATCTCTTGAGCAAGAATAATATTGTCTAATATCTGCCTTCCCTCTACATAGCCCGATTGCTCTTCAGAGATGATGCCCGGAAGAATGGGCTTCAGCCTATTGGCAATAACTTTTGATATTATTTTATAGATGACATTGCAGAGAGCAATAGGTCTGAACTTTTCAGGAGTGTTGGCTTCCTCTACCTTTGGGATTAGCGCTATAAAGGTTGAATTAATGGATTTGAGAATTGTTCCAGAGCGTCTAGAGTCCTCTACAACATCCCAAACATCCTGCTTCACAATGTTCCAGCAAGCCTTGTAAAAATTGATTGTAAACCCATCCGGCCCAGGGGCTTTATCGTTTGGCATGCTTCTAACAGCTTCCTCCACCTCTTCCAGTGTGATTTCCCTGCTGAGGGCCCAGTTCTGCTCAGAGGTAACATATTTAGGAATGGCTTTTAGAAGTTCCCTAATGGCTTCCTCTCTATTTATCTGCGGTTCCTGTGTTATGGATCTGAAATGAGCTGAGAGCAACTCTGATATGTCATGGTGGTTCTTCACTGACTCCCCATTTTCATTTCTCATCTCAAGAATTTTGTTTGTACTTCTATAATCTAGAGCAGATATGTGAAAAAATTTGGTATTATGCTCTCCCTCTTTTAGCCACTGGATTCTTGATTTTTGCCTCCAGAGAATTTCTTCCTGCCGACATCGACTGTGCCACTATTGAGTTAGAGTTTTTTCCTATTCGATAGATTCCTCACTGTTTTTCCCAGCTACCCACTCTCTGTGAATTTGTTCCAATTTATCTTCTATAAGGGGTTTCTCCTTGAAGATATCTCCAAAAACCGTTCTATTCCACTCTTTTATCTTATATTTGATGAGTCTTAATTTCTTCTGCAGATTGAACATTTTAGAACCTTTACCTTCCAGAGGTTCTAACCACCAGTTCTCTACCAGCTGAAGGAAGTTGGGATGATCCAACCAAAAATTTTCAAATCTGAAGGGTTTATTCCTTGGTGTGCCATGAACAACAACTATGAGCGATATTGGCCAGTGGTCCGATCCTCCACTTGGAAGGATGTCTGACTCTATAAGGATACCATCCATTATGATGCTTTCAGAAATCAAAAATCTGTCCAAGCAAGAGGCTATCATTCTATTTCCCCCTCTTCTGTTATTCCAAGTAAAATTGCCACTCTTGGTATGAATGTCTACTAATTTGGCGTTCTCAATAAAACTAGTGAAAGACTCCGCATCCCTATTAAGTTTCCTTAGACCCCCTTTCTTCCCTAGAAGGGTTGCTATCATATTGAAATCACCCACCAAAATACACTTGGACATTGGATGTCTAATACTAAGTCTATTTAAGGAGTTCAGAAAACTTATTTTATCTTCTATATTCTGTGGTCCATAAACATTTACACATAAAAAAGATTCAGAATTACCTGTGGGTTGAGCTTCCACAACAATGAAGTGCTTGTTCACTTCTGCAGATAGTATCTGAATCTCTCTTGTGTCCCATAGTATTGCTAGGCCTCCTCTGCCCTGACTTTCAACTTCTAGAAAGTTTATGTGCCTTCCAATCTTCTTGGTAATCCTTGCCATACTGGAGCTGCTACATTTGGTTTCTTGTAAGAACATGATTTCCAGTCTATATTTCTGGAATTTGCGTTTCAGTAGTCTATGCTTTGCTTGGCTGTTTAGCCCTCTTACATTCCAAGATATAATCTTCATGACTAACTTGTGGTATTATTGATAGGACGGGAAGGCGCTAAGAGCCTTCATCTTCCCTGAGTTGATCATTATCATTCCTAGCTCCTGCAAAGCTTCATTGCTTGTCTTTCGACCCCTTTCCTTCTTTTGCCTTGAGCTTGATGAGTTCCAGAGAAGACTCTTTGGGTGGATACCGTTTCCTCTTGCTATGCCTAGCTTCCTATTCTGCCTTTCTAGTTCTCCTTTCTGCCTTGCTGTGAACAGATCATTGATTTTTTTGATTTCTTCTTCCAATGCAGTTTCTATACCTTGAGTTTTCCAGTTCTCCACTATGACGGGTAGATTCATCCCTTCCCGGGCTAAAGCTTCCTCCAGCTCGATGTCCTCTCTTCCTCCATCACTGGTCAGCATGTCTGCATCCTCCTCCGGCACTTCTGGTTGCTCCCTCATTTGGATTTCGTTGTTGTTTTTGTCCTCTTCCTCTTCTTTCCTGGTTTGTTCTTCCTTGTCTCTTAGCCCCTTATCTGCTGTTAGGGTTTTCTGTATCTCCTCTGAGTCTGTTTCCAAATCCAAGGTTTCAAAGGTATTGATGTTGTTGTTTCTATCTGTTCCTGCTTTGTATACCCTTCTTCTGTTGGCTCTCTGCCTTGACTTCGGTGTTATAAAGTTATCTTTGCCTTTATTTGCTTGTTCTGTTTTAGTATCTTCCTCCTTCTTGTTCATGGGGCATTCCCTTATTAAATGTCTGTGTTCATGACATTTACGGCATTGAAACGGGATTTGCTCATAGTCTATTGCCTAAAAATAATCCTCATCCCTATATTCGAGCCATAGCCCCTCATAAAGTGCTCCTGATACATCCATTTCCATGCATATTCTTGCGTATGAAGTGTATTTCTTCTGCAATGTTGCCTCTGAGGCTTTGATAAAAGTTCCCAACTGATCTCCAATTTGTTTTAGAGTATTCAAACCCCAATAGTCTATTGGGAGAGAGAACAAGCGAATCCACACTGGAACCTGAGTAAAAGATTCTTTTTCTGGAATGAAGTTTGGTTTCCATGGTCGCATGTATAGACTAGCTGAGGCCATGAAATACGGGCCTCCATCGAAAATCCCATCCTTGTGTTCCAGGTTAGTAAACACAACTGTGAAGAATCCTTTGGCTCCCAAGTGCAGTTTAACATCTCCTCTGGGCTTCCAATGCTGTCTGATCCACTGACATAAGGCTCTTTCAGTTGGCCACATTCCCATGAACTTGCATATGACTGCATGTTCTGCCATGTGCTCTCTATAGGCTTGAATCTCTGGATCCGTTATTACAACTCTGAGACTTTCAGTTTTTCTTGGTTTACAAATATCGTTTGTTGTTGAGTTTTTGTTGGGGTTCGAGCTTGTGTCCCCTTCCTTCTCTTTATTCCCCCGCCTGCTGTCTGTGGGCTCCCTTTTTTCCTTGTTTTCTGTCAGATTTTGTCCTGAAGTGTTTCTGTCTTCATTATCTTCCAAACCCTCATCTTCTTTTCCTTTGACTATTGTGTTGCTGCTTGGTTCATTGTCTTCTACTTGTGTTTTCTCCTTGTTTTTCCCACCGCTCTGCTTGAACCTGTCATTCCCCGAGATTCTGACTCCCTCATTCGCTTGCTGCCTCTGTTTTTGCATGATTATTTGTTTATAGGTAGGGGTCCCAATGGACCCCTCTGCACCCATCTGTACGGTCAGCTCTTGTCCCCTGCTTAATAGTGCTGCTATCCATGATCTACGCACTTCCAGCTCTGAAACAGTTACAGTTACTCAAAAACCCTCGTTTTCTCCAGAAGCGCACTCTTACACCCTTGTATGTTAGGTTACATTCTTGAATATTTTGATTACATGTATTAACCTTTCTTCATTGGGATCTATCAAAGGATGAGAGGTTTGCAATTTTTTTCTTCCAAGTTTACACTTTAAAAAAGGCTTGCACTTGGAAAGATTTGATCCTTCTTGGCCCAAGCTGGATCCATGTTTATAATGGACCTATATTGGTTATAAGCATCTTGTCTTATGTTTTTTTTTTTTTTGAAATATGTTAAACTATTTATATCTACGTATCCTCTACTATGTAAATTTTTTAAATATAAATTATGTTAAATTAATATTTTATTTATTAATAATAATAAGTAATTAGTTTTAATATAAAATTTATTAATAAAATTTCAAACAAATTGCTAATTCATCTGAGAAAAAAATATTATAAAATTAGAAAAAAAAGTAATAGACCATGTTTACAAAAGGTTTTCTTTTAACAAACTCCATTATCTAATTTTTTTTTTTAGAATAAACAAATAAAATTAATAATTATTATGATAATTAAAATTGTGTGAATATTCTTTTCCTAATTTTATTTATATAAATTTATTAATATTCAAGATTTTGTGAGATTTTCTTTCTTAGTTTTGTTGGATTTGTTTTATTTATATTTAACTTTATAATTAATAACTATTACGTAATTAACTATTAGTTTTTAAAATTGTGTGAGTATTTATTTCTTAATTTTGTTAAATTTTTTTATTTATTTTTGATAATAAGATATTAGTTTTTAGAATATTGTTAGCATTTGTTTCTTATATATATATTTTTGATAATAAGATATTAGTTTTTAGAATATTGTTAGCATTTGTTTCTTATATATATATATATATATATATATATATATATATATATATATATATATATATAATTTAAGATATGTGGAGAAAATTTCTTTCTTATAGCCTTTTTGAATTTGTTTTATTTACACAATTTTTATAATTAATAATTAGTTATTATAACTGCTACAAGCATGGTATGTACTACAATGCAAAATTACAATTAACAAAATACCTCAATTTACCAATTAATAAAACTTAAATTGATTGCACTCGAGTCATTAATAGTAACTTGAATTCAATATTTTTATTTTAATTAGGTCATAAGGCATTCCCCCAGCTCCTGCCTTTTTGCCCTAATCTTGACCATCAGGTCCATCGTTAGACAATTACTTGACCGTCAGATCCATTGTTAGATGATTAAAAAATGGTTTGTCGTCAGATTTAGTAAAATATTAATTATAAAAAATTAAAAAATGTTCAATTAAATATTAGTTTATTAATTAACTAAATTTTTGTTACCCCTTACCCAACCCATCGTGTATGGCATTCTCTGAAGAGGAGGGGCAGGTACGAATACCTTGTTTTCTATAGGAGGAGGGCCATGTTTCTTACGAGGGCAGGAGGAGGATTACTCACTTTCTAGCTTTCCATTGCATCCGAAATTAGCGGCCTCTGCATCAGAACCGGTTATGGCCTAGTTATGGCCTGGTAGTTATTAGTTATTAGGTATGGTATACATTATAGGTTCTAGCTTGTTGTTTATCACTCCTTGAATGTATCTATCATCTCATACCAATCTATGAGATTCACAACCTTCACATACATCCTTCCATAGATTTCCAGTCTTCACATATAGCCTTTCACCTCTTAGGTTACTTGGTTAGTTCATTTAGCTGACGTGGCCTCCTATAGTTTTTATTTTTGGATATATCTTTTCCTTGTGTTCTGTCCAGTATTGTTCCACCAGTGTTTGTTGTTGCAGATGTTGTTGTTGGCTATATTTTTATTGCTCTCTCTGATTCAATAAAACCTATTTTGTGGATTATCACCAATGAGTTTAGTATCCACAAACAGATGGGTTTTTTGTCTGGGTTCTAATGCATCACCTATGGTAGTTGAAATAAATCTCCTATCACCACAAGCTGCACCATCCCAGTGTTTTTTGTTGCAACTGCTATGGTTTGCTGTAAAAATTATTTAAAAATGATTTTCTACCTCTCTATAGCTCCCTCATCTTTTTTCAACCCAAACACACTTAGTTGCCACTAACTATGTTGCTCTTATTCAACTACACTCTCTCCACTTCACTACTCTCTTTGTTTTGTTTCACCATTCACCAATAGGTCATTTATGTGCGATTGAACAAGACAAAAACTAACTTGAACAAATGAAATGCACTTTTCAAGAGGGGGGATTTGAAGGTTTTTGCAGTTAATACATAGATAATAGACTTGATTCAACATTTAGGTGAAATGCCATTTCGAGTATCGGAAACCTCCTTTGGAGACGGGTTTTGCAATTAAGACATAGATAATAGAATCAATTCATCATTTAGGTGAAATGCCATTTAAATTTTAAAATATTGTTTCATTTAACTTATTCTTTTTCATGTTTACCATATAGGTACAATATTTGGAATTTTCTTTTGGTGCACAAAGTTAAAATTGTTGCTTCCCGGTGAATTAAGCATTAAACAAAGGGTCTTCTCTCGAGGTTGGAAATTTTTAAATTCGTATCCATGCTCTAGGGTAGAAATGAGTTTAAATCTTCATTCTCCTAAGTACACTTAAAAATCATCTTGCTGGAAGAGCTTTCTCTCTTTCTTGGGTCTTTTGTTTTTGTTTGCACTCTGTTATTTAAAAAAAATAAAATTGATGAACTGTAGTTATTGAAAGTAGATCATGAATCATTTGAAGGTAGACATATTGATATCAAAGAAGTAGTTTATTTAAGTCTATCATTACTGGGATCCAATCATTCATCAACTATATAAAAACCGGGAAAAAAGCCATTACTCACCATCCCAGTGTTTGTTGCTGCAATTGTTGTTGGCTGCTGTAAAAATGAATTAAAAATGATTTTCTATCTCTCTATAGCTCCCTCACCTTTCTTCAGCCCATACACACTTAGTTGTCACTACCTTTTTTGCTCTTATTCTACTACACTCTCTGCACTTCACTATTGTCTTTGTTGTGTTTCACCATTCACCAGCAGCCTATTTATGTGTAATTGAACAAGATGAACAAGAACTTGAATCGTTTAAATGCACTTTTCAATAGGGGGGATTTGAAGGGTTTTGTAGTTAATACATAGATAATAGACTCGATTCAACATTTAGGTGAAATTACATTTCGAGTATCAGAAGCTTCCTTTTGGAGTGTTATCTTCCCTTGTTGAGGTTTCCAATCATGATGAGCCTAGTCTCGATTATCATTTCTCTATCTATAAAGATCCATTTATCTAGTTAAGATGGATGGTTATTTAGAAAAATGAATGGTTCCATTGTTTCCCAGTCTCGTCTTCTCTATGGGAATTATCTACTGAATTCATGACAACATCCATCCCAATCAAGGCACAAATCCAGGCCAAATGAATGCATATTGTAGCTCGGGCATCTCATTCCTATTTAAAGATTTCTAAATAATAGAAAAGTTTTCTCATGGGCACATGAACGGAAAGCATATTATACATTTGGTTTTGAAGTAGTGAGTATGGTCTCCAATACTTGGTTCAACAGTTCCCTAATTGCAACAATTAATGTTTATGTCTTGTGATTAAACTTTTGTAATTTAGGGAGGCCAATGGTATGGCTTACACTGCTAAATATAGAATTATATCCTTGTGTTCCCAAGCTCAATAACTCTTTTCAATTCATTCAATATGGATTCAGTCTTTCAGTATAGATCCCATGATCAGAACACTTCAGTCTTTCAATATTGTCTTTTTGTTTGCACTCTATTATTTAGAAAAAAATCGATAATTTGTAGTTATTGGAAGTACATCATGAATGATTTGAAGGTAGACATATTGATATCATAGAAGTAATTCAGTCAAGTCTGTCATTGCTAGGATCCAAGTTTTCATGAGTTACATAACAACTGGGAAAAAACCATAAGTCATAGTCTTATACACTACCAATTTCTCTTACTTGAAATTCTCATCTCAACTGACACATGGAATCATGTGTAATTCTTTTCTCTATTACACAGGATCAAAGTGAACTCCTCTAAAATTCACTCACGACACATAGCCCTACAAAACAATACACATGACTCAATAAAGAGTCGCATTTACAACATAAGAATGGAAATCATATTTTTTCATCAAAAAATTATTTGTCCATAACGTTGGTGGAGTAAGCCATTAACTATTCTCGTATGGTCTCCAAAACTTGGTTCAAAAGTTCCATAATTGCATAAATTAATGTTTATGTCTTGTGATTAAAATTGTATAATTTAGGGAGGCCAATGGTATGGCTTACATTGCTAAATCTAGAATTATATCCTTGTGTTCCTAAACTCAATAACTCTTATCAATTCATTCAATATGGATTCAATCTTTCAGTATAGATCCCATGATGAGAACATGTCATGATAGAGAGAGATATAACTCATCTTACTAACTTCATCTACCTCCTTTAAATGTTTGTAATGGAAATGTGTTGAAGCCAAGGTTTCTTGTATTTCTACAAATTTAAAATGCGTATGCCAAATACTACAATAGATGGAAGGAAGAATGGTTTTGTCTCTTAGCAGTTTTTCTCTTGGGAACTACAATTAGCCCCAAATCTATAACAAAAGAAAATGTTACAGAACTTCGCATTGTGAAACCATGTCTATTGAAACTGCTAACAACTAATTCTATTGTCACTTATCTAATAATCAAATTGGACAAACATTTATCTTTGCCTTCAAAGTAATATTTTTCTACCCAGTGTTTGTTGTTGTAGTTGTTGTTGATTGGTGTTGTTCTTAGTGGGGGTGAAATAGATTATGTTGATGATCTTGGTCTCTATAGGATTCATTGTTCCCTACTTAATATTCTACTCTTAAAATGTTGTTTCATTTAACTTATTCTTTTTCATGTCTATCATATAGGTACAATATCTGGAATTTTCTTTTGGTGCACAAAGTTAAAATTAATTTCTGCTTCCTATCGACTTAAGCACTAAACAAAGGGTCTTCTCTCCAGGTTGGGGATTTTAAAATTCATATCCATAATCTAGGGTAGCAATGAGTTGACATCTTCATATTCCTAAGTACACTTAAAAGTCTGCTTATTGGAAGAGCTTGCTCTCTTTCTTGGGTCTCGACTTTTTGTTTGCACTCTATTATTTAGAAAAAAATTAATGAACTTTAGTTATTGAAAGTACATCATGAATGATTTGAGGGTAGACATATTACTATCAAAGAAGTAGTTAAGTCTATCATTACTAGGATCTAATAATTCATCAGATATATAACAATTAGGGAAAAACCATAACTCATAGTCTTAAACATTGCCAATTTCTCTTACCTAAAATGCTCATCTCAACTGACACATGGAATCATGTGTCTTTATTTTCTCTATTACATAGGATCAAAGTGAACTCCTCTGGCATTCACTCATAAAAAATAGTCCTACAAAATAGTGCACATGACTCAACAAAGAGTTTCATTTACAACATAAGAATGGGCATCATCTTTTTTCATCAAAATTTTATTTCTCCATAGCTTTTGTAGAGTAGGCCATTAACTATTTTGGTATGGTATCCAATACTTGGTTCAACAATTTCCTAATTACAACATTAATGTTAATGTCTTGTGATTAAAATTTTATAATTTAGGGAGGCCAATGGTATGACTTACACTGCCAAATGTAGAGTTATATCCTTGTGTTACCAAACTCAATAACTCTTTTCAATTAATTCAATATGGATTCAATCTTTTAGTATAGATCACATGATTATAACACATCATGATAGAGAGAGATATAACTCAGATTACTAATTTCACATACCTCCTTTAAATCTTTGTAATGGAAATGTGTTCAAGCCAAGGCTTCTTGTACTTGTACAAATTTAAAAACTCATATGCCAAATACTACAATAGATGGAAGGAAGAATGGTTTTGTCTCTCAATGATTTTTTCTCTTCGGAACTACACAGCCACAAATCTATAACACAAGAGAATGTTACAAAACTAGACATTATGAATCCAAGTCTCTTGAACCTCCTAGAAGCTAATTCCTTTGTCACTTATCCAATAATCAAACTGAACAAACTTTTATCTTTGTCTTCGAAGTAGTAGTCTTCTTCCTAGAGTTTGTTGTTGTAGCTGTTGTTGTTTTTTGTTGTTATTGGTAGGGGTGCAACATGTTATGCTGATGATATTGGACTCTACATGATTCATTGTTTATTACTTAATATTCTACTCTTAAAATCTTGTTTCATTTAACTTATTCTTTTTCATGTTTACCATACAAGTACAATATCTAGAATTTTCTTTTGGCACACAAAGTTAAAATTAATTTATGATTCCCGATGACGTAAGCACTAAACAAGGGGTCTTCTATTCAAGTCGGGAATTTTTAAATTTGTATCCATGCTTTAGGGTAGCAATGTGCTTATATATTCATTTTCCTAAGTGCACTTAAAAATCTACTTGTTGGAAGAGCTTGTTCTCCTTCTTGGGTCTTGTCTTTTTGTTTGCACTCTGTTATTTAGAAAAAAATTGATGAATTGTAGATATTGAAAGTACATCATGAATGATTTGAAGGTAGACATATTGATATCAAAGAATTAGTTTAATTAAGTCTGTCATTGCTAGGATCCAAGAATTCATCAGTTATATAACAAATCGAGAAAAAACCATAACTCATAGCCTTATACACTACTAATTTATTTGAATTTCATTTCCATTTGATAGCCATACCGCTTCAATGATAAACAAAAGAATTTATATTCAATTAAGAAGGGTAAACTCTATGAAAATGGCCTCAAACAACCACAAAAAATATCATTCCAGAAGTTTATATAACAGGAGAATAGATAACCAAAATGTAACTCATAGAAAAAAATTCTACTGAACCTTCTATTTTATTTTTTTAGCTGGTGATACTAGAGGCTTCAACATAGCTTTGAAGCTCATATTTATTAGTTACTATGGTTCTCTCTATGTCTTTTGAGATCTACACCAAATTTTACAAAGGGAAAGGTCCTGCTTCCTTGGGAAATGTTCCAAATCAACTTCTTCTAAATTGATAACCAAATTCTCTGAATAGAGAAGGACTAGTAAAATCTCATCAATTCACCCATAATATTCTCATGTCTAAGTCTCTATAATCTGAAAATCCATTCCCTCTTTCTTAGCCTGCAAAATGGAGGAAGAATACCAATTTGTGAACAAGAGATGCACATTCCTTGAAACAAGTAAAAGAATGTTATTACATCACAATGTACAAAACTACCCTTTTCTCTTTGACCTTTTTGACATTAAAATAGAACCCATACAGACTAGTGCTGATGTATAGTTGATAAATATAGAGTATTTGGTATTATAATCTACACATTGTGTGCTTTTACTTGATGAATAAATCTAAGATTCCCATGTATTGATAAGCTCAAAAGCAATGGATAGCTTCTCACTATGGACAGAAAGAATGCCTTTTTTCTCCTCTTCTTTAGGTCGGTGTCATGAACATAACCCACACTCTGCATTTTCATGGTCAAATCATCTAATTTTGCATAGATTTTGTTTGTTTGTGGGTGATTTTGTCTCCTACAAATAACATATATACCTTATTTCTAACATCAATCCAACTGCAACAAGGGGGCTTCTTGAACCCTCTGTCATTCATCATTTTTCTCACCTTTGCAAAGACATCCCACCTGTCACCTACAACATAGACATTTTCCAGAAGCATGTAATTTCCGGCATTTTCAGGCTCTAGGTCAAAAAGTTGTCTTGATACGTGCTCCCCTATATCTATATTGCAATGAATTTTGCAGGCAATAGGCAAATTCCCCCCACACAAATTTCCAATTGATAGCCATATTGCTTCAATGATAAAGACAAGAATTTATATTCAATTAAGAAGGGTAAATTCTATGAAAATGGCCTTAACCAACCACAAACAATGTCATTCCAAAAGTTTATATAACATGAGAATAGATAACCAAAATGTAACATGCAGGAAAAATATCTACTAAACTTTATTTTTTATTTTTTCAGCTCGTGAGACTAGAGGCTTCCACATACCTTTGAAGCTCATATTTATTAGTTACTTTGGTTCTCTCTATGAATTTTGAGATCTACAAAAACTTTTACAGAGGGAAAGGTCCTTCTTCCTTAGGAAATGTTCCAAATCAAGCTCTTTTGAATTCATAACCAAATTCTCTGAATAGAGTAGGACAAGTAAAATCTCATCAATTCATAGCACAATATTTTCATGTCTAAGTCTCTGTATTCCGAAAATCCATTCCCTATTTCTTAACTTTCAAAATGGAGGAAGAATACCAATTTGTGCACAAGAGATGCACATTCTTCGAAATAGGTAATGAATGTTATTACATCACAATGTACAGAACTAACCTTTTCTCTTTGACCTTTCTGACATTAAAATAGAACTCATACATACTAGTGCCAACGTATAGTTGATAAATACATAGTATTTGGTATTATAATCTACACATTGCGTGCCTGTAGTTGATGAAGAAATATAAGATGCCCATGTATTGATAAGCCCAAGAGCAATGGCTATATTCTCATTGTGGACAGAAACAATTCTTTGTTTCTCCTTGTCTTGAAGGTCCATGTCATGAACATAACCTGTACTCTACATTTGCATGGTCAAATAAGCCAACTTTGCATAGATTTTGTATATTTGTGGGTGGGATCTCTCTCCTACAAAAAATGTATATACCTTATTTCTAACATCAATCCAACTACAACTAGGGGGATTCTTCAACCCTCTGCCATTCATAATTTTTCTCACCTTTGCAAATCCATCCCATCTACCACCTACAGCATAGACATTTGCTAGAAGCACGTACTTTTTGGCATTTTCAGGCTCTAGCTCGAAAAGGTGTCTTGCTACTTGCTCCCCTAGATCTATATTGGAACGAATGTTATAGACAACAAGCAAAGCACCCCACACAGATGTGTTAGGTTCTAATGGAATCTTTCTAATGAAGTCCCAAGCTTCATCCAATCATCAAGCACAACCAAGGAGATCAACCATATAGTCATAATTCTCTTCTCTTAGTGTGATCTGATACTCTTGACTCATGAGATTGAAATGTTTCCAACCTTCATTCACCAAGCCTAAGGGATACAAGGGTAATTTAATATTAATATATGACTGGAGTTTTTAAGGAATCCCCTAGATATAAGGATGATTCTAACCTTTTTCAGTTGTTAGCATAATCTCAAGAAGTTATGCATTTGAAATGAAATAAACATTTAAAATAGTTCTTCACAATTATGAAATTCCATCTAAAATGGCATGTGACAATTCAAGGCAAAATGTGTTTTGACAGGGAAATTGACCATAGGAACCTGCCCAAGTGCTTTAAATTGGCATTGACATAAATTTTGACACTAATTTCACATTGAATAAGGGCTCTACATGTATGAAGTGTGTACATTCCCTGAAACAAGTAACATAATGTTAGTACATCAGAACGTACAAAACTACACTTTTCTCTTTGACCTTTTTGACATTAAAATAGAACCCAGATAGACTAGTGCCAACATATAGTTGATAAATACATAGTATTTGGTATTATAATCTACACATTGCGTGTTTGTATTTGGTGAAGAAATCTAAGATGCCTTGTTATAGATCTGATATGAAAATATAAGACAATGCAAATAAACCCAGAAATAATATGAAAGGATTCTTTATTGATCAAACCCTTAAGGTAGGGCAACACCATACATTCACTCCTTAAGGAAGGAGAATACTCCACAAGCCATATGCCTATTCATACAATAATCCTTGACGTGGAGTCTCTAGCCTCTATATAGGCCTCATACATACAATACCATGGGTCATTACCATGGTTCCCTCATACCATCAAACTAATACCATGGGCCCATTACATTATTACTAACTACTTGTGGTCCCTTACATGATATGGGTTAACCACCTTATTTATTACTATGGCCCATCCAATTATTACATTATTACCTTGGGTACCTCCCTTGGTACCCCATATTATCCCCCCTAGGTATATAACATTCCACCCCCCTTAACATGTTTCGTCCCCGAAACATGGGAAGAACACAAATAATAAGATCTACTCAAAAGAGTAGTCCACTGGTACCATGCATGTGCATCTAGCCATCCAAGAGAAAGGTGAACCCTCGGTCTCGCTGGTGACTCGCTCACTTGAGAAGGAAGTTGACTGTGGTAGCTCTTCTGTGTTGATGTGTAGTAGGTGGATCTTCACTCCTCTCTATCTGTCCTGCAGGGGTTGTTGTCTGTGTGGCTAATTGGTTGTCATCTTGATGGTTGTCTTGCGGGGTGATGTGGGTGATAATATGTTGAAGATTTAACCCATGATGGTTTTTTCTTTAATTCACCCCTTACGGGAGCTTGACTGTTATCTAGTGCATGTTGTGGTTCCTATTGTGGTGTCTTATCTTTCAATATTGCTTCAACCACTGAGCCCTCCTCTGATGTATCAGCACCTGTAACATTTTCTGGTTCAGCCTCTGTTTGTGTTTGATTGTCTATGATCACTGGCTCATCATCTAATATGTCAGACCCTGGAACATCTTCTCCTTCAACCTCCTTGGACTCTACCTGTTTATTAATGGAGATATCCTGTAATGTAATTTTCTTCTTTTTATACCAGAGCTTCAGGAATTTCTTCTGCACATTAATATTGATAGTACCCGCAGATTCCATCCAAGGATATCGCAAAAAAACATCCATATTATCCATCTCTGAAGTATAAAAATCACCATGCGACACATACTTATCCATAGAAATCTTCAAATCCTTATACACTAGAACATCCTCATTATCCACTTGTGTGTTTTCAATGTGTTTTGCTGGAATTTGCAATTTTTTTGCCAAATTAACATTGATGAAATTATGCTTGCAACTAGGATTTATAGAAACAATGATCTTCTCCTTCTGGATCAATCCATGAACCTACAATAAGGATATACCAGTATGAAATAGCCCCACATGTTTCTCCTTATCTTGTTTTCTGGCGTGAGACCATCTGTCTAAAAGTAATTTTTCAAATTCTTCATCGGGTAGGTTGTAACACTTCGTTTTGTTAAGTAATCCCCACCATGTGGCTGCCTCCTCTCTAAATAGCTCCACTACCCACCATTTCCAATTGTTTTTCCATAATGATTTCTTTTTTTTTATGTATTCTTCAATCGTAGGATCATTATCTTTTCCTGTAAAACCTAGACCCGCCATGAAGAGGGTTTTGAACAAACTTGGCGAAAATTTGAAATTGTCACAGTTTAGTCAATATTGCTCAGAATCCCTATTATGACCTGTTTTCAGAAATGGAACAATCATTTTGCATCTACCCATGTGATAGAAATCTCGATCCATGCACTGGAATTACAGATCTGTGCTGCAACTCTCCTGTTGTCACCAAAATTTCTGCAAAAAGAGCTGATTTTAAATCAGCTATATCTCCCTCATCCGGACTCCGATTTGACCGATTTTTTTTTTTGAAATCGGCTATTTTTTCACATAGAATCCAGATCTACAATTATATTTTGCAGATATCGCACCAGGACATCTAGATCTGTGCTGCAAACTCACTGCTCTGAAAAATTATCTGTAACCCCACTGATTTTTAGATCAACGATATCTCCTTCATTTGGACTCTGATTCAACCGATTTTTTTATTAAATCGGCTATTTTTTCACAAAAAATCCAGATCTGCAATTAGATTTTGTAGATCTTGCACCAAAACATATAGATCTGATCTGCAAACTCGCCGCCCCCGAAATACTGCAAAAAAAAAAAAAATATCTCCACTTTTTCCCAAGAAAGTGCTCTGATACCACTTGTTATAGATCTAACCCGGAAATACTATAGATTTGATATGAAAGTATAAGACAATGCAAATAAACCCAGAAATAATATGAAAGGATTCTTTATTGATCAAACCCTTAAGGTAGGGCAACACCATACATTCACTCCTTAAGGAAGGAGAATACTCCACAAGCCATATGCCTGTTCATACAATAATCCTTGACAATATTCCTTGACGTGGAGTCTCTAGCCTCTATATAGGCCTCATACATACAATACCATGGGTCATTACCATGGTTCCCTCATACCATCAAACTAATACCATGGGCCCATTACATTATTACTAACTACTTGTGGTCCCTTACATGATATGGATTAACCACCTTATTTATTACTATGGCCCATCCCATTATTACATTATTACCTTGGGTACCTCCCTTGGTACCCCATATTATCCCCCCTAGGTATATAACATGCCTAGTAGTAGGATATATATATGGTAATATCATTACAAGCATGTCTCCTTCAATACTAGAAGACTTACTTGAGGTCTTCTTCAGAACAACCTGTGTGAAGGGTAAGAGTTGTACTCCAACAAGGATCTCCCCTTAAAGTGTATTGAGAAGTGTATACTGTAGCAACAATAAGCATTTATGGATTGTATTTAATCATCATGTAATGAAGCAAACACAACTCAACCAAGAAGAAAGCCATATTCTCCATATGAGGCATTTTGACAATAGATTTTATGATATGTCGGTACAACAGGGGATTATAAGAGAAATTAAAAGAGGAAAAGGAATTTAGAATAAGATTGAATGAAAGGACAAAAAAATAAGGTCCTGGTTAACCCTTCTCTCCCCACATGATCAATCCCTCTACAAAAGCTTCCAACTATATAGGAACAAGTTGATTTGCTAATTGATAGAATGAAGAAACAAATGGAAGACATGCAAAAAATGGTTGTCATATACTGATGGAATACAAAAACAATGGGCATGCTACTACTTGGTAGACTATTTTCATATCCATTTCTTAAAATTTGTTCATTTGTGGAAATAATAAAACCCTATGATTTGTGGAAATGATAGAATAAACAAAGTTCTTGTCACTAAAGACACAAACACTAATATTAATGTTACTTCAGAGGCATGTTTTTCTCCTCCTCTTTAAGTTTTGTGTCATGAACATAACCTGCAGTCTGCATTTGCATGGTCAAATCAACCAAATTTGCATACATTTTGTATGTTTGTGCATGGGATCTGTCTCCTACAAAAAACGTATATACCTTATTACTAACATCAATCCAACTAAAACTAGAGGGTTTCTTCAACCCTCTATCATTCATCATTTTTCTCACCTTGCAAAGCCATCCCACATGCCACCTGCAGCATAGACATTTTCTAGAAGCATGTAATTTTCAACATTTTCAGGCTCTAGCTCAAAAAGTTGTCTTGCTTCTTGCTCCCCTAGCTCTATATTGCAGTGAATTTTGTAAGAAGAAAGAAAAGTGCCCCACACAGATGTGCTAGGTTCTAATGGAATATTACTGATGAAGTCCCAAGCTTCATCTAGTCATCCAACATGACCAAGGAGATCAACCATACAGGCAGAATGCTCCTCTTTCGGTGTGATCTAATACTCTTGACTCATGAGATTGAATTGTTTCCAACCTACATTCACCAAGCTTGCGGGATACAAGGGTAATTTAATATTAATATATGATTGGATTTTTTTAAGGAATGCCTTAAATATAAGGATGATTTTGACCTTTTTGAGTTGTTAGCACAAATCTTAAGAAGTTATGCCTTTGAAATGCCATAAAACATTTAAAATAGTTTTTCACAATTCTGAAATTCCATCTAAAATGGTAAGTGGAATTTCAAGGAAAAATGTGTTTTGATAGGGAAATTGACCATAGGAACCTGCCCAAGTGCTTTAAATTGGAATTGACATAAATTTTTACACTAATTTCACATTGAATAAGGGCTTTACTTGTATGAAGTGTGCACATTCCCTAAAACAAGTGAAGGAATGCTATTACATCACAATGTACTAAACTATGTTTTTCTCTTTGAAATTTTATACATTAAAATAGAACTTAGACAAACTAGTGCAAACATATAGTTGATAAATACACATTATTTGGTATTATAATCTACACATTGTGTGCCTATATTTGATGAAGAAATATAAGATGCCTAGTAGTAGGATATATATAGGATAAACTCATGACAAGCAAGTCTCCTTCAAAACTAGAAGACTTACTTGAGGTATGCTTCAGAGCAGCTTGTGTGAAGGGTCAGAGTTGTACTCTAATAAGGATCCTTCCTTAAAGTGTATTGAGCAGTGTATATAGTAGCAACAACAAGCATTGATGAATTGTATTTAATCATCATGTAATGAAGTAAACACAACTCAACCAAGAATAAAGCCATGTTCTCCATCTGAGGCATTTTGACAATAGATTTTGTGATATGTCAGTACAACTGGGCATTATAAGAAAAATTAAAAGAGGAAAAGACATTTAATATAAGATTGAATGAAAGTTCAACAAACTAAGGTCTTGGTTAACCCTTCTCTCCCAACATGATCAATCCTTCTACAAAATCTTATAGGACCTATTGTTTCTGTACAATTTTTTCTTACTGTTTTACTCTTTGGTGTCTTAGTAGCTTCTAGATTTTTTTATTATTATTATTTTACTCTTTGGTGTATTAGTAGCTTCTAGAAAAAAGATAAAAAATTAGTATTTAGTCACAATTTTGGTTCATGTGAACCGGTCCTTCTATATTGAGTGTGACATTCAAGCCTTGAAATATAGGTGCAATAGTTTGATTAGAAATGGGGTAGCTTCGCATTTTGAAAATTATTTTTATTCAAAGTTTGAAATCAAACTAAGTTTTCCATTTATTTTTCTATCTGCCACCTATTCGCTTGCAAAAATAGAAACCAAAACAAGGAAATTTAAAGTACAAAACTTTCTTCTAGATATTACTTTAGTTTATTTTGCCACAAAATGATGAAGAAAATTAGCTTACAATAGTATAAAATAGCCCTTTCAGAGATTGCTAGTATTTCTTATCTATAATTTTCACAACAAAAAGCCTGATGACTCAAGTTGTCTGTAAATTTGAGATATCAATGAGAAGAAGCAAGAATTGAAGCTTGGATAAATCTGTAGACTTCCAAAGATGAAGTTGAAACCAAAAATCTTGAGGTATAGGGAATGTGCTGTTGAAGCCTCGAAAATCGCGGCAACAACATAGGGGAAACCATCCGGTCCGGACCTTAGTACAGCTCCTTTTCCGTTTGGAGTAGTGGCTCCGACTGGGGATAATGGGACCAGTTTCCCAAAAATTATATGTAAACGGGATGGATGAATGACTTATAGAATATGCTAGCGATAAGCGAATAATTAAAACTATAAGAAAAGTATAATAACTATAATCTATCCCGGGGACTTATTGATTTCTAAAGCGTAGCGTTTAATGGTCTGTGCTCTAAGACAGGCATATAGATGACTCCATCTCTAAAACATAGATATTAAATCATTCAAGACCGCTGTGCATAAATAGTTACGCAAAACGATAACAGCGAAATTACAACACTTTATCATTTATATCATTGTTACATGTATGATTAAAGGAAAAGGCATATCGCAAAACATCCAATAGTGGAATGAGATAGAGATTTGTTGTTACAGCACATACATGTATTCAACAATAGCAAGAATAATTACACAACAATTCATATAAAAGGAATGAATACAGATATAGATAAAAGTACCATATAAGCTGCTTAACACTCCCATATATCAATCGCTATGTCGCAGTTCTTCCTTCGACTCAGAAGACATCCCCAACAAAAGACAGTAGTGCACAATTGCATAAAGAAACTTCCTTGTCAAATTAAGAACGATTGGTCGAGTTTCATAAAAGAATATAGGCTAAAGCACAGTAGTGCAAACTTCAGTCTTTAAGTCTATTACAAAATTTTACGACCCTTTCCAAAACAATGAAAGGGTCTATAAATACTAAGCTAATCTAAATATCTAATAAACAGAAATCCTACATAATTGGCATCAATAAATATTGATCGTATTTCCTGGAGCGATCTGGCAATCGGCGGCAATGATTCATCAGGTAGGCTCTTTGCCTTTAAACCTGAGCTGACTTATCGCTAGCATTGGCTCTACTTCAGGCGGTTTGTTGAGGCGCAAACTGAGCTGAGCGGCGTATGTGGCATCTTGAATATCGGGAATTATACACCCAAGTGCATCAGTCAAACACTTGAGGGCAGACCTTTGTGTGTGTGGCTTGACCAGAAAGAGCCAATATGCATCGAAAGTCAAAGTGTTAACTCCAGCGATTAATCTCCCCTTCTCCTCTAAGTCAGGATAACTTGTTTTCTCAATCATATTTGCTGTTGTTATTCTTCCAGGTGTACACTGGGAGATCATGTTTGCAGGGTAGAGGGTGTTGTTGACTAGATCAATCATATTGCTGGCAGTTAATTTACATCTTGAAGCCGCCCTTTCTGCTTTCATCACTTGAGTGTGCCATTCTGTAAAGAGTATGTCCTTATATGTTTCTTGGATTCTAGGCAAATTCACTGCTTTTCCCACATCAGAATCTTGCCAGTCAAGATACCCACTTATGATCTCATCGGCCTGGTCTAACTCATTCCTGACCTTATCTACATGCTGATTACTGGATGTAGTTAGCTCGCACAATGGTTCTGCGTCAGTGAGTTGATTACACAGGAGTCTAATCTGCGATATTAAAGCACTGTTTATTTGCGATGCCTCTGCTCTGAAATCCTCCACCTTTTGGGTGCCTTTTATGACTTCGAGCCATGATGATAATTGAGCTATTTGCTCGTCCTTCGTTTTCATCATCAGCTCATTTGTTGTCCTCAACTGTGCCAATGCCTCCGATAACTCCTTTTGTTTCTGGATCGTGCTTTGGTCGATCCTCTGCCTTTCTTCCTATAATTGCTGGGTTAATTGATCATTCATTTGCTGTTGTACCAGCAATTGCTCCTCTGCTTGTGCTGCCTTCTGCTTTGTCTGGGTCAATTCTGCATGTAATGCAAAAATTTCTTGGTCCTTAGTCTTCAGTAGAAGACTTACCTCCGATCCCTTGTCGATAGTTGCTGCAGAATAGGCACCTGCATACTGTGACAGCTTTGTTAGGTCATCGGAGGGGTCCAATTCCTCCTTCCATACTACATTACCCGTGACTGTTTGCTCTGGAAAGATAGAAGGTTGATCAATCCTTCGTCTTTTCCTTGATCGCTTCACAACTGCTCTATGCCTTGGGCTGTAGAAAACATCCAAGGGAGGAATATCTTCCACTTGGAGAACAATTTGATCGGAAGGGTCTTTAGGAATTACCTCAACATCCTGGGAAATGGGTGGGCCGCTGGTTCCACTTAGAACCTGAGGAGAAGTGATGTCCTGCGTATCATTTGTCTTGCAAGTGTCCCCATCTTTTGAACATTCCAATCCACTGATGATGGAATGAAATTGCTACCATTCTTGAAATAGTTTGGGGTCTATGGTAGTGTCCACATTGACATCGGTGGTTTGTTTCTGCTTCTCGGCTTGGGACTCGCTCCGCTCTTTTTCCTGCTCTTTCCTCTGCTGCTCTTCTTGCTCTCTCTTCTGTTTTTCTTCTTGTTCCATTTTCTGCCTATCTGCCAGTTCTTTTTCCTGTTTCTCTTCTTGTTCCCTCTTCTGCTGTGCCTCTACCTCTTTCTTCTTTTTCTCTTCTTGTTCCATTTGTGCTCTCTGTTGTTTTTCTGCTTGTTCTTTTCTCTGCCTTTCCTCCTGTTTCTTCTTCTGATCTTTTGTTATAATAGGAGGCTGGCTTGACTGTTGCCAACCAGGCTCGCTTGAAGACGTCGTTGGTGTTGTTTCCAGTAAATCTAGAGGCAGAGTTTGCAACCTCTGCTCCCTAAGTTTATTGAACTCAGTTACCCCTTCATCATTATATTTCAATCGAGCAAGTTCTCTAGCTTGACCTATTGTTTCGTTTGAAACAAATAGGTCGTCAAACCAATCTTCTTGATGGTCAAATTTTGTTAATTTGGCCTGTTCTAATGCAGTATAGGCGTTTTTGTTTGGATCATATAGCCTATTCGGGATAGTGGCCAGGGTTAAGGACTGAATCTTTCTGGCTTCCTTTTCTGCGTGTTTGAGATCATGCAGAGTATAGACACCAATTCTCAAGGGAAAAGAGGGCCAGCCCCTCTTCTTTTCTTTCTTGAGAGTCTGTGTAGTACTCTCTGCCATAATTTGATAGGAGATTTCTCTTGCGAGCAGTTTATCTGGAATATACAAAGGGAGAACATGCGGATTGGCTTGGCTGCCGAAAACCCTAATGTAGGTAAATCTCTCTTCTCCAAACCAACTCGCTACCGCCGGTAAATCAAAGGAAGCTAGATAGGAGATTCTGGGAATGGGCTTATCAAAAATAGAATAATGAATGGAAACCATAAATCCATTGCAGATTTGGTACAAATGGTGTTTGTAAGAAGATTTCCACAATTTCTGGTGGTATATATGAATGGGTGAGGGGTCTTGGGCAGTCCACCTCCAACTGAGGACGGGAAACTCAGAATTGAAACATAATGTATCTAAAATGTATGCACTATAATAAAACGGGGGAATTTTTCTTTCAGTAACAACATAATTTTTTCTAAAATCACGAACAGCTACGGCTAGCTTATCAGAGAGAATAGTAGCCCAATCCATAATTATGTTGTTTACTGCTGCTTCCATTAGAGGAACCATCTCTATGGTAAAGTTAGCGGAGTCATGTAATCCCCATAGCCTACACATCATTATCCCTGCATAGCAATAGGGAGAAGCCAAAGAATCGACTGAGTACTTACCGGACGACTCGTGCTTGTGCTTGGCTAGATTCTGCCTCCAATCCCGGATGGGCTCGGATTCCACTTCATTATCACTTGCAAATTTCTCCAGGAACGTCTTGTTATACACTTTCTCTGGCTCAGGCAAATGATACATTTGCCTTAGATGCTCTGGCTTGAACGATCCAAAAATCCTCCCATCTTTGGTGCTAAAAGTTCTGTCGAGGATTGGAATTTCCTCAATTGCCCATCGCACGACGTCTGTGTAGGGGAGAATCTATTCTCTGGCCGCTATTCTGTGAAGGAAAGAATCGGCTAAATCTTTGAGAGTGCAATCAGACTTGCGAGTAGGATCAGCAGTAGCTTTCGTCACTGCCTTTTCTGGTTGTTCGGCTTCAATCAAATTATACGTGCCTTGCCATGTAGCTCTGGTAAGACCCGTGCATGTAGTATCTAATATTAAGCCCTTCTTTTTATCTGTGGCAGCTTGTCCTGCAACTGATGTAGCTGCAGAACCCGCGGTCTTCTTAGATTTCTTTCCCATCATGCTCAGGTTTCTGTTAGAAGATGAATTCTACACAAAGGCAAGAAAAACCGTAACATAGAAATATAATAATGAGGACTTATGGTGGGAGAGATATATCAATCGAAGCGTGCTGAGAGATTAACTCTCAAAAATGGCTGCGGATCCAATCAATGAGAAGATATTACAGATATATTAAATGGCCGTTTAAGGCCTGCTACTCCTTAAATGCTTATTACACCATTATCCGGTTGAATGACTCCCTTAAGCGTGCAATGGATATTTTGGCGGTTGAGCGCAGGTGATCGTTAATCGAAGGGGCGAAACTTTAAATATGAATACATCACCTTATCCCTCCATTTAACGGCTTTTTCGTAATCCGCGCTCTATCGATCGGATATCAATAATACTTTAGATCTTCAAGCTATGCCTTCTGAAATTCCGATTGCCGATAGTGATATCGCATCGCTTTAGGAGAATAGGTATTATATAATCATAAGCATATGATCCTCCCGAACGCCGATTGCGACGTCGCATCGGATTAGTGCGAAGAAATATGACAAGGTGCATTTAGAGTGATTTGCGGATTCCCCGATCGCCGATATCACATCGCATCGGGGGCAAGGCCTGGGCGCCTCATTAATGTGCATGGGATGTTGCCGACTGCCGATTGCGCAATTGCATCGGATCGGAGTAAATGAATTAAGATGCTTTGACCGCATACGGAGTATTGCCGATAGCCGATCGCCGATATCGCGTCGCGTCGGAGCTTATGTTATGTGCTTTTTTAAGATGTGTATGAAGTGTTGCCGATCACCGATTGCGATATCACATCGGGGGTAATCAATGTGCCGCTTATTATATTTCTTATGTCATTGCAATATGCGATCTTGCGATCGCTTTATCGTAATGACAAAGATTTGCCTTATTTCTTTAAAGGGTTTTTTCAAAAAGGGTTTTATGAAATGAATTCATTTGATTATCGGACCTCTTTTGAGCAATAAAAGTATTGATACCAATTAAACTTTGAAGGGACCCATTTCATACGTTAATATTTATAAATAAAGATGATATGAAATGGGGGGTTGTTGTAGAGCACAACAATTGGCGATTCGCTGGAAGAACCAGTTATCTCTTTCAAAAACAGAAACATTTAAGCTTTTTCAAAAATAGAGTTTCAATCAATGGGGAAATTTCTAATATAACTAGATTTCTATATATTCTGAGAAAAATGAAACTATTTTGTTGACTTCCTCTTTTTTAAGAAAATAAAAACATTCTAAGCTTTAAAATAGGCCTTTATTGGTTTATAATGATAAAATAGAATACCTTTCCAAATCAGCCTTTATAGTAAACTCATCTTTCATAGGTAGAGCCTTTGCTGCCAGCAAACGTCTATAGTTTCGACATGGATACCTTTCAACCACGTGATTGTCCATTGTCCCATCCAATTAAGAGTGTGATTAACAGAATGAATTCAAAATATTTTTTATATTTTGTACTTCATTTCCTTTTTCTTCTTTGTTATTGATAAGATAAAAAGCCATTGTCCTAGTTTGGTGGCCAGCTGTTGACAATGCCACTCACTGATAGTAGTCTAACTGAACAAGCTGGCTCGTGATGAGACCCCCTGTCTTGTAATTTCAAGCCATTACCTTGTTTTGGTTTGCAGTATTGGTAATGTCAGATAAACTATTTCTCTATGAACATGGTAAGCAGGCTTGTAATAAGACCTCTTATCTTTAATCTCTTATATTTTAGAATTACACTCTGAGTAATCATAAACTTTAATGAATGGGATGAACAAATTTCTCCTTAAGAGTAAATGGATGACAGGGTAAGAGTTGAAGATGCTGAAATTGGATTGATTTCTATCTTAGTATGGATAATCTTTAGAGACCAATTTAAAAATAGAAAATGATTTACAATATTTCTATGCTTTGGGAGGAGTTGACAAAACTTGAATTGTGATTTTAGAATACAAAAATATCTAATTTCCTAGAAATTATCCTTTTTTCGTTAAAATTTCTATCATTTTAAAAGCAAATGCTCATACTAGTTCTGTGGGACAACTTTTTAAACACAGCAAAAGGTCAATGGGAGACATCTCACAACCTTATTTCCTAAAATCCTACAAACTATAAAATCCTACTGAAATGAAAGGAGAAGGGGTTACCTCCTCAGTTAAAGAATTTCTTCAAGACAAGGCCATTAACATGGAGAGTTTCTCTCAAACCTGATAAATCTTGCAATATAAAGGTTGAATGGCCTATCTTCTCACAGATCTAAAATGGTCCAAGCCACAATTTCTGGAACTTGGAGTGTTTACCCTTGTCTTCATGGGCTTTGTCCCATTTCAGAACTAAATCACCAACTTGGAATTGTTTTGAACCGGATGAGACTGAATCAAAAGCTGCTTTGATGACTTGCTGATGTTTGGCATGGATAACCTTGGCTTTTTCTCTTTCCTCCTCTAATTTTAAAATCTGGTCATGTCTAAACTGAATAGAAGAGGAAGGAGTTTCCTCAATAAACTGCACTAGGGCTAAAGAAGGAAGAACAAGATTTGTGGGTAAGATTGTTTCTTTTCCATAGACAAGATTAAATGGAGAAGTTCCAATAGAAGCTTTCTGTGTTATCCTATCAGCCCATATTGCAAACACTAAGGATTTGTGCCAATTTCTCTGATTTTGTTCGATAGTTCGCTTAATGATTTTAATCAGATTCTTATTAGCAGATTCTGCTAAACCATTTCCTTGGGGATAGTAATTAGCAGAATATTTTAACTTAAATCCTCTTTTAATAGAGAAATCAAACATAGAATTGCCTGAAAAGTAAGATGCATTATAAAAAACAAGAGCGTTTGGGACACCAAACCTGGTAATAATGAATTGGTCTATGAATTCAATGATTTCTTCAGAATTTGTTGTCTTTAAAGGGATTGCCTCAACCCACTTTGTAAAGTAATCGGTAGCAGTAAGGATATACTTATGCTGTTTGGAAGATGCTGGAGTAATCTCCCCAATGATATCCAATCCCCATTGCTCAAATGGTTGGTCAATATTGATTGGTTGCAGAGGGAAAGCTGATTTACGTTGTCTTCCGCTAGCAGTTTGACAATTTAGACATTTCCTTGCGTACTCGTGAGCATCTTTAAACAAAGTAGGCCAATAGTAACCAGAATGAATAATTTTGTGAGCTGTTGTGTCAGCTCCGAAATGTCCTCCTGTTGGTCCGTCATGTAACTCCTGCAAAACCTTTTGGGCTTCAGGTTTCTCAAGACATCTTAACAAGATAGAATCATAATTCTGCCTAAAAATCACGTCATCAATGATTGTAAAATTCTTCGCTTTTAACCTAATGGCCCTTTTGTTTTTGTAAGACAAATTCGGAGGTGCATAACCATTCTTTAAATAAAAGATTAAATCTGCATATTGAGATCCAGAATCAGTAACACTTATCTGATTAATTTCTTGAGTTTGATCTGTATCGCTTGACTCTGGAATGTTGGATGCTCCTGCCAATATCCTGCAAAAACCTTGGCACCTAACAATCTTTGCTGTCCTAATTTCTAAGTCATACTCTTGAAGCGCTGTGACCCAATTTGCCCTTTTTTCACCCAGCTCTTTTTGGATTAATAGTTGCCTAACTACCGGGAAAGGAACTATTACTTTTCTATGGGTTTTTAAAAGGAAGGGTCTATAATGTTTGACTGCTTTAAAAACAGCAAAGGCTTGTTTTTCTACATCAGAGTAATTTAATTCGGCACCCTAAAGATTTGAGCTGAAGAATGATATGGGTGCTTCCAAATTGTGAGCATTTGGCTGCGTGAGAACTGCAGCATAAGACACGTCGGATGCAATGGTATACAATGTAAAATGATTAGAAAAATTTGGAGTATTCAAGGCTGGGGCATTGATTATTGATTGCTTGATTACATCAAAAGCTTGCTTTTCTGCTGATCCCCACTTGAAGACTGAATTCTTCTTGATCATTGTCTGAAGTGGTAATATAATTTGAGAAAAATCTGGAACAAATCGTTTAACAAAATTGATCTGGCCTAAAAATGACTGCATCGACTTTTTATTGTGTGGGAAAGGGATTTCAGAAATTTCCTTGATCTGATCAGGATCGATATAAATGCCATCTTTGGACACAATAAAGCCTAAGAGTTTTCCTTGATCAAGAGCAAAGAAAGACTTTTTTGGGTTCAGAGAAATACCATATATTTTGCATCGCTGAAAGATTTGATTTAAGTCATGCAAATGATTATACCTCTTCTTAGAAAATACAGTAATATCGTCTAGATAGACGACTACTATTGGATTAATCAACCCTCTAAAGGCTATATACATAGCTCTCTGGAATGTTGCTCCTGCATTTATAAGTCCGAAAGGCATTTTCTGATATGCATATGTTCCCCATTTTGTTCTGAATGTGGTTTTAAGTTGGTCATCAGGATGAACCAGAACTTGGTTATATCCTGAGAATCCATCAAGAAAGGACATCAATTCAGAGCCTGCTACTGATTGGAGTATTTGCTCCATAGTAGGTAATGGGAAGTTATCTTTCAAGCTTGCTTTGTTCAGGTTCCTGAAATCAATACAAATTCGAATGTCTCCATTTTTCTTTCTGACTGGCACCATATTAGAGACCCAGTTTGAGTGTCGGACAGGGAAAATAATCTTGGCTTTCAAGAGCTTGTTAAGTTCCGACTTTATCTGGCTCTCTAAATTTGGATGTATTTTTCTTAACTTCTGCTGAATTGGTTTCTGATCAGGAAGCATAGGAATGGTATGCTGGATAATAGATGTATCATACGTCTTCAAATCATCATACTTTCAAGCAAAGACCTGTTTGTTTTTTCTTAACAGTTTGATGAATGCCTCCTTCTCTTCTAACGAAAGTCCTAATCCTAAATTGATGTTTTGAGGAGCATGGTCAGTACCTAGATTTATCAATTCAAACCTAAGGGTAGAACTTTGAAGCTTTGCATTAATTACAGGTTTAAACCTGTCTTTGATATCATAAAGATCTTCGAGCTTTACCACTGGTTTAGGAATTGAATTTTCCTGAGGTGTTTCTTTCATCTGTAGATCATGGTCATTTTCCTCAATAATTTAATTGTCATAGGACTTTTCAGAAGTTAGAAATTGCAAAATATCTTCATCATGGTTAAATACTCTCCAATTAGTGACATTGTCGGGAATTGAAGGCCTAAAAAGTAATTCTACGGAAAATCTATCAAGGCTGTAGTCTTCAGAAGGTAGAACCTTTGAAGCTACATTGGCTAGTAGGTCGGCTGCCGAGTTTTGCGACCTAGGAATGGAGGAAATGTTAAATGCTGAAAAGTGTGAGGTAAGATCCTGTACTAGCGATTGATAATGCTTGAGGTGATTTGAAAGACAATGAATTGCATTCCTCACCTGTTTAACAATAATTTCCGAATCGCCGAATACTTTTAGATATTGCACTTTAAGGCCGATTGCTTTATATAATCCCTGGACTAAAGCTTCATATTCGGCTGTGTTGTTAGTGCAGTCAAATTCTAACCTGCAAGACAGCATTGTCTTTTCTCCTTGTGGACTAACCAAAATGCAACCTGCTCCTGAGCCTTCGCTGGACTTAGAGCCATCAAAATATAAAGACCAAAATAAAGGAGTATTAACAAAAATATTTACATTTTCCTCAGCATCATTAAAACATCTAGACTTATCAGTTTGTGAAAAATTTTCAATCTGAGATGTAAAATGATTAACTGAAAAAGGAGATGGTTGGGCAACAAGTTGTCAAAGAATGACTCTGACGAATAATTCCCCAAAATGTTGTTGTTGAACGCTACAGGTTGGTTTTCTTTCTCAAATTCAGTAACTGTGTGGGTCATGTGTTTCTCTCGATCGATCCTTATTTGATTTGGCTTTCCCTTGTAGGGAAGCCACATATGTGACCAATCTGTGGAAATATACCCATGCAATTTTTTGGACCAATCCCTACTCAAAATTAAACTGTAGAATTCAGGTATGTCAGCAATTAAGATGTCAATCCTCTATACAATTCTGGGATCAGCAGACAACCTAATAGTTACGGAATTAATTTCTCCCACAACCTGCACTTTGGTCCTGTCCAACTGTACAATATGAATAGTGGATTTCTGAGGTTCAATGTTTAGTTTAGCGCAAACTGAAGCTGGCATTATGTTAGATGATGCCCCTAAATCAATTAAACAGTTGTGCAGGTTTCTGTTATAAATCTCATAGGTTAGCAGGAAGGGTGGAGTATGAGAATTCGATCTATCTCCAATTAGAACTAAATCGGTAGCTTCAACCATACCTGGAGGAGGTTGGCCTGAATCATTAGCAGCTTTTGCACTGGGAAGGGGTGTAGAGGGAACAACATTCAATTCTTTGAGAAGTAATTTTTGTTGATGCTTTAATTTACTAAGCTCAAACATAGTTATGTTTGCTTTAGTTTTCTTCATGTCATCAACAATGTTATATTCCATTATTGGATACCACTAATGTTTTGGATGTTGAAGGAGAATTAGAAGTTGAAGGCTGGTTTTGGGGAACTACTACAGGCGACTTCTTAGGGGGGACATTTTCCTTTGTTGTGGTAGCACCTGCACTCCTTTTCTTTGAAGTTGCCTGGGCAGGTTCAGAAGTACTTTTACTTCTTGTAGTAACCGGAAAGGCTTCTTCTTCATTCTCGGTATCAGAGTTAGGGAGTATAAAATCCCACATTCCGTGGCATTCAGCTACTTCTTCTTCATCATCAGTTTGTGAGGTTGTTTCCTCTTCCTCTTCTTCTTGCTCTGAATCTACGTTAGATATGACATTCGGTGGCTTTGTTTCAGTTTTCTTATAAGTCCTAAATGGTCTTTTGTTTGAGGTTTCGGCCACCTGCTTCTTTATTTCAACCATTTCGTTAGACAAAGTTTTCAGGACTTTTTGTAAACCCTCCATGTCGTATGGGTCCTTTGGGGTTTTCTTCTTGGAATCCTCTTTAAATGAGACTTTTTTGGCTTTTCTGTCTTCCAAAGCAGCTTTCTTTTCTAGAGCATTGATGCGCTTTTCCACAGCAAGTGCTTCTCTCATGTTTTCAGCTAAGGTAGGTTTCCCAGCCCTGTCCACAAAAATGGCTATGTTGGCAGGTAGGGCGGTAATATACCATTTGCTTCGAATTTGTTCACATGGTTTGGAAGCTGTAGGGATTTTATTCAGGAGTTTATTAAATCTGGCGTTAAATTCCTTTATTGGTTCCCTATGCTCTATTCTCAGATTGGAGAGGTCATTTATTAAAGTGGCTAAGGACCTATCATCTCCATATTTGGTACGAAACTGCTCTTGGCAAGTGTTCCAACTGGTAATTGAACCAGAGGGTAAGGAAAAATACCAGGATCCTGCTGATCCTTGCAAGGTGTAAGGGAAGAGTCTTACAACAACATCTTGTTCTGTCACTCCTTTCAAGTTAACTGCTAACATAAAATTATTAATGTGTTCTTCAGCTTGGGTCCCATCATCTGGGTTAAATTTAGGTAGCCATTTTTCAGGAGCATCTGGTAGAGGATGCAATGGTGCAGGCATGTTGACTGCACCTGGCCTAGTCCATGGATCTGCCATTATAATAGCAACAGTGGTTGATACTACCGTTGGAATTCCAGATGTATGGGAAGGAATTAATGATGAGGAGTGAACAGGTTGGGATGTTGAGGCTTCTAATCCCTGGTGAACGACAATTTGTAATGGGGAAGTGGATGGTTGACTTTACAGAGGAGAAGATGCAATGGAGGACGTGGATGAAAGCTCTTCACTATCAGATCCTTCAGTAATTTTCTTCGCCTTTTTCCTTTTGGGTAAAGGGAACTCAGTGGGTTCAATACCGAGTTTTTCGCTCTGAAGTCTGGTGAGAGGATGAGTTAGATTAAACTGTGAAGTCGCACTGCTTTGTGATACCTCAGATTTCTGTGGTGAAATCGAGAAGCTCTGAAGTTTATGGATTAGAGACTGGAGTTCAGGTGATTCAAGACTTAATTGTTCTGGGGTATGATGGGTTTGAGCAGTGGTAGTTGATTCCCCTTCTCCTTGTTTGGATACCAACGAACCAGTATGCAAATGGGAAGATCGAGGGGATACAGAGGGAGAATTACTCTTAGAATGGGTTATAGGTTTTGACTTATGTGCCATTCACAGTTGAGGCCCTCCTTCTAGCGCCAATTATGTTGAAGCCTCGAAAATCGCTGCAACAACATAGGGGAAACCACCCGGTCCGGACCTTAGTACAGCTCCTTTTCCGTTTGGAATAGTGGCTCCGACTGGGGATAATGGGACCAGTTTCCCAAAAATTATAGGTAAACGGGATGGATGAATGACTTATAGAATATGCTAGCGATAAGCGAATAATTAAAACTATCAGCAAAGTATAATAACTATAATCTATCCCGGGGACTTATTGATTTCTAAAGCGTAGCGTTTGATGGTCTGTGCTCTAAGACAGGCATATAGATGACTCCATCTCTAAAACATAGATATTAAATCATTCAAGACTGTTGTGCATAAATAGTTACGCAAAACGATAACAGCGAAATTACCACACTTTATCATTTATATCATTGTTACATGTATGATTAAAGGAAAAGGCATATCGCAAAACATCCAATAGTGGAATGAGATAGAGATTTGTTGTTACAGCACATACATGTATTCAACAATAGCAAGAATAATTACACAACATTTCATATAAAAGGAATGAATACAGATACAGATAAAAGTACCATATAAGTTGCTTAACACTCCCATATATCAATCGCTATGTCGCAGTTCTTCCTTCGACTCAGAAAACATCCCCAACAAAAGACAGTAGTGCGCAATTGCATAAAGAAACTTCCTTGTCAAATTAAGAACGATTGGTCGAGTTTCATAAAAGAATATAGGCTGAAGCACAGTAGTGCAAACTTCAGTCTTTAAGTCTATTACAAAATTTTACGACCCTTTCCAAAACAATGAAAGGGTCTATAAATACTAAGCTAATCTAAATATCTAATAAACAGAAATCCTACATAATTGGCATCAATAAATATTGATCGTATTTCCTGGAGCGATCTGGCAATCGGCGGCAATGATTCATCAGGTAGGCTCTTTGCCTTTAAACCTGAGCTGACTTATCGCTAGCATTGGCTCTACTTCAGGCGGTTTGTTGAGGCGCGAACTGAGCTGAGCGGCGCATGTGGCATCTTGAATATCAGGAATTATACACCCAAGTGCATCAGTCAAACACTTGAGGGCAGACCTTTGTGTGTGTGGCTTGATCAGAAAGAGCCAATATGCAGCGAAAGTCAAAGTGTTAACTCCAGCGATTAATCTCCCCTTCTCCTCTAAGTCAGGATAACTTGTTTGCTCAATCATATTTGCTGTTGTTATTCTTCCAGGTGTACACTGGGAGATCATGTTTGCCAGGTAGAGGGTGTTGTTGACTAGATCAATCATATTGCTGGCAGTTAATTTACATCTTGAAGCCACCCTTTCTGCTTTCATCACTTGAGTGTGCCATTCTGTAAAGAGTATGTCCTTATATGTTTCTTGGATTCTAGGCAAATTCGCTGTTTTTCCCACATCAGAATCTTGCCAGTCAAGATACCCACTTATGATCTCTTCGGCCTGGTCTAACTCATTCTTGACCTTATCTACCTGCTGATTACTGGATGTAGTTAGCTCGCACAATGGTTCTGCCTCAGTGAGTTGATTACACAGGAGTCTAATCTGCGATATTAAAGCACTGATTATTTGCGATGCCTCTGCTCTGAAATCCTCCACCTTTTGGGTGCCTTTTATGACTTCGAGCCGTTATGATAATTGAGCTATTTGCTCATCCTTCGTTTTCATCATCAGCTCATTTGCTGTCCTCAACTGTGCCAATGCCTCCGATAACTCCTTTTGTTTCTGGATCGCGCTTTGGTCGATCCTCTGCCTTTCTTCCTGTAATTGCTAGGTTAATTGATCATTCATTTGCTGTTGTACCAGCAATTTCTCCTCTGCTTGTGCTGCCTTCTGCTTTGTCTCGGTCAATTCTGCCTGTAATGCAAAAATTTCTTGGTCCTTAGTCTTCAGTAGAAGACTTACCTCTGATGCCTTGTCGATAGTTGCTGCAGAATAGGCACTTGCATACTGTGACAGCTTTGTTAGGTCATCGGAGGGGTCCAATTCCTCCTTCCATACTACATTACCCGTGACTGTTTGCTCTGGAAAGATAGAAGGTTGATCAATCCTTCGTCTTTTCCTTGATCGCTTCACAACTGCTCTATGCCTTGGGCTATAGAAAACATCCAAGGGAGGAATATCTTCCACTTGGAGAACAATTTGATCGGAAGGGTCTTTAGGAATTACCTCAACATCCTGGGAAATGGGTGGGCCGCTGGTTCCACTTAGAACCTGAGGAGAAGTGATGTCCTGCGTATCATTTGTCTTGCAAGTGTCCCATCTTTTGAACATTCCAATCCACTGATGATGGAATGAAATTGCTGCCATTCTTGAAATAGTTTGGGGTCTATCGTAGTGTCCACATTAACATCGCTGGTTTGTTTCTGCTTCTCGGCTTGGGACTCGCTCCGCTCTTTTTCCTGCTCTTTCCTCTGCTGCTCTTCTTGCTCTCTCTTCTGTTTTTCTTCTTGTTCCCTTTTCTGCCTATCTGCTAGTTCTTTTTCCTGTTTCTCTTCTTGTTCCCTCTTCTGCTGTGCCTCTACCTCTTTCTTCTTCTTCTCTTCTTGTTCCATTTGTGCTCTCTGTTGTTTTTCTGCTTGTTCTTTTCTCTGCCTTTCCTCCTGTTGCTTCTTCTGATCTTTTGTTATAACAGGAGGCTGGCTTGACTGTTGCCGACCAGGCTCGCTTGAAGACGTCGCTGGGGTTGTTGCCAGTAAATCTAGAGGCAGAGTTTGCAACCTCTGCTCCCTAAGTTTATTGAACTCAGTTACCCCTTCATCATTATATTTCAATCGAGCAAGTTCTCTAGCTTGACCTATTGTTTCGTTTGAAACAAATAGGTCGTCAAACCAATCTTCTTGATGGTCAAATTTTGTTAATTTGGCATTTTCTAATGCAGTATAGGCGTTTTTGTTTGGATCATATAGCCTATTCGGGATAGTGGCTAGGGTTAAGGACTGAATCTTTGTGGCTTCCTTTTCTGCGTGTTTGAGATCATGCAGAGTATAGACACCAATTCTCAAGGGAAAAGAGGGCCAGCCCCTCTTCTTTTCTTTCTTGAGAGTCTGTGTAGTACTCTCTGCCATAATTTGATAGGAGATTTCTCTTGCTAGTAGTTTATCTGGAATATACAAAGGGAGAACATGCGGATTGGCTTGGCTGCCGAAAACCCTAATGTAGGTAAATCTCTCTTCTCCAAACCAACTCGCTACCGCCGGTAAATCAAAGGAAGCTAGATAGGAGATTCTGGGAATGGGCTTATCAAAAATAGAATAATGAATGGGAACCATAAAGCCATTGCAGATTTGGTACAAATGGTGTTTGTAAGAAGATTTCCACAATTTCTGGTGGTATATATGAATGGGTGAGGGGTCTTGGGCAGTCCACCTCCAACCGAGGACGGGAAACTCAGAATTGAAACATAATGTATCTAAAATGTATGCACTGTAATAAAACGGGGGAATTTTTCTTTCAGTAACAACAGAATTTTTTCTAAAATCACAAACAGCTACGGCTAGCTTATCAAAGAGAATAGTAGCCCAATCCATAATTATGCTGTTTACTGCTGCTTCCATTAGAGGAACCATCTCTATGGTAAAGTTAGCGGAGTCATGTAATCCCCATAGCCTACACATCATTATCCCCGCATAGCAATAGGGAGAAGCCAAAGAATCGACTGAGTACTTACCGGAAGACTCGTGCTTGTGTTTGGCTGGATTCTGCCTCCAATCCGGATGGGCTCGGATTCCACTTCATTATCACTTGCAAATTTCTCCAGGAACGTCTTGTTATACACTTTCTCTGGCTCAGGAAAATGATACATTTGCCTTAGATGCTCTGGTTTGAACGATCCAAAAATCCTCCCATCTTTGGTGCTAAAAGTTCTGTCGAGGATTGGAATTTCCTCAATTGCCCATCACACGACGTCTGTGTAGGGGAGAATCTGTTCTCTGGCTGCTATCCTGTGAAGGAAAGAATCGGCTAAATCTTTGAGAGTGCAATCAGACTTGCGAGTAGGATCAGCAGTAGCTTCCGTCACTGCCTTTTGTGGTTGTTGGGCTTCAATCAAATTATACGTGCCTTGCCATGTAGCTCTGGTAAGACCCGTGCATGTAGTATCTGATATTAAGCCCTTCTTTTTATCTGTGGCAGCTTGTCCTGCAACTGATGTAGCTGCGGAACCCACGGTCTTCTTAGATTTCTTTCCCATCATGCTCAGGTTTCTGTTAGAAGATGAATTCTGCACAAAGGCAAGAAAAACCGTAACATAGAAATATAATAATGAGGACTTATGGTGGGAGAGATATATCAATCGAAGCGTGCTGAGAGATTAACTCTCAAAAATGGCTGCGGATCCAATCAATGAGAAGATATTACAGATATATTAAATGGCCGTTTAAGGCCTGCTACTCCTTAAATGCTTATTACACCATTATCCGGTTGAATGACTCCCTTAAGCGTGCAATGGATATTTTGGCGGTTGAGCGCAGGTGATCGTTAATCGAAGGGGCGAAACTTTAAATATGAATACATCACCTTATCCCTCCATTTAACGGCTTTTTCGTAATCCGCGCTCTATCGATCGGATATCAATAATACTTTAGATCTTCAAGCTATGCCTTTTGAAATTCCGATTGCCGATAGCGATATCGCATCGCTTTAGGAGAATAGGTATTATATAATCATAAGCATAGGATCCTCCCGAACGCCGATTGCGACGTCTCATCGGATTAGTGCGAAGAAATATGACAAGGTGCATTTAGAGTGATTTGCCGATTCCCCGATCGCCGATATCGCATTGCATCGGGGGTAAGGCCTGGGCGCCTCATTAATGTGCATGGGATGTTGCCGACTGCCGATTGCACAATTGCATCGGATCGGAGTAAATGACTTAAGATGCTTTGACCGCATACGGAGTATCGCCGATAGCCGATCGCCGATATCGCGTCGCGTCGGAGCTTATGTTATGTGCTTTTTTAAGATGTGTATGAAGTGTTGCCGATCGCCGATTGCGATATCGCATCGGGGGTAATCAATGTGCCGCTTATTATATTTCTTATGTCATTGCGATATGCGATCTTGCGATCGCTTTATCGTAATGACAAAGATTTGCCTTATTTCTTTAAAGGGTTTTTTCAAAAAGGTTTTATGAAATGAATTCATTTGATTATCGGACCTCTTTTGAACAATAAAAGTATTGATACCAATTAAACTTTGAAGGGACCCATTTCATACGTTAATATTTATAAATAAAGATGATATGAAATGGGGGGTTGTTGTAGAGCACAACATGTGCCTATAAATATTTGTACACAGTTACGAATATTCCTAAAATTTTGGTTGTTTACAACATTTACAAAAAGTGAATAGGTATGTTGATATTTGGGTCATTGACTTAATGCACACAATAGATGTTATTGTGCAGGTAGGTCTACATATATTTGTAATCACTTGAAAAGGACACATCAATGCATATTAACATTTTTTTGTTAAATTATTCAATGATGTTTAATTATTTTTAAAGGAGATAAATTGAAGTAATCTTTGTCTTTTGAACAAAATGTAACTTGTAGGCTCCACATTCTATGCTATATCATATATGTAGTCTCTGCAATCATGTTGTAAGAATGTACTCTTAATTTCTAGCCATCTCTTTTGCAACTGTAACTCATTATCCTCCACCGTTGCTTTCAACAGTTTCCATTCACATGTCACTAATCTTCCTCACTTTATGCCTTACAGCGTTTCCTTTACAACATATGGTGAAAATGCTAGTTTAACTCTATTTAAACTAAGTAATAGGTACTAGTTTCTATATTAGACTTTTTTGCACATGAAATATTGATTTTACTTAATAGTATTACTCTAAAATATACAAAAATATATAAATTCAAAATATTCAAAATCTGCAATAAAATTATATTCCAATTGAGCATAATATCTTATCTTGAATATAAATGGTAAAGTATTTTTTAAAATCAAACATATAAATAAAAAGTAAACTAAAATCAAGCATGAGAAATTGTATTATAATTCTAAACATAATGACATGCCACATACCACTTTACTATGCATAACTTTAACTCCAAATTATAAATCCTCTATTAAATTACAACAAATTATATTTACCATGCATATAAAATTATAGGGTGATTTTGATGTGAGAAGTACATTAGTTGCAACTCTCTCAGAATTTGTGAATTTGGATCTAAGAAATTGTCAATGTTTCTCAAGCTTTACATAGCATCATTACATTTTCAAATTAAAAACCAAATAAAATTCCCTTCTTTTTGTTAAACTTGTATTTAATCGCTAGATATGCTAGTTCGGGATTGTAACATCAAATTTCAATATAATATTATACATTGTGATCTTTGATGTTACATAATGTTGCATAAAAATGCATAGACTACTTAAACTAAACATTTCATTTCTTCCCATAATTTTATTTTCTTTTTTCCTTTTATAATTTTACCTTTTTCATTATGGTAAATAACATCATGAGTATAAAAGTATGTATAAAAAACTAAATATCATGCATATAAAAAAGTAGGTGTGCAAGAGTGCAAATATAATAGTAATAGAATAAACTTGAGGAGAGGTTTGAAGGATGATAACCTGGGATTTTCCAGAAAGGGAAGTTGTTATAGAGTGGAGGTTTTGACTAAACAAAAGTGATCAGGGATACTAGTTTGGAGACTATGTGACTATTATGTTATGGCACTTAGGGAAGCTTCATGAATGAGATATAGTTGAAGAGTGGATACTACGTTGGAAAAATTGATTAGATAACATTTTTCTTGGGTAAATGTGAGTTGCACTAGCTCCAAGGGTTATAGAATGTTGTAGATAGTTATGAAATTTCAATAGAGACATATCATCCAGGTGTAATTTTTATTTGGACCCCATAGTGAGTCATCAATGGTAAAGACAAAGGATAACGAGGGATTTCATTTGCCACAAGAGTTTATGATAACTTGGGATCTGCCAAGTTTGAGTTAATGAGGTTTGGTTTTATTTAAGAATTTCTTCCTTCATATTTATCTAAATGACATGATATAATTGGTTTGTAAGAAATATATCGAGTTTTAACATATTCCTAGCCACATACCAACCTTTCCCTCCATGTTTCTATTTATAGAGGAAGGTCTTATGTGGTTAATTGGTATCCTTCTTGTATAGACCGGTGGTTTTTCCTACAAATCCAACTTCTTTTGAATTCGAATGTGACCATGGAAGGAGCTAGGTTGTACATGAGAAGATCATGTATTTGAGGAACATAAATCCCCATAATGGTCATGAAGTACAATGTCTCTTTTAGGCCATTACTATGATCCAAAGTTATTTCCTTCAGCCATGATATTTCAGGTGTACTAATAAGTTGGTGATAGTTTGAGTGTAGAGCAATATTTTATTGAAATTTTTGTCTCCCCTATAAGTAACCATATTTGTCCATTTTCTGTTTTGAATAATTCCTTTTTATAGGGAAAGAAGAGGTAACATTTTTGGGTGGTGATTGGCGACTTATGTATAGTTGGAAAATGACATGGACCAAACTGTATCTCCTCTCCAGAATCAAACACACTAATTCTTGCCATTATCGAAGTTGAGGTTTATCATCAATGCCTTTCTGTGGGGACTATTGTTGTCTGGGACTTCTAAGGAAAATACCATGACCCTATGATCCCATCCAGCTATTTGGACTTTGATGACTCTATAAAAGTTAAGGAAAACAATAGGACAAGAAGACATGCTCAACAATCTACATAAGAAAAACATGTGAAATTTTCCATAGAAATAAAAAAATTTGGTGATTGGTGAAGATATATATTAAGATAAAGTGGATGGTATGCACAAGAAGACCATGATAAGGTGATGGGAATTTACAAATATGAAGGGCAGAATGCAAATTTCGATGGAAAAAATGTGGTTGTTTCCTTTAACATATAGAGATAGACACAAAGTTAGTGTGATATTGAATGGATAGTTTGGGATCCATTTCTTGTACGAGGAAGATGTGATTTGAACTTTGAAGATAACATCGATTATCAGAAGTTGTTTCTTAAACCTAATTCGTTGGTTCGTGGGATTCAATATTCTAATGAAGACCCCAAATAGAAGGCCCATATATGTTAAGTACCTAAGATTAGCAATAGAATTATGGACACATAAGGCATTGGAAGCTATTGGGAGCATTATTGGTAGGTTTGTGTTTTTGGATAAGGCCATTATGGTGGCTCTAGATAAAAGAGTTACATGGATTTTAGTGGAACTAAAATCCTCTAGGGGGCTTTTTGATGAAATGGACCTTGAATGGGGATAATCCTCTTTTCATCAATGGATTGAATATTGGGGAATACCTTTCAGGTGTATATTATGCCACAATATAGGCCATGTTTTCTCAAAATTTACTCGCATATATTTTAATTGTGGGGACAAATTCTACTAGCTAGATGCTAAAAATAAAGCATGGAATCTAAGACATCATTCTTCCAGTGGAGGTACTCTGTTGATTGGATATTCACAATAAAATAATTACTCAGGTATTTGAAATAGCCTTGAATCCCTCTCTTCTTCTCCCTCTCCCCATGTAACTCCTACTCATTATGATTATGTATGTACTGGGAAATGTGATTGAGTCATGCAACAGTCCACCCCACATTTTTATCAATCCCACTATTTTCTCTAGTTTGATTCTTAAATCCTCTATTTTGAAAGCATTATCAGATAGAGATGATTGAAAATGGATATAATATGCACCCAACTTGATCTAGATTTAGAACAAGACTATCACCCCACCATATATCTTCCATACTATACTTTTGAGTGGACCTAATGAAAAATTCATTCTTATCCCTCCTTCCTCCCCTTGCAACTTGATAGGTAGTGATATGGAATTCATAACGCAAAATACCCAAATGGATCTCATGCCCCTTACCATACATAAGAAAATAGTCTTTGGTTGATTTATTCATCATCCCTTGATTTTCCATGAATGTTACCATCAAGGGGGCGAGAAAAAGAAAGGGTAGATCTAAAAATGACCATGACTCTGGTGCATATAAAGCCTTAAACATTTTGGATTATATGAACCTACATTACGTTTCCATCAATGCTTCTTCTGAAACTCGATCCCTTAGAAAGAATGTGCCCATTTCAAGGGATGCAACATGGAAATTATTTCATTGAATCTTAGAGGGTTGGGTGATCCCTGAAAAAATATTTCTTTAAAACAAGTTATCAAGTGAAAAGGAAGGTGTAGATCTAAAAATGACCATGACTATAGGGCATCCAAATCCTTAAACATTTTGGACGATATGAACCTACATAATGTTGTCTTCAATGGTTCTTTTGATACTCAAGACCTTAGAGAGGATGTGCCCATTTCAAGGGATGCAACATGAAAATTATTTCATTTAATATTAGAGGGTTGGGTGATCCCTCAAAAATTATTTCTTTAAAATAACTTATCAAGTCATAGAATCCTGATGGAATCTTGATACAAGAAATAATGGTCAAGTGGGACAAAGCTCATAATTATTTCTTAAATTTATTCCCAGATTGTTTGATTGTTTCCTCAAACTCGTTAGGATTATGAGGTAGGATGGTCTTAATGTGGCATCCTCACATGATTAAACCTAATGATTATAAATTTTTTGTAGGAATATTTTTTCTTGTTTTGTTTGTGGTTTGAAATGACATATACACATTCTAAATATCTATTATTGCTACAACAATAGAAAAATATTTTGGAGATGCATGGATGAGTGCAGGATTTTGAAAAAGCGATCACTAATTATGGTGAGGGATATGAATTCGAAAATTTCTGGTGAAGAGGTGCTGGGAACAAACAATAGATTGGATCCTGTCGGAAATTATTTTGTAGACCTATTCTCAAAAAATAATCTGGTGGACAAATCCTCTATACCTATGGCTCTGAGTTGGAATAAAATTAGGGAACACTGTCTAGTCAATTTAATGTCTCAAATTTCTCTAGATAAATTATCAATCCGGGTATTGTAAACTGATGAAGTGTGGTGCACCATATGTGCTTAGTTCACCTTTTTCTTACTTCGTTGTTTTATAGTTTTTTTTTGTTTTGGGGTTTTGTTCTTGTTGTTCTCCTAAAGTGTCTAATGCAAATGGAAATTCTATTCTAAGGTCTTAAGAATACTTTTAAAGGTCAAGTATGGATGTAGATTTCAAGACAAGGTTTATGTCCCTTATGGTAACTTCCAAAACTTAGCGCTTCAAAAGATCTCAAAACGTGTTATTGATCAAATCAATACTTGAACAAAAGTGTAAATATGCAGTTACTTAAGTCAAACAAAAGATGAAATACTGATCATGAAATCACTGTCTCTACTATTTATCTAGATACAAAAATAAAATTTAAGCTATTGCACTCAAACAAATCGAAAACTGCAAACTAATAAAAGTAAAATCAATTCACATCATTCATAGTCCGATAGCTCACCAGGTAGTCTAAGCTATGGATTTAGGAGATAACGTCAATGATATGATGAATTTGATATCTAATTGCAGAAAAATAAATCTAAAATCAAATCACATCATTCATAGTCCGATAGCTCGCCAGGTAGTCTAAGCTATGGCTTTAGGAGATAACGTCAATGATATGAGCAATTTGATATCTAATTGCAGAAAAATAAAGCTAAAATCAAATCACATCACTCATAGTCTGATAGCTCGCCAGGTAGTCTAAGCTATGGCTTTAGGAGATAATATCAATGATATGAGGAATTTGATATCTAATTGCAGCAAAATAAAACTAAAATCAAATCACATCATTCATAGTCCGATAGCTCGCCAGGTAGTCTAAGCTATGGCTTTAGGAGATAACGTCAATGATATGAACAAATTGATATCTAAACTAACTAACAAAGCAAATGAATAAAACTGAAATCAAAGCATAACTGAAATTGAAAAGCTAAAAAAACAAAGTCAACAGAGAGGCCAATCTCATGTCACTATTTGATGTAAAAACATGTAAAGAAAAACTAATCTACAATCAATTGGTTGAACACTCTTACATGAATTAAAATTGCATGAATGGAAAATCTAATCTATCAAACTTGAAAGCAATCAAATGACATAATGAAATCAAAGAAAAATTACAAAATGAAATCTACTCTACCTTACATTCTAATATGCTCCATGACATCTACTTCACATTTCCTTCGATGTTGAGAACATCAAAGCTTTATTAAAATTCTTCAAAATTACAAAGTACAACAAAGCTCTCTAAAGCTTTCCAAAGCCATCTCACAAGCTAAAAATATTAAGAACTAACAAGCTAAGACTAAAAAATGAAGGAGAGAGATCTCCTATTTATACAAAAAGATGAGAAGCCATCTCATTAATGAGAGTCCATGAGTCTCTCCCTCTACCTCTAGAGTCCTAATCAAAATAGGAACTGATAAGACACATGTCTTCTTAGAGTTTCAATACAATTAGGAGATGTGACACATATCCTCAAGATCCCTTGATTCTTTCTATTCAAATTCGAATTTGGCCTTAGAGTGCCACATAAGGGTCTTCTAGAAGCCTCCTTTTGACCTACACATGTCAACAATCTCAATCCACTTGTTAGGTATAAGCATATTCACATTATTTTGTAATCTTTAACCACAAATTCACTTAAGAAGGCTAAGAATTAATAAAGCTTGAAAAAACATAAATGTGGCCCACTGATAATGAAAGTGGGATGAATGCAGTGACATAGTAGTGAAATGGAGGTGAAATGGAGGTGATATAATGGACATAATAGTGAAAGTGTAATGGAAATGAATGATATTTTCAAGACCCAACGTACCGCCAAACTGAAGCTATTGCATGTCCTCATGCAATATATATTACATTAACTCTTTTTATCCTTGATATTTGGCTTAACTTTGCATGATATCATTTGATAACTTCATATTTTTGCAAAGTGTTTTACTTGAATTGCAACATGGTTAGTTCTTGTGTTACAACCAATTTATTTTATTTTATTTATTTTATTTTATTTTTATTATTTTGTTGTTGCATTCTATTTTGATCTTTGATCTTTGCATAATGATATTTTAATTATTGTTGCAAAGTATATCTTTATTGGATTGCATAATGGTTGGTTCTTGTGTGACAACCATGATTTTGTTGTATCCAATTTCTCCTTTAAACACTTTTTGAAAAGCCATTGTATGCTCATAATAACAATGTAATAGTTAATATATGTTGAAAGTATGTGGGCTCTTGAATATGATATGGATATGGCAAGATATGAACATGAATGTATCCCCCCCCAACTGATGGTATTAGAAATTTTATAAAATGAGGAAGAGAAATGTTTTTCCAACAATTATCATTCTAGCTTTTTATGGAATTCTATGGTCAAAATTTAGAAAATGACATACCTTAACTTACCCTTTGGAATGGATGAGTTGTATATGTGGTGGATGCAAAATTCTGATCATATTCTTCTTCAAGTGGCTGAACAAGAGGAGTCATGGATAAAGAGATAAGATGAATTTTTATTGCTTCTACTAAAACTTGCTGAATCTGCTCCAAAATGCTGAAAATAATAGTATTCATATCTTCAAAACTCATTGGCACAATTCCTACTATGTGAAAAGATGTTTTGATGTCGAACATAGTAGGAAATTATTGGCTTAGTGGCCATTAATGGATGCCACTAGTCAACACGAGGACTCTCACCATTGATGACAATGAGAGTCAAGATGCCCAAACACATCTTGCTAGGTAGGAATGAATTTGTCGATGTCGAGTCAGCCAGAAGATCTGATGAACAAGGGACATTAATGTATTCCCATTGTTTGTTAGCATGAGGACTTGCCATTAAGGCATGCAAGCCTCAAGGTGTTTTTACAAAGAACTTAGACTCAAAGGACTATGGACTTAATAATTTGCATTGAAGCTGGGCTTATTTGCGAAATGAAAATGGAAGATGGAAATGGAGAACAGAAATAACAATGGGCAGTAAGCATGTGAATGAGCACCATGCTTTTATTTGTGGGTTATGAATGGAAAAAATGAGATGGAAAGTGTATGTGAATGTAAATGGAAAATATGAAGTGAAATGAGGTGAATGGTTTATTATGAGGTATGGATGTGATGGAGACAATAGTATCTGAAATTTTTTCAAGTGTTTGGATCTGATTTTGCATCAGCATATTTCCTCTTTGTTGCTAATCATCCTCTTATGAAACAAATTGGTCTCTTAGAGACAATATTCTCTTGTAATCATTTGTCCTTCCTCCTAGAACCTGTAAAAAACCTAATACTTCTTCTGCAATGGAATGTAAGATTATCAAAGGAAAGAGGTGATCAATCTCTCTAGTTATGATATTTACACACAAAACTAAGAATTTGTATTAATGAAACAAGTTCTCAAAGGAAAAATCAAACGAATTTATACCTGCTTTGGAATTAGTGCCCCAAGTTGAATGTTGCCTCTTTTCATAAATTTATTTCATTATTTTCCATTTCAAACTCTAACGATGGATTTATCATTGTGTAGATCTTATTGAGATCTTTCCAATGATACTTGAATCATCAAAATCTGATTTTGTATGAGAAAGTTAGGTTGATTTGAACAATGAGGTTTTTCAGCTGTGGAATTGGAGAACAACTGTGGAATTGGACTTTAGCTGCGGAATGTTGACGGTTTTTGTAGCTAAAAATCTTGAATAAAAAAGTTAGCCATTCATCTTTCATCATCAGTCCAAAATTAATCAATACCTTCAGAAAAGTGAGCAAACAACTTATTCATTTCATTGATTCAATTTTTTTTTTTTGACATGCGGCAACTTAGTGTGGCGACTTAATGATAATACACAACTTGACTTCCCTTTGACCAGGGTCTTTTTCATTGACTTGGATCAAATGAATAGAACACCATCCATCTACTGACATTTTCCTAGCTACCCATGTTGCTCGTTTCGTCTCTTGACACCTATAACCTATAGAAGTAATAAAATGGCTGCGGAATTGCCAGTTAGCTGCAGAATCAGGCTTCTTTCCGCAGCGAAAATACAATCAACCATCTATTTTCTGATTTAAGTTATTGGAAAAGAGATTTTATGTAGGCAAGTAATAGGGAGAGAGAGACTAAGATCACAATTGGTGCACAAGACCAATTATTCATGATTTTTTTTTTCCTTCACTGTTTGCCTAAAACAAAAAACTTTGAAATATGAAGCAAAACAATTTTAATGATGGAAATATATCAGAGTACCAACTCTTGTGCTGCTCATATTTTTTTTAGTATTTGTCACCAACAATTCCTATGCATGCTGTAACAGAAACACATAAGTCAATCTTAAAATAGTTGGGAATTTTAACGTGCACGTGCACTACCTACTCGACTCTTCATCTATGAGAAATGGGTCATTCAGAAGTGCTTCAGCAGAAGGCCTTGCCAATGCAACTGTCATATATTTTCAATAACTTGCCTTATTTCCTGATTGGTAACCTTTTCCACTGCCGCAGGCCTTAGACCAGAATTCACCTTCTTATAAATTTGAACAATGCTATCGCACTCACTGTAAGGAATCTCCCGAGTAACTGTCTCCGGAAAGCATATGCCAAAGGAATAAACATCGACAAGCTATAATCCTCTTCATATAATTCTAGTGCCGTATTTGATCATCTTACTGTTAAACAGGAAGAAATGGAACAGGATTAGACGGGTGGTGGAAGACGTGTTTCCTCAAACAACCAAAGCATGCCGTGTTTAAACTGTTCTTTGTTCATTTAATAGAAATCCTTTTTTCTCATGCATTCAGTGGCACAATGGATGACCTGGCAGCCAAGGAAATTAGATCTGGGTGGATTTCTCAAAGAAATCGAAATATGGCCACAACTGTTAAAAAAGAACTGTTTTTCCTCACGCGGCATGCAAAAAGAGGCTTCACAGAACTGAGAAATTCTCTCAAACCGCCACGAATTTCTTAAAACCGTTCCTAGGTTATCTAATTGACCCTACTTCTAAAAAAACCCATGTTTTATTTTTCTCAAATTCGTCTCCGTTTGGCCAAATCGTGCATTTAGAGTTTGACATTTTTCTCTATTTTATGTTTTTCTTGAGTTGCTGCATTCGGCTGTGAAATTGATTTCTTCTGACACATATGTTTGAATCATTTGTTGTTATTATGAATGGCAAAACCAACATATTGTAAAGAAATCATATCACCCATTGTCTAGAGCTTCAACTAAAATACTATTCAAATCAATTTCTGGCACATCTATCAAGCCCAAAACATTCAGCTGTCGGCTTATTGCAACTAATCCATATGCATATTGGGCAACATTTGTACGGTCTAAACAGGAAATGCAGTTTGTAAATTTCTTCTTTGATATAGCCCTTTCACGTTATTTGCAGTGAAAGCATTTCTTCTGCCGCTGTTTCTTAGAATTGGCTTATTTGCTATAAATCTTGCAGCCGATTTTTGTGCATGTTTGACAAAAACTTTGAAGGTGATGATCTGATTGCTTTTGCTCTTCACATCTCAGAATACAACTGTCAAATTTGAGGTTGAGGCCAAAAAATAGAGGATATTTCAAGCTGCAAAAAGATGGGAGAATTGTTTATATTGCAGGTTTATTTTTCTTATATAATTTTTGCAGGTTTGTTTTAAGGCCAAAGCTTCAAACAGGGATGAAGATTTCTATTGAAGCCACAATGGAAACTAGAATTGGGGATAGCCATAGATTGTTTTATTTTTTTCTTCTCTGAAATTGTGAAATTTTGTAAGAAGGATTAATGATTTTCAATTTCAGGCAGTAAAGACTTCAAGGAAAACATGCTCAAAACAGGACTTTGACTGAGGTCTTAAGTTGATATTTTTTATCAATCTAGGATGGGTGACTACGATAGGATCCATGTCGGGACAATTCCGGAGATGCCCATGTGGTCAGTTTCTTCACTGGATGCCTGTAACCTGCTAAACCTTGAAATTAGCTGCAGAATTCACAATTAGCTGCGGAATCAGGCCACATTCAGCAGCTAAGTTGCAAAATCTTATTAAAATAGGATACAGTGTTTTGAGGACCACTACAACCCATAACCAGTCAATCTTGGATAGTTGAACCTATCAAAGCAGTTGGCTTTCATTTCTTTTTATTTTGTTCTTTTTTTTTTATTGAATCAATTGAAATGATGAAGTTTATTTTGTCTTCCTTTTTTTTTAACATAACAATTCTTTTTCTGATCCTCTAGATTACACAAAGTGCAGGGGGAGAGCATACTCAAGAATTATTAATTTTTTTTTTACACAACAATCCTTTTTCTGATCCTCTAGATCACACAAAGTGCAGGAGGAGAGCATACTCAAGAATTATTAAATTTTTTTAGATGTAAGAAATAAGGTCTCCTAATTACACTTCCTCAGCAACGACGCCAAAAATGTCTAGTCAATTTAATGTCTTAAATTGCTCTACATAAATTATCAATCCAGGTATCGTAAATTGATGAAGTGTGGTGCACCATATGTGCTTAGTTAACCTTTTTCTTACTTCGTTTTTTATAGTTTTTATTTTGTTTTGGGGTTTTGTTCTTGTTGATCTCCTAAAGTGTCTAATGCAAATGGAAATTCTATTCTAAGGTCTTAAGAATAATTTTAAAGGTCAATTATGGATGTAGATTTCAAGACAAGGTTTATGTCCCTTATCGTAACTTCCAAAACTTAGCGCTTCAAAAGATCTCAAAACGTGTTATTGATCAAATTAGCACTTGAACAAAAGTGTAAATATGCAGCTACCTAAATCAAACAAAAGATGAAATACTGATCATGAAATCACCGTCTCTACTATTTATCTAAATATAGAAATAAAAGTTAAGCTATTGTACTCAAACAAATCAAAAGCTGCAAACTAATAAAATTAAAATCAATTCACATCATTCATAGTCCGATAGCTCGTTAGGTAGTCTAAGCTATGGCTTTGGGAGATGACGTCATTGATATGAGGAATTTGATATCTAATTGCAGAAAAATAAAGCTAAAATCAAATCACAACATTCATAGTTCAATAGCTCGCCAGGTAGTCTAAGCTATGGCTTTAGGAGATAACGTCAATGATATGAGGAATTTGATATCTAATTGCAGAAAAATAAAGCTAAAATCAAATCACATCATTCATAGTCTGATAGCTCACCATGTAGTCTAAGCTATGGCTTTAGGAGATAACGTCAATGATATGAGGAATTTGATATCTAATTGCAGCAAAATAAAGCTAAAATCAAATCACATCATTCATAGTCTGATAGCTCGCCAGGTAGTCTAAGCTATGGCTTTAGGAGATAACGTCAATGATATGAGCAATTTGATATCTAAACTAACTAACAAAGCAAATAAATAAAACTGAAATCAAAGCATAACTGAAATTGAAAAGCTAAAAAAACAAAGTTAGCAGAGAGACCAATCTCATGTCACTATTTGATGCAAAAACATGTAAAGAAAAACTAATCTACAATCAACCGGTTGAACACTCTTACATGAGTTAAAATTGCATGAATGGAAAGTCTGATCTATCAAACTTGAAAGCAATCAAATGACATAATGAAATCGAAGCAAAATTACAAAATGAAATCTACTCTACCTTACATTCTAATATTCTCCATGACATCTACTTCACATCTCCTTCCATATTGGGAACATCAAAGCTTTATTCAAATTCTTCAAAATTACAAAGTACAACAAAGCTCTCTAAAGCTTTCCAAAGCCATCTCACAAGCTAACAATGATCCAGGTGGATGTTGGTGGCCACCCACCTATCCCAGTTGGACCCCCACAACTATCTCTTTCAGCTTTTTCAGTTTCCTAAATTGTAGCATAGTTTACTATTTTTAGCAAGTTTTTCGGGTCCTGAACTTCCGGAGCCGTTTTGAGGCCCTAAATGACATTTTTTGGGAAATCTGGGGCCACATGGGTCCGTGGACCGATGTTGCCTCCCAAACTGGTAGTGCTCGGATAGATCTTTCTAACGAGCTATTGTACACATCAAACGAAGATCATATGCCAAAGTTACGACCCTGGGAAATTGATGTACCAATTTACCCAAACGGGGCCCACAATTTGGCATTTCATCTTCTAGGGTTAGGTTTTGGGATGTGAAGATTTTTCCATTGTTTCTCAACAATAAATAGGCCTTCGAGCCTCATTGTAACACAGTTTTAGAACAGTTCAGAGGCATGTATCCACCACATCTCTTCTTAGAGATAAGCTACCATCGCCCTAGCTGGTTTATTTCCATTTCTTGTTGTAAGCATATTCCAGTATTTTCCATTAATGAAATGAAGCATTATTTCCGCTGCATCTCTGTGTTTATGGTTATTGCATCTCTGTAATCTATTGCGTTCCTGTTTAAGTCCGGATCAGTGGTATCAGAGCGGTCTGCTTTTTCTTTGTTTTTTCTTTGCATGTCCCCAACAAGGTCGGGATATAAGGAGTTAGGGCTTGAACTGGTCGAACCTTTGCAAGACCAGCCTCGCAAATCCCGATGGCCTCCCATGGCAGATGAGAAGAAAGACGAGGGAACAGGAGATCCTATCAAAATCTTGCTCGAAGAAGCCTTCGAGCGACAACAGAACGCGATGATGGACAACTTTACGCAGATCCTTCAGCGGCTACCCAGAGGCAACGCATCAACTTCCAACAACTACTCTAGAAACGCCACGCCCTTTAAGGTACAAGTTAATTTTGAAATCCCCATATTCGAGGGTCAAATAGATGCAGATGCCATAGATAAATGGTTAAATCTACTAGAAGGATATTTTTCTATTCATGAATTTTCAAGTCGGGAAAAGATTGTTTTCGCTCTTCTCAAAACAGCCCCCCACGTCAAGGACTGGTGGGAAACCTACTACGAATAGAAGGATGAAAGTACAGGCTCACTATTTTGAGCCGCACCCACTTGGAATGACTTCCGGGATGCCATCAAGGAGCAGTACTACCCTGTCAAAAGCTACGAGGACAAATACATCAAATGGACCACACTGCGGCAGGGACGAGACCAAGATGTGCTGGAGTTCACAAAAATTTTTCATACCCTTTGCACATAGTTGGGTATCAAAGATTCTGAGCTGCATCTGGTACTCAAATATCGTGGCTGCCTGCATAGATACATCCAGGAAGAGATGGTGTTCTTGAACATCTCCTCGCTCGGCACGGCGTACCGATATGTTGTCAAAATCGAGCAAAATTTCAAACAGAAGAAGCGAGACTTTAGATCTGCAAATCCAAAGCCCAAATGACAAAGCCAAGGCGGGGCGACCCAAGACAACCCGTCGAAGCCGCAAGAAGATAACGATACCACGAAGCTGAAGAAGGACACAGGAAAGTGGTGTGAGTTCCACAAGAGTCCCACTCATAACACAAGTGAGTGTCAGACCAAGCAGTCACTGGTGGTCGAATTGAAGGCTACCAAATCAGATGCATGTTCTGACCCTAAACCAAAACCTGACAAGGGGAATGGAAAAGGGAAGCAGATCATTGATGCGGAGCCCAGCGCCACTATTGCCACCGCGAAGATCCAGAAGAATGAGCCTGAAGACCCAGAGGAGGGGGAGCGCCTTTTCCACTCACAAATGTGGGTGAAGCGTTCACCGCTGCAATTCATTGTTGACAGTGGGAGCCAAAAGAACCTTGTTTCAGCAGAGGTCGTGAAGCGGTTGGGCCTATCAACTACACCACACCCGCAACCGTACAGTATCGGATGGCTTCACGAAGGACAAGATCTCAAAGTTCACCAGCAGTGTCGCCTTCCCTACAGCATCAAGCCCTTCACAAACGAAGTATTGTGTGATGTTACACCTAGGGATGTTTGTGATGTATTACTAGGCCAACCATACTTGTGGAGGCGACATGTTGTGTATGAGTCAAGGCCTCGTGCTGTCATTATTTCTTTGAATAATTCATTATACAGGATACCGGAGGTAGCCCCACCTACCGCCACATCTTTGATCACCGCTAAGAAAGGCAGCAAGTTCATCTCACAGACTAGGAAATTTATTTTCTATCTGGTTCACTCCCAAAGTAAGGGGAAGATTGTTGCTACATCCCTAACCTCTACAAAGGGTTCCTCCACGTAGCAGCAGCAGCAAAGGGATACGGTCATGATAGAACATGGGAACAACTTCTCCTCACCCATAGGGGTACCACACAAGTTTCAGGTGGGCGACAAAGTTTGGTTACATCTGCAGAAAGAACGCCTTACAGGATCCTATCAGAAGCCTTGACCACTCCGACATGGTCCTTACACTAGTACCAAGGCTACGGGCAACAATGCTTTGAAGCACAGCATTCCTCCATTCCTTGGCTTGCACCGAGTGTTCAATTTGGACTGTCGTCGACCATGCTTCCCACCATTTCTGGGCACATCAGAGATTGCAGAACAACTCACCAGAGACCCAGATCAGCAAAAGCTTCCTCATCTCACGGAGGAACTCAACGCAATGGGGACCATTGCTTCCTAAGGGGGGAGGAATGATCCAGGTGGATGTTGGTGGCCACCCACCTATCCCATTTGGACCCCCACAACTATCTCTTTCAGCTTTTTCAGTTTCCTAAATTGTAGCACAGTTTACTATTTTTAGTAGTTTTTCAGGTCCTGAACTTCCGGAGCCGTTTTGAGGCCCTAAACGACGTTTTTTGGGAAATCTGGGGCAACATGGGTCCACGGACCGATGTTGCCTCCCAAACTGGTAGTGCTTGGATAGATCTTTCTAACGAGCTATTGTACGCATCAAACGGAGATCGTATGCCAAAGTTACGACCCCGGGAAATTGATGTACCAATTTACCCAAACGGGGCCCACAATTTGGCGTTTTTTCAATTACCAAATTCGAATTTGGATTAGAAAAAATTGAAAACATTCTCATCATAGTAACCTTCTATACCCATCCATACCCTCTATATTCAAATTAGAAACATTTAGTGCTTCACTTTGTCATAAAAACCTACACTTACTGCAATAAAATTGGTAACATTTCTTCCACTCTACATAAATATTGAACTAAGTATTAGAAATATCCAGACCTCCCAACTAAAACTAGAAACAACCATTATTGCACTATTCAAAAAATTAGCTCTTACGTGAGTGGACGGGACTCAAATTGGCAACGAGAATCCTTAGGCTGAAGCCGCCTGCATAACGACTTATCCAGTGTCAAAGAAAGAAAGGGAAACTAGGTGTTTTATAAGATGATTAAAGATGGCTTCCTCCTCTGCGATTATATTGATGTCTTTAATATGTTTTTTACTTGTGGCAGTGCTCTCCGAAGCAGCGGATGTCCAAAATGATCCACAAGGTAGTGTTTAACATTGTTGTAAATTTATGTTATAATTTGGTAGCGTTCACAAATAAATTTAATCATTTTTAAACTGTAGCTGAAGCGCCTGAAGTTCATTCAATGCTTGAGCCCGTAAAGTTACATGACGAATTGAATTCGGAGAAGACCGTGGACGTTCCCCTGCTTAGTGAATATTGTCAACCATGCTTCAACGCAGCATGTGCTGATCCAAATTGCTGCGTTACGTGCAAGGGTTTGACGTGTTGCTGCGATGTCTGCAATTGCTGTTAAACGTACTCATGTTTAACGTAACTGCTCCTAGAAATTCTCATTTTCTTTCCTGTTATTACGATGAACAGTGGGCTGAGAATGAACTATCAGAAAACATCCCCATATTATTAGTTCGTCAATAGCTTACTTATTATTATGGCTACATATCATATAATAATTTTAAAATGTTTTAGTCACTTGCTGGTTTTATGTAGTTTTGTAGACAATATACATGGTTTTCATCTGGTTCGGAGTCATTGCTGAAATTTCCTTTCCATATACAAAATACATGGATATGAACGATTAACGATTAGTGTAAAGGAATTGGAAATAATGACACAAATATATGGATGATGGGATTGAAAATTTCAACAGTATTGTTATAGTGCATGTATTATTACTCTGCAAATTGTTGAACAAGCAATAAAAGAAAAGTGTTACAGCTAGGACATGTATTATTATTCTGATTGAGATATATTTTAAAAAGTTACTTATTCAGAAATATATTCAAAAAATAATAATAAATGGACATCAAAATGATTGATAATACCGTGTAATGTAATCTAAAAAATATTTTAAATTCTAAAATAACTATTTTTGGTTCATCTCACAACATTTTCAGCTTTATACATAGTTTTATAGGGATCTGAATAATATGAAAATTTTATTTAGGTATTTCAATAGTATTCATTATTTTTTTGGCCAAAATATTAATGATGATAACTGAGCAATTAAATAAATTTAAAAGCATTTCTAGCTTTATTCGATAGGGTTCTCAATAATATGAGAATTCTATTAAGGTATTTCAATAACTTTTATTATTTACAATTTTTTGGGTGAATATTATTAATGATAGTTGAGCAATCAAATAAATTCAATTAGCGTTTAAGTAAATGTTTCTAGATGCATTTTTAAGACATTTATGGATCGAAAACCCATAAACAATTCTATTTATCTAACCAATCAAAAAAATTAAATGATTAAATACATTTATTTGCCTTATTTGTACATGTTATTTTATATGAAAAGTCTTTAAATTTTTTTCCTGCCACATCTATTAATATTAATCTATTAATATTGCAATTCGATAAAACTACTTCCTTAACATTTATTATAATCAATTAAATAAACTCAAAATATTTAGAATAAAAAGTAATCATATATATTGTTAAAATATTTTATGATGATAACATTATTATTTCAAAACCTACCTATAATGTTACCTATTTTCACACTTCCCCATATATATATTTGGAAGGTATCCCAACTTTGTGGGGAAGCAAAGAGCATAATTGTAAATTGTTAATGTGAAATATATATTAACATAAAAATAGTGTTTAAAAGTTGACCATAAAGGTCATTATTCTTTATATACACGGCTTATGTTTAATTGTTCTTTTATGTGGCGTGGGATATGGAAATTTAAATTTCTAAATATAATTATGAGTGCGGGTAAATAATATTAGATAATCATGTTTTATTTAGAAATATTGAATTATATTTTTAATATTTGATATCATAATATGTTATATTGTTTTCCTTTAAATGTTACCAATAGAAGTTTTTCTCTATTTTATTGTTTTGAATAGAAGTTTTTCTCTCTTTTATTGTTTTGTTTTACGGTGTTATAAGTAAATAATTTTTAATAAAAAGTAAATTCCTCTAGATAAAAAAAGTTACATTTTTTTTTTATGTTAATGTTATATAAATTAAATGGTTAAAAAATATTGTTAACATGATAGACATTGAACTTTAAATAGACTTTGATAAATAAACTTTGATAAATTATTATGAAAACTATGGGTGTCTCCCATTGCCTTGTTTCGTGAATGAATGTATTTTAATAATTGTTAATGACCTATTATTCTTTTAAAGTGTTTAATGCCTTTTCTCAACTCCTTTGTTATTTAATATATATTAGTTATTTATACATGCAATGATGACAAGATCTTTTAAAGCGTTTAATGCTTCTTCTCAACTCCTTTGTTATTTAAATATAGATTTGTTATTGCTACATGCAATGATAACTAAAATAACAGCTTGTAATGTTTCAATAAATATTTTTGTATGTATCTCAATGTGCTTAGTATTTATAAATATTATGTTTCTTGATGCACTGATGATTGGATGATAATATAATGCTAAATGGTTTCTATTTGCATGTTTTTTTGGAATTTTTATTTTTAGAAAATCTTTTGGATGGTATCATAGATATGTTTTTATGTAAAATAATGCTATGTTTAAATTTTATGGTTGAAGCATTTGATATAGTCTTACTATTTTACATATTTTTAGGTTCTTTTTCTTCTTCTTTTTTTTTTTTGACTTTATATGATATTTAATAAAGATTTTATAAACTTGTAAATTTAATTATGCACTCCATATAACATTTAAAAAGATAATTTAAACAATAAAAACCTTACACATTGCCACTACCTCTTCATTGAGATCTATCTAAAGATGAGAGGGTTGCAATTTTTTTCTTCTAATTTTACACTTTAAAAGGACTTGCACTTGGAAAGACACATGTTGTATCCATGCTTATGACAGATCTATACTAGTTATAAGCATAAGAAATTTTACGCTTTAAAAGAGACTTGCACTTGGAAAGACACATGTTGTATTGACGCTGATGATAGATCTATACTAGTTATAAACATCCTCTATTATCCAAAAATTTCTTTGAAATATGCTAAACTATTTATATCTAGGTATCCATTACTATGTAAATTGTTTATATATGAATTATGTTAAATTAATGTTTTATTTACTAACAATAATAGATAATTAATTTTAATATAAATTTTATAAATAAAACTTCAAACAAATTACTAATTCAATAAATAATTTACTATAAAATTAGAAACAAAAATAATAGATCATATTTCCAGAAGGTTTTCTTTTTAACACACTCCATTATCTAGATAAAAAATTAAATAAAATTAAAGTAATAACTGCTATGATAATCAGGTATTAATTTTTAAAATCTTGTGAACATTCTTTTCCTAATTTTATTTAAATAGATTTATCTATATAAAGTTAATTTTCAAGATTTTGTGAGCTTTTCTTTCTTAATTTTGTTGGATTTGTTTTATTTATACTTCAATTTTATAATTAATAATTATTATTATGATAATTAGTTTCTAGTTTCTAGAATCGTGTGAGCATTTATTTCTTAATTTTTTTAATTTTGTTTTATTTATATGTAGCTTTTATATTTAATAACTATTTTGATAATGTGATATTAGTTTTTAGAAATTTGTGAGTATTTCTTTCCTAATTTTATTAAGATAGTTGTTTTTTAATATATAATTACTCATTTTTAGGATATGGGGAGCAATTTTTTTTCTTTCTTGAATTTGTGTTATTTACACAGTTTTTATAATTGATAACCATTATGATAAATAGTTATTATACTTGCTACGAGCATGGTATATACTACAATGCTAATTACAATTAACAAAACACCTCAATTTACCAATTCGTAAAACCTAAATTGACTAACTCTAGTCCTTAACACTAACTTAAATTCAATATTTTTACTTTATTTTAACTCTATTTAAACTAAGTAATAAATACTAATTTTTTTTATGTTGGACATATTTACAAATGAAATATTAATTTTAATTATATTCAATATCTAATAGTATTACTAAAACATACAAAAATATATAATTGAATTATGTTTAGAATATACATACTTTTATTGAGCATAGTATCTTATCTTACAGGTAAACTATTTTTTAAAATTAAACATATAAATAAAAGTAAACTAATTTTTAAAATCAAGCATGACCAAAATGTACTGTTTTATAATTCTAAACACAATGACATGCCACATACCACTTTACCATGCATAACTATATCCTCTATTAAATTTTAAAAAAATATATTTACCATTATATTTACCATGCATATAAAATGATAGGGTGATTTTGATGTGAGAAGTGCGTTCGTTGCCACTCTCTCAAAATGTGTGAATTTGGATCTAACAAATTGCCAATGTTTCTCAAGGTTTACATAGCATCATTACATTATCCAATTAAAAACTAAATAAAATTCTCTTCCTTTAGTTAAACTTGTATTTTATCGCTAAACACGCGAGTTCAGGTTTGTAACATCAACTCTCGCTATATGATGATATGCTGTGATCTTTGACGTTAAAATAATGTTTGATAAAATTGCATAGACTAGTTAAACTAAACAATTTTTATCTCGATATAAGAGGATATGCTGTGATCTTTGATGTGATATTAGTTTTAGAACTTTGTGCGTTGTTTTTTAATATATAGTTACTTATTTTTAGGTTTTAGGATATGGGGAGTAATTTTTTTGAATTTATGTTATTTATATAGTTTTTATAATTGATAACTATTATGATAATTAGTTATTATACTACCTACAAGTATGGTATATATTATAATGCAAAATTACAATTAATAAAATATCTCAATATATTAATCAGTAAAATTTAAATGGACTCAATTTTAATTTTTAACACTAACTTAAATTCAATATTTTTACTTTATATTAACTCTATTTAAACTAAATAATAAATACCAGTTTTTTATGTTAGATATATTTACACAAGAAATATTGATTTTAATTATATTCAATATCTAATCGTATTAGTAAAATATGCAAAAATATATAATTGAATTATGTTTAAAATATTCAAAATCTATAATAAAATTATACTTGAGCATAATATCTTATCCTTAATATAAGAGGTAAACTATTTTTTAAAATCAAACATATAAATAAAAAGTAAACTAATTTTAAAATCAAGCATGAACAAAATGTATTGTTTTATAATTCTAAACACAATGACATGCCACATACCACTTTACTATGAATAATTATAACTCCAAATCATAAATCCTTTATTAAATTACAAAAAATTATATTTACAGTTATATTTCGCATGCATATAAAATTATAGGGTGGTTTTGATGTGAGAAGTGTGTTCGTTGCAACTCTCTCAAAATGTGTGAATTTGGATCTAACAAATTGCCAATGCTTCTCAAGGTTTACATAGCATCATTACATTTTCAAATTAAAAACTAAATAAAATTCTCTTCCTTTTAGTTAAACTTGTATTTTATGGCTAAACAGGCGACAAAATTTTTCCTTTCCATAATTTTATCTTTTATTTTCCTTTTATAATTTTATTTCATAATGATAAAAGAAATAAGGGTATAAAAGTATATATATAGCCAAATATCTTGTATTAAAAAAAATATGTGTGTAAGAGTGTATATATAATAATAATAAAATAAATATGAGGAGAGGTTAGTGTTAAAGGATGATAACTTGGGATTTTCTAAAAAGAGAAGTTGTTATAGAATAGAGGCTTGATTAAACAAAAGTGATTAGGGATACTAGTTTGGAGACTGCATGAATACTACGTTATGGCATTGAGGGAAGCTTTATGAATGAGATATAGTTGCAGAGTGGATGCTACATTAGAAAAAGTGATTAGGTAATATTTTTCTTGGGTAAATGTTAGGTGCACTAGTTCCAAGGGTTATAAAATGTTGTAGATAATAATGAATTTCAAGAGAGACATATCATCCAGGTGTAACATGTAATTTGTGCCCATAATGAGTCATTAATGTTAGAGAAAGAGCATGATGAGGAATTTCTTTTTCCACACGAGTTTATGATAACTTTGGATCTCTTAGGGTTGATTTAATGAGGTTTGGTTTTAGTTAAGAATTTCCTCCTTCATATTTCTTTGAACAACATGATATCACTCATTTTTAAGCAATAGATTAATGTTTAATATATTCCTAGCCACAGACCAACCTTTCGCTCCATGTTTCTATTTGTAGAGGAAGGTCTCAGGTGGTTGATTGGTATCCTTCTTGTATATTACAGTGATTTTTTCTACAAATAGAATTCTTTCAATTTCAAATGTGACTATGGAAGGATCTAGGTTGTACATGAGAAGGTCGTGTATTTGAGGAACAACAATATCCATAATGACCATGAAGTACAATGTATCTTTTAGGCCATTACTATAATCCAAATTTTTTTCCTTCAGCGATGCTATTTGAGGTGTACTAATAAGTTGGTGATAGTTTGAGTGTAGAACAATATTTTATTGATATTTATCTCTCCCCTAGAGGTAACCATATCTACCCATTTTATATTTTTAATAAGTCCTTTCTCTAGGGAAAGAAGAGGTAACGTTTTTGGGTGGTGATTAACGACATATGTATAGTTGGCAGATGACATGGAACAAACTGTATCTCCTCTCCAAACTCATGCACCCTAATTCTTGCCACTATCAAAGCTAGGGTCTATCATCAATGCCTTTATTTAGGGACTATCGCTATCTGGGACTTCTGAGGAAAATACCATGACCATACGATCCCATCCAATTGTTTGGATTTTGATGACTCTAGACAAGGAAAGGACAACAATAGGACAAGAAGACATGCTCAACAATGTAAATAAGAAAAACATGTGAAATTTTCTAAAGAAATTAAAAAATTGATATTTGGTAAAGATATATATTAATATAGGGTGAATGGTATGCAAAAGTGAACCCTCATAAGGTGATGGCAATTTAGAATTATGGAGGGGGAAATGCAGAATTTGTGGAAAAAATGTGGTCGCTACACTTAACATATAGACATAGACCCAAAGTTAGTGTGATATTGAATGGATGGTTTGGGATTCATTTCTTATACAAGGAAGATGTGATTTTAACTCTGAAGATTCTATGGGTTATCGTTAGGGGTTTCTTAAACTTGATTCGTTGGTTCATGGGATTCAATCCTCTAATGAAAGCCCCAAATAGAAGGCTCATCTCATTTAAGTACCCAATATTAGCCATCGAAATATGAACACATAATGAATTGCAAGATATCAAGAACACTATTAGTAGGTTTGTGTTTCTGGATAAGGCGGGTATGGTGGCTCTAGATGAAAGAGTTGTATGGATTTTAGTGGAACTAAAATTCTTTAGGGGCTTTTGGATGAAATGGACCTTGAATGGAGTCAATCCTCTTTTCGTCAATGGATTGACTACTGGGGCATACCTTTGATATGTCTGGTTTGCCACAATATAGGCCAAGTTTTCTCAAAATCTCGCAAAATTTTTAATTATGGGGACAAATGCTACTAGCTAGATGATAAAAATAAACCATGGAATCTGAGACATCATTCTTCTAGTGGAGGTAACTATACCGATTCAAGGTTCAAAATAAAACAATTACTTAGGTATCTGGAATAGCCCTGAATCCATCTCTCTTCTTCTCCCTCTCCCCATGTAACTCTTACCGATTGTGATTATGTATGTACTAGGAAATGTGACTAATTCATGTAGCGATCCTCCCCACATTTTAACAACACCACTATTTACTGTAGTTCGATTTTAGAATCCTCTATTTTGAATGTATTATTGGATAGAGTTGACCAAAAAATGGATACAATATGACCCCAACTTGATCTATATTTATAATAGGATGATCACCCCCTCCCCCCATATATCTTCCCCTCCCATACTTTCAGGGTCCTTAACGAACAATGCAGTCCTATCCCTTCTTCCTCTCCTTGCAACTTGATCAGTAGTGAACTGGAATTCATCACAAAAAATACCCAAATGGATCTCATGACCCTTACTGTCCATAAGAAAACAACATCTGATTGATCTATTCATCAGTCATTGATCTTCCATGAATGTTACCATCAAGAGGGGAAGAAAAGGAAGGGGTAGATCTAAAAACAACCATGACTCTTATGCATCTAAAGCCTTAAAACATTTTGGATGATATGAACCTACATTATGTTTCCATCAATGCTTTTTCTGAAACTTGAGCCCTTACAGAGGATGTGCCCATTTTGAGCGATGCAACATTAAAATTATTTCATTCAATATTAAAGGTTTGGGTAATCCCTCAAAAGGTATTTCTTTAAAAAAACTTATTGAGTCATATAATCCTCATACAAGAAACAATGGTCAAGGGGGACAAAGCTCATAATTATTTCTTAAATTTATTCCCGAATTTGTTTATTTTTCCCATAGACTCGTTAGGTTTATGAGGTAGGATGGTCTTAATGTGGGATCGTGACATGATGATTAAAGTTAACGCGGATAATTTTTTTGTAGGAATATTGTTGTCCTATTTTGTCTGTAGTTTGAAATGATGTATACACATTCTAAATATCTATGCTCCCTACAACAATTGGAAAATATTTTGGAGATGCATGGATGAGTGCAGGATTTTGAAAAAGGGATCACTCATTATGGTGGGTGATATGAATTTGAAAATTTCCATTGAAGAGGTATGGGGAATAAATAGCAGATTGGATCTTGTGGGAAATTATTTTGTAAAATTATTCTCAAAAAATAATCTGGTGGACATATCCCCTATACCTATGGCTCTGAGTTGGAAGAACAGTAGGGAACACCCTTTCAACATAGCTAAAAGAATCTATCTGTTTTCTCTTACAAAAGAAATTGATTGAGATTATTGGGGTGGTGCACTCCACAATATCTGCAGTTATTATCTCAAACCACTCTCCCATTATCCTTCAAAGTTGATTGGAGTAGATTCTATCTGGAATTCCTTTTAAATTTAACCAAATGTGGTTGGACAATCCGTATCTATGAAAATTGATTAGAAAACATGGTTTGCATATTTTGGGGATCTTGAACATAAAATTATGGAGACTTTGGTAACAAAATAGAAATATTTCAAATATGTGGTTAGCACTTGGATAAAAACGAAAAAGAAACAACAAAGGTAGGATTTGTAGGTGATTGAAATGGAAATGGCTAAACTTATTGACTCCAAATCAACATATTTTATATAGGAGGAGGATCAATAGAGGATGTTGTAACTTAAATCACAAAAGAGGCGTATTCTACATAATAGGAACATGAATGGTGCCTTAAAAATAGAGTAACATGGATTAAATGTGGTGATAAAAATATGATACAATTGCAAACTTTGGCTACACACAAAAGAAAGAAAAATATAGTTTGGGAAATTGAGGATGATAAGGGAAATAAGGCTACAAACATTAGGGACATTCAACAATCATCGGTGCAACATTTTAAAATTTTCTATAAGGAAAGGGACAATGGTGAAATCGAAAATCATTTTTCTTTTGCAGTGTATTATCCCTAAATTTTCTTAGAGGAAGAGGATAGGAAGGTGGGTTGTCCAATATCGATGGAGGAGGTACACACAGTCCTAATTTTTTTCTCAAAATACAAGTGCACTAGTCCGGATGGATAGACCATTGAAATTTTTATTCATTTCTTTGAAATCACAGGTCAAGATTCATTAAAAATGGTGGAAGAATCGGGGATATTAAATAAAGTTTCAAGTGATGTTAATGCAACATTTCTTAGTTTGATCCCAAAGTTTTCATTCCCAAATACTTTGAAGGATTTTAGGCCCATTTCACTTTGCAATATTGTATACAAACTAATCTCCAAAGTTATTGCAAATAATATGAAAATTTATCTTTATTCATACATTTCAGAAAAGTAATTTTCCGCTTTAAAGAATAGAAAGATATAGGATGCTATCGACATAGCTCAAGAATACCTACGCATGATTAAAACCAGGCAAGGGGAGGCCATAATCTTTAAGATGGATTTACACATGGCATATTATTGCATGGATTGGAACTATTTTAGACTGATCCTACACAGGATAGGACTTTCTGTGGGGGTTATAGAATGGGAAATAACATGTGTTACTTCAGTGAGCTACGATGCTATCATTAATGGAATTCTTACAATTTTTTTCGTGTTTTTAGTGGACTGTGACATGGCTATTGTTTATCCCCATTTATGCTTTTAGTTTCCATAAAATACCTCAAAAAACACTCTGACTCTGTGTTGTTGTTGTGACAACGACCCTCCAAATTTTTTTCCCATATCGATTTTGGAGCCCATAGTGATTTTCGATTCAAGAACCCTTGAGTCATCATGTTTATTTTTTTGTTATTTATGTGTTTTGTCCTAGTGTATCATCCCCCCTAAGTCAATGTTTCGTAAGCATCATCACTTAACCATTAGAAGCACTTGAATTAATTAGTCCATGGTTAAGTGAACTAATGATCTTTCTTGAATTAGAAACTTTCCTTATTGCCATGAACACACTAAAAAACACTCAAAAGCACAAAAAGTGAACAAAAGCAATAAAATATCTCACAAAAAGAAAATGCACACTTTAAGTTGACGAAGACATGCACTCGAGTTGAGCGCATTCCTTCGGGCTGAAGGAGTGTGCCCTACTTATGTGCACTCCTTCATGTTGAGCAAGTGCATCCTACTTGAGTGCACTCCTTCATGTTGAAGACGTGCGCCCTGTCGAGTTGCTTGCATGAGACAAATTCTTGCATGAGGGTGCACTTCTAGTGAATAGGAGCCCACTTAACTCCTCTTAACTAACCCTTTCATGGGACGACAAGTGGCACTCATGTATGAATAAGTTTTTCATGTTAATTTCTTTAAATAAAATCAGTTAATAATTTTTTTCATAATCATTTCATCTGAGTTGAGCACACAAATCAGGATTCAAGAAGAACTTCATCAACCAGTGTTGCAAGTAAGTTTTGCATGTCACATATTTCTATTGCACTTCATGATTTCATTGCCAAATCTTACTTTTCTTTTTTTCTGATCTACTGTCTTTTCATTTTTTTGTAGTGTTTATGTTGAATCTTCATGTTGCAAGTATTAATCCACTGTTGCATGCAAGAAACTCTTCACGTTGTTGAAACCTTCCATCTTCCACCATGCATGCGACAATAACTATAAAAACTTGTGAATATTTATCTTCCTCGTATTATCATCGAATCTTATTGATTGAACTTATTTATGAATTTCCAATAGGTACAAAGCAGTACTTAAGCTCAAAGCTCCATTAACCTCAAGAATTGTGCCGAGTTTGATCAAGTTTTATTCCTAAGTGAATGACCACATCATGAAGGTATGAAGAATTTTTCATCGACGCTTTGGAGCACTACAATGCATCCTCTTTTCCTTAGATTGCATGAGTGCATCATGTAGGCACAAAGGCACAAAGCCTCATCATTCAACTCTTTGGCATGCAATAATGCACCCTCCTTGTCTCCTTGAGCACATGGGCACATTGTGAAGGCCCAAAGCCTTGCTAATCTTATCCTTTGTCCCTTCAAAGTGCAACAATGTGCCCTCCATATCTCGTTGAGTGCATGGTCACATAAGGAAGACTTTAAGGGCCATTTTTCCACCCCTTTCACCCTTCACGGTGCGATAATGCTCCCTTATTGACTTTTCACCTCTCTTGAGCACATGAGAACACAATGAAGCCCTGAATGACAATGCATGTCCCCTTCATGCTTTGAAAGTGTACCCTTCTAGTTTTCACACCTATTTCCTCTTGCATGAAATTTATTTTATGCTTTCATTCATAGTTTTTCATGTTCTATCATCTATGATGACTCCTTGAAAATGATTTACAATTGCTGGATAATTAGGTTGTTTTAAGATAATATTGTCACTATGAGTGTCTTGCCCCAAATAGGTGCATGTCCTACAAGTGTCACCTCTTTTCTTCATCTGTTAGAGGCATGTAGCCTCAGAAAGTGACCTCCAAAGAAATTTCAGAAGACAGCATTGATGAAACTATGGAAGTTACAAGGCCCAATGTTCTCATATACGAAGATACTCAGTGTTTCATTGGTAAAGGTACACAGGTCACTTGGGGAAAAATATATAACACATTTATGAAAGAGAGGTTTCTACAGACTTAGAATATTTTCATGCATATTTAATTATCAATAATTCTAGGATGCATAGGATCACATGCTCATTCGCGGTCATGCCATGTGCACAAATAATTAAATGGATCATTACACATATGGATGATTCTCACATTGTGCTACATAATGAGAGTGGCAGTCATCTTGCCACCTATTATGTTGAATACATGCAAACATATTAGAAGATGCTCAAGCACAATGAATATGCAAACGATAACTTTTACGCAAAATAGGCAACCCTTGGCACTACTGATGTTATCAAAACATGGTGTCGAGAGCCCACCAAGTTCTACCAATGCCCATCTATAGTTTATCTGATGAATATTATCAGATATGTCTACCAGTACCTAATAAATATCTATTGTCGGTTATATGGGCTTAAGAACATTATGGTGTTCTAAGAGAATTGGATATACATGTTCAATATAGTAGTTACATGTGCAAGAGTTTTCAATTGGGTGGATATCCTATCATTTGAGTTACAATGTCAGGTGGGGCAGATAGAAGCATCTTGATGAGCAAACTAAGCACCAAAATTATACATGTTTGCATTTCTCTTAGATGAAATTTGTGTACAGTATGCATTCCCTGGAATGAATTGGAACTGGACTCTTGTGGAAAATTTCGTGGTCTACTTCCACTATAGAGTGTTATCGTAGATGAGCTCTAGAGGAGAAACATATATTGCTTTGGTTAGCACTATGTCTACCTACAACTAGCTTCATAATGGGTTTGAGATTCTAACACAAAAGAAAAAGATTCCTTCCATTAGATATCTTGAAGAAATTAGAGGCAGGGAGGCCATCTTCCAAGAGAGCACAAAATATATTGATCAAATCAGGCAAGCGACAGAGAATGAAGCCTTGGTGGTAACCAAAGACATTGTTCAACAATATTCCTTTGCACCAGTCAAAGTGCGCATGAAGCTCTCATGGATGTGGAATAATGTACAATTAAGCTATAGGAACATATTAACGGAGGCCCTAGAGGTGAATATGTGCTACAAAGTGGACTTTCTAGTTTGCGTTGAAGCCATCACAAAGGAGTTTCAAGCATGGGAATCTTACATTACAAGTGAACTCCATGAAGAAGAAAATTATGTATCTATTTGATGAGTTTTGTCCCATTGTCATTTTTGTCTTATTAGGCCACCGTCTCATTTGTAAGTTATCTTATGTAATAAAGATTATGAAATGAAGTCCAAGGGACGGATGTGGAATATAAAAGCCACACATTAGAATGTAAAGATCCATGCTCTGAATATGAATAGTCATAGGAGTTGAAGAGTCATTAGGAAGATCAAAGGTCATTGTATTTGTTATAAATATCTCCTCATAACTCAAGGAAAAAGACTTTTTAGGCCATGGATTTTGTAAATTATATTCTATAGGTCTTTCCTTGACTTCTTTGGCAAGACATAAGGGATAAATCATTCTTTGGAGAACCAAGTTGTGGCTTCGCATTTCACTCTTGGATATAGTGTTTCATCCATGTAACTGTCTACTTGGGATATTACACTTAATCAAAATGTTAATGAGTCAATATTTCTTCATACATCTATCATAGATGTAGTTGGAATATTGTGGTCATGTTTGTTAGCATCAGGTTTACAACTTTATTTCAAATCAATGTTATCAGTCCATATTTTACAAGGTCATAATTATGTAAAGGAGGTATTGTATTTTTTGCAAAGTTTGATAGCTAAGCTTGAGAAGATGTATTATTAAGCTTATTTCACCTAACCTTAATATTATGCTAAATTTCTTGCAGCAATTTGACCTATAGTGAAATTTCAGCTGGCGGTATGAAATATTTTTGTAGTGTGGCGCTGCAAAATATTTATGTAGTTCGTATCAAAAAATTTTAAATATTAGCTTTTGGCCCTTTAAACCCATTCTTTTGAGTGCTCAAGTGTCAATTCATAAAATACGAGCCCTCCTCCATGATGTGACAACTTCTAGCTTTTTTATGCCCAATATAGACATTAAAGAACAAACCCTAATCTACGCTTTTTTTTCACTAAAATCAACTTTTCCCACAAACCCGTATTTGAAATTTTCGTGTGTAGGAAGGTTGTTGAGTGCATTGCAACCTTCAGCTAGAGTGTTTCAACATTAATGAAAGTATTTTTAGGTCAAGGAGCTTTTAAATATGGGTCGGTTTGGTCAGAGATTTGAGCCTGATGGCATGTATTTTGAGGTATACCCCTCAAATGTTGGATCTTTTTAGAAATGCAAGTTGAGAGTTAGTATTTCAACATTTCAATGGGCATAATCTCAGTTGGTGCCATGATTTCATCTTCTCCTTCAATGGAACACAACTAGAATCAAAACACTGCATTTCCTTGTTACATAGGAGTCTATTGTTAAGGCGATGGGTTTTCCTATAGAAGGTGAAAGATGGTTAAACAAATAGAGGTTGCAGAGTGTACATTTGAATTTCTTCCTGAAAGAGGATTGTTAGAATCAATATTGGGATGCAGGGGTCCTCCAAACTATGGTGAAGCCCAAATGGTCTATTGCACTTAGAGTTGTTGAACTCTCTTTCACTTTTGAGGGTGGGTATTCCAAAGCTTACCTATATCATATGAGGTTTCTTTGTCACTTGGTAGGTTTTAGAAAAATCAATTTACCATATTTCCTACATCAAATTTTGCTAAAAATGTGCACTAAAGTGAGAAAAATACCTGAGCTACAATCCCATGATCTTTGCCATCGCGACCTAATTAAAATCTTATACACTCATGAGTTGAATAAGTAAGTGGAACAATTGAGGAAAATGAGGTAAAGAAACCCAAACCCAACTGTACTTAGAAGATCAATGAAGGGCCAAAACATAGTCTACACACAAGCTTTAGCTCAGGAAACCAAAGGAGAATCTAGTAACCTCTAGGTTGAAAAATATGATGAATTCCTTGTGAAAGCACTTGAGATTAAAATTCATGAAGGAAAGACTAGAAGCCAACAAACAATTATCGTAGAGGAAGAGGAAACAAAACAAAAAGCATGAAAAATAAAAAAGAGCAAGCAGAAAGTTGAAACAGAGGATGAAGAAGTCAATACAGAGATTAGGGTTTAGGGATAAATACCTCACACCCACCCTACTAATAAATTGAGAATAAATTTCAAAGCTAGGATGAACCCTAAGATTAAAGAATTTGTTATTATCATTGATGTAGTAGAGAAAAGAAAACAGAGTTCAAAGAACAGAAAAAGATAGTCGAAAAAGGAACATGTTGAGAAGAAGAAAGGTAAAACCTTAAAACCTAATAAAAGTTCATAAAAACCTAGATTTGTTAGTTCTATATGCAATGATGACAAGAATTTTAAGGTGTTTAATGCTTCTTCTCAACTCCTTTGTTATTTAAATATATATTTGTTATTGCTATATGGAATGATGATAGGATGATGATAAAATGTTAAAATAACATGTTGTAATGTTTCAATAAATATTTTTGTATGCCTCTCAATGTGTTTAGTATTTAGAAATATTATGTTTCTTGATGGACTAATGATTGGATGATAGTAGAATGCTAAATGGTCTCTATTTGCATGGGTTTTTTGGAATTTTTATTTTTAGAAATTCTTTTCGATGGTATCATAGATATGTTTTTATGTAAAATAATGTGCATAGGTTTAGATTTTATGGTTAAATCATTTGATGTAGTCTTACTATTTTACATATTTTTAGGGTTTTTTTTTTTTAATTTACATGATATTTAATGTTATAAATTAAATTATGCACTCTATATAACATTTAAAAAGATAATTTAAACAATAAAACCTTACACATTACAACTACCCCTTCATTGGGATCTATGAATGAGTGCAGGATTTTGAAAAATAAATTTTAGTTAATTTTTTTCCTTATTTTATAATTTTTTCAATTTTTAATTTTAATCTCCTTTCCATAATTATAATTTGCTTCTTTTCAATTTCATCATTATTTCTTTTAATTGCTAATATATCCACTCAAAACATTAAATATTTTAAAATATTTCACATAATATAACTCAAAAAATATAACAAACTTTTATAATTTCTTTTAATTACAAAATTAAATTAAAAAAAATAAGAAATATATACCTGAATTTAGTGATCGTATATTAGTGATTATATGTAGTGAAATTTGTATCTCATAAATAAAGAAATGAGATAAAACCATTAACATTTATTGGTTTTTTAATGAGATAAAACCATTAACATTTATTGGTTTAAAAAAAAAAAAAAAATTATTATTGATTTAGATAGGATTAACAATTTGGCCGTTTTAACTAATCCATATAGTCCATATATAGAAATGGGATATAATCATATCATATAATTTAAAAATTTTATTATTATTATTTTAATGAGTAATTAGCAGTTTCATAGTTTGAATTAACCCCATGTAAAATAAACTAAGGAAAACCATCAAAGAAACTAATGAGCCTAAAACAAAAGTAATAATAATATATTATTTTATAGAAAGAAAGGAAGTTACAAACATGGATTTCATCAAAATATCTATCAAAAAACTAAAGAGCCTATTATATATATATATAAAAGAAAGCAAAGAAGCTATAAAGTGGACTTTATAGTTTGGGTTGAAAGAGTTTCGAGCATGGGAAATTTACATGAATTTCATAAAGAAGAAAATGAATTATCTATTTGATGAGTTTTGTCCCATTGTCATTTTTGTCTTATTAGTTCACCGTCTCATTTATAAATTGTCTTATGTAATAAACATTATGAAATGAAGTTCAAGGGACATATCTAGAATATAAAAGCTACATATTGGAATGTAAAGAGCCATGTACTGAATATGAATCATTATAGGAGTTGGAATATAAAAGTTACATATTGGAATGTAAAGAGCCATGTACTGAATATGAATCATTATAGGAGTTGAAGAGTTATAAGGAAGATCAAAGGTCATTATATTTGTTATAAATAGCTTTTCGTAATTCAAGAAAAAATATTTTCTAGGTTATGGATTTTGTAAGACTTTAGATTCTAGAGGTTTTTCATTGACTTCTTTGGTAAGACATAGGAGATAAATCATTCTTTGGAGAAGCAAGTTATGGATTCATGTTCCACTCTTGGATATAGTGTTTCGTCCATGTAACTGTCTACCTGGGATATTACACTTTTAATCGAAAACTTAATGAGTCAATATTCCTTCATACATGTATCATAGATGTAGTTGGAATATTGTGGTCATGTTTGTTAGCATCAGGTTTACACTTTCATTACAATTGAATGTTATCAATCCATTTTTTTCAATGTCATAATTATATAAAGGAGGTATTGCATTTTTTGCAAAGTTTGCTAGCTAAGCCTGGGAAGATGTATTATTAAGCTTATTTTACCTAAGCTTAATATTATGCTAAATTTCTTGCAACGATTTGACCTATAGTGAAATATCAGCTAGTGCTATGAATATTTTTGTAGTGTGGCGCTATAAAATATTTATGTAGCGTGTATCGAATTTTTTTAAATATTAGTTTTCGGCCCTTTAATCCCATTATTTTGAGTGCTCAAGTGTCAATTCATAAAATATGAGCCCTCCTCCTTCACGATGTGACAACTTCCATCTTTTTTATGAAAAATAGAGACACTAAAGAACAAACCCTAATCTGCGCTTTTTTTTTTCTGTAAAATCAACTTTTCCAGCAGACCCATATTTGTAGTTTTCATGTGTAGGAAGGTTGTTGAGTGCATTGCAACCTTCAGCTAGAGTGTTTCAACATTAATGAAAGTATTTTCAGGTCCAGGAGCTTTTAAATATGGGTCAGTTTGGTCATGTAAAGAGATTTGAGCCTCATGGCATGTATTTTGAGGTATACCCTGAAATGTTGGATCTTTTCATAAATGCAAGTTGAGAGCTAGTATTTTAGCGTTTCAATGGGCTTAATCTCAGTTGGTACCATGATTTCATCTTATCCTTCAATGGAAACACAACTATAATCATAACACTTCATTTCATTATTACATAGGATTATATTGCTAAAGTGATGGGTTTTCTCATAGAAGGTGAAATATGGTTCAAAAAATAGAGGTTGGAGAGTGTAGATTTGAATTTCTTCCTAAAAGAGGATTGTTAGAATCAAGATTGGGGTGCAGGGGTCCTTCAAACTATGGTGAAGCCTAAATGGTCTATTAAACTTAGAACTGTTGAACTCTCTTTCACTTTTGAGGGCGGGTATTTCAAGGCTTACTTATATCATATGAGGTTTCTTTATCACTTGGCAGGTTTTAACAAAATGAATTTACCATATGTCCTACATCAAATTTTGCTAAAAATGTGCATTAAAGTGATGAAAATACTTGAGCTACAAGCCCATAATATTTTTCATCACGATCTAATTAAAATCTTATACACTCATGAGTTGAATAAGTAAGTGGAACAATTGAGGAAAATTAGGTAAAGAAACCCAAACCCACTTGTACCTAGAAGATCAAAGAGAGGCCAAAACATAGTTTCTACACAAGCTTTAAGTTAAGAAACCAAAGGATAATCTGGTAATCTCTAGGTTGAAAAATATGGTGAAGTCCTTGTGAAAGCACCTGAGATTAAAATTCATGAAGGAAATACTAGAAGCCAACAAAATATTATCGTAGAGGAGGAGGAAACAAAACAAAAAGCATGAAAAGTAAAAAAGAGAAAGAAGGAAGTTGAAACAAAGGATGAAGAAGTCAAGGCAAAGATTAGGGTTGAGGGAAAAATACCTAACGCTTGCCCTACTAATAAATTGAAAATAAATTTCAAAGCTAGGATGGACCCTAAGATCAAAGAATTTGTCATTATCATTGATGCAAAAGAGAAAGACTTCAAAGAAAGGAAAAAATAACATGTTGAGAAGAAGAAAGGAAAAACCCTAAAAACTAATAAAAGTCCATAGAAAACTAGATTTGTTAGTTCTATATGTAATGGTGACAAGAATTTTAAGGTGTTTAATGCTTCTTCTCAACTCATTTGTTATTTAAATATAGATTTGTTATTGCTACATGCAATGATGATAGAATGATGATAAAATGCTAAAATAACATGTTGTATTGTTTCAATAAATATTTTTGTATGTCTCTCAATGTGCTTAGTATTTAGAAATATTATGTTTCTTGATGCACTAACGTTTGGATGATAATAGGATGCTAAATGGTCTCTATTTGCATGGGTTTTTTGCAAAGTTTATTTTTAGAAATTCTTTTGGATGGTATCATAGATATGTTTGTATATAAAATAATGCTTAAGTTTAGATTTTATGGTTAAAGCATTTGATGTAGTCTTACCATTTTACATACTTTTAGGTTTTTTTTGGACTTTATATGATATTTAATAAAGATTTTTTGAACTTATAAATTTAATTATGCACTCTATATAACATTTAAAAAGATGATTTAAACAATAAAACCTTAAACATTGCAACTATCTCTTCATTGGGATCTATGGATGAGTACAGGATTTTGAAAAAAAGATTTTGGCTAATTTTTTCCCTATTTTATAGTTTTTTCAACTTTTTAATCTTAATCTCATTTCCATAATTATAATTTTCTTCTTTTCAATTTCATTATTCTTTTTATAATTTCTAATCTATCCACTCAAAGCATTAAATATTTAAACTATCTCACATAATGTAACTAAAAAAATTTAACAAATTTCTGAAATTTCTTTTAATTACAAAATTAAATTTAAAAAATAAAAAATATATAGTTGAATTTAGTGATGGTATATTTTAGTGATTATAATAGTATACAGAGAAATTTGTATCTCATAAATAAAGAAATGAGATATAACCATTAACATTTATATGAGTTTAAAAAAAATAAAATATTATTGATTTAGAAAATGATTAACAATTTCGCAGTTTTAACTAATCTATATAATCCATATATATATAATTTAAACAAATTATTATTATTATTTTAATGAGTAATTAGCAGTTTCATAGTTTGAATTAACCCTATATAATCAACAAAGAATCAAAGAAACTAATGAGCCTACAACAAAAATATAATAATAATATATTAAGTTATACAAAACGAGGAAGTTACAAACATGGATTTGATCGAAATATCTATCAATCAACTAAGGAAAATATCAAAGAAACTGATGAGCCTAAAACAAAAAAATTAATAATATATTGTTTTATAGAAGGCAAGGAAGTTACAAACATGTAAGAAATATTAGACATTTTGTAGGGAATACAGACACAGAGGAATAGTTACAACTATAAAGTGACCATGTTATCCAGATCCCATATTCCAGCCTGGTTCAAATATTTTGAACAAAAATACGAATCAAAACCGGCAGAGCGCCGGCATGAGTACGAAGCCATCGCATGAGTACGGTATTTACTGTTGGCCGCCATAGAAAAAAGAGTTCTAATGCTCTTCACCCATCTTTTTATGAAAACCTTAATACCGATAGGTATACCGCTACTCCCACTGTTGGGTTTCATTTTTCTTGTTTTTCTTCTGTTTGCGACTCCTATTCTTGTATGTTTTTCATCGTTTTCCCTGCCGAGATGTTGGTATCCCGTGTGTTCTCTGCTGCGTTTGAGCCGCCTGTACACAAAAGGTATTATACCCGCGTAATTCTCCATATCCAAATTCAGGATTTTCTCTGCCTATTCTGACGCTCTTCACATAGAATAAGCTGGGCGCATTTGGCGAAGATTCACTTGGAAAACAGTGCAGGTAGAATTTTCCTTAAAGTTTTTTTTGCTTGATGTTTGCTGGCGAGACAAATAGTTGCTTCTGCTAGGGTTATTTCTAAAGTGGTTTTCCCCACCGAAAATATCTCCGCGAGCCACATTTCTTTGTGTGGACTGCACATATTTCACATTACATATAGAGTGCTAAACGAGTCGCACACTCCATGCTTGAAGCTTTTGGTGCCGTGGATTTGTTTACAACGTTCAAGAGTTTAGTTACGTGTCTCAAGTCTGTTCTTGCGGCTTTGGCCATAGAATTTCATGGGGGGCGGTAGCTCTATGTTGGAGTAGAAACAAATTACTCTAATATAACTCCAGTGTAGAAGCCTCGACGGTAGATCTAGGTCCGGGGAATGCTTTGAGTTGCAAGGAACAAATTCCTCTAATATAACGCCATTGTAACGCCATTGTAGAAGGCTCGAGGGTAAATCTAACTCCGGGGATTGCTTCGAGTTGCAAGGCTAAATTTTGGGTAAAATAAATTTACAAGTAGTTAAAGTTTAAGATTACAAATTAATATAAATTTATTTTAATCAAGGATTTAGCAAGAGTTCAAAGATCAAATCTGTTGAGGTGAAAATTTTTTAGAGTGTAAAATTTGGAGTAAGATTATTGATATTTTATTATATTTTTAATTAAACAAAAAGTGAGATTATTGATATTTTATTATACTTTTAATTAAATAAAGAGTGAGATTATTGATGTTTTATTATGTTTTTAATTAAACAAATCAAAAATATATATTTATATTTGCTTTTTTATTATATCCTACATGAAATATTTTATTTATGGTTGAAAACCTAGTTACTAAGTTTGGTTGTAAGGGATTTTTTTTTTGGTTAAAAAGTACCATACAAAATTTTTTATATTAAAAAAGATTACAAAAATTTTATATTAAAAAATTGTAATTAACTGACAGTGGTTTTTTTATTAGAAAAACCGAAATTTCTTCTTAAAACATTGTACATAAAGGTAAATTTTATATTTTAAAAAATGCTAAAATTTTAAAACACATTTTTTTCACTCTCATAATTTTTTTTGGATGATTACAATTACTAGATTGAATTATAATGATTGTGGTCCACTATAAAATAGAGGATCACTAGTGATTAGAAGGATTTATCTTCTGTGGTCCATCACAAAGAATAATACGCACATACACTTAATGTTAAATAAAGTTGGATGTGATAGGAATAATGATTAAAACGATAATTCTTTAGCATGGATGATCACTCCAAATGTATTTTTAATATCTAGTATGTCATTATTTATTTACATTAAATTTTAGCTTTGAGGTTTCATATTATTATTTTTACTTACAACTTTTGTCACTATGCAATACTAATAAATTCTATGCATTTTGTCCATCATTATCTTAAGTAAACAATAGTATCTTATGAGAGAAAAATTTAATGAGATTTTTGAAATTTTGAAATCATCATTCATTTCAAAAAAAAATATGAAAGTAAATAAATAAACTATATGTTAATTTTGTAAAATGTGTATTCTAGAATGTTTTCCATATTGAATTTTAAATAGTTGTTTTTTTTTCTAATCAGAATTCGAATTTGGTAACTATGGTTGAGAGTGAGTGAAATATTGGCGAATTATCACTAAGAGTGAGATTATTTATGCTTTATCAAAATTTAATTGAAAAGATCAAACATGTAAATGCTTCTTTTATTTAAATATATGTTTTTTAATTATAGAAAGAATATATGTAAACTCCAACTTGGACACGGACATATTTACACATTTATCTCATACTAACATGGACATATTTACACATCTCTCATACTAAGTTGTAAAATAAACATATCTATTGAATTAAATTATATTATTTTTTAATATTATTATAATTTTGATTCCCTATTCTCTTATTATTGTGTAATCATTACATTATCTGCCAAAAAAAATTGGAAACATTCTCTTCATAAAAAATTTCTATACCCTCAGTAAATTAGAAACATTTAGCACTCCACTTCATCATAAAAGCCCACACTTTCTGCCAAAAAAAAAAAAAATTGGAAACATTCTCTTCATAAAAAAATTCTATACCCTCCGTAAATTAGAAACATTTAGCACTCCACTTCATCATAAAAACCCACACTTCCTACCATAAAATGGATAACATTCCTTCCACTCTACATAAATATCTAATTAAATATTGGAAATATCCATACCTCCCGACTAAAACTAGAAACAACCGTTATTGCACTATGCAAAAAATTTAGCTCTTACCTAAGTGGACGGGACTCAAATTGGCAACGCAAATCCTTATAAAATGGCAGAAGCCGCCTGCATAACGATATATCCAGTGTCAAATAAAGGGAAACTAGGTGTCGCTTTATCACATTTAAAATGGCTTCCTCCTCTGCAATTATATTCTTCTCGTTAATATGTTTTTCACTTGTCGCAGTGCTCTCCGAAGCAGCAGATGTCCAAAATGATCCACAAGGTAGTGTTTAACATTGTTGTAAATTTACATAATAATTTGGTAGTGTTCACAAAAAAATTTAATCATTTTTAAACTGTAGCTGAAGCGCCTGAAGTTCATTCAATGCTGGAGCCTGTAAAGTTACATGACGAATTGAAGTCGGAGAAGACCGTGGACGTTCCCTTGCTTAGTGAATATTGTCAACAATGCTTCAACGCAGGATGTGCTGATCCAAATTGCTGCGTTACCTGCAAGGGTTTGACGTGTTGCTGCGATGTCTGCAATTGCTGTTAAACGTACTCCTGTTATTACGATGAACAGTGGGGGTTATAATGAACTATCAGAAAACATCCCCATATTGTTAGTTGTTCAGTAGCCTTCTTATTATTATCACTGCATTTAATATAATAATTTTAAAATGTTTTAGTCACTTGTTAGTTTTATGTAGTTTTGTAGACAATATACGTGGTTTTCATCTAGTTCGGAATCATTGCTGAAATTTCCTTTCCATATACAAAATACATGGATATGAACGATTAAGGATTAGTGTAAAGGAATTTGAAATAATGACACAAATATATTAACGATGGGATTGAAAATTTTAGGAGTATTGTTATAGTGCATGTATTATTACTTTGCAAATTGTTTAACAATCAATAAAATAAATATGTTATATAAATAGTGCATGTATTATTATTCTGCAAATTGTTAAACAATTTAATATGATAAAATATATTTTTAAAGGTATAAATAAATTTTATTATTTAAAAAATATTTAAGAAACTTACATATTTAAAAAATATTAATAATGTATATCAAAATGATTGGTAATACATTGTAAGTCCATAGGGTTTTGAATTCACGCTATTAAGGTACTCCTTAGGATAGGTCATTGGTTGAAACCCTCCATGGGTGTTTACCTACCAAAAAAAAGATTGATAATACAGTGTAATGTAATCCAAAAAAGTATTTAAGAAATTAAAATAATTACTTTTGGCCCATTTCACAATATTTTCAGCGTTATACATAGTTTTATAGGGATCTCAATAATATGAATTTTTTGTTGTTGTAAATCATCATTTGTATTAATTCATAGCATACATATGGTACAAAAAGGTCTGCTCGCACAAACTAAAGAGACTCTACCTTGCCCGTTTACAATGCTTAAGAGCTGCAAAAATTCTGTCTAAACGACCCCAACGCATACCACGCAGGGTAGCATAAAGAAAGGTTGGGGCTTGAAAAATAGAGTGCCCTTTCTGGAGACTAGATAACTTATAGAAAACAGACCAGATGGACATCTGAGACAGTAAAAAATCAAAACATAAAGGCGACCAGTAAACTTAAGAACCAGAAACAAAAACAAGTTTTGAGCATCAATAGCAAACTGAAGCAGTCAAAACATGCCATTACAGCTTGAGGATGACATGATCTTTGGTGGTGGTACCCTGGTTGGCTGAATCAATAGAATTTCCAGGTAGAGTAGAGCGCTGAGGTGTGCGCTTCCCCTAGCTGGTTCTTGTGGCCTCCTCTGCCCCTTCCCCTACAGCAGAACGATCCTTGCTAATGGTGTGCTTGAGAAGGCTGATTAAAACAGTCATTTTTGGAGAGAGAGTGTCGACTTGCTACACCAGAGCACTGAGCTAGAAATCCAAGGCTTCCAGTCTCGCTGTGTGATTAGTGGAAATAACAGAGATATATTTGTGAGCCTCATCAATGTAATTCCCTTGCATACTCATTTCCTTTGCTAACATAGTTTTCATTCTCCAAGTCTCTACCTGAGTACGCACAAATTGAGTAGCCCGAGTGTTTTCCATTCTGGGATCTTGAATCCACTCCACCTCCTTCTCCATATCTTGTTCCTCTAGGTTCTCCTCTTCCTCTGCAACAATCGCTTCAAGTTCCCCAATCTTGCACTTTTCCTTAAGTGAGGTTCGTGTTTCATAAGCATCCCGAGCACTCTTCAGGTCTCTATTAGTCGATGCATTATGGCTACCCTCACGTGCTATGCTTCTATGGCAGAGAACAGAATTACTGAGCCTTTTGAGAACACAAATGAATACTATGTTGAGTCATTGGGAAGGCAGTGCATTACTTTTGCGCTAGGATCCCGTAGTTATAGTAGATGGAAACCTCGACCAGCCTAAGGCTTCTCACTTCTCCGTTTGATGATCGCCTGTCCTGTCATAATAACTACTGCTCTTATCCCTATATTTTTGTTGATGATACAAATCCTTATTATTAACTTTGCCACGCTTGAACCAATTTGCGGATTGCCAAGTGTCTCCTTTTGTGTTTTGATTCTGGCGCTACCCATTTTTTTGTTCACTGTGCTCCTTGGTACCAACTCTACATTCTTGTGAATTAATTGCCACTTCCTTTCTTGTACTACCTAAGTCTACCATCCACTTATCATAATGTCTCTTCTAATGGTCGAATTCATTCTTCTCACAAGTGGAAATTCTTTGTACCCTTCCCCACTTCTTTCATTAAATGATATCTTGCCTCAAAAGAAGAGTGCACCTGTTCCTCAACTTTGAGCTTGTGATATCCTGCCAACAGGTGTCCCAGTGGGCTGAGGGATTATTGACACCATAATTTTCCAAATGATCTGCCACTACATTTTCCTTACGTCTAAATGCATGAAGGATTAACCCGTCCAAGCATGATAGATGTTCTACGATAAATTCTATTACCTTGGCAAGCTTCCAGTGCCTTATGATTTTACATGGTTTAGCTCTTGTATATAGTTTTCTTGCTGCCGTGACCACTAGTTGAGAGTCCCCTTCCACCACTGTGGCTCCAATTTTCAATATTATAAGAATTTTCAAACCTTGCTCAAGCGCTACAAATTCCATTTTGTTATTAGTTCCTTCGCCCAATGATTGACTATAAATATGCTAAATTTCACCTTTGCTATCCCTCAGAACAACTCCAATGCCTACAGGTCCCGAATTTCCCCTCGAGGTTCCGTCAAAATTAAGTTTGAGGAAGTCTGTTGGCGGAGGAATCCAGAAATTCCCATTGGAGTTCAGTTCCTGTTGGTGAATCGAAGAGGGCACAAAGGTTCCCATGTTAATGCCAAAAGCTTTCAAAATCTGTAAGTTTGAATCATAGATGTTCTTGTCATGTTCCATTCTCCCTTTGGAGAGAACTGTTTGCTTGATATTTTGAAGAATTGTGTTTTATGTGTGATTTATATCTCTTGTTTCATTTAGGAATACTCATTTATTCTTTCTTTCCAAACAGTCCATGCTATAAACCCTGGAATGAGTTTTCATATTGTGTTAACCAATTGGGTACTAGAGAAGTTACCTCTCCAATTCTCTATAGTTTCTTGAATTGAATTCCTTATCCTATCCATCCTTTTAAGAGTGGCTTCCAACCAATTCCATATGTTTTCTGCCCATTCACAGGTATTGAGGAGATGATTCATGGTTTCCCCCTCATTTCCACGCATGGGGCAGCGAGAAGGACCCATGAATCCTTTTTTCCGAAGATTTTCCCAAGTGAGTGTTCTCCTATGCATCAGAAGCCAGAGGAACGTTTTAATCTTCGGCCAAAGTTGGGCACCCCATACTTTGCTATGCCACTTGACTATCTCTTCATGCTCATTGCCTTCTATATGTTTTCTTTGTTCTTTATGTGTGAAGTTGCCCCCTTCAAGCTTCCCCCAGCATAATTGGTTATTATCCCCTGCTTTCCTTATCCTTCTTTTGGCTAGTTGTGTTTGCAGGTTCTTTAAACTATTGTTTTCTTCTGCCAGAGATTCTGTCTCATGGAATAGCCATGTTCTCCATGCTTGGTCATTTTCTTTATGCTTCCAGTAATGATTCACTGTGGTTATACCTTGTTCCTGGTTTCTTCTTTGGATATCTATGAATTCAGGGCTTTCCAACTTAGGGAGTTGCTTCGATGCATCCTCCTAGAAAAGGATCGTCTTTCTGTTTCGAATTTCCCAAAAACTTTTCTCCTGAATAATATGCCGGTTAGTTCTCGCCAGGTTCCAAATTGGAGAGCCTTCCGGAGTTTCTTGCATTTGGATTAAGTTTTGCAGTCTGTAATTTTGGGCATACTTCTCTTTCCAATGTTTGGCCCATGGTAATTTGGGTTCTTTAATCCACCTCCACCATAATTTTTCCCCACAAGCATGGTTAACCGTGTATGGGTCCTGCAGGTTCATCCCTCCTAGATGTTTGGGTTTGCAAAGCTTATTCCACGCCTTCAACAACCATTTCTTCTTCTCTGAATTACCCGACCAAAGAAAAGCCCTTTGTATGACCCTTATCTTTTGTCGAACTCCTTTGGGAGCTGGAAGAATGGAAAGCATGTATTGTGGTATGACTTGGAGGACTGCTTTGGAGAGGACCAGTCGACCTGTGAAGTTCAGGGCTCTATGTGTCCAATGGTGGCATCTTTTTTCCAGGCTAGCTAAAAGCTTTTCCGAGTGAAATTTTTGCCAGGGCTTGTTGCTTAGAGGAACACTGAGATATCTCGAGGGGAGGTTACATTTTTTGAAGCCTAGAATGGAAGAGAGATTTTTTTGAATAGCTAGGTGTGTATTAAAAAAGAAGATAGATCATTTTGAAAGATTAAGCTCCATACCTGAGGCTCTGTTGAAAATATTGAGAATGCTTTTAAGGCCCAGAGCTTCTTTAATGGAGGGTTTGCCATGCAGCATTTTATCATCTACAAACTGCTGATGAGTCGTTGCTGGAATTGAGGGCAAGGGATGAAGTCCTTCAATGCTTCCTTCCTCTTTGGCCTTTCTGATTAGTTTTCTTAAAACTTCCATCAAAATCATGAAAAGGAAGGGGGATAAGGGATCACCCTACCTCAAACCACGTGAAGGAGAGAACTGGGTAGTTGGGGCTCCATTAACCAGTATTGAAAATCTTGTGGATTTGACCAAAGCTAGGATCCAAATTATCCATTGCTTAGCAAAACCAAAGGATTCCAAAATGGTTTCCAGATAGTGCTAGTTTACCTTATCATATGCCTTTGACAGGTCTAGTTGCATCAACATTCTTGCTTTCTTCTGCATTTTAAGTGTGTGAATCATCTCTTGTGCTAGTAAGATATTGTCCAAAATATGCCTTCCCTCTACATAGCCTCACTACTCTTCCGAAATAATACCAGGAAGAATGGGTTTCATTCTATAGGCTATGATTTTGGAAATAATCTTGTACAGGACATTGCAGAGAGCAATTGGACGAAACTTTGAGGGCGTGTTATCTTGCTCCTCCTTCAGAATAAGGGCAAGGAAAGTAGAGTTGAGGGACCTGAGGATTGAAGAGGAGTGCCATGAATCCTCCACTGCTTCCCAAACTTCTATCTTGACTATCTCCCAATAAGCTTTGTAAAAGTCGATGGTAAATCCATTCGGCCCATGTGCCTTACCATTTGGCATCTCTTTTACGGCCTCTTCAACCTCTTCGAGGGATATTTCTCAAAATAAAGTTGTGTTTTGCTCCTCCGTAATTAGTTTGGGGATGGAGGATTTAAGTTCCTTAATGGCCTCCTCTCTATTGATCCCAAGTTCCTGAGAAATTGTGCTGAAGTGGGTCATAAGTAGGTTTGCGATTTCTTTGTGTGTCTGCACTATGGCTCCCTGTTCATCATTAAGGCTTAGAATTTTGTTAGCCCCTCTATGGTCAATGGCTGATCTATGGAAGAATTTGATGTTCTGATCACCTTCTTTAAGCCATTGGATTCAAGTTTTTTTCTTCCAAAGTGTTTCCTCCTGTTGGAATCGAAGTTGCCAGTCCTGCATGAGCTTCTTTTCCTTGTCCACAGTGTCTTGGTCTATGATACCTTGAATCCATCCTTCGTGAATATGTTCCATTTGCTCTTCCAATTTCTTTTTTTCCTTGAATATATTCCCAAAGACTTCATGATTCCAGATTTTGATTTTGGCTTTGATGTTTTTCAGCTTAGTCTGCAAAAGATACATTTTGGTCCCCCGTATCCCCAACGGTTCTTTCCACCATTGTCCAATTTTCTGAATGAACTTAGGATGAGAAAGCCAAAAAATTTCAAATTTGAAAAGTTTATTTCTAGGAGTGCCTTGGATTGCAACAGTAATTGTGATGGGCCAGTGGTCTGACCCTCCACTAGGAAGAATATCTGACTCAACACTAATACCATCCAGAAGAATGCTTTCTGTTACTAAAAATCTATCCAGACGAGAGGCTATTTTCCTTTCACCTCCCCTTTTGTTGTTCCATGTGAAAGCGCTGCTTTTAGGGGGACAGCAACCTGATTAACCAATCTAATAAAGTATAGGAAAGTTTCAGAGTCTCTATTTAGTTTTTTAATACATCCTCTCTTTTTCGTGAGTGAAGTGATGATGTTGAAATCACCTCCAAAGATCACCTTAGCTTGAGGATATATTTGCTTCAGGTTGAAAAGAGTTCTTAGAAAATTAAGTTTCGCCTCTAGATTATGGGGACCATAGACATTGGTACATAGATAAGTCTCTGAGTTCCCTACGACCTGGACTTCTAAAGTTATGTAGGATCTGGCCGCTTTAGAGGAAAGGAGTTGGATTACCTGTGGATTCCACAAAATGACCAAGCCTCCCTCCCATCCATTGCTAGTTGTATCCAAGTATTCCATGTGTTTTCCTAGCTTTTTGCTGATATTAACTACTGTGTTGCTTGAGCACTTAGCTTCCTACACAAACACTATGTATGGTTGTTCCTTTTGGACCTTCTTCTTTAATAGACGTTGTTTTGATTGGCTATTAAGCCCTCTAGCATTCCAAGAAAGAACTTTCATTTTAAACAGAGTTTAGGAGGTTAGTGAGAAAGCCTCAAGGGCTTTCATCTTACCTGAATTTAAAAGCATTTGTCCTAGTTCTTGTAATGCTTCATTGTTAGTTCTTCTTCCACTCTTTTTTCAGTGCTTGGAGTTTAAGGAGGTTTGATGCAATCCCTATGTGTGGATCCCTAGCCCCATCTTTTCCCATTGTCGTGCTATGAATATGTCATTGATTCTCTTTACCTCCTCTTCTGATATATGTTCCATTCCTTTCTTTTTCCAGTTGTCAACCATGTTTGGTAGATCCATACATTCTTGCTCTAGTATTTCACTTAATTCCATATTTTCGAGCCCTATTTCACTGGTGAACATCTCCAAATCTTCTTCTGCTCCTTCCGTAGTTTCTTGAACCTGATGGAAGATACTTAAAGGGTTCTCCTTTGATTCCTTCATTTCTGGTGTTGCTGTATATGTGCTTGCTTTCGTGGTTTCTTGTACCTTATTGCTATCCTCTGATTCTATTTCTGTTTCTAATACTTCAAATGCATTACTTATGTTGCCATGTGAAGTACTCGCCTTGGTTTGGTGTTTTTTATTTTCTCTCTATTTTTCTTTTGGTCTAATGAAGGTTTCCTTGTTCTTTTCTCCCTTGTTTTCCTTATTTTCCCCTACTGCTTTGTTCAGTGCGCATTCTCTAATTAAATGACCATGCTCATGACATTTTCGGCATCGGAATTGGATTTTCTCATAGTCAATGGCTTGGAAATAATCTTCGTCTCTGTATTCCAGCCATAGGCCCTCATGCAATGCCCCTGAAACATCCATCTCTTTGCAGATTCTACCACAAGATGTATACCTTTTTTGTAATGTCACTTCTGAGGGCTTGATGAAGGTCCCTAGCTTGTTTCCTATATGTTCCAGAGCTGTGTGTCCCCAATAATCAGTTGGAAGGGAAAAAAGGCATATCCAAACTGGTACCTACTTGAATTTTTCCTTCTCTGGTACGAAGTTGGGTTTCCAAGGCCTTATGTAAAGACCCGCGAAGGCAAAGAAGTAAGGCCCTCCATCGAATATCCGATCCTTGTCTTCCAGATTAGAGAAGACAACAGTAAAGAAACCATTAGTTCCTAAGTGCAGCCTAACATCCCCTCTGGATTTCCATTGTTGCTTTATCCACTGGCACAGTGCTCACTCTATTGGCAAAAACCCCATGAACCTATAGATCACTGCATGTGCGACTATGTGATCTTGGTACAATTGAATTTCCAGTTCAGAAATCACAACCCTTAGGGTTTCTGTGGCTTTGGGCTTGCACGGACCCTGATTTTTTTTCCATTGGGTGTGGATGTTGTTCCCCCGTTTTCCTCTTTATCTTGATTTAGAACCTCTTCCTCTACCACTGCCTATTCCTTCTCTCGTTTGTTTCCTTGAGAAAATTGTCCATGGGAGGGATTCTCACTGTCTTTGTACTCTCTACTTTTGCTTTCATCATTTTCCTACAGTGTTTTGGTGTTTTTACCTTCATTACTTCTCTTCCCCTTTTTGGATGGAATCTCCTTATCTGACTTCTCAGACCTTGATATCTGCACTCCATTCTGTGATGTCTTCTTGTTCATCATTATTTGTTTGTATGATGGGGTCCCAATGGACCTCGCGTTTTCCATTTGTCGGGTCAGAATCTGCCCCCTTCTATGAAGCTCTGTCGCTTTAGCCCTGTTCTTCTCCAAAGTTAGTACTTAGGATGCTATAAAAACTGTGAAATTCAAACCCTAGTTCCCGCTAGAGCTCCCGCCATCGATCCTACATTATTTAGGATATTTCCAATAATATGAAAATTTTATTAAAGTAGTTCAATAGCATTTATTATTTACTTTTCTGAGTGAATATTATTGATGATAACTGAGAAATTAAATAAATTTAAAAACATGTTTAGTTTTGTATATAATTTGATAGAGTTCTTAATATGAGAATTTTATTAAGATATTTCAATAACATTTATTATTTCATTTTTTGGGTAAAAATATTATTGATAATAACTGAGCAATTAAATAACATTAACTAGCTTTCACATAAATGTTGGTGAGTTCATTCTCAAGACATTTCTGGATCCAAAATCCATAAATAATTCCATCTCTCCAACCAACAAAAAAAAAAATTGATTAAATAGATTTATTTGTCTCATTTCTACATGTTAATTTTATAAATGAAAATTCTCAAAACTTTTTTCATGCTACATCTATTAATATTGCAGTTCTATGAAGGTACTTTCTTAACCTTTATTATAAAAATTAGACGAAATCAAGAATCTTTGAATAAAGAATAATCATATATATGATTGAGACCTTTTATGATCATAAAATTATTATTTCAAAACCTGCAAATAATACTACATAATTTCAGTTCCCCATATATATATTTCGAAGGTATCCCAATTTTGTCCCTATTGCATCTAAGCAAAGAGAATAATTGTAAAGTGTTAACGTAAAATATATACTAACATAAAAGTAAATTAAACATAAAAATCATTATTCTTTATATACATTTATTATGTTTAATTGGTCTTTCATGTGGTATGAAATTTAAATTTCTAAATATAATTATTGGTGTGAGTAAATAATATGAGATAATCATATTCTATTTAGAAATATTGAATTATATTTTAAATATTTGATATCATAATATGTTATTGTTTTGTTTTAAATGGTTATAAATAAAAGTTTTTTTTTTTATATTTTATTGTTTTAATTTATAAGATTTTAAAGTGATCTTTTTTATAAAAAAAATTACATTTCTCTTTGATTTCACTAATATATAAATTAAAGAGATAGAAAATATTGATAACATAATAGGCATTGAAATTAAAATAGACTTTAATAAATTACCTCTATTTACCATGATGACTATGTGTGTCTCCCAATGCCTTTTTTTCTTTCTATATGAGTATTTTAGTAACTGTTAATGGCCTATCATTCTCTTAAGATGTTTAATGCTTCCTATCAATGTTCTTGTTATTTAAATATAGATTTGTTGTTGCTATTTGCAATGATGACTGGTGATGGAACGCTAAAATAATAGGCCTCTAATATTAGGCCTCTAATATTTCAATAAATATTGTTGCATGTCTTTCAATGTGTTTAGTATTTTAGAAATATTATGTTTCTGCCCTTAGAAATATGTTTCTGCCTGCACTAATGGTTGGATGATAATAGAACCATAAATGGTCTTTATTTTTATGGACTTTTTGGAAAAAAAATTAAGTTCTTTTGGATGGTATTATAGATATGTTTGTATGTAAATTCATGCAAGTTTAGATTTTATGGTTGAAGTATTTGATGTATTTTTATTGTGTTATATTTTTTAGGTTTGTTGTTATTTCAACTTTATATGACATTTAATAAAGATATTTTGAACTTATAAATTTAATTATGGACTCAATATAACATTTAAAAAGATAATTTAAACAATGAAAACTTACACATTACTATTACCTCTTTATTGGGATCTGTCAAAGGATGAGAGGGCTTACACATTACTATTACCTCTTTATTGGGATCTGTCAAAGGATGAGAGGGTTGCAATTTTTTTTCTTCCAAGTTTACACTTTAAAAAAGGCTTTCACATGGAAAGATTTGATCCTTCTTGGCCCATGCTGGATCCATGCTTATGATAGACCTATATTGATTATAAGCATCCTATATTATGATTTTTTTGTTTTAAAATATGTTAAACTATTTATATCTAGGTATCCTCTACTATGTAAATTTTTTAAATATAAATTATGTTAAATTAATATTTTATTTATTATAATAACAAGTAATTAGTTTTAATATAAAATTTATTAATAAAATTTCAAACAAATTGCTAATTCTTCTGAAAAAAAAATATTATAAAATTAGACAAAAAAAGAAGAAGAGAGTAATAGACCAGGTTTACAAAAGGTTTTCTTTTAACAAACTCCATTGTCTAAATTTATATAGTTTTATTTATATAAATTTATTAATATTCAAGATTTTGTGGGTTTTTCTTTGTCAGTTTTATTCGATTTGTTTTATTTATATTTAACTTTATAATTAATAGCTATTATGTAATTAACTATTAGTTTTTAAAATTTTGATAATGGGATATTAGTTTTTAAAATATTGTTAGCATTTGTTTCTTAATTATATCTATATATATATATACTCATTTTTAAGATAGGGGGGAAATTTCTTTCTTATAGTATTTTTAAATTTGTTTTATTTACACAATTTTATAATTAATATATTATAATAATTAGTTATTATAACTGCTACAGGCATGGTATGTACTACAATGCAAAATTACAATTAACAAAATATCTCAATTTACCAATTAATAAAACTTAAATTGATTGCACTCGAGTCCTTAGTAGTAACTTGAATTCAATATTTTTACTTTAATTAGGCCATAAGGCATTCCCCCAGCTCCTGCCTTTTTTCCCTAATCTTGACCACTCTCTTCCCTAATCTTGACCGTTAGGTCCATCGTTAGACAATTAGTTGACCGTCAGATCCATAGTTAGATGACTAAAAAATGGGTTTTCATAGGATTTAATAAAATATTAATTATAAAAACATTAAAAAATGTTCAATTAAATATTAGTTTGTTAATTAATTAAATTTTTGTTACCCCTTACCCAGCCCGTCGTGTACGCGTGAATAGTTTCATTCGCTGAAGAGGAGGGGTAGGCGCGAATACCTTGTTTTCCATTGCATCCGAATTTAGTAGCCTCTGCATTAGAACCAGTTATGGCCTAGTTATGGCCTGGTAGTTATTAGTTATTAGGTATGGTATACATTCTAGGTTTTAGCTTGTTGCTTATCACTCCTTGAATGTAGCTCTCATCTCATACCAGTCTATGAGATTCACAACCTTCACATACATCCTTCCACAGATTTTTAGCCTTCACATATAGCCTTCCACCTCTTAGGTTACATGGTTAGTTAATTTAGGTGACGTGGCCTCCTATAGTTTTTATTTTTGGCTATATTTTTTCCTCGTGTTCTATCCAGTATTGTTCCACCTAGTGTTTGTTGTTGTAGTTGTTGTTGTTGGCTATGTTTTTACTTCTCTCTGATTCAATAAAACCTATTTTGTGGATCATCACCAATGGGATTAGTATCCACAAATAGATGGGTTTTTTTGTCTGAGTTCTAACACATCACCTATGGTAGTTGAAATAAATCTCCTATCACCACAAGTTGCACCATCCCATTGTTGGTTGTTGCAACTGCTATTGTTTGCTGTAAAAATGATTTAAAAATGATTTTCTATATCCCTATAGCTCCCTCATCTTTTTTCAACCCAAACACACTTAGTTTCCACTAACTATGTTGCTCTTATTCTACTACACTCTCTGCACTTCACTATTGTCTTTGTTGTGTTTCACCATTCACCAATAGGTCATTTATGTGCGATTGAATAAGATGAAAACTAACTTGAATAATTGAAATGAACTTTTCAATAGGGGGGATTTGAAGGGTTTTGCAATTAATACATAGATAATAGACTTATTCAACATTTAGGTGAAATTCCATTTAACTCTTAAAATATCATTTCATTTAACATATTCTTTTTCATGTTTACCATATAGGTACAATATTTGGAGTTTTCTTTTGGTGCACAAAGTTAAAATTATTTTTGTTTTTGTTTTTTGTTTTGTTTTGTTTTTTTGTTTGTTTGTTTGTTTGTTTGTTTGTTTGTTTTGTTTTTTTTCTTTTTTTTTCTTTTCATGAATATGTCTACTCCTAGATTGATACAAAAAATATTTACATAGAGGCGGCAGCCTCGAGAAGTCTAGCCCAGAGAGGCAACATACTCACATTACATAGTTGAAAATTTGACCAAAAAGACTTGTTGTAGACTGACTGGAATACAGTAGATTACATAGCTGAAAATTTGACGAAAAGGACTTGCTGTAGTGCATGGACATAGAATGCAACATTGTCAAAACTGTAGATTGACCGGAGGTAATTCAGGGAGCAAAACAGATTTTCTGGGCTTATGCTAATAAGCAGGGAAGTGATGCCCAGGTCAAAACTGTAGCCTGATCCAAAATGCAACTGTACCCGTAACTTAGAGCAATAGGGAAACAAAAACCAAAGAGCGCAGACTTGATTATGCTTCATTAGTGGTGGAAAGCGACTCTTCAATGATACGACACCCATAATTGAAGGGGTCATCATCGTTAGAGGGATGGCCCTCTTTGCCTGAAGAACCGCCAACAGTTGGGACACGCAGACTAGCATGAGTTTGCGTTGGGACACTCGGACCTGGAATTTTATTCTGCTTGCTGTGCATCTCTGAAGTGCCAGGCGAGTCTTCCACCTTCCTCTCCATAGTTACTCTTAGAGTTACGACCACCAGACCCCCAGTACCCTCACACAGCTCAATTGTGACAGAAGCAATGAAAGAGTGATTGCTGAGAGTGCAGGGGAATTGAAAATGAGCGGTGTGAGAGTGATAGTTATGAGAGCTCCACGTTAATCCATGATGCCCACGACCTCGTCCACGTCCACCCCTGGTAGTGGGATAGCGATTAGAGCCAAAGCCCGAGGAGTAAGATGAGGAATCTGTGGTAGAGGAAGAGGGCTGGCGGAGAACTCCCCCACGGGAGCATCCCCTCTTGTAGCCCATTCGTTGGCACAGTTTAGGCATGATGAAAGGAGCAGTAGGAGCTAAACTGATAGTAGGACTATGCAAGCCACAAGAGACTAAAAGGGGCAGAGCTTCAGCACGCAGAGGAGCGCTGAGAGTAACAGAGGCTGAGCAACACTTAAAATTGCAGGAAGGACTTTGGAAATCATGAAATCCTGGCTAAGAATCAACACTACAATCCTGAGCACAACAATTAACCTGTCTGGACCGAGAGCAGGGCTCTGCGACAGCAAGGGAGCAATACATACATAGGGGAGGAGCATTGAGAAAATGGAGGAGCACGATATCAAAAGGATGAGCAGGCAGGTATGGAGGAATGAGCTGCAATAACGCAACATTGAAGGAGCTTGCAATGAGTATTAAGGCTGGCAGCACGCAAGGCCAAATAATAGTGGGAGTGAGCCATGTGCAAACCCACCTAGCCGCCTTTGTACCATATGCCGTACTAAACACCCGCATCCGAGACACAAAGTTAAAATTGTTGCTTCTCGGTGAATTAAGCATTAAACAAAGGGTCGTCTCTAGAGATTGGAAATTTTTAAATTCGTGTCCATGCTCTAGGGTAGGAATGAGTTTAAATCTTCATTTTCCTAAGTACACTTAAAAATCTTTTTGCTGGAAGAGCTTTCTCTCTTTCTTGGGTCTTTTCTTTTTGTTTGCACTCTGTTATTTAAAAAAAAAAAATTGATGAACTATAGTTATTGAAAGTAGATCATGAATCATTTGAAGGTAGACATATTGATATCAAAGAAGTAGTTTAGTTAAGTCTATCATTGTTTGAATCCAATCATTCATCAACGATATAACAACTGGGAAAAAAACATTACTCACCATCCGAGTGTTTGTTGCTGCAATTGTTGTTGGTTGCTGTAAAAATGAATCAAAAATTATTTTCTATCTCTCTATAGCTCCCTCACCTTTCTTCAGCCCATGAACACTTAGTTGCCACTACCTTTGTTGCTCTTATTATACTACACTCTCTACAATTCACTATTGTCTTTGATGTGTTTCACCATTCACCAACAGGTCGTTTATGTGTGATTGAACAAGATGAAAAAGAACTTGAATCATTGAAATACACTTTTCAATAGGGGGGATTTGAAGGGTTTTGTAGTTAATAGATAGATAATAGACTCGATTCATCATTTAGGTGAAATTACATTTCGATTATCAGAAGCTTCCTTTTAGAGTGTTATCCTCCCTTGTTGAGGTTTCCAATCATGATAAGCCTAGTCTCAATTATCATTTTTCTATCTATAAAGATCCATTTATCTAGTTAAGATGGATGGTTCTTTAGAAAAATGAATGGTTCCATAGTTTCCCAGTCTGGTCTTCTCTATGGGAATGATCTACCGGATTCATGACAACATCCATCCCAATCAAGGCACAAAGCCGGGCCAAATGAATGCATATTGTAGCTCGGGCATCTCATTCCTATTTAAAGATTTATAAATAAGAGAAAAGTTTTCTCATGGGCACATGAACGGAAAGCATATTATACATTTGTTTTGAAGGAGTGAGTATCGTCTCCAATACTTGGTTCAACATTTCCCTAATTGCAACAATTAATGTTTACATCTTGTGATTAAACTCTTATAATTTAGGGAGGCCAATGGTATGTATTACACTGCTAAATATATAATTATATCCTTGTGTTCCCAAGCTCAATAACTCTTTTCAATTCACTCAATATGGATTCAGTGTTTCAGTATAGATCCCATGATCATAAAACTTTAGTCTTTTAGTATTGTCTTTTTGTTTGCACTCTATTATTTAGGAAAAATTTGATAAAATGTAGTTATTGGAAGTACGTCATGAGTGATTTGAAGGTAGACATATTGATATCAAAGAAGTAATTTAGTCAAGTCTTTCATTGCTAGGATCCAAGTGTTCATGAGTTACATAAAAACTGGGAAAAAACCATAAGTCATAGTCTTATACACTACCAATTTCTCTTTCCTGAAATTCTCATCTCAACTGACACATGGAATCATGTGTATTTCTTTTCTCTATTACACAGGATCAAAGTGAACTCCTCTAACATTCACTCACGACACATAGTCCTACAAAAAAATACACATGACTCAATAAAGAGTTGCATTTACAACATAAGAATGGAAATCATATTTTTTCATCAAAAATTTATTTCTCTGTAACTTTGGTGGAGTAAGCCATTAACTATTCTCGTATGGTCTCCAAAACTTGGTTCAAAAGTTCCATAATTGCATAAATTAATGTTTATGTCTTGTGATTAAAATTGTATAATTTAGGGAGGCCAACGATACGGCTTGCACTGCCAAATCTAGAATTATATCCTTGTGTTCCCAAACTCAATAACTCTTCTCAATTCATTCAATATGGATTCAATCTTTCAGTATAGATCCCATGATCAGAACATGTCATGATAGAGAGAGATATAACTCATCTTACTAACTTCATCAACCTCATTTAAATGTTTGTAATGGAAATGTGTTGAAGCCAAGGCTTCTTGTACTTCTACCAATTTAAAATGTGTATGCCAAATACTACAATAGATGGAAGGAAGAATGGTTTTGTCTCTTCACAGTTTTTCTCTTGGGAACTACAATTAGCCCCAAATCTATAACACAAGAGAATGCTACAGAACTGGACATTGTGAAACCATGTCTGTTGAATCTGCTAACAACTAATTATTGTCACTTATCGAATAATCAAACTGGACAAACATTTATCTTTGTCTTCAAAGGAATATTGTTCTACCCAGTGTCTGTTGTTGCAGTTGTTGTTGATCGGTGTTGTTCTTAGTGGGGGTGCAATAGATTATGCTGATGATATTGGTCCTTATAGGATTCATTGTTCCCTACTTAATATTTTACTCTTAAAATTTTGTTTCATTTAACTTATTCTTTTGCATGTTTATCATATAGGTACAATATCTGGAATTTTATTTTGGCGCACAAAGTTAAAATTAATTTCTACTTCCTAGCGACTTAAGCACTAAACAAAGGGTCTTCTCTCCAGTTTGGGGATTTTTAAATTCGTATCCATGATCTAGGGTAGCAATGAGTTTACATCTTCATTTTCCTAAGTACAGTTAAAAATCTGCTTATTGGAAGAGCTTTCTCTCTTTCTTGGGTCTTGTCTTTTTGTTTGCACCCTATTATCTAGAAAAAAATTAATGAACTTTAGTTATTGAAAGTACATCATGAATGATTTGAGGGTAGACATATTAATATCAAAGAATTAGTTAAGTTTTCCATTACTAGGATCCAATAATTCATCAGTTATATAACAATTGGGAAAAAACCATAACTCATAGTCTTATACACTACCAATTTCTCTTACCTGCAATGCTCATCTCAACTGACACATGGAATCATGTGTCTTTATTTTCTCTATTACACAGGATCAAAGTGAACTCCTCTGGCATTCACTCATAACAAATAGTCCTACAAAACAGTGCACATGACTCAACAAAGAGTTGCATTTACAACATAAGAATGGGCATCATCTTTTTTCATCAAAAATTGATTTCTCCATAACTTTTGTGGAGTAGGCCATTAACTATTTTGGTATGGTATCCAATACTTGGTTCAACAATTCCCTAATTACAACAATTAATGTTAATGTCTTGTGATTAAACTTTTATAATTTAGGGGGGCCAATGGTATGACTTACACTGCCAAATCTAGAGTTATATCCTTATGTTATTAAACTCAATAACTCTTTTCAATTAATTCAATATGGATTCAATCTTTTAGTATAGATCACATGATTATAACACATCATGATAGAGAGAAATATAACTCAGATTACTGAGTTCATATACCTCCTTTAAATCTTTATAATGGAAATGTGTTGAAGCCAAGGCTTCTTGTACTTGTACAAATTTAAAAGCTCAAATGCCAAATAATACAATAGATGGAAGGAAGAATGGTTTTGTCTCTCAATGATTTTTTCTCTTCGGAACTACACTTAGCCGCAAATATATAACACAAGAGAATGTTACAAAACAAGACATTATGAAACCAAGTCTCTTGAATCTCCTAGAAGCTAATTCCTTTGTCACTTATCTAATAATCAAACTGAACAAACTTTTATCTTTGTCTTCAAAGTAATATTGTTCTCCCTAGAGTTTGTTGTTGTAGTTGTTGTTGTTTTTTTTGTTATTGGTAGGGGTGCAACATGTTATGCTAATGATATTTGTCTCTACATGATTCATTGTTTATTACTTAATATTCTACTCTTAAAATCTTGTTTCATTTAACTTATTCTTTTTCATGCTTACCATACAAGTACACTATCTAGAATTTTCTTTTGGCGCACAAAGTTAAAATTAAGTTATGCTTCTCGACGACGTAAGCACTAAACAAGGGGTCTTCTCTCCAGGCCGTGAATTTTTAAGTTTGTATCCATGCTTTAGGGTAGCAATTTTCTTACATATTCATTTTCCTAAGTACACTTAAAAATCTACTTGTTGGAAGAGCTTATTCTCTTTCTTGGGTCTTGTCTTTTTGTTTGCACTCTGTTATTAAGAAAAAAATTGATGAATTGTAGATATTGAAAGTACATCATTAATGATTTGAAGGTAGACATATTGATATCAAAGAATTAGTTTATTGAAGTCTGTCATTGCTAGGATCGAAGCATTCATTAGTTATATAACAACTCGGGAAAAAACCATAACTCATAGTCTTATACACTACCAATTTTATTTGAATTTCATTTCCAATTGATAGCCATATTTCTTCAATGATAAAGAAAAGAATTTATATTCAATTAAGATGGGTAACTTCTATGAAAATGGCCTTAAACAACCACAAACAATGTCATGCGAGAAGTTTATATAACAGGAGAATAGATAACCAAAATGTGGGTTGTAGAAAAAAATTCTACTGAACCTTCTATTTTATTTTTTAGATGGTGAGATTAGAGGCTTCAAAATACCTCTGAAGCTCATATTTATTAGTTACTATGGTTCTCTCTATGTATTTTGAGATCTACACCAAATTTTACAGAGGGAAAGGTCCTTCTTCCTTGGGAAATGTTCCAAATCAACCTCTTCTGAATTGATAACCAAATTCTCTTAATAGAGCAGGACCAGTAAAATCTCATCAATTCACCCCATAATATTTTCATGTCTAAGTCTCTGTAATCTAAAAATCCATTCCCTCTTTCTTAGTCTACAAAATGGAGGAAGAATACCAATTTGTGAATAAGAGATGCACATTCCCTGAAACAAGCAAAAGAATGTTATTACATCACAATGTACAGAACTACCCTTTTCTATTTGACCTTTTTAACATTAAAATAGAACCCATACAGACTAGTGTTGATGTATAGTTGATAAATACAGAGTATTTGGCATTATAATCTACACATTGTGTGCCTGTACTTGATGAATAAATCTAAGATTCCCATGTATTGATAAGCTCAAAAGAAATGGATAGCTTCTCACTATGGACAGAAAGAATGCCTTTTTTCTCCTCTTCTTTAAGGTCGGTGTCATGAACATAACCCACACTCTCCATTTGCATGGTCAAATCATCCAATTTTGTTAGATTTTGTTTGTTTGTGGGTGATTTTTTCTCCTACAAAGAACATATATACCTTATTTCTAACATCAATCCAACTGCAACAAGGGAGCTTCTTGAAACCTCTGTCATTCATCATTTTTCTCACCTTTGCAAAGACATCCCACCTACCACCTGCAACATAGAAATTTTCCAAAAGCACGTAATTTCCGGCATTTTCAGGCTCTTGGTCAAAGAGTTGTCTTGATACTTGCTCCCCTATATATATATTGCAATGAATTTTGCAGGCAATAGGTAATTCAAAATTCTCTGTATTCTAAAAATCCATTCCCTCTTTCTTAGCCTGCAAAATGGAGGAAGAATACCAATTTGTGCACAAGAGATGCACATTCTCCGAAATAGGTAATGAATGTTATTACATCACAATGTACAAAACTAACCTTTTCTCTTTGACCTTTTTGACATTAAAATAGAACTCATACATACTAGTCCCAACATATAGTTGATAAATACATAGTATTTGGTATTATAATCTACAAATTGCGTGCCTGTACTTGATGAAGAAATCTAAGATGCCCATGTATTGATAAGCCCAAGAGCAATGGTTGGATTCTCATTGTGGACAAAAACAATTCTTTGTTTCTCCTTGTCTTTAAGGTCCGTGTCATGAACATAACCTACACTCTAAATTTGTGTGGTCAAATAAGCCAACTTTGCATATATTTTGTCTACTTGTGGGTGGGATCTCTCTCCTACAAAAAATGTATATACCTTATTTCTAACATCAATCCAACTACAACTAGGGGGATTCTTCAACCCTCTGCCATTCATCATTTTTCTCACCTTTGCAAATCCATCCCATCTGCCACCTACAACATAGACATTTGCCAGAAGCATGTACTTTTTGGCGTTTTTAGGCTCTAGCTCAAAAAGGTGTCTTGCTACTTTCTCCCCTAGCTCTATACTGCAATGAATGTTATAGACAACAAGCAAAGCGCCCCACACAGATGTGTTATGTTCTAATGGAATATTTCTAATGAAGTCCCAAGCTTCATCCTATCATCCAGCATGACCAAGGAGATCAACCATATAGGAATAATTCTCTTTTCTCAGTGTTATATGATACTCTTGACTCATGAGATTGAAGTGTTTCCAGCCTTCATTCACCAAGCCTAAAGGATACAAGAATAATTTAATATTAATATATGATTGGAGTGTTTTAAGGAATCCCCTAGATATAAGGATGATTCTAACCTTCTTCAGTTGTTAGCATAATCTCAAGAAGTTATGCCTTTGAAATGGCATAAACATTTAAAATAGTTTCTCACAATTATGAAATTCCATCTAAAATGGCATGTGGCATTTCAAGGCAAAATGTGTTTTGATAGGGAAATTGACCATAGGAACCTGCCCAAGTGCTTTAAATTGGCATTGACATAAATTCTGACACTAATTTCACATTGAATAAGAGCTTTACATGTATGAAGTGTGTACAATCTTTGAAACAAGTAACATAATGTTAATACATCAGAACATAAAAAACTACACTTTTCTCTTTGACCTTTTTGACATTAAAATAGAACCCAAATAGGCTAATGCCAATGTATAGTTGATAAATACATAGTATTTGGTATTATAATCTACACATTGAGTGTTTGTATTTGGTCAAGAAATCTAAGATGCCTAGTAGTAGGATATATATATATATATGATAAACACATTACAAGCATGTCTCCTTCAATACTAGAAGACTTACTTGAGGTATTCTTCAGAGCAACCTGTCTGAAGGGTAAGAGTTGTACTCCAGAAAGGATCCTCCCTTAAAGTGTATTGAGAAGTGTATATATCAGCAACAATAAGCATTTATAGACTATATTTAATCATCATGTAATAAAGCAAACACAACTCAACCAAGAAGAAAGCCATATTCTCCATATGAGGCATTTTGACAATAGATTTTATGATATGTCAGTACAACAGGGGATTATAAGAAAAAGTAAAAGAGGAAAATGCATTTAGAATAAGATTGAATGAAAGGACAAAAAAATAAGGTCCTGGTTAACCCTTCTCTCCCCGCATGGTCAATCCCTCTACAAAAGCTTCCAACTATGTAGGAACAAGTTGATTTGCTAATTGATAAAAGGAAGAAACAAATGGAAGACATGAAAAAAATGGTTGTTATATACTAATGGAATACAAAAACAATGGGAATGCTACTACTTGGTAGACTATTTTCATATCCATTTCTTAAAATTTGTTCATTTGTGGAAATAATAAAAGCCTATGATCCGTGGAAATGATAGAATAAACATAGTTATTGTCACTAAAGACACAAACACTATTATTTATGTTACTTCAAAGGCATTTTTTTCTCCTCCTCTTTAAGGTTTGTGTCATGAACATAACCTGCAGTCTGCATTTGCATGGTCAAATCAACCAAATTTGCATACATTTTGTCTGTTTGTGCATGGGATCTGTCTCCTACAAAAAACGTATATACCTTATTTCTAACATCAATCCAACTACAACTAGAGGGCTTCTTCAACCCTCTATCATTCATCATTTTTCTCACCTTTGCAAAGCCATCCCACATGCCACCTGTAGCATAGACATTTTCCAGAAGCACGTAATTTTTGACATTTTCAAGCTCTAGCTCAAAAAGGTGTCTTGCTACTTGCTCCCCTAGCTCTATATTGCAGTGAATTTTGTAAGAAGAAAGAAAAGCACCCCACACAGATGCGCTAGGTTCTAATGGAATAATACTCATGAAGTCCCAATCTTCATCTAATCATCCAACATGACCAAGGAGATCAACCATACAAGCAGAATGCTCCTATCTCGGTGTGATCTGATACTCTTGACTCATGAGATTGAATTGTTTCCAACCTTCATTCACCAAGCCTGCAGGATACAAGGGTAATTTAATATTAATATATGATTGGAGTTTTTTAAGGAATTCCCTAGATATAAGGATGATTTTAACCTTTTTTTAATTGTTAGCACAAATCTCAAGAAGTTATGCCTTTGAAATGCCATAAAACATTTAAAATAGATTTTCACAATTCTGAAATTCCATCTAAAATGGTAAGTGGAATTTCAAGGAAAAATGTGTTTTGATAGGGAAATTGACCATAGGAACCTACCCAAGTGCTTTAAATTGTAATTGACATAAATTTTTACACTAATTTCACATTGAATAAGGGCTCTAGTTGTATGAAGTGTGCACATTCCCTAAAACAAATAAAGGAAATTTATTGCATCACAATGTACCGAACTATGTTTTTCTCTTTGAAATTTTATTCATTAAAATAGAACTTAGACAGACTAGTGTAAACATATAGTTGATAAATACACATTATTTGGTATTATAATCTACACATTGTGTGCTTATATTTGATGAAGAAATATAAGATTCCTAGTAGTAGGATATATATAGGATAAACTCATGACAAGCATGTCTCCTTCAAAACTAGAAGACTTACTTGAGGTATGCTTCAGAGAAGCTTGTTTGAAGGGTAAGAGTTGTACTCCAACAAGGATCCTTCCTTAAAGTGTATTGAGCAGTGTATATAGTAGCAACAACAAGCATTGATGGATTATATTTCATCATCATGTAATGAAGCAAACACAACTCAACCAAGAAGAAATCCATGTTCTCCATCTGAGGCATTTTGACAATAGATTTTGTGATATGTCAGTACAACTGGGCATTATAAGAAAAATTAAAAGAGGAAAAGACATTTAATATAAGATTGAATGAAAGTTCAGCAAACTAAGGTCTTGGTTAACCCTTCTCTCCCAACATGATCAATCCTTCTACAAAATCTTATAGGACCTATTGTTTCTGTACAATTGTTTCTTACTATTTTACTCTTTGGTGTCTTAGTAGCTTCTATATTTTTATTTTTTATTATTATTTTACTCTTTGGTGTATTAGTAACTTCTAGAACAAAGATAAAAAGTTAGTTTTTAGTCACAATTTTGATTCATATCAACTGGTCCTTCTATATTGAGTGTGGAAATCAAGCCCTGAAATATAGGTGCAATAGTTTGACTAGAAATGGGGTAGCTTCGCATTTTGAAAATTATTTTTATTCAAAGTTTCAAAGTTTGAAATCAAACTAATGCATAAGTTTTCCATTTATTTTGCTATCTGCCACCTATTCGCTTGAAAAAATAGAAACCAAAACAAGGAAATTTAAAGTACACAACTTTCTTCTAGATATTACTTTAGTTTATTTTGCCACAAAATGATGAAAACAATTAGCTTACAATAGTATAAAATAGCCCTTTCAGAGATTGCTAGTATTTCTTATCTATAATTTTCACAACAAAAAGCCTAACCACTCAAGTTGTGTGTAAATTTGGGATATCAATGAGAAGAAGCAAGAATTGAAGCTTGGATAAATCTGTAGACTTCCAAAGTTGAAGTTGAAACCAAAAATCTTGAGGTATAGGGAATGTGCCTATAAATATTTGTACACATTTACTAATATTCGTAGAAGTTTGGTTGTTTACAACATTTACAAAAAGTGAATAGATATGTTGATATCTGGGTCATTGACTTAATGCGCACAATAAATGTTATTGTGCAAGTAGGTCTACATATATTTGTAATCATGATAAAAGGCATCACATGAAAAGGACACATCAATGCATATTAACATTTTTCTGTTAAATTATTCAATGATGTTTAATTATATTTAAAGGAGAGAAATTGAAGTAATCTTTATCTTTTGAACAAAATGTAACTTGTAGGCTCCACATTCTATGCTATATCATATATGTAGTCTCTGCAATCATGTTATAAGAATGTACCCTTAAAAATTTCTAGCCCTCTCTTTTGCAATTGTAACTCATTATCCTCCACCCTTGCTTTCAACAGTGTCCATTCACATGTCACTATTCTTCCTCACTTTATGCCTTACGGCGTTTCCTTTACAACATATGGTGCAAATGCTAGTTTAAATCTATTTAAACTAAGTAATAGGTACTAGTTTCTATATTAGACTTGTTTGCACATGAAATATTGATTTTACTTAATAGTATTACTCTAAAATATACAAAAATCTATAAATTCAAAATATTCAAAGTCTACAATAAAATTATATTCCAATTGAGTATAATATCTTATCTTGAATATAAATGGTAAACTATTTTTTAGAATCAAACATATAAATAAAAAGTAAACTAAAATCAAGCATGAGAAATTGTATTATAATTCTAAACATAATGACATGTCACATACCACTTTACTATGCGTAATGATAACTCCAAATTATAAATCCTCTATTAAATTAAAAAAAATTATATTTACAATGTATACAAAATTATAGGGTGATTTTGATGTGAGAAGTGCATTAGTTGCAACTCTCTCAAAATGTGTGAATTTGGATCTAAGAAATTGTCAATGTTTCTCAAGCTTTACATAGCATCATTAGACTTTCAAATTAAAAACTAAATAAAATTCCCTTTTTTCTGTTAAACTTGTATTTAATCGCTAGATATGCTAGTTCGGGATTGTAACATCAAATATCGATACAATATTATACATTGTGATCTTTGATGTTAAATAATGTTGCATAAAAATGCATAGACTAGTTAAACTAAACATTTTATTTCTTTCCATAATTTTATTTTCTTTTTTCCTTTTATAATTTTACCTTTCTCATTATGGTAAATAACATCATGAGTATAAAAGTATGTATACAAAAATAAATATCATGCATATAAAAAATTAGGTGTGCAAGATTGCATATATAATAGTAATAGAATAAACTTGAGGAGAGGTTTGAAGGATGATAACCTGGGATTTTCCAAAAAGGGAAGTTGTTATAGAGTGGGGGTTTGCACTAAACAAAAGTGACCAGGGATACTAGTTTGGAGACTGTGTGACTATTATGTTATGGCACTTAGGGAAGCTTCATGAATGAGATATAGTTGTAGAGTGGATACTACGTTGGAAAAATTGATTAGATAACATTTTTCTTGGGTAAATGCGAGTTGCACTATCCCCAAGGGTTATAGAATGTTGTAAATAATTATGAAATTTCAATAGAGACATGTCATCCAGGCGAAACATGTAATTGGCCCTCGTAGTGAGTCATCAATGGTAAAGACAAAGGATAATGAGGGATTTCATTTGCCACAAGAGTTTATGATAACTTGGGATCTGCCAAGTTTGAGTTAATGAGGTTTGGTTTTATCTAAGAATTTCTTCCTTCATGTTTATCTAAATGACATGATATAATTGGTTTGTAAGCAATATATCGAGGTTTAACATATTCCTAGCCACATACCAACCTTTCCCTCCATTTTTCTATTTATAGAGGAAGGTCTTATGTGGTTAATTGGTATCCTCCTTGTATAGACCAATGGTTTTTTCTACAAATCCAACTTCTTTTGAATTCAAATGTGACCATGGAAGGAGCTAGGTTGTACATGAGAAGACCATGTATTTGAGGAACATAAATCCCCATAATGGTCATGAAGTACAATGTCTCTTTTAGGCCATTAATATGATCCAAAGTTTTTTCCTTCGGCCATGATATTTCAGGTGTACTAATAAGTTGGTGACAGTTTGAGTGTAGAGCAATATTTTATTGATATTTTTCTCTCACCTATAGGTAACCATATTTGTCCATTTTCTGTTTTGAATAATTCCTTTTTATAGGGAAAGAAGAGGTAACATTTTTGGGTGGTGATTGATGACTTATGTACAGTTGGAAAATGACATGGACCAAACTGTATCTCCTCTCCAAAATCAAACACACTACTTCTTGCCATTATCGAAGTTGAGGTCTATCATCAATGCCTTTCTATGGGGACTATTGTTGTCTGGGACTTCTAAGGAAAATACCATGACCCTATGATCCCATCCAGCTATTTGGACTTTGATGACTCTATAAAAGTTAAGGAAAAAAATAGGACAAGAAGACATGCTCAACAATATAAATAAGAAAAACATGTGAAATTTTCCATAGGAATAAAAAAATTTGGTGATTGGTGAAGATATATATTAAAGATAAGGTGGATGGTATGCACAAGAAAACCATGATAAGGTGATGGGAATTTACAAATATGGAGAGCATAATGCAAAGTTCGGTGGAAAAATGTGGTTGTTTCCCTTAACATATAGAGATAGACACAAAGTTAGTGTGATATTGAATTGATAGTTTGGGACCCATTTCTTGTACGAGGAAGATGTAATTTTAACTTTGAAGATGCCATTGATTATCGAAAGTGGTTCCTTAAACCTAATTCATTGGTTCATGGGATTCAATCCTCTAATGAAGACCCCAAATAGAAGGCCCATCTAGGTTAAGTACCTAAGAGTAGCCATAGAATTATGGACACATAAGGCATTGGATGCTGTTGGGAACACTATTGGTAGGTTTGTGTTTCTGGATAAGGCGATTATGGTGACTCTAGATAAAAGAGTTATATGGATTTTAGTGGAACTAAAATTCTCTAGGGGGCTTTTGAATGAAATGGACCTTGAATGGGGATAATCCTCTTTTCATCAATGCATTAAATATTGGGGCATACCTCTTAGATGTATATTATGCCACAAGATAGGCTATGGTTTCTCAAAATTTACTCGCATATATTTTAATTGTGGGGACAAATTCTACTAGCTAGATGCTAAAAATAAAGCATGGAATCTAAGACATCATTCTTCCAGTGGAGGTACTATTCTGATTGGATATTCACAATAAAATAATTACTCAGGTATCTCAAATAGCCCTGAATCCCTCTCTTCTTCTCCCTCTCCCCATGTAACTCCTACTCATTATGATTATGTATGTACTGGGAAATGCGATTGAGTCATGCCACAATCCTCGCCACATTTTTAACAATCCCACTATTTTCTCTAGTTTGATTTTTAAATCCTCTATTTTGAAAGCATTATCAGAAAGAGATGACTAAAAAATGGATATAATATGCACCCAACTTGATCTAGATTTAGAATAAGACTATCACCCCACCATATATCTTCCATCCCATACTTTCGAGGGGACCTAATGAACAATTCATTCCTATCCATCCTTCCTCCCCTTGCAACTTGATAGGTAGTGACATGGAATTCATAACACAAAATACCCAAATGGATCCCATGCCCCTTACCATACATAAGAAAATAGTCTTTGGTTGATTTATTCATCATCCCTTGATTTTCCATGAATGTTACCATCAAGGGGGGGAGAAAAAGAAAGGGTAGATCTAAAAATGACCATGACTCTGGTGCATCTAAAGCCTTAAACATTTTGGACGATATGAACCTACATGAAATTTCCATCAATGCTTCTTCTGAAACTCGATCCCTTAGAGAGGATGTGCCCATTTCAAAGGATGCAACATGAAAATTATTTCATTTAATCTTAGAGGTTTGGGTGATCCCTCAAAAAATATTTCTTTAAAACAAGTTATCAAGTGAAAAGGAAGGTGTAGATCTAAAAATGACCATCACTCTAGTGCATCCAAATCCTTAAAAATTTTGGACGAAATGAACCTACAAAATGTTGTCATCAATGCTTCTTTTGATAATCAAACCCTTAGAGAGGATGTGCCCATTTCAAGGGATGCAACATGAAATTATTTCATTTAATATTAGAGGGTTGTGTGATCCCTCAAAAAGTATTTCTTTAAAATAACTTATCAAGTCATAGAATCCTGATGGAATCTTGATACAAGAAATAATGGTCAAGGGGGACAAAGCTCATAATTATTTCTTAAATTTATTCCCACATTGTTTGATTGTTTCCTCAAACTAGTTAGGATTATGAGGTAGGATGGTCTTAATGTGGCATGCTCACATGATTAAACTTAATGATTATAAATTTTTTGTAGGAATATTTTTTTTGGGTTTTGTTTGTGGTTTGAAATGAAATATACATATTCTAAATATCTATTATCCCTACAAAAATAGAAAAATATTTTGGAGATGCATGGATGAGTGTGGGATTTTGAAAAAGGGATCACTAATTATGGTGAGGGATATGAATTCGAAAATTTCTAGTGAAGAGGTGTGGGGAACAAACAATAGATTGGATCATTTGGGAAATTATTTTGTAGAGCTATTCTCAAAATGTAATTTGGTGGACAAATCCTCTATACCTATGGCTCTGAGTTGGAATAACATTAGGGAACACCCTTTCCACATAGCTAAAAAACTCGAATTATTTCTCTTACACAAGAAATTTATTGAGATTATTGGGGTGGTGTGATCTAAAGTATCTAGAGTTTTTATCTCAGGCCACTCTCCCATTTTCCTTTAAATGTGAGATGAGAATATTCCATCTAGAATCCCTTTTAAATTTAACCAAACATGGCTAGACAATCCATATCTATGCAAATTGATCAGAAGGCATGATTTTCATATTCCGAGGATCCTGAACATACAATTATGGAGACATTGGTAACATAATAGAAATCTCTTAAATATGTGCCTAGAACTTGGATGGCAATGAAAAAGAAACAACAAATGTAGGATTTGTAAGTGATTGAAATGGAAATGGATAAACTTATTGACTCCAAATCAACATATTTTATGTAGGAGGAGGATCAATAGAGGATGATGTAGCTTGAATCGCAGAAGAGGGATATTCTACATAAATAGGAACATGAATAGTGCCTTAAAAATAGAGCGACATGGATTAAATGTGGTGATAAGAATATGAGATATTTCCAAAAATTTTCTACACAAAAAAGAAGAAAAATACACTTTGAGAAATTAAGGATGATAAGGGAAATAAGGCTACAAACATTAGGAACATTCAACAATTATGAGTGCAACATTTTGAAAATTTCTATAAGGAAAGGGACAACACTGAAATTCAAAATCAATTGACTTTTGTAGGGTATTATCCCTATTTTTCTCAGGGGAAGGAGATAGGAAGGTGGGTTGTCCAATATCATTGAAGTAGGTACAAAGTCCTATTTTTCTTTTCAAAAGACAAGTGCACTGATCCAAATGGATGAACCATTGAAAGTTTTATTCATTTCTTCGACATCATGGGGAAAGATCTATTAGAAATGATGGAAGGATCAAGGATATTAAAGAAATTTTTAAGTGATGTTAATGCAACATTTCTTGGCTTGATCCCAAAGTCGTCTTTTCCAAATACGTTTAGGGATTTGAGGCCCATTTCACTTTGAAATAGTGTATACAAACTAATTTCCAAGGTTATTGTAGATAATATGAATTTTTTTCTTTCTTCACACATTTCAAAAGAGAAATTTTTATTTTTGAAGAATAGAAAGATACAGGATTCTATTGCCATAGCTCAAGAAGACCTACTCATGATTAAAACTAGGTGAAGGGAGTTCATCATCTTAAAGATGGATCTACACAGGGCATATGATTGCATGGATTGTACATATCATGGACTAATCCTATAGAAGGTAGGACTTTTCATGGGCGTTGTAGAATGGGTAATAACACGTGTTACTTAGGTGAGCTACAATGTTATCATTGATGGAATTCCTATAAAAAAAAAATTGTGTGCTTTCAATGCACTATGACAGGGCTATTATTTACCCCCATTTCTTATTTTAATTTCCATTGAAGGCCTCAAAAAACAATCCAAGGTAGTTTTTTCAATGCGACAACAACCCTCCCAAATTTTTTCCCATGTCGATTTTGGAGACTACAGTAATTGTCGTTTCAAGCACCCTTGAGTCATCATGTTATTTTCTTTTTTATTTATGTGTTTTCTCATAATGTTGCATACCCCCTAAGCCAATGTTTCCTAAGCATTGTTACTTAACCATTAGAAGCACATGAGTTAATTAGTCCATGGTGAGGTGAACTCATGATATTTTTTGACTTTGAAACTTGTCTTATCGCCATACACACACTTGAAAAACACTCAAAATCACAAAAACCAAACAAAAGAAATAAAATATCTCACAAAAAGAAAAATACAAATTTAATTTGACGAAGAAATACACTTGAGGTGAGCACACTCCTTCAGGTTGAAGGAGTGTGCCCTACTTGAGTGCACTTATTCATACTAAGCAAGTGCGACTTACCTGAGAGCACTCTTTCATGTTGAAGACATGCGCCCTACCCAGTTGCATGCATGAGCCAACTTGTTGCATGAGGGTGCACTTCAAGTAAATAGGAGCCCACTTAACTCCTCTTAACTATCCCTTTCATGTGATGACAAGTGACAATCATGCATGAATCAATTTTCCATGTTAATTTCTTTAAATAATCTCATCTAATCATTTTTTTCATAATCATTTCATTTGAGTTGAGCACACAACTGGGGAATCAAGAAGCTCTTCATCAAATAGTCCTGCAAGTAAGTTTTCCATGTCACACCTTGCTATTGCACTTCATGATTTCACTGCGAAATCTTAAATTCCATGTTGTCGATTTGTTGTTTTTCAATTATTTTGTTGGTGTTTATGCGGAATCTTCATGTTGCAAGTGTTAATCCATTAGTGCATCCAAAAAACTCTTCACATTATTGAAACCTTCCAGATTCCACCATGTATGTGACAACAACTATAAAGCCTTGTGAATAATTCTCTTCCTCATATTATCATTGAATGTTGTTGATTGAACTTATTTTTGACCTTCGAACAAGAAGAGAGAACTTCTTGAGCTTGAAGCTCCATCAGCCTCAAAAACGACGGCCTATTTGATCAAGTTTTCTTCCTGAGTAAATGAGTGCATCATGAAGGCACGAATAATTTTTTTTCAATCCTTTTGAGTGCTTAATGTGCCCTATTTTCCTTAGAGAGAATGAGTGCATCACGAAGGCATAAAGCCTCACCATTCATCCCTTCGGCATGCAACAATATGCCCTCCTTGTCTCCTTGAGCGCATGAGCTGATTGTGAAGGCATTAAGCCTTATTAATCTTATCCTTTGTCCCTTCATAGTGTAACACTTTTCCCTCCTTGTCTCCTTGAGAACATGGGCGCATATGGAGGACCTAAAGGCCCACTTTTCTACCCCTTTGACCCTTCACAATGTGACAATGCACCATTGTTGATTGTTTCCCCTTTCTTGAGTGCATGATCACACAATGAAGGGTTGAATGACCATGCATATCCCCTTCATGATTTGAAAGTGCACCATCCTAGTTTGCACGACTATTTCTTATTTCATGCTAGTGATTTTATGTTGTCATTCATAGTTTTTCATGTTCTATCATCTGTGATGTCTCTTTGAACTTGATTTACAAGTGTTTCATAATTAGGTTGTTTTAAGATAATACTCTCACTATGAGTGTGTTGTCCCAAACAAGTGTTGGCACTACAACTGTCACCTCTTTTTTTTCATCTTTTGGAGGCATGCCACCTCACAAAGTGACCTCCAAATAAATTTCAAAATCAAGTGTTGATTAACATATGGATGTTACAAGGCCTAATATTCCCAGATACAAAGATACTCAGTGCTTCATTGATGAAAGTACATAGGTCACTTGGAGAAAAATATATAACGCATTCATGCAGGAGAGGTTTCTTTGAGACTTAGAAGATTTACACGCATATGTCAATATAAATAAGTCTAGGATGCATGGGATCACATGTTGATTCTCGGTCGTCTCATATGCGGAAGTAATTGAATTTAGATGATTCTTAAATTGTGCTACATATTGAGAGTGGCAGTCAGCTTGCCACCTGTTTTGTTGAAGACATGTAGACATAATATAAGATGCTCAATCCCACTAAATATGTAAACGAAGACTTTTGTACAAAATGGAAAACCCTTAATACTATTGATGTTATCAGAACATGGTGTCGAGAACTTGCCAAATTTTGTCATCTCCCATCTACATTTTATTCGACGAAGATTCTCAGAGATTTTTATCAGTACCCAATAGCTATGTTTTGTTGATTATATGGGCTTAACAAAATTGAGGTGTTCCAAGAAAATTGGATATACATGCTCAATATAGTAGTTACTAGTGGAAAAGTTTTTAATTGGGTGTATATTCTATAATTTGAGTTGTAGCATCAGGTGGGGTAGGTAGAAGCATCTTCTTGAGAAAACCAGGCACCATAATTCTACATGTCTACATTTATCTTAGATGATATTTTTTCATAGTATGCATTCCTAGGAATGAATTGGAATTGGACTCTTGTGGAAAATTTCCCGATCTTCTTCCACTATAGAGTGTTATCAGAGATGAGATTTAGAGCTGTATATGACACATTAGTTAAACACTTATTTGTAGCAATATGTCACATGAGTTTTGAGATCTATCATTCTTACATGACTGATCGGGTAAAAGAGTCACTTTGAGATATCACAAACTGGTTTACAGCTCCAAAGGGTACATACATCACATCTTTTGGTTATCAGATATACCCTCACCTTATTCCTCAATATGTGACCAAGAAATTGGTCATGAAAGTTGTTGTAAATCAATTGGACACGAGATTATCCATTACTCTTCACAGGAGCAACAAATCCCCTTGGCCTATATTTCCATTGAGGATTAGATTGTAGGAATTAAAGAGCCACAAGGCTATGACAATAGAGATATAGGAGTTGTAACACCTACACTTCGCTACTAAATATTTCCATGGATACAATCACAGGAAAATTTTCAGGCAACATTGTCAAACGATCGATCACAATATGGGGTACTCATCTATGTCCACAACAGAAGATGAGAAGATAAAGCATTGGTACAATGGCAACATGAAGACACATCCAATAATGGAGGTCATTTCACCCCATTATCCACCAGCTCAAGACTTTCAAGAGTAGGAGGACAAGGACATAACAACTCAAGTAAGGAAATTAGCTCCCAAGAAAAGGATAAGATATTCCTCGACATGCGACAATAGTATGAAATTCAAAGTTGGTCCCTTAAAATAAAGATTTATTGAAGTAGATTATGAGAGAGGAGAAATATAAGAAGAAGATGGAAAGAGTAAACATGATGAGTTTCTTGAAGAGAAACAAGAAGAAGAAGAATAAGAGAGGAGGATGATAGAAGAAGAGAAATAGAGGTAGTCCTAGGAGGAGGAAGATGCATAAAGATTGGAAGAAGAATAGTTGATTTAGGAGTTGGAAGAGGAGTAGTATGAAGAGGAAGATACCATCCAGCCGATGGAGGAAGAATCAGGTACTCCAAGAGAACATCCTCTCATAGGAAATCCTCTTACACTTGGAGAGATAGGGATCACACCTCCACCAGCATACTGAATCATGGATGTATGCAGCGTAATGTTTGATCAACTGAAGAAGAGGATCACATAACAAAGGCATAGGTACTTCCCAAAGGATCCTTAGAATCTAATCTCAGTGTCTAAAGAGAGGGTGATCACTTCCAACACTACAAGAAATCCAAGGGAATTCATCGCAGTAAATGTTGCATTCGCTATAACGGCACAAGATAACTTAGAATACTTGTTGAATGAGAATACTAGGTTGAGAAGAGAAATTTTTGTGGTGAACCAATACGTAGAACATCTTACCATAGAGAACTAGCAAGTGTCATCACAGAATTTCCACGTCACAGAATGGAAGTCATCCATGCAAGAAGAGCTAGGGCTAATGGAGGATACTATGGCGCAACTATATGATGCAATGGTACTAATATAGCATGTCATGGCTCCTCTCATTGGAATTCAAAGGAATGTAGAGGAAGTGGTGCAAATTCTGAAGATAGCAAAGTGAGCAGTTGATTAGATGCAAGAGAGGGTTTCCAAATATCCAAATGCCCCACAAATTTTGGAAAGGAGGGATATGCTATCCGTAGAAATAGACAAAGTTCAGTTGAGACTGCACCAACAAAATTATTCACATTTGGTAGCATAGCTGGTTAGCACTATGGATACCTACAACTAGCTGAATAATGGGTTTGAGTCTCTAACACAGAAGCACGGAGCCATCAAACCTCTTGGAGCAATCATAGGCAGGTGGGTCATATTCCAAGAGATCAGAGAATATGTTGATCAAATCAAGAGAGGAACAAAGAATGAAGGCTTGGAGGTAACCAAAGACATTATTTAGTAGTATGCATTAGGGAAATTTTGAGGTATAAAAAGGTCCTCCTAAGAAAAATGTACAGCCAAAATAAACTTTATAAGAACCAATAGGATTCAAGATGATGTCAACCATGGGGAGTGATTCACCATTTTTGGTGTAAAAAAATAAAAATAATAAAAAATAATAAAATAATAAAACTACTTTTTAACCTCGTATTTTCAACTTATCTCCCTATGTTTTTACTCGAATTTCAAGGAGTACTCATTTAACGAAAAAATTAATTCCTCATCCAAGGAGTACCCAAGTTGCATACTTTCGATGGGCCCCGCTACACATAAAAATGCAAATACATGAAAAAACATGATTGCAATCTCATTTTTCATGTATTTCTCATTTTCTCTGTAGTATGGTCCATAAAACGTTTGCAACATTGGTACTCCTTGGATGAGGAATCAAATTTTACATCCAACGAGTGTTGGTGCTTGGAATTTTTGTAATCCCATAGGGAGATTGTAGAAATTCTCTACAAATCTTTCTCTAAGACCATGTAGAAAATCTTTTGTAGGTTAACTCAATAATGCAATATAAATCAAAGTAGAATACTATAACCTACTTCTACTATCAATTTGCGGAAGCTTAAAGATCGAGCTAAACACATATAACCAAAAGAACAAGAATCAATGCATAATACACATGAAAATACTTTGGGGAAAGCCTCAGCTAAAAACCCCACTATCTATATTAACATGCAAGGTGGAAATACAAAGGAATTATACAAAGCCTTAGCTCTCACAACTAACCAACTCTTAGTACAATATTCACAGATGCCCACAAGAAATCTTGGCTTCTCTCAACCCTTCCTCTCTGCCCTCCAAGCTCTTATTTCCTTGTGTTGTTCCTTTTGGATGATTCACCTTCAACCAAGTGGAACACTCTCTCACACACTGTCAGAACTGCACAATCCTCAAGGAATGATGCCTTGACTACATGCATGAGTTTTCCTTAGAAGAAAACACATACAACCGATAGTACATTGTCCTTGTCTTTAATCTCAACTAGGCATTTCTTAGAATAGACATGCATGAGTTTATGACGAGGGAATCTTCAATTAACTGGAGTAGCACTAGTTGGATGCATGCATGCATCAACTGGCTGATAACTCACCACTAGCTCCTCAAACAATTTGGAACTAATTTAACTGGACTTAACTTAGTAAACTGAGTTAACTAATTACAACTCAAATATAACTCAATCTTACCTCCTAAATTTTAGGGATAACTCTTGCATGACTTCAGAAATACTTCTAACTTGAATTTCTCCAACTAATTAGTTTGAAACAAATTAATTAATTATTTCAAAGTAGCTGTTAAGACTAAATTTGATTTTAATTCACAATTTTATTCAAGGACAAATTAAATTGGAATATTCTTGTTGCCACATTTCAACACTCCCTCTCAACAAGAAATGGATTATCTACCACCCCGATCCTGTCTCTATGGAACTCGAATTTACACATTGATAATGCCTTTGTCAAAATGTCAGCATATTGCTCCTCTATTGAAATATACTACAACAACATGAGCCTCTTCGCTACACACTCTCTAAGATGACGATACCAGATGTCGATGTGCTTGTATCTATCACGAAATACTGGATTCTCAGAGAGTTTGATACAACTCTGATTATCACAATAGATAACAGTTGGATCGATCCTCTGATCAAAAAAACCAACGAGGATTTTCCGCATCCAGACGGCCTTACATGCTGCTTGACTTGCAACCATGTATTCTGCCTCTACTGAGCTGAGTGCAACCGACCTCTGGTCCCTGTTGTACAAAGAAAATGCCACTAACCCAAGGTTGAAAATCCCTCCTAATGTGGTCTTCCGATCTAATGGACTCCCTACCCAATCTGCATTAGTGAAGCCTTGTAGCTTCACTCCCTCTATCCGGCTGTACCATAATCCATACTGAGATGTGCCTCTAAGGTATCTCAATACATGTTTTTCTACCTTAAAAAACATCTTGGTAGGCTGAACCATCACTTGACTCAGCTGGTTCACTGCATAGCACAAATCTAGTCATGGGTTCACTAAGTACATCAATGAACCCACAAACTGCCTATACATAGTAGCGTCTACCACTTCTCTTGAAGTAGCATCCTCATTCCTCCAGTTACCTGCTAGAGGAGTCTGCATGGGCTTGCGCTTATCCATGTGGAATCTCCTAAATATCTCATTGGCATACTTGCCCTGAGACATAAACAACTCCCCATCCTTCTATCACACTTCCATGCCAAGGAAGTAATGCATGAGACCCATGTCTTTCATCTTGAATTCTCTTGCAAGGTCCTGCTTGCAAGACACAATCAACTAATCATCACTATTTAATATGAGATCATCAACATAAAGTACGATAATCAACAACTTACCTTTCACCTCGATGTGGTACAGGTTCGCATCTTCTTCACTCTTTGTGAAGCCCAACCTGGTGAAGTAGTTGTCTATCCTGGTGTACCAAGCATGAGGTGCTTGCTTCAGTCCATACAATTCTCTCTTGAGTTGGCACACATGTGACTCATGATCGAAGGTCTCAAAACCTTCTGACTACTCTATGTACACCTCTTCCTCAATCTCGCCATTGAGGAATGCAGTCCACATCCATCTGATGGATCTTCCAACCCATTTGTGCTGATAGCGCCAACATAGATCTGATAGATTAGTACCTTGTGATAGGAGAAAAAGTCTCATCACAGTCAATCCCCTCGACCTGTGAAAAGCCACGGGAAACAAATCTTCCCTTATGCTTCTCCACACTACCATTAGTAGCTTGATTTACCTTGTAAAGCCAACGGGAACTCACAACTGACTTGTTCTCCAGTATTGGAACCATGTCCCAAACACTATTGCGAACTATGGAGTCATACTCCTCCACCATAGCATCAACCCAAAGCGGCTGCTACATTTCTTCCTCAAAGGAACATGGCTTGGTCTCACCATATTCCCTAGCAAGGGCCATGTATCTAATGTACCTCTCAGGTGACCTCCTCCATCTGCGCTATGAAGATCGTGCTCCCACATTCTCTCTTGCATCCTTCAACAATTTGTCAGCTTCTCTTGTGCGCTTCCATCCATCTCTGGAAGACTCTACTTGAGTGGATGTCTCCACTCCTAGAACCTCTACATGCAGCTACTTCGCACCAATCTAACGCTCCTCCTCCTTAGGAACCAACAGTTCCTCCACAACCTGTAGTTCAAGCTCCCTATCAAGGGAAACTCACATGGCCTTTTGATCATCAAACTTGAGATCTTTTCAAACCACTCTCCTCCGACTGATAGGAAAGTACACCTGATAGTTGTGAGGTGTATTAGTGTACCCCACAAGTATCCCCAACTCTGCTATCAGCTCAAGCTTCTTGCATGCATCCTTTGTCACATGGAAATATACCAATGAGCCAAAGATCCTGAAGTGATCCACATCTCGTCTCTTACTGGAGAAAGCTTCCTCTAGTGTCTTCATCCCAAGTATGCAATTCAGGCTTCTATTCTGCAAATAGACCACTGTGTTGCATGCCTTAGCCCACAAATGAAGTGGTAGGCCTTGGTCATGTAGCATTTCCCGTGTTGCCACTACAATATTTCTATTCTTCCTCTTGGACAGCCCATTATGCTGTGGGTTATGAGGTGTTGTTCACTCCCGTTTAATTCCTTCCACTACACAGAAGTCCTTAAACTCTTGAGAGACATATTCTCCACTATTTTCGGTTCTCAAGGCCTTGATCTTCTTCCCTGACTCTTTCTCGACCAAAGCTTTGAACTCACAAAACTTTGTGAAGGTTTGGTCCTTCTTCTGCATTAAATAAATGCAACATTTACAAGAATAGTCATCAATGAAAATCACATAATACCTTTGCTTCACTGTGGATGTCATCAAGTATGGTCCACACACATTAGTATGAACTTGCTCCAAGATATCCTCTCCTCGACTGTCTCGATCATGAAAGGAAGACTTGGTGTACTTTGCCAAGGTACAACCTTTGCATGTGTCAACTTTCTCAATTTTACCTTTGGGAAGTCCTGTAGATATCTGTTGCATTATCTTTAAAGTCCCATGATGCAAATGGCTCAATCGCCTGTGCCACAACTCGCCAATGTCTTGGCTTTACACCAATTCTACTTTTGTAATCAATGATGCACAAGCATCTACCCATAGTTTATAGAGATTCTTCACCTGAATCCCTATCCTCTTGGTCTAGCCCATGGCTATGTGTCTTAGGAACACCTTTCCTTTACTAAAGACAACATCGTATCCTTTGTCCTCCAATATTGCGACCAATACCAAGTTCTTCTTCAGTCCAGGCACATACTTCACATCTATCAAGGTGATAGGAGCTCCATGCTCCCTATGAAAAGAAACTGTGCCCACTCTTGAAGCACTATACCTTCCATCGTCATCCATCTCTATGCACATCTTGAGGTCTTTCTCCTCCAAGGCACTGAATAAAATTTTATCACTGGTCATGTGGAATGAGGCTCCACTGTCAAGATACCAAACACAACCCATCATCGATGACACCATGCATGTGATGAGGGTAAAGTCCATTTCTAACTGAGAGGCCAATGCCTCACCTTCGGATCCTTCCGAGGATCTTTTCTTGCACTTCTTCAATGGGCAATTAGTCACATAATGTCCCATCTCATGACAATTAAAGCATCTTGATTTAGAGTCACCCTTCTTTCCTCCATGATAATAATTCGATTTGGAACAGGAAGCTTCCCATTCCCTTTCCTTTCCTTACTTTCTAAGGTGATATTTTCTTCATAATCATCCTTGGATGAAGAACCATCTCATGTGCTCCACCTGATGTCCTCCTGCATAACATCCGACCACAGTCGTTCCCAATCCAGCAATTTCTCCCTTCCATTCACAGGGTCCTAGTAGCTATTCCAACTCTTTGGAAGGCCAAGGAGAGTGAGGCTCACCATATCATCATTGGTAGTAGTTATTCCCACACTACCAAGCTCATCTCTGCAAGTGGTGAGCTTGTTCAGATATGTGGAAATAGTATCACCCTTCTCCATCTTGATTCTTCGAAGCTTATCCTTGAGCACCAATTTCCTCTGGTTGCTACTATTCTTGTAGAGTTCCTTCAATGTCTTCGACATTGAAAATGGAGTATCCTTCCCATGGATACTTGAGACAATATGGTTTAGAACTCCCTCTAGGATGATCCGTCTCTCCTTTGCCACACACTTCTTCCACTCAGCCAACTCTTTTGCATTAGTTGAAGCTGGCTTTGGGATTTCTTGATCAATGAAATCCTTCAAGCTATTGTCTTCTAATACAACCTCCATTCTATCTTTCCATGCTATGTAATTCGAGATACCTTCCAAGGCATACTCGAGTCTCAATCCATAGAACACCATTATCCAACCTTGAAGTATGATATGAATTCGATTTTCACCCGCAACCCGGAACTTCAAACTTCAAATTCTCTTCTCCGTATATTGTTCACAACATTGATACCACATAGAAATTCTCTACAAATCTCGCTCTGGGACCATGTAGAAAATCTGTTGTAGGTTAACCCGATAATGTAATATAAATCAAAGAAGAATACTATAACCTACTTCTACTATCAATTTGCGGAAGCTTAAAGATCGAGCTTAACACATATAACCAGAAGAAGAAGAATCAATGCACAATACACATGAAAATACTTTGGGGAAAGCATGAGCTAAAAACCCAACTATCTATATTACCATAAAAGGTGGAAATAGATAGGAATTATACAAAGCCTTACCTCTCACAGCTAGCCAGCTCTTAGTACAATCCTCACAGATGTTCACAGGTAATCCCGGCTTGTCTAAAGCCTTCCTCTCTACCCTCCAAGATCCTATTTCCTTGTGTTGTTCCTTGTGGATGATTCACCTTCAACTGGGTCTTTCTCATAATAGACATGCATGATTTTATGATGAGGGAATCTTGAGTTAACTGAAGTAGCACTAGTTAGATGCTTGCATGCATCAACTAACTGATAACGCACTATTAGTTTCTCAAACAGTTTGGAACTAATTTAACGAGACTTAACTCAGTAAACTGAGTTAACTAATTACAACTAAAATATAACTCAATCTTATCTCCTAAATTTTAAGGATAACTCTTGCATGACTTCAGAAACACTTCTAACTTGAATTTCTCCAACTAATTAATTTGAAACAAATTAATTAATTATTTCCAAGTAGCTGTTAAGACTGAATTCGAATTTAATTCACAATTTAATTCAAGGACAAATAAAATTGGAATATTCTTGTTTCCACATTTCAATACAGATAAGTTGAAAATACGAGTTGAAAAAATATTTTTTTCTTTCTAAATTTTGATGATGTTATCTAATATTATTTTATTATTTCCAATATTATTTTACAATTTATTTAGGAGGCCAATTTTAGATCTCAAAAGTCCCCTAATGTCATTTTACCAGTCAAAGTGCAAGTGAAGCTCTCATCGTTGTTGAATAATGTACAGTCAAGCTCCAAGAACATACTAATGGAGGCACTGGAGGTGAAGATGTCGTACAAATGGGACTTTCCAGTTTGGGTCGAAGCCATTATAAAGGAGTTCTAAGCATGTGACACTTGCATTACAAGTGAACTCCATGAATAAAAAAAGGATTTATCTATTTGATGAGTTTTGTCCCATTGTCATTTTTGTCTTATTAGGCCACTGTCTCATTTGTAAATTGTCTTATCTAATAAATGTTATGAAATGAAGTCCAAGGGACACATGTGGAATATAAAAGCCACACATTGAAATGTAAAGCACCATCTAGTGAATATGAATAGTCAAAAGAGTTCAATAGTCATGAGGAAGCTCAAAGGTCATTGTATTTGTTATAAATAGCTCCTCATAACTCAAGCAAAAGGATTTTTGGGCCATGGCGTTTGGAAGGCTTTAGATTCTATAATTCTTGCCTTGACTTCTCTAATAAGGCATATAGAGATAGATCATTCTTTGGAGAAACAAGTTGTGTCTTGATGTTCCACTCTTGGATACAGTGTTTCATCCATGTAACAGTCTACTTGGGATATTACACTTTTAATCAAAATCTTAATGAGATGAAATTCCTTCATACATGTATCGTAGATGTAGTTGGACTCTCCTGGTGATGTTTGTTAGCATCAAGTTTACACCTTCATTTCAATTCAATGTTATCAATCCATCTTTTGGAAGATCGTAATTATGTAAAGGAGGTATTATAATTTTTGCAAAGTTTTCTCACTAAGACTAGGAATATGTATTACTAAAATTCTTTAACCTAACCCTAATAGTATGCTAAATTTCTCATAACGATTTGGCCTATAGTGAAATTTCAGCTAGTGCTACGAAATATTTTTGTTGCGCATATCAAATTTTTTTAAAAATTGATCTTCAACCCTTTAATTCCATTATTTTGAGCGCTCAAGTGTCGATTCATAAAATATTATTCCTCCTCCTTCATGATGTGACAACTATTATCATTTCTATGCCCAATTGAGTTGTTAAAGAACCCTAACTTGCCATGTTTTCTCTAAAACAAACTTTCCTAGTAAACCCAAATTTGTAGTTTTCATTTGTAGGAAGGTTGTTGAGTGCATTACAACCTTCAACTAGAGTGTTTCAATACTAGTGAAAGTATTTAGGCCTGGGAGCTTTTCAATATGGTTCAGTCTAGTGATGTAATAAGATTTGAGCCTGATGGCATGTATTTTGTGGTATACCTTGAAATGTTGGATCTTTTCAGAAATGCAGGTTGGGAGCCAGTATTTCAGCATTTCAATGGGCATAATCTCAGTCGGTGCCATGATTTTATCTTCTCCTTCAATGACAACAAAACTAGAATAAGAACATTGTGGTTTCTTTTTATAGAAGAATCTATTGCTGAAGCGATGGGTTTTCTAATAGAAGGTCAAAGATGGTTAAAAAAATAGAGGTTGAAGAATGTAGATTTGAATTTCTTCTTGAAAGAGGACTGTCACAATCAATATTGGGATGCAGGTGCCTTAAAACTATGGTGAAGACTCAATGGTATACTGCGCATAGAATTCTTCAACTCTTTTTCACTTATGAAAGAAGGTATTCCAAAGCTTACTTATATCATCTGAGGTTTCTTTGTCACTTGGAAGTTTTTAGAAAAATGAATTTACCATATTTCCTACATCAAAGTTTGCTAAAAATGTGCACTAAAATGACGAAAATACTTAAACCACAAGACCATGATATTTTTAATCATGGCCTAATTAAAATCTTATACACTCATGAGTTGAATAAGAAAGTGGAACAATTGAGGCAAAGAAACCCAAACCCACCTATACCTATAAGATCAAAGAGAGGCCAAAATAGATTTTTTTCCCAAGCTTTAGCTCAAGAAACCAAAGGAGAAGCTAAACACATATAGGTTGATAAATATGATGAAGTCCCTGTGAAAGCACTTGACATTGAAATTTATGAAGGAAAGGCTAGAAGACAAAAAAATATTATAGTAGAAGAGGAGAAAACAAAATTGAAAGCATGAAAAATCCAAAAGGGCAAGAAAAACATCGAAACAAAGGATGAAGAAGATGATATAGAGATTAGGGTTTAGGGAAAAGGACCTCACGCTTTCCCTACTAATAAATTGAGACTAGATTTCAAATCTAAGATGAACCTTAAGATAAAAGAAGAATTGATTATCATTGATGCAAAAGAGAAAACAAAATAGACTTCAAAGAATAGAAAAATATACAAGAAAACAAAGCATGTTGAGAAGAAGAAAGTAAAAACCCTAAAAGCTGATAAAAGTCCAAAAAATCCTACTAGAAGGGTGACAAGGAGTTACAACAAGCTATAAATCTTTGCTCAAGTTGTAAAAAACATAGAGAAATGACGAGTTGACTTCAGGGGTAGAGTATTACATAAACCTTAATTTTGTTGCACCAAAACCTAATGGTTTTTCAACATTTTGGCTTACTGGTGTTAATATTTAAGCAATAAATTAATTTTGAGTATACTGTGGCCAAATATTAGATATTTTTGTGGCTAAGGGATTATGAGTTAACATGAGAAAAGAAAGCAATGAAGGAAGCAAGCAGTTAGTTTTGGCAGCATTTCCAGGTTCACGCATCAGTTGGCTACAAGGAGGGAATACGTGTTTGACTGAAGATATCAAGCCTGTAAAATAGTCAACAATTCTAGATTCTATCTTGAAGCGGTGACTTCTCTATCCTTCCAAGATACTAATAGGAGATATGTATAACAACCTTGTATTCCATTTTGACCATTGATTATGTACTAAATTAGATACCTGAGTAGCTAAGATGATAGGGTTATTATGCTTTTTGTCAATTAAACACTCAAATTATGTTTTTGAATTTGTCTAATTTTTCCTTTTGAATGGGGTTATTTTAGAAGCAATTAATGTGTTGTTTTCTATGTAACACCCTCCTCCCACATCTACCAAAGAAATTGGCGAGCCGAAGTAAATGTGCGATGAGAGGCCACTATGATATGATTCGATCTCCTAAGTCATGTTAAGGAATTGGAACTGATGGAAACATACCATAAAAACATTAATCATTACCTACAAGACCCACATAAATCAATCCAATTCTTTAGACAGCTTGCCTCGGGGTCCCACTAAGCTTTTGAACAATTTAAGGCTCACTCACTTCTATGCTATAGGTATGGGTGTGACCACCAACCCAAAATTGCTCTTACAGGCTTGCCTGCCAGTCACTAGAGACCAAAACTGTCAGTGCTATGCTAACTACTCTGATATTTGAACCACTTTTTCAGGCCCAGAGCTTACGTCACTGTCCAAAATTGAACTATCTCTTCAAATTAGTAAAATAACATGGAAATGACAGTACTAAAGAAAATACTTGTTTAAGACCTTGACTGAACCCCTACTAGCCATGACAGGAATTTCTTCAAACATATTGAAAATGTGTAATCTACAGGTCTAATTAAAATTTCTAAACATAAGGGTCTCATACTTAGATGAGAATCACTAAGAACCATTGATGCCTCAACCCATCAACTTCCATTCCATCCATGATGTCACAAATACATTGATCATTCAATTACAAGTAAAAACATGATGAAAGGCACATATGGCTAGTGTCATAAAACACATAAACAACTAGCATAAGAGCAATAAAAATACTCATGAAAGTACAACCATATAGATGACATACAATCCATAAAAATGCTCATATAAATACATAAAGAAATAACCTTTCATTAATGATGGAAAATCCAAACCTAGGATGGGACTTCCACATTCCACTTGACCGTGGAATGGTTGAGCCAAATATCTCTTTATCCATTCACCCCCATGCCATGTTTCAAGCATGAATGTGGGATTTTACAGAACAAATCAATAAAAAACCATCTAGGACTTCCATAGGCCATCCAACTCAACCCATCAAATAGTGATTCCACCTCATAGTCAGACATCACAAAACCATCATCATATCAGTTTCTATCCAAGCCTTCCAAGGCTCTAGAGAATTTGTCCAACCAAGGCTTCAGGATTAGTAACCCAACCCATAAATTTTACCTGGCTCCAGAGCATTTGTCCAACCAAGGCTCCAGCACTAGTAACTTAGCCCACCAAGGGCTCTAGAGCATTTGTCCAACGAAGGCTCCAGGACTAGTAACTCAACCCAAGCTAAGGAAACATGAGAACCAACCAAAAAAAGAAATTGAAAATAACCCAAAATCACCGTGGCTATCTAGGAAATGAAAAGGGTTCTAGGAAATCTAATATCAATCCCTGCCATCCTTCATGCCAATGGTAGATCAAAACCAAAAATCCACATGCATATGCCGTGCATGCCAAAATTAGTGAAGGAAACCTACATGCAACTCGATGCCTGCAGGAAAATCTGACGTAGATGTTGATCATGATGCCACACGCTCCAAGAGTATGAGAGAGTGAGAGAGAGAGAGAGATAATAGTGGGAAAGCTCCAAAACTGGGCTGACAAAAGGTTACCAACTGTTACATAAAATTTTGTCACTATCCTTGTACTCCCCATTCCTTGATCCTAGAGGACCTCTATAGCGAACTCCACATGCTTTGTCTTCATGGAGAAACTCCCATTATGTCCCTATTCATGAGCATATCATTTCATTTTTGCACCATTTCCCGTGAAACTTCTATTTTTCCCAGTTTACAAGATCGGTGCTAATGAACTTCGTCTCCCTCGCACCAATGTGAAGAGGTTAGAACTATTCCCCACGCCAATTGGTGTGACTGAGTTGTGTTCGAGTCACACTAGTCCTGTTATGAAAAGTTTTTTAAATCAGAGCCGAATCTTCTAGCTCTAGAAGCTTTGTAACGGAAGTCTGGTAAATATTTTGTTCAAATGGGGTCAAGGATGACAATTTGAGCTCATTTCCCCTATAATGATGGAACTACCTCAAGGGATAAGTCCTTCTCCCATGAGAAGAAGATCCATCTCCCATCCATATTTCCTATATAAACCTCCCTTCTTCCCAAGCACAAGCTAGTTAGAGTGTTGGCTGAGTGTGAGTATGCTATTTTGATTAGACAAGCAAGCTATTACTAGTTGTAGCCATATAGTTGTGTGAGGGAGAAGCATCTTTGGTTTGGAGTGAAGTCTAAAGGGAAGAGCCTTTCAACTATTACTTTTTGAAGCCATCATGGAATGCTAGCATAAGTCTGTGGGAACCCAGTCTTGTCAGAGGAAGACTGTGACGTCAAGACAAATGGTTGTAATCTCTCTTTGATATTAATATATCCAACTATTGATTAATTTCCTACATGTTTTGTGATATTACATATTCGTTTCTTGATGCTTCTTGACTCATTAAGTAGGTTGAATTGCAATTTGTCTATTATTATGTTTGTGTGTTGTTGTTGTTTACTTGTTTCAGGAGCTTGGAGAAGGAAGTGAGAGATTGCTAGAGTGAGCATGCGAGGACATCATCAAGAAGGATAAGCAACCAAGAGATAGGCCCTGTTGATTGATTCTAACCTAAGTAAATCTTCCACAAAATGTATTTGTTATGGCTAGACCCATTAACAGGCTAGAGGAATTCGTTCATGTCCACACTTATAATTTTACTTCACCACAAATTGGCGACTACACTGGGGATATCCCATCTTTTGTTTGTTTTGGATTTCATGATTTTGTGAGAGCTTTGCTAGTTTCACATTTTCCCTTTGGTTCTGGTTTCTTTTCTCCTGCTTATTGGTCTAAGTCTAAAATTCATAGTAGCAGATCTAGTCCATGTTTTTATTTATTTATTTTTTCCCCTTAGTTCCCTTAGACAACGCATTTAATCAACTGATAGTCACGCCGACTAGTGTGAATTATGAAGGAACAATCGCGCCGACCCGCTTGTGGCGCTTGTTGTCAGCTAGGCAGTTGCGCCGATCTCTGTAAGTGAAGATTAGGGCTAGACCCTAATGTTGGCCAGTGTGTTGTGCTCTTGTGTTTTTTAACCTCTTGAACCCTTTTGACTATTTTCTCCCTGATTAGGAAGCTACATTTCATTTCGTTTTTCTTCCTTGTTGGCTTGTCATCTTAATGTTTGATTGATCAAGTCATTGAATGGCTAGCGACACTAGGACATCTAGCTAGTCATCCATTTAGCAGCTTGTGGACTCATCAAATTCGGTTATGGGTGTGTTTGCTCCTTGCATTTTTTTTTGGTCCCTTTGATGACTTTAACCTCTTTTTGCATGAGTTTGAAAAGGTTTTCTTCACTAGTTTGAACATCTTTTCCCAGCATAGATTACATTGTCAGTCTTGTTTTTGGTCAAGTTGGTGTTTCAGTGATTTGAATGAACTTCTCTTTTCGTGTTTGCATCTGCTTGAAGAGCTCATAGTCTCGAAAAATTTTCATTGAAGATTGTATGCGAAGAGTTTGTTTCGTTGTTTCATGAGAAAATATGAAATTCTAGCTTGTTGCATCATTATCATTTGCATCTCTTAAAAGGCTAGAATTGCATCAGCATTTGAAATAGGAAGAGAAACTTTTTCATTTCAAAAGGACTGATAGATAAGTGCTTGTCAGGAAATTAGGAATTGGAATGCATTTTTCATTAATTTATCTTTTGAAAAATTGTAGTGAAAGATCATTTCCTTTTTAGTTGCTTGATTGTTTTCATTTGATTGAGTAGTTTCTACCCTCTCCAATTTAAGCATTTCATCGAATTGAAGGGGTCTAGTCCCATTTAGTTGCATTTTAGGTTTTCCGAGTAGCATTGCTAAGACCTGAAAACTGAAACTTAACTCAAGATCAACTCTAAAATGAACTCAATTAACCTAAGGCGCATTTGACATTAACGATAATATCTATAAGGTTTAGGCTAGAGACATGTTCTGGCGTATGTAAACCTAACAGCTGTCATTAGCTTCAGAATTAGATAGCACTAACACAGATTTGTGCTCCCCGTACTGTTGAGTATATAATTGGATACCCCACTAGGTTGCAATCCATTTATCCTTAGGAAGCCAAGTCGGCCACCTTGTGAATGTGATACACCAAACACAACATTCGGGGAGATTTCCTGCTCATACTTCTTGGTTCTCCAGTAGGTATTCTGTAGTTCATGGTTGCCTGGTAGTCCTATTTACCTATATCAACCATAGTATTCATTTGATATTTTTGAAAAAAGATCATTCGAGCACTTGAAATTTCGAGCTTGTTTCCAATTGAAAGTGATAGAGTCATCTTTGTTTCTTTCTCGACTCTTTAAAAATAAAATAAAAATAGTATTTTATGCATCTTAATAATTGATAGCCCATGATCCAAAACATCTTGTTAGTCCTTTTGACCAAATCGTGAGTTCCCTTAAAAGGACATTTTAAATCCTTGAAGTTACTTATTCTGTCGACTAAGATAAGGTCATCGTGGCTGAACCATTTGGTTCACCCATTTCCTATTCCTCGATTGTTTGAGGAGTTATTTCCTGAGTTACCAGAGTCACTTAAGGACCAAAATGTTGAACTAGCAATTGTTTTGAGTGTTCAACCATTGTCATCTCGTCCTCTGCCTACTTTTGATTCAGGGTGATCTGCTAATCTTGGCCCGGAATCTTAGGATAATCCCGTTCGAACTCCAGAGAACTTGCCGACCACTAATGGTCAGCTTGGGCTGCTTAACTATCCTCCAAACCCTCTATTTGATGTTGTTGAGATATCACCACAGCATCCTTACAGTCCGTACGACCAACCGAGTGTTCCTTTGGAACTATCCCCTAGTACATTGTCAGCCATTCATCGTCATTTGTTTTGAGACATGGAACCTGAAGGCGATGCCCTAGTCACTCCTTTGGATGAGTCCGAAGTTTCTGCTCTACACACTATTTAGGGGGAAGAATTGCTATTGCAGTTCCCTCCCGATGTTTTCCCTTATTTAGAAGGTAATCCCACCAGTTTTCCACCCAGCTATGTGTCTTTGGGACACTTAGTTTCAGGCACACCTAGTGCCTCATCACTCTACCATAATTCTATTTGGGAATCAGGTGTCAAGCCTACGTCAGGTCTATTTGTCATGAACATGACTTCCCAACCAGTTGTTACTTCAGTCCAAGTGCAACCCACCATCCCTAACACTCTTGTATCATCGATCCCAATTATGCATCAGTATCAACAGACGGTTTCAAAGATTATCTCTACCAGTTCTTTTATCCCGTTAGTCAGTGGCCAGATTGTGCCACCACCTGGGGTGGAAACCTAAATGTCTCTGTGGTGTTAGGTTCCACTAATGTGAGTGGCTCACATGCCTGGTATCAACCATCCCTCTTCTAGTATTATTTACAACCTTGTGGACCCTACTGGATCAAGAAATTTCCAGTACCAATAGGTCCAGAATCTTGGCGGTCTATTTGGATCGAGCAATGTTCAGTATCAGCAGCCCTATGGGGCTCAAGTTGAATACCAAAATCCTTACATTCCATGTTTTTCTCAAGGATTGGTTAATCAACCTTACACCCTCCAACTTGGGCAGTACATCCAGCCTAGCTATAGCTAGATTTAGTTTAGTAATTTCTCGGACACTATTCAAGTACCCTTGCAACAACAAGGACAACTTTTGCACCAACGAGGGTAGCCTTTGTTACCGCAATGGCAACCTTTTTTGCATCAAGGGCTTTCCGCATAACATCAAGGGAAGATTATGCCAGAGCAAGGTCACCTGCAACAACCACAAGGTCAGTCTTTTCAATAGTTGTGGCAAGTCGCGCAACAGCAGATGCAATATGCTCTGCATACCTCTCAACCCATACCCTCACGAGTCCAACCTCTGTAGCCCCAGGGACAAATTTTTCAACTGCAAGGTTAGCCCTTGCAACAACAAAACCAACTTGGGCAGCAGTAACCATTGTATACATATCAACAAGGTCAACCCTTGCAGGGACAGGGTCAAGGTCAAATCCTATAGCAGTAGGTGCACAATCCTCTTGTGTAGTGTCAACAGGTTCAGAATCTTGTCGGCCAAGGACACCAGGTACAAAACCCTACTTCCAAGGGAAACAAGTGTATCAACCTTGTGCCCAAGGACTGCAGATCCAGAACCCTCTTGTTCAGGGACAACAAGCCCAACAACCCTATTTTCCAGGACAATGGGTCCCATACCCACATGTCCAAGGTCAACATGCTCAAAAACCTTTTAACCCATACATTGCCTATTAGCAACCTGTCCATGAACAGTTTCAAGGTATTTAAGGTCTGAATCCTCCCTTTGGTCAAGGTAATCTACAATGGGGGTAGCCTCAAATGCCATATGGCCAAAATGCCCCACTGTGGGGTCAAAATCCTTACCAGCAGGGATGGGCTCCTCCTTATGGGCCCACCTATCGACCTATTATTCATTTTAACACTCAATTACCTTTCTTGGCTACACTTGAGTTGCCATATGTATTGTGTCTTACAAATGATCCGATTCTTCATTTTTCGTACTTGTCTCCAGTTCCGTCCAAGGTACCAAGTGATTGCCCAAAGTTTGATGGAAAAGCTAAAGAAGATCCTGAAGCCCATGTGATGACATATCACCTCTCGTGCTCGTCGAACTCATATGTGGACGATTCCATTCATCTTCCTCTTTTCCAACGAACCCTCACGGGTGGTGCAGCAAAATGGTACATCGAGCTACCTCTAAGTACTTTCCATGACTTCAATTCGTTAGCCATGGCTTTCCTCACGCATTTTCAACTTTTTGTTTTTTATGAATCTGGAACCTATTTTCTCACATTTCTTAAGCAAGACACTACAACGCACATCTATGATCATATCCGTGAATGGAGACTTAGACATCACCTAATCAAGTTCGAGATAGCTGGTCAGTTGCTCACTGAATGGTTTACCAAATCATTCGTAGCCCCAATTGCTCGTGATATAGCTATGGGTGGACGCATCACTGAAGAGAAAGCCCTTGCCCGTGCCGAGTACTTGGATTTGGTTTACTCTCATTCTGGAACCTTATATGAATTTTTACCAATGCTCCTTGGCCATCATCCGACCCCATAGCATCAAAGTCACCAACTGTTCCTCCTGTTGATGGAGTTATTGGTTCAGTATCCCAGACCCCCGCTAAAACTTCTTCCAAATAGAATTCAATCTAGAATGCTACTCCTAATAATTCATCTCAAAATTCGCCAGGCCTTGGTAAAACCTCAGAGGTCTATGCTGTCCAGTCTACCATAGTGGATAAATCCTCAAAAGGAAAAAATAAAGGCAAAGGCAAAGCTAAATTCGATGCCCCGAAATAGGGTCCCCCCAAATCGCTTGCTGGCGAATCTTTGTAATGGAAACCTAAGTATCCTTGCCTAATTTGTGAGGAGGATCACTACACTAAGGATTGTCCATTATGATTCAAAGTTAGTCGCCTACTCAAAGGGACCCCTGATGTCCTTAAAAAGCCATTTTCGTCTTAGCAAACTCAAATGGTAGTCCAACCCCAATCTGCTTCCTCTGGATCTCAAGTGTTCATGATGAGAATGCCCATTAATGTGGCCACTTAATCGAAAGGTTATCAAACTCCAACTCTGGTGAGTAGGAAAGAAAAAGAAGTTACTGCTTCTTCTTCCACCCTGAGTTTTGGCCCTCTGCAAATCGAGCACCCTAACCTTGATTCTACTATGCAGCCACCCTCTCGAGGTGTGCTATGAAAATCCTCGTATAATCCCGATGCCCGGGCCACTCAACACTATCATATTTTTGAATATTTAGCTCAGGCTCCATCAGCCATGTCGACTCTCGATGTACTCCAAAGTTGCCCATCACAGTGGAAATATTTGTTGTCAGCTATCGTGGGCATCGATCCCACCAATTCTAATTTGATCTATTTCGATATGGAGGACCATGTTCCGCGGCTCCCTTGTCAGATTGCCTTTCTTATTTAGGTAATCATTAACGAGAAGACCATCCACTGCACTATCATAGATGAATGTGCTTCCACCTGCATCATGTCAACTTCATCTTGGAAGGCTATTGGTTCCCCTGCACTAAACCAGTCTCCAAACACTTTGGAAGCTTTCAATGGTTGTGATTTGCGACCCTTAGGCATCTTACCTAACCTTGCCATCACCCTGGAAGGCAAGACAGTACAAGTGGAAGTAGAGATTGTTGACACCAATATCAATTATAATCTTCTGCTTGACCGAAGTTGGACTCATTCCATACATGTCATGGCCTCCTCTTTGTTTCGTGTGATCCATTTTCCCCGTCAAGGGAAGATTGTCACCGTCAATCAACTGTCTTTCTTTGCCTTTTCCTCCTCGGATGGAAACATTTCATAAGTCAAGAACTCTGGTGTTGCCTATGAGAGTGTGGGGGCAAGATCCTTCAAAGACTCTGCCTTAATGGGAATTTTTCCACTCCCACCTCCTCATGTTGCCTCTATCAACATGGTCTTGGTCAAATATGATCCTTGGGTCAGACTTGCACCAGATCTTGTTGATGGTTGGGGCGAGGTCATGCTGCTTAGTCTTTCAAAAATCAATTACATGGAAATTGTTTCGGCTTCAAAATTTTCATCTTCTGATTCTCATATGTTGAAGACCTCTCTTGATATGTATTATCAATCTCCCTAGCTTGGTGCTTTGGAATCATCCAATCACTTAACAAAGACCTTCCTTGCTGATGAAGGTATCATGGAAATCATGTCTCTTGAGGAACCACCATGGATCAATATCCATCATGCCTCATTGTTCCTGCCTCGCCCAGTGGTCATGTCTACCTTTTTCGAAGAATTCTCTTCTTCATTGCTCATTAATGTGTCAGTTTACCTTGACATGATCAATATATTTCAACTGAGGGCACCTTTATCCCTTCATATATTCAAGATTTTTCACCCTCTCCAATTTTTCACCAATTCCCCATTATTGCAATGGGGTTGCCATCTGACTCATAACCCTCCCTTGCCTAGGGGGCATGAGGGCAAAGCCTTATATGAGTTCTACTCCATTATTTGGCTGATTCGATGCTTACTCATCATGACAACGGTAAAAATCTAGTGTCCTTCTGTGTTGATTGATTACTCGAGTCCCAGCATGGACTCCCTCACGAATCACTATGCTTAGGTCATATTGCATGGTTACTTATGTACATTAGTGTGTGATTCATTTTTGTATAGTGTGGTTTTGCATGATAGTTTTCAAACAGATTTCTTATTTACTAGGCTTTTCTTGCTTTGCAGATGTCTACGACTCCTCACATTGGTTTCATTGATGGTGATTTCCAAAGTACCTGAAACCTATCATTCGCAACATGGGCTATCTACAACCCTAACGGTGAGTTGATTGACCTTAAAGGTATGGTCGTACAACCAAAAACATTGCTGAATACAATGTGGTCATTGAACTGTTATGAGAAGCCATTGCTTTGGGCATCAGAAAATTGGTTGTCAACCTGGATTCATAGCTTGTCATCCTTCAATTCAACAGGAAATATTCCATCTGGAACCCTCGAATGTTACAAATTTATCTCCATATTCGTCTATTGGAAAGAAATTTTGATTATATTACATATCGCCATATTCCTAGACACATCAATACATTGACAGATGCATTCACTAATTACGTGTTGGATAGACATTTGCGAAACATGTAAAAGAGAAGAAAAACAATTTGTACCATAATAGACGGTAAAACACAACAGATGTGTGTGTGTGTGTGTGTGTGTGTGTGTGTGTGTGTGTGAGTGTGTGTGAGAATGTTTCATACATCAAAACCCAAAAAAATATGTGTGTCTATAATAACATCATCGGCTCGCAAGCCTCGTACATCCATGGCACGCAAGCCTCAAAAAATATGTAAGTCATGGACCTAGGAACTACTCATCATGGTGGTCATGATAGCATGAAACATCTCATGCAACATGACTCAGTAATTGGAAAATTCGATCTGAGACTCCCACTGTGTGCCTCTAGTACCTCCTAGGCATGTCTCCTATCCGAGCATACTCTGAGATACCATGAGTCAACCCATCAAGGTTCCTCGTGATCTCCTCCCCATTATCACTCCCTTACTGATAAGGGGCAACAACACTATTGGGGCGAGGTACGCGCCTGGCTATTGGGGACATCCCAACTAGCCACTCTGGTCCAACATCTGCATAGACAAAAGAAATGTTATAAGCTTGCATATACGAAAAACAATTGAAACACATCAAAATAAAAAAATTTGATTTTTTACCTTTGTCATCGAAGTCCTCCCCATCTGGTAAGGGCATATCTCGATCTCCATAGAAATTGGTGTCGTTATACAGCCAGTCCTCCACACCAATATTCTGTCATTGTAGCCATGATAAGAATGTCGGTCGGTATGACATATGCTGACCCCAAGTATTCATGGGCATCAAACAACTCCAGCGGGCCATCTGCAGATCGTGTGGTGTAGGAGGATCAGCCTCAGTCAACTGATATTGGAACAGTGGCACTCTTTCTAAGAAGAAAGTCACAAGTAATGATCCAAAGCCAAATTGCTTTAGATTCCCCACCTTGGCCTTAGACAACTTGCGATTGATGTTCATCTTCATGGCCTCTACCCAGTTGAAGACCGTAGGAGCTGTGCAGTCAATAGCATAAAGTAAATTCAACTTGTTAGTCTCGTGTTCTGCCTGGGACCCCGCCACTCTATTGATAGTCAATAGAAGCACCCTCAGTGTCAGATCCTGCACACTGGAAATCTCTATCTTCCCGCTCTTGGATTTCAGGGCCTCAGGGCAATGTTCGGCAAGCAGGGAAGATATGCTTGCCCCGACTAGACGTGACACATACAAGTTCACTGGCTCACCTCTACAAGATAGTTTAGTGATGAAGTAGATATCTGAAGTTGTCAACTCTAGCTCCTGGTCCCTAATGACAAAAATCTCGTGATTATTGTCCCAAAGGCTTATCAAGTATTGAAGCAACTCGGGCTGGGCCCACATCCCTAGTGTAAGGAAAATTTTGAGGAGCCCACAAGCTCTCAAAGGATCCAAGAAATTTCGATCATTCAATGCCTAGGTGTCAACATCTTCATGTTCTCTTTCCTTCCAATCCACCATTTTTGGCAATTTCTCTCCTGCAAAAGCCATTAATTTGAGTCAATCATCAATTTTAGCACATAAAATTCAAGTTCTAACGTGAGTTTTTAAAGAAAGATGATTTCTCCCTATCCATGGTGCTGGCATGCCTATTTTAGAAATAGTCACACTAGTTAGCATGGATGGTTATGAAAATAACCCTTGGCCACCATGATCCTGTGCCCGGAAATTGTGTCGACCAAGGGCGAGATTTTTTCTCAAAACCCTCCCTAAAATTCCTAAAAAATGGGTAAAAACAGAAATGAATAGCATGAAAATGGAGCTTAGGGCTTCGGCTATTACTTGGAACTGACGACTCATCGATTGACCTTCCGGATCTCTCGTAATCTGCTCTAGAAAAACTAGGGAAAAAGTGGGTAAAAAGTCTTCGCTGTAATGGTAAAATGGTAAATGGTAAAAAATATATTTACTTTTCCCCTTTTTATTGAAAAAATCAGGTTTTGTAAATATTTTTTGACCTATTTTACCTCAAGGACTCGATAATACGCTTTGCCTTACTTGCATAGCAATAGGTGATGGATGCTCGACGATGGCAATGAGTCACATTTTAGCTCTTTTATCGACTCATTAAACTCATATGAAAAGATTGCTGATTATTTTTCCCTTTTTGACTCGTTAAAGAGAATAAAAATAGGGGGACCACTTTCAACTCTTTTCCGACCCTTTAAAAATAAAAAGATGGTTGAGCCCTTGTCATTTCGAACTCATTAATGGATGTGAAACATCGTGTGCTCAGTATAAGTTTACCCCTTTTCCAGGCTGGGAGGCACTATTTACGAAAAGGTACTCCTTGACTGAAATGGTCAAGTGGTTCTCTCAAGTATTGTTTTCTACCTTTTTGGGCTCGAGAGACACAAACATACGAAAAGGGACCATGGGGAGCTTTATTTTACGTGTCTTTATCAAACTCTCTAAACATGAAAAAGATACTGAATTACACGTTTGTCAAACTTGTTAAACTATTAAACGACATTGGATTCATCACCATGATGAGCACAAGCTTATCCTTCCTAGGGCTCATTAAACTTACTAGGTCATATTTGTTCGAAGGATGAACTTACAGTGCAAGCATATGCTATCCCCTTCAAGCTTGTGTTTAAAAAATAATTGTGGTACTTGCTAAAAATGATGGGGGGAAATTTGGAAATTTGTCGAGTCGTGTCGAAAGCTTACTCTTGAACATGACACTCTTTCCTTTGTGTCGGGTTGGGACATCCTCCTCTATATCATTGACCTTCCTGGGTTTGGGCCATTCATTTTTGCCTTCCATTTGATCTCTACCACATCATCATGACCACCGATCCTATGGATCCAGAAGCTGCCAAATTTCCAATTGTATCGCCGATATGTTCAAGAGTTGTCCTTCTCCAGTTACACTTACTTTTGATTCTCTGTATCATCCAAAATCATTTTCCATCCTCGCATCTCGGGTTGATGATGTGGGATTCATTATGGCCCTCCTTCGACACGGTCATTTTCTGGCAACTTCATCTCATTATCTGGGAAGTTGACCGAGAGACTCCCTTCCAGTACCTTAGAGCTTGCATGCCCTAATGGAAAGTTCCTCACACTTGATGACAAGTTCACATCATTGGCTTTCGATCGAGTGATTTCACATGTCTTCGACTTCAGTTATTGTATTCACATTCCATGAATTGTGCTGATAGTACCTTGAGGTCCATTGTCATTATTCGTGGTTTCTCTCGCACTTGTTAACAGTTTACATCATTGACTAGTAATCAAGTGACTTTCTAGCATGTTTGACATTGACACATCTATTCGCATGCTAGGATCTGTACTTTGATCAGGCTGTGTTGGAGAACAAGACCCTGGACCTAGATCACAAAAGTCTAGGTTGTGAAGCGATGTGACATGGTTATGATGATATGAATATCTCTATTAGATGGCTGGTTGTGACCAGACCATGAGTTAGCATATGTGATCCTTCTCATTATTGGATGGCTGTGACCATACCTTGGTTTCGTTATTATCCTCTTTGACGAATGGTTGTGCCCATACCTGGATCCATTTACATGATCATTCTATGGATGACTGCGTCCATGCCACGATTCATGTATCATTTGATAGAGATCTCAGTTTATGTATATGTATCTATACTTGCTTACGGGCTTTTCAATAGTAGACCAGTTCCCCCCACACTGATTTATAAAGCATTTCATCCCTCACTCTGGCTCAGCCTTCATGCTTTAGGGGGCATCTGTTACACAACATTTTGTCACTATCCCTGTACTCACCGTTCCCTGATCCTAGAGGACCTCTACAGTGAACCCTGCATGCTTTTCCTTCATGGAGAAACTCCCATTATTTCCCTCTTCATGAGTAGATCATTTCCCTTTTGCACCATTTCCCCTGAAACTTGTGTTTTTCCCAGTTTACAAGACCAGTGTTAATGACCTTTGTCTCCCTCACACTGATGTGCAGAGATTAGAATTATTCCCCCTGCCAACCGGTGTGACTGAGCTGTGTTCAAGTTGAGTCGGTCATGTTATGGAAAGTTTTTTAAATTAGAGCCGAAGCTTCTAGCTCTAGAAGCTCCGTAACGGAAGTTTGGTAAATGGTTTGGCCGAATGGGGTTGAGGATGACAGTTTGGGATCCTTTCCCCTATAATGATGGAACTCTCCTCAAGGGATAATTCCTTCTCCAATGAGAAGAGGATCTATCTCCCATCCATATTTCCTATATAAACCTCCCTTCTTCCCAAGCACAAGCTAGTTAGAGTGTTGGCTAAGTGTGAGTATACTATTTTGATTAGACGAGCAAGATATTACTAGTTGTAGCCATATAGTTGTGTGAGGGAGATGTGTGTTTGGTTTGGAGTGAAATGTAAAGGGAGGAGCCTTTAAACTATTGTTGTTTAAAGCTATCATGGAATGCTAGCAGAAGTGTGTGGGACCCCGGTCTTGTTAGAGGAAGACTGTGATGTCAAGACGAATGGTTGTAATCTCTCTTTGATATTAATATATGCAAATATCGATTGATTTCCTATATGTTTTGTAATATTACATATTCATGTCTTCATGCTTCTTGACTCATTAAGTAGGTTGAATTGCAATTTGTCTATTATTATGTTTGTGTGTTGTTGTTGTTTACTTGTTTCAGGAGCTTGAAGTAGGAAGCAAGAGATTTTTGGATCAAGCAAGCAAGGACATTATCAAGCAGGACAAAAAACCAAGAGGTAGGCCCTCTTGATTGACTCTAACCTAAGGAAATCTTCCATAGAATGTATCTATTGTGGCTAGACCCATTATCGAGCTAGAGGAATTCGTTCGTGTCCACACTTATAATTTTACTTCACCACCAACTGATCCTCATAAGAATTTTTATGAATGAGGTCTTTATTTTCTTCATTTTCCATTATTTTCCTTCATTTTCCTCCTCACATGAAATATTTGACCTTTCATGATCCAGGAGGATCTTGTTAGACCAGTTACACAAGTTTAGTTTCATCATCAACATTTTTTGTGCGGTGTCTTCAACTTCGACAATGATGGTTATGGTTCAGGTTCTCCATTAATGTATATGGTTTTCATTATGACATGGTTTGATACCTAGGTGTCGACATGTGATTGTCATTAGTTCCGCTAGGATTTGGTCATCAAAGTAGGTTGATCATCCGCCTTGTAGGATTGGTTGTCGACAAGTGTTTGTCATCATGTGATGTTGTTGAAATGTCATTTTGCATCGAAGATGTGTGTGTGGGTTTATCATCAAAATCCAAGTGATGTAACACCTAAACCCTAACACATTGACCTAAAACCTATACTAAACCCATTAACATATACCTAAGAACCTAAGCCATGTGTTAAAACACATTTAAATACATTAAAAACCTAAAATCTAACCTCTCGGCCTTTGTAAAAACCATAATGCATTGAAAACATATCAAAACACTACAAATTATTTACAATAATCTAAACCGCGTGGGTATGGAGACTGCAGCGAGGAAGTCATGTCAACAGGGTTATGGATAGACCACAGCGGAGATGTGAGAACTTAACCATGCGAAGAAATAAGATAATTGTGACATGTGAGCGAAGGTTATGTGAAGCAGTTACAGTAACAGTTTAAGACCGCAAGTCGGAACCACTAGAGGTAAGTCGTAACCACTGGAAGTTAGGTCACATGCACTGCATCGTAAGCCGAGACCACCGGGATAATGACTGCAGACGTGGCTGCCTATGGTTAGACCATGACAGTCACATGCTGGCTATCTCCCCTCCACCCAGTTAGCAAACCATTGACAGTTTTGTGCCTTATCCAAAGTGCTAAAATGGGTTTTTTTTGTTATTGTCATTCAAAACTAATTTGATGACCATGGAACCTAACCTTAAGGTGTCATTTCATGACAAGACCTTAAATCCAAAAACCCAAATTTCATCTAGTTCATCCATAAACTCTACAAGAGGGAGTTTGAATGCATCTGGAGGGGTATAAAGGTAGTTTTGTTCATGAAGAGGACATTAGAGTGGTTTTGAGTTTTAAGTGCAGGTTCTGGAGGATATAGGTTGTTTTCTTTTCAGTGTAACAGGAGCATCCAGAGTCAGAATTGGGAACCGTGATAGGCATTGAAAAGCTGGTTCAGAGAGATTTCTTATGACAGTGACCAAAATTGCTTGCATTCGCATTCAGTTTGGTCAATTTTCTATGTAATCGACCTCCTCAGATTCAATCCTAATAAAGTGGCCTCCCATCTTCAAAGTGGACCCGGAGATGTACTTCATCAGGGACAAACTCTAATCAATCCTGATGTCTAGTATCACTGTGTATTTGTTGTTTTCACTGTTTTCACTTCTTTTTTTCATCTTGCTTATGTTTATCATCTGTTGTAAAGTCTTTCTTCTCAAGCAGTTCTCACGGTTTTAGCAAATTAAGTTAACATTCATTTCACTATTGTTTTGAGGCTTCTGTGATTAGTGCTTTGTGTGTTGTTTTCTTCCATAGTTTTCGCATCCATGATTTGTTTGTATCAACGTTTTGAGCCCTCCACCTTGGCTCATCATTAGGATAGATCAGTGATTGTGTAGGGTAGATCTCCTTGAGTTTTAATAAATAGGGATGAGAGATGCACAGGGAATGGAAGCCGACTTTGTTTTTTATAAAATAATAATTTTAAATTGACTTAAAATTATTTAATTATGTAATTGAATAATCAATTCTACTTAAGTTTTAACATATGATGATTTCAGATCATATAATTTGGTATCGGAGGAGGTTGTGTTCGTAGAATTTTTCAATGAATGTTAACCAGGTCAAAGTTGCAACGTGGAGAAGGAATCATCAAGGATATTGATCTAGAAATTCGAAAGTGAAGAGTCATCCATAAGTCGACCATGACAAGATCTGATGCAGGTGAAAATCTAGAAACTAAGATGAGTGATGAACAGTTTCAGCAAGCATTCTTGAATATGCAGCAGATGTTGGGAGAACTCTATGAAGATAAGAAGGCAAGAGATGTAGCTTCTTCTTCAAATACATCGAATAAGGAAAAAAGTAAATGCAAGGCCGATAAACCTCCTTCACCCCCATCATCTCCATCATCATCTTCTTATTCTTATTCTTCCAGGGAAGAATCTAAAACAGAAGCTAAATCTCAAAAAACATCTCATTTAAAACTTGATGTAAAATTTTAGGTACCTATTTATGATGGCAAAATGAATCCTAAAAAGTTAGATAACTAGATTAAGTAGTTAGAAGTGTATTATCGTATTTAGAACATTTCTGACATAAAATGAAAATTCAGCTAGATACACTTAGAATGGGGGGAATAGCTTTAATCTGGTGGGAAAGAAACTCAGATAGATGTAAAGCAAAAAGGAAAAGTCATCTCTTCATGGTCTAAGTTTTTAAAATATCTTAGGAAACAATTCCATCCTTTAGGATACATGCAGCAAGCTGTTATTGATTGGCAACATTTGAGGCAAGGTAAAGGGCAGAGTGTTCAGTTGTTTTCTTAGGAGTTCAAAAACAAAGCATTGGTGCTTGGTATTTCATTGGATATACATAAGATTTTATTAAAAGACATCAGCAGTTTACATTCATATTTGCAGCATACATGATTGACGTTTAATCCTGATGATTTTGATGAAGTGTGTGTTCAAGACATACATATTGAATTAGGTGGTAGACCATTCAAGTTTTCACCATAATCATCCAAAGAGTTGGAAATCAAGGATTCCAATGATAGTAAGGGGAAGAACAATTCGAAGAGAAAGTAATCAGTGATGGGTCAGAAGGAACAACCTACTTCTTCTCACTACTAGAGAATCAGTCATGATGAATCTAAGTGTTGGAAACTTCATCCCGAACTTAAGCCCAAAAAGTTCCTTAAAGAGAAGGATGAAAAGAAGGCAATTGCAGCAGTTCAACAAGATCTAGGTTCGAATTCAAGTGATGAAAGGAGGATAACTACCATAGTTACGACAGGTAAAATTTTTGACACTGGTTTAAGTTCGAATATTAATGCATCTTCATCAAACATAAATCCTTCAAATGAGGATAAAAGAGTTGAATTGTTTAACATAAGGATAACTTCTAAGAACACAAAAATAGATACAATGTTTGACAGTGGATCACAGGAAAATTTAATATCTGAATATTTAGTTAAGAATTTGGGTTTGGAGACATGGAATCATCCAAGACCTTACCCATTAGGATGTCTAAATAAATCAACTCAGATACACTTCACAAAATAGTGTCGATTAAGATTTTCCATTACAACTAATTACATTGATGAAGTGGATTCATTAGATGTGGTTCCAGTAGACATATGTGGAGATGTCTTAGTAAGTCCTTATCTTTATGATCGTGATGTAGTATTTTATAGGAGGGAGCATAAATATCACCTTAAGAAAGATGGGGATGAATTTATTGTCAGGGCACATAAAAGTAAAACTAACTTGAATTTAGTTGTTACTAATCAGATGAAGCGATTAATAAGCTCAAATAAAAGATTTGTAATCATGTGTGTAAAGAGACAACATAAGAATCAACATGATATTTGTTCAAGTTATGAGTCTCAACTTAAAGATAGTTTGATAAAAAAGGTAGAAACTTTTCTTGTTCTATTTAAAGACACCAAACATCTTACTCATAAGCAGGGAATACAACATGAATTATAGTTTTTTTCCTAAAGCTCCTCTTCCTAATGTCAGAATGAATCAATTCAGTCCAAGTTTGGAAGTCATAAGTTACAAGGATGCAGGTGAGTATTGGGGAAGTTAGTGTTAAATTTCTCTTGTATTGTGTCACCATTTCATGTTTCAAACAATTTGGAAGACTCTTTTCAAGTGGAGAGGAAGCCTATTTGTTTTCATATCAAAGCATTTTCTAAAGTAGAGTCAAAGTATCCAATACATAAAAGGGAAACTTATACATCAGGGGAAAGTGCTAATCAATGGAAACATCATTTAATGAATGAAGAAATGGTGATTAAAATAAATCATCTAACATTCCAATACTTTCAAAATCAAACTAAGTTGCAGAAGTTGTCACATTACAGTTTGATGGGTTTATTGCAGTAAGTTCACTTAGAAATCAGGAATCAGGAAATTATATCAAGTCAAGTAGCTGGTTTGATGTAAAAAATGTCTTTTATTGCCTCTGTCATTCCGTAAAATAGATTTTTAATACATGTCAATAGTATTGAACAATATCCTATAGAGATTGCTTTCAAATATGATTATGAATCACTAACTCATGGTATTTCATGGAAAGAAGTCAATTTCCAGGTTCATAACAGATTGTTTAACCATATTCGCAAGTTGTACATACTGGAGATGGATGGAATAGGTCACTGATTCAAAGCGTGCCATGGTCAGCATCATCAGGGTCATCACTTTCAGGTAGTTGATCAAATGTATTGGTACATCTTCTGGACAAGGTGGAGAGTGAGGAAGGTCTACCCTCATCTACTATCTCTCTAGTTCAAATTTTTGTGGTCCAAAAGATTTCAAGTGGAGAGGATTGATCTAGGAGGATCTCGTCAGATTAGTTCCATAGGTTCGGTTTCGTCGTCAACATTAAGTTTCTGGTGTCTTCATCTTCGATACAGATGGTTATGGTTCAGGTTGTCCGGTAATGTATATGGTTTTCATGGTGATATGGTTTGATACCTAGGTGTCGACATGTGAGTTGTCAATTCCTCCAGGATTTGGTCGTCAAAGTAGGTTGGTCATCTACCTTGTAGGGTTGCTTGTTGATAAGGGTTTATCATCATGTGATGTTGTTGAAAATGCCATTTTGTGATGAAGATGTGTGTGGGTTTATCATCAAATTCCAAGTGATGTAACACCTAAACCCTAACACATTGACCTAAAACTTATACTAAACCCATTAACCTAAGAACATAAGCCATGTGTTAAAACACATTTAAATACATTAAAAACCTAAAATCTAACCTCTCAGCCTTTGCAAAAAAATAATACATTGAAAACATATCAAAACATTATAAATTATATAAAACAATCCCTAAACTGCGTGGGTATGGAGACCACAGCGGAGAAGGCATGTGAACAGGGCTATCGATAGACCGCAGCGGAGATGTTAGAACTTAACCTCGTGGATAAATCACATAACCGTGACATGTGAGCAGAGGTTATGTGAAATAGTTACTACAACAGTTTAAGACCGCATGTCGGAACTGCCAGAGTTAAGTCGTAACTACTGAGAGTCAGGTCCCATGCACCGCACCATAAGCTGAGACTATCAAAATAATGGCCGCAAAGGTGGCAACCTGTTGTTAGACCATGTCAGTCACATGTTGGCTGTCTTCCCTCCACCCAGTTAGCAAATCGTTGACAATTTTTCACCTTATCCAAAGTGCTAAAATGGTTTTTTTTTGTTATTGTCATTTAAAACTATTTCGATTACCATGGAACCTAACCCTAAGGTGTCATTTCATGACATGACCATAACTCCAAAAACCCTAATTTCAGCTAATTCAACCCTAAAATCTACAAGAGGGAGTTCGAATGCATCTGGAGAGGTATAAAGGAAATTTTGTTCATGAAGAGGATATCAGAGTGGTTTTGAGTTTTATGTGCAGGTTCTGGAGGATATAGGTTGTTTTGTTTTCAGTGTAACAAGAGCATTCGGAGTCAGAATTGGGAACTATGATAGGCATTGCAAAGATGGTTTAGAGATATTTCTTATGACAGTGACCAGAAGTGCCTACGTGCACATTCAGTTTGGTCAATTTGATGTGTAATTGACCTCCTCGGATTCAATCCTAATAAATAGGTCGCCCATCTTGAAAGCGGACCCGGAGACATAGTCCTTCAGGGACAAACTCTGTAATCAATCTTGTTGTAAGGTATCTTTGTGTATTTGTTGTTTTCATTTCTGTTTTGCATCTTTCTTATGTTTATCATCTATCGTAAAGTCTTTCTTCTCAAGCAGTTCTCACGCTTTCAGCTCTTTAAGTTAACATTCATTTCATTGTTGGCATAATCAATTCTACTTCAATTTTAACATATGATCATTTCAAATCATTTCACCTCCATTTTCTCCTAATTTCCATTATTTTCATAAATAATTATGCCAAAATGCCATTTTTCCTTTCCAAAGCCTTAGCCATTTCCTTTGCCAATTTTGCTAGCCATAAAAAACCAAATGAACACTCCCCGGGACGTCATTCCCAAAATTCATCTTGGAATAAGTGTCCCATCATCCGTGGTTAATATTTTTCCTTTATTTACTTTTATTACATGGAATTTTCACCAGGGTTGTTGCAGAACCCTCCCCCTTGGGGGACACTATCTTTAGTTTTCAATCACACATATACCTCAACAACCTGCTGAAAGAATACATACTTCTCATGGAGCTTCATAACACCACTCGATGCAATATTTACAATTAAAGATATACTCAAAACAAAACATCATGATAACATGATAATATACTGCATAGTGGAGCTTTATAACACAACTCATTACGATATTTATAATGATCATCCTGTTGAGTACCAACCCACATGACATCATAACATCATGATAACATAACCACATGATATCATAGTAATATGAAAACATAACCATAATAACATAACACCTATACTGCATAGTGGAGCTTTATAACATAGATCGTGGCAGTATTTACATCCATATACATGTGTACATATAGCAACATTACCAGAAATATGTACCAAAATATATCGAATCATATACCAAAGAATATATCAAAACATATTCCAAAAACCATATCTAAGCATATATCAAGACATCATATAACATATACCAAACCATCATAAAGAATATATTAACCACCATAAAGCATATACCAAACCACCATAAAGCACATATCAAACCACCATAAAGAATATATCAAACCACTATAAAGCACATATCGAACAGCCATAAAGCGTATACAAAACCACCATATCGAAGTTGCTTTGCCTCAACTGACCCATAAGGAAGGATACGTAGCCTACATATGATCTGTCATCTCCCGTTTAGCTTCATCAGGCCCAAAGTGCTTCCATTTCACCTTAACTTGCTTGATTGCTCGGTTTTGGAGCATGAGAACGTTTTTCTATAATATACACTAAGGCTCCAGCTAGAATTCTCCATTTGGTTCCACCTGGAATACAAACTAGTAAATCACATGATCAACATCCTTAACATACTTCTTAAACAAAGACACATGGAAAACATCATGGAATTTCACTATCGAAGGTAGTGCAAGTTGATAGGCTACTGGCCCAATCCTCTCAACAATGTTGAAGGGTCCACAAAACCATGGTGCCATCTTGGAACATGATCCAATCCGCAAGGATATCTTATTTAGTTTGATGCACAAGTACACCTGATCCACAACTTGGATCTCCTTGGACAACCTATTCATATATGCATAACTCTTCTACCTATCATGTGTTCCCTTTGGATTCTTTTTAATCACCTACATTTCCTATTCCATGTCCACCAACGTATGTGGTCGAGTCAACACCTAGTTAATCGGATCACTCCAACTAATGGGAGTGTTAAAACTCCACCGATGCAATGCCTCAAAATGACTCATCCTCAATGATTCTTGATAACCATTGTTATATGCGAACTATACCAAAGGGAGATACTCTTCCCACTTCCTCTACTGATGCATCACATACATCCTCAACATGTCCTCTAATATCCTGTTGACCCTCTCTATATATTCATCTGTCTACAGATATTAAGTTGTGCTAAAGGCCAACTCTATGCCCAAACCTACAGATAACTCCTTCCAAAACTTGGAAGTGAACTTCACATCCCTGTCTGACACAATATTCTTTGGAACAACATGCAGTCTAACCACATCTTTGATGAATACCTATGCTACATCACTGAGAATGTAGACTTCACTAGAATGAAGTGTGCAAGCTTTGTTAACCTATCTGCAATGACCATGATGTAATCATGATGCTTCACTGTCTTCGACAAACCTCCAATGAAGTCCATGGAAATGACCTCCCATTTCCACTATGGAATTGTGATCGGCTGTAGTAGTCCACTTGGATGTTTATATTATTTTTTCACTTGATGAAAATCAAAACATCTTGCCATGAACTCTACTACATCTCTCTTGAAATTCAATTAATAGTAAAATCTCTTCACTGTTGTTAGTGTCTTCTGGCTTTTTGGGTGACCTAAATAAGGTTTTGCATGAAGCTCCCTCAATATCACCTTCTTGAGCGCACTGCTATCTGGTACATATATCCTATCTCAGAACTTGACCAATCCATCTGCTGTGAGACGGTAATCCATACCCTATGCACCTGCACCTATACATGTACCTATACATATGCCTATACTTCTACTTTTACCTATAAAAATACATGTACCTCTACCACCATCATGTCGTAACTTGTGCAAAATATTAGTATACCTAACCTCTCCTGACCTACCTACAAGATCCTATCATGTAAGTCCGTCCCATAGCAGATGATAGCTTCCAATTTATTTACCCGTACCCATCTATTGTGAGCATCTACCACCCTATTCTCTTTATCTTTGGTGTACCTGGTCTTCAAATAAAACTCACTGATGATGACCAACCATCTAGCCTACCTGACATTCAGATTCGGCTGGTCAAACAAACACTTCAACCCAATGTGATCACTCATTAGTACAAATCTTCTGCCAAGAAGATAGCGTCTCTAGATATTCAATGCATGCATAATCGTTGCTAACTCAAGATCAGACATGGGATAGTTCTTCTAATTCTCATTTAGTTTCTGGGACTCATAGCATACCACTTTTCCATCCTACATAAGCACTCCACTAAGACTTGTCTTACAGGCATATGTGCATACCACAAACTCTTTGTTTGGATCAGTAATCTGTAGCACTGGTGCATACAACAATAATTTCTTAAGGTGTTCAGAGCTAGCCTTACACTCCTATATCCATTGAACCTTCACCTCTCCTTTGGAATTATGTAATAGGATAAGCAATCTATGAGAGGTTCATAAATAATGTCTTATAATAGCCTGACAAACCCATGAAATATCTCACCTCATCCACACTCTTAGGAGCTACCCACTCCGTGATGGCCCTTATCTTCTCTGGATCAACTACAATGCCTTGTACGAACACAACATCTCCGAAGTAGTGTACCTTAGTTTGAAAGAAACTACACTTGCTGAGCTTCACATACAATTGATGCTCTCTCAACAACCTCAACATTGCTGCAAATGTTCGGCATGCTCTTCTTCATTTTTAGAATATACTAGTATATCATCAATGAACACAATAACAAACTTATACAAATACATACATAACACATTATTCATCAAGAAAATTGTTGGTCACTAAAATGACTTTTTAAAATTAACTTAATTATTAATCTTATCAACCTGGGATTCGTCTCTTACTTCAAGGCTATCCACACAATATATGCAAGAATAGATTATTAGATTATGAAAGAGTGTAAAATCATTGCTACATAAAAGTTACATTAAACATTATCCTAATTCAATCATTGTAGAGACAAATGATAAAAACAAATATTTACTCCTACAATTATAGTTCTATGATAGAAGACTATTTTAATTCATCAACCATTTTATCTATCCTTCAACAAATCCTACACATAAGGAAGATTGTTAAATCACACGAATACTTTAAAGTCTTACTTGTCAAAGATAACTTATGGAATTCACAAACTCAAACCTTACATTTATCTAACGCAATCCAATCAGCAATTTGAGGTGATGCATAACAGAATTACAATATAGAGAATTCAATCAATTATCCATCATGAAAGAAAAGGCAAGTGAATAGAAACATAACTAATACGAATGTGGAAAAGTAACTAACTAATAATGATACATAATAGACAGTAGAGCATCTGGTGACTGGCCGCACGGCCTCCAGAAGTATTGTCTTAGATAAATTTGATACTAAGGATTAAGGTAAGATCTTGTGCAAATTCATTAAATTCAAAGAGTTTTGCATAATGACATTGAGAAAGTTCAAATTCAGATTGATGTATGCAATATACAGTGTAATAATGAAAAAAGGCTCCTCTATCTTTTCCCCTGTTGTCTTATATATTACATTAAGAACTGAATATCGAGCTATCCTGAGAATCTATTGATTCTTAGGATTTCTATTTTAACCATAAGATCCTCAAATAGTAATGATTAGTTTCCGTTGACTTCATTCTTGGATCACGCTCAGGCATCGAGTTGTTGTTTGCCAAAAATAAGGCGTCGACTGATCTAAAATCTTGCTCCAATATATCGAGGGAGCAACAATCATTCAATTGGACTGATCCGCATAACAATTTACCCAAATTATAACCTTTTCAATGTTTAAAAGACTCAAATTAACTATACTCTCTTCAACTCTCTTTCATTATCCTTGTCCTATCAAATCATTACAAAATAAGGGAAAATTCCTTAAAACATAAAGTTTATTTAAAGAAATAGGGAGAAGAATTATACCATTTTCACGGGCCAAAATTACTCCACAAATTACCTTATTGCATGTCCTCATACAAAAATATGATTAACATGTAGGAAGGTCAATAAATAAGTTGGGTAAGAATGGTCACCATATTTCCGAAATCTATTCTTGTTTTGAAGAACCTTGAAAGCTTCATTTTCTTCTCTTTTACAAAGTCCATCATCAACATTGTAACAATATGGAGAATATTGGATAATAGGGCATATGTACTAACACCCAATCCAAGTGGGTCCTTCAGACAAAACCATATGGCTATAACGTTGCATCCAATTAGCTTATGCCTGAAATTTTTTTACCTCATTGGGAGACGCCTTCCATCGGGGTTGTGCTTCCTAAACGAAATCCTCTTTAATGTATTAGAAATACTCTAGATCTACTATAAGAACATCTTTATCCATGGGGGCCAAAGTAGAAACAACCCCAGGTCATTCCATGAAACTTTTATGCTTTATAGAAGTTTGCAGTGGACTGTTAGGTTCTCCTCTGACCCAAAGGTCTAAGCCATTATCTCTTCTTTGGAATATGTTATAGGTCTTATACCATTTGATTTGATTCCTAGCAAAGGATATGAAATCTTGGAATTGTACGTCCCCAATAAAAGGAATAGGGTTCTCATTACTCTGTTCTTCTATAAGAAAGTTATGCATGTAAAGTTCACATAAGAAATACCTGGCATTATCCTCTTGCACTATAAAACACTTAATGAAATCAGAAACAATACTGAACTCAAAAGGTTGGCCAGACCTTATGGCTTGTACTTAAAAGTAATAAATATCATTCAAGTAGAAACATGGCATATTTTTTAGTTGGATATCTACAAGACAATGGATCATAGTACACAAAGCATATTTCCTTGGTTTGTTCCAAAGCTTTTTGGAGTAGCCCTCGTAATTTCTCTGTTTTCTTTTTCCCCATTCTATGTTCAGCATGGGTATCATCTTCAGTAACGACCAGTGCTTTGTGCTTTTGTAGAAAATCTTGGTCTTCTTCCCAAGGTATCACTTTCTCTCGGTATTGTGTCAAAAATTGTTTCTTCCTTTCTAATTCCCTGTTTAATACATGGATTGTGGTATCTTTGATCAGATGAGAATAAGGAAGCACTACTTTGTTGGAAATAATACTGGGGGGGGGGGGGGGGGGTGAATCAGTATTGTCAGATCAATAATTTAATTTTCAAAACTGATTTGTATATGCTACTTCAGCTTAGTGAACTAGTGTGTATACACAATTGTACTTAATGGAACAAACGTATATGCAGAGATCTTTTGATTTACCCAAATTATCATGCATTGAACTTTAACTAGTATATCAGGAATTCATTAGACAGTGCAGTAAAAACATAATAAAACATCACACCTAAGAAACACACATGAACACCAAGATATAAGGTGGAAACCCAATGTCAGTGAAAACCACCTGCTGCAATCGTCTCTGTCTTCTTTTAATAATAAGAAAATTTTGTTTACACTTTTTGTACTGTTGCAGTCTTATACCAGTATGCAGGCTTCTACCTGCAGAAGGCTACAACCTTCTCTCGTTCTCCAGCTACTACTGGAAGGGAGATACAACCCATAGCTCTCGTACCAGCTAATATGTTTACTAGTACGTAGGTGCCAGCCTACAGAAGGCTACAACCTTCTCTTTTCTTCCAGGGACCACGTTTCATAAATTTTCAAACTGGATCCATCAACAACATCATTCAATCATCAAATATATCTGCATCAACCAATATCCTTTTGAACCAACCACAACCGAATCAATCAATCACTCCATCAATCTGATCATTCAGAATGTTGTTACCAGAATACAGTAACCAGAACCCAAGCCAGAACCTAGAACACTGCAACAACAAACAGAAGCAACTAAAACATATTTTATAAGTTATACTCTACTTCCATGTGTTGAACCTACGTGCATACGTGCTTTCCTCAAAGAGAACCAGCGTACAGATCTGCAAATCAAATTTATGATGTATATGCTGCTATGATATGTGGAACCAGCGTGTATACGCTCCCTTTCTAAAGTGAACCTGCGTACAGGTCTATAAATGATGATTTAAACATTACAACTATTCCATACTTCAGTCATACCCAGATCATCATATTTACATACTACAGCATGCATCAATTATTCAAATACAAGATCAAACCACATAAAGATAATTCATTTCAAGCCTTGAGATCCTGATACATCATTAGATCTTATCATTCATCAATCGCTAAGTTTCATCCTTGCTTCAGATCAAGCACAACACCCTAAGCCAATAACCTGCATATTAGATCTCACACTTCATCAGATATTCGATACTTGCACCCATTGGCTTAATTATCTTCTTCTCCTTTTATAGGTTTAGGCCTTTCTCAATACCATGGACCAAAACCACTTAGGACCAATACCTTGGACCAAATACCTAGGGTCAATATCTCAGATCAGATACCTTGGGCCAATAACATGGATCAAAATACCATGGACCAAATAATTTAGACCAGAAATTTAGTTTTCCAAGGTATACGCACTTTTAATTCTATGAAAGTGTGTGTGTATGTATACGCAACTTGAAACAGTGAACCTGCGTGTAAATGCAGCTCGGTCAATTGTGAACCTGCGTATACCTCTCTTTATGCATTCTGTGAAGACATATCCATAATTCTTCATTGTTTACCTGCTATACTATGATATTTTGTCTGAGTGAGTTGCCTTCTGAACTGATTCCTTGAAGCTGCCCTGCATTTCATCATATCTGTAAACACTACTGTCATGCATTCTGTCACATCTGACATCTGTTCTGTAGATTCATCTAGTTACCATATACAAGTGAGTTGTTCTACTACAATTGGGTTTCCATCAAGTACAACACATACATCATAATGCCAACAATCTCCCCCTTTGGACTTGATGGCAAAAACCACACCAAGTCACTCTCCCCCTTTGACATCAAGGGAAAAGGTGCATGCTTCCATTGAGTGCATGTTGAATTCTCTAATATGTTGAAGTGTGTTGATTGAGCTCCCATGATTGAGTCCATGCTCCCCCTGAGCATAAGCAAAGTCTGCAAAAATATGTTCTAAAAGAAGAACATGAATCTATACATACATCACAAATGACCTTCCTATCACCAATGACTCATACACACATCCATCTCCCAACCAAGTGGGGATATACCAAATTTGACTCATCCACCCAGCCAAGTGGGGATATATCAATTTTTTATACATGTAAAAAACAAGAAACATTACATCATCCATCCCATCCATAGTGGGGTTACAAATTAGTTCTTTTCATGACCGTTACGATAAAATATATACATGACATATATAACAGAGACCAAATATCTTAAATAAGACCATGATATTCATCGGCAACTATCATGTGATCTGCACCATCAGAAACATCTGTCAACAGCATCCAAATCAGAAACCTGTATATGTCCATTATTAGTTCCCAAAATGTCATCAACCATGTTCTCCCCCAAAACATGTTCCACCTGTTCACTGTCAGATCTGATCATTTCATGTGTCAGTAAGAGATATCAAAGCATCATCATCAATCATATATACATCAAGTTATGAACAACTTTATGAGGACCAATATATCAACAGATTGAACCTATCATCAAACGGAGCAGATAACTGACAGAACCATATCAGACTGCTACTGCTTTTCTTCAAACCAACATATATGTGACTGTGTCCACAGAAACTCACATATGTACACGGTTACACTTTATGAAACTCACATATAACCACATTTCTCTGAGAAATAGGATTTAACAGCAAGATGATGCATAATCTACTCCCAAATTTTGTCTGAGATATTCAAATGACTCTCTGGGTAGTGGTTTAATGAATATATCAGCAACATGTTCTTTGGAGGGAACATACTCCAATTTTACCTTTTGTTCAAGCACTTGTTCACGTGGGAAATGATATTTCATTGGTATGTGCTTGGTCTTGGAGTGCATGACTGGATTCTTTGAAATACTGATGACACTTGTATTATCACATAGAATAGAGATGGGTGGAGTACATGTGATCTGAATATCTTGCAAGGTTTGCATCATCCAAAGTAATTGTGTGTAGCAAGATGCAACGGCCACATATTTTGCTTCAGCTGTAGATAATGCAATTGAACTTTGTTTCTTGCTGAACCAAGACACTAACCTGGAACCCATATAGAATGCACCACCACTAGTGCTTTTTCTGTCATCATCACTTCCTTCCCAATCTGCATTTGTATATGCATGAAGTGTAAGATCTGTATCCCTAGGATACCATAAACCAAAGTTCTTTGTTCCTTGAAGATATTTGAAAATCCTTTTGACTACCTAAACATGTGATTCCCTTGGATTTTCTCGGAATCTTCCAACTATTCCCACTGCATGCATGATGTCCAGTCGGGTACCTGTTAGATAAAGCAGACTTACAATCATGGATCTGTAAGTTGGTTGATGTACTGCTGCTGATTCATCATTTGAGCTAAGACTACATCATGTTACCGTTGGGGCACATACTGGTTTAGAATATTCCATGCCGTACTTTTTTAGGATCTGTTTGAGATATTTGGTTTGTGAGAGAAAAATACCATCTTTATTTTGTTGAACTTGTAGACCAAGAAAATCGGTAAGCTCACCAAGCAAGGACATTTCAAATTCTTGTTGCGTTACTGAAGCAAAATTCTGACTCATGGATTCCTCACTGCTACCAAAAATGATATCATCAACATACACAACAATTATTAGCAATTTACCAGTGTCCATCTTTGTATATAGATTGTTATCTGCTGACCCCTTTGAAAAACCCTGTTGGTGGAGATATTTGTAAAGACAATAATACCATGACCTTGGAGCCTGTTTTAGACCATAGAGAGCTTTTCTGAGCTTGCATACAAGTTTTGCATCATTTCCAAGAATGAATCCTTCCGGTTGTTCAATATAGAACAATGTAAACTTTGAAATGGGAACCCATACTGTTACCCGTTTTGTAGAGATAGCAAAAACGTGACCTGATTTTGAAAAAGGGTGATGCAGAACAAACATGTGCTTTTTAGAGCTTAGTTTTTGGCACTATAAATTTTTTTATGTACATTGCATTTTATAATGGTAGTTTTTTTTATGCTAATTTAAAAACATGGTAATTCTACACCAGGGCCTTTTTTAAAAGGTTTTTTTATTTATTTTTTCTACTGTATGAAATGTAAATAGTTATTTTGTAAATTTAATAGTTTTTTAAGTGGTCTTTTTCTTCATATTTTCTTGTTTTCTTTTTAATTTTATTTTTTTTGTAGTGAGGTTTTTATTATTTCGGATATTTAAAGAAGAAGATCGATATTTTGAATTTTCGATATTCTACATATTTATATATTGTTAATTAATTTTCCAATCCACAAGAAATAATTGTTTCTAAAAAACAATATTTTTTAATAATGGACATAAAAATAGACATTTTTAACATAAATATAATTTAAAAACTACATGTTTTAATAATTTTTTGCTACAATTGACATGCGAAAAACACAATTTTTATACGAAATTTTTAACTAAAAATAGTTAAATAATAGTTTATTTATTTATTTATTTATTTTATGAATTTCATGTCAAAAAAAATAATAATCACTTTTTTTTTCAAAAAATAATGATTAACTTAAAAATTAATGCAAAAATCACATATTACAAATATTGAACACATAACAACCTTAATTGAGTGTATATTCTTTTCATAAAATGTCAAATTCAAAACATTGCAAGTGTAACTACTTAATAGTTACAAAAAATGAGCTTGATTTCCAAGCATAACTTAAATTTAATCAACAATGTCATGTAACCCAAACTCTTTGTCCTCTAGAGTTTCATCATTGTCTTCTTCCGCAATATTTTCTGCTTCCTTTTGTTCATTTTCGTCATCTAATGGATCTTTGATGTTTGCGAATCTCCCAATGTATGTCTTTCCAAACATCTCATGTAATGGTGGTTGAGGTTTCTTTGCCTTTTTTTCCACACGTGATTCACTAAAGTCCCCTTTCTTCAACCGAATTTCTTGCATTTTATCTAGAAGAAATTGAAGAGCATTAATTCTTTGATGAATGAAATTGCATTGTAATATATCTTTTTCAATTGCAATGCAATTTCTTCCTTTTTGAAGGCAACATGCTAGTGTTGTACCTAATTATCAAGTACAAAAGAAATAATGAAGTAAATTAGTACAATGACATATTAATTAAAAAACAACATATTGAAATTCAATTCTATATAATAAAACTTACCTGAGCCAGAAAATAAATCGAGAACCCAATCTCCTTAATTTGAACATATGTCTATAAGATAGTTAATCAGTAATTGTGGTTTTTGATAAATGTTAACTATCTCTCATTTTGATTTTTTGTCTTCATATGTTAGTTTTCTCACAACAACATCATAAGTCAGTATTTGGCTATGACTCTTTCTGTCTACTCGATTAAAAATCATAGACATATAACTATCATCTTTTGCCCGACTATCAATATGAATGAACTCACAATCATTTGTAAATACTTGATCGTCACGGTTAAGAATATTTGACTTTTGCCTGTTACATGAAATAGTAAAAGTTCAATTAACTTGTACATAAATGAATTTTTCAACATTAATCAAATATACATTTTAAACATCTTATCATGTAAGCTGCATCCGTGAATTTGTTTTCCCTTTGAAGCTTGACAATATCATTGCCAATTGTGTGTCTGAATGAAATGTCACAAATCTCCATAATGGTGATGACATGACTTCTATAAATCCCACAACCACTTAACTAAGAGCTTGATAAGTATAAGGGTCACTATCATAGTCAATGTTTGGAATATTGAAACCATGGGGAATATCTGCAATAACTAGGGCATACTCCCTTTTAGGTATGAGTTTAGCAATGTCTTCACAGTCGCCTTGTATTACCTGATATTGAACAGTGTGTAGCCCATTCCAAATGAAATGAGTAAGAGTTGGATCAAGTTCAACATTTTTAACACGTTGCTTCCTCAGTATTTTGATCTTTATCTTTTCAATAAAGGTTCTAAAGCTAGTTGGCACTCCACTATCATCCTTCTTCATATTTTATAAAATAAACAAATATTTGTGTAAGTTATAAATTAAAAATAGTACACATATGAATAAAAATGAATGTGTAAATCAAGATACCTTTTTAAATGGAAGATAGAAAGCTTTTAATGTTGATGTAGAATTTGAATTTGGATAGTTGCGTACAATATCATCCCAACTATCTTTATTCAACAATCTAACCATTTGTTCTTGAATTTTCATGTAAACTTTGTGACTACACAGATAAAGTAACAAAAAGTCAATATAATGATATGTATAACAAATACTACCAAGAACAACATGTTTTATTTAAAAGAAAATTATAATCTAGAAATAAATAAAAATAATACAACAAACTTACTTTTGAAATTCCTCAAACATTTCCTCCAATGATAATTCCCCTGACTTCACATGAGATAATATTGTTTTGATAATTTTTTCATCTTTCACTCCTTGCATTGCTCTCCAAGGTGCAATAGTCATATCTTCTGGAAGCTGCTTCAATTCAGGACTTGATTTACTGCCACCATATATCAATGGCTTAGACTTTTTGACCTTCTGGTTTTTAATGCCAATCTTTTCCCACATGCTAAAAATGTCATCAATCAACTTCCGAACATATCCAGTTCTAAATGCCAATTGGAAAATGTTATCAACACCTTTGAATATATCACTAGGAAGGTTGCATTTTCCACCTTTTGAAGTGGGTTTCTGTTCAATTTTATAGCCTATTTCCATACAACATAACCTTCAGAAATCTGTAGTAACATTTATCCTATCCCCACCACATTTTTCTTGAAATTCACTATGAATAAATCTAACCCTTTGGATGAAAGTCATAGACATCCTATATTCATTATCTGAATTATGATCCCATGCCACTAACTTTGCTTCTGTATCCGATAAACCAACATAAATGATACATTTGATTGTTTCAAAACGTGGGTTATTGGGATATTCCTCCATCAATTTTCTTTGAGCTTCTACAGAATGGTTCCCCCCAAGCACATAATGATTGTATTCAAAACATTTTGACTTATCAAATGATTCTTTGTTGGGAACTTGAACTGGATCAACAAGAAGCACATAATTAACCACATGAGGTTATGGATTGTACCTCATCAATGTCTTCAAGTTGTGAACATGTAGATGGTGTGGTTTTTTGACTTGATATTGACATTGTCCTTCACTTGCCTTATAGGTTTGTTTGACATTAAGCTGAAATGTACGACCACCATCGATTAAATTTTTCTTTGTCAAATTCTGTCAAATGGCATTTTGTTTTGTTTTGATAATTCCATCCTCTAAATCAGCTCCTGGTGTAACAATTTCGCTACTTCCTTTTGAAGTTTCACTAGGTTCTTGACTGTTGGTAATGACTACTTCAAAATCTTCAACTTTACTTTTCATCGTCATAACATTCTCAATAGATTTATTCTTGGGCATTGTTAGTTTTGGTCTTTTACGTCTCTTCTCAACTCCAATGTCATCTTCAGTAATAGTAACATATTCTTCACTGTCAGTTTCAAATTCATCACCCTCAAAAGTTACTTGTCTACCCTTGCTAGATTTATCCACTAGAGGCCTTTTTTTCTGATCCTTTGGATGTAGTTTTGTAGCATCATCAATTACTACATTTTTCTTGTTTTCCATATCTTCTTCTGACACTGAGTAAAAACTGTTGACAACTTTCATGATATCATGCTCTATGAAATGAATGCCTCCCAACCTAATTGAAGAACTTTCAACAAAATTCTTCCAAACAAAATATCATATGTCAATAAAAACAAAATTAAAAAAATATAGTGAGACACTTTCAAGAAAGAAAAATACAAATATAAATAACAATACTTATGATGTTTTGTTTCATCTCATTTATGATTTGTTTACACAACTTTGTAGATACCTCTCTCATGTCATACAATGAATATGTTAGTCGATATTTAATCCTTTCATGTGACTTGGGAGTTTTTGTAAGTATATAAACAGCTTCAGTGTCCGGAACCAAACACATATCTATGACTCCTCCCATCAGCTCAAAAATTCCATTTTCATTTGATATATCAATATATAGATATATATTCACATTTTGGCTTTCTATTTCTTTCACATATCAGATTCTTGATGGGAATTTCACCTCTTTTTTATTCTTCCAGTCGGAAACCATCTTCTTATCATTTGAGGCACTTGAAAGATTTGTATCCATGAGCTCATGTGGAGTTCGTTCACTAATGTTTTTTGAAGATGCACCTTTAAGAGTCTTTGGTCCAGACATATTCACAGAAATATTCTTTGATGCCATTTTCCTAAAAAATAGAAACACATAAATCAGTAAATAACGAAAACATATTAACTTAAATCCACAATGAAAATATATCATAAATTTTTAATTTGTATATTCAGATAATTGAAATTAAAAAAATATTAACACTAAGAAATGGCAGCAGCCAACCGACACCACCCCATCCATCCACGGAGTGGCAAGCGATTTCCCCACCCCCTACCCCCCATGACCCCCCTTACCCCTCTTCTCCCCCAACCGACCCACTCCATGCCACGCCACCCTACCTCGGAATCAGACGACCTTCCAACCCCACCCTTACCCCACTTTCATCCCTCCTCCCTACCCCCATGCCACCCCACCCCCCAACAACTTCCCCCCCATAACCCAACCCCCTACAGCCTACCCCCCCATGCCCCCCCACCCCACTTCCCCCTACTGACTGCCCCCCAACCCCCATGCCACTCCACCCCACAACCCCCTACAACTTACCCTGAATTTCCCCCAACCAAGCCACCCCACCCTACAATCGGACAACCACCCCAGCCCACCCTTACCCCCCTTCAACCCATTCCCCCTACCCAACTTGCCCCCCCAACCTCCCCCACCCCCGCCAAACCAAGCCACCCCTCTTTGCAATCGGATGGTCACCCCATCCCACCCTTACCCCCCTTTCCCCTCCCCCCAACTCCTCCCCAGCCCTCCCCCCTACCCGCCTCCCCCAACCCCCTACCCCACCTCTCCCCTTCTCCCTAAGCTCTCCCTCCTACCCCCTAACCCTCCCTCCCACCACCCTCTCCCCAAGCCCTCCTTACCACCCCCATCCCCCCTCTCCCTCGACCCTCCCTCCTACCTCCCTTCCCTATCCCCCACCTTACCCTTCCCTTCCCCCCCAAACCCCTACCCCTTCGCATCCCCACCCTACCCCTCCTACCCAGCCCCCCTAATCCACCCCTCTACCCCCTTTCCCCCCCCCACTCCACCCCCCCTATCTGCCCTCCTGTCCCCACCCCGTTACCCTCTTTCCCTACTCGAGCACCTTCCCTACCCCCCTACCCGGACCCCCAATTGCACCCCCTTAACCCCTCGGCATGCCCACCCTCTCTCCCTACCCGGCTCCCCCACCTCACCCCTTTAACCCCCTACTCGGCATCATCCCACCCACCCTTCCTTCCCCCCCGATCTCCTCCACCCCACCCTACTGCCCTACCCGCCACCCTTCCCTTCCCCCTACCCTCCTACCCAGCCTGCACCCACCCCACCCCCTTCTCCCTCCCCCGTTGGCGCCCCCAGCCTACCCCCTACCTAGACCCCCTCCCTTCCCCCTCTCCCACCCTTCCCCCTCCCGCCTCGGCCCCCAAACCCAACCCCCACTCACCCTCCTTCCCTTCCCCCTTCCCCCTCGGCCCCCCCCCGCCCTACCCCCTACCCCCGCACCCTTCCCCCTACCCCCTCGACCCCCCCTACCCAAGCCCTACCCATCTCCCCTCTGCCCCCTACACAAGCCCCCTCCCTTCCCCCTCCCCCCTCGCCCCCCCCATCCAACCCCTACTCGGCCCACCACACCCAACCCCTACCCGGCCCCTACCCAACCCCCTTCGACCCCCCACACCCGCCCCGTACTCGGGCCCCACTCGGCCCCTCTCCCTTCCCCCTCTCCCCTTGGCCCCCCTACCTGCCCCCTACCCGACCCCTACCTGCAACCCCTCCCTTCCCCCTCCCCCCTCAGCCCCACCAAACCGCCCCACCTCCCTTCGCCCACCCCCTCAGCACCCCCCACTTGCCCCCTTACCCCCCCACCTTCCCCCTTCCCCCTCGGCCCCCTCACCCAGCCCCTACTTGCCCCCCCTCCCTTTCCCCTCCCCCACTTGGCCCCCATCCGTCCCCCCTCCCTTCCCCCTACCCCACTCACTCTCCGCCCCATCGAACACCCACCCGTGGTGGGCCGCCAGGTGGCACGGGGTGTGGTGATGCTGCCCACCACGTGCCATCCTGGAGGCCCGCCCGAGGTGGCAATCTAATTCCAGGTTGGGCGGCAGCGCCACACCCCGCACCACCTTGGTGGCTGGCCGACCCGCCTAAGGTGGCAGTCTGATTCCAGGAAACGGACTTCCACCCCGGGCTGGCTAGCGGGCCGCCGAGGTGGCGCAAGGTGGACGGCAGCGCCCTACCCACCCCGCGCCACCCTGGCACCCCACCCACCCCATGCCACTCTGGCGGCCCGGGGTGGCAATGCGATTCCCAGAATTGGACTGTCGCGCCCTACCCACCCTGCACAACGCCGGCGCCCTACCCACCTAGCAGGCTCACCCAAGGTGGCAGTGTGATTCCCGAAATTGGACTAACACCCCAGACGAGCCGGCGGGCCGCCTAGGTGGCACAGGGTGGGAAGCGGTGCCCCACCCTGCACCACCTCGGTGGCCTGCCGGGCGGCCCAGGGTGGCAGTCTGATTCTGGGAATCAGACTGCCACCCTGGGAACATCGACAGGGCGCCGAGGTGACACAGGGTGGGCCACACCCCGCGCCACCTTGACAGGCGGCTGGCCCACCTGAGGTGGCCATCCGATGGGGCGGAGGGCAGGAGGTCAGGGTCGGAGGGCAGGTGGGGGTGGGGGGAGGGGGAATGGGGGGGGGGGGGAGGGGGAGGGGGAAGGGAAGTGGGCGGGTGGGGGGACCAAGGGGGGAGGGGGAAGGAAGCGGGGGAGGCGGGGTGGGCAGGTGCCAGGTATGAGTGTCGAGGGGGGAGGGGGTCGGGTAGTGGCGGTAGGATGGAAGGGGGGGGGGGGCGAGTGGGGCAGGGAGAAGGGAGGGGGGCGGGCAGCGGGGGAAGGGAGGGGGGGCGGGTGGCGGCCGCTTAGGAGGGCCGAGGTGGGAGGGGCCTGGGTATGGCGGGGTAGGGGTGTTGGGTGGGGGGATGGGTAGGGGTTTCGGGTGGTGGAGCGGGTAGGGGGGCCGAGGGGGGAGGGGCAGCGAGAAGGTAGGGGGACGGGGGAGGGTAAAGGGAGGGGGGGAGGGGCAGCGGGAAGGTAGGGGGACGGGGGAGGGTAAAGGGAGCGGGGGAGGGGCAGCGGGAAGGTAGGGGGACGGGGGAGGGAGGGGGTGCGGGGGGTGGGGAATGGGGTAGGGGGGCCGAGTGGGGATGGGGAAGGGAGGGTGTTGGGCTTGGGGGGGGTAGGGGGGCGAGGTAGGGTGAGGGGGAAGGGAAGGGGGGGTAGGGGGGTCAGGTGGAGAAGGGGGTTGGGGGCAGAGGGTAGGGAGAGGGGTGTGGGTGGAGGCCAGGTAGGAGGGCCGAAGGTGGAGGGGGCCAGGTAGTGGGGGTAAGGAGGGGGGGTGGAGCATCGAGGGTGGAGGGGGAAGGGGGATATGGTGGGATAGGGGTTGAGTGGCAGGGGGTGAGGGGGTGGGGTAGTTAAGGGGACAGGGTAGGTGATTTTGGGTAAGGGGCCAGTAGGGTGTGCGAAGGGAGTGGGTGGCCAACTGATTGCAGGATGCGGTTGACCTGGGCCTACCATGCTCACGGTGGAAATATTGGTTAATTTGGCTGACAAAAAATCTTAAGTTTAAAAAAACAATCTCCTTCGTTAAACTAATTTAATATGAGAATTTTTAAGAAAAAAAAATAACTCACATTTCAATTGCGAGAATTCTTCATTGAATATGTTGTTGATATCTATGTAGCTGCTCCACAAATTCGCTCCAAGTCTTTCAACGAACCTCGGAAAAACTTGATGTAATGTGAGTAATAGTGATAATGGAATATATAAGTGAAATTAAGAAGATGTTTTATCGTATGGTGAATGTGGGATTAATCAGTTTTAATAAATTTTAACATGTTAATTTTTTATGGCGATGAAGGAAAATATGATAAAGCAAATATTATGGAATTGTTTTACAGCGGGGTGAATGTGGGATTAATTTGTTTCACAATGTATTATAAAAATTAAAAAAAACATTCAATTGTTTAGTAAATATTATATACTTTGACTATTAAAATAATTTAGGTAGAAGTTGTAGTTTACAATTTTAACTTTAATGATTTATTTCATAAAAAAATTTAGTTTACATTTTTCATTAAATTGTAGAATAAAATAATGAAGAGAAATAAATCTCACAAACTTTTAGGAGGGAAATATTTTCGTGAAATTTTTTGGGAGGAAAATTTTTGGAGGGAAATATTTTCGCGAAATTTTTTTGGGGGGGGGGGGATTTTTGGAGGGAAAAATTCATTCTCTAAGCTATATAATATCTTTAGGAGACTATCCATTTGTATCATTCAACATCTTCTATTTGAAAGGGATGGATTGTCCTGATAGTGAAGTTTTAATTTATACAACATCAACATCTTCATCACGTAACAACTCTATTCATATGGATGAATATAGCAAGAATTCTTCCACTATGAATAGAAAGTCCATTCTTCCACTTAGTCCTGATCCTAAGGAATATGAGAGCAGCACTGATGAAAGAGGGGATGGAGAATTTCAAATAAATAAAGAGTCATAGATTCCACTTAGTCTAAATTTGAAGGACTATGAAAGTAGTAGTGATGATGAGCTTGATGACAAATTTCAAAAGAATGGAGTCTCACAATGTCCACTTAGTCCTAATTCTAAGGACTATGAAAGCAGCAGTGATGAAAAGCATGATGGTGAAGTTCAAAAGAATGGAGTGGCATGGTGTCCACTTAGTCCTAATTCTAAGGACTATAAGAGCAACAGTGCTGAAGAGCATGATGATGAATTTCGAAATAATGGATTGTCACGTTGTCCACTTAGTCCTAATTCTAAGGACTATGAGAGCAGCATTGATGAAGAGTGTAATAATGAATTTGAAAAGAATGGAGTGTGAAAGTGTCCACTTAGTCCTAATTCTAAGGACTATGAGACTGGCATTGATGAAGTGCGTGATGATGAATTTCAAAAGTATGGAGTGTCACAGTGTCCAGTTAGTCCTAATTCTAAGGACTATGAGAGCAGCTTTGATGAAGAGTGGGATGATGAATTTTGAAAGTATGAAGTGCCACGGTGTCTAGTTAGTCCTAATTCTAAGGACTATGAGAGTAGATTTGATGAAGAGTGGGATGATGAATTTCAAAAGTATGGAGTGCCACGATGTCCAGTTAGTCCTAATTCTAAGGACTATGACAATAGCAGTGATGAAGAGCGAGATGATGAATTTCAGAAGAATGGAGTGTCACGGTGTCCACTTAGTCCTAATTCTAAGGACTATGAGAGCAAGAGTGATGAAGAGCGTGATGATGAATTTCAAAAGAATGGAGTGTCACAATGTCCTCTTAGTCCTAATTCTAAGGACTATGAGAGTAGCAATGATGAAGGACAGGATGATACACTTAGTCCTAATTCTAATGAGTATAAAGGTAGCAGTGATGAAGGACATGATGATGCACTTAGTCCTAATTCTATGGATTGTGAGAGAAGCACTGAAAATGCACATGAGGAAGAATATCCAATAAACATCAAGTCAAATTTTCCATTGAGTCCGAATTCTAAGGACTATGATAGTAGCACTGAAGAAGGGGAAGATGAAGAATATTCTGCAAGTCAGTATTTGAAAATCGCAGTTGATCATAGTGTGGATAACATTCCTCTTAATGATGATGAAAATCCTTATACAAATGATGATCCAATGATGGAGATGTTACCATGCAATATTGTATCGAGGAGTAGGAGAAGACCTTTTCGTATCAATTCAAGATGTTCTTGTTATACAAGGGGTAGAGCAGAATATCTCACGAGAAGAAGTTCTATAAGTGCACTCATTTCAACTGAATGTTGCCAAAAAGATTGCTTGAAACATATGGATTTCAAATTTGCATTAGAGAGCAGGAAGAGATATTTGTCAATGAATAAAAGGATGCAAAATTCATATTTAGTTGGGTGCATGCAATCTACATTGTCAAGTTATGATTATCATATTAGGACTTTATTTATCTATAGAAAAGCTTTCAAAATGTTTCATTCGATTGGGAATTTTTGTCTGTTAAGAATTAAATAAAATTTGGAAAAGGATCCCACATTTTATTCTGAAGTACGTCATAAATGATAGTTTGGGCCATTATCAAATATTGCAATGTCATGGATGAAATATTCTTTTTCAAAGCATGGAGAGTGTATGCCAAATAGAGAGACAATACATATTCCAGATAACGTTTCAAGACGATAAATCTACAACTTATACAAATAAAATGCAGAAGGTGCTAAGGGACATGGCCGGTTTATTACATATCAATATTTTGTGAAGGTATGGAAGAAATAATTCAACAATGTCCATATTCCTAAGAAGACAAGGATGGGGATTTGCAGTACATGTGCTTCTCTTAAATAAAAAAGGGACAAATGTGAAGGGTCAGAAAGAGGTAGGCATTCATAACTTTAACTTTTAAAATTGTATATTCGTCAAGTATGAAAACATATTTCTTAATGGCTTTCTTTTGCGTTGTGTAGATTGAATTGTCAAAGAACTTCAGGAGCATCGCGAACAACAAACAAATGAAAGGAAAAAGTTGTACAAACATCGAAAGAAGTGTTATGACAATCCGAATAAATATTTGGGTTTGATAATTGATGGTATGGACCAGAAGAAAACAATTTTACCACATTTTGTTCGCACACCCAAAAATTTACAAGAGGAAAATTTTATTTAGTATCACTTGGTTGGTTGTATGGTCTTCAATGGGAAAATGGTGCCAAAGGTGTACTTCACAGCTCCAAATATTCATAATGATGCAAATCTGACCATAACCATAATTCATGATGTGATTTCTCATTAGTCTGGTAATCTTCCTAAAGTTTTGTATCTACAATTGGACAACACTTGCTGTGAAAACAAAAATCAAGTTGTTTTTGGATATCTAAACATGCTTGTTGAATAGAGAATTTTTCAGAAGGTAAAGGTTGGTTTCCTTCTTGTTGGGCACACTCATGACCATATTGATCAGATGTTCAGTCGTTTTCAATCACATTGAGGAGGAAGGATGTTGGGAGCTTGCCATCATTAATTGAATGTATTAAGAAATCATACATGCCAGAGCCTACTTTTGATGTGTTGGAAGAAAATGTTGACATGCTAAGGTTTATTATGGGATCATATGGTGAGGGGAAATGCATTGAACAAATTAATGACATTAGCTTCCAACATCAATTTCGTATCAAAAAAATTGATGGGAAAACGCTAATATGGGGCAAGAAGTATTCAACTACTACAAAATGGGCACCGTCATCAGGTTTGCAATTTTTGAAGTTCATTCCATATCATCCAATATTTTCATCAAAAATATTGTTATTACAATCAGTTGGTGAAGTTCATAATGCACGCAAACAAAATAGAGATATAAATTATTCTAATTGCCTAGAAGAAATTAAAAAATGTATTAGATATACATATGAGTACTTTGACGTTGCTGATTCAGTTTGGTGGGAGTCATTTTTCAATAATCAAAGTGATATCATTTCAACAACAACAAATGAAGATATACCTTTGAAAAATCCATTTATTTGGCCACAAAATTTGTCGAATGCACATGAAGAAATAAACATTGTTGAACGACAACAATCTCAAGGTATTATTAATTCTTCATAGGCAAAGGAAAGAGAGATGTATATTGGTTCCGGAAGATCTCATGCAAAACATGAATCCATGGAAGACCTTTACAGCGGTTCAGTACAGGATATTAAGGAGGATTGCATGATCACAGTGCTAGCAGATGGAGATCCCAATGGCTATCCATTCTGGGTTGCTAAAGTTATAAAGGTCTTTACAGAAAATGAGGATGTTACAAGTGTTGAAGTACATTGGTATGCCACAAATACACACCCATTCAATGGTGTGTATAAGACAGAGATGGTAGCTGACAAAAAAAATGGCAGAAAGAGAAAAATAAAGGGAACAAATATAAATCGTTGCCGCACAGACATATTGAAATTGGAGTATGTTGACATACTTTCTTATGACTTCAATTTAACAAAGAGAGGAACTCTTCGCTTCAAGACGATAGAGATTCTAAAAAGGTTGTTACTAGAAGGAACAGTGTTGAGATGGGAGTCTACTGAAACCAATCGTAGATCTAGAAGAATTTTGAAACTTGAAATGATGGGCATGCATGTGGACTCAGATGGGGCACTAGTTGATGAAAGAGAGGAATATGGAACATCTTCATCGGCATCCAATCACTCATCTGAAGATGTGAATTCCGATGGTGTGCAAGAAAATATGAGTGATTTTGAATAATTGTTTAAGACAGTTTATCTAACTGATGTATGCATTGTATCTTGAAATAAATTTTTTGATTTCCATATGGTGTTAAATGAGAAGTTATGAGTCATTTTTGTGTTGTTGGATCATTTTACTAGCATTTTTAAAAAAAAATTAAGATTGACCCTAAAAAGAAATCATCGTTCCAATATAATCACTTTTTCGTTTTCAAGTTGTATTTTGCACGAAAATTTTGTTTTCACTGCCATTTTTAAAACATGTTAAAAAATTGTCCATAAAAAAAAAAAACCATCGTTCCAGTATACACACTTTTCATTTTTAGCACTGTTTTTGATGTTCTTTTGGCATTTGTTGGCTAGAGTTCCCATTTTGAGTGTATGGTTCCCATTTCAAAGTTTACATTGTTATAGACTTCTTCTTCTAAGTCTCCATTAAGAAAGGCAAATTTTACATCCATTTGGTATACTTTGAATTTCTAAAAACTAGAAAGAGCAAGAAACATTCTTATGGATTCATGTCTAGCAATAGGTGCAAAAGTTTCTTCAAAATCTATACCTTATTGTTGAGCATATCCTTTACAAACAAGTCTGGCCTTGTTTCTCATAACTTCTCCATTTTCATTCAGCTTGTTTTTGAATATCCATTTAGTTCCTATGATATTTTTATCATGAGGTCTAGGAACTAATTCCCAAGTATTGTTCTTTTCAATTTGCTCAAGTTCTTCATTCATGGCCTTGACCCAACATTCATCTCTGCATGCTTCATTTACATTTTGAGGTTCAGTGGAATATAGTAATTCTAGATAGCTTGAAGCTTCGACAATGGTTCTTCTAGACTGCACACCTGCCCCTTTTTCTCCTAAAATTTGAGTTTCTAGATGATTTTTCTGAACATACCTGGACGAAGTCTTTTCCTCTATCGTTATCTCTTCTTTTGGTGCTTCATTGGTTTCTTCTTCAGAATCAGTGTGATTTGATGTGGGAAAATGATCCTCATCTTCTTCATTGTCATAATCTTTGGTTTTTATCTGTTTTGGATTTTTGCATGCTTCATTAACCACAACATCAATACTTTCAATAATTTTCCCAGTCTTTTATTGTAACATTTATATCCTTTATTTCGGGAAGAGTAGCCAAGAAGAATGCCTTCATCTGCATTAGATTCAAACTTACCAAGTTTTTCATCAGTCCTTTTGATGTAACATTTGCTTCCAAAAACTTTGAAGTGTTTTACAGTAGGAGTCTTACCATACCAAATTTCATGTGGAGTTTGAGTGTTGTTTACCTAAACATTTTCTTGGTTGAGAATAGTGACGGTGGAGAATGCAGCTTCACCCCAGAAGGTTGCAAGAGTTCCATATTCATCTAGCATAGCACGAGCCATTTGTTGAATAGTTCTATTCATCCTTTCTACCACTCCATTTTGATGAGGAGTCCTTGTGGTAGAGAATTTCCTTTTTATTCCATATTGTTCACAAAAGTCAAAGAATTCATCCTAGGTAAATTCCCCTCCTCGAACAGATCTGAGGCATTTGATTTAGCGATCTAATTCATTTTCAACCAAAGCTTTGAAAGCTTTGAACTTTTCAAATGTTTCATCTTTATGATTTAGAAGACCTATCCAACACATTATGGAAATCCACATAAATCAATATGAACAAGTTTAAGAGGCTTTCTAGCTGACCCTTCCTTTTCGATGAAGTGAGATCTAGTTTGCTTACCGAATTGAAATGATTTGAATATAGTATTTTCAGGAATGTTGATATTTGGAAGATCATGAACAACCTGGAATCTGCATGCTTTTCTTATTTGAGAAAAGCTTAGATGTCCCAATCTTCTGTGCCATAGCCAGTTTTCATTATTTTTGCTTAGATAGCACTGTTGTTGTCATCCATTGAGTATGTGTAGGTTGTTTTGAGTTCTTGTCCCTTTGATCACGGTTTCTCCTGTATAGGGGTGATTTTAGGGGCGAATGTTCGCCCTTTGGCGAAATTAAGGGGTTTTAAATTTTTAGTGGGTGAATATTTTGTATCATAGTACATTTTTACAAATCACCTCAAATAGCCCACCTTATTTTAAGGGAGAGGGTAAAAAAAGTAAATTTAGCCCTTGAAATTAGGAGTTACAACCTTCCATTCGCCCATTTTCAAGAATAGGTTTTATTTAAGTGAATCCATTTGCCCATTTTCAAGAATAGGTTTTATTTAAGTGAATCCTATGGGCCAAAGGCCCAAATACCATATTTATAAAAGAGGTATGGTAAATTAATAAAAATATAAATAAATGAGAGGTATGGTAAATAAATAAAGCATTTTTTATATTTACTCCATAAGTCACCTTATATACATGCAAGGGTGTAAACAAATAAAAATATAAGTAAAGTGGAGGTATGGTAAATAAATAAAACGTCTTTTTATACTTACTCAAAAGGTATGGTAAATAAATAAAAATATAAATAAACTAGATGCATGGTAAATAAATAAAACCTCTTTTTATATTTAGTCCATAACCCTCGTTCTATTTATGAAGGCTCAAGAAATAGGTTTTATTTAAGTGAATACTATGGGCCAAATACCATATTTGTAAAAGAGATATGGTAAATTAATAAAAATATAAATAAGCTAGAGGTATGGTAAACAAATAAAACATTTTTTTATATTTACTCCATAAGTCACCTTGTATTTATGAACGGTATGGTAAATTAATAAAAATATAAATAAATGAGAGGTATGGTAAACAAATAAAACATTTTTTTATATTTAGTCCATAAGTCACATTATATTTGTATTTATGAACGGTATGGTAAATTAATAAAAATATAAATAAATGAGAGGTATGGTAAACAAAAAAAACAGTTTTTTATATTTACTCCATAAGTGACATTATATTTATACTATGGGACAAATACCATGGACTAGATTGTTATTAATACCATGCAAAAAAAATTATTAACCCTAATTTTAGTATTAATAAAAATAAAAATGGCACATGGTATTGACCCATGGTATTCACCAAAATGGCACATGGTATTGACCCATGGTATTCACTTGGAATGTAGCCTATTTAAATGGGGGAATTAAACCAGCATAGATCCATCTTTACTCTGGATCTACTAACCCCCGAGAGGTATCAAATATCGTGATATGCAAACTAGCATAGAGTGAAAAAATATTTGATCCGATCAAGAGCAAAAATGGATGTTGTAATTTAATGTATGTTAAACATTTTAGCTTGGTTAAAATAAAAATAAAATAAAAATAAACTATTAATTTTATTAATTTTTATAAATTACTAATAGTAATTTTTAAGCTCCAAGTTTATGATAACCCATGGTATTGACCCATGGTATTCATGTGAGCATAGACTATTTAAAGGGGAAATTCTATCTTAGATCCATCTTAATTCTGGGTCTACCAAGTGCTCAGAGGGATAAATAGATTTCATCCCCCTAAGAGTGGTAGATGTGGAGTTAAGATGGATATAGGTTGGTTTTTATGATAATGAAGATATTAAATAGACTTAGGAAATTATATTGTAAAAACATCTTAAGGTGAATGGTTAAAGCATAGACATTGGACAAGTATATTTGTATACTTCTGTTTTAAACTGAAACAAATCCAGGGCTAAAAGGAATGGATTGATTGCACTAGTCATCCTTCTATAACTTTCCAACATATGCTGGAGTAAATAGATTGTAATTTGGGTAATTTTTCTAATTGCAAACGGGAACATACTTGTGTATTGGCAGGGTGGTTACGAGGTCCCTAGAAGTGGAGTAAACAGATTGTAATTTGGGTAATTTGGGTAATTTTTCTAATTGCAAACAGGAACATACTTGTGTATTGGCAGGGTGGTTATGAGGTCCCTAGAAGTGATGAATTTGAATTTTTCTTGGTTTTATATATATTATTAGGTTTTTTGAATTTGAATTTTCTTGGTTTTATATATATTATTAGGTTTTTTGAATTTTAATTTTTCTTGGTTTTATATATAGTATTAGGTTTTTTCTCATGCTTTCTGTAAATGGCACGGGTGAATTTTATCCTACACCCACTAGGTTATCGATATGTAATTTCGGTAATTTTGATTTCAAAAGGTATTTTAAAGAAATGCAATGATTTCATTTGTGTATTCAATAAACACAAGATTTTATAATTGAGTAAAATATTTGCCATGCCTGGTGAGAGATTCACCAAAAAATTATATATACATATCATATTATTGATAAAATCGCCTTCCATTTTTCCTATATACCATGGAGATTCGCCCATTTATTATACATGTAAATTTAGGGGGGGTTCTTAAAATTTTCCCTGCGAGTCCTGTATCAAGCTCACGAACAACACATCCATTTGATCAAAACACTACTTCATTTCCTTGATCACACATTTGACTCACACTCAATAGGTTATGCTTTAAGCCATCAACATACATAATATTCCCAGCTTTAACTTTTTCTTTCAAGAAAACAAGTCCTTTACCTTTTATGACAATAGGAGTGTCATTTCCAAATGAGACACTCTTTTCCTTTTCTAAGGCATTATATGAGTGTAGTTTTTCTTTGTCACCTGTCATGTGTTTTGAGCATCCACTGTCAATGTACCACTAGTTTTCTTATCCTTCTGCATACAAGGTTATACCACATCTTTCTGTTTGTGGTTCTTTATTTCTCCATATTTTGGGATTTAATGGAGTTTTCTCCTTTTGAGCTATTTGCCGAAATTTACTTTTGCATTCAGATCCTTTATGGCCAAAGTTGTTATAGATTGAGCATTCTATTTCATTTTCAAGAAGAGAAAAGTTATTATAGGGACATTTCTTTATCCCTATCACATTCCTTTGATTTCGTGCTTCTCTAGTCATGACAGTTTTGTCAGAAACACATTGAGCAACTTTGTGTCCAAATTATGGCGTGAGAAACATTAACCATTAAATAAGTTCCTGCAATTATTGAATCTACTGACATGTTGATTGTAGTTTCTATTGATATTTATCTTTGAAGCAAATTGAGTACGATTTACCTGAGATTGATTGTGTCTTATGTTCATCCTTGAATTAAATTGAGCTAGATTCACCTGGTGATATGCTTTATGCCTTTGTTGACGATTGTCAAACTATTCACTTCTCTTTGCTGCATCAAGATAGCTTTTAGTGGAGGTTGACGACTTCTGTGACTGAGATGTTTCTTCAGTATATCCAAAACCTTTCTTTATCAGAGGAGAGTGTTGCACTTTGATAATTTCATTTAAGCTTTCTAATCCTTTAGCAAATCTAAGATTGAGAGCTTCTTTTTTCTCAAGATCCTTTCTTAGACCCACAATTTCACGTTCTAGCTTTTCATTGTGTTTTTCTCTTTCAGCAAGTTGGTATGTCAAGGTATCTATAATCATATTTTTTTCTTCTAAATAGATTTTGAGTTTAGAGATTTCTTCATAAAGGTCATCTTCATCTAAAGCATCCAAGAAATCAACATCTTCATAAGCCATCAGAATTCTATAATCATTACTATTTTCATCTTCATCACTATTTGATAAACCATCGCTATCTTCATGAGTATAGTAGCTATTTTTACTTACACTTTTTTTCTATTCCACTTTGCAAATCCCTTCTCTTTATCATATTTATCTTTATGAGGACATTTGGCAACATAATGACTGACTCTACCAAAGGCAAAACATTTGAAAGGTAGTTTACCTCTGAATCTTCTGAAACCTCGTTGAAGCTTCTTGAAAAAGTTTGCTTCCTCATCTTCTTCTGAACTATGCCCTGATTCATTGAGTTCTTCTTTTCCTTTTGCTAAACCTTTAAATGAGGCTTCTCTCATATTTGATGGTCCTCCTTTTCTCATCTCAAAGGAAGTTAAGATTCAATGGAGCTGTGTCATAGTAATAGTCTATAGATCTTGCTTTTCTTCTATGAAAAATACTTTTGATTCAAATTTAGCAGATAAGGATCTTAAAACCTTTTCAACTAAGGTAACTTCCTTTATCTCTTCACCCAAATTCTTCATGCAATTAACAATCTCATCTATACGTAAGAAGTAACTAGCTATACTTTCATCATTGTGCATCTTGAGAATTTCATATTGAATTTTGAGAGTTTGCAGTTTAGCACATTTTACCTGAGAGTCTCCTTCATAGCTTAGAACGATTTTGTTCCATATTTCTTTGGCTGATTTGAGCTACATAACTTTGACAAACTCTGATTGTGACATACTTCCCAATAATGTATTGACAGCCTTTGCATTGGTTTCATATTTCTTTTTACCTGCTATATCTGTAGGAATTGCTGATGGAAATGTATATCCTCCTTCCATGATTTCCCAGACATCTATTCCGAGAGATTGAAGATAGACTATGGTTCTTACCTTCCAATAAACAATGTTTCTCCCATCAAAGATTGGTGGTCTGATGGATCCCCTGCTTTCTTGATTACTCATGATGATAGATCTTTCCTCAAGTGATCAAGCTTCTTTTTGAAGGACCTGCTCTAATACCAATTGTTGGAAATAATACTGAGAGGGGGAGGGTGAATCAGTATTATCAGATCAATAATTTAATTTTCAGAACTGATTTGTATACGCAACTTCAGCTTAGTGAACTAGCATGTATAGGCAATTGTACTTAATGCAACCAGCGTGTATGCAAATATCTTTTGATTTACCCAAATTATCATGCATAGAACTTTAACCAATATATTAGGAATTCATTAGACAGTGAAATAAAAATAGAATAAAGAATCACACCTAAGCAACACACATGAACACTAAGATATAAGGTGGAAACCCAAAGTGGGTGAAAACCACCTACTACAATCGTCTCTGTCTTATTTTAGTAATAAGAAAATTTTGTTTACACTTTTTGTACTGGTTCAGTTTTATACCAATACGTAGGATTCTACCTGCAGAAGGCTACAACCTTCTCTCATTCTTCGGCTTCTACTGGAAGGGAGCTACAACCCCCTGGCTCTTGTACTAGCTAATATGTTTACTAGTACATAGGTGCCAACCTACAAAAGGCTACAACCTTCTCTTTTCTTCCAGGGACCACGTTTCATAAACTTTCAGATTATATCCATCAACAACATCATTCAATCATCAAATATATCTACATCAACCAATCTCCTTTTGAACCAACCACAACCGAATCAATCAATCACTCCATCAATATGATCATTCAGAATGTTGTTACTAGAATACGGTAACCAGAACCCAGGCCAGAACGCAGAACACTGCAACAACAAACAAAATCAAGTAAAACATATTTTATAAGGTATACGCTACTTCCATGTGTCGAACTTGTGTGCATACGGGATTTCCTCAAAGAGAACCCGCGTACATATCTGCAAATCAAATTTATGATGTATACACTGCTATGATATGTGGAACCAGTGTATATATGCTCCTTTTCTAAAGTGAACCTGGGTACAAGTCTGTAGATGATGATTTAAAGATTACAACTATTCCAGACTTCAGTCATACCCAGATCATCATATTTACAGACTACAACATGTCCGAGTTATTCAAATACAAGATCATACCACATAAAGATAATTCACTTCAAGCCGTGAGATCCTGATACATCATTAGATCTTATCCTTCATCAATCGGTAAGGTTCATACTTGAATCAAATCAAGCACAACACCATAAGCCAATAACCTGCATATTAGATCTCACACTTCATCAGATATCTGATACTTGCACACATTGGCCTAATGATCTTCTCCTCCTTTTATAGTTTTAGGTCTTTCTCAATACCTTGGACCAAAACCACTTAGCACCAATACCTTGGACCAAATACCTAGGGTCAATACCTCGAATCAGATACCTTGGACCAATACCATGGATCAAAATACCATGGACCAAATTTTTCAGACCAAAAATTTAGTTTTCCAAGGTATACATGATTTTCCTTCTGTGAAAGTGCATGTTTACATATACACGACTTCTAAACAGTGAACCTACATGTATACATAGCTTGCTCAATGGTGAACCTATGTATACCTCTCTTTCTTCATTCTGTGAAGACCGATCTGTAATTCTTTGTTGTTTCCCTGCTATACTGTGATCTTTAATCTGAGTGAGTTGCCTTCTGAACTGATTCCTTGAAGCTGCCCTGCATTTCATCATATCTGTAAACACTACTGTCATGCATTTTGTCACATCTAGTATCTCTTATGTAGATTCATCTAGTTACCCTATAGAAGTGAGTTGTTCTGCTACAGGTGTGTTGCTATCAAGTACAACAAATACATCATAATTCCAACATACTTCACATTGTGTAGCCCTGTTAATAATCATCAATAGGTATGTCTGGCTTTTTTCTTCCAACGTAACCACAAAAGGGTTGATAACTGTTTGAATTCCCACAGAATTAGTGGGAATATCCTGAGCAAAAATTTCTACATGGTTGATATGAATTCCCTCATTTTGAGTTTCTACATGATTAATGGGATTTTCCTCAGTCTAAGTTTCTACATGATTAATTGAAGTTCCCTCAATTTGAGTTTTTTCATGATTAATCCCTCTGAGTTTCTGCATTAATCAAGAAATTCGCACTTTGGACTCCAATTGTCATAGTTTGTATTTTCTTTCTACAACATCCTCTAGAGTACCTTAACCATTTTCTGAGTTGTTCCATCCTTTGTCACAGTTTCTTATTTTCTTGCTTTAATAGCTTGATTATCTGCCTATTCCTTTCTTTGAACCATTCAGTAGGTTCTAAAATCAGTGTTGTAGATAAAGATGGAGCACTGGTGACATTTTTGTTAACAGGAGTTACTTCAAATTTTTCAGAATTTTCATCAATCAAAACTGTAGCAATTGAGTTATCTTCAGAATTCTAATTATCAGAGTTCAATAAAATGATCCCTTCTCTAGAATAGTCTGGTTCTTTCATAGTTTCGACCAATTTTTCTAAATGTTCCTGACTATTCATGCTTGGTGAAGATGGAAAGATCTCAGTATTATCAAAATTTGGGGTAAAAGCGACAAAATAAGAAGTTGGTTCAGATGGATTCTCAAAACAATCTTCATTCCCTTCAGAAGAAAAGAGGGTTCCCATATTTTCCAAGACCTAGGCTATTTCCTCTTCACAAATTCTAGGTGAGTTAACCTACTTCTCCATAGTGGATTCTTGAGATAGCTCATTCTCCCACGCATGCTCAATAAACCCTATAGGCTTCTTTTCCTGGCCAGTGCTTCAGACCTTCTATGCTTAGTTGGAAAATAAACTAGGACAAAGGCTAACCTCTTCTCAACTCTAGTCAGGTTCTGCAATATTGGGGTTTCACTATCACTTTACTCTCTTGGATGATTGTTTACTATTTCAGGGGGAACATTTTCTGTGTCTGACTGAATTTTTTCCATATCATGCTGAGTATTTTCTTCCTCACACATTTCTTCAATAAATGGCAGGTCATTAGATCCCAAACAAATGTCCCAACTTAATTGTTATAATCCCAATTCCATACTAACTATCAATTTGATTAAACAGTGGTGACTAACTATAGCACTTGGTTCCTTAGCTCTACCCAATCTATCAGTAGCTTAACGTAAAAGGAAATTTAGAAACAAAGGCATGTTTAAGACTATTTTTTGTTTTAAAGTTGTCAATAGTTTGAGATGGTGTGGTCTTACCACATCATTGTAGCTGTCACATGTAATGTACCTCTGGCTTATGTTTGCAAGCTCGTTCCATGGTTCGCCAAATGAAGTGAGCTAGAATCCCTTTCCTTTGTAGACCAATTCTTCACCAAGGTATATAAAAAACTCCATTGTACTTTGGAGTTTGGTATGTTTGTTTATACATTTCTCTCCTTCAATGGAGAGACCTGTAACTTCTTCCAGGATCATTTAATTGACTCATATCCTCTTACCTTTAACCGTTGTGACTTCATTATGCAAATTCTGTAAAGATTCTAAAGCCACACCTTTATCAAATCTTATCAATCAGGTTAAATATTCAAGCCAACCCACCCTCTCTAAGATTATTTGTGCTTGCTCAGTCACCCATAGTGTAACATGCTCATTTCATATGGATTTACCCCGCATTGTTGCTGGTTTAGAAGATACTACTGCAAAGAAACTATATACAAAGATGTTTCAATCTGAAATTCTTCTGATAGAATGAGAAATATTGGAGAGTAACATCATCCAATGTGATTTTATGTGAAGGAAATTGTCATATTTGTTAATTGTGCTTAGTCACACCATGCACATGTTATGCCTAACCCCCTCCCAATAGGAAAGGTCGACCATGACCAGGAAAGCAATGGAAATTAAATGTTCACATGGAAGCAATCATTATCACTAAGGGGAATGGTCAAATTAGGCGCAACCAGATGGAATAATTAATTAACTGTCATAAATGCATTGATTTCTGATGTACAATAATCATTAGTACATTTTAAAAATCATAATTATAAGGATATACCATGTGTAAAAATATTTCCTTATAAAAAACCTTTGAAGATCATAAACGCATATATCGAGTGACTTTCCTTTATAACTAAAATTCATATTACGGGGGTCTGAAAGTTAGAATTTTTTCATGCCATAGTTAATATACCACTTCTAGTTGTTATTACAAAGATAAGTATTGATGGTAATATCTTTATTAAGAAAAAGGAGGGAAAATAACATAAGCAGGATAAGGCAATTCAAGATATATTCCAATGCCATAGGCAGAGCCACTTCTGCCAATAGGCGTCCATAGCCTCGACATGGTTGCCTTTTTAACCTGTAGATGATCTAGTGTCTTATGACTGATAAATCATATTATTATTTTAAATTAATATTCTCAAAAGGTCATTGTTCTGGCGTGGTGACAAGATAGCTACAATGGCACTCACTAGATCATAACAAAGTCAACAAGCCAGCTCGTGATGAGACCTCTTGTCCTTTTGACATTAGTGTCAAAGGCCAATACCCTGGTTTGGTGGCCATAGTGGGAATGTCACTTATGTTACTTTTCTATTATTGTGGTAGTCTGGCTCATGATGAGACCCCATATCCTTTGAGAACATCTAACTTTAAGTGTCATGCTTTTAAGAACTGATCTGCTTATCATCAAGGGTGGTTCATCATCTCCTTAAAAGTTTAAGGATGGCGGAAGGAGGAAAGAAGATTCAAAATAAAGTATGTATCAATCCTTTGTTGTGTTAAAATAGAATAACCATTTAAATATGTACACAAAACATGAAATGAATATGGTGGTGATAGATGATGAGTAGTTTATGATTCTTTCATAAAACTTCGAATATAAAAAAAATATTTAAATTGATAGGAAGTGCCAGAGGAAAAAAATGTTCTTCATAGGATGTTAGATAAGAAGTTATTCTTGACACCATGATAGAGTAAAGGTCAATTATTTTTAATTCCACTTTTAAATATTGCCTTCAATTGTGTGGAAAGTAGAGACGTCTTGGTGCAAAGGGAACAACAATCATGATAAAGGTATTTTATCCCCATTTTCTTATAAAGAAAAGCACAAGGAAAGAGAAAAGAGAAAAAAAGAAAAGAAGAACTTAATTAACTCTAATATATATATATATATATATATATATATATATATATATATATATATATATATATATATATATATATATATATATATAGTATATACAAGATGATAAATAAAATCATATTTTTAAAGAGATGGAGCAGTTGGGTTGCCACCCCAGTCAGCTATAATATGGAAAGTAGGATCATTGCTTATCTCATGATGGAAAGAATCCTTCATGATTGGTTGGTGGTAGAGGCGTAATCGATGTCCATTTACTAAAAAATAGGTACCAGATCCATCAATAGTGTTTATAGCTATGGTACCATAATTGTGGACTTTGATTTCATATGGCCCAAGCCATTTTGTCTGTAATTTCCACGAAAAATCCATAAACTTGGAATCATATAGCAACACCCAATGACCCTTTTGGAATGATTTCCTTTTAATTAGTCGATCATGACATTTATCTCTTTCTTATTATATAATAGTAGTGTGTTCGAAAACAAATAGACGTAATTTAGATAACTCATTAAGTTGTTGTAGGTGTTGGATTTGTGCTTCTGTCAAATTTATTCCAATTTCCCTTGCAGTCTTGAGAGTTTTTATTTCAAATTCTATTGGAAAAATTGGTTCGTTGCCAAATAAAAGGTGATGTGGTGAATGACCAATAGTGTTCCGCCATGTTGTCCGATAAGACCATAGGGCTTCTGGAAGCTTGGCTGCTCGATCTTGATGATTTGCGGATATGGTTTTGGTTAGAATTGTGTCCATGACTTTGTTAGTGCTTTCCACTTGTCTATTTGCCTAGGGGTGACATGGAGAAGTACCTCTATGCTTAATATGATAGTTCTTGAAGGTGGCCAAATTTTTATGACCTATAAATTGTGGCCTTTCATCTATTTTTACCTCTCTTGGTAATCCATATCGAACAAATAGTTCGAAGAGGAAATTAATCACTACCTCCTCCGTAGCTCTCGGAAAAGATACTTCTTTGACCCATTTAGTTATGTAATATGTTCAAACCAATATGTACACTTTCTAATTTGATTGTGGGTTGAAGGGGCTAATAAAATCGAGTGCCTATCTTTCAAATGGTTCCACCACCAATTGCTGTTGTAAGGGAAATTCATCATCTTGGCCAGGACGACCCATCTGTTGACAACTATCACAAGCTTGAATGTACCCTTTTGCATCCTTAAATATTGTGGGCCAATAATAGCCCATTAGAAGAATTTTATGTCTAGTCTGGCAGTTTGGAAAGCGTCCTCTGCAGGGTTTGTCATGGCAAGCCCTTAGAATGTCATAAATTTCATCTTCTCTAATGCACCTTTGGATTTGAAAATTAGAACCAGTGTGGAAAACATAACCATCGATGCAAAAAAAACATGCGATGTGCTATATGATGAACCACAGAGGTTGGTTTGAAATGTTGATTCCCAAAAAAATGAAATCAATGAGTCCAGAAGATATCACCACACAAAATATAGATCACAGAAGCCTCAAATCTATAATTTCCCTACCGCCAAGTAATTTTCCACATAAGCGTACCACAATGTTTTTATTGTTACTACAAATAGGTGTTCGTCTAGAAATTGATCATCTACTGGTTGACAACCATCTACCTTAGGTCCTCGAGATAGGAAATCTGCCAAAATTTTTATTTTACTGATCGATCCTTAATTGTGATATCAAATTCTACAACAACAATAACCATCGAGTCACCCTACCATTACTAATGGGCTTATTAGCTAAGTATCTAATAGCAGAGTGATTAGTGTACAAGAAAAATGGATAGCATGTTATATAATGTCTTAATTTATTGATATCTATATAACAGATAGAATTTTTTTCTCTCTTACAATATACTTGAACTCGACATGAGTGAGGTTTTTTCTGATATAATAGATAGCATAAGGTTTCTTGTCTTCCTCTTGTCCAAGAATAAAGCCTATGGTTTTTTACGATGCATCTGAGGAGATGTGAAAAGGTAGCTCCCAGTTTGGTCCTCTTAACACTAGTGCTATCAAAACAAGTTTCTTGAGATCTGCGAACACAACATGACAATTGTCAGACCATTTAAATTTGACATTTCCTATTAAAGCATATAAAGGTGCATCTATCTTCGAAAAGTGTTCTATAAATCTGCGATAGTACCCTGCATAACCGAGAAAACTACGTACCTCAGTTTGTGTTCAGTGTGTAGGTAACATAAGGATTACCTCAATTTTAGTCGAATCCACCTCAATCCATGCAACAAAAATATAGTGCCATTAAACAACACCTTCAATCATCATCATATGGAATTTTTCATTTATTAAACACAATTTGGTAGCAATACATCATTCAAGGAATTTTTCTAAATTTTTCATAGCTTGATCAAAGTCATCCCCAAATGGGGTGAAATCATCCATATACAACTTAAGTCGCTCATTTATTAGGTTGAAAAAGATACTCAAGGTTTCTCTTTGGAACATTTCTAGAGCATTGCAGAGTCCAATGGGTAAAAACTTGTATGTGAATGTACCCCTTGGGCAGGTAAACATGGTTTTTTCTTGATCTTCGGAGAAATCTAAACTTGATTGTAACCACTAAAACCATCTAGAAAAGAAAAGAATTTCTTCTCAGCTAAAGTATCAAGGAATTGGTCTATGAAAGGAAGGGGAAAATGGTCTTTTTGGGTGGCTTATTGAGTTCCCTATAATCTACACAAATTCTCCATTTTCTATTTTTCTTAGGGAAAACTACTAACAGGGGAACCCATTGGCTATTTGAAATTGGGTATATGAAGTTTACATCCAAAAATTTCTGCAATTCTTGTTTCACAATATCCCTGAGGGGTGGATTCAACCTCTTCCAGGGCTGCCAGATAGGATGATAATATTTTTCGATATAGATATGATGGATGCATAGCTGCGGGTCAAGACCTTTCATCTCTTAATAGGCCCAAAAAAAGTCCTTCTTGTACTTACAAAGAACCTGAAATAATTTTTGTTGTTGATGTTTGTCCTGATCAACATTAATATTAAGGGTTTTTCCCAGTTCTATTTCAATTGGAATGTTTTTATGGGCTGTTGTTATGGGTATATGATTGTTATTTACAATATCTAAGGCATCTCCTTGTGCATCATTATCCAGTAGAGCTTTTAGAATTTGGCATGTTGGGTTTCCAACAATAGCTGGTTTATTAATGAAGCTGTTGATTACATCATCTTCTAATTTATTTTTACACCCCAGAGCTTCATCTAAGGAAAGAGGAGAGTACATCTTTTCTTCTTGATATCTCGGTGGGCATAGCTGAAGATTTATAGCAGGCATACTAGGTTGAGCAGGAGGACATAGAATAATATTTTTGACAAGTTTTCCTTTCGTAATCGTCATTTTGAAATTTCAACATCCTATATATGTATCCATTGTTGCTAACGATGGTCTTCTTTGTATTAACAGATGTCCACCTAATCTACTTCTCGGGTTGATGACCAGGAAGTCTACAGGATCTTCCCAGGAGTCTACAGAGAGAGTAATATCTTCCAAATTTCCTTTCATCTTGACCATTGACCTATCATCTAATTCTAACAGAGTTGAGGCTGGTTTTCAAGTTGTAATTCCCAAGACATTATAAGTTTCGCAGGTCAAAAGGTTAATAGATGCTTCAACGTCTACCAATGTGTTTGGAAAAGTGAAACTTTGTATTTGGAGAATCAAGACTAGACTTCCTGGGTATTCATATTTAAAAGGAACTTGTTTTCCTAGAATAAGGTCAGATAATGTTCCTACAACATGAAATGTGGGTGGTTCTTTCAATTTTCTCCGAGGCTTTTTTCCCACATAATTCCTTGATCATTTTGGCATAAATCAGGATATGTCATATAACCTGCAGGATTGGAATTTTTATACACATCTTTTTCAACTCCCCTACAATATCAAACTTAGGGTAGATGGATGGTTTAGTTATCGTGAGTCTTTCAAGGAATGGAGGGGAAGTGGTTGTGATTTTCTCAGATTCATGTTGCTCGACTATGTTTCCTACTGGTTCTATTTTTGAAATAACCACAATTGAAGGATTTATCATAATTTACTCTTCTTTATTGTTTTCTTGTTCTTGATCATTCTGATTTTCTTCAGGAGAAATAATGCATCCAGAACTCAGTCGGATCTCATTACATCCTAAGGGATTTATTTCATAGACAGGATTTTCAATGATTTTCATGTAATTGATAGGTCTATTATTGGGGTTAGGATTTGGTTGAGCTGACAGTTGAGGACACACCAGAGTTTGAGGATTAGGAGGAGAGTAAAATGGATCCTACGGTGTTAGTTGACGTTAAGGTATTGTCCTTAATGGTGGATTTACCAATCCCGCAGGGCTCTTCCATGTTTGAGGCAATATTGGATTATGCAAAGGCGTATTCGACCATTGTGAGGGATAGGAACTGGTAACTAGGTTCCGCCATAATGTGGTAGGATATTGTCAATTTGGAAATCACGATCCAGAAAAATATTGATTCAGCCATGGTGATGTAGGATATGATTGGGATTGGAAGGTGGGATTGAAGGTTGATTGTCCCTGCCATGCGTTTCCCAGATTCTGTTGTTGAATATACCGTCTAGAATAAAATAAGGAGTGATCTTGCATCATACCTGAACGGTATGATTACCATTATCGACATTGAGTCATCAGGTATGCAGGTTCTATTTCCTCCTTGGCTTCTTTAAATACAAATTTTAATCTTGTAATCGATAGACATTGTTTTGTTGAATTTTCTTTGTTGAAAACAGCACAAGTTCAAACCATGTCTAGTGGGCATTTCCTTTCAATGTGTTTCTTTCAGCAAAATGGAAAGAAAATGGCCAATGCTCGATCTACCTCGGCTTGCTTCTGTTTATATTGCAAAATATCTAATTATGTAGTCAGTGTGCCCAAGATGTCAGTTTTAAAATATTCTAATAGATTACCAATTTCTGTTCGCGTTACACCACCACCTGTGGTCTTATTGATCTGGGTGAGGTGATCTCATATTCTAGATCTGGCTCGTGTACAACCATTTGAACAACTGATACATAGCTTAACAATATTATACTATTCTTCTTGGTAGATATCACCTTGGCCCACTAAATTCAAATTTCTTTCCATTCATCCTTCATGCCTTTTATTAAAGAAGCTTTCAGTACTTCATTTGGTAAAATAGTATAAGGTGATCTTTGTAATTTGTACTAAAATCTATCAATATATTCTTCTAAGGTTTAATTTTCTTTTTTAGTTATTTAAAATTTTCATCCTTTATGTCCCTGGTCCAACAATAATCCTGGTATTTTGTGAGAAAGGTATTTTTCATAGCATTGCAAAAATTTATAGTGCCTCCTCCTAAGCCCATAAACCATCATAACACTACTCCTTTTAAAGTAGAGGGGAACAATTTCAATTTCTACGAATTGATGGTATAATCATAACCTCTGCACAACACATCGAACTCAAATAAAAAGGCATCTGGATCCTCTGAGGTCATCCCATGAAAGGTTGGGATATTCTGTAAAGGGATAGTCTTCATTGGGACATTAGCCAGTAGGTCAACAATAGGATATTCCAATGTACAAGTTTGGTTTTGTTGCCCTTGGGTTGCCATTCAAAAATCTACCAGTAAGTTTCAGGGATTTCTTTATCAGGAGGCATTATTTGAGCAAGAAAGTTATGGATATTACTTGGTTGTCAAGGGGGTTTTACTATGTTGCCTAAGTCTGGGATATTAGGGATTTTCTCTTATATCAAGATCACAGGATTTCCTAGCTCTGAGGATTGTGGATCTACAAGACTAGTTTCTCCTTCTCCCACTTTCAAATTGCAACAATTTCCCTCTTGTGAAGGATTCGAGTGTTGAATAAATGTGCTTTGGAAGCTTTTCTTAGAGCCTTCAGTTTTTTTGTGAATCTTAGCTTGAGCTAATGTTGGTGATTCTTCTTCGTGAGGGATTACAACAGATCCCTTCCCATATACTGTTCAGGGTCCTACTAATGCTTCAGATTCATATTTTCGAATAATTTCATTAATGAAGGTCGATCTCCCAAGGCTCATCGGTCACTGGGTTTTTGTGGTTTCTGATACTCGCTTATGTTCCATTACTACCTGATTCCTATTCTTTTTCTTAGTCATACACACTTACATAGATTAATCATATCAACTGAAAGTGGGAGATAAGTACAATATTTTTACTTGTGTATGTGTGGGTTCTTACCTACTGTCCTCAATACCGAGCCTCCCATAGATACATCCTATGATTTGACAACCTCCTCGAAAATGCCACCAAAATGTTGGGCACTAAGATGACTCTTTAAGTCAACTTAATCCTACCTTAATTAATATTATGAGTTGTCTCTTATTTCAAGGCTATTGGCACTATATATGGAAGAATATATTCTTAGATTATGAAAGAGTGTGAAATGATTACTACAGAAAAGTTACATTAAACATTATCCGAATTCAATCATTGTAGAGACAAATGACAGCAACAAATAATTACTCCACAATTACAATTATATGAAAGAATAATATTTTAATTCATCAACCATTTTATCTATCCTTCAACAAATCATACACACAAGGAAGATTAATAAATCACACGAACGCTTGAAAGTATTTTTTCTCAAAGATAACTTATGGAATTCAAAAAATCAAACCTTACATTTATGTAACACAATCCAATCAACGATTGTAGGAGATGCATAACAAAATTACAATATACATAATTCAATCGATTATCTATCACAAAATAAAATGCAAGTGAATAGAAACACAACTAATGCAAATGTGGAAAAGTAACTAACTAATAATGATACATAATAGACATTAGAACCTTCGGTCACTGGGCCCACGGTCTCCAGAAGTACTATCTTAGATAAATTCGATACTGAGGATTAAGGTAAGATATTTCACAAATTCATTAACTTCAAAGAGTTTTACGCAATGACCTTGAGAAATTTCAAATTCAGATTGTTGTATGCAATATACAATGAAAGTGTAATAATAAAAACATATCCTCTGTCTTTTCACTTGTTGTCTTATATATTACATTGAAAACTTAATATGGAGCTATCTCGAGAATCGATAGATTCTAAGGATTTCTCTTTTAACCATAAGATCCTTGAATAATAACGATAAATTTCCTTTTACTTCATTCTTCGATCATGCTCAGACATGAAGGCATAATTTTCCACAAATAAGGCATCGAATGATGCAAAATCTTCCTCCAATATCTGGATGGAACAAAAATCTTTCAATTGGAATGATATGCATAACAATTTACTCAAATTATAACATTTTTGATGTCTAAAAGACTCAAGCTAACTATATTATATTCAACTCGCTTTCATTATCCTTTTTCTCTTAAATCATTACAAATTAAGGGAAAACTGCTTAAAGCATAACGTTTATTTAAAGGAATAGGGAGAATAATTATACCATTTTCATGGCTCAATATTACCCCATAGCTTACCTTATTGCATGTCCTCATGAAAAAATATGATTAACATGTAGCAAGGTTAACGAATAAGCTAGGTAAGAATGTTCACCATACTTCCGAAATCCATTCTTGTTATGAAGAATCTTGTAAGCTTCATTTTCTTCTATTTTAGAAAGTTCATATTTAACATTGTAACCATTTGGAGGGTACTAGATGACATGGTATCTTTACCGACACCAATCCAAGTGGGTCCTTCAAACAAAGCTATACGACTATAACTTTGAATCCGATTAGCTACTGCCTGAAAATTTTTGTAATTAAAAGGCTCTCTATTTTTTACCTCATTAGGAGATTCCTTCCATTAGTTTTGTGCTACCTGAAGGGAATCCTCTTTAATGTCTTCAAAATACTCTAGACCTACTATAAGAACATCATTATGCATCGTGGCTAAAGAAGGAACAACCCCAGGTCATTCCATAAACCTTTTATGTTTTATAAAAGTTAGCAGTGGACTATTAGTTTCTCCTCTGACTGAAAGTTCTAAACCATTTGATTTCAAATATAAGACGTATACCATTTTATTTGATTCCTAGCAAAGGATATGAAAGCTTGGAATTGTATGTCCCCAATAAAAGGACTAGGGTCCTCATTCCTTTGTTCTTCCAAAAAAAAGTTATGCATGTAAAGTTCACATAACAAATACCTGACATTATCCTCCTGCTCTCGAAAACATTTAACAAATTCAGAAATAGTAGTGAACTCAAAAGGTTGACCAAATCATATGGCTTGTACTTTAAGTAATAAATATCATTCAAGTAGAAACAGGGCATAGTTTTTAAATACAAATCTACAAGAAAATGCATCAGAGTACACAAAGCATATTTCCTTAGTTTATTCCAAAGCTTTCTGGAGTTGCCCTCACAATTTCTTTATTTTCATTTTCTTCATTCTAAGTTTGGCATGGGTTTCATCTTCAGTAACGTCTAATGCTTTGTATTTTCATAGAAAATCTTGGTGTTCTTCCCGAGGTATCACTTGCTCTCGGTATTGTGTAAAAAATTGGTCATTCCTTTCCAGTTTCCAATTTAATACTTGGATAGGGGTATCCCTGATTACTTGAGAATAGGGAAGCCCTACTTCAGTTTGTGTAGCCCTGTTAATAGTCATCAATAGGTCTGTCTGGCTTGTTTCTTCCAATGTAAGCACAGAAGGGTTGATATTTGTTTGAATTCCCATAGAATTAGTGGGAATATCCTTAGCTGGAATTTCTACATGGTTGATAGGAATTCCTTCAGTTTGAGTTTTTGCATGATTAATGGGAGTTCCCTCTATTTGATTTTCTACATGATTTATGGGAGTTCCATCAATTTGAGTTTCTACATGATTAACAAGATTTCCCTCAGTCTGAGTTTCTGCATGATTTAAGAAATTCTCACTTTGGACTCCAATTGTCACAGTTTGTATTTTCTTTCTACAACATCCCCTAGAGTTCCTAAGCCATTTTCTCAGTTGTTCCATCCTTTTTCGCATTTTTTTATTTTCTTGCTTCAATAGCTTGATTCTATGCCTATTCCTTTCTTTCAACCCTTCAGTAGGTTCTAAAATTAGTGTTGTAGATAAATATGGAGCAATAGTGACATTTTCGTTAACAGGAGGTACTTCAAAATTTTCATAATTTTCATCAATCAAAACTGTAGCAATTGAGTTATCTTTAGAATTTTGATTATCATGGGTCAATGGAATGGTCCCTTCTCTAGAAAAGTCTAGTTCTTTGATAGTTTCAACTGATTTTTCTAAATGCCCCTGACTATGCATTCTTGTTGAAGATGAAAAGATATCAGTATTATCATAATTAGGGGTAGAGGTTGCAAACTCAGTGGCTGTTTTAGATGGATTCTCAAAACAATCTTCATTTCCTTCAGAACAAAAGAGGGTTCCCCTAGTTTCTAAGACCTGGGATATTTCCTCTTCACAAATTTGAGGTGAGCTAACTTTCTACTCCATAGGGGATTCTTGAGATAGCTCATTGTCTGATGCATGCTCAACATGCCCTATATGCTGCTTTGTCTTGGCCAGTCTTTCAGACCTTCTATGCTTAGCTTGCAAAGAAACTAGGACAAATGCTACCCTCTTCTCAACTCTAGTCATGTTCTGTAACACTAGGGTTTGAGTGTCACTTCACTCTCTTGGCCGACTGTTTACTATCTCATGTGGAACATTTTATGTGTCTACCTAAATGTCTTCCATATTAGGCTAGGTATTTTCTTCCTCGCACATTTCCTCCACAGATGGCAAGTCATTAGGTCCCAAAAAATTATCCCAACTTAAATGTAATAATGCCAATTCCCTACTAACTATCAATTTGATTAAACATATGTGACTGACTATAACACTTGGGTCCTTAGCTCTACCCAATCTATCAACAACTTCATGTAAAATTAAATTTAGAAAGAAAGGAATGTTTCAGACTATTTTCTATTTTAAAGCTGTCAATAGTTTGAGATGGTGTGGTCTTAGCACATCACAGTATTCGTCACATTTAATGTACCTCTGGATTATGTCTACAAGCTCCTTCTATGGTTCTCCAAATGAAGCGGGTTGGAATCCTTTTCCTTTGTGGACCAATTCTTCACCAGGGTCTGTAAACAATTCCATCGCACTTTGGACTTTGGTATGCTTGTTGATCAATTTCTCCCCTTCCATGGAGACACCTGTAAATTCCTCCAGGATCATTTCATTGACTTCTATATTCTTACCATTAACTGTTGTGACTTCATTACGCAAATTCTATAAAAATTCTAAAGACATAACTTTATCAAATCCTGGCAATCGAGTGAAATATTCAATCCAACCCACTATCTCTAAGATTCTTCAAGCTTACTCAATCACCCGCAGTGCAACAAACTCATTTCGAATGGACTTACCCCCCATTGTTTCTAGTTTTGAAGAGATTTCTGCAAGGAAACCATATACAAATTTGTTTCAATCCAGAATTCTTCTAACAGAATGAGCAATATGGCAAAGTAACGTCGTTCAATGTGCCTTTATGTGATGAAACTTGTCATATTTGTTAATTTTACTTAGTCACATCATGCACGTGTTGTGCCTTACCCCCTCCCAATAGGAAAGCTCGACCACGACGAGGAAAGTTATGGAAATTAAATGTTCACATGAAAGCAATCATTATTAGGAAGGGAAATGGTCAAATCAAGTGCAGGGAGATGGAAGAATTAATTATCTATCATAAATGTGTGGATTACTGATGTACAATAATCATTAGGAACTTTTAAAAATCATAGTTATAATGATATTCCATGTGTAAAGATATTTCCTTAATAAATAACCTTTGAAGATCATAAAAGAATATATCAGAAGACATTCATTTATAAGTAAAATGCATATTACGGACGTCTAAAAGTTTAGAATTTGTTCATGTCATAGTTAATATACCACCTCTAGTTGTTTTTACAAAGATAAGTGTAGATATTGATGATGGTGGTCTATCTATTAAGAAAAAGGAAGGCTAATAAAATAAGCATGATAAGGAAATTCAAGATATATTCCAATGCCATAGGCAGAGGCACTACTGCCAGTAGGCATCTATAGCCTTCACGGGGTTTCATTTTTAACCTATAGATGAGCCAATGTCCTATGAATGATAGATCACATTATTATTTCAAATTATTTTTCTCAAAAGGTCATTATTCTGGTGTGGTGACCAGATAACAAAAATACTATTCACTGGATCATAAAAATGTGAAAAAGTCGGGCCGTAATGAGACTTCTCTTCATTTTGACATTAGTTTCAAAGGCCATTACCCTGGTTTGGTGGCCATAGTGGGAATGTCACTTATGTTATTGTCCTGTGATCATGCTAGGTCGGTTCGTGATGAGACCCCCTATCCTTTGAGAACATCTAACTTTAAGTGTAATGTTTTTCAGAAGTGATCTGCTTATCATCAAGGGTGGATCATCATCTCCTTAAGAGTTTAATGATGGCAAAAGGAAGAAAGAAGATTCCAAATAATGTATGTATCAATACTTTGTTGTGTTAAAAGAGAATCACCATTTAAATATGTACACAAAATATGAAACTACTATAGTGGTGATAGATGATGAATAGTTTATGATTCCTTCATAAAACTCTGAATATAAAAAGAATATTTAAATTTATGGGATGTGCCAGAGGAAAAGAGATTTTCTTCATAGGATGTTAGATAAGACGTTATTCTTGACACCATGATAGAGTAAAGATCAATGATTTTTAAGTTCACTTTTAAAGATTGCCATCAATTGTGTGGAAAATAGAGACATCTTGGCACAAAGGAAAAATCAACTATTCCGAAAGGAATCAATGATCAAAGGGAACAATAATGATAATTAAAGGAACAACAAAATTTTCCAAAGGTAACAGCAACTATGTCGAAGGGAACAACAACTGCGATAAGGGAACACAATCGTGATAAAGGGAACAACAGTCGCGATAAAGGCAAAAATAATTGCGATAAAGGGAACAACAATCACAATAAAGGTCTTTTATCCCCTTTTCATATAAAGGAAAGGACAAGGAAAGAAAAAAGACAAAAAAGGAAAAGAAGAACTTAATTGACTCTAAATAAAATATATACAAGATCATAAACAAAATCATATTTTTAAAGAGATGGAGATGTTGGGTTTCCACCCAACTTAGCTATGATATGGAAAGAAGGATCATTACTTATCTCATGATAGAAGGACTCCTTCATAAGTGGTTGGTGGTAGAGGCATAATCGATGTCTTTTTACTAAAAAAGAGTTACCAAATCTATCGATAGTGTTCAAAGTTATGGTACCATTATTGTCGACTTCTTTGATTTCGTATGACCTAAGCCACTTTGTCTGTAATTTCCCTGGAAAATCCCGAAACCTGAATTCATATAGAAATTCCCAATCGCCTTTTTGGAATGATATATTTTGAATTAGTGTTGGGCATAATAAACAACATAACATTTAATTTTCAATCTGGGAGTTCGTAAACTTAGAGGCATAACACTGGAAATGACAAAGAAGGACTTCAACAACTTGCACTAATTAATACAATGACACCACACCATTCTAGAAATTGGATTCACTCAAGAAAAATACTTGCCACAAACTTTGACAAAAAAATTAAAGCATGCCCGACAATCAATCTGAAAATAATGATGGAAAATGAAATGTGTTATTGTAATCAAAACTCCAGTGATTTAAAGAGAAAATAAGGAATGAACTTTTATTGTAATTATAAATCCAAGTCCTACACTAAAGATATCATTCATGTACTAGAGCAACCACCTACTGTACCAAAATGAGGCTCGTTCCTACACTAGAACCTAATGAAACGAACATGAATAAATAGAAACAATTATGGTAAATAAAGGAAAGAAAGAGAATATTTTGTGATTGAGTATTAGTGCGTTAAGAGACAAAGAAATAATTATACTTGAAGTTATGCCTGTATTTGTTACAAGTCTTCCATTCCTGGACTAAACCAACGTTCCTCCATTACAACAATGTTCCTGCACTGGAAGAGAGCTCCTACACTTGGGACGATATTCCTATACCATAAGTGTATTCTATTTCTCCACTGAATATTTTGACTTAGTATTATAATTCTGGGTTCCTGAACCAGGGTGCACTATTCCTATACTGGGATATTGATTCCTATACCAAGAACAATGTCCTTATCCCTATAGAACCAACATTGCTGCACTAAGTTTCATGTTCCCAACCACTTGCATAAAGGATTCTAACTATAAATTGATTGAAAGAAAATCAGAGCAAGGGAAAGAATCGTAAATGAACCATGTGAAATCAAAGAACTCTTTAACCATTCATTCTTTCAAGAGAAAAAGCATTGCAAGAATTGAAAGAGATCTCTATCATAACAAAAATTTTCTCCATATAAGGATAAACATTTAATCTAAGAAACAAAGAATTCCTTTTTCCTTAAATGGCTGTCACCGCATGAACAAGATCTATATCTTTCTAAGATGAACATTTTGAATCAAATGTTCCTACAACAGACTCGAGTCTCGACTAAGCTATTCCCATAAGGGATTTGGCACAATCACAGATCCTATGATGCGAACATAGTCTCATTAATACCCAAGGGATGTAAATAAATTGACCCTAAGTTAAACACAATTCATGCAAACACATACTTGAAAATAAAACATGCCTTGCATAAACGAAATGGGATAAGCTTTATAGGAATGAAGCACTCTTGCTGAAGTAAGCCACGCTTGCAAGATTGAAACACACTTGTGAAATTAAACTGAAACACCCATTTATAGAAAGAGAAAGGGAATCACATGATGCATCAAATGAAGGGAAAGAAATACTACAACAACCTTGAATAGATACCCAAAACTACATTGTCAATCCTCATATCAGAGAAGCACGCAGTTCATGAAGAAAACATAAATATGCTATCTAGGTACATAAATGAAATACTCCTTTTCTCTGAATCTACATATATTTTAGCACACCTTGTAAATAGAGGGAGAATGAACTAGGTTGGCTGGACCATATCCAACCAGCTTGTTTCCCTTTACAAAAGATGGGAAATAATATACACAAACAACTCATTCACATAAGACTTAAACTCAGAGATTGATAAACTCGCATATCTCCTTAGATTAACTTGAACATTTGCTGCAATTATACATCAAAGCTTCGAATCTAGTCTCCAACTAATAATAGGCAGAGGCGAACAACCCCCTAAACTTCATCCAATAGCATGGAAGTACAATAACTACTTTTCTCCCCTTCCTATAGAGTTATGATTTTGCTTTTATATAATTTAGAATTACATGATAGGCTTTGAACAAGCCAAACCTTTGCAAAAAAGGTTAAGGATTGAATCCAAACTACTTCCCATCAATAGGGACTAGTATAACCATTTTCCCATTGAGAAAATGAAAATATGATACCAATTTTCCATTTTTTTGGAAAATCTGGGAAAGATCCTAAATTTATGGAAAATATTTTTTTATAAAACAACCTCAAAGAACCTTGTGTAACTTCTAAACCATTGTGAATCTTCATAAACAATTGCATTCTAGATTACTTGTTATACTAGCAAAAAATCCATATGCTCATATTTATGATATTCTCCTCCATCTTCACATAAATCGACGTCAAACTTGGCAATTTGGAAACTCTATGGATTTTGAGCAGATTTGTTGAATTGTTTGTAGAGACCCACACGTGGGAACTGGGTGCAATCCAACTCATGGGAAGGTGTTATAACATTATTTTTAACAAAGACATTCCTCGGATTTTCCTGAAAATGTGTCTATGTACGAAAGCCCCAAATCGGTGCAGGAATGCTACTGTAGGAGTGCTAGTGCAAGAACAAGACTAGGTGCAATTAATTGTTGATGAATTTATATCTTTGATCATGATTTCATACACCTTCTTGAAACAACACAAGCACCATCATCAATAATCATTTTGATGCAAATCTTATTGTAATAAAGGAGATAGGTTAAATAATGAACACTTAGGTGATCATGCTCCAAGTTCAAGCTACTAGCCCAACAATTGTGAAAAATGATAGTAATGACAATGAAAACCATGAGTAATCATAGAGTGAGAATGTGAATTAAACATGATAATTCTGAGGCTTAAAATCCCCTCATGCCGATCATCTTGCATGTCTTCATGCAAGTAAAATCTCTAACATAGACGAAAGTTAATTAAGACTGTAGAGCTAAGGTTTCTCTATTAGAGTCATGCTGCATTGACTTCAACTATAGGGATAATTGAGTAACATAATTTAGGTAAGTGCACTATGATTTTGACTCCCTTTGCATCAAATAAGATAAGGAATAATTGCTACCATAGATTTAATGATGTCAAGACTGATCTTCATTATTTTGAAAAGAATAACTAATGCTAGGAGTACCAAAGGAATGTTAACAATGTCATTACTGCAAGAATAGTGTTATCATGAAATAGCCAACCATCAAAATTTTCATAAAGCATCTCAAGAGTAATCCAAATCAGCAAGTCTTCACTTTCAATAGCCTCATTATTATAAATAAAAGTGACATTATCTGGAGGCCAAGGCATTAAAATGGATGGAAAATAGGGAAAACGAAATATGACAAAATAATACCTTCCCATGATGACCATCTTACCATTACCCTGCAAATAGTTGAAGCTCCCCTTGTTCAAGCAAAGTGAATCACCTGAACTAAGGGTCCCACATTGATGAAAACCTTCATATTTCTAAAAGATAGAACTCCAAAGAATATTATCGAAAGGATCTTAAAGTTGTTCTTAGAGAGATATGATAATGAATTTAGGGAAAGACAAAAAATCTAAGTAAATCATAGCATAAAATTAACTTTAATACCATAGGCATAGCCCTGCTACTAGCAGGTGTCTATATCCTCGACAGGGATGCCTCTTAACCCCACTAATTTCTTATGTCCCATCTATTAGATATAAATTCAAAGTCAATTGAAAGCATTTGCATTTTTTAGAAGTTAATTGAAGGCCACTCTCCTGGCTTGGTAACTAGCTAACAATAATGACATTCACAAGAACTAACAAGAATGAACAAGTTGTATTGTGATGAGACCTCTTCTCTTCCAGCTTTTCAACTAAAATCCATTACCCTAGCTTGGTGACTAGTAGTGGTAATGTCATTCTCGTTAGGACCCATGATCATGGTAGGTCAGATTGTAATGAGACCTCCCATCCATCAATTAATCATTTTAAAAGAAAATCTGATTATAATTAACCTTAAGTAGGTTACTTAATAAGTAGGGAGGCAAATATACTCCTTAAGAGCATAGGATGGTGTGAAAATTTTTTAATTACTAATCTTTGTTGATTGGTCCTTCTACTCTAAAGACTCATTTTAAAGAAAACATCTCGGATAATGAATGAAATATTCCTTAACTTGATCATGCTAGGGTTCTCGTGAGAGCTCTTTAAGGTTTTATAGGAGTGGCTCACCATAGGAGGCTTTTCATCAATACCTTTAAAGAGAAACTTGAAATGATTTCTTGGATGATAGTTTCTATAATGAATAGGTCAAAAGTAAGTTTTTAAGCTTATGAATAGAAAGTATTAAATATAACAATAACAATACCCCTAATTGACCCAATCATTAATCTCAACCAACAATCAAAGTCACTTTATAGAATATGAGGCATTAAGAGTGAATTTCTTCTGACAAGTCTTACCACAAGAGCTCTTAATGATATAAATATGAAAATTTTTGCCTTAAGAATTTTAGTTTTAAGTGTGCCGCTATTTCAAATGGAATTTTTATTTATTGTTCTAATACCACCCTACCCTAATTTAAAGAAAGGAAGGTCTCCTTCAAGTGTAGGAGTACTTCCAATGTATCCATGTGCGTAACAAAATTTTAAATATACTCACACTCAGTTTTAAAGAATAAGCTTCAACACATACCAGAGTATGAGAAACCAATTGCTTTAATTGATATGGTACCAAGAGTTGTCGAATGATGAGGGAATGAGGTGTGCGGATGACTATTTGAAACCAAGATTCAATGGGATCCACATATTTATGATTCTCCAACTTGTACAAATCTTCCACAACTTGATAATCACTCTCTGGGAGGCATAAGGGCTCTAGTGAAAGAGAAAAGAGAAACCCCTCAAGTTCGGGCTCAAACATTTTCTTTTCATATTGGAAAGAATGGTTAAGGGAAATTTTAGGGCTTTGAGTTTCAACAACAATTTTAGAACATGTTCCAATTGAATATTTCTCCTCTGATGGTATTTGAATTAGATCTTCTCGGGGTGAATGTTTTGTAGTGATAGGAGATGTTTCCAAACTCACCCCTTCCTCCAACCTCAAAGATATTGTTGGAAATAATACTGAGAGGGGGGGTGAATCAGTATTATCAAGTTCTTTTCATAAATATTCCTTATTTATACTTTGAATTATTTTTGTATGTCAGTACCATAAAATAATGAGCATGAACAAGAAAAACAGATAGTCACACCAAAGAACACCAGATATAAGGTGGAAACCCAATGTGGGTGAAAACCACCTGCTGCAATATGTCTCTATCTTCTTTCAAATTAGAAACTCCTTTTACAATGATTTTGTACTGGTGCAGTCCTTTACCAGTACGCAGGCTGCAACCCACAGAGAGCTACAACTCTCTCTCGTTTTCCAGTCTCTCCTGGAAGGGAGCTACAACCCCCTACTTCTTTTCTTTCAAGGATAACTTTTCATAAATTTTCAAATTGGATCCATGAACATCAAATGATCATCAAGTACAAGTAAATCACCTAGTCAATTGCAGTAACCAGATCAATAGTAATAGTAAAATACACCCAGAACACCTTATCAACAGAGAAAAGTCAGTCAAATAAATGCCTTAATACAGATCCGCAGTTTTTCTTTATCTGGCATGCGTTGCTACGCACTTCACCTTCTGCACCTCTGCGTATCCCCGCAGAGAGCCTTGAACTGCACTGCATATCCACGCACTGTTCCTTTAAATGCGCCGCGTACCTATACTGTGCCCCCGCACCCACTGCTTCTATCGCGTCGCGTACTTTCACTGTGCCTCCACAGTTACTGCTTCTATCGCGCCGCGTACTTTCACTGTGTCTCCGCACCTGCGGCTTCTGTCACACAGCGTACCTCCGTGCTTCTCCTTTCTCTTCACTGCGAACCACCGCACCTGGGCTTCTGTCGTGCTGCGTACTCACACACTGCTCCTTCTTCTGGGATGTGTACCCCCGCACTTGCACCGTTAATCGCCTGTGCACCTCTGATTAGGGCCAAATTGGCAGTCCACCAGTGTGCCACAGATAGTTAGATGCCCAGATCATATCATGCGCCCGAGAGATCACACTTCATAGATTCACTTTCAACTTCACTTTTATATAGATCAAGCTTTTAAACCGATAACCCAATATTTCAGATCTTAAGATATCAAGTTTGCAAAAGATACATTAACCAAGTGATCTCCTTCCCTATTTATAGTCAAGCCCTTATTCACACCATGGGACAAAACCATCAATAACCAATACAAGGGATTCAAACTGGGGCTAAAATAGATCCTATACCATGGGCCAAAACCATAGGATCAAGAACGGCGGGCTAAATACCACGGGCCAAACATAAGAAACCCCACGTGAGCGCACTTCTCTACCTTGAGGTGAGTGAACTGGGGGTCTGCACCTCATGAACGGGTAACCTGCAGGTATGTATGCACTTTATCTATGATATTCCTGCGGGTCCGCAGTTTTTGTACGGTGTACCTGCGTACCTCTTATTTTCCAACATATTTTGAGAGCCTGAACAGAGCATTGCCACTTAAGAGAGTTGCCATCAAGTACAACACCTGTAACATAGAGCTATACCAGAATCATAACGCCAACAATCTCCCCCTTTGGACTTGATGGCAACTTCAAGATCTTCAACATCATTCTCCCCCTTTGACATCAAGGGCAAAGGGTTATGCTCCCCCTAAGAACATGCTCCCCCTGACTATAAACCAGATTTGCAAAGAAGAACCATAATCCACCAAACACCATAAATGACCATGAAAGAGATAGAGACATATTGCAGCAATATTCAGACCAACATCCATGATCTCCTTCTATACTTCCTCCATAATGCCAACAATGCATTATATGCTCCCCCTGAACCTGTGCAATTCGATCTTCGATCAATCCGCAACCCAACACATGCACGCATATATCCCAGATGAGCCTTGCGTACAACCAACCATCAGAAGAGATTCAACAACAAGATGATGCATCAACAACCCCCAGCTTTTGCCTGAGGTATTCAAAGGTATCCCTGGGCAATGGTTTGGTGAGTATATCAGCAACTTGTTCCTTAGAAGGAACATACTCCAACTTGACCTTTTGTTCAAGTACTTGTTCCCGGAGAAAATGATACTTGATCGGTATGTGCTTGGTCTTCGAATGCATGACTGGGTTCTTTGAAATGCTGATTGCACTTGTATTATCACATAAGATGGAGATGGGTGGTATACAAGTGATTTGAAAATCCTGCAAGGTCTGCATCATCCAAAGGAGTTGAGTGCAGCAAGATGCAGCAACAACATATTCCGCTTCAGTTGTAGACAAGGCAATCGAACTCTGTTTCTTGTTGAACCAAGATACTAATCTCGAACCCATAAAGAATGCACCACCACTTGTGCTCTTCCTGTCATCCATGCTTCTGGCCCAATCTGCATCTGTATAAGCATGAAGTGTGAGATATGTGTCTCTAGGATACCATAAGCCATAGTTTTGAGTTCCTTGAAGATATTTGAAGATTCCCTTTACTGCCTGAAGATGAGTTTCCTTTGGATTTGCCTGAAATCTTCCAACTATTCCTACTGCATGCATTATGTCTGGTCAGGTACCTGTCAAATAAAGTAGACTTCCAATCATAGATCTGTAGGTTGGTTGATGCACTGCTGCTGATTCATCATTTGCACTGAGGCTACATCCTGTGACCATGGGTGTACATACTGGTTTTGCATCTTCCATGCCATATTTCTTCAAAATCTGCTTGAGATACTTGGTTTGAGACAAAACGATCCCTCCTTCTTTTTGTTGGATTTGCAAACCAAGAAAATATGCCAGTTCTCCCAGCAAGGACATTTCGAATTCTTTCTGCATTACCAAGGCAAATCTTTGACTCATAGCCTCTTCATTACTGCCAAAGATAATGTCATCTACATACACAACAAGTATTAGCAATTTATCGTTTTCAACTTTTATATAAAGATTGTTATCTGCTGATCCTTTTGAAAAACCTTGTTGATGAAGATATTTGTCCAAACGATAGTACCAAGCCCTTGGAGCTTGTTTGAGACCATAGAGAGCCTTTTTAAATCTGCATACAAGATTTGGATCATTTCCAAGAATGAAACCATCTGGCTGCTCAATGTATACTTCTTCTTCCAAGTCTCTATTCAGAAAGGTTGATTTCACGTCCACTTGAAATACTTTGAAGTTTTGAAAGCTTGAGAGAGCAAGGAACATTCAGATGGCCTCAAGTCTTGCAACAGGAGCAAAAGTTTCTTTAAAATCTATTCCTTCTTGCTGCGCATACCCTTTACAAACAAGTCTGGCCTTGTTTCTAATTACTTCTCCATTTTCATTCAATTTATTTTTTAAGACCCATTTTGTCCCTATAACATTCTTATCCTTTGGTCTAGGAACCAACTCCCAAGTGTTGTTCTTTTCGATATGCTCAAGTTCTTCATCCATTGCTTTGACCCAACATTCATCTTTGCATGCCTCTTTCACATTTTGTGGTTCAGTGGAAGAGAGTAATGCCAAATAGCTTGAAGCTTCTGCAATTGTTCTTCTTGTTTGTACACCTGCTTCTTTCTAACCCAAAATCTGAGATTCTGGATGATTCTTCTGAACATATCTGGATGGAGTCTTCTCTTCTATCCTTATCTGCTCCTCTGGTTCTTCTTGAGGTTCTTTTTCTTCATCATTCTGTCTTTGAGGGTAGTCTTCATCTTCTTCGATATCTTCATGATTTACTTGCCTAGGAATGTATCCCTTCTCATCAACCACTACATCAATGCCGTCAACAATTCTTCCAAGTCTTTTATTGTAGCACTTGTATGCTTTGCTGTGTGGAGAATAACCAAGAAGAATGCCTTCATCTGCTCTAGGTTCAAGTTTGCCAAGTTGCTCATCAGTATTCTTAATATAGCATTTGCTCCAAAAGATTTTGAAGTGCTTTACCGAAGGAGTCTCACCATACCAGAGCTAATGAGGGGTTTGAGTGTTTTTCACCTGGACATTTGTTTTGTTGAGAATAACAACCGCAGCATTTGCTGCTTCACCCCAGAAAGTTGCGGGAGTTCCAGACTCATCAAGCATAGAATGAGCCATTTGTTGGACTGTTCTGTTCATTCTTTCCACCACTCCATTTTGCTGAGGAGTTCTAGCTGTAGAGAATTCTCTTCTTATCCCATGTTCTTCACAGAAATCGAAAAATTCATTTGAGGTAAACTCCCCACCTCTGTCGGATCTGAGGCACTTAATTTTGTATCCTGATTCATTTTCAACCAAGGCTTTAAAGGATTTGAATTTTTCGAATGCTTCATCTTTGTGCTTCATAAGTCCTAACCAGACAAACCTGGAGAAATCGTCAATGAATAATATCAAGTATTCTTCTCCTCGAGGTGTCCTTTTCCTGAATGGACCACATACATCTGTATGTACTAGCTCAGGAGGCATGCTAGCTGATCCTTCCTTCTCTGGAAAGTTAGTTCTGGTTTTCTTTCCAAACTGACATGATTTGCATATGGTGTTGTCTGGAATTTTGATATCTGGAAGACCGCGAACTGCCTGATATTTGCATGCTTTCCTTATTTGTGAAAAGCTTAGATGCCCCAACCTCCGGTGCCATAACCAGTGTTCATCATCCTTGCTTAGATAGCATTGTTGTTGTCCTTCTTCAAATATGTATAAATTATTTGGAGTTCTTTCACCTTTGATCACTGTTTTACCTGTATCAAGATCACGAACAAGACATCCGTTTGATCTAAATATCACCTCGGTTCCTTGATCACACATCTGTCTGACACTCAGAAGATTATGCTTCAATCCATCAACATACAAAACATTTCCAGCTTTGACCTCTTCTTTTAACTGAGCAGTGCCTTTTCCTTTTATAGCTGCAGGAGTATCATTTCCAAAAGAAACTTTCTTTCCCTTTTCTAAAGCAGAATATGATTCAAGTTTTTCTTTATCACCTGTCATATGCTTCGAACATCCACTGTCAATGTACCATAGATTTTCCTGTCCCTCTGCATAAAATGCTATCCCACATCTTTCTATTTGTGGTTCCTTTATTCTCCATGTTTTGGTGCTTAAGGTTTGTTCCTTTGTCTAATGAAACCTGCTCCTGCATTCAGAATCTTCATGACCAAAGTTATTGCAAATAGAACATTCAACTTCATTTTCAAGAGCCGAAAAGTTGTTATAGGTCCTTTTTGTAATCCCGGTCATACTTCTTTGTTTTTGAGCTTCTCTAGTCATGATTGTTTCATATGCAATACATTGAGCTGCTTTGTGACCAAAGTTATGGCAGGAGAAACATTGTCCATTGAAGAAACTTCTGCGATTATCAAATCTACTGGCCAAATGATTGTAATTTCTATTGTCATCCATTCTTGAACCAAATTGAGAAGATTTTACCTGTGGTTGGTTGTAGCTTTTGTTCACCCTTAAGATGGATTTCCCTTGATCGTCTTTGTTTTCAATTCGTCCCTGCTTTACCTGGTGATCTCCATTGTGCTTTTGCTCATTCCTTCTTGCTACATCAAGATAACTTCTTGAGGTGGATGCTTGAGAAGTTTCTCCATTATAGCCTAGACCTGTCTTGTTTAGTGGAGAACGTTGTACATTGATGATCTCATCCAGAGTTTCAGATCCTTTGACAAACTTAAGATTAATAGCCTTTGTTTTCTCAATCTCTTTTCTAAGACCAACAATTTCACCTTCTAATTTTTCAAGATATTTTTCCTTTTCACCAATTTGAAATTTTAGAGTATCAATGATCATATTCTTTTCTTCTATACATCTCTTAAGTCTAGAAATTTCTTCATAAAGGCTATCGACATCTATAGCATCCATGTAATCATCATCTTCAAATGCCATTAAAAGTTTATAGTCATTACCTCGTTCATCTTCATCACTATTTGATAGACCATCACTATCTTCATGGGTGTAGTAGCTTTTATTATTTGCATTTTGTTTCTTGTTCCATCTAGCAGGTTCCTTTGCTTTGTCAATCTTATCCTTATGAGGACATTTCGCAGCATAATGACCTACTCTTCCACAAGCAAAACATTTGAAAGGTAACTTACCTCTGAACCTTCCAGTACCCCGTTGAAGATTTCTGACAAAATTTGATTCTTCTTCTTCTTCTGGTGCGTGACTTGCTTCATAGTAGTCTCCTTTGCCTGAAGCCTTGAAAGTAGCTTCTCTCCTGTCTGATGGACCTCCTTTTCTCATTTCATAAGCAGTTAGAATTCTATGTAGCTGAGACATAGTAAGAGTTCGTAGATTTTCCTTTTCTTCTATTGCAGACACTTTAGATTCAAACTTGGGGGACAATGATATTAAAACTTTTTCAACCACAATAGCCTCTTTTATTTCTTCACCCAAGTTTTTCATGCAATTAACAATCTCTTCTACTCGAAAGGAAATAGTTAGCCACACTTTCATCATTATACATTCTGAGATTCTCATACTGAATCCTGAGGGTTTGAAGTTTAGCACGCTTTACCTGTTCATCTCCTTCGTAGCTCAAGACAATCTTGTCCCATATTTCCTTTGCGGATTTATATTACATAATCTTCACGAATTCTATTTGAGATAAGCATCCCAGCAGAGTATTGACTGCTTTAGCATTTGTTTCATATTTCTTCTTCTCGGACGAATCTGTAGGAGTAGCTGAAGGAAAAGTGTAGCCTGTATCTATGATATCCCAAACTTCTGTACCAAGAGATTGAAGATAGGCAGTAACTCTTACCTTCCAATAATTGAAGTTTGTCCCATCAAAAATTGGTGGCCTGATTGATGCTTCCCTCTCGTAATTGCTCATGATGAATGATCTTCCTTCAAGCGATCAAGCTTCTCTGAAGGACCTGCTCTGACCAATTGTTGGAAATAATACTGAGAGGGGGGGTGAATCAGTATTATCAAGTTCTTTTAATAAATCTTCCTTATTTATACTTTGAATTATTTTTGTATGTCAGTACCATAAAATAATGAGCATGAACAAGAAAAACAGATAGTCACACCAAAGAACACCAGATATAAGGTGGCAACCCAATGTGGGTGAAAACCACTTGCTGCAATATGTCTCTATCTTCTTTCAAATTAGAAACTCCTTTTACAATGATTTTGTATTGGTGCAGTCCTTTACCAGTACGCAGGTTGCAACCTGCAGAGAGCTACAACTCTCTCTCGTTTTCCAGTCTCTCCTAGAAGGGAGCTACAACCCCCTACTTCTTTTCTTTCATTGATCACTTTTCATAAATTTTCAAACTGGATCCATGAACATCAAATTATCATCAAGTACAAGTAAATCACCCAGTCAACTGCAGTAACCAGATCAATAGTAACAGTAAACTACACCCAGAACACCTTATCAACAGAGAAAAGTCAGTCAAATAAATGCCTTAATACAGATCCGCAGTTTTTCTTTATCTGGCATGCGTTGCTACACACTTCACCTTCTGTACCTCTGCGTATCCCCGCAGAGAGCCTTGAACTACACTGCGTATCCACGCACTGTTCCTTTAAATGAGCCGCGTACCTATACTGTGCCCCCGCACCCACTGCTTCTATCGCGCCGTGTACTTTCACTGTGCCTCCGCAGTTACTGCTTCTATCGCGCCGCGTACTTTCACTGTGTCTCCGCACCTACGGCTTCTATCGCACAACCTACCTCCGTGCTTCTCATTTCTCTTCACTGCGAGCCACCGCACCTGGGCTTCTGTCGTGCTGCATACTCACGTACTGCTCCTTCTTCTGGGATGCATACCCCCACACTTGCACCGTTAATCGCCTGCGCACCTCTGATTAGGGCCAAATTGGCAGTCCACTAGTGTGCCACAGATAGTCAGATGCCCAGATCTGATCATGCGCCCGAGAGATCACACTTTATAGATTCACTTTCAACTTCACTTTTATATAGATCAAGCTTTTAAACCGATAACCCAATATTTCAGATCTTAAGATATTCAATTTGCAAAAGATACATTAGCCAAGTGATCTCCTTCCCTATTTATAGTCAAGCCCTTATTCACACCATGGGACAAATCCATCAATAACCAATACAAGGGATTCAAACCGGGGCTAAAATAGATCCTATACCACGGCCCAAAACCATAGGATCAAGAACGGCGGGCTAAATACCACGGGCCAAACATAAGAAACCCCACGTGAGCACGCTTCTCTGCCTTGAGGTGAGTGAACTGGGGATCCACACCTCATGAACTGGTAACCTGCGGGTATGTACGCACTTTATCTATGATATTCCTACGGGTCCACAGCTTTTGTACGGTGTACCTACGCACCTCTTATTTTCCAACATATTTTGAGAGCCTGAACAGAGCATTGCCACTTAAGAGAGTTGCCATCAAGTACAACACCTGTAACATAGAGCCATACCAGAATCATAATGCCAACAGATATATCATTACACTCAGTGGGGGAGTCAACGGGAAGAACAAGTGTTTTAAATGATTGTGCAACCTCCTTATTAGGATTAGTGTTAAGTCTAGCGTTAAGGTTTAGATTAGGGTGTGGACTAGGGTTAGGTCGAGGGTTTGAATTAGATTATGGATTAGAGTTTGTATTAAGGCTAATGTATGGATTAGGATAAGGGCTAGGATATAGATTGGGGTAAGGGGTAGGAAATGGATGAGTATAATGGATAGGGTATGGATTTAGCCTAAGGTATGTATCAAAGTAGGGTTGCATAGATAGCTGAGACCATGGAGGAGGATGACTTGGTGGTTCATTAAGTGGGAATTTTGGTTGTTGTTTTTGTTCAAGTAATTGATTTTGCGTCAAATACTTCCCTAAGGAAGAGGCTCCAAACTATTCCTGAGGCCATGGGGACATATAGCTCAAGGATGAGTACTAGGGAGAGGGCCACTATGGATTCTTTTGGAGGAGGACTAATTTTTTTCCATGAAACTGTAGGATTATTAACATGTTGAGGAACCTACAAAGGAGAATAAGAATTAATTCAAGTATTGAATGATGATAAGTTTTGAGTTATACCTAGAAGTTGATTTGATTCCTTACTTGATTTCCTGAGTACCTTTAGTAATCCTGGCAGTGATGGGCAATGTTCTATTTCATTAATCGCTTCACAAATTTTGCAAACTTTTAGGCTGCTAAGTGGACTCTTTCCAAGGAAGTGCTTCTTCATACAATTGGAACAATAGATCATAGTGGTTATTCATCCTTTTTATGTTCTCACCTGCAAATCATCCAATGTTAAAATTAAATATTTAATAAAATTAATTTTATGTTCAAGAAAATATTAAATTCTACACTTGTGAGTTCTTAATTGGATGATTTATATGTTTTTGTAGCAGCATCAAAACTCCTCATTGATGATTCCTCAAAATACCATTTTCTTGTTCTCAAGAAGACAACTGGTATATTTTATTATCACATGGATTAATATATATAGGGGGGTCCTTAAAACCCCTGGGGAATGAAAATCCTTAAAAAAAACAAGATATGCAAGAAATAAATAAATTCAAATAACAGAAACTTGCAAGAGAAACTAGGTGAAAATAAAACCAAACTACAACAGGTTACCAAGGTCAATCCCCTAAGCATCTCCTAGGCAGCGACACCAAAACCTTGGCCGTAATAAACAACCTAACATTAAATTGTCAATTCGGGAGTCCGTAAACTTAGAGGCACAACACTAAAAATGTCAGAGAAGGACTTCAAAAACCTACACTAATTAATAAAATGAAACCACACCCTTCTGGAAACTGGATTCACTTAAGAAAAATACTTGCCACAAACCTTAACAGAAAAATTAAAGCATGCCTTGCAATCAATCTGAAAAGAATGCTAGAAAATGAAATGTGTTCCTGTAATCAAAAATTCAGTTCTTTAAAAAGAACAGAAGGAACGATCTACTATTATACTTATAAATCCGAGTCCTTTACTAAAAATATCTCATTCTTGTACCAGAGAAACCACGTGCCTTTACCGAAATGAGTCTCATTCCTGCACTAGAACTTAATGAAAGGAACTTGAATCAACAGAAACAATTCTGGTAAATAAAGGAAAGAAAGAAAATATTTTGTGACTGAGTATTAGTGCGTTAAGAGACAAAGAAATAATTAGACTTATAGTTATGCCTGTCTCTATTATAAGTCTTCCATTCTTGGATTGAACCAGCGTTCCTGCACCGTAACAATGTTCCTGCACTTGGGATGATGTTCCTGTACTAGAATGATGTTCCTGTACCATAAGTGTATTATGTTTCTACACTAAATATTTCAACTTAGTATTAAAATTCTGGGTTCCTGAACCAGGGTGCATTGTTCCTGTACCAAGATATTGATTCTTGTACCAAGAGAAACGTCCCTATCCCTATAGAACCAATATTCATGCACTAAGTTTCATGTTCCCAACCACTTGCATAAAGCATAAAGGATGCTAACGATAAATCGATTGAAATAAAATCAGAGCAAGGGAGATAATCAGAAATGAACCATACAAAATCAAAGAACTCTTTCACCATTCATTCATTCAAGAGAAAAAGCATTGCGAGAATCAAAAGGGATCTCTATTATAGCATAAATTTTCTCCATGTAAAGATAAGCATCTAATCTAAGAAATGAAGCATTCCTTATTTCTTAAATCGATGTCACCACATGAACAATATCTTTATATTTCTAATATGAATTTTTTGAATCAAAGGTTCCTGCAATAGACTCCAATCTCAACTAAGTTATTCCCATAAGGGAGTCGGCACAGTCATAGATCCGATGATTTGAATAGAGTCTCATTAATACCCAAGGGATGCAAATAAACCGACCCTAAGTTAAACACACTTGTTGAAAACTCATAATTGAAAATAAAAGATACCTTGCATAAAGGAAATGAGATAAGCTTTTAAGGAATGAAACACTCTTGTTGAAGTAAACCACGCTTGCACGATTGAAACACACTTGCGAAATTAAACTGAAGTACTCACTTACCAAAAGAGAAAGGGAATCACACAATGCATCAAAGGAAGGTAAATAAATGCTACAACAACCTTTAATATATACACATAATCACACTATCAAACCTCGGATCTGAGAAGCATGCAGTTCATGAAGAAAACATAAATCTTCTAGCTAGGTACATAAACGAAATACTCCTTTGCTCTGAATATGCATATAAATATTTTATCACACCTTAAAAAAAGAGGGAGAACAAGCTGGGTTGGATGGGCCCTAGCCATCCAACTCATTTCCCTTTACGAAAGCTAGGAAATCAAATACATAAACAACTCATTCACATAAGACTTAAACTCAAAGATTGATAAATTGGCATTGCTCCTTAGATTAACTTGAATGTTTCTTACAATTATACATGAAAGTTTTGAATCTAGTCTCCAAATGATCATAGGGAAGGGGTAATAGCCCCATAAACTTGGTCCAACAGCATGGAAGTACAATAATTGATTTTCTCCCCTTACAGAGGCATGATTTGACTTTTATATAATTTACACTTACATGATAAGATTCGAACAAGCCAACCCTTTGCAAAAAAGGTGAGGGATTGAATCCCAAATACTTCCGATCAATAGGAAATGAGTGTAACAATTTTCCCAATGAGAAAATGCAGATCTGATATGAATTTTCCATTTTTTTGGCAAATCTGGGCAAGATCCTAAAATTCTGGAAAAACAGTCTTTTTTTATAAAACGGCCTCAAAGACCCTCGTGTAACTTTTAAACCATTACTAGTATTGGGAAATAATTTCTATTATATATAATGTGTTATACTGGTAAAATCCCCATATGATCATATTTTAGTGATTCTCCTCCATATTCACACAAATGAAGGTCAAACTTGGTAGTTTGCAAATTGTGCAGATTTTTAGCAGATTTGTTGATTTGCATCTAGAGACCCACACGTGAGACCTGGATGCTATCCAACTCATGGGAAGGTGTTAGAACATCATTTTTGACAAAAACATTTCTCATATTTTCCCGAAAATGTGTCGATGTACAAAAGCCCCAAATCAGTGTTAGTGTAGGAGCACTGGTGCAGGAACAAGACTATGTGCAATTAATTGTTGATGCATGTGTATATTTAACCATTATTTCATACATCTTCTTGAGAAAAGACAAGCACCATCATCAATAATCATTTTGATGCAAATCTTATTGAAATAAAGGAGATAGGTTAAATAATGAACACTTACGTGATCATGCTCTAGGTTTAATCTACTAGCCCAGCAATTGTGAAAAATGATAGTAATAATAATGAAAACCATAAGTAAGAATCGAGTGAAAATGTGAATTAAACATGTCAATTCCAGGGCTTAACAATCAGTCGATATTGTCATTTATCTCTTTGTTGTTGTATAATAGTAGTGTGTTCGACAATAAATAGACGTGCTTCATCTAACTCATTAAGTTGTTATAGGCGCTGGGTTTGTGCTTCTGCCAAATCTATTCCAATTTCCCTTGCATTCTTGAGAGTTTTTATTTGGAATTCTATTGGAAAAATTGATTCTTTGCCGACGACAAGGTGATATGGTGAGTGATGAGTAGTGTGTGCCACATTGTCTGATAAGCCTATAGGGCTTCTAGAAGCTTGGCTGCCCAATTTCGATGATTTGCGGATAGAATTTTGGTTAGAATTGCTTCCACATATTTCTTAGTGCGTTCCACTTATATGCTTTCCTGGGGGTGATATGGATAAGTAAATCTATGCTTAATACAATAGTTCTAGAGGGTGTCTGAAATTTTATGACCTGTAAATTGTGGCCCTCCATCTGTTATTACTTCCCTTTTTAATCTGTATCGTACAAATAGTTCAAAAATAAAATTAATCACTACCTCCTCCTTAGCTCTTGGCAAAGCTACTGCTTCAAACCATTTACTTATGTAATCCATGAAAACCAATATCTACACTTTCTTATTTGATGGTTGGTTGAAGGGACTGACAAAATCCAACGACCATCTTTCAAATGGTTCCACCACCACTTGCAGTTCTAAGGGAATTTCATCATCTTGGCCAAGATGACCCATCAATTGACAATTATCATAGGCTTGAACATACATTTTTTCATCCTTAAATATTGTGGGCCAATAATAGCCCATTGGAAGAACTTTATGGCTAGTCCGACGGTCTACAAATTGCATTCCACAGGGTTCATCATGGAAAGCCCTTAGAATGTCCTAAACTTCATCCTCTAATGCACCTTCAGATTTGAAAATCAGAACAAGTGTGGAAAATATAACCACCGATCGAGGAAAAATGTGCGTTGCACTGTATGATTAATTTCCTTTCTCGTGGTGATAGATGTGTTGAAAATTTCCCTACTGCCAAGTAATTTTCCACATCAGCATACCACCGTGTCTTTTTTCTTACTGCAAATAGGTGTTTGTCAGGAAATTGGTCGTCTACTAGAACACAATGATCTACCTTAGGTACTAGAGATAGGAAATCTGCCACAAAATTTTCTTTTATTGGTTGATCCTTGATGGTCATATCGAATTCTATCAACAACAATAACCATCAAGTCACCTGACCATTAGTAATTGGTTTATTAGCTATGTATCTAGTATCAGAGTGCTCAATGTATAGGAAAATTGGATAGCATGTTAGATAATGTCAAAATTTATTTATAGAATATATAATAGATAGTAAAAAAATTCTATTACAATATAGCTTAACTTGACAGGAGTGAGGTTTTTGCTAATATAATAGATAGCATCAGGTTTCTTGTATTCCTCTTGTCCAAGAACAAAGCCTATGGCTATGCTCGATGCATATGAGGATATGTGACAAGGTAGCTCCCAGTTTGGTCCTCTTAACACTAGTGATGTCGAAATGAGTTTGTTGAGATCTGCAAATGCAACATTACAAATTTTCAGGCCATTCAAATTCAACATTGCCTGTTAAAGTATATAAAGGTGCATATACCTTTGAAAAGTGTTCTATAAATCTATGATAGTACCCTGCATAACCGAGAAAACTACTTACCTCAGTTTATGTGCAGGGCATAGGTAACTTAAGGATTACCTCTATTTTATCTGGATCCACCTGAATCCATGCAGTAGAAATATAGTCCTAAAACAACACCTTCAATCATCATCATATGGCATTTTTCATTGATTAAACACAATCTGGTAGAAATACATCATTCAAGGGATTTTTATAAATATTTCATAGCTTGATCAAAGTCATCCCCAAATCGTTGAAATCATCCATATACAACTCAACTCCCTCGGTGATTAGGTCAGAAAATATACTCAATATTTCTGTTTGGAACATCGCTAGAGCATTGCGTGGTCCAAAGGGTAAAACCCTATATGTGAATGTACCCCATGGGTACGTAAACGTGGTTTTATCCTGATCTTGTGGAGCAATCTGAATTTGATTGTAACGACTAAAATCATCTAGAAAAGAAAAGAATTTCTTCCCTACTAAAGTATCAAGGACATGGTCTATGAAAGAAAGGGGAAAATGGTATTTTTGGGTGGATTTATTGATTTCCCTATAATCTACAAAAATTCTCCATTTTCTATTTTTCTTAGGGATGACCACTAATGGGGAAACTCATTCGCTATCTGAAATTGGGTATATGAAGTTTACATCCATCAATTTCTGCAATTCTTGTTCCACAATATCCCTGAGGTGTGGATTCAACCTCCTCTGGGGCTTCTAGATAAGACGAGCATATTTTTTGATATAGATACGATGGGTGCACAACTGTGGATCAATATCTTTCATGTATGAATAGTCCCAGGAAAAAGCCTATCTGTACTTACAGAGAACTTGAATTAATTTATGGCGATGATGTTTGTCTGGATCAACATTAATATTAAGGGTTTTTCCTAGTTCTATTCCAATTGGAATGTTATTATGGATGGCAGTTGTGGGGATATGATTGTTATTTAAAATCTCCAAGGGTTCTCCTTATGCATCATTATCCGGTAGAGCTTTTAGCATTCAGCATGTTGGGTTTTTGACAACAGCTGGTTTATTGATGAAGTTGTTGATCACATCATCTTATAATTGATTTTCATGTCCCAAAACTTCATCTAAGGAAAGGGGAGAGTGCATACTTTCCTCTTGATATTTTGGTGGGTGTAACTAAGGATTTATAGCAAGTGGATTAGGTTGAGCAGGGGAATACAAAATAAGATTTTGACATTGTTTCCTTTCACAATTGTCATGTTTCCATTTTGACATCCTATATATGCATCAACCATTGCTAACCATGGTCTTCCTAACATTAATGGATGTTCATCTAATCTACTTCTTGGGTTAATGACCAGGAAATATACAAGATATTCCTAGGAGTCTACAAAGACAATAATGTCTTCCAAAGTTCCTTCCGGCATGACCACCGACCTATCTGCTAATTCTAAAAATGTTGAGGTTGGTTTTAAAGTTGTAATAACCAAGACATTACAAGTTTTGTAGGTCAAAAGGTTGTTGCTCCGAGGTATACCAATGTGTTTGGAAAAGTGCACCCTTATATTTGGATAGCCACAATCAAACTTCTTGGGTCTTCATATTTAATGGGAACTTCTTTTCCTAAAATAAGGTCAGATAATGTCCCTACAACGTGAACTATGGATGGATATTTCAATTTTCTCCGAGGCTTTTTCCCACATAATTCCTTGATCATTTTGACATAAATTGGGATATTGTGTATAGCCTGCAAGAGTGGAATTTTTATACACAGATTTTTCATCTCCCCCACAGTAACGAACTCGGGGTAGATGGTTGGTTTAGTTATTGTGAGTCTTTCAGGAAACGAGGCGAATTAGTTGTGATTTTTTCATGTTCTTATTGCTCAATTGTGTTTCCTGTTGGTTTTGTTTCTAAAATAATCACAGTTGAAGGATTTATCGTAATTTTCTCATATTTATTTTTTTCTTGTTCTTGGTCATTCTAATTTTCTTGAGGAGAAATAATGAGTCCAGATCTCAGCCAAAACTCATTACATCGTAAGGAATTTATTTCATAGACTGGATTTTCCACAATTTGCATGTACTAGACATTTCATTTGTTGGGGTTAGGATTTGGCTGAGCCGACAGTTGAGGATGCACTAGAGTTAAAGGATTAGGAAGAAACTCAAATGGATCCTATAGTGTCAGTTGAGTTTGAGGGATCGTCCCTATGGGTGGATTTACTAATCCCGCAGGGTGCTCCCAAGTTTGAGGCCATATTGGATTCTACATAGGAGCATTCCACCATTGCGAGGGATAGGAATTGGTAACTAGCTTCTACCATAATGGGGTAGGATATTGTGAATTTGACCATCCCAATGCAACAAAATATTGATTTTTTCATGGTGATGTAGGATATGATCCGGATTTCCAAGTGGGATTGATGGGTGATTGTCCTTGCCATGAGTTTCCAAGATTTTTTGTGGAATATACTGTCAAGAATAAAATAAGGATGGATACTGCATCATAGCTGAAGGGTGTGATTACCATTTTTGATGTTGACTTATCAGGTATGCAGTTTTTATTTCCTCCTCGGCTTCTTTAAATATAACTTTTAATCCTGTAAGTGACGGACACTATTCTGTCAAATGTTCTTTTGTGCAAATAGCGTAGGTTTGAACCATGTCCAGCAGTCATTCCTTCTGAATGTGTTTCTTTCTGCAACGTGGACAGAATATGGCCAATGCTTGATCTACTTCGACTTGTTTGTTTTTAGCCTGCAAAACATCTAAATACATAGTCAATGTGCCCAATATGTTAGTTTTGAAATCTTCTAACCGATTACCAATTTCTGTTTGCATTACACCACCACCTATGGCCTTACTGATTCGGGTGAGGGGATCCCGTATTCGAGATCTAGCTCATGTACTGCCACATGAACACCTGATACACAACTTAACAATATTATCATATTCTTCTTGGTAAATATCACATTGGCTAATTAAATTCCATGTTTCTATCCATTCATCCTTCATGCCTTTTACTAAAGCAACTTTAAATACTTCATTTGGTAAATTAGTATAAGATGATCATTGTAAGTTGTACTGAAATCTCTCAATACAATCTTCTAAGGTTTCATTGTCTTTTGCAGTCATTTTAAAAATTTCATCCATTTAGGTCCCTGGATCGACAATAATCCTAGTATTTGGTGAGAAAGGTATTTTTCATATCATCCCAGGAATTTATAGTCCCTCCTACTAAGCCCATAAACCATCGTAATGTTGCTCCTTTTAAAGTAGAAGGGAACAATTTCAATTTCTGTAGATTGGTGGTAAAATCATAACCTTTGCACAACACATCGAACTTAAATCAAAAGGCATATGGATCCTTTGAAGCCATTCCATGAAAGCTGGGGATATTCTGTAAAGGGATAGCCTTCACCGGGGCATTAGCCACTGGCTCGAAAATAGGATATCCCAATGTTGAAGTTTGGTTTTGTTGCCATTGGGTTTGCATCTGATTGAAAATCTGCGAGTAATTTTCATGGATTTCTTGGTCACGGGGTATTATTTGAGCAAGGAAATTATGGATATTACTTGGCTCTCTACAGAGTTTTACTGTGCTACCTAAGTCTGGGACCTCAGGGGGTTTCGTTTCTATCAAGATCACAGGAGATCCTAAGCCTGAGGATCATGGATGTGCTCCACTGGTTTCTCCTTCTCCTTCTTTCAAATTGCAACAATTTCCCTCTTGTGAAGGACTGGAGTGTTGAATAAATGTGTTTTGGAAACTTTGCTCAGAGCCTTTAGTTTTGTTGTGAATCTCAGCATGAGCTGCAGTTGGTAATTTTGCTGCTTGAGGGATTACGGTAGATCCCTTCCCAGATACTCTTCGGGGTCCTATTGATGCTTGAGATTCAGCTTTTCGAATAATTTCATCGATGAAGGTCACTTTCCCAAGGCTCACCGGTCCATGGGTTTTTGTGGTTTTCGACACTCACTTCTATTCTTTTACTACTTGGTTCCTATTCTTTTTCTTAGTCATACACACTTACATAGCCTAATCATATCAACCAAGAGTGGGCACTATGCGCAAGATTTTTACTTGTTGCATGTGTAGGTTCTGACCTTCTGCCTTCAATACCCAACCTCCCAGACATACAACCTATGATTTGACAACCTCCCCAGCAAAGGCATCGAAATGTTGGGCACTAAGATGACTCTTTAAAATCAACTTAATCCTACCTTCATTAATCTTATCAACATGGGATTCATCTCTTATTTCAAGGCTATCAACACAATATATGCAAGAATAAATTCTTACGTTATGAAAGAGTGTAAAATGATTGCTATAGAAAATTTACATTAAACATTATCATATTCAATAATTGCATAGACAAATGATAACAACAAATAATTACTCCTACAGTTACAGTTCTATGAAAGAAGACTATTTTAATTCATCAACCATTTTATCTATCCTTGAACAAATCCTATTCATAAGGAAGATTAATAAATCACACGAATGCTTGAAATTATTACTTCTGAAAGATAACTTATGGAATTCACAAACTCAAACCTTACATTTATGTAACGCAATCCAATTAGCGATTTTAGGAGGTGCATAACATAATTACAAGATACAGAGTTCACTTGAATATATGTCACAAAAGAAAAGACAAGTGAATACAAACACAACTAATGGAAATGTGGAAAAGTAACGAACTAATAATGATATATAACAAATAGTAGAACCTCCAGTGACTGGGCCCAGGGTGTCCAAAAGTACTTTCTCAGGTAAATTAGATATTGAGGATTAAGGTAAGATATTTCACAAATTCATTAACTTTAAATAGTCTTACGCAATTACCCTGAGAAATTTCAAAATCATATTATTGTATGCAATATACAGTGAAAGTGTAATAATAAAAAACACTCCTCTATCTTTTCACTTGATGTCTTATATATTACATTAAAAACTGAATATGGAGTTATCCTGAGAATTGGTAGGTTCTCAGGATTTCTCTTTTAACCATAAGATCCTCGAATAACAATAATCAGTTTCCTTTGACTTCATTCTTCGATCATGCTCAGGTGTCGAGCTATAATTTTCCACAAATAAGGCATTGGCTAATCCAAAATCTTTCTCCAATATCTCGAGGGAACATCAATTGTTCAATTGGACTGATCTGCACAAGAGTTTACTCAAATTATAACCTTTTTGATGTCTAAAAGACTCAAACAAACTATAATATCTTTAACTCTCCTTCATTATTCCCTTTTCTCTTAAATCATTACAAATTAAGGGAAAATTACTTAAAACATAAAGTTTATTTAAAGAAATAGGGAGAAGAATTATACCATTTTTTGGCCCAATGCACATGAACGTACTTGGAGCATTAGTTAAGCCAAATGGAACAACAACGAACTCATAATGTTCATACCTAGTCCAAAACACAGTCTTATAAATTTCTTCCTCTTTGATTCGTACCTAATGGTGTCCAGATCTCAGATCAATCTTCGAGAACATTGCTTCTCCCATCCATTGATCAAACAATTCATCAATCCTCGGCAAAGGGTACCCATTCTCGATACTCACTTTGTTCAACTTCCTGTAGTCAATGCATAATTTGAGTGTTCCATATTTCTTCTTTACGAGCAATACTAGTGCACCCCAACTTGATTCACTCGGCATGATTTATCCCTTGTCCAACATTTCCTTCAGCTGCAACTTTAACTCAACCAACTGAGGTGTGCTCATCCTGTAAGGTGATTTTGATGCTTGAGATGCCCTTGACACTAACTCAATAGAAAATTCTACCTCCCTGTGACGTGGAAACTCTGTAATGTCCTCAGGAAATACATCATTCAATTGTTGCAAAATTGGGTACCTACTCAACACATCTATATCCTCAACTTCTTTACCCTTATGACTAGAAACGTGCACTACAAATAGCTTACACCCTTTCCTGCGACTACGCTTTGCTTTCATAGCTGTTATCATCCTAACTGATCTGGCTTTCTTCCTTCCCTGTAAGACTCTTGTTTCTCCATTGTCATAAACACACTCAATAAATTTTTCATAACAGTCTACCTTGGTTTTATGAAGATACAACCAGTCCATGCCCAACAATATACTGTATGAACCCAACAGTTATACATTCAAGTGTGTTGTGGTATTCATACCATTAAAATCAAATACACAATATCTTACCAAATGATGAACTCTCTTCTTTGTACTTGTAGCCAACTACACCATCCAAGACTCTACATGTAATTTCTTCCTCAAACCACTCTTATCCACCAAGTGAGGAATAACAAAGCTATAATAAGATGCAGGGTCAATCAAAATAGAAATAAATTGATCAAAAATCTTACCATCCATTTCAATGATAGATGCCTAATGCTCTTCTTGTTTGTTATCCAATGTTGCATAAATATGTGGAATACTTTGACCAACATCTCTAATAGTTTGCACCTCCTATGCACTGTATATCATAGGCCTACAACTCTGGTACTGTGGACAATCCTTCCTGCGATGATCTCCTCCACAAGTCCAACACCACACGGGTTCCTTATTCTTCTCCTCAAATCTGTGTCCCTGTCTTCTATCTAATGCATTAAACCTCTTAAGTGGTGCAACATTCTCCGTATTACCTGTGTCTTGTGGTCGTACTCGCTTCTTGTCCAATTTTCCTTTGTTATTTACATAACCTCTCTAGTTTGGCTTAGTCTCAATTCTCCACTTCGATTGTTCACATAAATGCTTCAGTTTTCAGATGGGCTCCTCTAATGATCTAGGCTCGTCGAACTCAATCCTATCATTGAATGCAACTAGTAACCCACTAATGAATCTATGAATCTTAACCTTATCCTCCTTGAGGTAAGGCACATAACTCAACAACTCCAAGAATCTACTAGTGTCTCATCATCTATCATGGATCCCATCTTTAGCTCATATGATTCTTTCGCCCTATCATCAAATTATCTTTTTGAAAAATACTTCTTCTTGAATAGATCCTCAAACTCACTCCAAGTCAAATCTTCCTCATTTATACCTATGACATTCTTAATGTATTCCCACCACATGTCTGCTTTTCCTTTGAGACTGAATGTAGCAACTCTAGCTTTCATGTTCTCTGAATAGTCATGCAATCTAAATAACTTATTCATGCCTAGCAACCATTCCTCTTCATCTTGTAATTTCTTTACCTCTCCATCAAAAGTAGGTGGCTTTTCTTTCCTAAACTCTTCTGAAAAATATCGCTTATCACTCCTCTTGCAAGGATGATATGAATGATAATCATAGTGCTTATATGAATCAAAATTAGAATCATACCTGTGTCTATCCCTTCTCCTATCTGAAGTTTCCAACAATCTACAATCTCTTATTGTGTCATCTCTATCTAATCAGTGACCACCATGTGATATACTACCATATGCCCCATTAGTTATATCCCCCTACTCATGGCTGATCCAAAGTGATCCTCGTTGCTGCAAATCTGAAAAGATCTGAAGTATGACTACATTTACCTTTCCTAAGTTTTCGTGTGCCCATATGATTATGTCATTATCTCCCTTACAACTTCTTATTTCTTCCTTTAAACTTCTTAGTGTCACTACTAGGTTGGAAGATTTCCCAACACCATACTGCTCTTCTAATTCATAGGGAGAGACATTGTAGTCAACCATCTTGATAGCCATTTGATATTTCTTCCTGCATGGTGTATCATATTAGCCAAACCAAATCACAATAAATGAACGTAGCTTAGTATAGTTCGGGGACAATACCTTGTCATATCAACAAATCAATGTGATACATATATAACATAATCATGATATCATATAGAAACATAAAACATAAGCATATGACCATGCAATTGTCATTCTAACTAGGGTCTAATCATCAATGCATGGCCTCAACAACAACACACACCACGACCTCATGCATGACAACCACCATCATTATGTCACTCTACACTTGACCACATGCAAACATGAACATCCATAACTGATTCATAACCATCCACACATATGAATAAACACATATGATCAAGCATGAATGAACAATACTTGAAATCAAACCTGAAAGATCGATACATGCAACTAAGAAAACAAGAATGTAACCAAACATGCAAGAATGTAACCAAGCATACTACAATGATACATGTAGGAAACATAAATCGACATATAACCAGTCATACATTCATAGCGATGCATTCCACAATAACACCTCAAATTTCACATGACAACATCACTACAACCATGATCAACATCACGCAAATGCAACAAGCACATGGAATGCAAGGGTGAGAGACACACATGCAACTGATATGCATGCATGACCAAGACATAGCCCATCTAGTTTGAGGGGTGAACCATGCTTTGATACCACTCTGTAACACCCTCCTCCCACATCTAGCCAAGAAACTGGCCAGCTAGAGTAAATGTGTGACGACAAGCCACTATGATATGATTCAACCTCCTAAGTCACATTAAGGAAGTGGAGCCGATGGAAACACACCATACAGACATTAATCATCAGCTACATGAACCTCAATAATCAATCCAATATTTTAGACAACTTGCCTTGTAGTCAAACTAAGCTTTTGGATAATTTAAGGCCCAGTCGCTCCCATGCTATAGGCATGAGTGCAACCAACAACCCAAAGTCGCTCTCACAGCTTTGCCTATGAGCGACCAAAGACCAAAATTGTCAGCGCTATGCCAATAACTGTAGGATTTAAGCCAATTTTTCAGGCCCAAAACCTAGTTCATTGTTCATAATTGAACAATCTCTTCATATTAGTAAAATAAAATGGAAATTAAAGTACTAAAGAAAATATTTTTTCAAGACCCTGACTAGACCCCTACTAGACATGACAGGCATTTCATCAAACATATTGCAAATGTGTAATCTACAATTGTAATTAATAGTCTTAAACATATGGGTCTCATACTTTGCTGAGAATTGCTAAGAAATATTGATGCCTCAACACATCAACTACCATTTCATCCATTAGGTCAGAGATACATTGATCATTCAATTACAAGTAAAAACATGAGGAAAGACACATATGATTTCTATCATAAAACACATACATAACCAACATAATAGTAGCAAAAATACTCATGAAAGTATAGCCATATAGACCACATACAATCCATCAAATTTCTCATAGAAATACATTGAGGAGAAATAAACTTTCATTAATGATGCAAAATCCAAACCTGGTATGGGACTTCCATGTTCCACCCAACCGTAGAATGGTTGAGCCAACTTTCTCTTCAACCATTCACCCTCGTGCCATATTCCGAACATGAATGTGGGATTTCATAGAACAAATCAATAAAAAACCATCTAGGGCTTCCATAGGCCACCAAATCAACCAATAAAATAGTGATTCCACCTCACGGTCAAATATCACAAAACCATCATCAAATCAGTCTTTATCTAAGCCTTCTAGGGCCCTAGAGTGTTTGTCCAACCAAGGCTCTAGGACTAGTAAATCAACCCACAACTTTTACCAGGCTCTAGAGTGTTTGTCCAACCAAGGCTCCAGGACTAGTAACTCAACCGACCAAAGTCTACAGAGCATTTGTCCCACCAAGGCTCGAGGACTAGTAACTCAACCCAAGTTGTTCCAAGGCTCTAGAGTGTTTGTCTAAGTAAGGCTCGAGGACTGGTAACTCAACCCAAGCTAAGGAAACGTGAGAACCAACCAAAAACACAACAATGAAAATAACACACAATCATCATGGCTATCTAGGAAATGGAAAGATTAGGCAATCCACTATCAATCCTGGCCATCCTCCATGCTAGTGATAGATCAGAACCACAAATCCACATTCATATGACATGCATGCCAAAAGTAGTGAAGGAAACCTATGTGCAACTTGGTACCTGCAAGAAAATATGATGTATTTGTTGATCCCAATGTCTTCTTGCACTTTCCTACTCTTCCTTTGATTTGTTGCTCCAAATGTCCATGTATGCCACATCCTCCAAGAGTGCTCCAAGAAAACTCTAAGTCTCAAAGAGTATGTGAGAGAGAGAGAGAGAGAATAATGATAGAGCTCCAAAAATGAACTAACAAAAGGTTACCAACTAATCCTTAGAAGCCTTTTTATGAGTGAGGCCTTTATTTTCTTCATTTTCCATTATTTTCCTTCATTTTCCTCCTCACATGCAATATGTGACATTTCACCTCACTTTTCTCCTAATTTCCATTATTTTCATAAATAATTGTGCCAAAATGCGATTTTTCCTTTCCAAAGCCTTAGCTATTTCCTTTGCCAATTTCCTTAGCCATAAACAACTAAATGAACACCCCCGAAGATGTCTTGCCCAACGTTGAGCTTGGAATAAGTGTCCCAGCATCCATGGTTATTATTTTTCCTTTATTTACTTTTACTACATAGAATTTTCACCAGGGATGTTGCAGTTTACCATTACATTGGATGGTCATGCGAAGAAATGGTGGTACTCTCTACCCACCACTTCTATCACATATTTCAGGCATTTGGTTGACAAACTTCATTGAGTTTTTGATAAGTGTGAATATCAAAATGTTCTTAACAAAATTGATCAACCCAGAATGGAACTGAATGAATCTCTTCAAAATTTCGTTGATCGATTCATTCACCTTGGTTATGACTTCTAGATGAGGATGTGGACTTGAGGTTCTTAGATGAAAATTTTCATTTATTAATTCAAATTTCAAGAAAGTATTTTGAATTTGATTTCCCATGCCCTCCTGATCCAAAATAATTTCGACATCCCGAGGAAGAATCAAGCATGCCTTTTGTTCCATGTCCTCCTGCTTTCAATGTTCCATGTTTTAAACCTCAACCAGTCATTAGATTTAAAGATCAATTTGTTGTTGAAGAACTGTTTCCTTTCACATATTCCCTCGGATGGTGACTCATCTGATCTTATCAATGAACCATCTGCTAATGTTGTTATTTTTCCAGTCAATCTTCCACCCTTTGATCAAAATGAACCCTTGAATGACCATGGCCTTGATGATTTTCTTCTTTCTGAATTATACATTAATGATTTTTCAAGAAATATGAATGAATAATTGTTCTTCCACAAAGATTTGGATTTGCAATAATTGCAAATGGAGTCTGAGGCAGTTATCGATGAATTCCTTTTAGGTATATCTCCATTTTATCAAGAAAATGATATTCTTATCGCCAAATATTTTTGTAGTAATATTAAAAATATGTCTTCTTTTCAATCTCGTGATTTGATTAATGAATATTTTTTTGATAAGAAATTGACTATGTTTCCTCTGATTGATTATCAATATTGTCAAAGATTCAAAGTTAAGTCAGGTGACTAGGACACTTTAACATATGCTTATGGTTATGTCAGTTTCCTGTCACCTTGACCATATCTATGATTTTGGTCAGTTTGTGATTCATTTACGAAGTTTTATTATTCAAGTCACCACACGGGATGTTGAGTCTCTCTTGAGGCATGATAATTTCATACACGTAAAAGTTTTCAACCCCCAAGGGGAGGAGATTTAATTTGAATATTGATCTTCGACCACTACATCCCATGCCAAGAAGATCTCTAATATGTAATGTGGTAACAAAGGAGAGTCTTAAAAGATATTTTCAATCGTCCATTAAAGAATCCCACATGCACAAAAGATTGTATCAAGATCATCTTGATAGATTTTCTTATGACATGGATTTGTCTTTGTTTAGTCTTTCTTCTGTATATTTCCCTAAAGGTTGTTTCCATGATCCTATCGCAAACTCACTAGAAGATTCTTATGAGTCGAGACTCATGTCACATGGCTTCTGCTTGCATTCTTTTTGAAAATTTTGTATGGTCACAAGCCTAGTGATTTCTACAGTTGTGGACTCTATTGTGTTTCAGAGCAATCAAGGGAAATACACCATTGTGATTGAACTTCTTATGCCTGTTAGTCAATGGAAATGTTTTCACTGTTTTTTTTGTTCACTACATTGCCTTTTGCTTTTCTCATTCACGATCACACCTTACGGTCTCAAGGTCAGAGCAACTTTTGTGGCTGGATTGGAAATTTCACTTTATGTGACCCAACCCTCTACTTTTTAGGTAAGGTTAGGATAGGTTCCATGTAGTTAGATGCAATTCATTCTTGTTCTATATTTTCATCTCTCATGTCTTATTTTTATTCTTTTAGTGTTCTTTAAATAAATTTTGTTTGAGATTTGAGATTATGTGGCTTAACTTTTGTGAATGGAAAGTTGAAGTACACACAACCCTTGGCTGATATGTTGCCCTTTCCTTGATGTGGTTTAGTTCTTTTTAGTCGATTATTTTCAATGGAAAACATGATCCTTTAGTTAGGAAGTCGTAAGAAAACCATGAAGCCTGCATCTATTTAGGATTCCCTTTTCTACACTCGGTTGTGTTATGAATATGTGTATTCTTTCCTATCTATATGTGTAGAGTAACATAAGGGGAAAATTTGAGTGTTCAAAGCATCAAAGTTCTAAAACTTGTCTTGAAGGAACAACCTCCTCTACTCTTACTAAGTCACGATCCCTCTTCCACCCATAAAAATAATAAGTTTCTCTACATATTTCTATGAAAATAAATAAAATTTAAAAGGTGAAAGAAGAGAAAGGCTTCATGTGCAAGGAGGTGATGAAAGCGACTTTTTTGGGGTACTTTCTAGGCTCATTGGTAGTGAAGAAACATTTGTTTTCCTAAAGCGACTCCATTGGGGTACTGTTTAGGCCTAATGGCAATGGAGAAACACTAGAGACATAAAACTCATACTCTAATTATTTCATTCACGACACTATATTACCCGTACCTACATTGAAATGATAATTATATGACTTGTTATATTTTTATGTTACGTTGAGTAATGTAATGGGGGAGACTGTATCTTTAACTAGGTAAGAATGGGGAGCTAAGGTAACCCACTGATTGAATCAATGTTCCCTAAATAAAAAATATTTTGTGCTTACAACGAAACCTTTATAGAGAGGTTATGGTTCTCCTAGTGTGTCACCAAGTGTTGTTTTTGTGACAACAACCCTCCAAAAAATTTCCCATGTCGATTTTGGAGCCTACACTAACTATCGTTTCAAGCCCCCTTGAGTCATCATGTTGTTTATTTAGTTATTTATGTGTTTTCTCCTAATGTCTCATCCCCCCTAAGTCATTGTTTCCTAAACTTCATCACATAACCATTATAAGTAATTGACTTAATTAGTCGATTAGGTGAACTCATGTTCTTTCTTGACTTATAACTTTCTTTATCACCATGCATGCACTCAAAAAACACTCAAAATCACATAACAAGAAACAAAAGAAAGAAAATATATTACAAAAAGAGAAAGGAGACATTATGTTGATGAAGACATGTACTTGAGTTGAGAGAACTACTTTAGGCTAGAGTGCACCCTACTTGAGCGCATTCCCTCATCCTGATCAAGTGCACCCTACCTGGGTGCACTCCTTCATGTCAAAGACATGTGCCTTGTCGAGTTGCATGCATGAGCCAACTTGTTGCATGAGGGCACACTTCTAGTAAATAGGAACCCACTTAAATCCTCTTAACTAAAACTTTCATGTGATGACAAATAGCACTCATGCATGAATCAATTTTGCATGTTAATTTCTTTAAATAAAATGAATTAATATTTTTTTGCATAATAATTTCATCTGAGTTGAGCAAACAACTAGGGAAACAAGAAGCTCTTCATCAACCAATGCTGCAAGTAAGTTTTGCATGTCACATCTTTCTATTGCACTTCATGATTTCACTGCCAAATGTTTCTTTTCTTGTTGTTGATCTCTTGTTTTTCAGTTTGTTTACTAGACTTTACACTGAATCTCCATGTTGCAAGTGTTGAACACTGTTGCATGCAAGAAACTCTTCACATTCTTGAAACGTTCCATATTCCATCATGCATGCGACAACAACTCTAAACCCTTTTAGATATTTCTCTTCCTCATATTATCATTGAATCCTATTGATTGAACTTATTTATGGCCTTCCAAGAAGTAGAGCACACTTCTTGAGCTCAAAGCTCCATCAACCTCGAAAACTATGTCTTATTTGTTCAAGTTTTCTTCTTGAGTGCATCACAAAGGCCAGAAACACTTTGAGTGTGTTTCCCTAAGCAGCTCCTCAGGCTACAAGTGTCACCTCTTGTAGTCATCTATTGGAGACATTCCGCCTTGCAAAGTGACCTCCAAAGCACTTTCAGAAGCATGCGCTAATGAACATGTGGAAGTTACAAGGCCCAATGTTCCCATATACACATATATTCAATGCTTCACTCATCATTCTACACACGTCACTTGGAGTAAAGTATATAACATAGTCTTGCAAGAGAGATTTCCTGGAGACTTAGAATATTTGCATGCATATATCAATATCAAGAAGTCTAAGGTGCACAAGATCTCATGTAGACTCCTGGCCATGCCATATGTAGAATGTTATGAAACCAACTCACCAAAAGATAGAAAAGATAGATGAATGCCTTAGAAATAAGCCTCTTTGAGGGGGAAACCTCCTCTACATGACACAAATGAACAATTCTTGGATGATACAAATGACAAGACCTCCTTTCTATATATAGGAGTCTAAAGGGTCATAATATAATCAGAGTCGACATAACAATAATAATGTAAGGGCACAATAATAACAATAGTGGACTTCTATGGGGCACAATAATAACAATACGGGGACTACATGGGCACAACAATATAATAAGGGGGTTGTACTAATAACAATAAGGGGTTACACTAGTAGTATAGGGACCTAACATTCCCATCTCCTTCAAAAATTGTTGTCCTCAATGCTTGAGTAGTTCTTGATGCTTCTGTATAAATTCTTGTCCTCCCATGTGGAACCTTCAGTGGGTAAGTTCTTCCACTTCATGAGATACTCTGAAATTGATCTATTTCATAGCTTTCAATTTATCAGTTCTGTGACTGCTTCAGGTTCCAATATGATTTTTTCCTTCCTTGTCAAGTTCTCGCAATATTGTTTGAACTGGGATCTTTTGCAACTTTTGAATGAGTTCCCACTCCTTTGGGCATATGGATATATGTAAGGCTTGATGTTTGGAGGAACACTTCATGGAATCAAATGAATAGCATGATCATGATCACGAATAGGTGGGAGGCATTTGGGAGTATAAAATATCTTGGAATGATTGTCCAAAATGTTTTGGAGATCTGGAGAAATAATGATTTTGATGTGGGATACTCTAGTGAACATAATTGTGAAATTACACCCCATTGTTCTTTATTTAGAAGCTTTGTCATGCCATTAGAGTTGATTATATTTCTAGGTTTTCCTTCGATACCCATCAATTCAACTTCCTTTCCCTCCCAGAAAAATTTCAAGAAACTTTCTTGAAAATTAAAAGCTATCATACCCAAAGATTGTAGCCCTTGGACTCCTAGTAAAACATGAGCACCACCCATTGGAATGGAACTCATTGGGCTATTCAATACACATTCTCCTATAGATAGCTTGATATTATGGCACTTTCCATAGCAATTTATGGTTCCTCCACTTGCAACCATCACTTGACACTCTGGTGCTAGATATCGGAAGCAATTCAATTCCTTGGCTATCTTACAATCAATAAAATTATGGGTACAGCCTGAATCAATCAACACTCTTACCTTTTTCTTCTTGATATGTCCTTCTATCTTGATATTTTGAAGAGTGGTAATTTCTTCCAATGCATTACAAGATATGGGTGGATTTATTTCTTCAGACTCGATGTGATCTTTCAATTCTTGAACATTTTTCTTCTTGATATGTCCTTCTATATTGATAGTTTGAGTAGTGGTAATTCTATCCAATGCATTACAAGATATGGTCAGATTCATTTCTTCTTTCTTGATGTGATCTTTCACTTCTTGAACGTTCTTCTTCTTGATATGTCCTTCTATCTTGAGAGTTTTACGAGTGGTAATTCTTTCCAATGCTTTACAAGATATGGTCAGATTCATTTCTTCTTTCTCTGGGGTTGGTTCCTAGTGTATATACTCTTCTTTTGACGTTTCTTGATCCTTTTCTTCCTCCTCTCCACAATCAATGTAAAATAGCTTCTTCTCTACACACTTATGACCTTTAATGTATTTGTTATCATAATTGTAACAAAGCCCTTTTTCTCTTTTTTCTTCCAATTGTTGTGGTGTAACCCTTGTAGGTTGTGGAAGGCTAGGAGAAACAACACTTCCATCTTTATATTTGTGAGGGGTAGACTTCCTTGTTGCCATAATTTTGCTTTCCACCTTGTAACAAAACCCTTTTTCTCTTTTTTCTTCCAATTGTTGTGGTGTTGCTCTAAAGAAGGTGTTGCTCTTTGTATCCTCATAATGTGCTATCATTTCCTCCATGAAAATTGACCACATAACAAGTTGTTTATGAGAACAAAGCCCTTTATACCATAAGCATTGATCTAGTTCTAAATATGAAGATGTAATACATACCTCTTGTAACAGTAGTACACCATGTAGATCAAAATATTGCTCCATCTGTAGTATCCAATTTATTGGATCCTTTCCATCAAACTTCCTCATATTGCCTTTTCTTGATTTCAGGAGCTCGATCTTGAAATGACTATAAATCTATACTTTCAGATCTCAAAGTTCTAATATTGTCTCCTGCAGTAGCCCTCTGAGTCCTTTTTCTAACCCCACAAGTTTGATCAAAATTTGATTCTCCAAGAAAGAGTTATGCCCAATCTCATAAGATGACCTGATTATATAATGTTTCAGTAGAGAACACTTGTACGAAATGCCACATGTCACTGTTTTGACCTTTGGATCTGAAAACTATGCCCAAAAAACTACATTCCATCCTCTTTCTGCAACTTCTTACGAAATTTCAACCTGATGCTTAGAGGGATAGTTGTGATGATTTTCCCAAAGTGCCCTATTTGGAATGTAATTTTGGGGTCTATAAAAACCCTAACTTCCTCAGACTCTATATCTGCAACTGTAGCGAGACAGGATTTGAAATTCGGAGCCAAGGTTCAAAATGATTTATTCTCAAATGGATTTTCATTTTAGCTTCTGAAACTTCGTAGCGAAAGCGTTATAGTGAAAATACCACGATGACCTATTTTAGTTGAAATTCTAGAGTTTGTTGGAAACCCTAAATTCGTCAGATCATACCTGTGAAAATATAGCGATACAAGCTCTAAAATTCGAACCTTAGGTTTAGTGCGATTTCATCTCAAATGGGTTCTTTTTTCGCTTCTGAAACGTCGCAGAAAAACGTTATAGTGAAAATTCCACGATGACCTATTTGGAGTAGCGAAACCCTAGAATCCAAAGCTCTGATATCAAATGTTATGAAACCAACTCACCAAAAGATAGAAAATATAGATGAACGCCTTAGAAATATTCCTCTTCAAGGGGGAAACCTCCTCTACATTATAGAAATGAACAATTCTTAGATGATACAAATATCAAGACCTCCTTTCTATATATAGGAGTCTAAGGGGTCATAAGATAATCAAAGCCAGCATAACAATAATAATGTAAGGGCACAATAATAACAATAGTGGGCTTTTATGGGGCACAATAATAACAATATGGGGACTGCATGGGCACAACAATATAATAAGGGGGTTGTACTAATAACAATAAGGGGTTACACTAGTAGTATAGGGACCTAACACATAAGTAGTTGAATGGATCATTATGCATATGAATGATTTTCATTTTGTGCTACACCGTGAGATTGGCGATCAACTTTCCATCTACTCTGGTGAAGACACATAAACATATTATAAGATGCTCAAACCCATTGAATATGAAAATAATGACTTCTACACAAAATGGGAAAACATCGACCCTACTGATGTTATCAAAAAAAGATGTCAAGAGCCTATCAAGTTCTTCCATTACCCATCCACAGTTTATGTTATGAAAATTCTCAGAGATGTCTATCAGTACCTGAGAGTTATGTATGTTGTGTGTGGAGCATGATTTTTCAGAGGTATTTGTTTTAGCCGGATGTATACCTAGGAAGTTTTGTACACCCCTCCACGCGGGGGATGCGGGGGGGACTTGTACCCCCCGCGGGGGTCCGAGGGGGCTAATCCCCCCCCGGTTGGGGGGTCTGAGGGCCAGCGGTCCCTCGACAGGGGCTCAGGGGCAGCGCCCCCGAAGCCAAAAAACAATGTAAAATTGCCTTGTAAAAGTATAGTAATTTCTAGTCAATCTAGGCCGTTCATTAGGCGGATGATCTGACAGTAGAACTTATGTTTAGTTTAGGGTTTTCTGCCCTAGAATGAAACCCCTCTCTTTGTATGAGGGCATTGTATTGGAGGCTGAGATATAGATGTGTATTCTTTGAGCGAGAAATAGAGAGGTGAGACTCTGAGAGAAAACAGAGGATATTACAGCGGATTTGTTGTAGGTTGTGTCTCTTTATTTTGCTGGATAATAGAAAACGAAGGACTGGTTGTTCGGGGTGGACGTAGCCCAAACTGGGTGAACCACATATATCTGTGTCTCTCTTGTTTTGTGCATTTTCTGTGTTTATATTTCTGCAATATTTTATGTGTTCCATTGCTCTGTAATTTATAATTTTCTAACAATGTAGTGTCATTTATATGGGCTTAATAATGCTGAGGTGTTCCAAGGGAACTAAATATACACACTCAATATAGTAGTTACTAGTGGAACAATTTTCAATTGGGAATATATCCTATGAATTGCGTTGCAGCGTCAAGTGGGGTGGGAGAAAGAATCTTTACGAGTGAACCAAGAACCAAAATTCTATATCTTTTAACTTCTCTTAGAAGGAATTTGTGCAAGTATGTGTTCCTAGGAAAGAAATGGAATTGGACTCCTAAGGAAAAGTTCCTAGTTTATTTCAACTACAAAGTGTTATGAGAGATGAGATTCATAGGTGTATATGACAAGTTAGCTGAACACTTATTTGCACTAACATTTCACATGATTTTTGACATCAATCTCCTTGCATGACCAATCAAGTAAAGGAGTCACTGCGAGATATCGTGGACTAGTTTGTAGCTTCAAAGGGTAGATACATCAGGTGGTTTAGTTGTCAAATATCCCCTCACATTATGTCATCATATGTGACCAAGAAAGTGGTCATGCGAGAAGTTGTAAATGAGATGGATAAGGGATTATGAATTAAAGAGTGACAAGGCTATGGTAGCAAAGAAATAGGAGTTGAACCGCTTACAATTCAGTACTAAATATTTCCATGTATATGATCTGCTGGGAGCAACCCAACTTGACCTAGATTTTGGTGAAGACTCCACATTTTCGGGAGTGGAGTGCGAAGTAGACCACACAGTAGATATGCCATGCAATATATGGGCTTAGGGGCGGGTCGAAGCCCCTCATTTTTGTTAAAAGAATGTAATGATGTAAACGATGAATGGTTTTTTACTATAGTATCTTGTATTAGGGTAGTCCATAGTATATGGACCACGGTATTGTGATGATATATCCCTTAATTCAATAGTATATATAGGGACAAATAATAAAGAAAGAGAAGAGTCTTGAGGAAACACATCACGCATTGAGTAGTTGTATGTTTGTTTTAATTTTGGGCAAGAAGGTGAGGCTCTATAGCTATGTGCAGAGGCATAAGTACAAAGTTGACTGCACGGATTTCCCGTAGCTGAGTGTGCAGGCCAAGAACTATTTGTAGTACAAACTCTCTATTATAAGAAATAGTTCTTGTGGACATAGTCCCACATTAGGATGAACCATGGTAAAATTTGTGCCTTTATGTGTTTATTTTCTTATTATTTGTTATAGCATAGCAATTTATTACAGTTGCATATTGTTCCAGTATAGTGAAGATTTATGGATGTATATGATATGTTTTAAATGATGAATGTAATGTGGCGAAGTAGTGTATGAATGAGAAGTAATTTATGATTGTTAAGTATAAAAAAACACAAAAATACCACATTGCATCATCCCTCAAGGCTGCAAAAACTTGGTTCTACATCCTCCCATTGTCACTTTGAGTGAGACTATGATCTACTTGCAGGTCGTTACCAAAAGGACCAGTGATTGAGGGTTTTGTTGGTGCGTAGTAAAGAATCAAACCTAGGTCAGCCCAATCTAAGCCAACAAATGGTTCCATTACTGAGACTGGCATCTATTTGAGGGATACGTGGATGAGGCACCCATCGAAGAAAGAAATTTAAGATTGGGAAGAGTAGAAAGAATGAGAATTCACAGATCAACAGAATAGAATCCTCTGTCTATCATCTAAAAGGTGGTTACAGAAGTATATTTTGGAAGATTGATATGAAATTTTCTTTGGTTCATTGCATGTTCAGCTGTATGAGTCCATATGAAGGTGAACGAAAGAAAATACTATTTTAAATAAGACGAACCTAAGGAGTGGACTCCAAAACTGATATAGCGACTCAAGAACATTAACAATAGGATTTCAAGAGATGTTGATTTTTTGATCGATAGCATCTTGGGAGGATTCATTACTGAGTTTATGGTAGACTCGACTGTGTCCTACAGTGAAGCAGAACAATAACTTGTGAAAGGACTGCGAGGTAAGTAATTGAGATCTCTAAAACTCTGGATTAAGATTCTTTTTTCAAAAAAGGGATTTTCACAAATGCAATAAGGTCACTAGATTACTTATGTTTGGGACAACATCTGAAGAAGACATTAGAACAACGTGAAGTGGAAACAGATATATAATTGACACCAGAAAGAGATCTTGTGGCCAAGTTCGAGATACCTTCATAGAAACTGACTATAGCCCTCTGTTGAGTGAATCTGAAACTGAAGAAAGCCTCTCTCAAAACCCCGAGGTAACTCCACAGTATTCACCCTTTCAGCTTGAAAGTTCATTGAAGCTAGAATCTAGTAATATTCAGTGTAATTTTAGTTTTCCCTATCCCCCTACTCCCCCTACCCCTCCCAACCCCCATCCCCCTCCTCTTACGAATCCCCCTCCCTCTCCCCTTCCCCCTCCCCCTCCAAGAAAAAATATGGCTAATGATATTGAGCTACCTATTTTTAAAGGAACTAGATCGTAAGATCCAGAACAACTTTGGTTTTTATGTGAAGTAGTATGGAAAAAGAAGTAGGTCCATGATGAAAATATAAAGAAAGTGCAGCTTGTCATGACATTCTGAGATATAGCGTTGACATGGTACATGAGGTATTCGAGAAATTAGATGAGATCAATTGTAGGCATTGAAAAAACACTGGTAAAAGAATTTAAGAAGTCAAATTTTGAGTCATAGTGTATTACAGAGTTATGGAAGATCAAAAAGATCCCGACTGAGTCTATTTGGGAATTTGACCAGAGATTCAAGGTATTATTAGATCAAGTGAGCTTTGACTTAACTTTGCAACAACATAAGGAATGGTTCATAGTTGCGCTACTACCACTTATCATATTGCCTTTGATGCAACAGAAGATAGAAACTCAAGCCGAAGCTCTAGAAATGGCGATGAAATTAGAAGCTTCACCTATAAGAGATAATATTGTATATATGTAGTAGATTCAAAGTCAGCTGGAAAATTTGACTCTGCAATTACAGGATATGAAGAAAAGCAAAGAAGTTAGAGAAGAAGTGTGGTGTACAAAGTGAGAATAATAAGGCAACTCTAAAGAACAATTCCCTCTCTTCATAAATTACATGGCTAGTGGAGCACTGAATCCTTTGAATTCCGGATCTAGCCTTTAGTGTGAGATATGAAAAAATAGAGGTGAACATTGATTAGAATATTTATTTTTGTAACAAAAATATGTGAATACTCCTAGGAACCTATATTTCAAGTTCTGTAAATCAATAGGACATGATGAGATCCTTTTTCGAGCTTATGAATTAATGATGGAGCATGGTGATGACACTTATATAATGCAAGAGGAATAACATGGGCATCAAGATAATGGAAAATGCAGTGGTCGAGGTGGTTATCAAGGAAGAGGTCGAGGTGGTGGAACTAGTCGAGGACGAGGACAAATTATTTTCTATAACTGCATCCAACCAGGACACTTTGTGAGGGACTATCAGAATCCCACTACGACATGTAAGTATTGTAAATCTTTTGATAATGTAATTAAAGAATATATGGTGCTTATGGAAAAAATGAAAGAATAAAAAAACCAACAGCCAACACAAAATATCCAAATGATGACTTCCAAAAGAAGAACCAATGATCTCTGAATCAATATTGTTACTAGAAGTGGAGCTGCGACCAATGATGACAAAGTAAAAGAAGAAAAGGAATCTGAGACTACATGGGTTAGAAAGACTATTTAAAATGCTCATGTCTTTGATATTTCAAAGGAAAAAGAAGTGTTTATGGAAGCCAGGTGAAGATTTATGGATGCGGGTGCTTCGACATCTAGTGCACCACCGAAAAAGAAAAGTAATTGTGACATAGCATCAAATTCAACACAGAAACAAGCTTTCACACAAGATTAGGAGTCAGCGGACCAAGAAGGTATTTTAAAGTATTTTCTGCAAACTTGTATGAAGTTATTAGGAAATAAAAAGGTTATAGATGGACTTCAGTAATTGATAGATTCATGTGCATCTAAATAAATATCGCAAAGTGAGATGAGCGCAGTTAACAATTTGCATCAATAGAAGAGAAGATGAAGAGAAATGAGGCTTAGTGTGGAGATAGGGGACTATGAGATGGGTCAAGTTATTTTATATTTGGGATATGAAGCTAATGTTATGAGGAAGCAAACATGGGAGTTAATCGGTAAGCCAAGGCTACAATGCTCATCTATTCAAATAAGGATGGAAAACCACCAGAAGATCTTCCCTTTAGGAAGACTATCAGGTGTGACAATAGACATTGAAGGAGTTCGTAATACGACTAAATTTGAAGTAATATAAATTGTGTATGATAGTAGCCCCTATCCTACATTTCTTGGAATTGATTGGGCATTTGATAATGTGGTTATAATTAATTTAAAGAAGAGATAGATGATATTCAAAGGGAATAATATAAGGGTAATTGTTCCCTTAGATCCATCAAAAGGAGCAAGGTATACAGATCCAATTAAAGAAGAGTATTGCACAAGTGATATAGATAATATCTATTAATTGACAACAAAGGAACAAGATTTTGTTAACCCTACCATAGAGGGAAAGATAACTTGGGAACATGACAGTTCTTGTGAATCAGACTCAAAAGAAGTATTGGAGAATTGGAAGAATAGGCTACATGAAGTATCTACAAGGCGTTGTGCAAGAGTTACTAAATTAGTTCATTGCATGACATTTGAGGTATGTGACCTAACTTCTTATGATGGCTTGAGGTGATGTGATTTTTTTTCTTAATGATTATGAGGAACAGGTTCCAGAAATTCAAATATTGATAGCTTTGGATGTAACCCTAAAATCCACTCCCGCTAGATGGTGGGGTACACATAAAAATAATATATGAGGTTGGAAGGAATATTGAAGGTTGATGGGGATGTTGTGGTCAAATAAACACAGATATGGAGTTGAAATATGATGGTGAAACTAGTCCCAGGGAGTATATCCAATTATGTAATACAACATGGAAGGAGATTCCAAAACAAGAATGAATACATGGGTTCATTAATACATTGGAGATAATTCCTCAGAATTGATACGTAGAAACATAGCTCTAACACGGTACTATGAATTGGGCAGATATGGTTGATGGATTTATATTGACATTTATCTTTGAGGATGATTGTACATATATATATTCATCCCTTCATACATTTAAAAAGAATATCTTTTTGAATACAACTTTAAGGACATGGCAACAATCTGATTGGGCTGTAGAGATAGAAAATGCACAAGAATACTATAACCTTATTGCAGAAGAAGAAGAAGATCCTCGCAACATTGACATAGAAGAATTAGAAGTACACAGCGAATTAAATGGGCTTGAGCCAGAGATACCAGATATAACAAAGGCAATGTTAGAAAATTATATATTATAGAGCAATGGAACACATAAAATATTGCAGAAATATAAACACAGAAAACACATAAAACAAGAGAGACACAGATATACGTGTTTCACCTAGTTTGGGCTACGTCCATGGAGAAAAAACCAGTTCTTCTTTTATTGTATTATCCAACAAACTGAAGAGATACAACCTACAGCAGATCCGTTGTAACACCCTCTTCACTCTCAATCTCCTCTTTCTTCCTTAATTAGAATACAAATCTACATAGACGCAATACAATTCCCTCATATATAGTGAGGGGTTACCTTCTAGGGCAAAAAACCCTAAATTAAACATAACTTCTACCATCAGATCATCCACCCAATGAATGGCCCAGATTGAATAGAAATTACTAGACTTTTACAAGGCAATTTTACATCTATTTTCATATATGGGGGCGCTGCCCCCAAACCCCCGTCGGGGGAGTGTTGGCCCCCGAACCCCCCAGCCAGGGGGATTAGCCCCGCCAGACCCTCGCGGGGGGGACAAGTCCCCCCCCCCCCCCCCCCCCCCCCCATGTGGAGGGGTGTACAGTCTTCCTGGGGTATACATCCGGCTAAAACCTTTGAATACAGAAGATAATCAAGCTCCACACCCAACAGGCAGTGAAGACAAAGAAGATGAATATAGGATCAAAAGATTGCAATTATAGGAGATTATTAGGATGAAGAAATAGTCATCCAAGTTACATAATTACTTCATGAATATCAGAAGTTGTTTCCCACTAAGTTTTCAGAAATGAAGGGTATAGTAGGAGATTTAGGAGTTATGAAGATTCCCCTTAAGCCCGATGTGAAGCCAATCAGACAAAGACCTTACAAATTGAATTTTAAATATAAGGAGAAAGTAAAAGTTGAGTTGGATAAGATGATAGCAGGAGGAGTTATTGATCCCTTGGAAGAATCAGAGTGGGCAAGTCCTATGGTGGTACAAGAAAAGAAAAATCAAGGAGAACTTAGGATCTGTGTTGATTTGAGGAAGCTGAATGAAGCATGCTTACATGATCCTTTCCCTACCCCTTTCACAGATGAAGTACTAGACAATGTAGGAGGTCATGAAGCTTATTCATTTACAGATGGATTTCTAGGATATCATCATATTAGAATTTCACCTGAAGATTGACACAAGGCCACCTTTACTATAGAATGGGGTACATAGCAATAGATATTGATTCCTTTTGGATTGAAGAATGCCCCTGCTATATTTTCAAGAGTGGTGGTCGCAACTTAAAAAGAATATATCCACAAATTTATAGAATGATACTTTGATGATTTGATAGTGTTTGGGTTACTAAGAAAACATACTAAAAGTTTAAGACTTATGCTTGATACATGTATATAATATCAGATCTCCTTGAACTTAAATAAATGCATATTTTGTGTACCTTTTGGTATATTGTTGGGACATATTGTTTGTAAGCCAAGATTAATGGTGGACCCTACGAAAATTGCTATCATTGTGAACTTACCTCCACCAAATACAGTAAGACATCTTCACACTACATTGGGGGATACAAGATATTACAGAAAGTTTATCAAAGGATATGCTTACATTACTATTCCTATGGAAAAATTGTTGAAGAAAGATGTCACTTTTCAATGGGATGAAGAATGTCAAAAGAGCCTTGACATATCGAAGGAAAATATGGTAATTGTTCCTATACTAGTATTACTTGATTGGAATAACAAATTTCATGTACACGTGGATGCTTCTTGTATACCTTTGGGAGTGGTAATGGCACAACCTGGTGCAGGAGAAATTGATCATCCTATAGATTTTGCAAGTAGGAAAATATCTAAAGTTGAGAAGAATTATACAAATACAGAAAGAGAAGGATTGGCTATGGTATATTCTTTTCAGAAATTTAGACATTATTTTGGGGGCACATTTTAAAATGTTCATAGATCATTCTACACTGAAGTATTTGGTTAACAATCCGATCTTAGGAGGAAATATTTACAAATGATTACTATTGTTCCAAGAATATGACTTTGAAATCATTGTCAAAGGAAGACTGAATGCCTAACTTGACCCTTTGTCAAGATTGGAAATAGGTGAAGAACTAACATTATAGAAGATAATCTCACTCATGCACAACTATTTTGCAATCAGAGTTGAAGATGACCATTTTGCAGACATTATTCAGTTTTTGAACACATGAATGGATCCCTGAGAATATACTATGAAGTAGAAGAAAGAATTAGTGGTTAAGGAAACTGATTTTTCATTAATAGCAAGACACTTATATATAATATGGGACCATATGAGATATTGCGCAAGTATGTTCCTGAACATGAAAGATAGATAATTCTAATAGAGGCTCATGAAGGCGTAGCTGGTGCACATTATGCAGGAAAAGCTATTGCAGAAAATATTTTGAGAGCAGGATTGTCGTGGCCTACACTACATATAGATGCAAAGGAGTATTATAGAGCTTGTGAAGTATGTAAAATAATAGGAAAACCTTGAAGAAGGGATGAGATACCACTGGCACCACAAGCTACATTACAGGCTTTTCATTAATGGGCTATTGATTTTGTTGGACCTATCAACCCACTTGGAAGGAGAACTGGTGCAAGGTACATAATTAGTGCAACTGATTATTTGACAAGATGGGCCAAAGAAAAACTAGTAAGGGACTACAGTGCAGAGACTACTATGAAGTTTATTTTTGAATACATACTCTCAAGATTTGAATGTCCAAATATTTTGATGAGTGACCAAGGTTCCCACTTCCTGAATAAAACCATTGAAGCATTGATTGAGGAATTCCAAGTTTATCATCAAAAGTTTACTCCTTATCATCCTCAAGGCAATGGAACTTTTGAATCATTTAACAAGATTTTGGATAATTGACTGACTAAGGTATGCAAGGTAGACATAGATGAACCAGAACTTAAAATTACAGCGGTATTATGGGCTTATAGGACTACATGAAAGAAGTTGACATGGTAGACACCTTTCAGGTTGGCTTATGGGAAAGAAGTTGTGATTCCCATGGAATACATTTTTCCTAGCCTAAGGATTGTAACTTTTAACAATATGGTAGACCTTGACATAATGGAGGAAAGAGTGTCACAGTTGATTTATTTGGAAGAAGATGAATTTATGGTAGGATTCCATGAGCAAGTAATAAAAACAGGAGAAAAGGCCTGGAATGCTAGGCATCTTAAGGAAAAGAAGTTCAAGGTAGGAGATCTTGTTCTCCTATATGTTAGTAAGATTGTGGGATTCCTAAGAAAATTCAGAATGCATTGGTTAGGCCCATATGTTATCAAGTATATTACTGATGGAGGTGAAGTTCCATTAGTGAAGTTAAATGGAGAGTTTATTCAAGGAAGAGTAAATAGAAGTAGATTGAAACTGTACATGGGACAACCTTGTCCCTAAAGCTTCACCCTAAGGAATAAAGGAGAAAAGTCTTAGTGCCACCTATAGTTGAAAGTGGGCACGATACTATAAACTATGCTGGAGAAAGAACTTTGAGATAGGAAGTTACTTCACTATAGTTTGGATCATGTTGAAGTACATAGGATCCGCGACATAATATGGATGTTAGCCACACTATGGGATGCATCAAAGTTCACTAGAAAATAGAAATATGACCGTTAAAAGAGAAAAATAAGTGGAAAGTTTCATTTATGAGGACAGATTGGAAAATTCTAAGGATAAATACAAAATTAGTGAGTAAATCTGAATTAAATCTAGAGAAAATCAAATCTAATGTTGGGGTCCAAATTTCAAAATTGTTACAAATAAACCACCTCCTTCCTAGATTAAGAGCTTGAGTTTTGATAGTATGAAGAAGTGCATATATTTTCATTATGTATGTCGTCTAAACAAGCTTGGGAAGAAATTGTGCGAAATTTTCATGTGAAGGGATTATGTGGAATCATGGAAGCCACTGGTACACCCACAACATTAGTTGAAATGCTCATAGTTGCATCATCTGCAGCACCATCACCACAGAAATAGAGGATAACCCCAAGAAATAAGTTGACTAAGGAAGTGAGAAGCAAGAAGAAACAATATAGGAAACCCACTAAACCTCAGCAACAACCAGAACAAGTAAAAGACAATGAATATGAAGTGGAGTGTCATAGCTCCAAATATCACCCTTGGTATTTGTGATTCTTGGTTTATGGCCTAGGACAACCCCTCCTTCCAGACATGGTCCAAAAAATTTAAAAACAATGTTTTACTTCTTGTATGCTAGTTTTCCATGTGATAAAAGCATGTACACGTGGGTCAATCTATACCCAACCCGCGTATATGTGTTCAAACACTTTAAGAAAAAATAAATTTCCTTAATTATGGGTGGAGATCACGGATTTTACCTGTTGATTACCTCCTAGTGCCCGTGGCCCAACTGTTCCCAACTGTTTCTCAACCAAAAAACTAATTTGGGAGAAGTATAAAAAGACTTCAATGGGAAGGCCTTAAGGGGGAGCGAAATAATGGAGTTACTATACTAAGATTATCCCCTGATCAAGTTTGAAGTATCCCTGTGCTTCAAACACTTCCCCAAGTTCAGGAAACACTTGTTTCCTTGAGTGTTGATATTCTTTCACTTGTTGGAGATATCATGGTATTGGTTACGAAAGGAGGTTGTTGAAGACTGGGACTTAACGGACCTGGAGGATAGTTTCGCTTCGAGTTGGAAGAGGAAGACTTAGGTGAACTCTTTCCATGTTTACTATAGTTTTCTACAATAAAAGGAAACGTTGTCTTGTTCTTGAGATCGACTTTGTTTATGCATCAGATGTTATTGTTATGGTTTTTATATGAATGACTATTTCGATGTATAACTAACCATCTACTTATATGATATAAAATTGATTTCACTAAAATTCTTTATCTATATGTTGTTATGTGTATTTGAATCGATTTATTTACAGGTTCAAATATCATTAGGAGTTGCAGAGGGTTTGAACCGTGGTTGGAACTACCCAAACGAAGGACATCTGGGTATGTCTATCATTGCATAGTTAGTTTGTTTAAGCATGTTGCCTGAGTTGTATGCATGTTTCTTGCTGTAGATTACTCCTACTCTAATAGGGTTCTAACCCAAAGCCCTAAGGGACTTATTTCCTTAACAGAATTGGCGACTCCACTGGGGATAACAATCTTGTTATTCCTAGTTTGGGTTATTCAGTATCAATTAGGGTTCAGTTCTTACTTTGCTTGCTTTGATAGTATTGCCTGCTCCTGTAAAAACTCAGACTTCAAGTCTGATCTTTTTCATCATGCCTCATTTTTTTATTTTTCTTGTAAAACTTCATATACACATCTTGGTTTGTTTACAGAAGTGTACACAAGCTTGTTTCTGTGAACTGAAACCGCGTATATGCAAGTTTCTTTTGTCAGAAGCGTGTGTACACGCACCTGTGTAGGGACACAGTCGCATATACAATTTTTTGCATGCTTTTTCAAATCCTTCTACCCAGAAAGATTTGTTTCTTAGTCTATGTGGTTTCTGAGTGGTCATTTTCTGTCTCCAAATTTTAATTATTCAGTGAGCTTACTGTTTTGAATTCTCTGTTTCTTTGAAAAGTTTTGGCCTCGGTTTGCATTAGAGTGAGCTTTATGATTTGTGTTTGAACACATAAGGTTTCTTATAGAGGTTCTTGATTGTTCTGGTCTTCTAGAATAGAAAATTGTTGCAATATTTCTGTCAAACTTCATTATTGGTCTTCTTGCTTTGCTTCCCGTAATTTTTGTGGCTATACACCTTTTCTTGCTTTTCGAAAGTTTCTTGTTGATGAATTTGAAAGTTTGTATTTCCTGATTTCATGATCAGTTTCTCAAAGCTCTTTTTGTTGCTTTTGGATCATTTAATGTAAGTTGAAACACCTTTTTGTTCAAGTTTTCATTCGTGATGAATTGATAACTTACAAAGTTTCCTTGTGTTTTTCTTTTGGTCTTTAAGTCTTTGGTGGAATTTTGAGTGCTTTTGAAAAGTTATTTTCATTGATTCTTGAAAAGGAAAAGTTCTTCAAAGACATTGCTTTTCCTTTCTTTTGCCAAATTTGATTTTGGTTTCTTTGGTTTTGTGAAAGTGAATTGTGATTTTTCGAGATTCGCCTTGCTTATTTGGAGGAAAAATTGTATTTGAAGCTTGCATTCTCTTCAAACATTTAAGTTGGCTTATTAAAAAAGTTTTAAACAATTGCTTTCATCTCTTTTTAGAGTAATTTAGAATTTTGCATCATCATATACACCTTGAATTAGGTTAGTTATGCATTATTAAAGCATCAATAGTTTTTAGTTTTTGTGAGTGTGAAGTCTACTATAAGAAAAGAAAAGGAAAAAGTTTTTGCTTTATAGAAGCTTCTTAGAACCCAAGTAGAAGCTTCTTTGAACCCATGTAGAAGTTTCTTTTCATTGAATAACAAACAAGTGCATTGCATATAAGTTAATTTTTCATTAATTTCTTTTGCGTCATAAAACACCATTGGTTTCATTTCCATATTGTCCCTTTACTTAAAAGAACAACCACTTAAATTCAAGTGCTTAATAAAATAAACTAGAACTTTTTATATTGTCAATCAGATACACTAACAAGTTTTAGGTTTATTTAGGGCCTTGGATTAGGCGAGAGGAGAGTAAACTCTTCAAGGCCATTCTAAATTGCAAAACATAGAAGTCTGAATAAAGAGTGAAATCTAATAGTGTTAGGGAGACTGAGAAAGCTCCATGACTGGGAGTTAAGCACGAGGGTTTGTGAAGATAAGGACGAGAGATACCCCCTCTCTTACTTGTTAGATCTTACCTCACGACTATTCCGCCCGGCTTCTAATACGAGTTGGTATCTTTAGTTTCCTATCCTAGGGATCTACATAGGTGGCATCAAAGGGGAAACCCATGGCACCTGAGGTTGACATTGCATCACGTTCAACGGTACATCTGGAGGGCACCCTTGCCAAGCTTGGGGGCTTGCACTGGCAAAGGCTGTTGTCTGGAGGTCAACGTAACTACCTCTAATACCTTTGCTAGTGGACCTGGGGCATAATTACCCCGGTTTATTTTTGGAGGGTCCTTATTATTAACTTTCTTGTATTTTGGTGTCTGGTCCTAATCACCCAGAGTGGAAATACTTGGAAGTTGTTTGACTACCGAATTATTTAGGGACATTTTTAGTGTGTGTTCTGTGCTCGTAGTTGGCCTAGCTTTCAATTTTTTGAGTCTTTAACTAGATCATATAAAAATAATTCAAAGTGGTTGGCCGACCACCTCGGCGGTCCCGTAGACTTCGTGGGCTCTCACCTGCAAGTCTAGAGCCTTCTCCTAGAAGGCATAGGAGCGATTCTGCCAGTGGTTTTCAACCAGTGGCAACAGGCATATCGGAGATTGATGCTTTGATTGGGGGAATTAGTTTGCAAGATAGACCCGGTACTACTACAGAGTTAGAGAGGAACACACCAGTTCTTTCTCAAGTACTCTTCTAGTCAGAAGATAGTATTGAAGTGGAAGAGCTTTCATAGTCAGTTCCAGCTCTGAATTCTCCTCTGCCTCTCGATCATCCAGATGTATTGTTATACGTTGGAACTCTGACTCACATGCCTTCAAGCCCAGGTCCACACACATCTATCCCTTCAATGACCACTGTTGGAAGCATGGCATCCACCACAAGCGCTGCGAGTGTACAAAATCATATGTCAGTGCAAAGGGGGAGGAACTATTTCCATCCCCTCTACATCCTTATTTGGGTCTACTACTTGTAGAAATTTTGAATAATATGACACTTATCACAGAGATTATCCCGATTATACACTATTGTGGAATACATGCACAATACATAATCTCCTCTACGTTGATCATCAATTAAGCAGCATTAAAAACAATGAAACATCAATCACATGCACTCATTAACACAGTATGTAACCCGGGGAAAGCATACAGCTGAAAACCCCACACTATCTGTATATTAATGATTGAGAACATGTAACATTACATAGTACAATAGTCCTCACAAGTATCCAGCACTATCTCCACCTGTTACACACAATACAACTCAGATCTGATCTCCAAATCTCCTTTGCTGCTTGCCTGCCTCCACTGCACAATCCTGCAAGAGAATGAATGACAATGGCTGATCCAAATTCCTATTTACCTTGTGAAAATCACCCGCAGTGTAAATCACGTGAGCACAAGCTATATTTCACTTGGTATTGGCCCACACTACGCAGAGATCATTGGCATACTCAATCCCATGCATGTGCACAATCTCATGCACAATTGATAACAATCTCAACCTCTAACACTTGTCTCCACTGAACTCTACATGCACTGAGTTAACTGATGTATTCTTCAGTTGCATTATGAGTTAATAATTAGTGAATTAATTAATAACTAATTCACACAACTCATCACTTAGTCTATTGATCAGATAGACTAAATACAACTAGTTCAACTAAGTCAAACTGAAGACAACTCCATTAACTGCTCATCCAACTCCACAGAACTCAACCACATGAGTTCTAACTGATGTCTTGCATGCAATAGCTCAACTAACACATAAGAAAAGCATATTTCCTTCTGTCAGTTGCATGTGCCACATCTGTAGCTCAAACTGAAGTGCTCCAAGAGGATAAGATAATGTTTATAGTCTAAATATTATTATGAGACAATAATATTTGACTTTTCTATTTTTGACTAGTAGTCTAAAAATAGACTCTGATCACTCCTGCTGTGATCCAAAAATAGACTTTGTGCCATAATTTGCCTGCGGGCCCACTTAGTGAAGGCGACTCCTTTCAACTAAGCTCCACACCTTGTTGCATTCTTAACAAGCATTTCTTGTGCACACTTTTCAACACTCCCTCTCAACAAGAAATGCTTCCTCTCAAACCTGATCCTGTAACTCTGGAATGTTCTGCATGCAACACATCTTCCCACTCCACTTTTCTCCAACAACACTTGGAACAAAAACACTCCCAACTGACGACTCTGTTGGGCTAGGAACATACTCTGATGTTGAAGCTCTACCTGCTGCTGGCAAGTGCTCCCTCTCTAACATCTGCGCTATTGCAACATCTCCATGCATCTCGCACCATTGCACACCTCTCTGTGCCACCTAGCACTGTGCAAAAAACTTGTGCCTCTTGCATTGCTACAGCCTGCATGCTATGCGCTGTCCTGGGATTCCCTACACTGTCACTCTCTCTGCTGCTCCATCCGCATCTGTCTCTACCCAATCAGTCAGTTCCTGCTACTCCACATCAGGGCTCCTGTAGCAAGGTCTCATCCAAGAGGTTGGGTACCTCAAGCATCCTGCTCCTCCTCCTTGGGATGATCAATCCACATCACCCCACCTCCTACTTGGAGGTATGGCTGCATGCGATCCCTCAACCCACCTTGCTCAAAGTTTCCCCCTACTGGAGGTCTCTACATGAGTAGATGTCTCTACTCGATCTCCTCTCAGCTTCCCTTGTTGTGGCTGCTCCACAACCTCCTGAAGCTGCTGCACCAATTGTGGCTCCTCCACAATCGTTTGAGACTTCTTCTAGCTCTGCATGTTGAGCGGTAATATACGCTCCCTCTCAACCACCAAGTCTCCATCAGGTGCCTCACTGATCAAGGCTTTGCATGCATCTTGAACCTCAAGAGCATACAGGTTCTTGACCCGTGAACCAATCTGCTTCACCTGTCTAGTGATGATGTGTCTAAGGAAAACCTTTCCCTCACTGAAGACTACACCATAGCCTCTATCTTCCAGCATCGCGATTGACACCAAGTTTCTCTTCAGTCCTGGTACATACTTGACATCGGTCCAGGTAAGGCGAGCTCCATGCTCCCTCTGAAAAATAACCGTGCCTACACCTGAGACACTATACTTCTCATCGTTACCCATCGCTATGTGCATCTGGAGATATTTCTCCTCCAAAGTACTTAACAAACTTTTGTCACTGGTCATGTGGAAAGAATCTCCACTGTCAAGAAACCAACCACTTCCCACCATGGATGAAACCATGCATGCGAAGAGTGTGAAATCCAACTCAAATTTTGAAGCAAGTGCCTCACCTTTAGATCCTTCCCCGGATCCCTTATTGGACTTCTTCTTTGGGCAATTAGTAGCATAATGGCCCAACTCATGACAAAGAAAGCATCACACCTTCGACTTGTCAACCTACTTCGCATCATTGGATGAACTGGATTCGGAAAGAGAAACCTTCCCCTTTCCGTTCTTCGCCTTACTCACTAAGGCACAGTTCTCCTCATCATGCATAGATGAAGAACTATCTTTGGTGCACCGTCTAATCTCCTCTTGCATAAGATCCAACCAAAGTCTCTCCCATCTTGGAAATTTCTCCCTTCCATTCACTAAGTCCTGGTAGCTATTCCAACTCTTAGGAAGGCCAAGGAGTGCTAGACTCACCATATCCTCATCCTCAACAGTTACCCCCACACTTCCCAGCTCATCCCGGCATTGGGTGAACTTCGTGAGATACTAGGGCATACTGTCTCCATTCTCACACCTAATGTTTCAGAGTTTATCCTTGAGTGCCAACTTCCTCTATTTGCTCTTGCTTTGGAATAATTTTGTCAACATTTTCCACATCAAATATGGAGAAGCCTTTCCATGGAGGCTGGACACAACGTGATCCCTCATGCCCTCCAACATAATCCTTCGACACTTTGCTGTCTTCTTTTTCCAATCCCCGACTTGAGCAGCATCAGTAGGTTTTGGGACATCCGTATCTATGAAGTCCTTCAACCCATTATCATCTAACACCGCCTCCATCCTATCCTTCCATGCAATATAGTTCGAGCTGCCCTCAAGGGCATACTCTAATCGCAATCCGTTGAAAGACATTTCAACTTTGACACCAAGAAAACACTGCTGAAAATTCGAATTCCACAGGCTCAAAAAACTCAACCGTTTCTGATCTAAAATTTGTGAGAACAAAGTATTTCTCGTAAAGAGATCGCCTGTATGGGCATTCACCGAATATCTCACCTTCCAAAAGAAGGATGAATCCAGAGGCTACCTGGCCCGATCACAGACTCTGCCTGAAGAAATAAAATATAAACACTTTCTGAATAATAGATCTGATGATCAAAAGTTCCAATACCATGTAGAAATTTTGAATAATATGACACTTATTCACAGAGATTATCCCAATTATACACTATTTTAGAATACATGCACAATACATAATCTCCTCTACATTGATCATCAATTAAGCAGCATTAAAAACAATGAAACATCAATCGCATGTACTCATTAACACAGTATGTAACCCGGGGAAAGCATACAGCTGAAAACCCCACACTATCTGTATATTAATGATTGAGAACATGTATCATTACATAGTACAATACTCCTGACAAGTATCCAACACTATCTCCACCTGTTACACACAATACAGCTCAGATCTGATCTCCAAATCTCCTCCGCTGCTTGCCTACCTCCACTGCACAATCCTGCAAGAGAACGAATGATAATGGCTGATCCAAACTCCTATTTACCTTGTGAAAATCATCCACACTATAAATCACGTGAGCAAAAGCTATATTTCACTTGGTATTGGCCCACACTATGCAGAGATCATTGGCATAACTCAATCCCATGCATGTGCACAATCTCATGCGCAACTGATAGCAATCTCAACCTCTAACACCTGTCTCCATTGAACTGTACATGCACTGAGTTAACTGATGTATTCTTCAGTTGCATTATGAGTTAATAATTAGTGCATTAATTAATAACTAATTCACACAACTCATCACTTAAGCTATTGATCAGTTAGACTAAATACAACTAGTTCAACTAAATCAAACTAAACACAACTCCATTAACTGCTCATCCAACTCCACAGAACTCAACCACATGAGTTCTAACTGATGTCCTGCATGCAATAGCTCAACTGACACATAAGAAAAGCATATTTCCTTCTGTCAGCTACATGTGCCACATCTGTAGCTCAAACTGAAGTGCTCCAAGAGGATAATATAAAGTTTATAGTCTAAATATTATTATGAGACAATAATATTTGACTAGCAGTCTAAATATAGACTCTGATCACTCCTGTTGTGATCACTCCTACTGTGATCCAAAAATAGACTTTGCGCCATAATTTGCCTATGGGCCCACTTAGTGAAGGCGACTCCTTTCCACTAAGATCCATCATCTTGTTGCATTCTCAACAAGCATTTCTTGTTGCACATTTTTCAACACTGCTATCACATCCTTATTTGGGTCTGCTTCCATTCCATCGACGAGTGGAAGTTCTCAAGCCAATGCATCTAGTTTTGGATTATTCCCTATTAGAATGCCCTCTCAAGGTATTCCTTTAGTTCCATTAACTGTACCATTAACTGCCTCCATGATGATTGGATCATCCTCTTTTCAAGGTTTCCCATTTGGAAGTGATCATATACCACATTCCAATCTGACAGTGGTGTCTATGCCTTTTCCTTTAACAAGTCAAGGTAGTAATCCCTTCCAGAGTTGGAAAAACCCTACGGTTAGTGGGATAGGAACTGGGAATCAGTTTTTCGGCCAACAAGGGAATGTGTTGTATTCCTTAGTGAATTCATTTCAAATTTTTCCACCCTTAGCTAATGCTTGGAACCCTTACCAGGGGCTGTCAGCTGCTTACAATAATTCGTTAGGGGGAAACTTTGCTGGTTACGGAGGTTTTTCAGCTGAAGTTGGTCAAAATCCATGTTTTGTTGGACCACAAGGGGCACCTTTTGGTTTAGTAGGTTATACCAGTTACTTCGGGCAACCTGGAGCCTTTCAAAATCCAGCTCATTCTTCTCAGACTTTTGGGAACCCCGCCCAATCTGGGTGGAATCTCTAAGGTACTCCACGACTTCCTTTTCTGGCCACGCTTAATTTGCTAGACTTGACTATGTTAACAAATTATCTAATCTGATACAATCCGGCTTGGCCTCTGGTCCCAACCAAACTTCCATCGGATATTCCAAAATTCTAAGGGAAGAGTGGTGAAGACCCAGACGACAATGTAACCACATTCCATTTATGGTGTTCATCTAACTCCCTGATCAATGATTCGATCAGGTTGAGATTATTTCAGTGCACCTTAACTGGGAATGCAGCTAAGTGGTATATAGAGTTACCAGGGGCCACCTTTACATCTTTTGCTGATTTGGCTAACATTTTCCTAAACCATTTTCAGTTACCTATCTGTTACGAATCCAAAACTAAACTTCTGGCCAATTTTCATAAGGACACAGTTACTCAAATTTTGAATCATATCCAAGAATGGAGATGGAGAAAGAGGCTCATCAAAGCTGAAATTCCACCTGAATTCTGTCTCGAATGGTTTTTAAAATCATTACAACCCGGGATCTCCAATGATGTTTCTATTTCCGACGTTTTTTCGAAAGAGCGTGCTATCTTTCGTGCCCAACAGTTAGAACTGATATATTCTCAGTCTAGGAATCTTCAGAAAATCTTATTTGATGCTCCTAGATCCATGGTTGATATAGCCAAACTGAAGCCAAGCCCGCATGCTGATGATATTGTTGGATCGATTGATGTAAATGCAGTGAACCTTCTGAGCCAATTGCAGCAGTTGTCTCTACAAACTACTTCTTCCAATTAGGCTACACTATCCACTCCTTCACCTTCCCAACCTTCTTCCGTAAATTCCATTCAGGCTTCTAACCCTAAAGGAAATCAAAATTCTGATGGGAAGAAGAAGGGATGAGATAAAAAGAAGAATTAGGATGGGAAGGGTAATGTGAACAAACTTGGGAATGGTGCTTGTGAGGATGGAAAATAGTCTAAGAAGAAAGTTAAATTTCCATGCAAGTTATGTAGTGGAGACCATTTGACTCATCTCTCTCTGAAAATTCAAGATGCTCAGTGCTTGTTATTGCAGCAAGGATCTTCTAGCTCTCAAGATGTGTTAACTAACCCTTCCCCCAAAGGAAGTAGCTACTTGCTGGCGCGAAATCAAATCCTGGTACCTCTGAAAGGGGCAACCAGGAGGGGGACAATTCCTCAAATGTTTTCATGATGAGTTCTAATGTCAATGTGGCTATATGGTCATGGAATTATGGTGAAGCAGAAACATCTAAGGATAAATCTGTTCTCGGAGCTACATATCCACTTCATATTGAGTGACCCTCTGTCGAGTCTATACCTCATATACCGAAAGGTTCTGCCAAGCATGCGACTATCAACCCTAATGCTAGGGCAACCCATAACTACTCCATTGTTGAGGATCTGGCTCAAATTACTTGTGCTATGTCTGCTTTAGAGGTACTCCAGTCATGTCCTGCTCAATGAAGTTCTTTGCTTTCAGCGATCGGGGCAGTCGATCCAAACAATTCTTTAGTGCTCACTTTTAATATGCTCAATGTCAAAAAGAGACCCCCTCATCATCTGGCTTTTCAAATAAAGTCTACTTACCAGAAAACTAATATTTTTCAAACAATTATAGATGAGGGAGCTTCCACGTGCGTAATGTCAATGTCATGTTGGAAGGCCATTGAATCGCCTTCAGTTGTTCCTTCACCCACTCTTTTGACAACATTTAATGGGCATTCTCATAGGCCACACGAGATTATCCTGGCCTTTCGTATATGTGTTGGAGGAAAGGTCGTTAATATCGAAGTAGAGATTGTTGATGCGAACCTAGATTACAATCTCCTCTTAGGACAGAATTGGATTTATGAAATGGATGCCATAGTTTTGACTCTATTTCGAGTCCTTTGTTTTCCTCATGAGGGGAAAATTGTTAAGGTTGATCAATTGGATTATTCTGTAGTTGACCCTTGTGTATCTTCGGATTCTACTATTCCGTTGGTGGATAACCCCCACCAACCTATCGAGAATCTAGGGTTGGGATGTATTCTTCATTGATGGGTACATTTGATCTTCCCACTCCTATAGCTAGAATCAATAACATTTCATCCTCCAAAGAATCTTCACGGGAAGAGTTCTTACGGACTCATTGTTTTTCAGACCCTTGGACCTTGCCTTCACCTATAACAACATTAGATGAAGGACAAGTTGGTGGAATGGCATTCCCTATGTCTACAACAGAGATTAGATATCAGTCTATCATTAACTCTGCAGACGGCCATCCTACTCTTTTTTCAAAGGAAGAGTTAGATGGTGATGTGGCCACAGCTTGGACCCTTGACTCTACTTCTGCTATGGATTTCTTAGATATGGTTTTACCATCTGAGGAAGCAATCTTAGAAGCAATGACGGGTGTAGATCGAGCTTGGGAAGATTTACACCATCATTCATATTTTATTCCCCCATTACAGGAGGTCGAATCCAAGTTCTCCAATATTCTTATTATCAATGTTTGTATGGTTTCAAACCCTTTGGCTCCAGCACTCATCTGTGCTGAAGGTAATATGTCAGTCATTTCAAAAACCGTACCGATAAACATCTCTAGGTACCCTGATGTGATAGAAAATGTCTTCATTGGAGCTGAGTGTTCCCCTAAAGAGATTCAAATTTACACCAACCTCTTTAAAGATTTTTAGGATGTATTCGCTTGGTCTTATGAAGAAATACCTGGTATTGATCCATCCATTATTTAGCATGAGATCAGGATGTATGAAAACGCTGAGTCGATTTGTCAGAAGCTTCAGCCAGTCAATCCTAGAAAAGCAGCAGCTATTAAGGCTGAGGTAGAAAAGCTGACCAAGGTGGGTTTTATATATCCCGTTCCTCTAATGGATTTGGTTTCTAATCCAGCCCCAATTGATAAAAAACAAGGAACGATCCACATGTACATTGAATTTAGGGATTTGAACAAATCTTGTCTGAAAGATAATTACCCCACACCGTTTATTGATCAGATAGTTGACGAATGTGCGGGTAATCTGATTTTCTCCTTCATGGCTGGCTTCTCCGATTATAATCAAATATCTATCCATCTAGAAGATCAGCATAAGATAGCTTTCATATGTCCTTGGGGTACCTTTGCATACAAAAATATGCCTTTTGGTCTTAGAAATGCTGGAGCCACGTTTCAGCGGGCATGTCTTATGCTTTCCATGACATCAAGCATGTCATCGAAGCATACTTGGATGATTTAGTTGCTCGTTCTCGAAAGAGAATAGATCATCCTAGTCACCTTCGGTTAGTTTTTGAGAGATGTCAATTTTACGAGATCCGGTTGAATCCGAATAAGTGCATTTTCATGGTTACATCTGGTCGATTGTTAGGCTTCATTGTATCAACTGAAGGGATTTGAGTTGATCCCTTCAAGGTAGAGGCAATAGTTCAGTTGCCTCCCTCTTCTTCCATCCGAAAACTTCAAAGTCTTCAGGGGAAGTCAAATTTCTTGAGATGGTTTATAGAAAATTATGTTGAGATAACTAAAGGATTTATGTGTTTGCTGAGGAAGGGAGTTCCACTTTTATGGGACGACTTTGCGCAATGATCTTTTGATACCTTGAAGCAGGTGTTAATCTCTGCCCCGCTTTTGAGTCCACCAGATTATGGTAGAGATTTCCTTTTATATCTTGCAGCTGCAGAATCAACCATAGGTATGGTTCTGGTTCAGGAAGACGATGCTCTCACGGAGCATGTCATTTACTACTTGAGTCAAGGCTTGGTAGGCCCTAAACTACACTATTCTCTGGTTGAGAAATTGGCCTTGGCAGTAGTCCATGTTGTCCAGCAGCTTCACCATTATATTCTGCTACGTAAAACATTTGTCTTAGCAGTGGTCAATCCTTTCCAATTTGTCCTCAGTAGGCGAGTGATTGGGGGAAAATAGAATCGATGGATTGTTATTTTACAAGAATTCGATTTCAAGTTCTTGTCGGCCAAGTCTAAGAAATCATTGGTTTTTGTGAAATTAATTTCCTAGCTGCCTTATAGAGAAGATATTGTTTATGAGGAAAGATTCCCAGATGAACATCTATTCCTCATCTCTTCACAAGACCCCTAGTATGGAGATATCACCATCTATCTCCAGACTTCAAAGTTCCCTCTTGCTTCCTCCAAGGATGAACGTCGAAAATTACATCACTTGGCTAAGAACTATGTCATCACTGGTGATACATTATATCGTCGAGGGGTTGATTCAATCCTTAGGTGTTGTTTAACCTTAGAGGAAGCAGAGTCTGTACTTAATGATTGCCACAGTGGAGCTTGTGGTGGTCATCTATCTAGGCTTGCAACATCCCAAAAAATGTTGCGTACCAGCTACTTTTGGCCTTTGCTTTTCAAATATTGTATTGAAGCGGTCAAACATTGCCACCCTTGTCAAGTCCATACTCGAAAGATGCGTGCGCATCCAGCTCCTCTTTTCCCTATTATCACTGTCAGTCCTTTTACAAAGTGGGTATTGACTTTACTACTTGTAATCCGCCTTTAGCAGCGAATCAAAAGTACATTATAGTGCCCCTAGACTACTTTACGAAGTGGGCTGAGGCCATGCCCACTTATAAAAATGATAGTGAAACAATGGCATTGTTCCTCTTCAATCAGATTATATCTTGTTTTGGTATCCCGAGAGAGATCGTCACTAACCATGGCAGTCATTTCCAGAATCAACTAATGTTTGAATTGGCTCTTAAATTAGGCTTCCAGCAGGAGCATTCATCTTCGTATTATCCTCAGGCCAATGGGCAAGTCAAAGCCGTGAATAAGCCCCTCAAGACAATCCTACAAAGGACAATTGACAAAAATCACTCCAATTGGCATCTTATGTTATATCCAGCTCTCTGGGCGTATCGAACCTCAGTAAAGACTACCACTGGTTTTACTCCTTCTTAGTTAGTTTACGGGCTAGAATCTATTTTTCCTGTTGAGTGCAAAATTCCATCCCTTAAGCTGGTTGTTAAGCTCCTTCCAGAGACCTCTAGTCTCGAAGAGCACCTCCTTCATTTGGAACATCTTGATGAATAGTGTCGAGATGCCGCCATAATCAATGAGGCTCATAAGAAAAGGGTTAAAACTCAGTACGATAAAGCTATCCATCCTCGAGTCTTTTCTGAAGGTGACCTTGTCTTGGTCTATGACCAAGATAAAGATGCCTTGGGGATAGGCAAATTCAAGTCTATGTGGTATGGTCCCTTTATACTGAAACGAGTTTTAGGAAAAGGGGCTTATGAATTAGTCGATTTTGAATGGAACAAGTTGGTGAACCCCTGAAATGGGCTCTACCTCAAGAAATACGTTTCTTATGTTACGGCCGAGCCATGGATTCTTTGTATATTTTGTATTTTTGTAGATATTCTATCGGGAGTTTTTGTGATATTGACACTTTTTTTAACTACTTTGGTAGGTGTTGATGGATGACTTGGTCTATTTCGGATTCACTGATGGTGCTAATCAGCACACTCGAAACCTCACTTCTGCAGCTTGCGTGATTTATTATCCAACTGGTCAGTTGATGGTGTCAAGGGAGTATGTATTGGTTCTGCGTCAAATAATATTTCTGAATATACTGTTGTCGTTAATTTACTATCCGAAGCTATTTCTTACGGAATTGATTCGTTGGTAGTGTATCTTGACTCACAGCTGGTAGTGCCACAATTGAATAACATTTATCGGGTTTGGGATTCTTATTTATATCACCAATTTTTGAGAGTGAGGTTGTTGCAAAGATCATTTGTTTTTATTACTTATTTGCACATTCCACGATCTGACAATTCATTAGCGGATTCTATCGCTAATCAAATATTAGATTAGAATATCATTCATTCATCAAGATAAAAACAAACATAAAAAATCTATAACTTTATATATATATATATATATATATATATATATATATATATATATATATATATATATATATATATATATATAATAAAACCGCCTGTGTGTACATAAAGTGTTTCAAAAATAATACAAAAAAATCGAGACTAAATGGCCATAATCATGTCGAGTCTATCTATGACCCAACTCAGGATGAGCAGTTAAGAAGGTGACCACTCATTGGCCAAACACTGAAGAATGCGAACATAATATCGTGGTACTCCTACTAAGCGGCGCTGCATCTCCTCAGGTAGATCTTCTATGGGCACCATCGATACCTGGTCAGTCAATCTCACCAAGTTTCTTTGGATTGTGTATAAGACCCTCTCTGTCTCAGTCGCCTCCTCTTTGGCACCTGTTCTGCGATGCCTGTGCCGTGGAAATCTGTCTGGTCATACGAACCCACATCTAGAACATGATCATTATGTCAGTATTTTAATCCCATAAAAAATATTTCTAAAGTTCATTTTTCATATTTAAGAAACAAAAAACTTTAAAATTGATAAAACTTAAAAAACGGTTACCTATCTCTCCCCATGCAGCATTGGTGGCAGCACCAAGTCCGGATCTCCTCTGAAATCCATGCCAGCATAAGGATAGTTGTCCACAATGATGATTTTTTGTTCCCACCAGGAGAAGAACTCATCATTGAAAGTAATCCTCGGCACGTCCTCACCTCCAAGGTGTTTCATGAGGTCAACCCACCTACCCATTCGAGGATCTCGTGGGCTACTGATAGAAACTGATACTCTGGGGCACAGCCTAGGAACCTTGTCAAAGAAGAAGGAGCATAAAATGGTCCCATATCCAAAAAGTTTTGTCTGCCCTTTCTGAATGGAGGAAAATTGGCTCTTCATATTGGTAAGAACAGGTGTACACCAATCAAAACGCGTGGTGAGACACTCCATGACAAAGCTCATGGATACTCGTGATGCTTACTGCAATTAGGCTGATACGTTTATCCTAGCTATGGTGAATAGTAAGATCCTCAGGGACAAGCTCTGTTGTTGGGAAAAGTATCCAATACGGAATGACCCTATCCCACTCTAAGGGTGATAGTACCTCAGCAACAATCGAAGCAAAGCTATCTAAGATTTCTTCTTTATGAAAGTAAAATAGGGGAGAAAGAGATCCACTAACCGATGTCTTTCGCTAATGGTTGATCCAATCTTCTCTCCTTGCTGCTTGCTCCCATCTCCTTGCTCTTTCACTGGCCCTGCTACACCAAGATCCTGCAAAATGGCAAGAGAGGGAAACTACAAGAAGCATACATTCATAATTGATTCAAGGATTAGAATAAATCAAATACACAAGTATAACAATACACCATTGAGACACATGCATATAGAAGAACCTCAAACGCTTTATTAATGGAAGAAGTAAAGTTTAGGAAGTGATACAACCATAAAAGGCCCAATCCAGCATCACCTCCCAGCAGAAAGAAATCTCCTCCTCACCTCCTTCAAAGTAAATCACCCAATAGTTCTAAACTCAAACCAACAGCACTTCCTTACATCCACAAAATTCCAGCCTCCATAGACCTTATGAGAGAGCTCTATATATAGGAGTTTTGGAGAAAGGATGAGTCAGCTTGAAGCTGGCATGAAGCTGACTAGTGTCCTCTCCCACTTCAGTTATTCTTTAGTTCTTGAATCCACTTGGAGGTTCTTGCTTCCACTTGGAGATATAGACCCTCTTACTCATCACTAGTCGAATTCCCTGATCCAAGTGTCATTTTGGAAGCTTCCTGGCCATTGACACCTTGAGGAATGACTGTGCCACATGTCCCAACTCGCCCAGTGCAGGTAGCCTTCTTTGCAGTTGACATTCAGCGTAGGTAGACAGTGGAGCAGTTGACATTCAGCGCAGATGCTCAGTGGAGCAGTTGACATGATCCAGAATTAGCTTGTTTTTGAGTGTTTTCAGGTGGAGAACTGCTATTCAGTGCTGTGGTTTGCTGACCTTGTTCCTCTAGGGGTAGGAACAACATGTTTAGGGACTTTGGATCCCTTAGATTATGGACATTTCATGCTTCATGCTGTAAGGCACAAAAATGTCTATAACAGTTGCCCCCTAAAGCATGAGGTCATTTATCGGGTGAAATGCTTTATCAGGAGGATCCGAAGTTCATTCAATAGCTGAGAGGTGACCTGTAATAAAATACAATACAATACATTATGATTCATTTCTGCTTTCATGATCTAGCTGAGGCGGGCATTCCCATGCTCAGCTTTATAAATTCATTTTGGTACATAGAACAGACGATCGTCTGATGATAGACTGATAATTCTCTGTTGAAATTATCATCCTTTGAGTAGGATGATCATCTACTGCAATGATGTACATGTCAAATGTCTTTATATTTCCTGAATATATATCGCAGCCCGGATGGATGAAACTAGATCCGGGGTCTTCAAACTCGTTCGATCTTCACTCTAAGTACAAGTCGATCCATGTGAGAATTGCGCTGAAGTCGAACATGGAAAGACATCGCTTGATTACCGGTCAATGATGTAAACCGTTAACAAGCGCGAGAGGAATCACCGATAATGATAATGACCCTCAAGGTACTGCAGTACAATTCACGTGGTGTGAATAAAGGACTTGGCGTCGAACACCACGCAAAATCTTTCGGTCGAAGGTCATTGATGTATACCTGTCGCCGGAAGTGAGAAACTTGCCATTGAGGCATGCAAGCTTCAAAGTACTGAGGGGGCTGTTCCTAGATCAACTTCTTGGATAATGAGCTGGAGTCGACAAGAAGCAATCCGTCAAAGGAGGGCCTTAATGAATCCCACATCAGTGACACGGAACGGAGCTAATGATTTTAGTGGAGGTGAAAACAATCTGTGACATATGATTCAGGGTGGCGATCATGGGTGGATGAAGGATAATGTATGGCAGTGGATGGGACATGGTTGACTCTTTCTGAACGACATCTCTTGAACATATAACGACACTGATGTGATGGATCGGTAGCATTACCCCAAATGCGGAAGGTTTGGCGAGACCATGATGATGAGACCGGTGAATGAAACAACCCAACCCGATGTGATACGGAGGAAAAGTGTCATGTTTAAGAGCGACTTGCTACCATTAAAGCTTTGAAGGTTCTCCCAATTTTTCCCCAGTCATTTCTGACCAGTACCTCTTTATTTTTGTCAAGCTTGAGGAGGATAACATATGCTTGTTCTATAACCTGCCCTTCGGGCAAGCCCATCGCTATGTTTTAACGAGCCTAGCGATAGGGAAACTCGTTCTCGCCTAAAGACAAGTTTGTCGCTATTTAATCATTTTAACGAGTCTAACGACAAGGAAAACTCGGTCCTTTTCATTTTTAGAGAGTCTGAAAAGGTACTGAAAGTTAACTCCAAAATTCCTTTTTCGTCATCTAATCCCTTAAGTCTGAAAAAGTATAAAACAATACAGAAGGGATGAGTTTTCGATAACTTTAACGAGCCGAATAAAACAAGTGCTCGACCTTTTTGTGCAATAATCCCTCAAGTCCAAAAAGATTAAAATCTAGAGGAGGGATAGCTCTTCTGGTCACTTTAACGAGCTGGAAGGCCAAAACTCGGCAATCTTTTCATACTTTTCGAGTCAGTTGAAAAGAGCTCAAGGAAGACTCGTCTTTTGAGGAACGAGTGATAAACAGGGATAGCAGCAGATTCCAGGTACAGGTTGGAATTTTCCAATCACGGCAGTGTCACAAGGATGGCTAGGTGAAATCACTCTTCGCAGCTATTCCTCAAAATGGGTAAACAATCATATGGAGGTGAACGATCGGCCAAATGATGGTGGAGGTGGCAGGTGCAAACACGACCAAGGCTTTTTATGGCTGATAAATTTACGATCACAGAAGGTTATTTACCGGAATAGGTTCATTTTTTATTTAAAAATGAGCTTAAACTCTGGGGGAAACATTGCTCACTGCTTTTATTTATTTTTAAACGAGCATGAAGACCACGTTAAAACTGCTCGGATTTTGCGTTTATTTTTTAACGAGCATGAACATTATGCTAAAACTGCTCGATCTTATGTTTATTTTTTAACGAGCATGAACTATGTGCTAAAACTGCTCGATCTTATGTTTATTTTTTAACGAGCATGAACTATGTGCTAAAACTGCTCGATTATACCAGTCATAAGATAAGAAATGTCTCCTGTGAGATCTCTATTTTTTAAGGAGTTTCATCTTCACTAAGGTTTACTCCATATCCTTTCTTTATGCAAGTTCGGAAACGACTAATCCAAAAAGCAGATAAATAACCGCTCTTTGCTTGCACTCCAAAAGGTTTGCATGCCCCCAGGTATAAAATACAATTTCAAGGCTGCCCCTCCTCCTTCCCACTTCTGTCTTTCTTTGGGTGTTCACAGCTACTTGTCATCTTGCCAGTCTAATGTTAACGATACTTGTCTTCTCATTATTTTTAACGGGTCTTACGCGGTACTTGTCTTCTCGTCAGCCCAATTTTTGACAGATCTTTCGCAAGGTCGCAAGAGAACAACTACTTGCGACAAGAGAGCAGCTACTTGCGACAAGAGAAGAACACTACTCAAAGACAAAACATTTGTGTTATTGAGGGAGGCTTGCCTCTTTCTGGTTACCCAAAGATTGTTTCGTTAATCTTTCAAACAAAACATTTCCTCGGCACTGTCTACCGAAATAGACAAGGGTGAATGACTGTTGTCAAACGCGTAACCTTGACAAAAGAATCCTTTTCCAGAACAACCCCTCTTCCATCCACGGACGGGGTATGGACTAGTCATACTCTCTCGCGGAAATTCTACCTTATACCCAGGGTTCTTTCTGCCCGAAGCAGACCAGGATGCATGCCCCCTGGGTTCCAGCCCCATCTTTCCGAATCACTCGCACTCATCGGGAAGGAGGACTGGGGGTGGAGACATTTCTTGATTGCATAGACCATTGAGGGTTGGTATGTGACTATTTGCGATGCGTGATCCTGGAAATGAAAGTTGGTCTACGAGCTTGACCATTCTTCCTTCGTGTGGAAAACACATTACTCTAAAGAGTGAGGAGACTATTGCTCCCATGCAATATATATAGTCTCGTCCAAGGAGTAGGTTATAATCCAAGGGTCCTTGAACGACCATCACGTTCATTTGAACGGTCTTCCCTTTCAATGTAACAGGCACATTGGGGAGGATCCCTAATGGTCGACTGGTTCCTTTATCGAAACCTGAGAGATTTCTTATCTCAGGAAAAAGCGTCGGGGAACCCAGTGCTTTCCAAGCAATAGAGGAAAGGATACTCACAGATGCCCCTTCATCAATGATAGTGCCAGCCATTACCATTCTATATATTTGGACGATGATTCTGAATGGTATACTGGCTAGCAACCGGGGTCTGCCTAGTTGATTCCAATCAAAGGATACAACCAGGTTGCTTGGTGGTGGGACCGAATACACGGCCGGATATGACCCTGACGATGTTCCTTCTTGCGATAAAGGAATGGGCGCATTGCCCTGATGTTCATCAAAGTCTGTGTTGATGAAAAGAATTTGGATGGTGTCATCCTTATTCTCTTCAGTGAGGGTGTCATTTGAAGATGAATCTTCAGTGACGGTGTCATTTGACGATGAAACTTCTGAAGGAAGAACCGGGTCAACTGCCGTTTCGACCTTTGGACTTTCGTCTGGTCTCGATTCAGTAGGTTCATTTTCAATGACTGACGCTTCAGCTGACCACTTGAGCGGGCCAGCTGTATTCTCAACCAATGAAGGACTTGGCACGAGTTTTTTGTATCCAGGAGGAAGTCTCAACGGTGAAACCGAATGATCTTCCAAAACTCTCTTCGCTTCGTCTAAGAAGGGACAACGGTGGATGGCGTGATCGCCTTCACACAGTCTACAGGGGGATCTTGCTCCCCTTCTTTGTCTTGAACCTTCACTTTCGCTGGTTGACGGTAAGAATTCAACATGGCCATCAGAGGTTGATGCTCCCGAATTGTGCAAACGAGGGGACAAGTCCCTTAGTATCTGGGGAATACAGGGACAATCTCTATGGAAGTGGTCTCCTCTACATATGACACATGGCGATTTAGGCCCGGTCTGTGCTGTGTGTGGATTTCCGTCAGATCTCTTTTGCTTGCCCCCAGTCGCCTTAGGCTCCTTCTTCTTCTTCTCTCTCTTCTTCTTCTCCTTCTTCTCCATGGGATCTTGGCTTTTGCCGGCTCTACCTTGCGAAGATGAAGGATTGGATGAAGAGTTATAGGAAGTAGAAGGCTGGTGGGCAGCTCTAGACTGATCTAACTGTTGACTCGACTGTTCAGGAACCATGGTGTTCTGAACTACATTGGTTGAGAATAGCCAAATTGGCAGGCCAATTGTCAATCCTGGAAGCGACAATGTGGCCATGTGGGGCGCACCAACTTCTCCCCAAGAGGAGAAAGGACTAGGATTTCCATCATGTGGAATTCCTTGGTTGGGGCGTTCCATGTTCTCAACCTACAGATCAACGCAGGAATAGGAGGTGATTATGTTCCGTTTAAAATAAATTTTATAACGACGCTTTAGACACAACTTGCTTTTTCACTTTTTAAGAGTCGAGAAAAAGCTAAAGATGACTCTAGTCTCCTTCGATGTTTTAACGAGCCCGAAGTGACAAATGCTCGGATGGACTTTTTCAGTTATAGAGTTTGAAAAAGGCCAAAAGAAACTGCTCTGGAGATCTAGGCAGAGGGTGTGCCAAACTTTTCGCAAAACCACAGAATACGTTTTACGGTACGGGTGGTCGATCTTCGTGAATGCTGTGTTCACTGCATTGCGATCAGTAGGGCGGCCGACACGGCTTTCTATGGATAAAGGCTTTGTTCCTATAGGGGTCTCCCAATATATACGCGACGGTACATAGGAGCACAAGTCCGTATTGATACTTATCGCTTCACCGTGGAGGAATCACCCAACCACTCAGCGCTAAGATATCACGTTTAATGACGCCGGAACATGTCTCTAGCTTAGACCTCTATGTGTTTGCGTTATGTTTCAAAGCGTTGTTATGTAAATTCAATTCATTTTAATGTTGATCTTGTTTAGCAGTTTGCCTTTATGGATCACCACGAGATGTATAATACAACTTCCTAAATGCAGTCTAAGATGATAAGCAAGCTTTTCAATCTTTCAACTTTGAAAATCTTAACTACTGAGGGAAAAAAAAGACATCATCTTTTCACACAGATCATAGAGCACACACTAATGCACTTTTTCCTAAATCAACATACAAGCTGTCAATATGCACATGCACAATGCAGGTATTTCTTTTCTCTTTCTTAATGTTGGTGTAATACAAAAAGAAAGCTGTTGTATAACTTTGAATTCAATTTCAAGTGAAAGCAAACAAGCTTTGTCCAAAATCAAAAGACACCTTAAGATCTACTTCTTTCGACACTAGAAATATATGAACTCAAACCATATGACGAAAGCAAATGCTCAATCAGCTATGAACAGCAAACAAACTAACTCTTAAGATCAAAACGACACTTATCACAGGTCTAGATCTAAGAGGCCACAGCAAGACTAGTTCACTTTCGTTATGGGAAACTGCAAATGATGTAAGAAATACACAAAGAACAAATACAGTTTCTTTATACAACCGAGGCGGAATAGTGGCAAGGAAAGTTGGTTTCAGATAGGCACTTTGACTGATAACAGGCTGCAAAAACAAGGATGAAAACAGGGCAATAAACAGGAGGGAACCCCAGTAGCACTAGGCAAAACAGGTTCAGCACAGGTAGCCCCTTCGGGACCTACGATGAAATGCAGACTGCCTTCACAGTGCCTGCAATGAAGAGATAAACTTTCGTTTTTCTCAGTTTCCGGGTCACAGATTGCTCAAAAATTCACAGTTTTTGGCCAAATCAGAAGCTATCAGTCAAGTACACACTAAAGGATGAAAAGGAGAATGAAAAGCTATCACTAAGAGCTGTTCAGAGTCCTTGTGGATCAGCTCTTCAAATCATAAACATGCCCAGAAACTGAGCTAGAGTAGCTGCCCTCTACTTTGCATTTGAAAGATCCAAATGCAGTTCGATTCGGTACTCCCTTTGTTTAGGAAATGAATAGCAAAAACAAAAACAACCAACAAGATACGATCCCCAGCGGAGTCGCCAATTTGTTGTTGGGAAAAGTATCCAATACGAAATGACCCTATCCCACTCTAAGGGTGATAGTACCTCAGCAACAATCGAAGCAAAGCTATCTAAGATTTCTTCTTTATGCAAGTAAAATAGGGGAGAAAGAGATCCACTAACCGATGTCTTTCGTTAATGGTTGATCCAATCTTCTCTCCTTGCTGCTTGCTCCCAGCTCCTTGCTCTTTCACTGGCCCTGCTACACCAAGATCCTGCAAAATGGCAAGAGAGGGAAACTACAAGAAGCATACATTCATAATTGATTCAAGGATTAGAATAAATCAAATACACAAGTATAACAATACACCATTGAGACACATGCATATAGAAGAACCTCAAACGCTTTATTAATGGAAGAATTAAAGTTCAGGAAGTGATACAACCATAAAAGGCCCAATCCAGCATCACCTCCAAGCAGAAAGAAATCTCCTCTTCACCTCCTTCAAAGTAAATCACCCAATAGTTCTAAACTCAAACCAACAGCACTTCCTTACATTCACAAAATTCCAGCCTCCATAGACCTCATGAGAGAGCTCTATATATAGGAGTTTTGGAGAAAGGATGAGTCATCTTGAAGCTGGCATGAAGCTGACTAGTGTCCTCTCCCACTTCAGTTATTCTTTAGTTCTTGAATCCACTTGGAGGTTCTTGCTTCCACTTGGAGATCTAGACCCTCTTACTCATCACCAGTCGAATTCCCTGATCCAAGTGTCATTTTGGAAGCTTCCTGGGCATTGACACCTTGAGGAATGACTGTGCCACATGTCCCAACTCGCCCAACGCAGGTAGCCTTCTTTGCAGTTGACATTCAACGCAGGTAGACAATGGAGCAGTTGACATTCAGCGCAGATGCTCAGTGGAGCAGTTGACATGATCCAGAATTAGCTTGTTTTTGAGTGTTTTCAGGTGGAGAACTGCTATTCAGTGTTGTGGTATGCTGACCTTGTTCCTATAGGGGTAGGAACAACATGTTTAGGGACTTTGGATCCCTTAGATTATGGACATTTCATGCTTCATGCTGTAAGGCACAAAAATGTCTATAACAAGCTCTCCACATGTTTTATTGGAATTTGGCTTCCAATTTTCTCTGGATGCCCAGGACAGTATATGTGTACGTAGTCTTCCACTGAAAGACTACCTCGTGTCCGACCAATCGAATGTACAACTTTTCCTCTCCAAGAGAGACTAATGGTAAATTAAATATCCTCTACCTCTATCCTCAAAGGCATTTGATCAATCATAAATGCATCATCTTCGATACTCCAATAGTAGATTAACATTTCAAGCAAGCGGGTGTTGGACTTCATATTTGGCATTTTGAAAATTCTCAATAAGACACATCCCCTCAATGCATCTAAGGCCTGTTGATCATTCATAACTTCATTATCAATGATATTATGCTCACTCTCTCTCCATGTGATTGTCATCTTGAAAGAAAATTTAATTTCAACCATTAGATTTTTGTTTTTAAATTTAAAACCGCGTATACGCGGGTCCCTTTCATACATAGTCATGTGTAGGGCCTGCGTGTACGCCGGTTTATAATATCCAACCCGCGTATATGTTGCATTGAAATTTTTAACACAAATTCTTACAATCAAATCTCAATTAAAATTTCTAAAAGCAATCATAAAGTAATGCAAGCTTGAATTGGGAGTTACCTGATGATTTTGATCCAATTTGAACGGTCCAATTATTTGGGGGGCAAGTTTGCTGTTTTTCCTCCACAGCTTTTGCTCTCAACACAAATGGTACAAATGGTGAGTCAAAAAGTCATTTTATAAGCTTTGAAAATGTCAATTTTTTTCAAAACTTGATTTTTTCATCTCATGAATCTTTTAACTTGTGAGCTTGGATTATCAGGAATAGGTTGTTTTTCAGGACGTTTTGGATGCTTCTTTAGAAATTTCACATCGGTTCCATGACTGCTGACCCATCATGGAAGGTATTGTTTACTTACTAGCACATAGGTTAGGGAAATCATTTGTTCTGTTGCATTTTTCATACTAGCCTCCATTTGTCGATACACTTGCCATAGGGTCGATCCCATCATGTTATGGTTAGTAAACCATGTTCACTCGCCAATTTTTAAATCATGACACAATGGTAGAGCCATCCTTTACATGGGCATCATAGTTAGCACCTCACTGACATTAGTTTCCCATGTTGTTTTATTGAGTAGGCTTGGGAGTTCTCTCATCCCGCCATGACTTGTGCATTGAAGACTCATTCCTCTTTATTTCTTCACTTCGTTCTAGCCTTATACGCTAGAGGCTCCTTCATGTTGCGTTGTACTATTGCATTGCATTTTGACCATTTGCACCTTTTGGCCTTGAACCGGCTTCACTTGGACTCGTGTTTAAGCCACTTTTTGACCATATCTTCTGCAAACTCAAACCTGCAATCCCTTAGCTTCTGAAACTTGACACACCCTCTGACCCGTGGAAGGAACATCCCTTTGAGTTTCCTTGACCAGCTTCACCTCCCTGCATTGAGCCTAGGATTGTTCCCATCCAAGGAACTAGATCATTTGTTTCACTGACACTTCTTCTTTCCACTGTACTATAGCATTCTTTTATTCTTTTTCCAGCTTAAAGAAAAAGGCAAAAACATTATATATTCCAAAAACAAGCAGGAACGGGACAACATTTTCATATATTGTTGGCAGCTAGAGTCAGTTGTGTCGCCCTTGAACAAAGCACTCAAAATAAAGTCTCTCCTCCATTTGGGTGGGATTTAGTTTGACTTAGGTACGCCTTACCCTTGTTATTGAGTCAGTTCTTCTCCAATTGGTTATCTCTTCCAATTATATGGAGAATTCGTTCATGCCTCCTACATGACGAACTTATACAGAGTTATCATATGCTCCCACATAGTCATCATTGAGTCGTGCTTTTGTTCAAGAGAAGTAAGCCTGAGTCAGCCTCTCTACGGTGTCTCTTGACCTATTTTTCAGTCAACCATCCCTAGTTGTCAGTGTCTTATTTGTCATCACATCAGTTATATTGGTCCTTTACTCGTGCCAATTTGAGAAGGTCTCCATTGACTTCTTGCTAGCAGGTCTTGTCCTTATCGATGGCGACATATTGCTCTGAGGGCAGGCCTAGAGCCATACCCTAGCCCTATTTTCATTATTGATAGGTCACCTTGTGCTCAGCATCAATCAATATCATTGATCTTTGACTATGTGGTTTCCCTTGTGTTCGACATCAGCTTTCATTATCGCACATTGGGATTCATGCAGTGCCTTGGTTTCCATTTGACCCCATTGGTGGATACCTTGCCTTTGTGTCAGCTTTCATTATTGATTGGTTCAAAGGGTTTCTATCATGCTCTAACTACATCTTGTGTACGCCGGAAACGTACTTAAATCAGGTTACTACATCTTGTTTGGTTTGATTCCTTCCACATTATTGGCCTATGGGTTACACTCATAATAGATTGATGAATGATGCCTTAATGCCTTCCTTCTAGCGGATCTTTTCCTATCGACTACGACTCATTTCTCTGGGGCAAAGATCTAGAGTCCATATGGCAGTACCTTGGGGTTTGCAGTCATCGGTGGAAGATCCTTCACTATCGACAGTGGGAAACCATCATTATCCCCTGATTTATAGATTCTTCCAGGTGTTCGACCTCAGATCATTTATTCACACTTGTTAGATTGTACTAGGTACCTTGACTCTCATTATAATTATCGATGAGTAGTCTCACGTTTATTAACGGTATACATCAATGACCGGTAATCAAACTATTTCTCACATGGTCGACTTCAGATCATTTATTCCCATTGTGTAGAAATGTACCATGGCAGTCAGTGAAGACCTCAGGTTGCATTAGCATTCTTTGGTTCACTTGTCAGTTGCTCTTGATGTTTCTAGTTGACACCATTGCACCTTATATGTTGCAGTCCTTCACAGTGACATCTTATATGCTGGCATCTGAGTTGTGATGTAGTATTATCTTATTCCATCATGTTCATTTGGTACTATTGGGATTCGTTTTTGATATCAGTGATCAGCTTCATCTTCCAACTTCATTGATCATCTTCTTATATGTGATATTTAGACATGTACTTGTTCGATCACGATCAGATGATCCATTGTGTAATTTCAATTCTTTATACTTGTATACATAGTGGATCCGCTTGCACTTGATATGTGGACATGCTTTACTTTTTCTAAGCATGGGTATGCCCACCTAAGATATCTATTTCTTTCTTATCTTCTTTTTGATGGCTTGGCAGGTTGAAATCTGATAAAGTTCTTCTCAGTTTTTGATAGGTTTCCTTTCCATATACTTAATACATTTCGGCCATCATGTATCCCTTCTGACCTCATATATTAGGGGGCATCTGTTATAGCTCCAAATATCACCCTTGGTATTTGTGATGCTTGGTTTATGGCCTAGGGAAACCCCTCCTCATGGAAAATTTTAAGAACCCCCCCCTAAATTTACACGTATAATAAATGGGCGAATCTCCATGGTATATAGGAAAAATGGAAGGTGATTTTATCAATAGTATGATATGTATATATAATTTTTTGGCGAATCTCTCACCAGGCATGGCGAATATTTTACTCAATTATAAAATCTCGTGTTTATTGAATACACAAATGAAATCATTGCATTTCTTTAAAATATCTTTTGAAATCAAAATTACCAAAATTAAATATCGATAACCTAGTGGGTGTAGGATAAAATTCACCCGTGCCATTCAGAGAAAGCATGAGAAAAAACCTAATACTATATATAAAACCAAGAAAAATTCAAATCCATCACTTCTAGAGACCTCGTAACCACCCTGCCAATACACAAGTATGTTCCTGTTTGCAATTAGAAAAATTAACCAAATTACAATCTGTTTACTCCAGCATATGTTGGAAAGTTACAGAAGGATGACTAGTGCAATCAATCCATTCCTTTTAGCCCTGGATTTGTTTCAGTTTAAAACAGAAGTATACAAATATACTTGTCCAATGTCTATACTTTAACCATTCACCTTAAGATGTTTTTACAATATAATTTCCTAAGTCTATTTAATATCTTCATTATCATAAAAACCAACCTATACCCATCTTAACTCCACATCTACCACTCTTAGGGGGATGAAATCTATTTATCCCTCTAAGCACTTGGTAGACCGAGAATTAAGATGGATCTAAGATGAGAGAATTTCCCCTTTAAATAGTCTATGCTCACATGAATACCATGCTATTACCATGGGTTATCATAAACCTGGAGCTTAAAAATTACTATTAGTAATTTATAAAAATTAATAAAATTAATAGTTGATTTTTATTTTATTTTTTATTTTAACCAAGCTAAAATGTTTAACATACATTAAATTACAACATCCATTTTTACTCTTGATCAGATCAAATATTTTTTCACTCTATGCTAGTTTGCATATCATGATATTTGATACCTCTCGGGGGTTAGTGGATCCAGAGTAAAGATGGATCTATGTTGGTTTAATTCCCCCATTTAAATAGGCTACATTCCAGGTGAATACCATGGGTCAATACCATGCGCCATTTTGGTGAATACCATGGGTCAATACCATGTGCCATTTTTATTTTTATTAATACTAATATTAGGGTTAATAATGTTTTTTTGCATGGTATTAATAACAATCTAGTCCTTGGTATTTGTCCCATAGTATTTTGCCCATAGGTTTCACCTAAATATAACACATTTTTTGAGTGTTCGTAAATACAAGGTGACTTATGGAGTAAATATAAAAAAATGTTTTATTTTTTTACCATACCTCTTGTTTATTTATATTTTTATTAATTTACCATACCTCTTTTACAAATATGGTATTTGGCCCATAGGATTCACTTAAATAAAACCTCTTTCTTGAGCCTTCATAAATAGAACGAGGGTTATGGACTAAATATAAAAAGAGGTTTTATTTATTTACCATGCATCTAGTTTATTTATATTTTTATTTATTTACCATCCCTTTTGAGTAAGTATAAAAAGACGTTTTATTTATTTACCATACCTCCACTTTACTTATATTTTTATTTTTTTACACCCTTGCATGTATATAAGGTGACTTATGGAGTAAATATAAAAAAAAAAATTATTTGTTTACCATACCTCTCATTTATTTATATTTTTATTAATTTACAATACCTCTTTTATAAATATGGTATTTGGGCCTTTGGCCCATAGGATTCACTTAAATAAAACCTATTCTTGAAAATGGGCGAATGGATTAACTTAAATAAAACCTATTCTTGAAAATGGGTGAATGGAAGGTTGTAACTCCTAATTTCAAGGGCTAAATTTACCTTTTTTACCCTCTCCCTTAAAATAAGGTGGGCTATTTGAGGTGATTTGTAAAAATGTACTATGATACAAAATATTCGCCTACTAAAAATTTAAAACCCCTTAATTTTGCCAAAGCGCGAACATTCGCCCCTAAAATTTCTATGCCCCTCCTTCTAGACTTGGTCCAAATATTTTAAAAGTAGCATTTTACTTCCTGTACGCTACTTTTCCCTGTGATAAAAGCATGTACACACGGGTCAATCTATACCCAACTTGTGTATATGTGTTAAAACACTTAAAAAAAATAAACTTCCTTAATTATGGGTAGAGATCACGGCTTTTATTTGTTGATTACCTCCTAGTGCCCATGGCCCAACTGTTCCCAATTGTTTCTCAACTAAAAAACTAATTTGGCAAAAGTATAAAAAGACTTCAATGGGAAGGCCTTAAGGGGGAGAGAAATAATGGAATTACTATACTGAGATTATCCCTTGATCAAGTCTAAAGTATCCCTGTGCTTCAAGCACTTCCCCAAGTTCAAGAAACCCTTGTTTCCTTGAGTGTTGATATTCTTTCACTTGTTGGAGATATCATGGTATTGGTTATGGAAGGAGGTTGATGAAGATTGGGACTAGACAGACTTGGAGGACGGTTCCACTTGGAGCGAGAAAAGGAAGACTCAGGTGAACTCTTTCCATATTTACTATAGTTTTCTACAATAAAAACAAACGTTGTCTTGTTCCTAAGATTGACTTTGTTTATGCATCAAATGTTATTATTATGGTTTATATATGAATGACTATTTCGATGTATAACTAACCATATACTTATATGATATAAATTTGATTTCACTAAAATGCTTTATCTATATGCTGCTCTGTGTATTCGAATTGGTTGATTTGCAGGTTCGAAGATCATTAGGAGTTGCAGAGGGTTTGAACCTTGGTTGGAACTATCCAAACGAAGGACATCTACGTATGTTCATCCTCACATAGTTAGTTTGTTTAAGCATGTTTCCTGAGTTGTATGCATGTTTCTTGTTGTAGGTTACTCCTGCTCTGATAGGGTTCTGACCCAAAGCCCTAGGGGACTTATTTCCTTAACAAGGAGATATAGATGGAGGCAGACGGTGAAATATTTTTAACACCCCTACCGCCATATATCCCTATGAGGAAACCAAATGTTAAACCTGTAAATGAATCAAAAGATGTGACGTATGTCACATTTACACCCTTTTTTCTGGAAGCACTACCCTTTAAAGGATAAGTTTTAGGAAAGATCCCGCAGCTCAAGTTTGCAGATTATGATTTTAATGATAGGAAGAACTACCCTCAATTCGCACCAGAATATTATTTGAAGCACATACACTACCCGGATAGTGGAGTGACAAGGTTAGAGCCACACCAATGGGCAAACGGGTTGGCATAGTTAGGACTACTAAATATGTTGAACGTGCCACACTTTGGCAGAAGTGCGGGGAGCACAACATGTGTGAGGAAGTTACTCGTGCTGTCACATGATGAAAATTTATGTATAGGGAATAAGATTCCCATAGAACCTATGTAGATCTAGAGGATCACAATATTTCCATACAAAATATGGAACCTAGCGAAGGAGCTCATTGGAAAGGATCAGGACCACACTATAGCAGAAAATATGAAGACAAAGTTCAAGATGGTCAAAGCAAAGAGGGGTTATGATATACATTTGATTTGTGACCAAGTGGTTCGCTTCACAATGCACGTATTGGCCAAATGTTACACGAACGAAGTTCATGCATCAATGGTTTCATTAGCCACGCAGTGTGCCGATAGTGTTCAGTATAACTGGGCTAGATTCCTATGCAAGGAGTTCTTGGATGACTGCCACGAGTTCCAGGAGAAAGGTACAACTTTCCACTATGCTTGGTTGACCTTAATTATTTCTATGGTTGTATGGAGAGAACTAGAGGATTTACAGTTCCCTCAGGTGCCTACAGATACCTATGAAGCCATGAGGCATGCAGGGATACCAAGAATAAATGGCATGCCTTTCCATATATGGTGACTGAAGATGATCTTGTGGCGCAGATACAAAAATGGACTACATAATGGATGAATCCATTGGAGGAAGCACGATACAATGCGAAAAAGAAGAGGTGGACACTTCGCAGCATGGAAAAACCAGTGGAAAATATAAGGAGCAGGATGAACATGAGTTAGAGGAGGAAGAGAAACATGATGAGGGTCACAAGGATCCTCTAGTAGAGAAGAACATAAAATTATAAAAGACAGAGATGGACCCCATTGTCATAGAAAAAAGGAAGGAAGAGGGCGAAGCTGTCCCAGAGAAAAATAAGAAGCAAATGGCCGATAAGATGAATGATCTCATGGTCCTTATTGAAGGGGACTTAGATCAAATTGAGGATAGGATATAGGAAGCAACATGCAAATAAATCCCAAACCTTGATGTCCAAGGAGAAAAGCTAGAAGAAGACAAGGTCGCGAAGCTTGGCGTTGCAATGAAGGGGTACAAGGAAAAAATTGCCACATTGCAATTTAAGTATGAAACACATATTAGTGAGTTGCAAATGAAGCTATATCCAACTACGCCACATGAAGTAAGGGATTAGAGGGAGACCGACCTAAAGACTGTAATGGCTAGCATCTCCAGAACATTAGTGTTATAGCACCATTTACCACCCTTGGTATATTTGATGCTCTATGATATGGCATAGGGCAACCTTTCCTACCAGACTTGGGTCCATTTCCTAAAAAACAATGTTTTAAATCCCATACGTGACTTTTCCCTATCTAAAGCAAGTGCACACGTTGGTCATCTTATACCCAACCTGCATATATGTGTTAAAACATTAAAAAATATAAAATATCCCTTAATTCGGGTGGATTTTACGGTTTGACCTTACTCACCTAATATAGCCTGTGGCTCAACTGCTTCCCAACTGAAAAACAAAAACTAATTTGGAGAAGTATGAATACATCTCCATGGGAAGGCCTAAAGGAGGAGAAAAGATTAGATATTGATATTATAGTTGAGTACATCCCTAATCAAGTCTGAAGATATCCATGTGCCTTCTGCACTCCCAAGTCATAGGAAACCCGTGTTTCCTTCTTGAGATGTCCATCATCCCTTCATGACATCCTTGTGTATACTTATGGAGGAGTATTACTGAAACCTAGGCAGGACGAATCCAGAGTACGGTTTCACTTGGAGCTGACAGATAGCTTAGGTTGTAGTTCTTTTGTATTTTCTTTAGCTTACATTAATAAAGACGTGTTGTCTTGTGCTTGATGATCATGGTCTTTATGCATTAATTTATGTTATAATTTTCTTATAAAATCTCATGTTAATGCTTACTTTCTTACATGCTTATATGATATAACAGTTATATGATGAACATGATTTGTATCACTATTGTTGTATATGAATTTCTTGAATGAGTTACAAATTTTAAGGCATTGGAAGAAGTAGAGGGTTTGGACCCTACAGGAACGATCTCAAATGTAGGACCTCTGGGTAATACCTCTTCTTCCGACTTAACTAGTTTAAGTATTAGGACTACTTTTTTGTGTGTCTCTTTATGTTGTATGCCCTTCACTTTGTTGGGGTTCTCAACCCAATACCCTTGGGTGATTCTACCCGTAACAGAATTGGCGACTTCGTGGGGGAAAGAATTCTTGTTCTTCCTAGATTGGGTTGTTTCTTCTTGGTCAGGGCATGCTTGATTGATTTCTTGCCTTTATAGTGTCTGCGACCTATTTTCTTCCTAGGCATCAAGTCTGATCTTTTGGATCAGGCCTATATTTTCTTTTCTTCATTGAGATTTATATAGCATTCTTCAGAGGATACAGTAACGTATACATGCTAGTTTCTATAAAGAAACTTGTGTATACACAAGTTTCCTTTGCTTTAGTCGCATATACACGCTTCTGTGTCTTTGCACAATCGCATATACCTTATTTTGAATAAATTTTTCAAATTATTGGACCCAGTTAAGATTGTTGCCTAGTGGTTTCCTTGTTTTCTGGTCATTCATTGTCAGTAAACCTTTGCCTTTCATGCAAGTGTTCAGTTTCTAATCTTCTTCTTATTGAAAAACCTAGTCAACCTAGGGTTTTTTTTTTTAGTAAAGCGTCAGTTTGGGCTTTGGGTTCAAGGCATCTTGTAGAAGTTCTTTGTTGTTCTAACTTTGAGAAATAAGAAATTGGTTGCAGTTTTGTTTATATCCCAACTTTCGGATTTCTTTGCTTTGCTTTCTTTTTTGGTTGACCTATTTTGTTTTTCATAGTTTTTGAGTGCCTCTTTGGCAATCTTGAAAGTCTTTATTGATGTTCTTTTGGTTTGCTAAAGTCCTTTGTACGGTTGTTTAGATTAGTCTATGCAAGTTTGTAGTCCTTTGTCATTTCAAGTTTCATTATATTAATTATGTGCCTAACTTGTGAATTTTTGGACTCGATATGCTTATTTTTGGTCTTTGAAGTTTAGTAGTCTTTGTCTTCTCAAAAAATTCTTTGGGATAGGCTTTAGTTTGACGTAGGAGATCTTTAACCTTGTTATTGAGTCATTACTCCCCTAGTTGGTTATCTCTTCCAATCATATAGAGAGTTTGTTTCTGCCTCTTGCATGAAAAACTTATACAAAGTTATCATATGTTGTCATATTGTCACACTTGAGTTGTGATTTTGTTCAAGGGAAGTAAACCTGACCTCCCCTTTCTGTGGTGTCTCTTGACTTATTTTAAGTGAGCCATCTCTGGTTGTCAAATTCAGGTTCACTATTACATTAGCTATTTGGTCCTTTTCTCGTGCTTGTTTGAGAAGGTCTCCATTGACTTCTTGTTAGCGGGTCTTATTCTTATCGACTTCGACAAATTGCTCTAAGAGTAGAGCTAGAGCTGCACCCTAGCCCTATTTCTGTCATTGATAGGTGAACTTGTGCTCAACATCGATGAGTATCATGGATCTTTGATTGAGTGGTTTCCCTTGTGTTCTACGTCAACTTTCATGATCACACATTGAGATTTGTGTAGTGCCTTGGCTTCCATTTGACCCCATTGGTGGATTCGTTGCCCTTGTGTCAGCTTTCATTATTGGTTGGTTCAAAGGGTTTCTATCATGTGCTAGCCATATCTTGTGTACGCCGAGAAAGTGATTCAGTTTGGTTACTACATCTTTCTTTGTCCAATTCCTTCGACATTATTGGCCTGCGGGTTACACTTGTGCTGGATTGATGAAGGATGCCTTAATGTCTTCCTTTTGGTAGAGATTTTCCCATAGAATTCAACTTATTGCTTTGGGAACAAGGTATAGAGTCCATTTGGCAGTCCGTTAGGGTTTGCAGTCATCAGTGACAGATTCCTTCACTATCAACAGTGGGAATACATCATTGTCTCATCATTGATAGATTCTTCCAAGTTTTCGACTTCAAATCTTTTATTCGCACTTGTTAGATTGTACTGGGTACCTTGGATGTCATCATCATTATCGGTGAGTAGTCTCGTGTTTTTTAATGACATATATCAATGATAGGTAATCAAACGATTTCTCACACGGTCGACTTTAGATCATTTATTCCCATTGTGTAGAAATGTAACACGACAGTCGCTGAAGGTCTCAGCTTTGCATCATCATTTGTGGGTTCACTTGCTAGTTCCTCCTATTTTTTCTAGTGACACCATATACCTTATATGTGTAGTTCATCACAACAACATCCTATATGTTGGCACCCGAGTTGCATGCAGTACCATTTGTTCCACTGTTTTACATAGTACTTTTTTGGATCAACTTTATGACTTCAATGATCAACTTTCTACTTCAGCATCGTTGATCAGTTATTTATATGTGCTATTGTGACATGTACTTCTATGGATATGATCAAATGATCCATTATGTACTTTCAATCCTTTTATACTTGTATACATATTAGATTTGCTTTTTTATTTGATATGCATACATGCTTTATTATCTCTGAGCGTGGGTATGCCCACCTTAGAAAGAAACTTTCTCATTTATCTCTTCCACTGGCTTGGTAGGCTGAAATTTGGTGAACTCCTCTGAGGTCTTGAAATGATTCTTTCTATACAATTAATACATTTCGGCCATCATGTACCGCTTACGACCTCATATATTAAGGGGCATCTGTTATAGCACCATTTACCACCCTTGGTAGATTTGATACTCTATGATATGGCCTACAACAACTCTTCCCTACTAGACTTGGTCCATTTTCTAAAAAATAATGTTTTAAATCCCATATGCAATTTTTCCCTATCTAAAGCACGTGCACATGTTGGAAATAATACGAATAGGGGCGGTGAGTTAGCATTATCAGATCAAGAATTTTTTCTTTTTCATAATCAGATTTATATATGCTACTTCAGAGAGGGGAACTAGTGTGTACACACAACTATCTTTAAGGGAACCAACGTTTATGCAATAAACATATGATTCAGTTAATTCATCATATGTTGATCTTTAATCAGTGCATTAGTACTTCATCAATTATTAAACAATAACCATGTGCAATATAAACATAATAAACCATTACACATAAGCAACACACATGAACACCAAGATTTAAGGTGGAAACCTAATGTGGGTGAAAAACAGCTGCTATTGTCGTCTCTGTCTTCTTTTAATAATAAGAAAATCTGTTTATAATCTTGTATTGATCCGTACTCATACGAGTACGCAAGCTTTTACCTGCAGAAGGTTACAACCTTCTCTCATTCTCCAACTTCTACTGTAAGGGAGCTACAACCCCCTATCTCTTGTACTAGCCAATATGTTTACTAGTACGTAGGTGCCAGCCAACTGAAAAATCCATTCTTCCACCAAGGACCATGTTTCATGAATTTTCAGACTAGATGCTCTTGGCACATATCAAGACATATGAAGACCTTGACTCATCAATAACCCATCAGAAATTTAGAAACTCAAACTTCATCAACCAACATGCAGTTAATCTGAAACAATCAGATCACTGTCACCAAGACACTTTTCTAAACCCAGAAACATGTATCAACATTCAGAACCAACTGAAACCTCAAAAATTCATGTGTCAAACTGTATACGCTACTTCAATGAAGAAAACCTGCGTGTATACGCTACTTCCTTTAGCCCAACCTACGTATACCTCTAAAGATTCTGAATCATAAAATCTTTGAATCAAAAACTGTACTAACCAGTAGTGTACTGAACATCTACTGTCAACTTACAGAACTTTACACAGGCAGGCAACAAAAAACACTTCTTCCCACTTATACAATCAATCAAATATCAACCTCCTTATGCATTCAGATTTATATTCAAATCTAAGAAGACTTCATTGATAGACACCAGTAAAATAGTAGCAGCAATAAATCAGCAATATTGATCTAATAGATCAGGCATCTCTGAACATCAAGCCTTTATTTTGTATACACTACATGAAAGAACAGAACCTGCGTGTATACACTCTTTTGCCGAGACGAACTTGCGTATAGATCTGCAAATATTGACTCAGAACTTTGCTATAATTCCAGACTTTAGACAAAGCTAGATCATGATAGATAACAAATAAAATAGATGCAAAACATCATATCTAGCCTCAACCAATATCAGATCATTCAAGAATAAGTCATTTTAGGTCTCATGATCATGATCCAACATTGAACTCAAGGTGCACATAAACATTTCAGATCTAGTCCCAAACATAACCCAGCAACATAAAATATACTTCAGATAGAAGTATTCCTTAGAATCATATTCATTTTCACATCTCACCTTATGATCCTTTATTCTTTATATAGTTTTTGGCCTTTCTCAATACCATGGACCGAATCCAGTTAGGACCCATACCTTCGATCAAATACCATGGATCGAATACCTCAGACTAAATACCTAGGGTCAATATCATGGTCCAAAGATACCTTGCACCAAATACCTCAGAACAAAACCATGGTTTTCAACATGTATGTGCTTTACCTTCTGTGGGAGTGCGTGTATACATTATACGATATTTCTCTTCTGAGTACCTACGTGTATACACTGCTTGGACAAAGTGAACCTACATGTATCTCTTAAATTGATCTTACATCATCTTCTTCCTTCAACTTCTTTATTCTGATTAGTAGACCTTAGTTCCATCTTCTTGATCCTATGTACCATTACCCTATTGCCTCTGAATATTCCTGTTAGCCTCTTATCAAAACTAAGTTGACCTGTAGAGTTGCCATCAAGGACAATACTTGTATCATAATGCCAACAATATCCCACTTTGGACTTGATGGCAACCATGATGGTGTTGACTACTACAAGTTGTAAAGACTGTTAGAGATACCATACAACACCAAAATACCAAAATACTCCCCCCCTTTGACATCAACGCCGAAGGGCGAACCACTCTACTCTCCTCCTTTGCATGACACTATCCATACTCCCCCTGAGTACATGCCAAGTATACAGAGAGATGAATCAATATAATTACATGACACTATAACTCAACAAAGTGAGTATGACCTCCCTTTGACCACGAAATCATACATACATCAATCACCCAACGAAGTGGGGATACACCATATTTGACTCATCTACCCAACCAAGTGGGGATATACAAAAGTTTATACATGACATAAATACAACAATTATTACATAATCCATCCCAAGAATATTGGGGAAATAAATTACATCATATGACCAATAGAACTCATTGAAATATAGACCACAACAGAAGAAGTTATATCACACTAATGACTGATGCAACTAAGAAATAAGTTCAACAACCATAATGCCAACAATGTGGAACGTGAACGCTCCCCCTAAACTTGTGCTACCAATATTTTTTTGTTAGAAAAACATATATGCGCTTTCATCCAAGGCAACCCATGTGTACCTGTGCATATACTACATGAAACTAGCATGTAGTAAACTTCCTCTAAAAAACTGGATTTAACAGCACGATGATGCAGCAACACTTCCCATCTTTTGTCTGAGATATTCAAATTTTTCTCTGGGCAGTGGTTTAGTGAATATATCAGCAACATGTTCTTTGAAGGGACATACTCCAATTTGACCTTTTGTTAAAGCACTTGTTCTCGTAGAAAATGGTAATTGATGGGTATGTGCTTGGTCTTGGAGTGCATGACTAGATTCTTTGAAATACTGATGGCACTTGTATTATCACATAGAATGGAGATGGTTGGAGTACCTGTCATATGAATGTCTTGCAAAGTTTTCATAATCCAAAGTAGTTGTGTGTAACAAGATGCAATAGCCACATATTCTGCTTCAACTGTAGATAAAGCAATTGCACTTTGTTTCTTGTTGAACCAAGACAATAACCTAGAATCCATATAGAATGCACCACCACTAGTGCTTTTTCTATCATCAACACTTCCTTCCCAATCTGCGTCTGTATATGCATGAAGAGTAAGATCTGCATCTCTAGGATACCATAGTCTAAAGTCCTGAGTTCCTTGAAGATATTTGAAAATTATTTTGACTGCCTGAAGGTGTGATTCCTTTGGATTTTCTTGGAATCTTCCAACTATTCCTACTACATGCATGATGTTAGGTTGGATACCTACTAGATAAAGCAGATTGCCAATCATGGATCTGTAAATTGGTTTATGTACTGCTGCTGATTCATCATTTGAGCTAAGACTGCATCATGTTACCATTGGAGTACATACATGTTTAAAATCTTCCATTGCATACCTTTTCAAGATCTGATTGAGATATTTGGTTTGTGAAATAAAAATACCATGTTTAGCTTGTTGAACTTGTAGACCAAGAAAATAGGTAAGTTCACCAAGCAAGGACATTTCAAATTCTTCCTGCATTACTGAAGCAAAATTCTGACTCATGGATTCTTCATTGCTACCAAAAATGATATCATCAACATAAACAATAATAATTAGTACTTTATCATTTTCAATCGTTGTATATAAATTGCTATCTGCAGAACCTTTTGTAAAACCTTGTTGGTGTAGATATTTTTCAAGGCGGTAATACCAAGCCCTTTGAGCCTATTTCAGACCATAGAGAGCCTTTTGAGTCTGCATACAAGTTTTGCATCATTTCCAAGAATGAATCCTTCTGGTTGTTCAATATAAACTTCTTCTTCTAAATCTCCATTAAGGAAGGTTGATTTTACATACATTTGGTATACTTTTAATTTCCGAAAACTGGAAAGAGAAAGAAACATTCTTATGGCTTCAAGTCTAGAAACAGGTGCAAAAGTTTCTTCAAAATCTATACCTTCTTGTTGAGCATACCCTTTAGAAACAAGTCTGGCCTTGTTTCTAATGACTTCTCCATTTTAATTCAGCTTGTTCTTGAATATCCATTTAGTTCCTATAATATTTTTGTCATGAGGTGTAGGAACTAATTCCCAAGTGTCATTCTTTTCAGTATGCTCAAGTTCTTCATCCATGTCCTTGACCCAGCATTCATCTTTGCATGCTTCATTTACATTTTGAGGTTTGGTGGAGGATAGTAATGCTAGATAGATTGAGGTCCCTGTAATAGTTCTTCTTGTTTGTACACTAGCCTCCCTTTCTCCTAAAATTTGAGTTTCTAGATGATTTTTCTGAACATACCTAGACGGAGTCTTTTCTTCTACCATTCTATCTTCTTTTGGTGCTTCATTGGTTTCTTCTTCAATATAATTTTGATTTGATGTGGGAAAGTAATCCCCGTCTTCCTCATTGTCATAATCTTCTATTGATTTTATCTGTTTTGGATTTCTACATGCTTCATCAACTACAACATCAATGCTTTCAAAAAATTTCCCAAGTATTTTATTATAACATTTATATCCTTTACTTCTAGAAGAACAGCCAAGAAGAATCCCTTCATCTGCTTTGGGTTCAAACTTACCAAGTTTTCCATCAGTCCTTTTGATAAAACACTTGCTTCCAAAAACTTTAAATTATTTTACAATAGGAGTCTTACCATACCAAAGTTCATGTGGAGTTTGAGTGCTATTTACCTGAACATTTTCTTTGTTGAGAATATTCAAAGCAATGAATGCAACTTCACCCCAGAAGGTTGCAGGAGTTCCAGATTCATCTAGCATGGCTCGAGCCATTTTTTCAACTGTTTTGTTCATCCTTTCTATTACACCATTTTACTAGGGTGTTCTTGCAATGGAGAATTCCCTTTTTATTCCATGTTGTTCGCAAAAGTCAAAGAATTCATCCAATATAAATTCCCCTTCTCGGTTAGATCTGAGACATTTGATTTTTCGATATCATTCATTTTTAACCAAAGCTTTGAAGGCTTGGAACTTTTCAAATGCTTCATCTTTATGCTTTAGAAGACCTATCCAACACATTTTGAAAAATTCATCAATGAAAAAAATAAAGTATTCTTCTCCACGTGGTGACCTTTTCCTTGTTGGTCCACATAAATCAGTATAGATAAGTTCAAGAGGCTTACTAGCTGACCCTTATTTTTCCATGAAGTGAACTCTGGTTTAATTATTGATTTGACATGGTTTAAATATTGTATTTTTTGGGATGATGATATCTAGAAGATCACGAACAACCTTGAGTCTACATGCTTTTCTTATTTGAGAAAAGCTTAGTTGTCCCAATCTTCTATGCCACAACCAGTTTTCATCATTTTTTCTTAGATAACATTGTTGTTGTCCTCCTTTGAGTATGTATAAGTTGTTTGGATTTATTGTACCTTTGATCATGGTCTCTCCTATATCAAGCTCACAAACAACACATCCATTTGATCGAAACACGACTTCATTTCCTTGATCACACATTTGGCTGACACTCAACAGGTTATGCTTTAAACCATCTAGATACATAACATTTCCAGCTTTAACCATTCTTTCAAGAAAAAATAACCTTTACCTTTTATGACAGCTAGAGTGTCATTTCCAATTGAGACATTATTTTACTTTTCTAAGGAATTATATGAGTGACGTTTCTCTTTGTCACCTGTCATATGTTTGGAGCATCCACTGTCGATGTACCCCCAATTTTCTTGTCCTTCTACATACAAGGCTATACCAAATCTTTCTATTTGAGATTCTTTCCTTCTGCATATATTGGGATTTAATGGCATTTTCTCCTTTTGAGGTGTTTGCCGAAATTTTCTCCTACATTCAGATTCTTCATGACCAAAGTTGTTACAAATTGAGCATTCTATTTCATTTTCAGTAGGAGAAAAGTTATTATAGGAACTTCTCTTGATCCCTATTACATTCCCTTGATTTCATGCCTCTCTGGTCATGATGGTTTTGTAAGCAATGCATTGAGCAACTTTGTGCCCAAAATTATGACATGAAAAACATTGCCCATTAAAGAAGTTTTTGTGACTATCAAATCTATTTACCTATTGATTGTAGTTTCTATTGATATTCATATTTGGAGAAAATTGAGTATGATTTGCCTGAGGTTGGTTGTGGCTTCTATTGATATTCATCCCTGGAGAAAATTGAGTATGATTTACGTAGTGATCAGCTTTATGCCTTTGCTGACAATTGTCATATTGTTCACTAGTCTTTGTTGCATCAAGATAGCTTTTGGTGGAGGTTGACGACTTCTCTGATTAAGATTCTTCTTCAGTATATCCAAGACTTGTCTTTATCAGAGGAGAACGTTGAACTTTGATAATTTCATTTAAAGTTTCTGATCCTTTAGAAATTCTAAGATTGAGAGATTTTGTTTTCTCAAGATCTTTTATTAGACCCACAATTTCACATTCTCGTTTTTCATTGTGTTTTTCTTTTTCAGCAAGTTGGTATTTCAAGGTATGTATGATCATATTCTTTTCTTCTAAACAGATTTTGAGTTTAGAGATTTCTTCATAAAAATTTTCCTCTTCTAAAACATCCCAAAAATCATCATTGTCATAACCAATGAGAATTCTATAATCATCACTATTAGATAAACCATCACTATCCTCTTCTAAAATATCCCAAAAATCATCTCTATCATAAGCCATGAGAAGTCTATAATCTTGACCAATTTCATCTTCATCACTATTAGATAAACCATCACTATCTTCATGAGTATAGTAACTCCTTCTATTCACAACTTATTTCCCATTCCCTTTTGCATATTCCTTTCCTTTTTCATATTTATCTTTATGAGGACTTCTGGCAGCATAATGATCGACTCTACCACAAGCAATGTATTTGAAAGGTAGCTTACCTCTGAACCTTTGAGAACCCCGTTGAAACTTCTTGACAAAATGTACATCATATTCTTCTTTTGAAATGTGTCCTAATTTGTTGTGTTCTTCCTTTTCTTTTCCTTTTGCTGAAGCTTTAAATGCGGCTTCTCTCATATTTGATGGACCTCCTTTTCTCATCTCAAAATCAGTTAGGATTCCGTGAAGCTGTGTCATAGTGATATTCTGGAGATCTTATTTTTCTTCTGTGGCAGACACTTTTGATTCAAATTTAGCAGACAAGGATCTCGAAATTTTCTCAACTAAGGTAACTTCCTTTATTTCTTCACCCAGATTCTTCATACAATTAGAAACCTCATCTATACGTAAGAAGTAACTAGCTATATTCTCATCACTATGCATATTAAGAGTTTCATACTGAATTATGAGAGTTTGAAGCTTAGCACGTTTTACGTGAGAGTCTCCTTCGTAGCTCTGAATGATTTTGTCCCATATCTCTTTGGCTGATTTGAGCTACATGACTTTGACAAACTCTGATTGTGACAAACTCCCAATAAAGTATCGACAGCTTTGGCATTGGTTTCATATTGCTTTTTACCTAGCGTGTTTGTAGGAATTGTTGTTGGAAATTTATATCCTCCTTCCACAATTTCCTAGACATCTATTCCAAGAAATTGTCGATAGGTTGTGGTTCTTATTTTACAATAAACAAAGTTCCTCCCAACGAATATTGGTGGTCTGATGGATCCCATGCTTTCGTGATTATTTATCTTGATGGATCTTCCTTCATGCAATAAAGTTTCTTCTAAAAAACTTGGCTCTGATACCAATTGTTAGAAATAATACCGAGAGGAGGGGTGAATCAGTATTATCAGATCAAGAATTTTTTTATTTTCATAATCATATCTATATACACTCCTTCAAAGAGGGGAACTAGCTTCTACACACAACTACCATTAAGGCAAACAACGTTTATGCAGTAAACTGATGATTCAGTTAATTCATCATATGTTGATATTTAATTAGTGCATCAGTACTTGATCAATCATTAAATGGTAATCATGCGCAGTATGAACATAATAAACCATTACACATAAGAAACACACATGAACACCAAGATTTAAGGTGGAAACCCAATGTGGGTGAAAACCACCTACTGTTTTCGTCTTTGCCTTCTTTTAATAATACGAAAATATGTTTACAATCTTGTACTCGTGCAGAATCATACCAGTACGCAAGATTCTACCTATAGAAACTTACAACCTTCTCTCGTTCTCCAGCTTCTACTAGAAGGGATCTAAAACTCCCTAGCTCTTTTACTAGCCAATATGTTTACTAGTACATAGGTGCCAGCCTACAGAAAACTCCATTCTTCCACCACGGACCACGTTTCATGAATTTTCAAACTGGATGCTCCTGGAACATATCAAGACATATGAAGACTTTGACTCATCAATAACCCATCAGAAATTTAGAAACTCAAACTTCACCAACCAACATGTAGTTAATATGAAACAATCAGATCACTATCATCAGAGCACTATGTTGAACCCAGAAACCTATATCAACATTCAAAACCAACTGAAACCTCAAAAATTCATGTGTCAAACTGTATACGCTACTTTAATGAAGAAAACCTACGTGTATATGCTACTTCCTTCAACCCAACTTGTGTATACCTCTAAATATTCTGAATCATAAAATCTTTGAATCACAAACTGTACCAACCAACAATATATTGAACGTCTATTGTCAACTTAAAGAACTTTACACAGGAAGGAAACAGAAAACACTTCTTCTCACTTATACAATCAATCAAATATCAACCTCCTTATGCATTCAGATTTATATTTAGATCTAAGAAGACTTCATTGACAAACAACAGTAAAATAGCAGCAACAATAAATCAACAATATTGATCTAATAGATCAGTCATCTCTGAACATCAAGCCTTTCTTTCGTATATGCTACTTGAAAGAACAAAACCTGCGTGTATACGCTCTTTTCCGAGACGAACCTGCATACATATCTACAAATATTGACTCAGAACTTTGTTGCAATTCCAAACTTTTGAAAAACCCAGATCATGATAGATAATGAATAAAATAGATGCAAAAAATTAAATCTAGCCTCAACCAATATCAGATCAGTCAAGAATAAGTCATTTCAGGTCTCATGATCTTGATCCAATATTGAACTCAAGGTGCACATAAATATTTCAAATCTGGTCCCAAACATAACCCTGCAACATAAGATATACTTCAGATAAAAGCATTCCTTAGAATCTTATTCACTTTCACATCTGGCCTTATGATCCTTTCTTCTTTATATAGTTTTTGGCCTTTCTCAATACCATGGACCAAATCCACTTAGGACGAATACCTTAGATCAAATACCACGGACCAAATACCTTGGACTAAATACCTAGGGTCAATATCATGGTCCAAAGATACCTTGGACCAAATACCTCAAAACAAAACCATGGTTTTCAACATGTACACGCTTTGCCTTCTGTGGGAGTGTGTGTGTACATTATACGCTATTTTTGTTCTGAGTACTCGCATGTATACACTGCTTGGACTAAGTGAACCTACGTGTATCTCTTAAACTTCTCTTACATCATCTTCTTCCTTCAACTTCTTTATTTTTATCAATAGAACTTAGTTGCATCTTCCTGATCCTCTATACCACTACCCTATTGCCTCTGAATATTCCTGTTAGCCTCTTATCAAAGCTGATTTGACCTGTAGAGTTTCCATCAAGGACAATACTTGTATCATGATGCCAACGACACACATGAGTCAGATTATTCCCAAGCTGCGTATATGTTTTAAAATATTAAAAAATATATAATCTCCCTTAATTCAGGCAAATTTTATAGGTTTGACCTGATACTCACCTACTATAGCCCATGGACCAATTGTTTCCCAACTGAAAAAACTAATTTGGCGAAGTATAAATACATCTTCATGGGAAGGCCTAAAGGAGGAGAAAACATTATATATTGATATTATAGTTGATTACATCCCTGATCAAGTCTGAAGATATCCCTATGCCTTCTCGACTCCCAAGTCATAGGAAAATCCTATTTCCTTTTTGAGATCTCCATCATCCCTTCATGACATCCTTTTGTATACTTATGGAGGAGGATTGTTGAGGCCTCAGAAAGAGGGATTCGGAGGACGGTTTCGCTTGGAGTTGGAGGACAACTCAGATTGTAGTTCTTCAATGTTTTCTTTAGCTTACATTAATAAAAAGGCACTATCTTGTTCTTGATGATCATGGTCTTTATTCATTAGTTTATGTTATATTTTGTTTATAAAAGCTTATGTTAATGCTTATTTTCTTACATTCTTATATGATCTAACACTTATATCATGAACATGCTTTCTATTACTATTGTTGTGTATGCTTTTCTTGAATGAGTTGCAGGTTTTAAGGCATTGGAAGAAGTAGAAGGTTTCGACCCTATGGGAACAATCTCAAACATAGGACCTCTGGGTAATACCTCTTCTTCTTACTTGAGTAGTTCAAGTATTAGGACTGCTTGTTTGTGTTTCTCTTTGTGTTGCATGCCCTCCAGTATATTAGGGTTCTCAACCCAAGACCTTAGGGTGATTCTACCAGTAACAACATGAAAATAAATCGTAGACTTTGATGTCCAAGAAGAAGAGCCAGCAGAAGACAAGGTCGTGAAGCTCGGCCTTGCAATGAAGGGGTTTAAGGAAAAAAATTCCACACTGCAATTTAAGTATGAAAAATAGATTAGTGAGTTGAACATGAAGCTGCATCCAACTACGCCACAGGAAGTAAGGGATTGGAGGGATACCAACTTGAAGACTCTAATGGCTAGCATCTCTGGAACATTGACAAAATGTAGGAAATTTTGAGATGAAAGTTTTCAAATTTGGACTTCATTGTAGGAAGTTTCAAATGAACAGAAACTATAGGCAGAAATGAAGTAGAATCAGAAACAGTTAGAAGACATTCGAGCATCTACGAAGACCTTACCAATCACGTAGAGGCTTATGCAAATTAATGAGAGCAAGGCCCTCAAGAAGAAAATTGAGGAACTGAAGAAGGAGGAGCATATTTTGATAGAGAGGACTCAGCCTTGGCAGGAAGAGGCCCTCTAGTTATCACAGGAAGTGGATGAGAATCTTTAGGAGCTTAGACAAAGGGAAACATTGTTGCTGCAGAAGGCTATAGAACATGTGATAAAGGCACTATTGGAGGAAGCACACAATAAGGATAAGCAAGTGACAAAAGATTTGTAATAGTTCAACTAGGCCTACAACAAAATCGCATAAAAAATTAGAGGCAAAACAGATGAGTGACTCGGGATGAGTCACGTGTGGGTGTTGGGGGTCTGTTGGGTGTAGCCCAACTTCGCCTAGATTTTGGTGAATACTTTTAATTTTAGGGAGCAAAGTCTGAAGTAAAGGATGAAGCAGGGCGTGAAGTGGACCCCACAATGGAGCAATGGTGCACCAATGTGGGCTACGCAGTGGAGTAGCGGAGTGCCAAAGTGGACCACACAGTAGATATACCGCGGGGTATATGGGCTTAGGGGTAGGTCAAATCCCCTCCTTTTTGTTAAAAAAATCGTATGTTGTAAATTATGGATGGTTTTTTACCATAGTAGCTTGTATTAGGGAAGTCCACAATATATGGCCCATGGTATTGCGATGATATATCCCTCAATGTAGTAATATATATAGGGATGAATAATAAAGAAGGAGACGAGCCTTGAAGAAACACATCATGTATTGAATAGTTATATCTTTGTTGTGATTTTGGGCAAGAAGGTGAGGCTCTGCAACTGAGTGCGCAGAGGCCTAAGTTTGCAACTGAGTTCATGGGCTACCTGTAGTTGAGTGTACAGACCAAGAACTGTTTTTTGTACAAATTCTCTATTATAAGAAATACTTCTTGTGGATGTAGTCCCACATTGAGATGAACAATGGTAAAATATGTGTCTTCATGTGTTTATTTTATTATTATTTGTTGTAGCACAACAATTTATTATAGTTTCATATTGTTTTAGTACAATGAAGTTTTATGGATGTATATGATATGTTTTAAGGGATGAACGTAATGTGGTGAAGTAATGTATGAATGTGAAGTAATTTATGATTGTTAAGTATAAGAAATCACAAAATTACCACATTACATCATCCCTCAAGGCTACAAAAACCTATTTCTGCATCCTCCCATAGTCACTTTTGCTGAGATTGCGATATTCTTGTAGGTCAATGCCGAAAGGGCCGATGATTGAGGGTTTTGTTGCTGTGCAGTAAAGAATTGAACCTGGGTCAGCCCAATCTAAGCCAACATGATCCCAAGTGAATTGTGAGGTAACATTATCACAATATCAATTACAATATGGGGTACTCATCTATGTCCATAGCAGAAGACTAGAAGATAAATAAATGGTACATTGTGAACATGAAGATACATCCAATAATGGAGGCTAGTTCAGCCCATAATCCAACTCAAGATTTGGAAGAGCGGGAGGAGGAGGAGATAACACCTCAAGTAAAGAAACTAGCTCCCAATAAAAGGATCAAATATTCCTCAATAGGAGAGAGAAGCAAGAAATGGAAAGCTAATCCCTTAAACTAAAGAAATATTCAAGTAGAGAAAGAGAGAGGAGAGACAAAAGAATAGGAGAGGAGAGTTAGTAGGATGAGTTGCTTGAAGAGAAACAAGAAGATAAAGAAGAGAGGAGGAGGATAGAAGAAGAGAAATAGAGGCAGTCCCAATAGGAGGAAGCCACATAGATATTGGAAGCAAAAAAATTGACTCAAGAGCTGGAAGAGGAGGAGTTCGAAGAAGAAGATAAAATCCATCCAATAAAGGAATAACTGGGTACTCTAAGAGAGAATCCTCTCAAAGGTGGTCATCTTCCATTTGGAGAGATGTGGATCACGACTCCACCAACAAACCAAGTCATGGATGTATGCAGTGTAATGTTTTATCAACTGAAGAAGAGGATCATACAGAAAAGGGACGAGTACTTCCTAAAGGATCCCCAAGATCCAGTCTCAGTGTTTATAAAGAGGAAGATAATTGCCAATGCTGGAATAAATCCAAGGGCAGTCATGGCAAAAAATGTTTTATTCGCTACAATGACACATGATAACTTAGAATACTTGTTGAATGAGAATGATAGGTTGAGAACGAAACTTGTTGTGGTGAGGCAACATGTAGAAAATCTTGCATCAGAGAACTAGCGGTTTTCATCATAGAACTTCAATGTTGCAGAATAGCAGTCAACTATGCAAGAAGAGCTAGGGGTAATGGAGGATACTATGGCATGACTATATGATGAGATGATACTAATACAACAGGTCATGGATCCTTTCATTAGTATTTATAGGAATGAATAGCAATTAGCGAAACTCCTAAAGATAACAAACTAAGCAGTTGATCAGATGCAGGAGTGGGCTGCCAAATATCTAAATCATCCATAACATTTGGAAAGGAAGGATAAGGTATTCACAGAAATCTACAAAGTTTAGTTGGGAGTCTTCCTACAAAATTACTCGCATATGGTAGAATAGTTGGTTAGCACTATGGTTTCCTACAACAAACTGTGAAATGGGCTTGAGAATCTAACATAGAAGCTCGAGATACCTGCCATTAGATCTCATGAAGCAATCAAAGGAAGGGAGGTCATAGTCTAGGAGATCAGAGAATATATTGAACAAATAAATCAACTGATAGAGAAGGAAGGCTTGAAGGTAACCAAAGACATTATTTAATATTATTCCTTTGCACTAGTGAAAGCACACATGAATATCTCATGGTTATGGAATAATGTACAACCAAGTGCTAAGAACATACTGACAGAGACGTTGTAGGTGAAGATGCGCTACAAAGGCGATATGCCAGTTCGAGTCAAAGCCATCACAAAGGAGTTTCGAGCATGGAACACTTACATTACAAATGAACTCCATGAAGAAGCAAATGATTTATCTATTTGATTAGTTTTGTCCCATAGTCATTTTTTCCTTGTTAGGCCACTGTCTCATTTGTAAATTGTCTTATGTAATAAATGTTATGAAATGAAGTCCAAGGGACACATGTGGAATATAGAAGCCACACATTGAAATGTAAAGATTCATGTAGTGAATATTAATAGACATAAGAGTTGAAGAGTCATGAGGAACCTCAAAAGTTCATTGTATTTGCTATAAATATCTCCTCACAACTCAAGGAAAAGGCTTTTTTGGGCCATGGATTTTGGAAGGCTTTAGATTCTAGTGGTATTTCCATGGATTCTATGGTAAGACATAGGAGATATATCATTCTTTGGAGAATCAATTTGTGCCTTCATGTTTCACTATTGGATAGAGTGTTTCATCCATGTAACAGTCTACTTGGGATCTTAGAATTTTAATCAAAATATCAATGAGTCAACATTCCTTCACACATGTATCATAGATGTAGTTGGACTATTCTAGTTATGTTTATGGTACATGTTGTTTATTCACATACTAAGTTAATGAACTAATTTGTTTCTTAGTTATGGCTATTATTGAATGAATGTTGTTATGCTCTAACAATTTTTTTTTTACTATGTGGACTAATATGTAGGTGCTCGAAAAGCCTTTCTCTTTATCCCTGAGACCCCCTATAGGATAGTACTATTACTTTTCTAATCAGTGGATCATTTCCATCACTAGCCATGGAATTTCCCCTCATACACCTTACATTGGATTTCTCACAAAGATCACATTATTTCTGCCCCAAAGTAATAAGTGTTCCCTTGTGTTGGTTGGTACCCAAGACATATCTTTAAATCATTCCAACTATGGTCAGGCCATATGACTAGATGGGACTCCCACAAAAAATGGTGTGAGGTTTAATTGGGACTTCACATCATGGATATACCCTTACAATGTTGGCAGCATCCAACACCATCAATAGGTAGACAAAACACATGGTTTATTTTCAAGTTTGTAGATTACAAAGAAAACATCCACCACATAGATAATTTTCATTGATGATGTATTTAGATTTGGATGAGTACAAATGCAAAAGTGGTCTCATCTGCATCACATTATCAACTCATTTAGAAATGCATCGATATTAATTATAAATTTCTCAAAATCAAATACCATACACTTTGAAATGGAGCCTATACACGTCGAGGAAATTGCAAATATTTTTGGGGTTTCCGCTACTTGAATGGATATAGGATTTACATATTCAAGGTTGCATATGAAACCAAATAAATATGTTAACTTAGTTTGGAAATGGATCATCGAAAAATATAGGGGAAAATTAAACAAATAGACAAAAAATTGCCTTTCTCTTGGTGATATAATAGTCTTGGCTCACTCTATACTACAAAACATATCGGTGTACTGGATGGACCTATATATTTTTCCAAAAGATATTATCATTCACATTGATGCCATTCTTACAAATTTCATCTAGTCAAGTAATAAGGAAGGGAGGAAGATTCATTTAGTAATCTTGGACACTATCACTAGACAATTAGAGTTTGGTGGTTGGGGAATCAAAAGGCCATAATTTTCCATATGGGAATTACTCTTTATGAGTCATTGGAGAGAAATTGGTGGAAATTACATTTTGAAACATATTATTAAAGGAAAATATTTCAAAAAAAAGGAACCCTTGGAGAGGGTAAGACAAGGTGTTAAGAGAACTACATCTAGTTCATATATTTGGAGAAGCCTGTTACAAATGAGGAAATGGTTGATGGATAAAATACGTTGGTACATTAGGTCGAGAAAGGAATCCATGATTGTAATTATATATACAATTTAAGGGGGAATCAAAACCTCCCATCAAGGATCATAAATCATTTACACACCAGGCATATTTACCATGTCTCTCAAATCATAAAAGGATGGGATTCACACAAGCAATATCCAATATGGAAGAACATGAAGGATTTAGATATAAATGAGGAATTTTTTGGCTACTAGAACATATATATATATATATATATATATATATATATATATATATATATAGTTGTCTATGGAAGGTAACTCTTTCGATGCAGACACATAAAAATCATATTGGTTCAATCAATGTACTAAAGACACATCTCTGTAGAAGGACTTACAATCATATATTGTCTTATTTTTGTTCGCTGAAAGATAAAATTTAGTTATATAAGGCATGGATATGGAATGTTCCAAAAAATATCCTACTATTTGGTTGGCTAGTATATGGGAGCATAATCCTTACATGGGACAATATATGCAAAAGGGGGTTTCAAGGCCAAACTAGATGTTACCTTTGCCACAAAACTGGTGAAAATATCACGCATCTACTCATTGGATGTCCAGTCTAAAAAATAATTTTGATATATGTCCCATAGAAGATGATAATTAGATCATATTGGAACTATATAAATATTGAGAAATGTTCTAAATATTAGTTTGATGGACCATAGGAACACAAAAACCTTCCTTTATTCATTTGTCGGGGCATTTGGAAAGGGTGTAATAACAATTTTTTGGAAAAAAGGATTTTCACATGTTATCACTTTTAGTTAGATTTGAAATCTTTTAAATGATAACAACTATAGTGTCAGTGAAATATTTTTAATAAACAAGAAATATGATGGTAATGGGACTATCAAGGCTTTTTCAATTCAGAAAATTATTATAGGATTATGGTGACAACGAGAGTCAGATTTATTGGGTATTTCACTTGTCAATTAGTTATCCTTCCTCAAACATCACTATTTTTTCCCGCATATTAATTTCACCATTTCAATTTGTAAGTTTTGTGAAATTTTATTGTTTAAAGGTCATTTGTTCAAGATACTTGACATAGATACACGATTGAATCTTGGTATCTCATCAACATAATCCCCAAGCTGTAAAGATAATGGGGAAAATCTAAAATATTAATAGAAGTGAACCAAAAGGTCCCAATCTTATGGATATTTACCCTGATATTCAACAAAAATTTTGATAGGATGGGTGGGAGGAATTATTTCAATGATGCACCAATTCTGATAATGAGGTTGCTCGAGAATTTGCACAGGGTTTCGACGATCACCATGTGGAGGTTGGAGGGATGTCGTTCCAGGTGACAAAGGATATCATTACAGAGCTTAGATTCTTCCTAAAGGTTGAGTTCAAGGAAATAAATTCAAAAAAAGAGTGTAGAGGTCCTGGTTGGAAGACAAATGGCATGGGCTGCTAAGAATTACCTAGTCATATTTCACATGTGAAAGGTGTTTTAATTGGGTAAAATTATACCATTTCCATTTCTTAGCTCATCGAGCGGGACAAGTAAGAATGAATAAATGTTATTTTTTGTTAGAAATCCTCAAGCACATGGCTACTCGGGTTTGAGCGAGAACAAACCCATCTCCATATTTCATCTATCACAAAGCATTAATTAAGTTATTAATTGAAAATAATTTGGAAAAGGCTAGAACGTGGAGCCATTTCCTATTCTAGGGAGGGTTTCAACCCCATCCCTCTAAGTATAAATGAGAAAGGAAGAAGGGAACGAAACAAGTAAAAAACCCTAAGGAAGGAACCTCCTCTTAGGTCACCCCGACTATGCAAACTAAAGGATGAAAAAGGAAGACAAACCCTCATATTTTGTCCCTAAAATACCCAAGTTCTATTCTAGAAGAAGTGATAGGATTAGGAAGATATAGTATGATGAATATCCTCCTACTGTAAGTTAGCCAGATGGTAAAAATATGCCTACTGAAGGTTCCCCTACAGAAAAACAACAACCAAAGTAAAACAAAGGAAATATGGTTGACCATAAACCCCATGGTGAAGAAGTTCCATCTAAGGAAGAGCCATCCCTATTTGAAATGTTCAAATGGGATAAAACACCTCACACCATGCCCTTAAACAAATTGAGGTTGAAGATAAATTTGAAGCAAAACCCAAACCTTGCCAAAGAGGTTATATATATGGACAATATTCCACTAAAGGACTTGATTATAAATAAAGGGAAAGCTACAAGTTCAAAGAGGTCCAAGAAAAAAATCCCCATGGAAACAAGTAGAGCAAGAGGCAAAGGATGGATAAAGTGGACGTTTTACTGGAAGCAGCTAGTACTCTCAATTGAAAAGCTATAGCTATATTTTTCACTTTTGATCTTTCACTATCATAGTGAATTTTGATCAAGAAACTGTCAACATATAAGCAGAGGAAAGCATAGAAGATCACTGATATTTTTAATTATCACTGTATTTTGTAGAGAAACACTAACATTGTCATTATAAGCGTATTTCTAAAGAAAAACTTGGATGAAAATGCTAACAGCCGAGCAATCAACAAAAAACATCAGTTTCAGCAGCTAAAGGTTGGCATCAATGTTATCACCAAATTATAGTAGAAACGACCGAGAACACAGGAGAAAAACAAAAGCCCATTTTTGAAGGATGACAAGGCATGATCGACAACGGCAAAATCATAACCATGATACATTTTCTCAACCCCATTTTCAGCATAATTTTCAGTAAGTTTTTTTTTATTTTGAAAAACTTGATATGTTTAAAGATATTTTCAGATGCGTGTATCTAAGAGATTTATACTTCTATTATTGGATTAATGTAATTATTTTAAAGCTACAACATGTTTAAGTTATTTTATTATATATATAAGCAAAGACAGTAGAAGAATTAAGGGTTGGATTTTATTTGAGATATCTCATCCCTTGTGTATTTTTGAGCATATTTTAATGAAAATAGTCTACATGAGAAATTTACAGAAATTTTTATGTTATGGTTCTCTGTCTGTCTTTTATTAATTTTATATTTCCTCATGTCTTAAACACTGAGTGTTTGAAATTGGGATTCATATGTCTATGCTCATTTTTCTTTATTCTCAAGCATTTAATAACTGTTGTTCACTTAACCATTGCATTGAATTCTTTCATTTTCTTCCAAATCCCTTAAAGTTTCAAAGGAATTATCACTACCATACTTTTGTGTTTTTCTCATTGAAAATGTAATTATAGAAAACCTGGTCAAATTAGACTCCATGACCAATGGTATTATTCTCACTCAACCCAATGAAGTTCAATCATTCTTTGGTAAATTTGGCCATAGAACTCAATTACAAACCTTCTACTATAGTGACCTTGAGTAGTTGAGTTTAAGGAGAGATCGCTCACAAGGTTCAAGGGAAATCTTTCAGCCTCAAAGAGGTTCAAGGTTGCCTTAGAGTTTCTCCCACAGCCAAGTTTTCTCTAAGAGATAACACCACATTACCTGTATTGGTACATACATATGCACCATTTATATGGAATATAGGAAGCCTCCACTACATAAGCCCCCAAGATATGTTAAACAAAAGGATGTTTTGATTTCATTTCCTCTCAGACGTTTTGATGGGGAAACACAAAACCCAATCTATGGATGTGGGGTTATGATCACCATCAATCCATATTAATGTTAGTATGACCAAAAACCTTCACTTAAGTGACCCTAACAAAAAGTTGATGGCTACGGTCGTTTTAGATGTGCAACACAAATGGAAAATATCCAATAAAAGAAAAAAAGATCAGAAAGAAATAGTAGCAGAATGATAGATCCATAATAATAACCCAGTGGCAAGACAATTTTAAAGAAATAAATATTTATTGATAACACCTGATGAAGGATATCTACAGATTGGTCTGTAAGTCCCCTTCCGTGGGATGGGCCCTTTGATATCCTTGATGCTTCAGAAATAGAATCTCTCTTTGTGTGAAAAACCTAAACAAAGGGAAGAAATCAAGTGGGAGCTCAAGAAATAATGATGATAATGTTGACAATGATAGTGATCATGGCGATGAATGAATGAAAAACCATCCCTTATATAACAAAGTATAGAGTTAATCTCGAAAATGGAGAATAATAAAATATTATTGACCAAATTTAGATCTAACTACTTGGAATACTTTATTATATTTATTTGAGAGGGAAAAGGAATTTAAAATGATCACATTCCTTTACTTAGAAATAATTAACAAATAAAATGATTTATTAACTATTTTGTGAGAAACAAGAAAGTTGTGAAATCAAAATAATTATTCAAGAGTGATTTAATAATTATTCTAATAACATAAATAAGGAAATTCAAATAAATAATGATTTATTTAAATATTACTAAGGGATTTAGTCAAATGGGACAAGGAATAATTATTAAATAATTTTTTAATAATAATTCCTAGAGAAAATTAAATAAATAATTATTTATCTAATTATTCTCATGGGTTCTTTTATTTAAATCAGAAAATAATTTAATAAAAGCGGTTTACTAAATTATTTTCCACAGTGAAAGTGATTTTATTATGGTAAAATTAAATCCACATGGTGTATTTCGATCCAACTAGTTAGAAATGGCTAGGCGATCATTTTTTTGGTGATAACAGATTTTCTCGACACGTATGAGTGTTAGTAGAAAATCATATGACCAAAATACGTTGTATATTACACTTCCACAAGACACCAAAGGGGAAGTTAGAGAGAGAGAGAGAGAGAGAGAGATTTGAAGCAAGTCAAGGATGGAAAAATGGCGTAGGAGGTGAGACCTACAATACTAATAGAAGTCTCATTTTATGTGGTGTTACACGATCTCAAATGAGGGGTTGGACGCATACCCATACCCATCGAGATAAATAAGTACAAAGAATAATGGTGGGCCCAACAATGTGAGACTAAGCTACAAAGTACATGATACAATGGCATCAATGGGTCATAAAATAATACAATGGATCCCGTATACATAATGCGCCTGGAAAAAACATAGGCGAAGACTGAATACAATAATATCTGAGTACATGAGATACAATGCCCCTCAAACTAACATGGAGAGGGGCGATCACCACTATGGAAGCCCTGCTGAGCAGGAAAGGGCTCTGAAAATTTGAATGGATCATCTGAAGGAGACATGCATGCTATGGGCATTGCAAGTGGAAGAAATGGAACCCATTAAATCTATGGAATTGCATTAGAGGTTGGATCAACATCTATGGTCATCAAGGCATGTGGGGGGCTACCTGAAGGGACACCCCCTCATGAGGTCTGAAACATCTCACACACACACGGGAATCACTGGGACAATTGTCTGGATCACCAAATTGTCAAACGTACGAAAAGTAATTAAAGGGGTGCAAAACCTAAAAAAAGGATGTTGGTAAGGAAAAAACTACATCAAAGAATTATAAAATGCCACTAGGGAATAAAAAATAGGTTGATGTTGATGGAGGCAAGAAGTTTGAGCTCGGGGGGAGTTGTTGATGGTAGCTCATTGGTTGGGAGGAATGTGCTCTCTCCCTAAGTTTTACGAAGTGAATTATTTTGGTTAGATGATTGTGATTTTCCTATCCTTCCTGAGTTATATCTATTATTGTTATCTATTATTATAATTATGGTGAATTCAATTTGAATTTATTGATTTATGCATGGATGGTAAATAAGGTGGTTGGGCAAAGAGTATCTTTGCATAAACATTAGTACTTATATATAGTATAAGGTAATGAATTCAAATATTAAATTTGGATTGATCTATTCATATATATATATATATATATATATATATATATATATATATATATATATATATACTTATACTTTAGCATTCAAGTTATTTATAAACACCAAAAGGGTAGTGGTTCACTCTATTCCATAAGGAACATGGATCTAGATTTTAGTACAGAGTATTAAGGAAAATCTAATTTGTAGAGATTGATTTTTACGAAAAATGAAAAAAGGATAAAAATAAGAAGAATAAATCATATGCAAGAATGGTGAGTTAACTTGGAGTCATATGAGTATAAATAGACAATATATAAGACATAATTAATTATTCTAGAAGTGAGTATGGATAAGAATTCTATATAGGTAAGGAAACATGGATTATATAATTATTTTTTGAAAACCATTAAATACTTAAATCATATTTGTGAGTCTAGTTAAGACCATTGCCTAAGTTCGAGGAGTTATTCCTAACCTTATTTCCTATAAATGTTGTAAGCAATTTTGTTATGCTTGAATTATAATACAAGTAATAATTTACAAAGGAATGATACAAAATAATTATGAACTAAAAACCCATAAAATTCTATGTAGAACATAACCTTTGTCTAAAGGTCAAGGAGCATAATTTATAATGAATTGCTACTCTAAGTGTATAAGGTAGGTGAAAAAGAGGTATGACAAAACTAGTTTACTTTCAATCTAGTGTGAAAGGAATTACACATATATATATTTTACACATTTGTATTATACGTTGGTGGAACAGAATTAGTTCCTGTTAGGTTCCTATACCAATAGGTTTCATTTTTCATGATTGACTATGGAAGTGCCAAATATGATCATCCTTTCCAGGTTGCAAAGGTTACATATTTTGTATACAGATAAAGAAAATTAAAAAATGTAAAGAGGGTATGCCCTAAAAGAAAAATCAAAGGGCAAGAAGAATGAATCCCAAAGAAAGACTAGGAAAGTGGCGAGTCAAAATTCCACTACCATCTTATTTGTGCAAAGCAAGACCACAAGGTGCAAACACTGTTTCATCACACCTGATGGAGGGCCCAACAGTTCAATCTGGACCACTCCATATTAAAATTTACTGTTGTAGAATAGAGAAAGAATATCTGTCCAAACAGTTTAAGCTTGGCAGATGAGTAGATAGATAGAGAAAATAAGGAGCCCAACTGCTTAATATGGGCTCTTGGAAGAGATAAGGGTAGACCTAGATAGGAGGGCCGCCAAAAGAAAAGAGTTGAATCAGGGTTTGCAAGTTCAAGTGCACCCAATCAAAAGGAAGAAAAATGCTAGGTGTATTAGGCTAGGTAGGTAGTTTGAGGTTGCAGAAACAAGGTTGTGATCTTCTTGCCTTGTTAAGAAGGAATCATCTCATCAATGACACAAGGACCATGGCAGTTGTTTGGCTGCAGAACAGTGGGAGCATGACTAATTCCCCTATCATTCCCCCAAAGATCATTTCCTAACATTCCCTCAAGGGCCTTGGGATCTGCCCACTAGTCCTATTTGACTTCTTTCTATGAGAAAGGCTAAGTTGAACTCTGAGTTTAATTATTGAAAAGAAGCCACATTTCTTGTGTAAATATCATCATTTCATACTCCCCTCATTTTCCTATGCCTAAGTTTTCACTCTATTGACTTAGCATTTACTCATGCAGTTTCATTCCATATATCCATATTGACATCCTAACTTATTGTATAGCTCCTTTAATTATTTCCCCACCCCTATTTTACAAAAACTATATAAAAAAGCCCAACAAATATAAATATCCCTACCCTTGGCAATTTTAGCCATACAATACAGTTTCGGGGAAATGTTAAGTCCATTCAGGACCTTAGTATTAACCCCTCCGTGTCCATAAACCTTGGGATTTATTTAACTTCAGGTTAAATAAATAACCACGCTAAACCCTCCCACCCATACCATACCTTTAAACTTTGGTGCGCATGTAAATACTTTGGGGTTAGTTTAATATTTGGTTAAACTAATAACCATACCCGCCTGCGCAACCACAAAAACCCATAAATCCAAAGTTTTAAACCCCCGCGACATTATAAAATATTTAAAAATATGGGTGGGTCCCCGCGCCGTATCGTACCGGCACCTGCACTTCCCGTCAACCGTTGGATCGCGCCTACCAGATCCCATATCTTGCATTGATATCGGAGCCGCCCTGTAGTAAGAAAGTTACCTCCCGATGGAAAGAGGGTTTGCCATCGTACATAGGGATGCGTGGCCTGTTTCTATTGCAATGGGCCCGCTCTGACAAAAACCGCTCCCGTACCAAAAGCGGTCCAATGCAAACTGTTTACGGCCTGTTCTCCTCGCCGCACACGTCATCCCCATGTCTACTTCTGCGTCAGCGCCCGCGCCACTGTATAGTCCGTCGTGTCCGACCCATCACCCATCCACATTAGCTGCCACGTCACCCTCCATACCATGCTACAGGAAAAGGTGACGTCATGTTGACATCAGCAGAAAAAGTGCCAAAAGTCCGAAAAAACACAAATTTTCGTTAAGACTCACGAAAGTGATGTCTTTTGGTTATTTTTATGTGACCAATGGTGAAAGTCTGTGCATGAGAATTACGTCGAATCCGCCATCAATGTCCCAGTCTGTCACCTAGGTGTGTTCAACTTGCAAACCCGACTCCCCAGCTCACTCTGCAACTCCATTCCACAACAAAGTCTTGAATAAATAGGTATTTACCCGCGAATCGCCCATAAACCCTATTTTTTCATAATTTCTTTAGAAAAAATCACCAAGACAGCTAAATTCAACTCAAAAACATTATCCCCCATAGGCTCCTGCGCTCTGCCTCACTGAGTAACCATACTTTCGAGCAAAACCTGCCAACTTTGTGACTCTCTGATAAATTGTCCATTAAAGCTTAAGATCGAGCTCCTATTCGCCTGCGAAACCACCAAAAAACCTGTAAAATCCCCGCTCTCTCCATTGTTTTCAAGCGTCCTCGTTGAAGGATCCTACAGACTCTGTATTCCTGTTGAGTTCCACTCAGTAAGGCCACCTTTGCATAGAACTCAAACTGCAAATTCCCTGTTAAAAAGCCCTCTGTCAGAACCCTGTTTTCTGTTGAGACATAGACTCAAATCCAATTATAAGCACAATAAACCATGGAGGCTCCAGTAGCCATAAACATTGCACCCTTGAATGCACCTCATAAGCAGCTGGAGTGGTTACCTCTAGCTGATAGGGATTTCCAGATTGATGACATGGAGGGTCAAAAGCCTCACCTACAAGCTTTTCTTGAGATAAGTAATAGTCATAAAAACAACACTGACATATTCAGAATCTGGGAGTCCAATATGCCTATATATTACCTACCTTCAGTCAATGTCTTCCCTGACCTCATCCATTAGTGTTGTGCCAATTATGAGCCTTCTTAAAGGGCAGTAATGGACCCTGCTGGAAATTTCCTCTTTTACATTACCCCTGAATCTATAAATGAGATGTTGCGCTTCAAACCAACTCAGCCTTTGGTCCCTCTCACCATGAAAAATTTGCTGGACCAAGCCTCTAAGTTGTACACTGCAGAAATTGACCGAATTGCCAAGCTATTTACGCCACCAGATTGCTACTCCAAATACAAAATTCCCTACCATCATGCCTAGTTCAGTGAAGTTGGTAAAATGCTCATAGACATGATTTCCTACATTCTGGGATTCAGGACGAGTGAAATTGTAGATGAAACTGTCTTTGCTTTAGTGTCCATGTTTGCTCCAGGACAACCCCCTGCTGTCAAGTATGACTATGCCACCTTCATAGCCAACAAGATTCATGAACTTAGAGAGGGAGAGAGTGTTCAAATACACTGCATATATATACCATTTGATGTTGTACTATCAACCTAATAGTTTCCCAATTCCCCTCAGAAAATTGGATGCAGGGGGGGAGCGAAGGTTTGTAATATTTTGGTCCTCAGTATTCCATCATGTTGGCATGTCCCCATTCACATATTGTGAATTTATTGACCTTTTCATATATCCAGCCACCTGTTTATTGTCAATAACTCCTCCTGCAGGCTGTTTGCTGAAATGCAGAAAATCTTGCACCGATCAAAGGAATACAGCATTGGTGATTGGTACTTTTACCAAAACCATACAATGATTAGGATCTATGGTTGTCAAATGGCTCCCTTCAAACTGCCAAAATATGTCCCTATGAGACTCTTTGCCTTGGAATACTACAGGCAGTTCAGTAGTTCAGATCTGACCCATTTCTATGGTGCTAGGAAAAAAGCACAGCTCAAGATAAGACACCAACTGGGCCCTTTTATCTTTAACAAAAGGGAGGAAGCATGGAAGGAAGCTGACACCATTCTGAGAGATAAACTCAAGCTGAAACAAAGTTTTCTTTGGGCACCATATGACCCTGAACATTTCATAAGCTTTAGAAGAGTCAAACACAAGCTTACAAGATATGTGCATTATAGTATCCCTCAAATTGAACAATATGCCAATCAACAAGAGTGGGTAGAGGGCACACTAGTTGAAGAGCTTACTGAAGAAGAGATAACAGAAAAAGCAATCAAAGACCTTGAAAAGTCAGTTGACTTGGAATCTTTTGGACAGGTGTTTTTCACATCTCCTCGGCACCTTGGAGCAGGCACCTCATCTGCCACGGCTTCCCAACAACCTGCCCAAGTAAGTGCTCCACCTGCAGGGACATCTAAAGGAAAAGAGGTGCAGCATTCAGAGCAGCAGGTGCACCATTTAGAGCAGTAGGAGATAATGGCAGACCGGCCAGATGCAAGCAAAGAACAAAGTCAAGGGCAAGCCCCTTCAACACAAGCAAGAGCACCTGAGGTCCCTGTCCTCCAAACTCCTCTCAATGAGGAGAGAGCAAAGAAAAGGGACAGGCAGGAAGAGACACCTACAGGGGCCTCCACAGAACAACAAGGAGAGAAAAGGCAGAGACTAAACCCCTATTCTGAGGAAGAGTTTACAGAGGAGACAACAGGCAATCAAAGAGTTGAGGAAACAACCGAACAACGGATTCCTCCAAGCATGGAAACATCAGCTAGCTCCTTTCAGCAGGAGCAAGAGAGACAACAAGGTGTGGAGGTTACCTCAACCTCCACCAAGTAGCAGAGCAAGCAAGGCTCTGAAATAAAGAAAGCATTCACAGAAGTCAAGGCCAGGAATGAGCCAATAAGATTCCAGCTCTACAACCAGTTGCTAAGAATGGCTCCCACTAATCAACAGAGACTAATGGCAGCCTATGACATCCAAGAAGGGAAAATGACCCTCAATCATTTCAGACCTACAGTATAGCAGCCCCAATCTGCTGCTGATTATATTAGGACCAATCTGGAAGTGCTTGCTAAAGACATCCATCCAATGGACCAGATTGAGTTACACAAACAAACTGGAGAAATGGTGTACTCCACCCTGGCAGATAAGGCAATATTGGCCCACAAACTGCAGAATTCACTTCACAACACTTCTGCCCAATTAGAATTGGAGAAAGCTTTATCACAGGCCAAGGAAAATAGAATCAAATCCTTGGAGGAGATCATAATGGAGTTGGGACATCATCCCAACAATCCCAAGGGTGTGCAAGCTTTGATTAAGAAGAAAGAAGAAGACATAGTAGACCTTAGAAAACAACTCAGGCTGCCACCTATAATTCATCCTCAAACCACAGAAGTAGCACAAAAAAAAGAAGAGGAGGATGTGGCTAGTTTGCTTATGAGGATGCATAAAAGACTGATAGAAACAGAGAGTTCCTTGGAGGCATCACTACAAGGGAGACAGGGAGAGTTGGCCTCTCAGCCAGCACAAACAACTTTAATTGTTGAGACTGCTCCTCCTACAGTCACCACAACAGTCCCTCCTATTGATCCCGAGTCAATAGCAGGTACCTCAACTTCAGCAACAACTACAGCAGCAGCAGAGCAAGAGGCCAGCCTGAGTATGGAGGAGATGATGAAAGAAATAAAGGCTCTGGACGTACAAATGAAAGAATTAAAAGAGGCCAAAGAAAAGCTGGCCAAAATTGAGGTAAGATATGACAAATCAAAGATGGATGTAACTGAGAAGACAAGGGAAGTAAAAACCTTGGAGAAAAGAATAAAGGAGCTCGAGAAGGAGTTTACTCTTGATAAGACTCTAGCTGAAGTCAAGAAAATTTTGTCGGCCAAAATTGGCCAATCCATCACTGACCAATGGCAATCAATTGAAACCATACATGAGGAAATGGAATTGATAGGCTTAACTCAATTCAAAACTCAAAAGGCTAGAGCATCATTAGGAAATATGCCTGAGCAAGCCAATAGAATGATTCAATTTCTGAACACTCATACCAAAGAGAAGTTGGTAGCAATAGGTATCAGGAATAGGACAGATACCATCTTACTAGTGAAAAGGGTGCTAACCCTAAGGAATTTTGTGCAGACTCTAGAAAGAAAATGCCAAGAAATGCAGGCAGAAAATAATGACTTCAAAATAAACTTTGCAACATTACAGAGCAAAGGGCTACCCAGTTTATTAAGCAGCACTGGAAGACTACTATCACATGAGCAGTATGCCAATAGAGTAAATAATTATGCCTCCAATCAAATTACAACATCATCAAGCACCTCAAAAGAAACAGGGCCTCCCTCTGGACAGAGTCTTTATGACAGATTAGAAAATCTGTTCTACATTGAACATGAGATAAACCATCTTTTTGAAGTCTAGCCCAACTTTTATAGATACACAGAAGCTGATGAAACACTGATAAAAATACAAAGACATCAGTTGCCTACAGAGGATTGGTGGAAAGGAATGCTGGAAATATTGCTCAGTTAATTTTGTTTTCAATTTTTGTGGTCAGCCACAGGTCAACAAATACAGAGGCAGAAATTGAATGGTGACTACAGCTCGTTGATGAAAACTAAACACTGATGACGAGGCCAAGACAGCAACACAGCAACACAGCAACATAGCAACATCAAGGCAACAAATGCAGAGTAAATACGCAGCAACCAGCCGACTCACTCAGCCCAGAAAGTCAAAATACTTCTGACAAATTGGACAACTAGCACATTCACATTTACTGCAGCATTTATTTCCCTCATTTACTTCTTCTAGAGTTGGTAAAGGAAGTTATGACTTTAGAACTTATCTTCACGATATTTTGTATCTCCATGTTTATATAAATACCTCCCCATATTATGCATTTGGGGTTGGTGATTTTCTCTCTGGATTGCGTTGTAAATTCTGAGACTGTTTTAATACAAAAGCTGTTGAAGTTCACTGTTGCTGACCGCCTAGATGTGGATTGGATGTTTTGGGACCTGCTACAAAATTCCTGTGTCATTCTATGGATCGATAAGTTATTCTAAACTGTGTTTTATGTTTTTTGTGTCTGCAAATTTCATATATGTTCCATAATCTTGGTAACAGAGAAGGAGAATAGCCCAGGATTTATTTAAATGCACCCTGTGTTCAATCTCTGCTATTAATTATGTTTTCTTCAGAATTAGTCATAAATATGAATTCTTAGCTGCTCATGTTTGCTCTGATTCTTTCACTTTGAATATTACCTAGGAATTCTTTATTGCTCCTTGATAATATTCATGCACTTTCCCTCTGCCGGCATAATGAAAGATTCTTGATTGCCTTTCATTTCCTAACTTCATTCCATCAGTTTCCAGATTTGAAAATTGTTCCATAACTGCCTATCTTGCTTTGTAGCATTACCATTTACCCAAGAAACACTTTCAGAAGTACACCATCATTGACTCCATTGCCGAATAGTATAAACTGTTTTGGACATGCATCCCTGCTCTATTTGAAATCACCGTCCAACAAACTAAAAAACTAAACTCTGTGCATCATAACTAGCCTAAAATATTTCAAAACAAAGCTAAATTACAAAGAGAGAGCCCTCTCTGGTTGCAGATTGACTAGAATTTGCAACTACAAGATTGGTTAGTGGTTACCTCGGTCTTATTCCCTTCAGGAGGCAGGGAACAACCTGAGTGATAATAGTTCTCACGATCATCTGGTCATTTTAACCATAGGTGAAGCTACAAAACCCTATGGCAACATATATGCCAACATTCAAAGGTTTATTTTAACTAAACATGATGACAATATGTATCACTGAGTTCCTATAAATCTAAATGAAAGTGGATACATTATTTTATGAACAAGTATTGGGAGTACCAAGTATTTAATCTTTTAATTGAAGAATAAGAAACCGAAATGTGGGTATAACCAAGATTAAATTTTGAAGCAACCTATATGGTAACAAAGAGTTAATGATTTTTTAGTAATCACTTATAAGCATGGTGGAAACAATACAAATTAAAAATAATAACAACTAAATATCCCATACAAAAGAGTAAGAGAACGCTCTTATATAAAAGTAACCCCACTGAATATTTTATATTCATATAAAGTCCCAAATTATTAACATAAAAGAGGTCAACATTGGACGATAGTAAATCTGGTAAAGACAAAACACTAAAAACTTGGGGCGTAATCGATTGGCTCCAAAGGGAGGAAGTGAGCACGGCGCGGAGCGAAAGGATTTCCTAGGGTTCGAACTTGAGACCACCCACCATCATGTATCAAATCTTAGACAAGGGTTTGGATGGCAGATCAAACCTGCAGATGTCTGCATCCCACCTTGCGATCTGGAATCTGAAGAATGGGCGTTTCGATCTGATTAAAATCCCTCCGCAGTTTCAGAGGCTCGTATCGGGCACCCGCCAGATCACCGATGATGGCCTTCTGGTTGCTGGCTGCGACGGCCTGTATACACAAGTCCATCTCCTTTTCCGCCTAAGAGGGGGCAAAGGGGGTTTCGGCTATCCTATGAGGGGCGCCGTCACCAAGATCGGCCAGAAGAAGACCAGCAATCTTGATGCTTGCCGCGACTTGAGTGGAAGGTGGCTTCGCCGCGTGAACGCTGAGAAGAAATCTGTAGTTTTTCACACTGATTTGGTAAATGCAATCAAAGAAGGGGGCCTGCATGTGGCAGATCTGCCCCCTCACATAACGGTTTGGGCCAAATCTTGCAGATCCGGGATGGATCTAACCGATCTGTCCAGTCCCAGGCAGCAGATCGGTGGAATGGTGCATCGGCTGAGCGGAGGGGAAGCAGATCTTGAAATGCAAAGGGCAGAAAGGTTCAACAAGAGGTTAGATCTGGAAGTCAGTCTACAGTCAGAGCACTTGCTAATCAGCAGTGACATCAGGTCAGGCAGACCAGGAACTCAGCGAAAACCCAGCCCTCAGGTAACAACAAATCATTTTCATTTTCAGATTTTTATTAAAACCCCAGAGGGGAAAACCTGTTTAGTGTGGGTACATACAGGAAGCACTATCATGCAGCTGAAACAACAAATCTGGGCAATGACCGGATATCCTGTTCAGTTTCAACATTTGGTCAGAGGCAGGTGGTCTCTCCAGGATAATAGATCTCTGGGAAGTTATGAGATTAGTCCAGAAGAAACTATTGTTTTAAACTTCAGGCTGAGAGGAGGGGCTATGCATCAGGGACAGACAAGCTTCTCAGGAGGAGAAAAGGGGAAGAAGGTAGCACCTCAGCATCAAACCAAAGGGTTTTCTTCCTACAAAAACATTCTTCAAGGCAACAGAGATTCAGGGTCTTCTCCAGAACAAGGCGGATATATACCCAGGCCATATATAGTAGATCAGCTAGGGGAAACTCCAGCCCTTAACTTTGACTCTTCAGGGATCGATGATTTCGTAAAGGACTATGAAACGCAGGCCCTAATATGCCGTTTCAACAGTTTTTGGCCAAAACCTCTGGACCTATTTCACTGGATTTTCACCAGTTGGACCATGGAATGTGATATACATCTATGCTCTAAGGGGTTTTTCATCGTCAGATTTGCATCCAGGGAAGTCAGGGATACAATCATCAGTGCTGGACCCTGGTTCTGGGGAACGTCGGGACTGTTCATGACTCCATGGTTTCCAGATTTTGACCCAAATAAAATGACTGTATCCAAAGTACCGGTCTGGGTCCGTTTATACAACCTTCCCCTCCATTTCTGGAGTGAACAAGTCTTGGAAGGAATAGGGAACAGCATAGGAAAATACATCAAAACAGATCTGGAAAGGATTGATGAAAGGGTCTACACTTTCGCACGCATTTGTGTGGAAGTAGATTTAAGCAAGGGGCTGCCAGACAATATAAGGCTGATCTACAAACAACAAAATTGGCTGCAAGCACTAGACTACGAAAACACAGCTTTCAGATGTAGGCTTTGCAGGCAAACAGGACATCTGCAAAGCACATGCCCAGAAGCCAAGAAAGCAAACGGCAAAAGAAAGCAGAAAGGGAAGCAGAGGAAAGGATGGCAATTTTCTCCCCCTAATGCAGAAGGTGAAGAATCAGAAGCAGAAGAAGAAGATTCCCCTGAAGAGAATGCTGAATCATCTCAAGAAAAGGAGAACCAGAAGGAAACCACAGTAGACAATAAGGTCTCACAGCTTCATCCAAATCAGGTAGAAAAGGCAAACGAGGAACAAAGTATGGGAGGGATCAAACGGCACCATCAGTCAGATACTTCAGATTCAGACAAGGAAGGGGGTTCTCAGAAAGCAGAAACCCAGTTAGTTATAGCTTCGATCGAGCCCACCCAAGGAGAATGGCGCAAGGTCGAAAAGAAAAAGGGAAGAAAAACTTGATGTGTAAAGTTTAAACTCAGTTTTTCTTGCCCTCTTTTTTCTCTTTTTTCTCTTTTTTCTCTTCAATCTGCACGTTAGTTCTTTAACGTTGCGTGGGGTGCGGAAGCACTCGAGCCCAATGGGCAGATTATGGAAATGCCTCAATGCATCTGCTAGTGTAACTTTTCATTTTTCTTAATAAAAAGTTACCGTTTTTTCCACTGGAAAAAAAGAGGTCAACATTGATCTATCCATTCAAAAGAATAAATATGCATATATACCATTAGCCTTTATACAATATCTTTAAAAATACTAAGTGACAGGTTAACCTAAATAACTAATATCCTCCATAGAAAAGAAATAAAGCAATGATCTGACATTGGTGTTGCACCCTTTGTTGAGTAAATAAGGAAATAAAATTACATAGTAGGATCTTGGAAATTAGCCAAGCAAGTGCGACAGACTTGGAATAAAAAAAAAGTCAAATTAAGTCAGAGACAACGAAGGAAACCCCAATAATGGAACAAAGAAATGAATATGCAATTCTAGACTTGGTATACGACTGACAGGTTTGTTAAAAAACATAGTTAGAAAGAAAGTCATGAGAATTGCATTAAAAGCTATCACTTTGTTAAAACAAGGAGGGCTGCTGAGCAGCAAGTCCCTGCCTTGAGTGAGTGTAAAACACATGAGAAAGACATAACAATTGCTTGATGATCTTGCCTCTTGCCATTGGAGAGACATAACAATGGCTGGGATTTGTAGGATAAGCAGAGACATAAGTTTGGCAATGAAAAATCAGTACTAGAAAGAAAAGCTGACAAAGGCAATAGCATGACATTGTATAAGAACATATTCTCCTTAAAATAAGATTTTTCTCAGTGTTCCAAGTAATTATTCGTTTTGTCTTGATTCATGATATGTATATCCATGTATTTCTACAATAACCATATGCTTGAGTTTCAGTTCAAACAATTTCCAGAGAAATTTTTCCGAACGATACCCAATCTATTAATAATTTAATATAATATCGAGCATGTGACATGCTACAATATACATCCAAGCCAGGCATCAGAAACAATATAACAGAAATAGAATGATTATTTTCTGTTTTATTATCAACTGCTATTTCTTTCTACTATCAGCTATACCAGTGGGGAACTTAATTAATTGTTTGGTGCACACATATTATAACCTTGAAACAGCTTGCAACAAAAGGGATCAACATCCAGATACTCTAGGTTTGTGCATCAACTTTAACAAGTTGCATGAGACGTAATGCTTTAAGATAGAAAAAAAAGAAAGATAGAATCACAACTCTAATAACTCAAGCTTATCCCCTTTGCAGTATTGAAAACCACATTTCTGCAATCAGGGAGAATGCTAACAGACCACGGAGCTATTTTATAGTGCTGACCATTAAAGATGACTCTCCCAACATTATTTGAATCAAAATTTACAAGAAATGTAGCGGCACAATTTCCAGCTCCTGCATAATATGCATAAGCCTGAATAGACAACACGTAAGTCAGTTCTGTCTTGCATAGCATCTTTTAAGAAAGTAGGAGAAAGTAACAACAGGATCACCACTAACTAAAGCAGTCTCACAGAGCTTTTTGGCTTTGTGTAATTCCTTAAGATGACCCCATTTTGGCTGTCTAATCAGCCCTGCCAAAGACAAAGAGTCGAAAGCAATAGGTTGTGTTCCAAAGGTCAGAATCCATTTCACTATTCAGAAGGCTGGATATTGAAAGGAAAAGACAAGCATTAAGTAAGACTTGAAGAAATTCACATCGTAGCAAATTCAAGCTTTCTGTTGACTTGAAGAAATTCACATCGTAGCAAATTCAAGCTTTCTGTTGTCTTTTAATCTTCTGACAATGTTTTTTCTATTGCAGTTGCTTTATATTGAGCCCGAGAACAGAAAAGGCATTACAGCAGAATTCAATTCCCTTGCCAAATAAATAGATAACCTTATAGATTGCCCAAGGATGACATTCAAGTCCTGATAAAACTTCTCTCAATTCTGCACTACTTTGATACAAATTCAAGTGAAGATTGTTAGAAAATATCACATCCAAGATATAACGTACCATATTCATCTATGGGTGCATCATAGTCATAGGAGGTTGCAATGAAAGGCCCACCCGCTGTGTGGCCAAAATTTGTTCCTCCATGGTACTGAAACAAATCCGAATCATACATAATTTAGTAAAAACTTCCATATATGAAGGTCACTTGCGAGGGCGGTCCAATTGTTAATGTGAAAATCCTACCATGTAGTAGTTTACAAAAGATCCACGCTTCACTAAAAAGCGAGCAACTGCAAAGGCCAGATCTTCCACCGGTCTACGAGGAGTTGCACCTCCAAATTCAGTATACCTAGAAAATCAGAGACAATGTTTCAGATACTATAAGTTCAAATTACATTTACAACTGATTATAAACATTGCTGCATATCTGCATTTTTCAATTTGTTGCAATAAAGACTTTACTGAAGAGCCTAGAATCTTCATCATATCAGTTTATTGAAGGACGCATTTGCAAATTAAGTGCAGTGACCTGGTGGTTGAGGACTGTATGGTTGCCAGATTTAAACACCTGAAATTACATTTACAACTGATTATAAACATTGCTGCATATCTGCATTTTTCATTTTGTTGCAATAAAGACTTTACTGAAGAGCCTAGAATCTTCATCATATCAGTTTATTGAAGGACGCATTTGCAAATTAAGTGCAGCGACCTGGTGGTTGAGGACTGTATGGTTGCCAGATTTAAACACCTGGTGGTTGAGGACTGTATGGTTGCCAGAATTAGGCACCTGATTAGACAACTACTCTAAACCTAAGGCAAGGCTCGTTCATAGGTCCTAGGGCAGAGGCATTATGTAAAAGTAGTGTAAGTCAGGTCCAACCAGATAAAAATATTGTTAAAATTGTGATGCAAAAGTAAATCATTCTACCTGTGTTATTCTGTTACTTCAAATTTCAGAAGCAAGTAATCGTAATATTTTCTTTGCCTGTGGATGAATGCAAAACTTATCAGATAAATTTGGTATTTTAACACTACAAAGTTCCAAAAGAGAACCATATATCACAACTCCAAAACAAAGTTCAAGACAATAATTTATGACAACTGTGCGTAGTTATTAGTGTTCCCCTGGCTGAGCATGTAAAGCCATAAAGTTTCTGAATTTTGACTTTTACGGCTCATGTTTGGTTGCGGAATTTTGACTATGTCTGCGTGATCTAGCATCAACAAATTTATGATTGCAGAACTGATAAAAAGAGCCAGAATTTCAAAATTGATTTTGAATGTTTACAACAGCTGTGTAATATTTTCTGGCACACCAAGTCGATGACAAAAAACCAGATAAACCAATAAAAAGCTCATCCCGCAAGGCTCATAAATAATATATCAAGCTACAGACAAAATGAATAATGAGATCAGCAATGCCTAACTCTCAAAACTTCATATCAAGTCGCCTTTTACATTGATGGAGCTACATCCAGCTCGCATTGGTTAGCTTAGAAACCCAAATTGGACATTTCATCATCAAAATTCCAGCTTGCATTGGTTAACTTAGAAACCCAATTTGGACATTTCATCATCAAAATTCCATTCTTCTGGCAAAGAAATATAGGTTTCACTGGTATCAGGTTTCAAAGAAATATTCCTGAAGAATGCCTTCAGGAATATCCATTGTTGCTTGCCCTGCCACATTTCCCACGATAGTAGTGTTGATGCCCTCAGAAATACCAATTATATTAGCCGAATTGGCCACATCAGTAGTGCTGAGTGCAGATCATGTATTAACATCATCAACCCCTTGAAGTGAACACCAGTCATCAAAATAACTGTAATTATAACCTGAATTCAAATTCCAAAATGCAATATGATTTTCATCAGACTGAACATTAGACAGAAATTCTGATATGATGTTCTCAGAATTGATGCCTTGCACCTGATCATGAAATGGTACAAGTGGTGTTTCAACTGAGCTGATATGCATATCCCCTGGTATAGGTGACTCACCAGATCTACTTTGTAAGGGTGGTGTCATGAAGTTCTCAGAATTTACATATGAAAAACAAGCTTCACATTTGGCAGCCGTTGGAATGCTTCTAATTTTAAGACATTAAAAAGGGCAATTGTTTTCATAGACTATAATTTCTATATACATGTTACAAAATTTGGCGTGCATACATGCACAGTGCAATGCGAATTGCAGCACCAAAAATCAGTCAAAGACCTCTTTAGACAGAGAGAATATGCAAAGCTAACTATCGTTTTAATTGGTGCAACATTTTCTTATAATTCGACAAGTTCATCCAGAGACAGAGTCACCAAGTGCCCACATGAAGATATTATGATATAAACATATAAGTGGGTATTGATAACAGAGCTTACCACAGGGTCTGGTGCATCATCTTGTTTGCACATAACCCAAGGTACACACGTATCCATTCCCACAGCCATCTGAGCAGCCCAATTCATATATTGCACTCCAGCAGACCCATACTCCATTTCTTCAGGTTTATACTCATTTTCTAGCTGTAAGAACAATTTGTCATTAGTCACTATATTAGGAAATCAAACCATGAGTATATACAAATTTCAAACTATCCATGCGGATCACTCTTTTCTGCAAATATAATGAATCAAGCAATTGACTACCAATCAAAATTTGACACATTTTACCATGATGGATCAAAGTATACCTGGGCCAATAAGGATGTGCACTCCTCCACCAAAATAAATTAATCAGATAAACTCAGTACCAAAACTAAAATAGAGTTAATCATGGTAGATATAGGGCCAAAGTACAAGAAAGGCTGGTTATAAACTGCCATGCAAAGTATCATAGACAAGTATACATTAGGAAGATTCACACAGTACAGGAAACAAATGCATCTAGCCTTGAGGGTTTTCAACGGAAATTTTGAGCCCTATTGTCGGTAGCATAGGTAAGAAAACATTTTTTCTTATAGAAATTGTGATCCCAAAACTCCAACGAGATGAAGAAATTCCACTGACCTTGAGAAGAATTCAGGTTGACCCATAAGTAATCAGAGAAAGAAACATTGGTCACATCGTACTCAAATCTTAGACCAGTGAGAAATGGATACGTGCATCCAAGAGTATACAGGAAAAGAAAAATAAAACGCAGTAAGAATCAAATCCTTGAATGAAGATAAAGAATAGAAAATGAGAAACCACTAAGAGGCTGTTACCTATGAGAAAATGCAAGAATCAGAAATAGAGCTTGGCGCCATCTTCGGATATGCCCAGAACAAGACGAGAAATGAGTTAGTATGAAAACCTTGTACAGAAAATTATGCTGTTATACAAAAACCACCAAACCAAAAGATACAGTTGGTACCTGTATATTCGGCATAAAGAAATCAAAACCCATTTGTAAACACCGGAGATGAGGCCACCCCAACCTAGACCGGTAGCCACCTCCTCTTACCAATTATGGACCCAAATAAATTATTTTGTTGGAAACCAGAATGCAAAAAAAGGAAAATGCAAATGAATCAATATAAAACCCTGAATTTGTTAAAGGTGATACTTGTAATTGTTACCTTTCTCAACCTTATGTCGTGATTGAAGAGAAAATGATACCATCAGCGATGAATAATGACCAATATAGAGATGCAGTGGCATCTATATGACAACCACGCAGATTACCTCTGCAAGTACTCACCCCTAACGTGGTGGAAGAATGGTGAAATGTGAGGAGGACTTAGGGTAATGCGATGAAATAGGGTTGCAAATGTAGCTACACCCTAGATCACCAAGGTACCCTGACGTGTCACATGGGCGCCCTGCCTCATCACGTGATGAGGATGTTGTGGAAGACTGGGTAAGATACAGGTGGTCTATTAAGCCTGTAAATAAAGCAAGAGTGCCAAAATTAACAACATATGACAATCGAACTTAACAACATATGACAATCGAGGAGGGTGGGCCTGGACATATATGCCATGAGACATAAACATTAAGGCTCCTAGCAAGATTCTGATGTATAAAGATAATTCTAACTAAATAAAGGATTACAATGGCAATTGGAAAGCTAGGGATCCTTGAGACCTTTCCATATGAGTCAGACAATCTCCATCGACAAGCTCTGTAGTAGATGCAACATATCTTTACAACCTATCAACCAGCTCAAGGCCTGCTTGCTTTGAGGAATTACTTTACCAAACTAAGGGCCCTTAGTTCTTATTGAGCTGCACAAAACTGAATTCAACAGCCAGGATCTTCTGGACTTGCAGTTAAGCGATTGCACGATTTGGAAAGATTTGCATTCATGATTTCCGCTAAATCTCGTCGAGAGCATGTAGTTGAAAAGATATCCTGTAATTTTATAAAAGAAGACAATTTCTAAAGAAAGTGCATTCAATCTACGAAAATATTTCCACATGCATTTTTGGAAAATGTCATTGAATAAGGTTATAAGTTTTATTTCCTATCATTTGTGCCATAGCCATATCTTTTCGTGGCTCCACCTCTCTTCAGGTCCCAACATCGAAGCAGCAAGAAGGTCCAAGTCCAGGTCAGTTTCATTTCATCTCCCAACCCAGGTTTATTCGAGCCATCCTAGCCAACTTCTGAAGCTGCCTTTTCGGAGAGCTTCCATGACATCCAACAGGTCGCAGTGAGGCGAGAGGGCTTTTGAGTTGGGGCGAGCGGTGAGCAATCTGACAATGTAGGAGAGGGGAACCAGATCCCCTGAGGCGGTGATGTTCCTCTGAGAGGCAAGTTGGGTGTGATGTTACAATAGCCCTGCATCAAGGTGTTTGTCTGAACCAACATGGGTGCCTTCGTGTATTCTGCAGGTAGGCACAAACGTTCCTTCCCCAGGTATCCAAGGTAGCATCCTCGCCCGTTTGAAGTCACTCTTTTTCTCTTTTTCCTGTAAGAACATATTTTGTTAAAGAAATTTGGATCTATTCTAGCCAAGCAGCTCTCTATGGTTATTTACTAGCTCATCGAGTTCAGTTTCTAGGCAGTGAAAGTCATCTCTTCTCTATAGCCACCAAGGATTCTCTCTACCCAAACAACAAAGGCTACCAGTGGAACCCTGTGGCTAGCAATGTGTTGGTCATGCAGTAAAGCCAACCTAAGCCAAGTGGTGCTCTAATCGAGTCCAAAAGTCAATTCACTGGAGGTTCAGGAGTTTAGTTTGGACCAGTGAAACCTCAACGGGGCAGAAAGGGCATTCTAAGCTACGTTCGGTGGCTGGTTTCCTCTTCCTAAGGTTGTTTAGGGCAGCACGTCACCCTAATTCCACCCTGAGACTGTTTGGGACTGCGGACGAGCACCTGTCAACTTCTGTGGTAGCGAATACTTATTTTGGGTTCACACAGGCCAGTTGAAATCTGTATATAGGATCAGAGCGAGGCCCTATACTCACCTTTCTTGGAAGAAAAAGGCAGTCACTGCAATTGACAGATCATCTAAGAAAAATTAAGGAGAAAGAACTTGGCAGCAGACTCTCTTGGAACCCAACCTGTAACAGCCGCATTCTGGTATTTTAGGTTGAAGGACATAGTCAAGTATAAGCTCGTAACAGGAAGTTATTTAGAGCTCACATACCACATCACGCAGTGGTGGTTGGCTCCTGGTGCAGAGCCATTCACGCAGTGGTGGCTCCCCGTGCAGAGCCATTCACGCAAATAGTAGCATAGGCGACAGGTAGCCGTGGTGGTGCTTCTCTGCTACTTGTGTTGCTTGTGCTTACTCAGGTGGTGGTGCTTTCTTTGCTACTTGTGCTGCTGGTGCATACTGTTGTTGTTAAAATCATGGCAACTGTGGCAACTGGTGCTGTTAAAATCATGGCAAGCCAAATGATCAAACTGCTGCTGCTGCCCATGCTGTTTGTATTCTTGAGGCCCTCCTATCTGGATTTGAAGGCCGTAGAAGTAGCAAAATTCACATGCAATAGATGTGCCGTGAAATCGCCATGTGGGTAGCCAGGTGTAGCCAGGAACCTGTGAATGCTTATATGTTCATATATACCTGCATGTTCCTGCTGAGCTAACATTTAATTTCCTCACATAATGCTAACTATTAGTTTAGGCTGTAGGATTTACAAGTTTGAAAATATCACACAAACAAAAATAACATATAACATATTGTTTTAGTTTCGGTCCAGCTTCGGTCCTTGGGAAGAGAGGCCAAATAACACGATAAACTAATATACTAATATGTTTCTAATAACTTTGTTTATCGCCAATAAGCCCGAAGTAAAAACTGCTCAAATAATGCTATCTCCTTCGTTTTCGATTACTATAGTCCATCCCTGAGGGCAGGGACTACTAATGAATGGAGAAAATAATATATACCTGAGAAGGAAATTAACCCCAGTCTTCCACAAGTTATCTACAAGATATCATAGTAGTACACTACCAGTATGTTTCATAGAACGGTAAGGGTATTAGTTCATAAAATAAATAAAAATCTTGAAGGATAAATTAAATATATAATAGGTTAATGCATTGTAAGTCATAAGAGCACGCTCCCATGGCCAATTCATGTGGCCAAACATGAAAATGGCATACTAGGGTTATACCCCTAAAAGCATGGGCCGAGAGACTAGTAAAAGGAAACAAAAAATAGACATCATCTCAAACAATATGCCTATACAAAAAAAAGAGAATGGGTTAAATTAAAATCTTTTCACAATTTAAATTTCATATAAAATATATAAGAACATTAACTTTAATGAATTAAGGTTTGTGAGATTCATATCAAGTTTTTTGAGACAAAGTTTTGGTGGAAATCACATCAAAATTCATTTATCAACGTGTTTCAAACTAACAAGTGTGGTTTATCGTCAGGACAAGATGAAGAAGCAAAACCTGGCAACACATTAAATAAAGAGACTGATCAATCAAATGGCTAGAAAGAAACAGTTACTTTTGACCAAGGGAAACGACTATAATTGACTGCACTACAACTAAATTTGACTGGACCAAGAGTTAGGGGAAAGTAGTTCATTAATTAATTTGATAGATTTAATTTAAATCTATATGTAATGAAATAACTCTGCTAATAATTGACTAAATTTTCTCATGAACCTAAATTAAGAACTTTAAACTTAATCCTCTTTTCAATTTAAAAATAAATTATTATGGAATAAATTAAAGTGAGATTAAATGTTTAATAATTACCAAAATTAATTAGTTAACTTGTTTACCATGTTTGTTTAATTAAATATATTTGTAACTAAATATACATTATTCTTTCTTTATAAATCTATATAAATACTTATATACGAAGGATTATGTTGGGTCCCTATAATACTAGTAATTACCCCATTACTATTGTAGTTATACCCCTTATTTATATTGTTGTGCCCCTATTACCCCCATATTGTTATTTCTGTGCCCCATAGAATCCCTCTATTGTTATTTTTGTGGCTTTATATTATTATTGTTAGGTCGGCTGGATTATATTGTGACTCCTTAGACTCCTATATATAGAAAGGAGGTTTTGTCATTTGTATCATCCAAGAATTGTTCATTTATGTAATGTAAAGGAGGTTGCCCCCTCGAAGAGGCTGAATTCTAAGGCGTTGATCTCTCTTTTCTATCTTTTTTTGAGCTGGTTTCATAACATTTGGTATCAGAGCTTTGGATTCTAGGGTTTCGCTGCTCCAAACATGTCATCGTGGCATTTTCGCTATAACTTTTTTTTCTGTGACGTTTCAGAAGTCACAAAAAAAACCCATTTGAGAAGAAATCGCGCTGAACCTTGGGTCTGAATTTCAGAGCTTTTCGCACGATAATTTCGGAGATATGATCTGAGGAAGTTGGTCTTTTTGCAGACTCCTGAATTACACTCAAAACAGTGACCTAGGGAAAATCGTCATAACTTTCTTTCTGAGCATCGGATTGAAATTTCGTAAGAAGGTACAGAAAGAGGACGGATTGTAGTTTTCGTTTATATATTTTTCAGGGTCAAAGGTTGAAACAGTGACACGTGGCACTTCATACAAGTTCGCTCTACTGAACTAGTCTATAATCAGGTCACTGCGGGAGATTGTGCATAACTCTTTCTTGGAGAATCCAATTTGGATCACACTAGTGGCATTGGAAAGAGGACATAGAAGGCTACTACAGGTCAGAATTTTAGAACTGGATGATTCGAAATTACAGAGATACATCAGATTCAATACCAGGCTTCTACAAAGTAAAAAAAAGGTGTGTAGTTTTTTTTTAATTTTTGCATAAGCTTGGTTTGAAGGAATTCAAAGGGCATAGTAAAGCATTATTATCGGTAATTGATGCCCCGAGGAAAGAAAATTCAAACACCTAGTAAGGAACCTGAAAGCTCTAGCATGACTCATGAAGAAGAGGAAGAAATGCTACATGATATATCAAAATTACAAGAACAAGTGCAACAAATGTCACACTCACAAAAGCTAACAGATGCTAAGATAAATGGCGTGGAATCTAATATAAAGGGCATGGAAGCTCAAGTGAATGCCATGGACGCTAAAATTGATGGCATGGATGATAAGATGGAAGAATTGAAGATAAATATGAATAAGTTGCTACAAGAAATGGTCACTAAGGGTGAAAGAGTACTAAAGGAAACTCATGATGAGAACAAAAGAAATGTTAATCATGATTCCATAGACTCTAATATTGGATCGAAGACTCACCATGTTCCAAAAATCGATATGAGGAAGTTTGATGGCAAGGATCCCGCCACATGGATATTACAGATGGAGAAATTATTTGATCTCAATAATGTGCAAAACACACAAAAGGTACGTATGGCGACTTTATATTTAGAACCAAATCAGTTTGTATGGTATCAATGGCTTTGTTCTCGTAAACAATTTATCACTTGGGCAATTTTTACGGAAGAATTGATAGCACATTATGAGGATACAAAAAGCAACACTTTTTTTAGCCAATTGATAAGTCTCAAACAAAAGGGTTCAATAATGGAGCACATTGAGGAGTTCCAAAAATTGAACATAAGGGTAAAAGATATTCCAGAGGAGCATAGGATTGATGTGTTCATAGGGTCTTTAAAGGATAATATCCAACATGATGTGCACCTTCGGGAACCTGATTCGTTAGAGAAGGCATTCAGGTTAGCAAGAAAAATGGAAAGCAAAATTATGGCAACTAGGAAGCATACCATTCACAACTATAAAGACGGAAGTGTTGTTGCACATAGTCTTCCACAACCTACAAGGTTGACACCACAAAAATTGGAGGAAAAAAAAGCAAAAGGGCTTTGTTATAATTGCGATAGCAAATACACAAAGGGTCATAAGTGTGGTGAGAAGAAATTATTCTACATAGATTGTGAAGAGGAAGAAGAAAAGGAGCAAGAAAGGTCAAAAGAAGAGGATATATTCCAGGAACAAAGCCTAGATGAAGAACAAATAAATCCGACCATATCTTGTAATGCATTGGCGGGAATTACCACTCCTCAAACCATCAAGATAGAAGGACAAATCAAGAAGAAAAAGGTAATAGTGTTGATTGATTCAGGAAGCACCCACAATTTTATTCATTGTAGGGTAGCAAAAGAATTGAATTGCTTCCTATATCCAGCACCAGAGTGTCAAGTGATGATTGCAAATGGAGGAACAATAAATTGTTCTGGAAAGTGCCATAATATCAAGCTATCCATGGGAGAATATGTATTGACTAGCCCAATGCTTTCCATTCCAATGGGAGGTGCTGATGTTGTACTAGGAGTCCAATGGCTACAATCCTTGGGTACAATAGCTTTTAATTTTCAAGAACTTTTCATGAAATTTTCTGTGGAAGGAAAGGAAGTTGAATTAAGGGGTATTGCAGGGAAACCAGGAAAGATAATCAGCTCTAATGGCATGACAAAGCTTCTAAAAAAGGAGAAAAGAGGTGTAATTGCACAATTATGTTCGCTAGATGTTTCCACATTGGAATCATCTATTTCTCCAGATCTCCAAAAAGTCCTGGACAATCATTCCAAGGTATTTGAGACTCCCAAAGGTCTCCCACCTATGCGTGATCATGATCATGCTATTCATCTGATTCCAGGAAGTGTTCCTCCAAACATCAGGCCGTACAGATATCCATATGTCCAAAAAAGTGAAATTGAACGTATGGTTGCAGAAATGCTAGAGGCTGGTATAATTCAACCGAGTCAAAGTTCTTTCTCAGCTCCAGTAGTATTGGTGCACAAGAAGGATGGATCATGGCGCATGTGTCCAGATTATAGGGAGCTCAACAAGCTCACTATTAAAGATAAGTTCCCCATTCCTGTCATTGATGAATTACTGGATGAATTGCATGGATCAATTTACTTCACCAAGTTGGATCTTCGTTCGGGATATCATCAAATCAGAATGAAGATTGAAGACATTCCGAAAACGGAATTTAGAACTCATGAGGGTCATTATGAATTTTTGGTCATGCCTTTTGGCCTTACCAATGCACCTTCAACATTTCAAGGTTTGATGAATTCAATTTTCAAACCATTCCTTAGAAAATTTGTGTTAGTATTTTTTGATGATATACTAATCTACAGCAAGTCTTGGAAGGATCATGTTGAACATGTTGACAAGGTGCTACAACTATTGGAGGAGAAACAATTATATGCAAAAAGATCCAAATGTTTCTTTGGAGTCCAGGAGGTGGAATATTTGGGTCATATTGTATCTCATGAAGGAGTTAAGGTAGACCCTAGCAAAATTAAAGCCATTAAGGAATGGAAAATCCCCACATCCATAAAGCATTTGCGAGGATTTCTTGGGTTGACAGGGTATTATCGCAAGTTTGTTAAGAATTATGGGAGAATAGCAGCACCTCTAACAACATTATTGAAGAAAGATCCATTTTCATGGACTCCGGAAGCAACAAAGGCCTTTAAACATCTTAAAGAGGCAATGTGCCAAGCACCGGTCTTAGCTACACCGGACTTCACAAAAACCTTTATTGTGGAATGTGATGCTTCAGGAAATGGAATTGGTGTTGTTCTAATGCAAGATGAAAGACCCATTGCTTTTGAAAGTCGTCCAATCAAGGGAAAGTTTTTAAGAAAAGCTATTTATGAGAAGGAAATGTTGGCAATACTCCATGCACTTAAGAAATGGCGACCCTACCTAATGGGAAGACACTTCAAGGTAAAAACGGATCATGATAGCCTTAAATACTTTTTAGAACAAAGATTATCCTCTGAAGAGCAACAAAAGTGGGTCACAAAGATGTTGGGTTATGACTTTGAAATCATCTACAAAAAAGGGAAGCAAAATGTGGTGGCAGATGCACTCTCAAGAAAGGATGAGGATATGGAAGCATTGTTGTGTGCCATTTCTATTATCCAACCAGATTGGATAAACGAAGCAAAGGAGGAATGGAAGAATGACGAAGAAGTGTGGGCACTTATTCGAAAGCTACAACAAGATTCCAGTATTTCTGATACATTTAGCTGGAAAAATGATTCGTTATGGTACAAAGATCGCTTATACCTCTGTAAGAATTCCCAGCTAAAACAAAAGATTCTTATGGAATTGCACACTTCTCCCTTAGGAGGGCACTCAGGATTTTTAAAAACTTACCACAGGGTTAAGAAGGAATTTTTTTGGGATGGCCTTAAATCAGATATTCAAAAGTTTGTGGCGGAATGTTTGGTTTGCCAACAAAATAAAGTTGAAACAATTAAGACACCGGGTCTATTACAACCTTTATCCATTCCAAGCCAATGTTGGGAGGAGGTTTCAATGGATTTTATCACAGGTTTACCCAAGTCTGAGGGAAAAAGTGTCATCATGGTGGTAGTTGACAGACTTACCAAGTATGCACACTTTTGTGCATTATCACATCCATTTAAAGCCAGTACAGTTTCTACTGCATTTATGGAAACAGTTCAAAAGCTACATGGAAACCCAAAGATTATTGTAAGTGACAGAGATCCCATTTTCACTGGAAATTTTTGGACAGAATTATTTTCTTGTCTTGGTACTCAGTTAGCTCATAGCTCATCTTATCATCCTCAATCTGATGGGCAAACTGAGATAGTAAACAAATGTTTGGAAGGATATCTTCGTTGCTTTGTATCTGATAAACAGACACAATGGGTCAAATGGTTGCCTCTGGCTGAATGGTGGTATAACACTTCCTTCCATACAGCAACAAAAATGACCCCATTTATGGCACTTTATGCGTACCAACCACCATCAATCACATCATATTTAAGAGAAAATTCTAAGGTTCAGGCAGTGGAACATCACATCGAACATCAACAACAAGTCCTCCAACTCTTAAAGGATAACCTCGTGTTGGCACAAAATAGAATGAAACAACAGGCAGATCAACATCGCAGTGAAAGAAGTTTTGATGTAGGTGATTGGGTATTCCTACGGCTACAACCATATAAGCAAATGTCCCTAAAGCAAGCTAAGAAGGATAATAAATTATCACCAAAGTATTATGGTACGTACAAGGTGTTGGAAAAGATTGGTACTATGGCATACAAATTGGAGCTTCTTGCAGCTTCTCGATTACACCCAGTTTTCCATGTTTCATGTTTAAAGAAGGTCATAGGCGACAAGCTCCCAGTTCAAACAATATTGCCAGAACTTGACGAGGAAGGAAAAATTATATTGGAACCGGAAGCAGTCACAGAAACAAGAACTCGACATCTACGAAATCGATCAATTTCAGAGTATCTTATAAAGTGGAAGAACTTATCCGCTGAAGATTCCACATGGGAGGATGAGAATTTTATGCAGAAGTACCCAGAACTGCTCAAGCGTTGAGGACACCACTTTTTTGAAGGAGAGGGGCATGTTGGGTCCCTATAATACTAGTAATTACACCATTACTATTGTAGTTATACCCCTTATTTATATTGTTGTGCCCCTATTACCCCCATATTGTTATTTCTGTGCCCCATAGAATCCCTCTATTGTTATTTTTGTGGCTTTATATTATTATTGTTAGGTCGGTTGGATTATATTGTGACTCCTTAGACTCCTATATATAGAAAGGAGGTTTTGTCATTTGTATCATCCAGGAATTGTTCATTTATGTAATGTAAAGGAGGTTGCCCCCTCGAAGAGGCTGAATTCTAAGGCGTTGATCTCTCTTTTCTATCTTTTCTTGAGCTGGTTTCATAACAGATTATGGGATAAAAATGGATAAAAATTATATAGATGTTTATTAAATAATTAATTAAACAGTTAATTTGTTTTCATAAGTTACTGAATCTATTAAAGATTAAACATAAATATAGATTAAATAATCAATTAATTAATATGTTTGTTAAGATTATTTGCTTATAATTTATTAGGTTTATAAATGAACTTATTAATTTATATATCATTTTCAAAAAAATTGTAATTAAAAGTAAGACTATCAGAAGTCTAAACTAAGAAATTAATAATTAAACTTAATAGATAAATATTAATGTTAAGGAAATTTATATATCATTTTCAAAAAAAATGTAATGGAAAGTAAGACTATTAAAAGCCTAAACTAAGAAATTAAACCTAATAGATAAATATTAATATTAAGGAAAGAGAATCTAAAGAGGGTTGAGCAATGATAAATATATGTCAAGGAAAGAGAATCTAAAGAGGGTTGAGCAATGATAAATATAGATTGAAACGAGGTTGGAAGGATCTCTCAGGATTTCTATTAGAATTTACCCTTAGAATTTGCCCTTAGCCACATGCATCATAAGAAGACAAACATATTATCTTGAACATTAAACCGCAAGAACCAAGGAAAGTTTGAAATACAAAAGGAAACAAGTCTGGAACTAAACCTTACTCTTACCCATGTTTCCATGGAGTCAAAACGCACCTCCATATAGTTTTAGACAAGTGAATACGTGGAAATAATAGAAGTTACCACTGTTGAGGTAAGTAGAAAGGTGGCAAAGCCAAGCCTTGATAGTTGAACAAAGTTTAGTGGTGATCTGGCCATAACAATCTAAATGAGAAATGACCAAATGAGTTGGCGATAGGTCTTTTCCTCCTAATGGAAAACCATAGTAATTGCCACCATCGAATTACCAAAATACATGAAATTTTTTGCCACCATCGAATTACCAAAATACATGAAGGTTGTTGATTCAAGGGCACACATTTCCATGGTTGGAAATGTGAAGGTAAGTGGGGAGCCTATTTTTGGACGTAACGAACTAAGCCACATGGGCAGGCAAAGGACCCCGCAATAAAGTCACGTGTCACTTCAGGATCAGAGCTAGGAAATTCATGAACCACCAAGTCATTAGAAGATTTCAAACAAAGTTTCTTATGCCATGTTATATGAGTGAAGAATACATATAAGGCAAACATTTACATGCTTGGTAAAGGCGAGTCCTTGAACCTTATATAAACACATATATATAGAGAAATCAACTTGGAATAAATTAGTGAGGGAACAAAACTTAATCTGTGTATAGATTTGGACCATAGAAACCAGAGGTTCATAAAGGAGGGGTCCTAAAGGCTTAAGAGGACCCTCATATTATATAATGTGCATAAATATATAAGTATTATATGCAATCTATTCATTAACTCAACTTATAAGTCTTTCTTGTGTAATCAAGAGGTAATTGGGTTATGAAGCGTTAACAATCATAAAATAAATAGTTTTGGGACAAGAGTGACAAACTCAACCTAAAACTTTACATTCTAGATGAAACCTAAATAAAAATTATGTCAGTGCTATATTTATAGGTGTAATCTAGACGAAGTACTCATTACTAAATCTACCAACATTTTTTTAATGTGTTATAGAGGTATGTTACAATAAACTTGGATGCCTAAAGGGAGAAATGAGTGATAAGTCTTCATGTATGGACCTGAAGTGTATTTAAAAACCATCATGGGTAGTTGGAATGCCTCAAAACCACAAGGTTTTGGGAAATCCTCGTATAAAATTAGTTGGAAATCCTAGAAGGGTGGTGACACAATCTGATGGACTGCAAATGTAGAGAAGGGGGTGTAATACCTTGGCTTGGGTTGCATGTGGGAGATGTGATATTGTTGAGGCGGCTACTATGATTTGGTACCTTAGCTTTATTATAATGGTATTGTTTATGTACCTGGCTATAGGTAGTCATTGTCATTTTTAATTCACAACCGCCCCTCATTGGTGATCCAATACTAAAAGATATAGATCAACATGGTCTATGGTTGGTTGGTACATCTAAGGTGTGAAACTGGTTGAAGGTTATCAACATATGTGTTGTGTATACTTTGTTTAACATTTATTGTCAATGGTTATTTTTCTTATGTATTTTTTTATGTTGTTTTATTTATATTATGTGTGTGTGTGTGTGGAATTAGTGTTGGAGTGGTGGTATTTCCCTAACTGGTTGGCTAGGGTGTGTTACAAGTATTTACTAAGGAATAATGCACATGAAAATTAGAGATATGTACACTTAAGAAATCATTTCACAAGACATAGTTTGGGGCCCTCCAAACTTTTTCTTACACACATAGTAAAAGTGAGTGATTGATAAAACTCAAGGCCATTACATATTAAGAATAAAAACTTATTCAATATGTAGCTAAAAGTTATTTGTATAAAGGAATTGAATTCCCTAGTGTCCACTCCATCTATTTGTACAATAAAAAATGAAACTAACTAAGATACCATTTCCCCATGGAATAAATACACCCCTAAATTAAAACATAAATAAAGAAGATTCCATCCCTAGAATAGTTAATTACATGCCCAGTCAACATGCATGGATTTCATCTCTCATATTTTGTGATTTCCCAACTAGTGTAGCATTGACTAATGCACTGATAGACATTTCAGTTTGAGCTTTTGTGGATCGAGGAGGAAACTAACCATGATTTGAACCTAGGGATGAAAACCCATGACTTCATTTTGTGTAAAAATGTCGATATGTATCTCAACAAATGATGATTTACTAGATAGCTTAATTTCTCCCTTGTAAAAACTTCAAAAAACAAAATTCTTAATGTTTGAATTTTCAAAAATAGCATAGTTGAAACTAGAATAGTGAAAATACCTCTTTATGGCTTTATTTATCTTTAGTGGGGAAAATGGTAATGAAAATTCACAAAAGTGAGGAAAAAGGAGGTAGATATGGTTGAAATCAACAAGGTTTATGTGTCCTTTTAATAAGAAAATTGAGAACCAATACCCACAAAATAATTCTAACAAACGATATGATGGGAGTGGGAGAAGTTACAATTCCCTTAGTAACTTTACTATATCTCCCATGTTTCTTTGGTTAGCATTGATGGATTCTACAAGTTCCTATATATCTACTTGCATGGCTACCCAAATAATGGATTCTTATTTCCTTCATAGTTTTTTTGAAAACTAGAGTGACCTATCATTGGTTATGAGTGTATCTCCTCTAAAAGTCATTGCTCTATGGTTGATTATTTTCCAAAATAGTGTTTCATTTATATTTCAATGTATCTTGTTGTCATGAATAATTTTTAGGAGGTTTGGGATATTTATAAAGTTGTTCGATGATTTCCCTAAATTACCCTTTGTTAGCCATTCTCTATAGATTTCATCAAGCCATCTTGGACTTAATAATGATAAGGCAAGGAGTGACACACCTTATCCAATTTGTCTATATAAGAACTACAACAAAACCCTATGATTAAAGTCCCTTTTTGCTTCCTTTTTTGTGTCTAGAGCCCATTTTGGTGCTATTTGTGTCCATTTATACAATATGGTGCAAAACTTGATGCAAAGTTTGCAATGAGTTTCGCAGCAAGTCTTACACCAAGTTTTGCACCAGATTTTACACCAGGTTTTACGCCAGGTTTTATGCCAAGTTTTGTGCCATCCTTTGCACCATGTTTCACATCAAGTTTGGCACCTGATTTTGTTTCACCAACTTTTGCATCCTCTATTGCATCCACTTTTTTCACCTACACTTTCATCAAATTTTGCATCATCTCTTGCATCCTTTTTAAAATCATTTTTTGCCTCCATTTTTGCATCCCCTTTGCGCCAAGTTTTTCATCTAGGTTTGTGTCTAGTTTTGCATCTAATTTTTCATATACTTTTGTTGCATCCACTTTTACAACTTCTTTTTCATCCATATTTACATCCTTTTTTTCATCTATTCTTGTGTCCACTAATGCATCCAATTTTATTGTGCTATAATTTGCACCTAGTTTGGCACCTCCCTTTGCACCCATTTTTTATTCTAAATTTGCATCCACGATTGCATCCTCATATACAACTAGTTTTTCATCGAATTTTATATCTATTTTTGCATCCCTTTTTGTATCCACTTTTGCATCAAGATTTCCATCAAGTTTTGTGTATCATATTGCATCTACATTTGCATCAAATTTTGTTGCATCAACTTTTGCATCCTATTTTTCATCCATTGTTGCACCCATGTTTATGTCCACTTTTGCATTGGTTTTTTGCACTGTATTCTGCATCCTCATTTGCTTCTTATTTTGCATCTATCATTACATCTGCTTTTGTTGTGACACAATTGTTGCCATGTTTTGTACTTACTGTTATACCCACGCTTGCTTCCAATTTTGCATCCATCTTCGCATCCTCTTTTGCATCAAATATTGCATCTATTTTTGCATCCACTTTTGTCTTGGGTTTTGCGTCTCATTTTGCATCTACTTCCATTGCATCCATATTTTTCATCCAATTTTGTTTCTTCTATTGCACCCATGTTTGCATCCACTTTTACATCTCTTATTGCATCTTGTCTTACATTGAAGTTTTCATCTTTTTTGTGTCTATTATTAAATCCACTTTCTCATCCACTTTTGTTGTGCCAAAATTTGTGACATATATTGTGCCTATCATTGTAACCCACATTTTCTTCCACTTTTTCATCCATATTTGCATCCTCTTTTGTGTCCATCTACTTATGTTGTGTCCACTCTTCATCCAATTTTACATCTATTTTTGCCCCCATTTTTTTTGTTCAATTTTTTCATCCATTTTCCAACACTCATCATATTTTTTTCATTGATGATGTTTCTTATGACATTGACAATTATGAACAACTAATGAAAATGTCAATAATTATGATGACGATGATAATGAAGTTGATGACCATGACATGAATTGTGATTATTATGATAATGATTAATGATAAAGACGATGGGGGTTACAATGACAATGGTGATGATGATGCTAATGACCTTGGCCAAATTCCCAATTTTTAAATTTTGTCATGGTCATAATCATAATCATTATCTTTGGTGTCATCTTCTAAGTCATCACCATCTGATCAACATTATCATTATTTTCATCTTCGTGATCATCAACAACAATGATGACATAAATGATGATTATGATGTTTATGACGAAGATGACAACAATGATGATAGAAATTACATTAATTATGTTGACGGGGATGATGAATATTATAATGATGATGATAATCGTAGTGATGATGATGATCATCGAACATCTCTCAAAAATAAAGTTGTTATTTCTCTTGCATATATCATCTGTCTTAACAACCATTTTCGAGCACTTGTCACATTTTTTGGGTTGATGATATTTCTTACGACACCTATAATTATGAACAATTGATGACAATGTCCATAATCATGATGATGATGATGATGATGATGGCATGAATGGTGATTATGATGATAATGCAATGATTACAATAATGATGACGATAATGGTTGTGATGATGATGATAATGAAGATGATGACACTCCCTCTAAACTAGTGAGGTACTCATAATGGGACAAAAAAGTACTCTCAAGTTGAAATATGCATATAAGAAGGGATCTGGATTGATAAGCATCAATGATGATTTACATCATCATAGCCAACATTGTAAAAATAGGAATTCTTTGACTAACAAGTTCTATCTCTCCATTAGATCATAGCACAATGTTGGGAGGCATAACTTTGGACACCACTTCCTCTATAGGCACTTACCCCACCAGGATGTTCACCAGGTATGTCCTCACATAATCATTTCCTAATCCACTATCATAATATTTGACACCAGGAAATGTCGATCCTCATGACTATTTTTATCTTGGATTAATGTACTTGACTTATGGTAGTTAGTCCTAGTCAAAGTACAAATTCTCAAGGAATATTGGTCCGAGATGTTTATCCAATCCACCATTCTCCCCACTGGTGCCTTTACTAGGCTTACGGATGTTAGTCCTGGCCATAGTGCATGATACATGGATAATATGACATCCACCCTCACTCCCTCTCAACTAGGGAGGATACATACACAAGCATAAACTTCTCTCAAGAATACCCATCATTTTCATATATAATAACATCATTAAATTGTTTTCATCGCATGATGCTTTATGATTAAGAATTCATAGATTTGTGGTAAAATATTTCCCCTTTTGTAATTTGTGATGAAATAAAATCAATAAGTGAAAGCCAAAATCATTAAAGATACACTATAATGATTTATCTAAGTCTAAACTCTAGGTTGAAGTGAAAATTCATGTAAATTTTATATCTATGAGTTGTGCCAAACTTATGAAAACCTTATTCCCTAAGTCGTATATATAAGAAAGAGAAAAAGAAAAAAAAATATGGTCAAATGAATGGTAACTCAAGTATTCACTCCCTCTTTGGAAAAAATATGAATATATACACTCCTAGTCACACTTGATCACATGTTTGTGATGGTTAAATCATGAAGTCCTCTTTTCCCCTTGCATTTTCACTTCATCATTTAAGCACCTAATTAAGGATCTAGGGAATATTTGTTGCCTAAGGGTTTCATGTCTACTCTTGGATTACCTATGTCACACTACGATCAATTTATGTGACAAAGTGAAATACTTAAGTTTGTGGAGTTATTAGAACAATGTATTAAGTTAGTCACCACACACACATGTATTACATCTCATTGATCCACATGTGTGGGCTGGAAACTCATTGCTTCATAAATTTAATGGAGACTACTTTAGGGATTTGATGGTATAGCTTACAAAATCTCCTAGTAAACATTGTGATTCATACTTTCTTTTCCTTGAGAAATTTGATAATATTGAAGTCACTCCCAATAATCCATGGAGATGGGGAGTATAAATTACTTGTGTTGGAAATAGAATTGAAAAATAGAGGTTTTCCATTTGCAATATTGCAGTCATAGACATTGGATACATGGTAGTAGTCCTCGATGTCAATTAACTAAAATTGTATTGTCATAATTTGAAAAGAGGTAAACATATTGGTAACCTTGGTGTCCCAACCATTCCAAATAATAGCCATTCCAACCAATTATCTCTAAGCATCATTCACTACTACTTGGCATTTCCTCCCCCATTTTCTAATTATATGAGGTAGAACCTCACTTAATATTTTTATTTTTTTTATCAACATTATTGATGGGTGCTTTCTGTACCATTTTTCTTTTAGGAGTCTTTGTTTTCCTTTACTATTGAGGCCCCTCATGTTTCATGAGACTATTTTCAAGGAGAATTTACATAGAAATGAAGTATAATGTGACTAAAAAAAACATGTTTCAAGATTCAAGTGCTTGTACAATGTAACTTCATGACTCCTATATTTCCTTAACCTGGGACCGAATGGTGAACTTGATGGCCTTAAGGGAAATTGACCAATGAAAATATCAAAAAGAGGTGACTTTTGACTTTATCATATACAAGTTAATATACTAAAAAAAATATCCAAAACAATTTCATCAAGCAATGAATCATTACATTATAAAATACAATCTATAAACCTTTTGGGAACTTTTTGCTAAAGCATGCTCAAAACCAACATATTTAATATTAATATTTAACAATAATATGGACAATAACACATTTGCATAAATTAAATAAAATGTTATCAACCCTAAGAAATGTCACTAGCAAAAAAACTAAAAATCATGCAACTAATGGGAGTGACCTGTTATGAAACTAGCTCATAAAAAGATAGAAAGGAAAGATCAACACCTTAGAATTCAGCCTCTTCGAGGGGGAACCTCCTTTACAAAACACAAATGAACAATTCTTGGATGATACAATTGACAAAGCTTCCTTTCTATATATAGGAGTTTAAGGGGTCACAATATAACCAAAGATGACCTAACAATAATAATATAAGGGCACAAAAATAACAATAGTGGGCTTCTATGGGGCACAATAATAACAATATGGGGACAATAGGGGCAAAACAATAACAATAAGGGATACAATGACAATAGTAATGGGGGAATCACTAGTATTATAGAGACCTAACATGCCCCTCTCCTTCAAAAAAGTGTTGTCCTCAACGCTTGAGTAGTTCTAGATGCTTCTGTATAAAATTCTCATCCTCCCATGTGGAATCTTCAAGGGGTAAGTTCTTCCACTTAATGAGATACTATGAAATTGATTGATTTCATAGCTGTCAAGTTCTTGTTTCTTTGAATGCTTCAGGTTCCAATATGATTTTTCCTTCCTCATCAAGTTCTGGCAATATTTTTTGAACTTGGAGCTTGTCACCTATAACCTTCTTTAAGCATGACACATGGAAAATTGGGTGCACTCGGGAAGCTGCAGGAAGCTCCAATTTGTATGCCATAGTACCTATCTTTTGCAAAACCTTGTACGAACCATAATACTTTGGTGATAATTTATTATCGTTCTTAGCTTGCTTGAGGGGCATTTGTTTATATGGTTGTAGCTGTTGGAATAGCTAATCACCTACATCAAAACTTCTTTCGCTGCGATGTTGATCTACCTGTTGTTTCATTCTATTCTGCGCCAAGGTGAAGTTATCCTTTAAGAGTTGGAGAACTTGTTGTTGATGCTTGATGTGATCCTCCACTTGCAACCATCACTTGAAACTCTGGTGCAGGATATATGAAGCAATTCAATTCCTTGGCTATCTTACAATGAATAATATTATGGCTACTGCCCAAATCAATCAACACTATTACCTTTTTCTTCTTGATATTCCCTTCTATATTAATAGTTTAAGGAGTGGTAATTCCAGCCAATGCATTACAAGATATGGTTGTATTCATTTCTTCTTTCTCTAGGGTTTTTTCCTAGTGTATATCCTCTTCTTTTGACATTTCTTCTTCCTTTTCTTCCTCCTCTTCACAATCTATGTAAAATAATTTCTTCTCAGCACACTTATGGCCTTTAGTGTATTTGCTATCACAACTGTAACAAAGCCCTTTTGCTCTTTTTTCTTTCGATTGTTGTGGTGTCAACCTTGTAGGTTGTGGATGGCTAGGGGCAACAACACTTCCATCTTTATGATTGTGAGTGGTAGGATTCCTTGTTGCCATAATTTTTTTTTCCATTTTTCTTGCCAACCGGAACGTCTTCTCTAATGAATCATGTTCCCAAAGGAAAACCTCATGTTGGATGTTCTCCTTTAAAGTCCCCATGAGCACATCAATCCTATGCTCCTCTGGAATAACTTTTACCCTTATATTCATTTTTTGGAAGTCCTCAATGTGCTCCATCATTGAACCCTTTTGTTTGAGATTTATCAATTGGCTAAAAAAATGTGTTTCTTTTTGTATCCTCATAATGTGCTATCATTTCATCTGTAAAAATAGCCCAAGTGACAATTCTTTTGCAACAACAAAGCCATCGATAGCATACAAACTGATTTGGTTCCAAATATAAAGTTGCAATGTGTACCTTTTGTGTGTTTTGGAAATTATGGAGATCGAAAAATTTCTCCATCTGTAGTATCCATGTTGCGGGATCCTTGAAATCAAACTTCATCACATCAATCTTTGGAACATGGTGGTTCTTCAATCCAATGTTAGAGTATATGAAATCATGATTAACATTTATTTTGTTCTCATCATGTGTTTCCTTTGCTACCCTTTCTCCCTTACTAAGAATTTCTTGTAGAAATTTTGTCAAATATTCCATCTTAGCTTCCACGCCTTTCTTTAAATCATCCATCTTAGCTTCTACGCCATCCATCTTAGCTTCTGTTACTTTTTATGTGAGTGAAATTTGTTGCACTTGGTCATGTAATTTTGATATATCATGTTGCATTTCTTCCTCTTCTTCATGAGTCATGATAGAGCTTTCAGGTTGATTACTAAGTGTTTCAATTTTCTTTCATCAGGGCATCAATTACTGATAATAATGCTTCACTATGCCCTTTCAATTCCTTCAAACTAATTTTTCAAACCAAAACTTATGCAAAAATTTAAAAAAACTACACATCTTTTTTCACTTTGTAGGAGCTCGATATTGAAACAATTGTAACTCTATAATTGCGAATCTCCAAGGTATGAAATTGCGACCTACAATATCCCCATGTGCCCTCTTTCTAATGCCACCAGTCTGATCGAAATTGGATTCTCCAAGAAAGGGTTATACCCCATGTTGTTGGGAAAAGTATCCAATACGGCATGACCCTATCCCACTCTAAGGGTGATAGTACCTCAGCAACAATCAAAGCAAAGCTATTCGAGATTACTTCTTTATGAGATGTAAGAGAGGGGAGAAAGAGATCCACTAACCGTTGTCTTCCGCTAATGATTGATCCAATCTTCTCTCTTTGCTGCTTGCTCCCAGCTCCTTGCTCTTTCACTGGCCCAGCTACACCAAGATCCTGCAAAATGGCAAGAGAGGGAAACTACAAGAAGCATACATTCATAATTGATTCAAGGATTAGAATAAATCAAATACACAAGTATAGCAATACACCATTGAGACACATGCATATAGAAGAACCTCAAATGCTTTATTAATAGAAGAAGTAAAGTTCAGGAAGTAATACAACCATAAAAGGCCCAATCCAGCATCACCTCCCAGCAGAAAGAAATCTCCTCTTCACCTCCTTCAAGCAAATCACCCAATAGTTCTATACTCAAACCAACAACACTTCCTTACATTCACAAGATTCCAGCCACCTTAGACCTCATGAGAGAGCTCTATATATAGGAGTTTTGGAGAAAGGATGAGTCAGCTTGTAGCTGGCATGAAGCTGACTAGTGTCCTCTCCCACTTCAGTTATTCTTCAGTTCTTGAGTCCACTTGGAGGTTCTTGCTTCCACTTGGAGATCTAGACCCTCTTACTCATCACCAGTCGAATTCCCTGATCCAAGTGTCATTTTGGAAGCTTCCTGGGCATTGACACCTTGAAGAATGACTGTGCCACCTGTCCCAACTCACCCAACGCAGGTAGCCTTCTTTGCAGTTGACATTCAGCACAGGTAGACAGTGGAGCTCTTGACATTCAGCGCAGATGCTCAGTGGAGCAGTTGACATGATCCAGAATTAGCTTGTTTTTGAGTGTTTTTAGGTGGAGAACTGATATTTAGTGCTGTGGTTTGCTGACCTTGTTCCTCTAGGGGTAGGAACAACATGTTTAGCGACTTTGGATCCCTTAGATTATTGACATTTCATGCTTCATGCTGTAAGGCACAAAAATGTCTATAACAGTTGCCCCCTAAAGTATGAGGTCGTTTATCGGGTGAAATGCTTTATCAGGAGGATCCGAAGTTCATTCAATCGCTGAGAGGTGACCTGTAATAAAATACAATACAATACATTATTTTTCATTCTGCTTTCATGACCTAGCTGAGGTGGGCATTCCCATGCTCAGCTTTATAAATTCATTTTGGTACATAGAACAGACGATCGTCTGATGGTAGACTGATAATTCTCTGCTGAAATTATCATCCTTTGAGTAGGATGATCATCTGCTGCAATGATGTACATGTCAAATGTTTTTATATTTCCTGAATATATATCGCAGCCCGGATGGATGAAACTAGATCCGGGGTCTTCAAACTCGTTCGATCTTCACTCTAAGTACAAGTCGATCCATGTGAGAATTGCGCTGAAGTCGAACATGGAAAGACATCGCTTGATTACCGGTCAATAATGTAAACCGTTAACAAGCGCAAGAGGAATCACCGATAATGATAATGACCCTCAAGGTACTGCAGTACAATTCACGTGGTGTGAATAAAGGACTTGGCGTCGAACACCACGCAAAATCTTCTGGTCGAAGGTCATTGATGTATACCTGTCGCCGGAAGTGAGAAACTTGCCATTGAGGCATGCAAGCTTCAAAGTACTGAGGGGGGTGTTCCTAGATCAACTTCTTGGATAATGAGCTGAAGTCGACAAGAAGCGATCCGTCAAAGGAGGGCCTTAATGAATCCCACATCAGTGACACGGAACGGAGCTAATGATTTTAGTGGAGGTGAAAACAATCTGTGAAATATGATTCAGGGTGGCGATCATGGGTGGATGAAGGATAATGTATGGCAGTGGATGGGACACGGTTGACTCTTTCTGAACAACATCTCTTGAACATATAACGAAACTGATGCGATGGATCGGTAGCATTACCCCAAATGTGGATGGTTTGGTGAAGACCATGGTGATGAGACCGGCGAATGAAACAACCCAACCCGATGTGATACGGAGGAAAAGTGTCATGTTCAAGAGCGACTTGCTACCATTAAAGCTTTGAGGTTCTCCCAATTTTTCCCCAGTCATTTCTGACCAGTACCTCTTTATTTTTGTCAAGCTTGAGGAGGATAACATATGCTTGTTCTATAACCTGCCCTTCGGGCAAGCCCATCGCTATGTTTTAACGAGCCTAGCGATAGGGAAACTCGTTCTCGTCTAAAGACAAGTTTGTCGCTATTTAATCATTTTAACGAGTCTAACGACAAGGAAAACTCGGTCCTTTACATTTTTAGAGAGTCTGAAAAGTTACAGAAAGTTAACTCCAAAATTCCTTTTTCGTCATCTAATCCCTTAAGTCCGAAAAAGTATAAAACAATACAGAAGGGATGAGTTTTCGATAACTTTAACGAGCCGAATAAAACAAGCGCTCGATCTTTTTGTGTAATAATCCCTCAGGTCCAAAAAGATTAAAATCTAGAGGACGGATAGCTCTTCCGGTCATTTTAACGAGCTGGAAGGCCAAAACTCGGCAAACTTTTCATATTTTACGAGTCAGGAGAAAAGAGCTCAAAGAAGACTCGTCTTTTGAGGAACGAGTGATAAACAGGGATAGCAGCAGATTCCAGGTATAGGTTGGAATTTTCCAATCACGGCAGTGTCACAAGGATGGCTAGGTGAAATCACTCTTCGCAGCTGTTCCTCAAAATGGGTAAACAATCATATGGAGGTGAACGATCGGCCAAATGGAATGGAGGTGGCAGGTGCAAAACACGACCAAGGCTTTTTATGGCTAATAAATTTACGATCACAGTGGTTATCTACCAGGGTATGTTCATTTTTTAATGAGCTTGAATGCTCAATCTTATGTTTATTTTTTAACGAGCATGAACTATGTGCTAAAACTGCTCGGATCTCGCTTTTCTATTTTTTAACGAGCATAAATTCCGCGGTAAAACTGCTCGATTATACTAGTCATAAGATAAGAATGTCTCCTGTGAGATAGCTATTTTTTATGGAGCTTTATCTCACGAAGCTATGCTCCGCTCCTTTCTTCATGCAAGTTCGGAAACGACTAATCCAAAAAACAGATAAATAACCGCTCTTTTCTTGCACTCCAAAAGGTTTGCATGCCCCCAGGTATAAAGTAAAATTTCAAGGCTGCCCCTACTTATCTGTCAAAACATTTGTTTTAAAGGGTGAGGCTTGCCTCTTTCTGGTTACCCAAAGATTGTTTTGTTAACACCATCAAACGAAAACATCTCCTTGGCACTGTCTACCTAAATAGACAACGGTGAATGACCCTATTCCTTCAAACACATAACTTTGACAAAAGAATCCTATTCTAGAACAACCCCTCTTCCATCCACGGACGGGGTACGGACTAGTCATATTCTCCTGCGGAAATTCTATCTTATACCCAAGGTTTTCTCTGCCTGAAACAGACCAGGATGCATGCCCCCTGGGTTCCAGTCCCATCTTTCCGAATCACTCGCGCTCATCGGGAAGGAGGACTGGAGGTGGAGACATTTCTTGAGTGAATAGACCATTGAGGGTTGGTATGTGACTATTTGCGATGCGTGATACCGGAAATGAAAGTTGGTCTACGAGCTTGACCATTCTTCCTTCGTGTGGAAAACACATTACTCTAAAGAGTGAGGAGACTATAGCTCCCATGCAATATATATAGTCTCGTCCAAGGAGTAGGTTATAATCCAAGGGTCCTTGAACGACCATCACGTTCATTTGAACGGTCTTCCCTTTCAATGTAACAGGCACATTGGGGAGGATCCCTAATGGTCAACTGGTTCCTTTATCAAAACCCGAGAGATTTCTTATCTCAGGCAAAAGCGCCGGGGAACCCAGTGCTTTCCAAGCAATAGAGGAAAGGATACTCACAGATGCCCCTTCATCAATGATAGTGCCAGCCATTACCATTCTATAAATTCGGACTATGATTCTGAATGGTACACTGGCTGGCAACCGGGGTCTGCCTAGTTGATTCCAATCAAAGGATACAGCCAGGTTGCTTGGTGGTGGGACCAAATACATGGCTGGATATGACCCTGACGATGTTCCTTCCTGCGATAAAGGAATGGACGCATTGCCCTGACGCTCATCAGAGTCTGTGTTGATGAAAAGAATCTGGATGGTGTCATCCTTATTCTCTTCAGTGAGGGTGTCATTTGAAGATGAATCTTCAGTGACGGTGTCATTTGAAGATGAAACCTCCGAAGGCAGAACCGGGTCAACTGCCGTTTCGACCTTTGGACTTTCGTCCGGTCTGGATTCAGTAGGTTCATTTTCAATGACTGACGCTTCAGCTGACCACTTGAGTGGGCCAGCTGTATTCTCAACCAACGAAGGACTTGGCACGAGTTTTTTGTATCCAGGAGGAAGTCTCAACGGTGACACCGGGCGATCTTCCAAAACTCTCTTCGCTTCATCTAAGAAGGGACAACGGTGGATGGCGTGATCGCCTTCACACAGTCTGCAGAGGGATCTTGCTCCCCCTCTTTGTCTTGAACCTTCACTTTCGCTGGTTGACGGTAAGCATTCAACATGGCTATCAGAGGTTGATGCTCCCGAACTGTGCAAACGAGGGGACCAGTCCCTTAGTATCCGGGGAATACAGGGACAATCTCTATGGAAGTGGTCTCCTCTATATATGACACATGGCGATTTAGGCCCGGTCTGTGCTGTGTGTGGATTTTTGTCAGATGTCTTTTGCTTGCCCCCAGTCGCCTTAGGCTCCTTCTTCTTCCTCTCTCTCTTCTTCTCCTCCTTCTTCTCCATGGGAGCTTGGCTTTTGCCGGCTCTACCTTGCGAAGATGAAGGATTGGAGGAAGAGTTATAGGAAGTTGAAGGCTGGTGGGCAACTCTAGACTGATCTAACTGTTGACTCGACTGTTCAGGAACCATGGTGTTCTGAACTACATTGGTTGAGAATAGCCAAATTGGCAGGCCAATTGTCAGTCCTGGAAGCGACAATGTGGCCATGTGGGGCGCACCAACTTCTCCCCAAGAGGAGAAAGGACTAGGATTTCCATCATGTGGAATTCCTTGGTTGGGGCGTTCCATGTTCTCAACCTACAGATCAACGCAGGAATAGGAGGTGATTATGTTCCGTTTAAAATAAATTTTATAACGACGCTTTAGACACAACTTGCTTTTTCACTTTTTAAGAGTCGAGAAAAAGCTAAAGATGACTCTAGTCTCCTTCGATGTTTTAACGAGCCCAAAGTGACAAATGCTCGGATGGACTTTTTCAGTTATAGAGTTTGAAAAAGGCCAAAAGAAACTACTCTGGAGATCTAGGCAGAGGGTGTGCCAAACTTTTCGCAAAACCACAGAATACGTTTTACGGTACGGGTGGTCGATCTTCGTGAATGCTGTGTTCACTGCATTGCGATCAGTAGGGCGGCCGACACGGCTTCCTATGGATAAAAGATATATGCCTATAGGGGTCTCCCAATATATACGCGACGGTACGTGGGAGCACAAGTCCGTATTAGTGCCACCGACTCTCAGGAGGAATCACCCACCTTCGTCGAGATCGACAGTCACTACGTTTAACGACGCCGGAACACGTCTCTAGCTTAGACCTCTATGTGTTTGCGTTATGTTTCAAAACGTTGTTATGTAAATTCAATTTATTTTAAGGTTGATCTTGTTTAGCAGTTTGCCTTTATGGATCACCACGAGATGTATAGTAACACTCCTAAATGCAGTCTAAGATGATAAGCAAGCTTTTCAATCTTTCAACTTTGAAAATCTTAACTACTGAGGGAAAAGAAAGACATAATCTTTTCACACAGATCATAGAGCACACACTAATGCACTTTTTCCTAAATCAACATGCAAACTGTCAAAATGCACATGCACAATGCAGGTATTTCTTTTCTCTTTCTTAATGTTGGTGCAATACAAAAAGAAAGCTGTTGTATAACTTCGAATTCAATTTCAAGTGAAAGCAAACAAGCTTGTCCAAAATCAAAAGACACCTTAAGATTTACTTGTTTCGACACTAGAAATATATAAATTCAAGCCATATTGACGAAAGCAAAAGCTCAATCAGCTATGAACAGCAAACAAACTAACTCTTAAGATCAAAATGACACTTATCACAGGTCTAGATCTAAGAGGCCACAGCAAGACTAATTCACTTTCGTTATGGGAAACTACAAATGATATAAGAAATACACAAAGAACAAATACAGTTTCTTTATACAACCGAGGCAGAATAGTGGCAAGGAAAGTTGGTTTCAGATAGGTACATTGACTGGTAACTGGCTGCAAAAACAAGGATGAAAACAGGGCAATAAACAGGAGGGAACCCTAGTAGCACTAGGCAAAACTGGTTCAGCGCAGGTAGTACACTGGCAATTTTACCTTCAGCGCAGGTAGCCCCTTCGGGAACTGCGCTGAAATGCAGACTGCCTTCACAGTGCCTGCACTGAAGAGATAAACTTTCGTTTTTCTCAGTTTCCGGGTCACAGATTGCTCAAAAATTCATAGTTTTTGGCCAAATCAGAAGCTATCAGTCAAGTACACACTAAGGGATGAAAAGGAGGATGAAAAGCTATCACTAAGAGCTATTTAGAGTCCTTGTGGATCAGCTCTTCAAATCATAAACTTGCCCAGAAACTGAGCTAGAGTAGCTGCCCTCTACTTTGCATTTGAAAGAATCCAAATGCAGTTCGATTCGGTACTCCCTGTGTTTATGAAATGAATAGAAAAAACACAAACAACCAACAAGATACGGTTCCCCAGCAGAGTCACCAATTTGTTGTTGGGAAAAGTATCCAATACGGAATGACCCTATCCCACTCTAAGGGTGATAGTACCTCAGCAACAATCAAAGCAAAGCTATTCGAGATTACTTCTTTATGATATGTAAGAGAGGGGAGAAAGAGATCCACTAACCGTTGTCTTCCGCTAATGATTGATCCAATCTTCTCTCTTTGCTGCTTTCTCCCAGCTCCTTGCTCTTTCACTGGCCCAGCTACACCAAGATCCTGCAAAATGGCAAGAGAGGGAAACTACAAGAAGCATACATTCATAATTGATTCAAGGATTAGAATAAATCAAATACACAAGTATAGCAATACACCATTGAGACACATGCATATAGAAGAACCTCAAATGCTTTATTAATGGAAGAAGTAAAGTTCAGGAAGTAATACAACCATAAAAGGCCCAATCCAGCATCACCTCCCAGCAGAAAGAAATCTCCTCTTCACCTCCTTCAAGCAAATCACCCAATAGTTCTATACTCAAACCAACAGCACTTCCTTACATTCACAAGATTCCAGCCACCTTAGACCTCATGAGAGAGCTCTATATATAGGAGTTTTGGAGAAAGGATGAGTTAGCTTGTAGCTGGCATGAAGCTGACTAGTGTCCTCTCCCACTTCAGTTATTCTTCAGTTCTTGAGTCCACTTGGAGGTTCTTGCTTCCACTTGGAGATCTAGACCCTCTTACTCATCACCAGTCGAATTCCCTGATCCAAGTGTCATTTTGGAAGCTTCCTGGGCATTGACACCTTGAAGAATGACTGTGCCACTTGTCCCAACTCGCCCAGCGCAGGTAGCCTTCTTTGCAGTTGACATTCAGCGCAGGTAGACAGTGGAGCTCTTGACATTCAGCGTAGATGCTCAGTGGAGCAGTTGACATGATCCAGAATTAGCTTGTTTTTGAGTGTTTTCAGGTGGAGAACTGATATTTAGTGCTGTGGTTTGCTGACCTTGTTCCTCTAGGGGTAGGAACAACATGTTTAGGGACTTTGGATCCCTTAGATTATTGACATTTCATGCTTCATGCTGTAAGGCACAAAAATGTCTATAACACCCCACCTCCCATGATGACTTCCTTATATACTTTTTCAGTACAGCGAACTTGTATGAAGTTCCACATGTTACTGTTTCGACCATCCGACCTACAAACAATACACAGAAATGTATAGTTCGTCCTCTTTCTATAGCTTCTTATGAAATGTCAATCTGATGCACAGAGAGAAAGTTATGATGATTTTCCAAAGGTGACATGTTTAGAATGTAATTTGGGAGTCTGAAAAAACCCTAACTTCTTCAGATTATATCTCTGAACACATAGCGAGACAAGATCTAAAATTCAGACCCTAGCTTCACCATGATTTTAGATCAAATGGGTTTCAATTTCAGACTCTGAACCTTCGTAGAAAATTTTTTTATAGAAAAAATTCCACGATGAACTGTTTGAGATGAAATTTTGGAGCTTTCAAAACCCCTAACTTCATCAGATCATAGCTCCGAAACTATAGCTAGACAAGATCTGAAATGTGGACCTGAGTGTTATAGACATATTTGGGCACTACAACCCCAATCACATATGTCCATAAACCAAGGGCTTCTAAGCCCCTAGAAGTGTTGTTTCATAGCCTAAAGGAGAAAGGTCAGTTGATTACATCATCTCCCAAAATTTTTCCACGAAAAACCACTCAAAACTGGTCAAAGCAGGACCATACAGACTGCCCAGTGCAAAGGGTGTGACGCATCTCACCTACCACATGCAAAAAGTGTGATGCATACTGAAAAGCCCTTCTATAGGGTGTGATGAGCAAGAGCAAACAAATGGCACAAGCAGTTTGCTAGGTGGAGACCCTGAGAATCTTCTAGAAGCTGCTCATTTGACACTTGCCTCCCTGAATTCGCCCAAGGATGAGTAGGAGATCATGAAATCTCGAAATGGAACCAAGAACTATTAGAGAGATGACACTAATCAAAATCCCAGAAGCTGACTCACCCCCCTACAAATATGTATAAATTGATCCCTCATCCCAGAGATCGTAAGGTTGGAATTTGGTAATTTGCAAAGAGGTGTTGTTGGTTTCTCTTTGAAGACATTGTTGGGTGATCTTGCTTTATGTGAGGTGAAGAGGGATTTCAAGCTGGGAGGATGGTGCTGGGTCAGACCAAGTGGTTGTAATCCTCTCTTCTACTACTTTTACTAATAAAGCTATTTGAGTTTTCCTCCATATTATTGTATATCTCTTAATATTGTGTTGATATACGCATTACATGGTCGATATATATATGATCCTATATTGTTTACAGTGAAAGATCTCTATGCTTTGATGGTATTATGCTGTTGTGAATCTACATGTGCTCTTTGAAGCGGGACAAGTAAGGAAGCAGTGGCGAGATTCTTTCAAATGGGAAAGGAAACAAGCAAGGAGCAAAGCGGAAGACTAAGGTTGGTATTCTCTGCTTCTTTCTCATCTCTCTCTCTCATAAAGGAAAAACAAGTGACTTTAATACGTTTGTTTCTAAGATAGCTACTTTTCTTAGTGGGACTAGCAGCTCTGAATAGACACTACATTTCTCAATAACAAAATGGTGACTCCACTGGGGAGTGATTACCTTGATTTCTTGTCTCTATTTGTTTGATTTATAAACCACAGACGGAGCCTGAAGTTAAGCCAGCTAGCCTTCGAACTGCATTTGCTATGCAAGTGCAAAGTAGATCAATCCTGCTTTAGTAAATCTCCGAGTTTGTTTATGAACTGGAAAATTAACTTGCAAACATCCTAAGTTCCCTAGAGGTAGCTTGAGTAACCTCATTAGATCAGCCCCGGGACTTTGTAGTTACTAACTATCATTTGCTCATCCTAAATCCCTCAACTAAGCTGCAAATTGTGACCAAAAACCAAGTTAAAGTTTCATCCCTGGATCATCGCACCTTCTCTTCTTGGTAATCTGGATGCATCACACCTCCCATGTGCAGTAGGTGGGATGCATCCCTGGTTCCCTATGTTACAGGTGCGATGATCAGATAAGACTAGATCTGCCTCTAGATTTTGGTTGTTTTTTCACTCTCTTCAGCTTTATTCAAGAGTTTTGTTGTCTGTGATCAGTAGACCACTATTGAAACCCCCTTTCTTTGCATCATCCAACCTCTATTGTGCAAATATTTGTGAATGTTTTTATGTATTTTTTTCCATTCATAGTTCTCATTTACAAAATGGTAGCTTAATCAAACTGTCGTCTTTGGATTTGAAAGTGTCGCAAGTGTCGTTTTTAGTCAAGGAAAAGAATCCTTCTCTTTTTGATAGTCGATTACACTGCTACTCTTGTATTTGATCTGAATTAATAGTACTTCAAGTGTCGAAAGCAATTTTCAATTCAAAATCGCAAAGAGTCGTCTTGTCTCACTTTTGTTTTTTTAAAAGGAAATCGTTAGTACTGTCACTTTGAAAGAAGATATAATTCAAATTTGTGCTTAGCATTCTTTTTGTCATTCACACATTAAGAAAGTAGAAAACAAATATATGCATGTGCATTTGCATTTAGACTACTTGCTGATTGTGATTTAGGACAGTGCATCTAGCGTGTGCTCTCTACTCTATGTTGAAAGAATTTCATTTCTCTTTCCTTAGTGGCTAGGATTTTCATTGCAAAAAGAAGATTAAACAATTGTTTATCATCTTAGATTGCATTTTAGGAATTGTATATCTACATCACGTGGTGAACCTGAAAGGAAAATTTCTTAAGAAAGATCAACTGTAAAATAAATTCAATGAACATAAAAATTCTTTGGAACCTAACGCACAACATCTAGAAGTCTAGGCTAGAGACGTATTCCGGCATCATAAAGCCTGGTAACTATCGCTTTCATCGTAGGTTGGGTGATTCCTCCTCTTTGAGACGACAAGTGCCAGTACAGACTTGTGCTCTCACGTACTGTCGAGTATATATTGGGAGACCACAATAGGCTATATCCTTTATCCTTAGGAAGCCGTGTTGCCGCCCTATCGATCGCAATGCATTGAACACAGCATTCGGGAAGATTGATTGCCATACCGTAAAAAGTATTCTGCAGTTTTGTGATTGGTTTGGTAATCCCTCTGTCTAGATTTCCAAAGTAGTCTCTTTCGTTCATTTTCAGACTCCTTAAAGGAAAAGTTCCATCTAAGCACTCGTCACTTCATGCTCATTAAAAATCGAAGGCGACTAGAGTCATCTTTAGCTTTTTCTCGACTCTCAAAAATTGAAAAAGTAAGTTGTGTCAAAGCGTCTAAAATTTATTTTAATCGGAATAAAATCATTGTTCCCTTGTTGGTCTTAGGCTAAGAAAATGGAGTCCACCAACCAAGGATTTCCCCTTGGGGAAAATCCTAGTCCTTTCTCCTCTTGGGGAGATGTTGGTGAACCTAATATGGCCACATTGTCCCTTCCAGGACTGATAATTGGCCTACCGGTATGGCTTTTCTCGACCTCTGTCGTTCAAAGAACCATGATTCGTGAACAATTGAATCAGCAACTAGATGATACCAAAGTTCCCCCCAACCTTCTACTTCGTTTGTCTCTCCCTCACCTTCCTCCTCTTCGCTTCGTGAATATAGTAAAACTAAAAACCAAGTAACTGAGAAGAAGAAGAAGGGGAAGGAGAAGAAGAAGAAGGAGCCAACGGCAAAAAGGGGCAACCATGCATCGTCTAGCGAAAATCCACACACCGCACCATCCAAACCTAAATATCCATGTGTCATCTGCAAAGGAGACCACTATCACCGAGATTTTACTTGCATCCCACGGATCCTAAGGGACTGGTCTCCCCGCTTGCATAATCCGGTGTCGTCAACCTCTGACGATCATGTTGAAAGTACACCATCAACTAGTGAAAGTGATGTCACCAAACAGAAAGAAAAATCTAAATTTCACTGCAGACTGTGTGGAGGTGATCATGCCCTCCACCATTGTCCCTTATGGATGAAGCTAAAAGAGTCTTGGATAATCGTCCTGCATCACCGCAGAAACTCCCTCCTAGATACAAGAATCTCTTGCCGAATCAATTACTAGTTGAAAATCTGACTGAACCACCTTTGGTGTCGGTCAAAGCACCTACCATTGAAGATAAACCCTCTGAGTCCACATCAGACCAAATTCAACAGGTCGAGATGGCAGTCGACCCCATCTTGGCTTTAGAATATTTACCTTCAAATGATACAGTCACCAAAGAGAATGAGAATGACACCGTTCAAATTCTTTTCATAAAAAAAGACTCTGATGAACATGGGGGCAATCTGCCCATCCCTTTACCACAGGAAGGAAGTTCATTAGAGTTGTATCCGACCGTTTATTCGTTCCCACCTCAAAGCAACCTAGTCATTTCCTTCGATTGGAATCTATTAGGCAGACCCAGTTTACTATCTAATCTACCATTTCTAATCATAGTGCAAACTTACAAAATGGTCATGGTTGGTACCATCATAGATTAAGGGACTTCTATGAGTATCCTTTCCTCAATTTCTTGGAAAGCGCTTAGTTCGCCATCGCTTTTGCTTGAGATGCGAAATCTGATAGGCTTCGATACAGGAACCAGTCGACCGTTAGGGATCCTTCCAAGTTTGCCTATAACTTTGAGAAGGAAAATAATTTATCTAAACGTAATGGTAGTCCAAGGACCTTTAGATTACAATCTACTCCTTGGGCGTGAGTACATTTATAGCATGGGAGCCATTATTTCCTCACTCTTTTGAGTAATGTGTTTTTTGCATGAAGGCAAAGTGGTCCAGCTCATAGACCAACTTTCATTCCCCAGTTCACACATAGCTAATAGTCAAATGCCATCCTTAACAGGTCTTTTTACACAAGGAATGTCTCATCAATATCCAGTTCATCCACCTGATGAGCACGAGTGATTCGGTGGTCATGACTGAAACCCAGGGGGCATGCACCCTGCTTTGCTTCGGCAGGAAAACTTCAGGTATAGGGTATGTTTCCGCAGAGGATATATGACTGGTCTGACACACCCGTCTATTTAGGAAAATGGTATTATACTGGAATAAGATACCTCTGTTAGAAGGTAGGACATTCCCGATAGAACAAATATTTTGTCTGCAAATTGAAGGGTAACTTGGAAAAGGTAGGCCTTTCCTGATAGAACAAATGTTTTGTCTACAAACTAAGGGGTAACCTGGGAAACTCTACTTCGCTATACCTGGGGGCATGCAAACCTTTTTGCATGAAAGTGAAAAATGACCATTTATTTTCTCAGTTTGTAGGTTCTTAACCCTTTAAACTCGTAGGATTGGTTGTTCCTAGCTTACATAATAAAAGTAGTCGGAGCATAATTTTGAATGGTGCAAGCTCCCTAAAAAATGAACCTATCGATGAGACATCCTTATTACACGACTAGCATGAGCATTTTTACGCGAAGTTCAAGCTCGTTAAAAACTAAACCTAGCAATGAGCATATGTTCCACTAGAGTTTAAGCTCATTAAAAATGAACCCACCTCTGATAAATAACCATTGTGAATGATTATCATCAGCTTTTGAGACTTGGTTGTGTTCTTACCATCACCTCCACTCTGTTTTAGCCGATCATTCGCCTCCATTTGATTGTTTACCCCTTCTGAGGAACAACTGCGACGAGTGATCCTATTAGCCACCTTCTTTACACTTCCATGATTGGAAAATTCCAAACCTTACCTGAAACCAAATGCTATCTGAAAACATCACTCGTTCCTCAAAAAATGAGTCTCCTTTAAGCTCTTTTCATCTGACTCGTAAAATATGAAAAGATTGCCAAGCAATTGACCTCTTCATCTCGTTAAAGTGATTAGAAGTGCTATCCCTCCTCTAGATTTTAATATTTTTGGACCTGAGGGATTATTACACAAAAATATCTAGCGTTTGTCTTGTTCGGCTCGTTAAAACTATCGAAAATTCATCCCTTTCGCATTGTTTTATACTTTTTCGGACTTAGGAATTATGTTACGAAAAAGGAATACTAGAGTTTTCTTTCCGTCTCTTTTCAGACTCTCTAAAATTGAAAAGGACCGAGTTATCCTTGTCGTTAAACTTGTTAAAACAATAGTGACAAACTTGTCCATTCAGACAAGAGTGAGTTTCGCTATCGCTAGGATCGTTAAAACATAGCGACGGGTTTACCCGAAGGTCAAATTATAGAACAAGCATATGTTATCCTCCTCAAGCTTGACAAAAATAAAGAGGTACTCGTCAAAAATTACTAGGGAAAATTGGGAAGAAAACTTGAAGAAACTTTATTGGTAGCAGGTCGCTCTTGAACATGACACTTTCACTCCATCACCATGATTGAGTCGGGTTGGGTTATTCTGTTCAACAGTCATACCACCATTGGACCACCGTACCATCCACTTTTGGGGTTAATTCTACCAATCCATTTTAGTGTCACCGATATGTTCAATAGAAGTCACTCAGAGAATTCACCTACCCAGCGTGTGTCTCATCCGCTACAATACCTTCACGCTTCATTCTTTCATGATTTCCACCCTGAACCTTGTATCATCAGATTGTTTTCACCTCTACAAAATCATTTGCTCCATTCCGTGTTGTAGATGTGGGATCCATTAATGCCCTCCTATGATGGGTCACTTCTTGTCGACATCAACTCATTATCCAAGAAGTTGACCTAGGGACAACCCTTCCAGTACTTTGAAGCTTGCATGCCTCAATGGAAAATTTCTCACTTTCGGCGACAAGTTTACACTAATGGCCTTCGACTGATAGATTTTATGTGGTGTTCGATATCAACTCATATATTCACACCACGTGAATTGTACTGCAGTACCTTGAGGGTCATCATCATCGGTGGTGATTCCTCTCACGTCTGTTAACAACTTACATCATTGGCTGGTAATCAGGCGATGTCCTTCCATGTTCGACATCAAAACATCTTTTCACATGGATCGATTTGTACTTTTGGGTGAAGATTGAATGAGTTTTGAAGACCCTGGATCTAGTTTCATCCATCCGGGCTGCGATATATTCAAGAAAATAAAGACATCAAATGTGAATCATTGTTGCACAGATAATCATCCAAGCTAAGGGATGATGGCTCTACTAGAATCATCAGTCTGCACACAGATGGTTGTCTGTCCTATGTACATGAAAATGAATTTATCAAGCTAAGCATGGGAAAGCTTGCCTCAACTAGATCATGAAAATATTATGAAGATAATGTATTGTATTATATATTATTACAGGTCACCTTCCAGTGCGAAAAACCTCGGATCCTCATTATAAAGCATTTCACCCGACACCAAAAGATTTATGACCTCATGCTTTAGGGGGCAACTGTTATAGACATATTTGGGCACTGCAACCCCAATCGCATATTTCCGTAAACCAAGGGCTTCTAAGTCCCTAAAAGTGTTGTTTCATACCCTAAAGGAGCAAGGTCAGCTGATTACATCATCTCCGAAAAGATTTCCATGAAAAACCACTCATAACTGGTCAAAGCAGGACCATACAGACTACCCAGTGCAAAGGGTGCGATGCATCTCACCTGCCACATGCAAAAAGTGCAATGCATACTGGAAAGCCCTTCTGTAGGGTGCGATGAGTGAGAGCAGACAAATGGCACAAGCTGTTTGCTAAGTGGAGACCCTGAGAATCTTCTAGAAGCTACTCATTTGACACTTGCCTCCCTGAATTCACTCAAGGATGAGTAGGAGATCATGAAATATCCAAATGGAAACAATAACTATCAGAGAGATGACACTAATCAAAATCCTAGAAGCTGACTCACCCCATTGCAAATATCTATAAATGGATCCTTCATCCCAGAGATCCAAAGGTTGGAATTTGGTAATTTACAAAGAGGTGTTGTTAGTTTCTCTTTGAAGACATTGTTGGGTGACCTTGCTTTGTGTGAGGTGAAGAGGGCTTTCAAGCTGGGAGGATGGCGCTAGGTCAGACCAAGTGGTTGTAATCCTCTCTTCTACTACTTTTACTAATAAAGCTATTTGAGTTTTCCTCCATATTCTTGTATATCTCTGAATATTGTGTTGATATATGCATTTGTGTGGTCAATATATATCTGATCCTATATTGTTTACAGTGAAAGATCTCTATGCTTTGATGGTATTATGCTACTGTGAATCTACAGGTGCTCTTTGAAGCAGGACAAGTAAGGAAGCAGTGGCAAGATTCTGTCAAAGGGGAAAGGAAACAAGCAAGGAGCCAAGCGGAAGACTGAGGTTGGTACTCTCTGCTTCTTTCTCATCTCTCTCTCATAAAGGAAAAACAAGTGACTTTAATCTGTTTGGCTCTAAGATAGCTACCCATCTTAGTGGGACTAGTAGCTCTGAATAGACACTAGATTTCTTGATAACATTGAGGTTCAGACCAATTTCTTCTCAAATGGGCTTTGTTTTTTGCTTCTGAAACTTCATAGCGAAAATTCCACGATGACTTGTTTGGAGCAACGAAACCCTAGAAACCAAATCTCTGATGCCAAATGTTATGAAACCAGCTCAAAAAAGGATAGAAAAGAAATATCAACGCCTTAGAATTTAGCCTTTTCGAGGGGGCAAGCTCCTTTACATTACACAAATGAATAATTCTTGGATGATACAAATGACGAAACCTCCTTTCTATATATAGGATTCTAAGGGGTCACAATATAACCAAAGCTAACCTAGCAATAATAATATAAGGGCACACAAATAACAATAGTGGGCTTCTATGGGGAACAAAAATAACAATATGGGGACAATAGGGGCACAAAAATAATAATAAGGGATACAATGACAATAGTAATAGGGGAATCACTAGTATTATAGGGACCTAACATGATCGCTCAAGGCCACCATAAGACAATTAATCTATTAAGACAAAGATTAATGGGGACAAAGATCTACAAAGTACAAAGGCAATCCTATTTTAACTTTAGTATTTTATTAGGTGCAAGTTGAACATCTCAAGATATAATGAAGAGAATAATTAATTTTATTTCATTAAGAAAATCCAAGCACATTCTATAACTTAGTAAGGAAGAGATGTATAATACCCATCTCAACGACACAACACATGGCATTAAGTTACTTTATATCTATCTATCTATCTATATATATAATTCAAACTTCTATCATAAAATCACAAATTTAGCATGAATGGAATGTTTAAAATCCATTTTTATAAAAACAAAATATAATTTTTGTTATAAAAAAATACCTAAATATATTCTTTTAGAAAATAGAAAAATACTGAAACTAAATATATATTAAAAGAAAAAACTAAAACATAAGAATATATATATATATATATATATATATATATATATATATATATATATATATATATATATATATATATATATATATATATATATATATATATATATATATATATATATATATATATATATATATATCTATATATATATATATATTTAAAATAACTTTTAGAAATTTTTTAAACACTTCCCTCCATTCTAAGAAGCAAAAATAATAATGGAAATAAGGACGGACCAAAAACCTTCCTTTCCCTAGAAAGTGTTTCCGACCATTCATTCCACTCACTCGAGTTATTTCATAAAACAGAGATAACTGTTATTTCACACTCTTTTGGAAAGCCTATTGAGCTTCGCCTATGGTATATCTATTCCTTGATGGAGTCCTTGATATATTGATCAAGTTTTGATTCCTTGGATATTAATTAGTGCAAAGAAAACATGAGTGCTCTTAACTCCAACTTCAATCCCTCTAATGGTGGACACGAGGTAAGGGAGGGGTTGGTATTGTGGTCATAACTCCAAGTTCATTGTCTTGGATGGTGGACAAGGAAAGGGAAGGGGTCATGGTCGAGGTCATGGTTGTGGTGTTTTCTCTTTTACATTATATTTAGGCTGTTCAAACCAATTTGGATGGAATCATTGTCATCACTAGGTATAATGAATTAAGTTTGATAATGGATAAAATGAAGTAATTATTTGTGAGCATTTGTTCTTGAATGAACATTAGGATCCATTTTATCATAGAGAAAAGTACATGCATTAAAAACAACTCAATATTTTATGTGACATTCATATTGTATGTGACTTATTTTTCATTAAAAATAATTTACTTTTTGACGTGACATTTTTTTTTTGTTAAAATTTTTTCTATTTCTAATCTGAATTACAATTGTAATTTGAAATAAATATTCTAGGAACTCTTAATTTACCAATTGTGCATGTACATCATAAGAAACATTCACAATATAATATGAAGAACAGATGGGTACCTACTTCATTTGCATTAAAAAATGCTTCTACTACTTAATGTGAATTACAAGTGTAATCTTAGTTGGATCTCCAAGATATCTTAAACCATATTTTCATTTTATTTTTTAGTACTATTAAATTTTATTATGCCCTACCTCATTTTATGGTTAACATTGTAATAAAAATATGCATTGTGCTATAGAATTAGTACTAACATGTAATATTGATTTTTTTCGAGAACACTATAGGTAATGACCACAAAGATGATGATACATACTATGTTTAGATTATATCATATATAATATATGATGATGATGAGGATGGCGATGGCATTGGTGATGATTATGTGTATGATATTATCATGATGGTCAAGATGATGATCATGAGGATGATCTTCACTATGATTTTCATCGTGCTTTTTCTTTCACATGGAAAAAAGTCGTAATTTTCATTAGTCAATAGAAAATTACATTTTGCAGATGTGTTAACATATACTGAGTGAGACCATCTCCTTCTCTGTTCAGAACCATGGTGTATATATACAGCATGTATATTCATCCATATATTCTGTACCAAAAAAGAAAAACCAAAATATTACTTTGCTTTTCCTCCATGCAGGGAGGGACAAATTCTGTAAATATTCATATCTCCGCGTATGTTCAGCAGAGCAGAATCATAAAACTATTAAAGGTTCCAGCCTGTGAAAATATAAGTCTCCGCGCATGTTCAGCAGAGCAGTAATCAAAAAATAATGAGAGTTTCGGCCTGTGTCGACCGTGAAGTCCATAAGATGTTACTATATAAGCGTATTGCTGTATTAAAAAAACTATAGTGTTTATGAAACATCGTGCTTGTAAATATCAAAAAAAAGAGTGATAAAATGATGGTGCCAATCTACTGTGTGATTCCTCTTTGAGCTCGCAGGTCTATGTAAGGCCTGTGATGGTAACGGTAGATGGTCCCATCCGTATTCTCCTCCACTAACCAGTCTTCCTCTTGCCTCTGCGCTGCTTGCTTGGACAATTGGTCTGCCCCTGAGTTGCGCTCCCTGTATATATGATTACAATCAAATTTTTCAAAAGCAGCAATTAGCCTGTGTGATTCCACCAGCAGATGATGTAAAGAAAAAACATTGCAATTTGATTTTCTGTTGAGCCAATTACAAACTATTTGAGAATCTCCAAATAATTGTAATTTTGTGCATTGTTTCTGTAGTGCAAAGTGAATCAGATTCATGGCTATGGAGAGCTCTGTGAAATTGTTGGTTCCTCTTCCCAAAAACATCTAAAGCTTGAAATAGTGTGATTCCCGGAGGTAGAGCAGTGCACCCCCGCCGCATCCAATGGCTTGGGCTGAGCCATCAAAATAGGCCCAGGGGTAAGATTTGTCAATGAGCTCAGGGGAGATGGTTCGGGGCGGGGCTGGGGGAGGGTCATCCGGGAGGAGGGCATAATCAGCCATGATGTGGGCTCTGATGGAGGGCCAGGATGGGATCCGATGATCGAAGATGGAGCGATTGCGCGCCATCCAGATTGACCAGCACATAAGGAGAGGGATGTTCCGAGCCTTGCCCGAGTGGTGTTCAAACCAGTGAATCCAGGCGTCCATGATGTTTTGACCAACCCATCTGTGGGGGGAGGAGAGATCAGAGGTGATGTGGGACCATTGTTCCATAACCACAGGACATTGTAAGAAGAGGTGTTCTGTGTCTTCGTCGCTGTTCTTGCATAGATGGCACCAGAAAGGTCCATGAAAAGATCTTTTCTTCAGGTTTGAGCCAGTAGGTACTTTGTTGAAGAGGATAGCCCACATAAGCATTCGGGTCCTGGGGGCGGCTTTGAGCTGCCAGATGGCCTTCCACCATTGCTGTGGTTGTTCAGGCTGGTATTGGTTCATAAGCTGCAAGTACCCTTCCTTTGGAGTATATGTACCATGTTTTGCATGGGCCCGTGCCAACTCGTCATACTCCTCAGTAATTCTAATGCGTGCTTGGCTCAGCGCGTCAATGTAGTTCTCCCATTCAGTCCTCCACTGGTCCGGTATGTGTAGGGCATCAGCCGATCTCCAGGCTTGATGGAATAAGCTGGAATTTGCATTATCGGCTATATGTGCAATATGAGTGATGCCCTGTTCCGCCAGATGTTCTCTTAGCTGTGCTGTGATCTGATGGGTATTGCCACATCCGATCCAAGGGTCGATGCCAATGCGAACTGAGTTCCCTTGTTGAATCCGCCAGGTTAGGCCGTCCCGGATGAGAGGGAGGGAGGTGATGACCGCCTTCCAGATGTTAGAGTATCTTCCCTATTCTCTTTGCTCTCTGCGGATCCAGCTGTGAATACTCTCCGGGGCTATATATTTATCCTCTACCACTCTTTTCCAGAGGCTGTTTGATGTGAGCAGTTGCCAACCTAGTTTTGCTGCGAGAGCTTTAGAAAAGAGATCTAGTCTTTTAATGCCCCAGCCTCCCCACTTTTTTGGCCTTGCTATAGTATCCCACTTGACCCATGCGAAGAGGTTCCCTTGTTTATTTCCTTTCCACAGAAAACCACAGCAGATCCTTTGTAGACGGCTTAGAATACCTCAGGGGATCCAGGCCAACGACATCCAATACACTGGTGTAGCCTCCAGGACTGCTTTGATGAGTGTGAGTCTTCCAGCCCTGGTGAGATATCTGTTGTACCAAACATTTAGTCTTTTCTCTACCTTGGCTATGAGCCAGGTCCAGTCCGCAATTTTATATCCCCCATGCTTTACCCTGAAGCCCAGGTATTTTAGGCCTACCTCCATCTGATGAATTTGAAAAGGGAAGCGGTTCTCCATGAAGTTTATCTCATTTGCGGAGCATCCAGTAGCAGTGAGAGTTGATTTTTGGATGTTGATTACCATACCTGTGGCTTTCTGGAAGAGATCAAATATGTGTCTTAATGCAGAAGTGTCGGCCAGGCTACCATTAAGGAAGATGAGCACATCATCCACAAACAGCAGATGAGTGAGGGAGCAGTTATCAGAGATTTTGATCCCTTTTATCCTTCCCCTACTGTGTTCTGATGCTATCAAACGGCTGAGCCCTTCCATGATAATGAGGAAAAGAAGAGGGGATAAGGGGCAACCCTGGCGGAGGCCCCTCTCCGCTGTAAAGGAGGGAGAGGGGGATCCATTGAGGAGGACACTGTATGAGACCTCTGAGATGCAGTTCATGATCCATTTGATGTAGATAAAGGGGAAACCCAAGTGAGTGAGGAGCATGCGAATATAGAGGTGATTGACCCTATCAAAGGCTTTGGAGAGGTCAACTTTGAGGATCATACCTTTCAGGCACTTGACATGCATCGAATGAAGAAGTTCTTGTGCGATGCCAATGGCTTCATGAATCTGTCGGCGGTGAAGAAAAGCAAATTGTTCAGGGGAGATGTGGGCCGAGAGGATGGGCCGGAGTCTGTTGGCTAGGATCTTGGCCCAGATATTATAGAGGTAGTTACAGAGCGAGATAGGCCGGAAGTCATCAAAAGAGGAAGGCTTGTCAGATTTAGGGATCAAGGCTAGGAAAGTAGATTTGATGGCTGAAGGAGTGCCAGTGAGGCAACATTGTTTAAGTACCTTAAGGAGATCAGGCCCTATAAGCTCAAAGAAAGCTAAGTAGAATTCTATGGTCCATCCATCAGGGCCCGGGCTCTTGTCCTTCTGAAATCCCCGCATTGTAGCTTCCATTTCCTCCATTGTAATATCTCTAGTAAGCTCACCAGCCTCATCATTGTCCACAAATCTAGGGAAACGCTCAGCTACTCTCATGATTTCTAGCAGGTTTGCTTCCCTTGGGGCTGTATATATATTCCCGAAATGGGAGGAGGCTAGGAAAGCAAGTTCCCTAGATTTGTTGATCCTGTGGCCCTGTTCATCTTGCAATTCCCAAATAGTATTGATCGCTTTCCTTCCATTTGCAAAACGATGAAAAAATTTTGTGTTCTCATCCCCTTCTTTTAGCCATATGGCCCTGCTCCTAAGCCTCCAACTGGCTTCTCGGTCTCGTAGGATTTGTGATCTCTGACTGATGAGGCCTTCATATGAGGATTTTTGTTCCGGGGAGATGTAGGTGCCCGAAGATAGAGATTCGCAGTCAGCAATAGCTTGTTCAGCTAGAGAGATCGTCTGGTCATCTCGGAGTCTCTTTTGATGCGCCCATTTCCTGGAGAGTATCCTGATTTCAGTGAGATTCTTTAGAAGGCAGGGGATCGGGTCAGCATCGATCAGCAGGGGATGTGATTTCCAGTAATCCGATATGAGAGTGATGTATTCAGGGTCCCGGAGCCAGGAGGAGTTGAACTTGAACGGGACCTTGCTGTTCTGAATTCTTGCTCCAATTTCAAAGTATATCAGTCTGTGATCCGATATGCCCCCACTTCCCACCCATTGCCTGGATCGGGGGTGATTGCAATGGAGGGCCTCCTTAATGATAAATCGGTCCAGTCTTCTGGCAAGGCTGTGTTCCCCCACTCTGTTATTCTTCCAAGTATACTGAAGCTTTGCCGATGGGATGTCTATCCAGTGGTGGTCCTCCAGCATGTGCCCAAAGAAGTCCGAGAGCGGATCAATCTGCCCCAGATGACCCCAGGATTCAGCATGTCCCAAGGAGAAATTCAAATCTCCCCCAAGAATTATGTTCTCAGCAAGGAGGGGGGAGTTTATAAGCTTACTCCAGAATTGCTCCCTATTTGTGCATGGTCCATAAACATTGAGGATACGAAGATCCTCCTCTAGCTCCTTTGAATAGATATCTGCCCCCAGGTAACCCAAGCAACCCCAAATGTTTATTAGATTTATGGAGGTGTTTTTGAAACCAAAGGCTATTCCCCCCGAACGTGCAGAGACATCCAGGGCAGAGAAAGTCCAGCCTGGCAGCCATGAGCTAAGAATAGATGAAGCCAGGTCAGTTTTACATAAAGTTTCTTGCAGTAAGATAATATCAACCGGATCCGAGAAGATGAGTCTCTTTAGGGCCAGTTTTTTCTCAAGGCTGGCCAGCCCTCTGCAATTGAAGGAAATAATTTTCATGGAGGGGGTTGGGGGTGGGTAGACGGTGCTCTAAGTACCCAGTCGATGGTTTGTTGTTTACCCTGGAGGACATCAACCCCAGCTTGTTCCTTAGCTTTTTTTAATTTAGGGGGGCGGCCTCTACCTTGTTTAGGTGAGAGGAAATGAGGCTCAACAGGTAGTCCTACAGCATCCAATTCCAGATGTTTGGAAGCCGAGCGAGTGGCATACCTCGGGGATGAGTTTACAGAGGGGGAGGGCGAGGAGGAGGGGTGAGGGGGGAAGGATGGGAGGGAGCAGGGGGATAGCAACCCCGAAGGTTGGGGAATAGGACAGGTAGGGTAGTACGATCGGGAGGGGGGATGTGGCATGATGGAAACCTTGACCAGGTCAAGGGCAGAGGGGGAGGAAGGGAGGGGAATCTTGAGAGGGTGAAGTGAGGGGAGGGGATGTGAAACATTCAACAAATGTATATGCGAAGCAGAAACATTTGAGGGGAGAGACGTACCCGATGAGAATACAGCACCTTTGGCAGCGTTTGAGCGCGTCACCGGTGGGGATGGAGGCCGAGCAGGGGTACCTCCAAGCTTCCGCTGTCTGGGGACCAGTGGAGGTTCCACCGTATCAGATGTAATGTTGAGCGCTGCCCGTGGAGCCGCCGTCGCCTGGGGATCAGGCAGAACCGTAGTTGCCGGGGCCTCCTGTGAATAGGGGGGCTTCTGCTCCTTTTTTAGTAGCGGGCAGTCTTTGTAGAGGTGACCCACCTGATGGCACCTCCTGCAGCGATATGGGATGCCCTCATAGTCCAATTTTTGTTTCCTGGAGGAATTTTTCCACTGGATGTGTATGTATTCGTGCATGCCACCTCTGATGTCGAGATGGACCAGGATCCGGGCATATGCCATCGCCCCCGTCTGAATAAATGTCTTGTCCGACTCCATGAATGTACCCAAAGTGTTTCCAATTCTTCTGAAAATGTCCTCCGACCAGTATTGGGGAGGCAGACCTGGGAGTCTGACCCAAACCGGCCCAATTCCAGTCTGTTCCGTTTCAGGATCAAAAAGAGGCGACCAGCGCTTGAGGAGGACCGGTGCTTTCTCGAAATGCCAGAATGAGGAAAGGACCCAGCTAGTGTGATCCGCTCTTGCAAATCTCAGAGCAAACCATCCTCTGACGAAAGTCTGGACCGATGGCATCTCCACCAAGTATTTGCCCCAAATCTCCGTTGCCCACTGCTTCAGTTTGTCTGCAGAGATTTGACGGCCCCTGATTCGGCCCACCAGTACTCGGTCAGCAAGATCCATAGCGTCTCCCCACTGTATGTCCTCTTCGAGCCTAAGGAAGGCATCCTCAGACCTCGATTTGTAACAGCGCTACTTCTTCAAGGGTCGGGTGGACATACGACTAGGGTTATCAGCAGTCCCAGGAGTCAGTATCGGGGGGTCAGGGAGGGGGTTAGGGTTCGAACAGGGAGGGGGAATAACTTCCGGGAGAGGGGGAATGGGATGGTAGCTCCCAGATGAGGCCGAGGGGGGGAGGGGAGGGGTTAGATGCAGCAGTAATAGGGATCTCCTGTGGCCCAGATGGCGGGGGGGGAATGACAGGGGGATCAGGTTGTGTGGGGGGACCAACTGCCGGCGGAGAGGGATGGAGACAGGTCACAAGAAACCCGAGGGTAGCCGGCGAGGGCGCTGAGAACTCAGTCCAGGAGGAGGGTTCGCCAGAGTGCAAAGACGTAGGGATGGACAGCTCAGCCGAAAGCGAAGGGTCTTCAAAGCTAGCTGTAAGGTTCTCACTGATAAACCCTCCTGAGGTCGAGAAAGATGAGCGCCAGATGGAGCTCTCAGCCAGCGGGGATGCCGAGTAGTCGACCAGCTCGTCCATAACGGCTTCCGATGAGAACTTCTTGGGATCTGATAACCGCCTCGGTCGGATCGGGCCGTAGATGATGACCGCTAGTAGGGCGCAGCTGGTAGTGGGATCTTCGGCCAAGATGCTGCAGCAGGGTCGGGCTTGAGCTGTCGGCAGAGCAGGTAACCTCGGATGCGGACGTGGTGACGATTCCAAGAGCGGGTAGGATGAAACAGGTAAAAAACAAGACCTAAGCCGTGGAGTAAAAAGTAGGGTAAAAACAAGGGGACTGTCGCAGCAAGGTAAATACAGATACGGCGAAAACGAGAGGAGGCGGGAACATGGATAAAAGGGGGAAATCGGGGCACTACAGGGCCGTTTCCGGCCTGTTAGCCCCGTTCAAACGGAGTCCCGTAACACCATGTTGCAGAGCCGTACCGAGCTCAATCCCCAGCATGAGGATCGATTTTCATCGTGCTAGCTAGCCATGCATTATTTTTTATATTTAGTTGGGATGTCTTAATATGGTAATAATACATTTGAATTTTAGTTTATTCGAATAATGATGATGATACTATCGGTACTATCTTGTTACCTTATGAATATGTTGAAAATTGTTTACATTTTTTTATGAAGAATTATTGTGTATGATGAGATTCCTATTTTTTTATGGATGTTGTGAATTTACCTTAGAATAATGATATCTATGAAACATTTTTATTTGGTAATCATACATTGAATTTTAGTTGATTTGATTAAATATGATGATGATATTATCATTTTTATCTTGTTATTTTATGTATATATTGAAAATTGTCAACATTATTTTGATGGAGAATTGTTATGTTTGATGATATTACTATATTTTGATGGATGTTGTGAACTTACCTTAGAATAATGGTGTTCATGAAAGATTTTGATCTGATAATCACACAATTGAATCTTAGTTGATTTGATTAAAGATGACGAGGATATTATTAGTATTATATTATGAATTTATATATGTGTTGAAAATTGTCAATGCTTTTTTTTTACGAAGAATCATTATGTATGTTGATATTACTATTTTTGGATGTAATGTTGTGAATTTATCTTGGAAAAGTGATATCTACGATAAGTGTTGATTTAGTAGTCGTATATGTATATTAAAAATTGTCAATGATTTTTTAATGGAGAATTGTTATGTATGAGGATACTATTATCTTTTTTATTAATGTTTTCAATTACCCTTAAATTTGTTAACAAATATTAATTTATCAATATCTTCGTAAATGTGTTATACATTAAAATACCTACTCATCATCTTGGAGGAGAATACTATGTTGTTGGTTGAAATACCCCTTTCTCCTAGACTATATAATATTATAGTACAAGTTATGTACCATGAGGACAATGTTATCCTAGTCTATAACAAGTTGTCCCCTTCATCTAACTTTTGTTACCAAAATTCTCACTTAGTCACGAGGAAAAAAGCTCGAGTTAACTAAAATTTGACACTCTTGTTCACTTTCAGAAACTCATATGGTGGATTGTGATCTCTTTATCCTCATATTTAGCTTTTTCCTAAAAAAATAAAAGAATACAAAAGATGGAAAGAGCCATAAAGAATGGGGAAGCTTTTTCCTAAGCACAAAAGCATCTAAAAAGTGGAAAAGGCCATTTTTATGAGGAAACATTATTCACCCAAAATATTTGCCCAAATTGAACTAATGAAGAATTTGGGAAATCTTCATAGCCTTCACATTCCTATATATTGTAGGCTTGGCCATTGAGAAAAGGATGGGAATTCTTGTATTGTCACGCTACTGAGATCTATCTTGAGAGGGAGAGTTTTGGAGCTAAGAGTTGGGGGAGGTGTTGCTGCAACTACATATGATGGTTGTAACTTTCATCCAACTCCTTTATTAATACAGATTGATTGTTCTTCCTTCCATACGTTGCTATTCATTATTTACTTATTCTATTTAACTAATGAATGTATGGGATTTTGGTTTATATTTATTTATTCAGTGATATTTATATGTTTCTAACAGTTTCAATTATCAATATATTATTATGTGAAGGATTCTTTGTTCTCTCTCTTATATGCAGGACTAAGCTTTAGAGCTAGCTAGGAGCGCTTCCCAGCTACACTAAAAACTCCAACAAGACCTGCATGTGAGGACTCACATGAATTACTTCTCTTTTTCTTAATCTATCCTCTACATCTTCATCTACTAAGAATCCTTAGCCTTAGAACAACCTTTCTTTTAATCAGTCCATCCTAGGTTTCTAGGATAAACTGAGAGGGTTTTATTTTCATCTAACTGTGCATTAAATCCTACAGCAAAATGATATTTAGAAACTGTAATATATCTCACTATGTATTTGAAATTAGTAAAATGAACCCATAAAGGGGGTCATAAATGGAAATAAAAATAAAACTCTAAACAAGAAGCCAAAAGTGGATGTAACCATGGATGAAAAATTGGGAGTAGAATTGGATGTTAAACTAGCCATCAAAACAAGATGCAAACAATGGCACAAAAAGGGTTTTAAAGTAGAACTAAAAAAGGGCGCAACACTAGACATAAAGAAGGGAACAAAATAGGGCATACAAAAGGATACCAAATTGGGTGCAAACAAGGATGCAAAAATGGACACCAAAATGAGGATGCACAGAATGGTGTAAAATTAGGATGCAAAATTGGGTGCAAAAATGATGTAAGAAAAGACACAAAACAAGATGAAAATGGGACTAAAAAAGGGTGAAACCAAGGATGCAAAAAATGATGCATAACTAGATGAAAATTCAAACTAAAATCTAGGTGCAAAATGAGATGCAAATGTGAACACAAAATGTGGTAGAAAAAAGGATACAAATTTGAATGCCAAAAAAGATGCAAAATTAGACACCAAAAAGGATGCAAAATTGGACATAAAAAATGGTGCAAAAATGGGCATAAAAATGGCTCAAATTTGGATGCAAATTGAGATGCAACATTGGATGCAAAATTAGGTGCAACAAATGATTAAAAAATTGGTGCAAAAACAAATGAAAAATCAGACGAAAAAAATGGCTCAAAATTGAACGTAACATTAGACACAAAATGAGATGCAAAGTTGGACACAACACATGGTTCAACATAAGATGCAAAATTAGATGTAAGAAATGGTGTTAAAAATGATGCTAAATTGGATGCAACAAATGATGCAAAATTAGAAGAAAAAAAGGGAGACAAATAAAATACAAAAGTGGATGCAAAAAATGGTGCAAAAATGGATGAAAAATTTGGCACTAAATCAGATTCAACATATGGTGCAAAATTGGATGCAAAAAATGGTGTAAAAAAATGCAGAAAAACTGGTGCAAAAATCGATGTAAAAATAAGTACAAAATTAGAAGAAAAAAATGGCATAAGACTAGATGCAAAAACTATCCCAAACTAGATGCAAAAAAGGCACTAAATCATATGCAAAAGATGGTGTAAAACTCGAGGAAAATTATGACACAAAACTAGAAGCAAAGAATGGCACAAAACATGAAGCAAAAAATGATGCAAAAATAGATTAAAAAAATGGCACAAACTAGAAGAAAAACCTGTTGTAAAAACAAATGCAAATCTTGGTGCAAAATATGATGCAAAAAATGGCATAAAAAGATATGGAAATTTTGGCGGAAAAAAGGACACTTTAAAAATTGTACAATAGATCTAGATTTGGCACCAAGTTTCTCATCCCAACTGAGAAAAAAATTCACTAAACTCTGGTGATAAATCTGGCGCAAATTGCCTGGTTTGTTGTAGTGAAGGAATCAACAACAAAACTCTCTTTATGTATCTTATATGATATCATAATCGTACAGCAACATCTTGGTGACCCATTAATGTTATTGTGGTGATAAAGGATGTGATTTAGACTATGATGGTAGTCCTGCTTTGAATATTTCGCCCTATGATATTCGTTTGTCAAGCTTCCACTACATGAAGGATTGTCATAATTTCATTGTCATATGTGGGTTCTCCTCTATTGCAGTTACCCTATCACTTATCGGTGAATGTTAGCAAACATCCTTTTGTTTCTGACATATGTCTTTAAGATTTCTACCTTTATCATCCTGATTTGGTGGTATCCTAAACATAGATCAAACTTAGTGAATTTTTTTTTTCCATGAAGTTCATATAGGAGATTGTTAATAATTAGGACGTGTTGACAGTGATGGAAATCTGTCAACCAAGAAAAAATCCCTGATATGAAGTCCCAATCAGACCTCACACTGTTTGGTGTAGGAGTCCCATCTAGTAAAAGGCCCGATTGCCAAATCCTTAAATATTTTCCTTGGCTCTAGCTATCAACACAGGAGAGTGATGCAATGGTGTATTCGACAAGCAAGGGAGGTGTGCCTGGTGAGTGTGCAGCTGCAACTTTGTCAAGTTTTTTCTACTACAAAGAGGGGAGAAAAGTGAGCCTCTAAGTGAGAGGTAATAGTACCACCCAAGAAGAGACACACATGAACCATAAATATCCATTTAACATCCAGCGGAATAGTCCACAATGGATAAGATGGTCATTACAACCAACATCAAGGAAAGATCTGTCTAGTATCCCGCAGAATAGTCTAGGATGATGGGACATCAATAACAACAATTACAACGATTCTTAATATGATAAGCACTAAAATAACTAACATAGCTCAACTATCTTAGTACATGTGAAAGAAAACATGAAATACAAATGTCCACAGAATAGTCTTACAAACATTCATAGTCCATGCATGAAGAACATGCCATCCTTAAAAGGAATCTATTATTAAGACAAGGTTTTAAGACACATGTTTACAAAGTACATCACTATCCCCTGAAGTGAGACATTGAAGCCGCTCTTTGCTCCTCAAAGAACTAGCTAATATCTCTAATTCCTTGCATGAGGAGCCAAGGTGAAAAGTCCTTTGCTCATACAATGAGGGGATATATATAACCAAGGGGTGATTCTTCCGCTTTGTGATTGTTTTACTACCCTCATGACTGTTGAACATCCTATGAATTTTCAACTTATGTGACTCTCCATATTCATGTGTGTCCTTTGGACTTCCACTTTACAATAGATTTGAATATAATATATATGGTCCACAACAATGATATGGCATATGACAGCTCATCACAAGACATGAAATGGCACTAATGATATAAACTACTTGGATGTTGTGGTAGTGTCAAGCCACTGCTACTGCTATGAGTGATGCCTTCTTGAGAATACTCTTGTCTTCCACCTCCTCATGGCTTGGTGGTAGGAGTCTTCGATGATTTCAATTCTTAGGTTGTGGTTGCGAGTTGGTGTCCTTTTTCCTTGATAGATCAGCTTACATTCTCATCTACAAGAATTTCCTATGCATGTCTTCATCCTTCATTGCTTTCTTCATCATCCCACTAGGTTCCTATATCAGAAATTCACTCATGACGAGACATCAACCTAAAATCTTCCTAGCCTAAGATGGTGCATTCTGGTCTAAGGATTGAGTCATAACTAAGTTACAAGTTGGGAAGTGAGGCTTAGTGACCATGCATTACTAAGTCCCAATATCCAGAGCTGAGGCTCAAGGACTGGAACTACACAATGTGTAGTTTAGGCTAGGATGAGGGACAATCTCTACAAATTTTGGAGAGATAGTGGGTTAGGCTGAGGGAAATGATCCTAGGGAGAAGCTTCTGCAAAGTTCTGGAGGTTAAGGGAGGCTAGTTTGCTATAGGATTATGCAGTTTTTGGGCACAAGGAGGCATATTGTTTCTTGTGCTTGCATAATGCGCAATCTGAGCTAGGCTGACTGAAAAGATTGTGAAATTTTGTGAGGGAATGTTGGGTCTTGGGCCTAGGAATTATGCAATATAGCAATCATGGATGGATAGGAACTGCACATTGCGCATATCTATGGATCAAGTTCATAGCCTACTTACTAGAAATACATAATGCACAGTCTAGGTAGGCTGGGTGAAGCCAATTTGAAGAGTCGGGTAGCTTCTTCAGATAAGGCTACGTGATAGACCAATGAGACTGATAGGTGAAACGATGAATCTTTGACTGTGTCCTAACACTTAGAACACTTGACGACTCAAAAAAATTGATCACCCGTGACACATGAACAACAATTTTTCTTGTGTGTGATTACTTCATGACCGGCTATGACAAGTGCGACACCTAAGATAGACTTTAAGACAACTGTGACAACACTTATGTGACAGGGCTCAAACTTTATGAATGAGTGTGATAGGTGTTTATATGGTTAGGAAAACTCATAAACACAAATATGGGCCCTTGAAACCACCAGAATGATCTTATGCATAAATTGCGACATCCAACATGCGAAAAGATGACATCTTTCCTATCTTGCGAAAGGGAGAAAAACACTTAGAGAAAACACATGGAATAACTTTCAGTATTTGTGATCATACATGTCATTGAAGACATAATGATATGATAATGATAAGTAGTCCTTCATACTATAGTAATAGGTGCATTTCAACTTCATGAAAGATGTGCTTTGTTCTTCATACCTACCCTCCAAAGGGTTGTGAGCCAGATGGAGTCTTCATGTGGTCTTGATCTTTGATCTTATATCGTACCTGAGGGTTTCTTGGTCATATTATCTAATGATTATCTTTTCTCCTTAGCTCCTTAGGTGTCATCTAGCATGTCTTCCTTCTTCATCTCCTCCTTCATCATCTTGCCATATTGTAAGAGAGTACCTACATCTACAACTCACTCATGAAAAGATGACATTAGTCTAAAAATCCCTAGCCTATGATAGAGCACCTGGATTGATGAAATGGGTCGGTACTCAATGACAGGTTAGCGAAGAAGGCCCAGTGACTACACAATTGTGCAGTTCAAGTAGCTAAGGGTCAAGCTTGATTACTGAGACTGCGTAGTGCAGAGCTCATGTCAGGCCGAGGGAATTTTTGCACATTCCTCACTAAGGGAAACATTTGTGTTATTCCCAATAAGGGACAAAATTGCGCAGTTTAGTAGGTAGTGGTTGTTTCTAGATGTGGCCCTAGGAGGAAAAACTGCACAGTTCTAGGAGGTAAGGGAGACTAGGTGACTAAGAGGCTTGAGGGATATAAGTTCATAGTTTCTGGAGGTAGTGAGCTCCGGCTTAGAGAAGGACAATGGATGAAGAATTTGCATAGTTTTGGAGGCCAAGAGAGGTTTGGCTTTCTTCACATTATGCAATTCCAACAGACAGGGGAAACGATTGAAGGTTGAAGATGAGAGGTGCATAGTTTAGGAAGGCTAGATGAGGCTAGGTTTCTAGGAATCCTTTATAATTTGGCTAAGTGTGGGATCAGTGGAACCGATATGAACAGTGATAGAACTTCACTGTGACCACAGACTTGGACTTAGCGACACAGCATAGATCATCCAAATCATATGAAGGCATACTTCCCTTAATGCAACAACCTTTGTGAAAACTCACGACAAGTGTGAATCCGACATTATACTTTATGAGGATAATGACAACACTTGTGTAATAGTGCATGAAATTTTGGGAAATGAGTGTGAAACATGTCTATGTGATGAGAACAACTCAATTTCACAAATATTTTTCCTTGAACCAAAAAAAAACTCCCCTTTGCATGATAAGCAATAATTCCCATTCCTGAAGATGAAACTTGCTATATAAAGATAAAAGTGTGAATGACACTTGAGATTCGAGAAGGGAGATTGAAATCATCAATTGACCAACAAATGAATAAGGAGCTACATATCACAGGATCCAAAATTTGAATTTAGGCCAAAATTATGGAGGGTGTTGCAGCCACTACAACACTTGGCGACACACTAGGAGAATCCATCTTCTCTGTTTTGTTTAACTCTTTTGTGCAGGGCCTTGGTTCTTCAATGAATATTGACTCATCATGTCTATTACCTTGGCCTTCCCACTTACCCCACAAATAGACATGGTCCCCTCTATTCCTTCTTAGTTGAACACAAAATTAGATTCAGCATAATCACAATGTTTCGAGATGGGAATGGTAGTGTAGCTTGTGAGCTTAATATTTTCAGAGTATAATTTTCATTTTTGGTGTTTCTCCACTCCTAGCAGGTCTGGACAGTACCCCCGTCAAGTCATGCAGGAACAAAACATGTTTTTTCTTCCAACAAACATAGATAGTACCCCAGCGGAGTTTCGCGCTTCACCTCTCTCCGTAGGAAGCCTTTCTCTTATTTTGCCTTTATTTATTTATTTAGAGAGAACTGTGCATTGGCACATATTTATTTTGGCGTGGAAGAGGGATCGCAACTTATAGCGAGCATAAGAGGTTGTTCCTTCAAAGAAGCATATAGAGACCTATCTTTTAGGTTTGCTCGTTTCGATTTTCCCCTTCTCCATTTCTACTAGTTGGATAAGCGTGAGAACACCAAAGTAGAAAAAACCAAGTATAGGCATGAGGTTTCCAAACTAGATGCGGGTTCATGGTTGGACCAAAACTCTCCTTACGAACAGATCATATTTTCCATCAAAACTTCATCAGCCAAAAGATGTAACCAACACAAGGAATATGGACAGAAGGCTAGCCAAATGTTTAACTGTCACTAGACTCTTCATAGTTCGGCCACACACATACTAAGAAGCCAAAACAGGTCTAGGAACAACACTTTTTCCACATGACGGAACGTATGGAAATAATCAGCAAGAAAGAAAGAAAAAAGAAACAAAAAAAAAAGGAAAGAAAACACACCACAAGGAATCAAAATTAGAAGACAAGAGAACAAACTGGCTAAAGAAAACATGAAGTATAATTAGAATAAGAAAATGAGGATAGACTACAAGGAATGAGTGCAGAATGAGTGCAAGAAAGGGAAACCAAGGATTCATTTAATCCTAATCCTAACCTCTCTCCCCCCAACTTTTAAAGATACGTTATCAACATAGTGGGTGAGATTGACGAAGCCACCAATGGTCTCAGAAATCAGAATATTTTGTAGAGGCTTCCATAAACCTTTGAATAAAGATGGGCAAGCTAAATTATTGGAGCCACCTGTATCAATGAATGCATCCACAGTGATCCATTCTCCTTTAACTTGGACTTCAACAGGAATATAGAGAAGATTGTTAGTTTTAACAATCTTTTTAAGAAAAGAACTTTCATCGAGATTAACAGATGTGGGAACAGGCAAAGATGATGATGATTGAGAAACTGTCTTTGGATAAGGGCAAAAAGAATTCATCGTGGATTGTGGAGGCAGAGAATTTAAAACGGGTTGTGAATTCTTAGTACCTCTATCTGTAGATAGAGAAGGAACAGTAGAGACAGTATCATCTGAAGTATATTCATATGTCTCATCAGTATAGTCATCTGAGCTAAACTCTTCACTGAAATGCAAATCAGTTTCATTGCCTGGGTTAGAACAATCATAGCATATATTCATTTTCTGGCACGTGTCTGGAACTGACTCATTATCTGACAAGGAAGCATCAGTTAATATATACACATCTGATACTTCATCTTGAGAATCAACTATAGACCAATTATCTACAAAATCATCAATTTCTATACAGGCTTTCAACTTGTTAGAAGAGCTTTTTAGACATTTTCTGGCGAAATGACCTTCTTGCTTGCAAATGAAACATGCATTGATTTTGTAGATAACTGGTCTATAGTTGATTCTCAAGATGAAGTATCAGATGTTTATATATTAACTAATGCTTCCTTGTCAAATAATGAGTTAGTTCCAGACACGTGCCAGAAAATGAATATATGCTATGATTGTGTTAAAGAGAGATTCCATACAGGCTGGAAGAGTATTTAATTAATGGAACTATTTTTCATTTCAGTGAAGAGTTTAGCTCAAATGATTTTTTTTTTTTTTTTTTTTTTTTTCTATGTTAAGACTAAACTAAGTACCCACGGGGAATTGAACCGGTGACCTATCGCAAGGAGTGCCTTAACAGCGCACCCATTCACCATCAATCCAAAGCCCCGTGGGCGTTTAGCTCAAATGATTATACTGATGAGACATTTGAATATACTTCAGATGATATTGTCTCTACTGTTCCTTCTCTATCTACAGATATACGTACTAAGAATTCACATCCCGTTTTAAATTCTCTGCCTCCACAATCCACGATGAATTCCTTTTGCCCTTATCCAAAGACAGTTTCTCAATCATCATCATCTTCGCTTGTTCCCACATCTGTTAATCTTGATGAAAGTTCTTTTCTTAAAAAGATTGTTAAAACTAACAATCTTCTCTATATTCCTGTTGAAGTCCAAGTTAAAGGAGAATGGATCACTATGATTGTTTTGATCCAGGAAATGGAACTAATTTTCATTTCAGTGAAGAGTTTAGCTCAAATGATTATACTGATGAGACATTTGAATATACTTCAGATGATATTGTCTCTATTGTTCCTTCTCTATCTACAGATATACGTACTAAGAATTCACATCCCGTTTTAAATTCTCTGCCTCCACAATCCACGATGAATTCCTTTTGCCCTTATCCAAAGACAGTTTCTCAATCATCATCATCTTCGCTTGTTCCCACATCTGTTAATCTTGATGAAAGTTCTTTTCTTAAAAAGATTGTTAAAACTAACAATCTTCTCTATATTCCTGTTGAAGTCCAAGTTAAAGGAGAATGGATCACTGTGGATGCATTCATTGATACAGGTGGCTCCAATAATTTAGCTCGCCCATCTTTATTCAAAGGTTTATGGAAGCCTCTACAAAATATTCTAATTTTTGAGACCATTGGTGGCTCCGTCAATCTCACCCACTATGTTGATAACGTATCTTTAAAAGTTGGGGGGAGTATTGTAAAAATTTCTGCAATTCAGCACTATGATGCTTCTGCAAGTTTGTTTCTTGGAATGTCATTTATTAATTCGGTGTTGCCCATTACAATTAGTGATGACAAAGTCATTCTAAATATAAAAAAGAAGGCAATCTCAGTTCCAAGATTGACTTTGGCCAATTCAGAAGCTAGAAAAGAAAATAGCCAAAAGAAGGCCGGTATGAAACGACCCCAGAACGATTCCCATAATTGGCAAGAAGTATTACAGATTTATGAAGAAAGGAGTCAAACAAAAACTAAACAAAAAGCAAACAGAAATCTTGATTGGTCTCCTGAACAAATGGAAATTTATGATGAATTGTTAAAAAGTTGTTCTGAAAATCCTCAAGCATTCTGGAATGTAGAGAGTCCCCAGCAAGAAATAGTTACTCTGCATGACAACGGGGTTACAGGAAAACTTATACCCTGTACTCCATCTGATGAAAAAGAAATAAAAAAGCAGATTGAAGAACTATTAAATCTCAAGCTGATCGAACCAAGTTCTTCTCATTATTCCTGTTCTACTTTCCTGGTAAGAAATCACTCTGAAATAGTCAGAGGTAAAGCCCGAATGGTAATCAACTATAAGCCATTGAATGCAATAACAAAGAGCTTTAATTATCCTCTACCCCGCCAGGAAACAATTATGCAAAAAATTCAGAACAACAAGATCTTCAGTAAGTTCGACATGAAATCTGGTTATTACCAGATACAAATCAAAGAAGAAGATCGTCCCAAAACTGCTTTTACATGTCCTGCAGGTTTTTACCAATGGAAAGTAGTTCCATTTGGCTTGAAGAATGCTCCAGCTTTCTTTCAGCGGAGAATGGACTATATTTTTGGTAAATATGATTTTATTGTTGTCTATATTGATGACATATTAATTCACAGTCAAGATTTCGAATCACATCTGAAGCATTTGCAGATATTCCTTGAAGAAGTAAAACAGCATGGTATTGTTTTGTCTGAAAAGAAAATGCTTCTATTTCAGGATAATATTGATTTTTTGGGTATCCATGTTATAAAGGGTAGAATTCAGATGCAGCCTCATGTTTTAACCAAACTATCTGAATTTCCTGATCAGCTACAGGATACTAAAATGATTCAGTGATTTCTAGGAATACTAAATTATGTGCATAAATATATTCCTAGATTGTCAGAAAAAATTGCTCCAATTCACAGACATTTTCATTCTGGATGGTCACCAAAAGCTACAGCGGCAGTTCAATTGTTAAAAGCTGAATGAAAAAATCTTCCCGAGCTCAAACCGCCAGGTAATGGATTTCTAATTCTTCAAACTGATGCATCAGATAATTTTTGGGCAGCAATCCTTTTTGAAAGAAAGGCGGATACGGGAGAAGAAATTTTATGTGCATATGCATCTGGAGAATTTTTAATTCACCAGAAAAATTATTTTCTAGTAGAAAAAGAAACTCTTGCCATTTTCAATGGCATACATAGATTTGAGTTATATGTAGCCCCTGTCGAATTTCTGATAAGAATAGACTCAATGAATTTCAAATATTTCTTATCAGCAAAAATATCAAAACAACTCACAAGAGGAAGACTATTGGCATGGCAGATATGGTTTCAAATGTATGATTTTGATGTTGAATGGGTTCCAGGTATTTCAAATTATTTAGCCGATTCCCTTACCAGAGACATGAACAAGGTCCATGTTCATAATCAGAGAACTGATATTTTTGTTATTCCTGGTAAGACCCCTGCAGATGATAATTTTGAAACCTTTGTAAAAATATTTCAGATTCTTGAATTGGTTCTTGGTGATTTGGTTGAAGAAATTAAAAAGATTGTTGGGCTAAGAATGAGAAGAAATCAATGGATACAAAGATGTCAAGCCTGGCAGTCCAAAAATGTTGGTGTTTTATTGGGTTTAGATGAAGAACTGGTAAAGGTATATCCTCTACCCAATATGAAGGTGAAACTTTATTTTAAGATTCTTGATGATTATTGGTCTAAAGAGTACACTGAATGCATGATCAAGGTTTTACAAACTTTGAATTATTACCAGATCATTGGAGGTATAGATTTTTCTTTTGTTGTTTATACTACTGCTAAAATGCTGGATCTGGATGAAATAAATATGACTGAAAGGGTTGGAAGATTTTTAAAGTCTCTGAGAATTCCTGATCTTTTTGAAGAACTTGATGCTGCATTTTTGCAAAGAAATGATGAAAATTTTGCAGGAACAGATTCATTTCCCCAATATGAACTTTTTGAACCATTTGCAGATTGGGAAATAAAAGATGGCCGTTGCCAGAAGAAGCCACAAATGAGAGCCTCTCAATGTGTTGAAAGGACATTGCAGTATCTAAGAACTTTCTCGACACCCTGGGATTATCAAAGTTTAGAATTTAGAAATCCTATTGTCCCTAATCCTTTCGCACAATTATATGGACCCGAAAGAGTTGCTGCATCTGTGATAGCCAATAATCATGAAGAAATCAAGAAAATCACTCTTTGGCTTAAAGAATTTCATAGCCTCAAGTTGCCTGAAAAATTGTCTATGATCAGAACATTAGAAACACTTCAAGGAAGATTTGGAGTAATAAAATTGCTGATTAATCAAAAGGCATTAATTACTGTTAGTGTTATGGCAGGAAGTTGGAGTGATGATGTAGTTTGTTTGATAAATTTATTACTGTCAACCAAGGTATGTTCATCTATGATCTTTGAATTAGGTTGGCAACAACAAGAGAATATCAATCATAACTGCAAGTTGTGGGTCCAATGTGCCATAGAATGCTCTATCAACATGTTTCAAATTTTCAAGTGGGAATTATTAGATGGAGTCGAATTGTTAGTACAAACAATGCTTGAATTCCGTAAAAGCAAAAAAGATTCCTTCCTTGACATAGAGATAGATCCAATGGCTTATGTAAATCGGTGGACAAAAGCCGACAACCAATATCTCTTTCCACAAAAGAATCTCTATGTTACAACCGACATGATAAAGTTTGATACAGGACAATCATCAAAGGCACCACTAAAAGGAGAATCTTCTACAGTTTCAACAGTAGAAAAAGCAGCTACAACAAAAGGAAAAGAGAAGGTATCCGAGGAAAAAGAAACCATTTTCGTAGACTTGTACCAAGATGCTCAGGAAAAACAAGACCACACATGGGAAACATAATATTTAGAATGGTTAAATCAATCATGGTTAAAGCAAAAGCTTCCCTCATCCTCGTCAGAAGCAGATGAACCGACCAAGATTATGATAGTGACTGAAGCCCAATGGGACCGTGGTAGTGTGTTTTCTTTTAATTATTGTACTCGAGAATATTGAATAGACACCATCTGGACTAGAAATGTCTGACAGGACCTTCAATAATTCTCATATGCTTTTAGATTTATAAATAAGTGTGTGTAGATGTTTAGGGTGTGCAAGCGTGTGCGAGCGTGAAAGAGTGTTTGTATTCTGTGCTTTAAGAGATCAGAGACCAGAAGGCTCTACTCTGAGGCATAACTTGGTATGTAACATAATTATTTGAATTAATTCTGAAGCCTGTTGGGCCGCCTGTCTGAGGACAGTTTGTTCCAAGATCACCTTAAGTCGAGATTGTAAAGCGAGTTGAAGACCGAAGGAGTCGTGAGTGTCCTCGTATTTCTCGTGCCCGTGGTGGATGGTGTGAGGAATTCTAGCTACTCTTCAGATATTCAAGTAAGTTACTGAGTCCATCATCTTAATTGGTATCAGAGCCTAGTTCTGGTCCTAAGTTATAAACTACAGACAGAGTCTAAAGCCAGCCAGGAAGCCTTCGAAAAGCTCTTGTTCTACAATTGCTGAGTAGATAAACATTGCTTTAGTCAATCTCTGGTATAGTTTGTAAACATGGAAAACCTGTTACGCTCTTTCTCTTCTATTGATCGTAAAATCATAATTGAAGTTTCTTCTAGGGCTGTCGAATCTGATTTAGAATCTACTGAAACTCATGAAGCCATTGAACATCCTGAAAAATGGAATCCTCCTACTCTTCATGCTACTGATGTTTATAAAGTTCCTCTGTCTTATGCTTTTAAAAGAAAATCTTTTTTGAAAGAAGTGGAAGTCACTATAAAAATTTCTGGTCCCGCAGTTCAAATAGTTGCCTTAAATCTATTTTCTGATGATGAGATCAAGAAATTTTGACAATATGTTAAAGACCAAAAGTATTCCTATCTTCATTTTGGTGGTATTAGAATTGGTCTTGCTCCTCTTTTCCGACATGGATTAAATACTCCCTGCATAGCTGAAGTATTTGATACTCGTCACCAGACTTATGACCATGCAAGGATAGGAACCATTATGGGTAATCTGTCTACAGGCTGTCAATATGGTACAATATTTCCTGATTATTCAATCAGCTTAGCAGATATCCATCTCAAAGATTGTTGGAAACTCCTGATTGGGGTTCAAGGTCTTCAAATGATAGAAGATAGTGAGTATCTTTCTACACTGGTTCAAGCTTCTTTTCAGTTAACCAACACAGCCCATCCTAAACTTAAACAACCTATTTTAAAAGATTGTGTTACTGTTGGTCTTTCTAATGCTCAAGTTGAGGGTGTCCTTTATGATCAGACTGAATTACCAAGCAATTGGTATTTTCAATACAAATCAATTGCCGATGATAGAAAGCCTGAGTCGAAACTCAAAAGAATCTCTATTGATAATGGTCAAGTCAAGCTTATTCCTAAAAAACTAGAGATTCCTCGACCCATTGTTAGGCCTCGTCGTTATGTAATTCCAGTACCTTCTACTGAAGCTTCTTCTTCTAGAAGAGTTGATCTTCCTCCAGTTGAAGAAGTTCATATCTCCGAACCGCAGTTATCTTCAACTGAACTGTATGAAAAGCAAGAAGGAAGTGAATCTGAATCCAGCACCCAAGCTGAACATAGACTAGAGCCAGTAAAATCAATAAATTTTCAAAAACCAAAAAGTGAGATAGCCACTTTAGAAAATGTTGCCTCTAAATTTCCTTCCTTTATTTTGTCGTCTCTCCAAAAAGCCCATGTTTTCCGTGAAGCACCAAAATATCCAAGGATTGAAGAAGACTTGTTTGCAGCCAATTCTACTGGATATGTTTTAGATTTATACAAATCCACAAATCCAGCAGAATCTATTAGAATTTGGATTGGTGCCCTATATCAAATGCAAGTTGTCTCTAGATTAGATAATATCTCTATTTTTGCCTTAGCTGAAAAACGAATGGCTAGAATTGTTTATGACTGGTGGATGGGACCATCAGAAGAAGAAAGAATGCATGTAGCTGCTGCAGGATTAGCTACCTTAGAATTGCTACTCAAAACTCAATTTGTCCCTGAACCAGCAGATGAAAAGAAATAGATTATAACAGATCTAACAAGAATGGAATTGAAGGATTTAAAGTTTTTAGATCAGTTTGGTAATGATTATATGGCCAAGATCTATAAAGCTAATCTTGCCAATGATTCTACTCAGAAGATTTCATTCCTGTCCAAATTGCCTGGTAATTTAGGTGATTTGATTATGAAAGATCTAGAAGTTCAAGGGAAAAATATTGAACAGACTTATTGGATAGATCTCTTATTTCGGTGTCAAGAAAAAGTTAAGTATCTATGTTGGCAGAAGAAAGCTCAAGACTTTTCTCCTGGTCTTGATGTTTGTCGTTCTGTATTACCATGGACACCATTCAAAAAGAGAAAATCTAAAAGATATGGAAAATTCAAGCCAAAGAGAGTAGCCAATCCCAGAATTCCATTCCGAAAATTCAAATATTTAAAAAAGCGTCGGCAACCAAAAAGAGACAATGCATGTTTCATTTGCAAGAAAGAAGGTCATTTCACCAGAAAATGTCCAAAAAGCTCTTCTAACAAGTTGAAAGCCTGCAGAAGGTTGGGGTCATGTCTAACGAAATTTCCAGTGAGGCCACCATAGTCATTCCCGACCTACATCCACAAAGATATGAAAAATTGAAACAGATAAAAAGTGATGTGCAACAAGGGATATAAAAATTTGAAAAACTTGTACAAGAAAAGGAAGGTCTTTCCTGTGAGCATAAAGGTGTGTCGCAACCACTACTTTCATCCAATCCACATGCTTACCTATTCGATGAATACCATTTTTCAGCAAACCTTGGACGCTTCTTGCAGACGTGTCTTCATCTACGCCAAGCTCCTTAGAGAGTGCGAGGAAATATCAAAACTTTTTTTCTTACCATAGAGCTTTCCAGGTAAGATTGTTCCAGCCATTTAGTGATTGGATCATAAAATTCATGATGGCGCTCTTGAAGACCTTGAAATATTGGAAATGGTGAAATTTCAATTAGAGGAGTGGGATCACGATGGGAATCTTGTGAGGAAAAATAGATCTGATCATACTCACCAGTCATGCCAATATGGTGAGGACCTACCATAACCATCAACGAAGGTTGAAGTGCCTTGCCTGCTTGACAAAAATATGAATAGAGAGATGTTGAACAATGAATATCAAAGGGGTGTCAAACAACTATGATTGGGTGTGCTGATGGGAAAATGATAAGCTACATTACAGTCACCAAAGACAGAGAAATTATCAGATGAGTTGATTGAAGCATCAAATTCCCAGTTTGCAATAAAAAAAGAAAAATTGATTTGAACGGTCTTGGGAATGCTCTAAAAAATTGAACCAAGTTCCTTGTCAGTCAAATATGACAGACCATTTTCCTTCAACTGGTTACAAATTATACAAGCATCATAATCATCAAAAAAGGATGCCAACACCACTAATGTATGAGACAAATTGGGACATGGTGAACGGAGAAGAACTTGATTCGTGTGACAACTTGTCCATTCATTACCACTGAAGAGTATTTTTGGTGCGATGAGAGGAAAAAATTGCAACATCAAATTCACAAGAAGACCCAAGAGTTTAACATTAAGGGATAAATTTGATAAGCATGATTCTTTTCAAAAAAGATAATCCTTGAGATGATCAAATTTGTAATTCCATGACTCTATGATAGATGCACATTCGCAACCTGAGTTTGATGTGTGAGGATGAATGAATTGAAAAAGATTCTTGAGTCTAGAAATAAGTAAAATGTAGAGAGTTTGAAAAATTACATCTGAGATACCAAAAATCTTTGAGAAAGAGATTTACATTGGATGAACCATGCAAAAAGAAGGATTGTGTGAGAAAAACCATATGTGACTTAGTTCGGGGGGCTTACCAAGGTCATGAGATCCTGACATAACCATCAATGGAAGTTAAAGTGTCTCAACTCCCTCGCAGGTCCCAAAACTTTCAAGGACTGTAAAGTCATGTTTAAAAGCCTGAACCGGATCATGCATGGTTTGAGGATAGTTTTTATTGCTAGTTTCAATAAGGTCATTGCTCATCAGATGGTAGCCATATCTGTCACAGATTTTACCGGATTTTTCAACTTCAACAACCAGATTGCCCAAGTCGAAAGAATCATCTTATCGGAAATTCAAAGATAAATGAATCAATGAGATCTCATGAACAAGCTGATTTGAAGAGTTGTCTTCATGTAGGAGAAGATATGGTGAGGGATGGGAAGAATACTCTATGATTTTACTATTTTCAATTCATCATGGACAGCCTCACCGCCTTGTGTTAATAGAAGGGATAATTCATCAGATGAAGAAACTAAAGAGCACATAATATCTTTGTCTCAAGTAGATGTATTGAAAATAGTAGGGAATAAGGTATAGTGAGGTCAAGAGGAAGTTTCGATATGAACATATTCTCTGACCGAAGTAGATTCTAGATCTAAATTAAAATCTTCATGAGAAACTGAAAGATCATATGATGTTCTTGGGAATTCGTCACGACATATGGAAATATATTTATCACCATTCGAATGATCACTGCCCAAGGCTGGGGCTGATAGAAAGAATTGATTGCATTGGATTCTCTACCAATATTACCATATTGAGAATCATTCAAGAATGGAAACACAATATCTTGACATGGAACATTCTTAAAAAGAGAGGAAATATTGAAAGCGTATTCACCTTTCTGCTCCTCTACCTACATAATGTGACTACTTTGTACCTGATCGCAATTTGTGCCAACAGCTTGAGAATCAAGAGAATGTGAAGAACTAGCTGGTGGAGCAGATTGATCATGTCAGTCATGGTACAAAGAGTCAAGAAGTGCCAATGATAAAGGATAACAGAAATTTGGATTAGCTTTGAGAATAGAGTTCTGAACGGTGACATCATCTTGCAGGATGGAGGGGTGGGTCTTCACCATAGGATTCATGAGCCATTATGGAATTTCCTCCATTGAATCTAAATCATGAGAAGTGGAAGAAGAATTGAGGAGATCGATTAGGGAATTGTTTTGCAGATTTCCCAGTTTTACAGCCACTGCAAGGAGGCACCTGTATCAGGACTAGAAAGGGAGGAGGACAAATACCAAATGGGTAGTAAGCTCCTCCTCTACAATTTGAGGTGTCTCATGATTCGCAAGAATTGGGGAATTGGAAAAATTAGGAGACTCGCGTTCACCGTATGAAAAGACAAGAACCAAGTGTTCAAACTCTTGTTTCAATAAATCACAGCTCATATGTTTTATAGGAATTTCATAACATAGGTGACGGAATCGATCAGAAAAATCCTCAATTGATTGATTAGGCTTCATTATTAAAATATTTGTTCTTCCATAAACATCTCAGTAGTTATACTTATCAAAGGCTTTATGAATCCTCTTGGCAAGCTGGTCGAATGAATGAATCAAAGAAATGGGTAATGTATGACACCATTGATCGACACAACCTTTGAATGTTAGGGTGAGTAATCTAGCCATGACATATTTGCAATATTTTATGTTAAAAGGACAAAAACAAACTACTTGAAACAAATGTTCACGAAAGGTTGATTCACCCTCACCATCGAAATTAAATTCAAATAGGTTATGAATAACTTCTGCAGGGATGGTCCAATTAAGCTATTTATAAGAACATCATGGGATTATAATTTGGGAAAGAGCCATTTTAAATAAGAGATCCAAAATAGACTCAATAGGCACAACCTATTGTCTAGACCTCCTTCTAGCACCATTTTGTTGACGGTGTTGGAAATTCGTCAACCAAGGGGATATCCTCGATATGAAGTCCCAATCAAACCTCACACCATTTGGTGTAGGACTGCCATCTGGTATAAATGCCCAGTTTCCAAATCCTTAAATATTTTCCTTGGCCCTAGCTATCAGTACAGGAGAGTGATGTGATGGTGTCTTCGGAAAGGGAGGGAGGTGCACTTGGTGAGTGTGCAGTTGCAATTGTGTCAAGGTTCTTCTACTATAAAGAGGGTAGAAAAGTGAACCTCTAAGTGAGAGGTAATATTACCACCCAGGAAGAGACACACATGAACCATAAAGCTACATCTAACATCCAACGAAATAGTCCATAGCAGATATGATAGTCGTTATAACCAACATCAAGGAAATATATGTCTAGTATCCCGCAGAATAGTTCACAAGGATGAGACAAAAATAAAAACCATTACAACACGTTATCAATAATATAAGCACTAAAATAACCGAAATAGTTCAACTATATTAGTACATGTGAAAGAAAACATGAAATACAAACGTCCACAAAATAGTCTTACAAACATTCATAGTCCATGCATGAAGAACTTGCTGGTCTTAAAACGATTATTTTATTAAGAAAAAGTTCCAAGACACATGTTTACAATGTACATCATTAGCCCCAATAGTTATACATTGGATTGGCCCCTTTCTCCTCAAAGAACTAGTAGATCTCTCTAATGCCTTGCAAGAGGAGCCAAGGTGAAAAGTCATTTGCTCTTAAAATGAGGGGGTATATATAACCAATGGGTGATGCTTCCCCTTTTTGAATCTTTGACTACCTTTATGACTATTCAACTTCTTATGAATTTTAAACATACATGACTCTCCATATTCATGTGTGTCCTTTGGACTTCCACTTTACAATACATTTGAATATAATATACATGGTCCACCATGATGATGTAGCATATGACAACTCATGATATGACATTACATGGAACTGTTGATATAAAATTCTTGGATTTTGTGGCAGTGTCAAGACACTGCTACTGATGTGAGGGATGTATTATTGAGAATACTCTTTTCTTCAACCTCCTTGTGGCCTAGTCGCAGGAGTCTTCGACGATTTCAAGTCTTGGGTTGTGGTCACTAGTTGCTGTCCTTCTATCTTGATATATCAAATTGCATTATCTGCTACAAGAATCTCCTTTGCGTGTCCTCCAACTTCATCTTCTTCTTCATCATCCTGCCAAGTTAATGTATCTACAATTCACTCATGATGAGACGACATTAGCCAGAAAACCTCTTAGCCTAAGATGGGGCATTCTAGTCCAAGGAATAAGTTGTAACTAAGTTAGAAGTTGTGAAGTGAGGCTCAATTATTGTGCATTTCTCAGTCCTAGAAGCCAGGGTTGGGGCTTGAGGCCTAGAACTATACAATCCATAGTTCAAGCTGCATTGAGCGATAGTCTCTATGAATTTTTTAGTGTCAGTGGGTTAGGCTGAGGCGAATGACCCCTGGGAGAATATACTATGTAGTTCTGGAGGTGAAGGGAGGCTAGTCTCTTAGGGGATTGTGCAGTTTAGGGGCACAAAGAGGCATATTATTTCTTGTGCTTGCACAATGCATAGTTTCGGCTAAGCTAACTGAAGAGATTACGGAATTATGGAATGGAAGGTTGAATCTTGGGCTCAGGAATTGCGCAATGCAACAATCTTAGGTGGAGTGGAACTGTGCATTGCATGAATCTAGGGATCAAGGTCACAACTTGTTGACTCAAACTGCACAACGTGTAGTCCAGGCAGGCTAGGTGAAGCCAAGTTGAAGGGTCAAGGAGCTTCTTCAGAAAAGGATAAGTGTTGGAACAATGAGACTGACACATGAAGTGATGAAGCGTCGACTATGTCCTAACAACACTTGACGACTCAACAATATTGATCACCTGTGACACATGAAAAACACTTTTGATTTTGTGTGACTGCTTCATGACTAGCCATGACAAGTACGACACCTAAGATAAATTTTATGATGACCGTGATGACACTTGTGCAACAGGGCTCAAAACTTTGTGAATGAGTGTGAAAGGTGTGTATATGGTTAGGAAAACTCTTAAATAGAAATATGGGCCCTTGAAACCACTAGAATGAGCTTATGCATAAAGTGCGACAACCAACATGAAAAAAGACGACATCTTCCCTATATTGTGAAAGGGAGAAAACACTTAGAGAAAACACATAAACACATTGAATAGCGTTTAGTGTTTGTGACCATACATGTCATTAAAGACATAATGATATTACAATAATAATTTTTCCTTCATACTACACTAAGAGGTGCATTTCAACTTCATGAAAGATGTGATTTATTTTTCATACCTAGTCTCCAAATGATTATGAATTAGATGGAGTCTTCATGCGGTCCTAATCTTTGATCTTCTATCATGCCCCAGGGTTTCTTTGTCTTCTTATGTGATGATTATATTGTCTCCTCATATCCTTAAGTGTCATCTATCATGTCTTCCTTCCTCATCTCCTCCTTCATCATCTTTCCATAGTGTAAGAGAGTACTTGCATCTGCAGCTCACTCATGACGAGACAACATCAGTGTGAAAACCACTAGCCTATGATAGAGAATTTGGATTCATGAACCAGGCTAGTACTAAGCGACAGATCAGGGGAGAAGGCCTAGTGACTGTGTAATTATTTCGTTCAAGAAACCAATGGTCAATCTTGATCACTTAGACTACGCAGTGCGCAGCTCGGTCCTAACTGAGGGAAATTTCTATGAAATCCTCATTGAAGGAAACATTTGTGTAGTTCCCACTAAGAGAGATAATTATGCAGTTCAAGCAGGTAGTGGCTCCTATAGGATGGGGCCTTGGGAGGAAAATTTGTGCAATTTTAGGAGGCAAGGGGCACTGGGTAGCTGAGATGCTTGAGGGAGAGAACTGCGTAGTTTCTGGAGGCAGTGAGCTTCGGCTGAGGGAAGGGCACTAGAGGAAGCATCTGCACAGTTCTGGAGGCCAAGGGATGATGGGATTTCTACACATTTCACAGTTCTAGTAGACAAGGGAAAGGCTTGAAGGCTGAAGATGTGAAGTGCATAGTTTAGGAAGGTTGGATGAGGCTAGGTTTCTAGGAATCCTTCAGAATTTAGCTGTCGAATGAGTGGAACCGATGTGAACAGTCAATAGACTTGGACACTCGGAGAAACAACATAGATCATATAGAACATATGAAAACATAATTCCCTTAATGCAACAACCTTTGTGACAACTCACGACAAGTGTGGCTCCGACGATGGACTCTGTGAGGATAATGACAAAAATTGTATAATAGTGCATGAACTTTTGGGAAATGAGTGCAAAACATGTCTATATGATGAGAACAACTCATTTTCCCAAAGATTTCCCCTTGAAGAAAACCAGAACACCCCTTGCATGATAAGCGATAATTCCCATGCTCAAATATGACACCTTCTATATAGAGATAAAATTATTGTGAATGGCACTTGAGATCTGAGAAGGGAACTTGAATCATCAACTAACTAAGAAGTGACTAAGGAATGACCGATAACCGGATCCACTATAGGCTCCAAAATTTGAATGTAGGAAAAAATTTTGGACAGTGTTCTAGCCACTACAACAGGATGGAAAAGATTTCATTCATTCTAAACTTACTGAGAGCCCTAAAATTAGGACACTTGCACCATGTTCCTCGGTTCTTTAACACCAAGAAAACCAATGATGAGTAAGGAATTGTTTTGGTACGTATGTAACCTACCTCAAATAGTCCCTAAACTATTGTTTCAATTTCAATCTTTCCTTCAAAACGGTGTTGATAAGGATGTACATTTGGTGTTTTACTTCTTGGAATTAACAATCATGATCTCCCTGAGATGGATCAAGTCTTTTGATGTTTCAAATACTTAATGGTTTTTTTGATATATATGGAATTAAATGGTGAAAATAATGTAAGGGAGGCCTTTATATCATAACCTCTCCATAATATGAGAGGTGAATATTTCAAGGGAGGCAACATGAATCCCTTTAAGGGTGCATACTTGTCCCTCTTCATTGAAACTCACAGATTTTTTTGAAGTACATTGCGATTGATCCCAACATGTGTATCCATCTATCCCCCAATACTATACCACAACCACTTATGATGATAGAAAATCAATGGGGTTTGAGTTTATAGTCAACCATCTGGAATTTGTCAATTTGATAGCTACCTTCACATTTCATCATTCCTTTATTGAAAATCATCATTTGAATGTTGTGAATTAGTTATACAAAGAAATTGGTTTCTTTTGTGAATCTATTGTGAATGGAATTGTGATTACCACCACTATCAACTTGGACTACAAGTTTTTAGTGCTTGATGTAGTCAATGAGTTTCAATGTTTGCGAATTTGAAATTATTGATGATGCAAGTGGGGCCATTAGGCATTTTTTAAGAGGAAGTGATGGTTAAACATCTACTTGATTTTGAGTGTTCATGTCTTCAAATTTGTATATAAATACCTATTCAATGTTTATGTCTTCCTTTAGGATCTTAGTAGACATATCTATTTGGAACAATTTTTACTCTTTACACCTATGACCTAGAGCATATTTTTCATCGCAATTGTAGCAGAGTCCATATCTTTGGCAGTCTTTCATTTCTTCTAGAGAGAACCTTTGTACCACTAAGGGATGAGTAGAACATGTTCTCAATAAATTACCTCGAGGAGGGTGAGTGTGAGGAATGAATATTCGTATTTTTATTAGTGCATTAATCCCCATTCTTACTTCTAGAGCCTATCAATTTCTTCTAACCATGTATTGAGATGTTGCATTCTAGCTTGTGCTTAAATGTTGTGCTTGGAACCGGTAATGAAACATTATTTATGGAAGGAATTTGTTAAGTTCTCTATATAGATGGCTAATTTTTAAAAGGATACTCCCATTAGGGGAATTTTGAGGTATAAAGTGCACCTCCTAAGGGAAATGATATAATAATAGTTAAAATAATAAAATAGAAGATTATTTTTAGAAGGAAAGTAAAGAAAAGTATTTTTTTAATTGTATTTTCAAGTTAGACCATTATAGATCTACTCAAATTCCAAGCATGGACACTACTTGGATGTGTAATTTGATTCAACATCTAACGAGTGCACACCATGCATATTTTTTAGTAGGTCCAACACCAAAAAATTGAAAATACATGGAAAACATGATCCTTCTTGTATTTTCATTTTTTTTCGGTGTTTGACTACTCAAAAATATGCATAGTGGGAACTTGTTGTATGCAAAATTAAATTTTACATCCATCCAATATCTCCACTTGACATTCAAGTGAAGCTATCATGACATAAGTTGAAAATAGAGTTTAAAAAAGTATTTTTATTATTTTCCCTCCAAAAATATTTAGCCTTTTGGATGACATCATCAAGTTCAATTTTGTTGTTTCTTTTAAATTTGATTTTATTAGAATATTCTTTGTTTTAAGACTCATCATTTTATCTCAAAATTCCCCTAATGAAAGCAATCACTAAGTTGATCTGTTGTAACTTTAGAAGTTGCCTCAAATAATGCGTATCCCTCTCGTAACACATATAGACAACTTTAAAAGTTAACTGGAGGGAATGTAGCCTAAATAAGTTATTTTATGCCAATCCCACCATTTCCATTGCTCTTTATCTAAATGTAGGCCGTTATTTCGAGTTCCATCATGTCAACAATAATACAAAGGGAGAAGTAATGTTCCATCTGAGCGACCTATCCTAATGGGTAGAAACCATAAAACTTGTTCAAGTCCACCTTAGGAGAATGATCGCATATGATATCACCCATTGACCTATTGTTTTGTAGCTTGATCAATATTGTGGGTGGCTAAATAGACTCGAGTTAAAATTTCCTTCTTCGTGTAGCTCAATTTGTTGCGTAGTCATGTGGTTTTCTCCTGATATTATTTGAGTTAACATACTGAACAGCTACTCAATAATATTTTTTTTTCAAAGTTGTCATATGTCTCATTTACTTTATTCAACTTCTCTTCCAACCCATTTATCTTGTCCCAAAAATTTTTAAGATGATGTTTCAATTCTAACTTATTTATTATAGAGCAGGTGTTCACGTTCTCTGTTGAAGTATGAGGATGCTTATAGGTATTCTCCTCATGATAAACTCGTTGAAAAAAAATATTAAATTCTAAGGACAAGAAAGTGTTAAGTGTTATATCTCTATTATTTATGTGCAAGGTCCAACAATAATACTCAACCGAATAACATAGGGCGTTAATTAGAGGGGCTCACTTGTGTCCTTAGCCGCACTACTTAACTATCCATGTACTAGATAGTATTCTTACCAAGTATTGTTTTTTTCATATTTCTGTGTGTGCACTGTACACACTTTACATTATTACTCCAATGATTCTTCAATCACTTTACATTATTACTCCAACTATTCTTGCGTCCACATGAACACTGCCAAACAAACGACTAATACAAGTTTTGGATTCCCTACATCCAAGCTTTCGTGGGGTGGATTTGTTTATAACATGATGATTCTTGCCTGGTTCAAGCAATGATGCACAAAATTATTGTACGCCCGAAGTTTTGTTTGGTTTTTGCATGCTAAATTTTATATGCTACAACCTTAATCTAAGTTTGTGAAAATGAAAATATAAAATTAAATGCTAAGTTTGTAAATTGCAAATATAAAATATATATTTTAATTTTAGTGTTAAAATTTACTAATATATTTAAACTAGAGAGAGGAGTTTTATAGTTTATGATATAAGGTTAACTCTGTCACTATTACTATTTATAATATCGATATAAGTAATTCAAAGTTTAACCAAAAATATAAATTTTTGGTTAAATGATTTTTAATGTTTGTTAAATCTAATTTTTAGTATTTTATAGGATAATATTGATTTAAATTAGTTAAATAAGATATAATAAAATATTGAATAAATAATATAATGTAGGTTTAGTTTAAAAATAATAGAAAATAAAAGTGAAATATAATAAATTGTAATAACACATATTATAATAAGTTGATAAATTTATGAAATTTATATTTTTATTAATAAAATTAAAAAAAATCATATTATAATAAATTGATCGAATTAAATTTATTATAAGATAATTATGCTTTCATTAAAAAATCATATTATACATTTTCATGATAGAATCATAATTTATATTCATGATATTTATAATGTATTTACAATTTGTATATTTTAATTCAATTAATAAACATTATTAGAAAAAACAAATTATTTATATGCATATAAAAATAAAGATGTAAATTATATAAAAGAATATAAGGAGTAGTTATAAATTAACCTGAGAAAATCATATAAAAAAAGACTATTCAAATATTTCTTTTATTATTATTATTGAATGAATTAATATCTTACTATCTATATCTATATATATATATATATATATATATATATATATATATATATATATATATATAAATTCAAGATGAGTTGAAAGGATTGCTTGTTGTTAAGGTAAAAGGGCAAGGTCTTTCAGGTGGATTGATTCTTAATATATATATATATATATATATATATATATATATATATATATATATGAAAGAACATGTAACTTGAACAATTTACACTTTTAAGTAAATTAAAAAGTAAAAAACCTATATTTAGCTTTTAGATAAGATTCACTTCTTGATTTTGACTATTAGGTAGATATTTGTGGAAGTTAAATCTTTATCATCAATTTAATAATTTTAATTAAATTAATTTAAAAACATTATTTTGAAATAGATATTCCTATCCTATAAATATAATAGCTCATTACTATTATTTAATAAAATCACATTAGTGAAAACTATATAATTATAAAAAGAAATTTAATTTAATTTAAAATTGAGCTGAACTTATTTCATATTTATTTTCTTTTTACAACATTTTATCTTTATGTTTTAAAAAAAATAATTTTTTTTTTACAATGCATGTGTTATTAGACCCTCTCAAAATCAACATATATTTATATTCAAACTTATTAGAAAGACCATGTCATATTTACTAATTTGTGTTTGTTTGGGTGATCATACACTTTAAGTATTTCATTTTTTTCAAAATATTTTCACATTAGTTATTTTATATATTTAAATTAAATTTTAAAATATTGTTATAAATTTTAATTTAAAAAGAATTAGTCAAGAAAAAGAAAAAGAAAAACAACTTTACTTACCTTTATTGCATTATTAAGATACTAACTTTTCTCTTTCATAATATATTTAAATTAAATTTTAAAATACGGTTATAAATTTTAATTTAAAAAGAATTAGTCAAGAAAAAGAAAAAAAAAACAACTTTACTTACCTTTATTGCATTATTAAGATACTAACTTTTCTCTTTCATAATATATTAAAAAATAATTTATTAAACGCATTTTCCACCCATGTCAGTTTGTTCCATTTGCTTCTCCCCTCTCGGCCCATGAATCATCCTTTTAAATCTCATTCACTTTCAATTTCACATTTTTCTCCTTTTCAATCCCATACACTTTAACAAAAGAGAGGAACTTATTATTATTACACTATAAATGGAAATGGCAGCCAAAAGGTTTTGAGACATTTTTGGATGACCGAAGTTGGAATCCCTGAAAGGCTATTGATATAGTCTAATGAACAACGCATGCAAAGAAGTGAGTGCATTATTTTTACATTAGCGTGATTAAGTTGGTACTGAATATTTATCTCGCTTAGATACTCATTGTCACTTTGAGTCATGACCCCATCTCATGGCTGATCTACTATTGAGATAACTATATCGATGCAATATATGGTTTGGTGGTACACTTATATATGTGAAACTAGTTGAAGGTTTTTATTAGATGAGTGTTCTGTATACATTGTTTCATATTTATTGTTGATGATTATTTTCTCTATATACTTTATTAGGTTTATTTCTTATATTTGGGGCTTTCATTCATGAGATTAATTAATATACATTTGTATTTGGTTTCCAATTTATTTGTTTAACAATAAAGGTTTATTTATTCTGTTGATTGAGTTGAACCACTTGTTTGGTGGCCTTCATGGGTGTCCCTCATTTTACATACTTTGTACTCCTTTCGAGTAGTCCATTTATGACATTGTGAAAAAGATAGATGACTGAGAACAGAGATAGATAAATGAGAACAGGTGGAGAGCCTAGTGCATATTTGAAGTAAAAGGAGAAAAAGGCATGTAGAATCTATGTTGAAGAACCAATTGCCTGGAGAAGTTTGTAATGGAGAAATAGTGTTGTAGCATAAAGAAAAGATACGAATTATTATTTTAATCCAATGAAATTTTTATTAGTCTTCAAGGAAGTGTGGCATAGAGGCATTGTGATAAAGAAAATGTAGTCAAAGAGTGGGAAGGCTCTTTCAAGATTTTTTCTTTTTTTAGTAAAATGTTCTGGAGAGTGGAGATCAAAAGGATATTTTAAAGTAATATGTTAAAGATATTTGGCATGCTGGAATTGACGATGAAAATGTGGAAAAGATTTTTCAAAGGGTAAAAGCAGTAAAGGAAAATTCATGGAATTTTTAAAATTTATACGAGGTATTTTCATGAATTTTACATCAAGGAATATATTTCTTTTATTTTTATTAATACTTCAAGGTTCATGAAAGTGAAAGTATAAAAAAAAGATTTACATAATTTTTTCACAAGGATTTGTAAAAATTAAATGAATATGGAGACATTTTCCATAATATGAGACCATAAATAAGGTGAATACATTTCCTATATATTTTATATTACTTCCAGAATCAACATCTTTGTGTGGAAGTAGGCAGAGCGAGAAAGGTGAAAGTGAATAAAGAAAGAAACAAATAAACATGAAAGTTTAATAGGAGAAAAGGCTGGTGAGTATCAAGTGAATGGAAACTATATACAAATTGTTATTAAGGAAAATATTTCTCATTTATTTTATTATATCTAAGAAAAAGAAAATGGTTAAAGAAAGCTAAGAAAAAGGGAAACAATGAGATTTCAACCTAGTTCTCTATTGAATTATTTTTTAAGCCTACCATCAAATCACTAAGCCAATTTTTATTTAAAACAAAAGGAGAAAGGGATTTATATTTTCTTTTAGAGGAGTACTTCACATATTTTAAAATTTGAAAAGGATTTGTTTGAAGAATCTTTTGGTTGCTTGGTATATGAATAAATTAACTATGCAAATTCATGTGTATGTCAAGTGAAGTTTAAATTATAAAAAAATTTAGTACAAAATCAAGGAAAGAAAAGACATTGTGGTTAGAAGAGCTCATTTGGTATCTTAAAGATCACAAGGTCACAAGTTCAAATCTTTGTGAAGACAATTTTGGAAGATATTTTTCTAGAAGTTGTCATAATAAGAGGGCATTTTGTCTGTAGAAAGTTCACTTTTATTTGAGCATGTCATTATTTTTTATCTAATATTTTTTTGTTAAAAATAATTTGTAAAACCAATGAATTTTTGGTTGAACATGACACCCATGGCTCAAATTAAAAATGTATGCAAAAATCTTAAAAAATTTCATTAGTTCTACCGTTGATGGAAGTGTAAATGTCAACAAAGTAAGTCTTGTTCATATTAGAGTATGTTTACATGATGTAGTGGATATAGTTGAATTTCTCCAGATCGAGTCTCAAGTAAATTGAGACAATCCTAACTCCAAACAACAATCGAAGAGTAATGAATTCATGTCAGGAGCAAGTTTGGATGCAGCCGAAAGTCATGTTCAGGGAAGTGTATGAAATAGTCATTTGCATACATATGTGCAACCTTTCATTACACATAACAAACAAAACACATAAAAAACACATAATTGGCTTGGGGTATAACAAATATGTCCTGGATGTATTTTTTCACATGCCCGACTTTTCTAAACCTATACAGTTTCGAAGAGTTGGATTTCTGGAGGGTGTTGTTCTAGAACAAGTTGATCGATGCCAACAGTGTAACATATTTGGACATGTGAAATATCAATGTTTTGATATTCACCCATGTGAGCATTGTAGAAAGTGAAATCACCACTCAAATAGATGTTCCAGAACGAAGACTACTGCAAGAGAGAAACTAAGTTTCGAATGGATTGCTTCTTGGGATTAGTCGAAAATAGCCAAGAATATATGCATAGGAAATGTTCGAGAGTGGTGACCAACCTTGTAGTGATAAAGAATACTTCATATTCTTACCATACATATGAAAAGGTTGGACTTATTGGTGGTTTGCTACAGGTTTGAGATGTCAAGCGAGCCTAAGTCATATATCCACAAGTGAGCCTAAGCCAAAACCTATATCAGTTAGAGCCAGAGTTGTAGACAGAGAGACATTAGTTTTTGTTGATTGAGTTGTTTATGAATGAACACTTCTAGATTCGAAATTGTTTGAGGAACTACATTAATTGTTCCAGAGTTTATGGTCACCTTAAAACCACATTTTCGGTAGTTCTGAGAACTGCTATGAAGGTTCCAAAGGTGGTGTTGGTTGATACTTTGAGTTCTCCCATATTGGTTTGTGTTCATCCTTAAAAAAAATTCTTGAGAGATATTCATCTCTTGGCTGAGATAAAGTTTTTCATTTTGAGCTCTCCTTCTTGGAGTTTGATACATCCATTCGGATTAAGGGGGCAATGTTAGATAGATAATCCTCTGATGAGCCTCATCATTGGGTAACTATGACCTTAATACACCTCCTAGCTTAATCAAATCAACTCTTCTCATAATTTCTTACATGTCTTGATTGTATTTTGCTTAATGAGATGAGTCAAAGTGAGATATTATGCCTAGTGGACTAATGTGCATTGATTGTAGGTTTTTGAGAGAAAATCATGGAAACTTTGGCTAATTAAGGGCTGAAAATCCAATGAGACAAGGAGGATAGATTGTAGGAGGTAGATCCTCCTCATTTACTTCTCACTCATTCGAATATTCCTCCATCAATCACATAGCTTGGAGTACAAGCAGCCAAGTCATGGAGATCAAAAGGCAACCAAGAAAGTGAAAGTTAAAGAGCTCGTTTATCTCATGTTTGGGAGCTGAGCCTCCCAAGATTTAAGGAAGTAATTGGAGACTTTAGTTGTATAAATAAGGAGGCCTAGAGCCTCATTAGGATTCAAATTTTTGCTGTAAAAACACTAGTCATTTTCGAGTTGAAGACTTGTGGAATACATTGTTATGTAATTTTCTATTTTGATAATGAGAATGAGCATTTCCTTGGTCCAGCACTGAGTTGACTCAAAGGGCTAAAGCTCTTGGGTTAGGGCCCAACCCTAGCAGCAAAGGCTCTTCTTCTTGTATATGTATGCTTAGATTGATTTCATAGATTAATGGCTGAATTGTGTTTAGTATTATTTCATTGCAATTAGTTGTGGATTTGATTAGTTTGCTTCCATTTGTGCTTTACTTTAGCAGTATATTAGAAGAGATAAAGGAACATCAAAAATTTGTCAGTAGGTGTATTTTGCCTCACTCCTCCCTTCAGGATCATGGTTTGAGGAAAGAACTCCTATGCAACCCGAAAAAGACAGAATTCTAGTTTCTCATGGAATTTAGGGTATTCTGTTACTTAGGTCATCATTGTGCTAGTTTTCAAGAATAGGGTTTGATTTCCATTTCTGTTATCTTCAGTTTTACCTGAAATATCATCAAGGTTTTATATTATTCTGCAAGTTTTCTGATGCATGAAATAGGCAGTTAGCTCATGAAATTTTGTTTTCCTTAGTTAATTGAAATCCTTCTTGTTTACATGATTTATGGATAAATGTCAATTTTTGATGTAGTGCAGGAGTTTCATAAGTACATAGAGATGTCATCATCAACAACCTCATCCCAACTTAATCCATCCATGGTCATCACTTTCTTTCACTAAAACCCTCATCAATTTCATCATTTCACAATAATACTTCTCCATGGTTGTTGAGAAAATCCAGCCATCTCACAACTCTAGTTTTGAGCTCTTCAAGAGTACTAGGCACTCCCTTACCTCATTCCATCCACCATCTACCTTCCCTAAGCCTTACATCATCTTCAACATCCCTCCTTTTTCTCTCAGCTGTATCTTGTAGGAATACTGGGGATCCTGTAGGAATTAAGGACATCCTGTAGAACGCATTAGGACATCCTATAGGTTGACCTGTAGTGGCCTATTTTGAGGCAGAATTGAGGAAAATGTCTCTAGGAAGCTAGAAAAGGACCCCTACTTGTCTCCCAAGCCTTTTGATTATTCACCATCATCCTTAAGCCACCTACCACATCACCAAAAGAAGTTAGATTTCACACTTTCACACAAAAAAGGACAAAAAAAAAAACTTATTTTATTCATTTACATGCACAACACTAGAATGTTTGATGTTTCAATTTGCATTCCTAGGACAGTAGGATTTCATACATGTTAATTTAGCATTCTTTTGAAGCAAATCCTCTTAGCAGTTAGCTATAAAAATGGTGTGTTTAAGCATTTGATTTCAGTCGTTTTCCTTACTGCATTAGATAAGATTGCTCTTAGTGTAGATTTATCTTTTCCTCATTGGTAATAAAGCTACTTCTAAATCAATAGAAGTATAGTTTGAAAAACCTTAGTGGTCTATTGCAAGCTTAGCAGTGACAAAGAGTAGACCCATCACATTTACTTGTGTATACAACACTATCACCTAAAAATTTGTATGAACCCCAGGTTGATAAAGTAAAGTTGGTAGCCCTAGGAGTTGCAACATTCTTGTTGTAATACTGGTGCTCATCACTTTTTGGCATTGTTGTTAGGGAGGTGTCTAAGTAATATGTGATTTCTTCTTTCTTTCTTCCATTTCTTATCTCTGACATTCTATTAATAACTTCATTTCTACAAAAGTAATTTAGTTTGCTTTCTTTTCCATTCTGAATTCTTTGCTTTCTTTTCCATTCTACAAGTGATATTTCATTCAAGCAGTGAGTTTTCTTTTAGTCAGTTAGTTTCCATGCAGTTTGTAATTTCAATTCTGCAATTATTCTCAAAGCTTGAAAGAAAACACAAAACAAAACAAAAACACTTCTTTCATGCTTCGTAGGAACAGTGATAACTTAGGGAAATTTCTGCCAAATACCCCCACCACTTAAAACAACCAACCTTCCCTGTTCTTCGATGGTTGTGAATTGGAGGAACCCTTAAGTGAACAACCAGAGATATTTGAAGAGCCTACAGGAGGAGGAGAAGAAGAAGAACCCATTCTAACTGACCTAATGGCTGAAAATAGAAATGATACAGGAAATAGAGAGAGAATTGAGGGTGCCTTTCCCATCAGAGAAACTAATGGAGATACCAAGATGAAGAACATAATCCCCTCTTCTCTTCCTCATTCCCATGGCCTGACCTCAGAAGATCCAAACACTTTCTTGTTTGTGTTTGTTGTCATATGCAGAACCTATGATTACATCAATGATGAACAGAAGTGGAAACTATTCCCATCCACTCTCAAGGATGCAGTTTTGCACTGGTTCATGGGTTTACCTAGGGATAGCATCACAAATTAGGCTCAGATGTAGCAAGCCTTCAACAACAAGTATTGAGACTACTGTAGGTCCAAAGACACTAAAGAGAAAAATTTTAGGATGACCTTAGGGCATGATGAATCCCTAGAGGATTATGAGGAAATATTTCATCTTAGCTACAAAAGGCCAGTTTCACACTTGATCTTGAGTCATTGAAGCTAGTCTTGCTTAGAGGGGTAAGGGAATATCTTCTGGATACCCTAAACCTGCTAGCAAGATGGGACATCTACCAACTTCCCTATGGAGATATCAAGACTATCTTTAGGAACCATTCTAGGGCAGCTAGGAAAAATGATAGGGGTAGTCAACCTATGGTAATTCCATCCTCTTCTAATATATCCATCAAGGGTGAAATTGGAAATATGCTGGAATAGCTCAAGAGAGAGATGTTGCAAACCCTTTCCCCGCAGATGGACACTATGCACATCAAGAGAAAGCAGCAAGAGGCAGAGAGAGACTTGGCAATTTTCTACCCTAGATGCACAAGGAGGCACCCGAGGAATGAATGTCCATTGAATATGATTGAAGTTTAATCGGTCTATGAAGAAAACAACTCCACAGACAAGTTCCCTTCTCTACCTGGACTAAAAGTTGTGTATCAAGTAACTAAAGGGGTGACTGAACAACTCTGTTACATAAATCAAAGGAGACCCCATGGGCCTCAGCCATACCAGTAGGGCATGCAATTGTCATCCCATGCCTATTACAACCCCAACTAGACCACATCCATTCCCTCTTAGAAGCCCCCTACTGATCCTTCGTAATCTAAACCTCCTCCTTGGTCCTTTCCACCTTAGTACCATTCCCAATCGACCAGCCAGTCATTTCAGCCATATGCTCCGCCACAACCTCAATGGAATGCGTTGCCCCAAGGGTGGAGGCCCCCATACAAATTGCTTCAGTTGTATTCCATTCACCACCTACTCAACCATAGCTTTTACACCCTGCTCCACCTCAACAACCCGAGATGCCTACCCATCCAAATCCAAACCCGAATAATAGACAAGCACAACAAGCATACAGTGGAGAGACATCCTATCCTGATTAGGCTATGGAGATTCAGGAAATCAACTTGAGATCTGGGAGAGTACTCCCAGACAACCAAATTCCACCTCCACCTAGGGAGAGTGAGGAGGAAAGAGAGGAAAGCATGCCTAAAGTAAATACTCCACCCTTTCATGAGAGATTAACCCATCCAGTCCAAATTAGCCCAGAAGAGAATGAACTTCTGGATGAATTGAAAAATATATGTGTCAAAATTCCACTTCTCCAAGCCATAAAGGATGTACCTATTTACAACAAGTTGATTAAGGAGAAGTGCTTCAAACATCTAGGGAAGTGAAAAAGGGACACCCCTACCATTAATGTCATTAGAAAACTATCTGACTTAATGTTGGGGCAGGTAATTTTCCCGAAGTATTTGGACCCTAGAAGCCCTGCAGTAGATGTGCACACCAATGGCACCATTGTCCCACACGCTTTGATTGATCTTGGAGATGCCATTAATGTGATGACTAAGTACAACATGCTCAAGCTCAATCTCTAGGGTTCATTGAGAAAGACCACAATAGTCTTGTAACTCCTAGATCGTTCCACAGCGACCCCTAAGGGGATTGTGGAGGATGTGATGGTCTCCATTGATTCTTGGGAGTACCATGCGTATTTCCTAGTTCTCCAACTGAAGGTCAAGCTTACTGGTTAACCTCTCATCCTTGGGAAGCTCTAGTTAGCCACTGTCGATGCCTACATCAGCTGTAGGACTGGAAATATGACTATAAAAAATGGGTATATGTCCAAACAATTATTCCTATACCCTTGTGCTTAGACATCTCTATTACATGACTTACTTGATGGATGGAAGAGGAGGAAGAATATGGATTCTACTTAACCCAACTCTATACCTCATAAACAACCATGGGAGGAGGACCACCAGATGAAGATGATTTTATTGAACACATACTCCAAAGTCCAACTCCCAACACATTGTCGTTAGAGGAAGTAGTAAAGGAAACCCAGAATAACCATCAGATTGATCTATGATTAGCTGATCCAAACCCTACCTGTGTCAAAACCATAGAATTTGGCTCTAAGAAAACTTTGAAAATCAACCCATCTCTTTCTGTATGCCAAGAAGAAAAGTTATGCAACATGCTAAAGGAACATCTGGATGCCTTTTCTTGGAGTTACAAGAAAATGAAGGGAGTGCACCCCTCAGTGTTTACTCACCAAATTTATATCAAAGAAGGTTGCAAACCAATCTGACAACCCCGAAGGAGAATGAATCCAACTCTCAAGGATATAGTCAAAGAAGAACTGTAAAAGCTCCTAGATGTAGGATTCATTTACCCTATCTCAGATAGTGAGCGGGTCTCTCCATTGGTGTTGGTTCCCAAGAAAAATGGGAAGTGGAGGATTTGTGTCAATTACAAAGAGTTAAAAAAAAGAGACAAAGAAGGACCATTTCCCTCTACCTTTCATTGACCAAGTGCTATATGGCCTAGCAGGGAAAAGGTTTTTCTATTTCCTAGATGGGTTCAACAGATACAATAAAATCCAGATCAGCCCGTAAGACCAACAAAAAACCACCTTCACTTGTCCTTAGGGTATTGTTTCCTATAGGGTCCTTCCTTTTGACCTATGCAATGCCCCTGCCACTTTCCAGAGAGCATTCCTGAGTACCTTTGTCGAGCTAGTCCATGATGCAGTGGAAATTTGTATGGATGATTTTACACCCTATGGGTTTGATTTCCAAGAGGCTATGTCCAACTTAGATAAAGTGCTTAACAAATCCATTGAAATGAACCTGTCCCTTAATCTTGAAAAATGTGAATTCTTGATGACTACAGGGACTTTTCTAGGTCATTCAATATCCCAACAATGACTACAGGTGGACCCAAACAAAATAGCCATCATACAAAGGATCCCACCTCCGCAAAAATAGAGAGATGTTAGAAGTTTTCTAGGTTTAGTTGGATACTATAAGAGGTTTATAAAATACTTCATCAAGTTAGCTTCTCCTTTATTTGAGTTGTTGGCCAAAGACTCTGAATTTGTATTGTCAAAATGTTGTCATGAGACCCTGGACAACCTGAAGTACAAGTTGACCACTGCACCTATTCTCCGAGGCCCAAATTGGGCCCTTCTATTTCATATACATGCTGATGCCTCTCATAAATCCATAGGAGGAGCTCTAGGCCAGATAAATGAGAAGTTACCTTATGCCATTTACTTCATCAGTAAGAATGTGTCAAAGGTCGAATTGAACTACATAGTGACCGAAAAGGAGCTCCTAGTTGTTGTGCATTCGTTGAACAAATTTAGGCATTATATTTCAGGTTACCAAACATTTGTACATAATGACCATGCTGCAACTAAATATTTGATGACTAAACCTAATGTGAATGCCTAGATTATTAGATGGTCACTTTTATTGCAATAGTTTGATCAACTAGTGTTGATAAGCCTGGAAAGGAGAAGTTGCAGATTTTTTATCCAAGTTAACTTTGTCTATAGGGGAGGAAGGAATGGTTGATGATCAGATACCAGATGAACACTTATTTGCCATTTCAGTTCTCTCTCCATGGTTTGTGGACATAGAAAACTAATTGGTGTATGCATAGTTCCCACCGAATTTGTCCTCCAAAGAGAAAATCAAGACTGTGAGGAAGAGCACCCCATTAACTTGGATTGGGAGCAACCTTTTTAGACTAGGCCCAAATCAAATTCTTAGAATATGTGTCAGGGAGGAGGAAGTCTTTGACATCCCTTTGACCTATCATGATGGGCATTGTGGAGATCGCTTTGCAGCCAAGAGGACAATATTCAAGGTGTTACAAGTTGGTTATTATTGGCCCACTCTTCATCAGGATGTGAGAAGGTATACTAGTCATTGTAATCGGTGCCAAAGGATGGGAAATCCTACTCCAAGGGATGAAATTCCTCTGCAACCTCAAGTGACTTTCAAGCCATTTGAAAAGTGGGGCATGGATTTCATTGGACCTATTGACCCTCCATCTAGGCAAAAGCAATACATCATTGTGTGCACTGACTATTTGACCAAGTGGGCTGAAACCAAGGTGATCAAAGCAACAAGATAGGAGAAGGTGGTTGAGTTCTTAAGGGAAAATGTATTTTATAAGTTTGGGTACCCTGGAGAACTAGTCACTGATTGTTATAAAACTAGCTCACAAAAGGATAGAAAAGATAGATGAATGCCTTAGAAATAAGCCTCTTCGAGCGGTCAACCTCCTTTACATTACAAAAATGAAAAATTCTTCGATGATACAAATGACAAGATCTCCTTTCTATATATAGGAGTCTAAGGGGTCATAATATAATCAAAGCCGACATAACAATAATAATGTAAGGGCACAATAATAACAATAGTGGGCTTCCATGGGGAACAATAATAACAATATGGGGACTACATGAGCACAAAAATATAATAAGGGGGTTGTACTAATAACAATAAGGGGTTACACTAGTAGTATAGGGACCTAACATGGCCCTCTCCTTCAAAAACTATTGTCCTCAATGCTTGAGTATTTCTTGATGCTTCTGTATAAAATTCATGTCTTCCCATGTGGAATCTTCAGCGGGTAATTTCTTCCACTTTTTGAGATACTCTGAAATTGATTGATTTCGTAGCTGCTAGGTTCTTGTTTCTGTGAATGCTCCAGGTTCCAATATGATTTTTCCTTCCTCATCAAGTTCTGGAAATATTGTTTGAACTAGGATCTTCTGCAACTATTGAATGAGTGGCCACACTTCTTCGTCCTTCTTCCATTCATCCCTTTCTTTTTTTATCCAATCTAGTTGGAGAATAGAAATAGCACAAAACAATGCTTCCACATCCTCATCCTTTCTTGAGAGTGCATCTGCATCAACATTTTGCTTCCCTTTTCTGTATATGATTTCAAAGTTATAACTCAACATATTTGTGACCCATTTTTTTTGTTCTTCTAAAGATAATATTTGTTCTAAAATGTATTTAAGAATATGATGATCCATTTTTACCTTGAAGTCTCTTCCCATTAGGTAAGGTCGCCATTTCTTAAGTGCATGTAGTATTGCCAACATTTCCTTCTCATAAATAGCTTGCTTTATATGTAGTTATAAAAATACCCAATCGCCTACATCAAAACTTCTTTCACTGTAATGTTGATCTTCCTATTGTTTCATTCGATTCTGCACCAAAGTGGCATTATCCTTTAAAAGTTGGAGAACTTTTTGTTGATGCTCGATGTGATCTTTCACTGCTTGAATATTTTTATTCTTGATATGTCCTTCTATCTTCAGAGTTTTAGGAGTGGTAATTTATTCCAATGCATTACAAGATATGGTTGGATTCATTTCTTGATGGTCGATGTGATCTTTCACTTCTTGAACATTTTTATTCTTGATATGTCCTTCTATTTCGATAGTTTGAGGAGTGGTAATTCCAGCCAATGAATTACAAGATATGGTCGTATTAATTTCTTCTTTCTCGATGTGATCTTCCACTTCTTGAACCTTTTTCTTCTTGATATGTCCTTCTGTCTCGAGAATTTGAGGAGTGGTAATTCTTGCCAATGCTTTACAAGATATGGTCAGATTCATTTCTGCTTTCTCTGTGGTTGGTTCCTAGTGTATACCCTCTTCTTTTGATGTTTATTGATCCTTTTCTTCCTCCTCTTCACAATCAATGTAAAATAATTTCTTCTAAGCACACTTATGACCTTTAATGTATTTGTTATCACTTTTGTAACAAAGCCCTTTTGCTCTTTTTTCTTCCAATTGTTGTGGTGTCAACCTCGTAGGTTTTGGAAGGCTAAGAGAAACAACACTTCCATATTTATAGTTGTGAGGGGTAGAATTCCTTGTTTCCATAATTTTTCTTTCCAATTTTCTTTCCAACCTGAATGCATTCTCCAATGAATCAGGTTCCCAAAGATGAACCTCATGTTGAATGTTATCCTTTAAAGTCCCTATGGAGACATCAATCCTCTGCTTCTCTGGAATATCATTTTTATTTATATTCAATTTTTGAAAGTCCTCAATGTGCTCTTCCATTGAACACTTTTGTTTGATATTTTTCAATTGGCTAAAGAAGGTGTTTCTCTTTGTATCCTCATAATGTGCTATCATTTCTTCCGTGAAAATCGACCACGTAACAAGTGGTTTACGAGAACAAAGCCCTTTATACCATAAAATTTGATCTGGTTCTAAATATGAAGATGCAATGCATACCTTTTGTAACAGTTGCACTTCATGTAGATCAAAATATTTCTCCATCTGTAGTATCGAATTTACCAGATCGTTTCCATCAAACTTCCTCATAACGTCTTTTCTTGATTTTAGGAACTCGATCTTGAAATGACTGTAACTCTGTAGTTTTAGATCTCCAAGTTCTGAAATTGTCTCTTGTAGTAGCCCTCTGAGTTCTCTTTCTAACCCTACAAGTTTGATCAGAATTTGATTCTCCAAGAAAGAGTTATGCCCAATCTCCTAAGATGACCTGATTATATAATGCTTCAGTAGATTGAATTTGTATGACATGCCATGTGTCATTGTTCCGACCTCTTGATCTAAAACTTATAAACAGAAATATACAATCCATCCTCTTTCTGTAACTTATAACGAAATTTTGATTTGTTTCCCAAAGAGAAAGTTATGACAATTTTCCCAAGGTCACCTGTTTAGAATGTAATTTGGGAGTCTGCAAAAACCCTAACTTTCTCAAATTATATCTCCCAACATATAGCGAGAAAATATCTGAGATTTGGACCCGAGCTTCAACAATATTTATGCTCCAATGGGTTTTAATTTCAGAATCTAAACCTTTGTAGAAAAAATATTATGGTGAAAATTACACGATGACCTGTTTGATATGAAATTATGGAGTTTGCAAAACCCTAACTTCCTCAGATCATATCTCCGAAAATATAGCGAGAAAATATCTGAAATTCGGACTTGAGGTTCATAATGATTCCTTATCAAATGAGTTTTTTTTAGCTTTTGAAAATTCGTAGAAAAAACATTATAGCAAAAATGCAACGACGACCTGTTTGGAGTAGTGAAACCCTAGAATCCAAAGATCTAATACCAAATGTTATGAAACTAGCTCACAAAAAGATAGAAAATATCAATGAACACCTTAGAAATAAGCTTCTTTGAGGGTAAAACCTCGTTTACATTACACAAATGAACAATTCTTCGATGATACAAATGACAAGACCTCCTTTCTATATATTGGAGTCTAAGGGGTCATAATATAATCATAGCCAACTTAACAATAATAATGTAAGGGCACAATAATAACAATAGTGGGCTTCTATGGGGCACAATAATAAAAATATGGTGACTACATGGGCACAAAAATATAATAATGGCATTGTACTAATAACAATAAGCGGTTACACTAGTAGTATACAGACCTAACATGCCCCTTTCCCTCAAAAACTATTGTCCTCAATGCTTGAGTAGTTATTGATGCTTCTGTATAGAATTCTTGTCCTCCATTGTGGTATCTTCAGTGGGTAAGTTCTTCCATTTGATGAGATACTCTGAAATTGATCAATTCCATAGCTTTCGAGTCCTTGTTTCTGTGACTGCTCCAGGTTCCAATATGATTTTCCCTTCCTCATCAAGTTCTGGTAATATTGTTTGAACTAGGATCTTCTGCAAATTTTGAATGAGTCGCCACAATTTTTCATCCTTCTTCCTTTCATCCTTTGCTTCATTTATCCAATCTGGTTGGATAATAGAAATAGGACAAAACAATGCTTCCACATCCTCATCCTTTCTTGAGAGTGCATCTACAACGACATTTTGCTTCCCTTTTATGTAGGGAATTTCAAAGTCATAACCCAACATATTTGTGACCAATTTTTTGTGTTCTTCTAAAGATAATCTTTGTTCTAAAAAGTATTTAAGACTATCATGATCCATTTTTACATTCAAGTGTCTTCCCATTATGTAAGGTCACCATTTCTTAAGTGCATGTAGTATTGCCAACATTTCCTTCTCATAAATAGCTTACTTGAGATGTAGCCATAAAAATACCCAATCACCTACATCAAAACTTCTTTCACTGCGATGTTGATCTACCCGTTGTTTCATTTGATTTTGCACCAAAGTGGTGTTATTCTTTAAAAGTTGGAGAACTTGTTGTTGATGCTCGATGTGATCTTTCACTTCTTGAATCTTTTTCTTATTGATATGTCCTTCTATCTTGCGAGTTTGAGGAGTAGTAATTTCTTCCAATGCATTACAAGATATGGTGGGATTCATTTCTTGATGCTCGATGTGACCTTTCACTTCTTGAACATTTTTCTTCTTGATATGTCCTTCTATCTTGATAGTTTGAGGATTGGTAATTCTAGCCAATGCATTACAAGATGTGGTCAAATTCATTTCTTCTTTCACGATGTGATCGACATAACAATAATAATGTAAGGGCACAATAATAACAATATGGGGACTACATGGGCACAACAATATAATAGGGAGGCGTACTAATAACAATAAGGGGTTACACTAGTAGTATAGGGACCTAACACTAATCAAGGAAGTCAGTTTACATCTAACATGATTGAAGACTAGTTAATCTAGCACAAGATCAAGCATAGAACATCCACTCCTTATCACCCACAAGCTAATGGGAAAGTGGAGGTGACCACTAGAGTGTTGGAGGGAATTCTGACCAAAGTGGTTAGCAGAAGCAGAAAAGAATGGGCAGATAGATTAGTTGAGGCCACTTGGGCCTGCAATACCACCTAGAAGACCACCACTGGATTCACTCCCTATGAGATGGTATATGGGAAGAAGGCCCTCCTATCCATTGAATTTGAGTACAATACATTGAGGATGGTAGCCCAACTAGATCTAGATCTTAGTAGTGCACAAAACGAGAGATTGCTCTAGTTGAATGGGTTAAATGAGTTTAGAATGCAAGCCCTCTTGCACACAGAGGTGACTCAAATTCGGAGGAAGATCTGGCATGACAAGAACATCAAGGACAAACAATTTCAAGAAGGTGATTGGACTTTGTTGTATGATTCCAGATACAAAGATTTTAAAGGCAAGTTAATGACTAGATCATTAGATCCTTATGTCATAGAGAAATGTCATGATAATGGTTCAGTGCAGATTAGAACCATTGATGCAGAGGCTATTCCTTTACTTTTTAATGGGCACAAATTGAAGGTTTATATGAAGCCATTGTCAAACCAAGAATTCATTGATGGCATCAACAAAACAATGATGGTGGTGGAGCAAGTCTCAGCTTCTACCTCATCAAGTCACTGAAGAAGAAAAAAAAATAAAAAAATAAGGAGAGTTAGGTGAAAACCTCCATGAGGCACCCGAGTCCCACAGTTGGGTTGAAAACCTCTTGAGGCAGCCCAATGGTGTCGAAACAAAAAAAGTGAAATAAAAAGATCTCTAGGTGAAAACCTGTTTTGAGGTGCCCAGGAAAAGAAGCTAGGATGAAAACCTCTTGGAGGCAGTCTAGTTGCTTTCTAAAAGAAAAACAAAAAATAAAAAAAAAATAAAAAAGAGAAAAGAAAAATTTGAAAATATTGTTTGCAGGTCAGTAGGAGGAGGATCAGAGCAACAAGAGACGATCAAAAGGCACCTATACGGTTATGTTTTTATTTCTTCATTAATTATCCTTCATCATTCCATCAGTCCCTTCATTTTTCTACTCATTTAGCTCAGTTTGCAAGGGTTTTGTGTTTTCTACAGGATTCCCTGTAAACCTAAAGGATTCCCTGAAAACCTACAAGATGATCCTGTATGAATTACAGTAGCTTGGGAATCCCAAAGGAAGTAACCCTAGAGCAAGAGGATGACCTGCTCATGAAAAAAAAAAAAAAAATTCTACTTCACCATCTCATCACCATGCTTCTCTCCACCATGATCACCCTTGCATTCATCCAACAAAGTCAGTTTCAAAAAAATTACAGTTTTTAGGAAAAAAACAGATAAAAAAGGATGAATATAGAGAATAAGGGGACAACACCTAAAGGATATATCTCTCATTCACAAATCCCTAGACCCCTTCTCTACCCATGCCAATCATCCTCATGCTTCAAAAGTGAAAAATGATTAAAATATTCTGAGGGAGAGGCAACTACAGCACATCCTGCATGAAATTCTATAGCAGCCTATCCCACAAAAAAAAAAAATCACAGGTTGCAGTCATCTTCAAGCATGGAGATCCAGAGGTCAAAGAAGCTCCTCCAAATCTTAGTAGCAGCATTAGGATCATCAACATTAACACCCAGTACCTGCACATCAAGGGAAAACATCAGAGGAAAATAAAAAAAGGACAAACAAAAACAACAAATACACAACAAGGACTTTAATCTCCAACAAACAACATCAAAGCATCATTACCACAGGTATGTATCTTGCTTCCACTCTCACATTAGCATAATATGATCAAACATGTAAAAGTTATGAAAGAGGGTTTATAAGCGAAAGGTGGTTAGTTAGCTTGTCCACCTTCGCTTAATCAACGAGGAGTAGACAATTAGTCCTTACACACATGCCAGCAGTCAAGTCAAGGAAAAGGAGAGATGAGGTCGAGAGTGGTTAACTTACAGATGCCCAAAGTGGGAGTTGATTACGAGGTAAGGAGAAAGATGTTGTGGTGGTGGGACCAATGGTCCAAAAATGGATACTCATACTTCGGCTTCCAGCACAACATCCCACTCAAATCACCCATATGAGGAAATAAAACGTTGATTCTCATGCATAGAGGCATTCACATTCTTGAGGCTACACACTAGCAAAGTTGCTCTTGGCCCTGAAGCAGTCTACAGGAAAGGCAGTGAATTTTTTTTTTAGCACGAGTGCACCTACAGGATCTTACAGGAAATCCTACAGCATAAAGAACAACAGCTACAAGATTGGAAGTGAGTAGTTTTTAAAGGGAAAAGCATAGGTTGGCTTCATCAACCATTGATAAGGAGATAGGCTCTATACTTTCCCACATTTTCCAAGTGAAAAGAATATAGAAAAGCCTTCTAGTTTATTGAAAAATATTGCAGTCTAGGGGAATTGTATACACATAATTTTCATTTAAAATTCCTCATCCATTAAATTTGGTATCAGACATATACAACTCTCCATCCATTGGAGAAAAATGACAAGGGGATTTAATAAGAGGGAACCCATCAACACAGCGAGGATTCATCAACACCCTCCTATACAAGAGATATTCACATGGAACAATTGGATGGGTTTCTTTGAAAAATTGAGGGATATGATGATGAAGTAGCCAAATATTTTTCTCTCTCCCTCATTCCACTTACTAGGACCCATGCCATTGTTGTGATGAAAGGCCTCTCTATAGAACTCACCCCTGAAATCATATGGAGGATCACCACACTTCCTTTAGAAGTGCCTTGGAGAATGGAGGATAAGGATAATATCCAAATTACAAAGAAGAAATTATTTTTAGAATGAGAGGAGGCAATGGAAGACAAAAATGGAGTCAAAGAGCAAGCCTACCATATCCTTGGAACTAAATTAGCTACCACCTTATAAAGTATATATCATGTGAAGGTAGGTACAGTGTGGTATATGGATACCATTTTAGGCTTCTCTAAGAGTTGAGATTTGGAGCAGACACACCTCCTCAAAACAAACTCAGCATACCCTACTTTCTTCTTAAATCAGTGATAGATATGAGCATTAAGGTGCAGGAAGGAAACCATCAACAACTAGCCCATCATTGGTTAATTAGACTTATCACAGAATATGCCCTCCAAAACCTCAAACTCTCTATCACATGGGAAACTTTCAGAGACATGCAGACAGAGGAGTATATAAAAGCTCTTGAATATGACAAGAGCCCAACTGCCAGTGAAAAGGAGGAAGAAGAAATAGAGAGGGATGAAGAGGAAATAGAATAGGAAGAAGAGGAAGAAAAGGAGAAGGAAAGTGGTGAAGAGATAGAAGAAGAAGCAAAGGAGGAAACTGATGAATAGAGTGAGGAACTAGAGGGAGAAGAAGAGGAGAAAAATAAGGATGAGAAGGAAAATGGAAAAGAGGAGATAGAAGACAAGGAAAAACAAAGGTCTACAATGCAAGGCAAAGAAGGGGAGGAATCACCCAGGGTATCTCCAGAACCCACTCAGAAAGAGGCAACAACTACCCTCACTATCCTTAGTACCCCTATCAAACAAAAATGGAAGAGACAAAGACAAACTCCATTGTAATTTAGGACAAGAAACAATACAAGAATAAGACAAGGGAAACCTCAAAATGCCACCAAGGTTCCTATTGTCATTGAAGACTCACCAAAACAACAGGAAAATATAACTCCTCTTATGAAAAATCAAGGAGAAGGATCATCAGGACAACCCTCTTGAAGTTCTCCTATCACTTATGTTAGGAGGCTTGTCACTAGATCTGCCTCATCCAAAGGAAAAGGCCTCCTACAGGATACACAGAAGGACCTACAAGAAGCAGAGGCAAGCCTACAGGAAACCCTGCTAAACGTACAAGAAACTCAGAAATTAGACAAAGAAGGGAGTATGCAACAAGAAACAAATAAGGAGGATCCACAGCTGAGGGAACCTAGTGCTCAACCTAACGTTGACTCCTACTATAGGTTCATTGAAGGGGGCATGGTCATTCGACAGAAATTTTCCATCCCATTGTTCTTTGAGCTTGAGAAAGAAAGGGCAAGAACACATAGATGGATGCAAATTTCCAAGTCTAAAGGAGTGGAGGACATACGTCACATGGAGGAGAAAGTAAAGGAGATGGGCAGAGAACTGAGCAGCCTAAGGGACAAAGAGGCAATGATGAAAGCTCAATTTGAGGCAGAAAATGCATGGCTAAGGGGACAACTACAAGAGAGAGAGAATCAATTGGCATCCATAGCTAGTCTATCCTTAGAGGAAATCCAGTGCAGGATGCCAGCTAAGTCTTATGGATTATACCTTCAGGAATAGTGGTTACAGTTCCAAATCAAGACTTTACCACAGAGAGGCACTATGCCCTTCTAGGATTATAGACAATTCATTGATATTTGTGATAAAAGCACATTGGAGGATAGGGCTAAAATGTTTGATTTCTACCTACATAACTTAACATTGACAGATCTGAATGTATGGGACACTAATTCAAAACTAGGGGACTTACAATTGATGGATTTGGCATCATGGATGAATCATGAGGAAGCAAGGGCTGCAGAAAATGAAGAAAGTAATGGCAAGGGAAGAAATAGAAACCCTCATGATCAAAGCTAAGAAATCAAATCCAATGGCTGTCATCAACACCCATAACTTGATTCCAAATGACCCTCAACTTGCACCTAGGTACCTTGCTTCCCAAGAGCAAGAAATCACACACTTTGAGGACATCTTCAGGCCGTTAGGGGATGATAGCATGCAATCTTTCCAAAGGAGAAGGAACACTTTGCCCTACAACTTGAAAATCAAAGAATACCATTCTCATCAGAGAATGAGAGAATCACTAAACAGGACACCCATGTACAAGAAAGCTCTCCAAAGACTCAAAGTCAATTGGATTGGCTTGAGACTCAATCCACCACTGCTCTTAGGAATGTTGGAAGGAAGGAAGGAAGAGGAAGAAAGAAGGTAGTGGGAGGAGATAAAAAGGAAGGGAGGATTCAATGCACAGGAAGAAGAAACTATAGTAGAAGCATGGGATGTCAGGGAGGCCACTAGAGCAATGAAAGACATGGATATAGATTGAGTTTCTCAGAGGATGAGCAACACTTTCAATAGGGGGGTGATGATGATCCTCATCATTGGGTAACTATATGGACGTTAATGCACCTCCTAGCTTATTAAAATCAACTCTTCTCATAATTTCTTACATGTTCTCATTGTATTTTGCTTAATGAGATGAGTCAAAGTGAGATATTATTCCTAGTGGACTAATGTGCATTGATTGTAGGTTTTTGAGAGAAAATCATGGAAATTTTGACTAATTAAGGGCTGAAACTTGAATGAGACAAGGAGGAGAGATTGTAGGAGGTAGATCCTCCTCATTTACTCCTCACTCATTCGAATATTCCTCCATCAATCACACTAGCTTGGAGTACAAGCAACCAAGTCATGGAGATCAAAAGGGAGTCGAGCAAGTGAAAGTTAAAGAGCTAGTTTATCTCAAGTTTGGGAGTCAAGCCTCCCTATATTTATGGAAGTTGTTGGAGACTTCATTTGTATAAATAAGGAGGCCTGGGGACTCATTGGGATTCGAATTTTTGTTGTAAAAACACTAGTCATTTTCGAGATGAAGACTTGTGGAAGACATTGTTATGTAATTTTCTATTTTGATAATGAGAATGAGCATTTCCTTGGTCTAGCACTAAGTTGACTCAAAGAGTTGAAGCTCTTGGGTTAGGCACCAACCCTAGCAGAAAAGTCTCCTCTTCTTGTATATGTATGATTAGATTGATTTCATATATTAACGTGTTTAGTATTATTTCATTACAAGTAGTTGTGGATTTCATTAGTTTGCTTCCATTTGTGCTTTACTTTAGTAGTAGCTTAGAAGAGATAAAGGAACATCAAAAAGATGTCAATAGGTGGATTTGGCCTCACTCCTCCCTTCAGGGATCATGGTTTGAGGAAAGAACTCTTATGCATCCCCAAAAAGACAGAATTCTAGTTTCTCATGGAATTTAGGGTTTTCTGTTACTTAGGTCAGCATTTTGCTAGTTTTCAAGAATGGGATTTGATTTCCATTTCTGCTATGTTCGGTTTTACCTTGGATCTCATCAAGGTTTCATATTATTATGCAAGTTTTCCCATTCATGAAATAGGCAGTTAGCTCATGAATTTTTTTTCCTTAGTTAATTGAAATCCTTCTTGTTTACGTGATTTATGGATAAATGTCAATGTTTGATGCAGTGCAGGAGTTTCAGCAGTACATAGATATGTCATGAACAAAAACCTCATCCCAACTCCATCCATACATGGTCATCACTTTCTTTCACTAAAACTCTCACCAATTTCATCATTTCACAAGAATACTTCTCCAAGCTTGTTGAGAAAATCCAACCATCTCACAACTCTAGTTTTAAGCTCTGCAAGAGTCCTAGGCCCTCCCTTGCCTCATTCCATACACCATCGACCTTCCCTAAGCCTTACATCACCTTCAACACCCCTCCATTTTCTGTCGAATGTATCACATAGGAATATAGGGGATCTTGTAGGAATATAGGGGATCCGGTATAACACATTAGGACATCTTGTAGATTGACCTGTAGTGGTCGTTTTTGAGGCCGAATTGAGGGAAAAGCCAGTAGGAAGCTAGAAAAGGACCCCTACTTGTCTCCCAAGCCTTATTACCATTCACCATCATCCTTAAGCCACCTGCCACATCACCAAAAGAATTTAGCTTTCACACTTTCACACAAAAAAAGACAGAATGAAAAATTGAGTTATTTTATTCGTTTACATGCACAATAGTAGAATTTTTTATGTTTCAATTTGAATTCCTAGGACAGTAGGATTTCATACTTGTTAACTTAGCATTATTTTGAAGCAAAGCCTCTTAGCAGTTAGTTAGAAAAATGGTGTGTTTAAGCATCTCATTTCGGCCTTTTTCCTTATTGTAGTGTATATTTCTCTTTTCCTCATTGGTAATCAAGCTTCTTCTCAATCAATAGAAATCTAGTTTGAGAAACGTTAGTGGTCTATCGTTAGCTTAGCAGTGACAAAGCGCAGACCCATCACATTTACTTGTGTATACAACACTATCACCTCCAAGTTTGTATGAACCTCGAGTTGATAAAGTAAAGTTGATAGCCCCAGGAGTTGCAACATTCTTGCTGCAATACCGGTGTTCATCATCCTCAGGACTAAGCTTAGGTTAGTTTGTGTGAGGGTGATTGGTTATTAGAGTCCAAGAAGACCCTAAAACTGAATCAATAGTTTCTTGTATGTATTAATATGTACACTATGTACATCATTCATGAGATCAATATTTAATATATAGTTGAGTTTCATTTCCAAATTTTGTGTATTACATTTCAAATATTGGCTTGTACACATAGCATAAATTATTGATTGTTGAAACTTAGAGTCACTATATATTAAGAATAGAAACTTGTACAAGACTTAGTTAAAATTTATTGATATCAAGGAATTGAATTCCCTAGTTTCCACTCTAATTATTTCTACAAATCAAAATGAAGCCAACTAATATACCACTCCTCTATGGAATAACTACAGTCATGATTCAACATTTAAGCATGGAAAATCTGATCCCTAAAACAAGTAATTACATGCCTAATGATCCGAATTTAAACAGAAATGCAACAAATTACATATATAACCATAAATACAGAGATGCAGCAAAAATAACACTTCTTTTCATTAATATCAAATAATGAAATATGCTTACAAAAAGAATGGAAATGAGACTAGCTCGGGTGATGGTAGCTTATCTCTGAGAAGAGATGTGGTAGCTACATGCCTCTGAACAGAGTTACAATGAGGCTCAAGGACCTTTTTACTATTGAACAATAAGAGAAAACCCTAAACAACCAAAACCCTAACCCGAGGAGATGTAACACCAAGAGTTTATGGGCCACATTAGGGTTAGTTGGGCAGCCAACTTTTCGGGGTTGTAACTTGGTCATATTATCTTCATTTGACGTGCATGATACCTCGTTGGAAAGATCTCTCCGAGAAATAAAACTATAAACAATATTTCAATGAAATTAGCCAATGGAATATTGCCAAAAAAAACATCATTTAGGACCTCAAAATGGCTTCGGAAGTTCACGACGCAAAAAACTACAAAAAATAGTAAATTGTGTTATAATTAAGGAAACTGAGAAAAAAATTGACAGAACAATCGTGAGGGTCCAAGTGGAATAGGAGGGTGGCCACCAATATACACCTGGATCATTCCTCTCCCCTTAGGAAGCAATGGTCTCCATTGTGTTGAGTTCCTCCATGAGATGACGAAACGTCTGATGAACTTGGTCCTTAGTGAGCCATTTTCCTTGGTGCAGGAGTTGGCTAGCTTTGACAGCTCGATATAGTTGGATTTTTTGCTGGAGAGTATTCTTGATCTACATGTCCATGATATGATTAGTTGCAACTTGTTCCATGCAGTCTGGATTTAACTCTGTTGGTGTGCATTGTTCTACAATGTTGAATGTGTCCAGTAATGGTGGAAAGTATGGCCGAAGGTGATCCAAATTGAACACTAGGCACAGGCCAAGGAATGGGAGAATGTTGAGTTCAAAAGAATTATCTTCCACAAACTTGGTGGTGGTGTATGGCCCATATCAAAGCGAGCGAATCTTGTAGTGGGGCCCAGCAAGGTGCTCCTTTTGCAAATTTAGCCAAACTTTGTCACCCACCTAGAACTTGTGTGGCATTGGCTGTTGATCATGCTATTGCTTGTACTTATTATTTTCTTTATCCAATATGTCATGGACCTGTTGGTATATGTGTAGAATGTGCTCAATAAATTTATTTTCCTTGTCAGCTTCGGACTAGACATCAGCCGAATCTGTTAAAGTCCCTACAAATGGTATGACCACATCAATGGGACATAGTGGTTGGGATCCCAAGCCCACCTAAAAAGGGTTGTGGCCAGTCGAGCTGTGGAGAGCTCAGTTGTAGCTATGCTGGACATAGGGGAGTCTCTCATCCAATGTGTGTGGATTCTTTGAGTTGTCCATGCGCATAATGTGTACGATCATCTTGTTCACAACCTCTGTCTGGCTATCAGTTTGGGGATGGAGAGTTGTGGACTTAGTGAGCTTGGTGTCCAAAATTGACCAGAGACTGGACCAAAATGTACTAAGGAACCTGTTGTCCCGATATGATATGGTAAGTTGTGGGATCCCAAAGTGTACCCACACTCATTCAAAGAAGAGTTTAGCAGTGGCTTTTGTTGTGATACTCTTCTTGCAGGCCGTCGTAATGACCATCTTTAAGAATTTGTCGACGACCACAAAAACATAATCATTTCCATGCTTAGTAGAAGGAAGGCCTGACATGTAATCCATGGATATGGATTCCCAAGGTCGAATAGGGGTAGGCAGTGAAGTATAGAGACCTTGCTTCTTAATTGTCTATTTGGAAATGGCGTAAGTAGTGCAGGACCTGATGTACTTCCCAACATCCTGTCGAAGATTCAACCAATAGAAATACTTCTATAGTACTGCCACCATTTTCTCGACATCAAAATTCTCAATGGCCCAACTTTAGTGCGCTTCCAAAATCATCTTCACACGCTTCCTTGCAAGAACAAAAATGTGTCAGAGGTGGCATAATAGAGCATCCTAGAGGTAAAAATCGGGAACTTGCTAACCCTCCAAGAGCATATGGTATGTGTGGCCAAATTCTCAGTCGCTTTCTTAGAGAAGTGGCCAATCAGAAGTCTCGTGCCCACAAGAGTTGAGCATGGTTGTTAACACCATGATCGGTGGTCGGTTGAGGCAGTCTACAACTTTATTTGCATTGCCATTCTTGTACTTGATATTCAAATGGAACTATTGCAAGTATGTGGACCACTTCATATGGCGCTCATTTTGCAAACTTCGCTTACGTCTGTATGAACTGCAAGGGTTGTTGGTCTATGTGGATGATTGTTTCCCTCCCTAAAATGTAATGCTTCCATTGTCGGTAGGCATGCACAATGGAATACATCTCTTTGTCATAAGTGGGATACTTCCGGACTGCATCTGAAAGAGTCCCACCGTGATATGCCACTGGATGCCCCTGTTGAGTAAGCAATGCCCCAATAGAATAGTCAGAGGCATTTGTATCGATCTAAAATGGTTATTGCAAGTCTGGTAATGTGAGAATTGGTGCAGAACGGAGGCAATGTTTCAATTCTATGAATGCCTTCTGTTGAGATTCAAACCAAAATAATTTTTCTTCCACTCCTCCTTTGGAGACTTGACTCAAGGGCCAAGTGATATGACAGAACCCCAACACAAACCTGCGACAGAAATTGGCAAGACCCAGAAAGCTGCAGAGCTCTGTCAGAGTGGTTGGGGCTGAACAATCTTGAATAACTTGGATCTTAGCTGGATCCACATGCACCCCCTATTCAATAATTTATCCCAGATACTGAACCCGGGTCATGCCAAAAGTGCATTTCTCTAAATTGGCACATAGCATGTGTTGCCGTAGTGTTTGGAGAACCTGTCGGATGTGGTGGAGGTGCTCTTCCTAACTCTGGTTGAAGATCACGATGTCATCCAAGTATACCACTACAAATGAATTGGTCAATGGCCACAAGATGTCATCCATCAGCCTCATGAAGGTTGCAGGAGCATTTGTCAACTCGATAGGCATAACCAATCATTCAAAAAGGCCCACCTTGGCTTTGAAGGTAGTCTTCCATGAATCGAAGGCTTTGATTAGTACCTGGTGATATCTGGACTTCAAGTTGATCTTGCTGAAATATTTTACCCCCTTATGTTGGTCGAGAAGGTCATCAAGCCATGGGATCAGGTACCTATTCCAGACAATGATCCTGTTCAGCGCCAGATAGTCAATAAAGAGCCTCCAAGTCCCATCCTTCTTCTATAGCAACATGATCAGGCTCCCATAGGGCGATGAACTCTACTGAATGTGACCTTTCTACAGAAGCTCCTGAATTTGCCTCTTGATTTCATCGTTCTCCAGAACGGAGCAGCGATAGATTCATCCATAGGGTAATGACACACTTGGGGTCAGATCGATGGAGTGCTTGACCTGACAGTGCAGAGGCACCCCTGCGAGGGAGGTGAAGATATCCTCATACTCCTCCACGACCTTGTCCATTTTTTCTTATCATGTGGAGGAGCCTTGTCTAGAGGTCATGGCCACTGTCTTATTCTTTCCTTCTGGGCGTATCATCAGGAAAACAAATTTCTTGGTTTTGGAAATGAGCTTACTGCATTGTTTTGCAGTAACCAAATAGATGGCGGTAGGCAGTGCTACCTCTGGTATCCTGTACAACTTATTTCCCAATGTAACAATAACAACGTGAGGCCTTCACTCATACACAGCCTATCACTTCCATAAGTATGGTTGGCCTAATAATACATCACAAACATCAAGGGGAGCAACATCACACAATACCTCATCCATGAAGGGCTTGATGTTGTATGGAAGTCGACATTGTTGGCTCACGCGCAAATCTAATTCTTGGTGAAGCCACCCGATGGTGTACGGTTGTGGGTGTACAGTGGTCAATAAGCCGAGCCGCTTCACGACCTATGCTGCAATGAGTTTCTTTTGGCTCCCACTGTCAACAATGAACTGTAGAGATGAACCCTTTACCCACATCTGGGAGTGTAAGAGATGCTCCTCCTCCTCCAGATCTTTGGGTTCCTCCTTCTGGATCTTTGTGGTGGCGACGATGGCATTAGGCTCTACATCAATAATATACTTCCCTTTGTCATTCCCCTTGTCGAGTTATGACTCAAAGTCAGAACATGCATCTGATTTTGAAGCCTTCAACTCAACCACTAGTGACTGCTTGGCTCGAAACTCACCTGTGTTGTGGGTGGAGACTATATGGAACTCACACCACTTTCCCGTGTCCTTCTTCGGCTTCGCAGTGTTGACCTTTGCTTGTGGGCTTCGCGGGGGATGGCCTTGGCTTCGTCCTTCTGTGCTTTGGGGGCACCTTTCCCTTGCTTCAAATTCGCGGATCCAAAGTCTCGCTTCTTCTGTTTAAACTTCTGCTCGATCTTGGCGGCATATTGGTAAGCCTTTCCAGGCGAGAAGATGTCCAAGAACTCCATCTCATCCTGAATGTATCTATGTAGGTAGTCATAGTGCTTGAGTACCAAATGTTTCCCACAATCCTTAATACCCAACTTCATGCAAAGGGTATGAAAAACATTGGTAAACTCTAACACATCTTGGTCCTTTCCCTGCTGCAGCATGGTCCACTTTATGTATTTGTCCTTGTATCTCCCGATAGAGTAGTACTGCTCCTTGATGACATCTCAGAATGAATTCCAAGTGGGAGTGACTGAAAAACAGTGAGGTCGTACTTTCATCCTTCTACTCACAATAGGTTTCCCACTCGTCCTTGATGTGGGGGGCATCTTTGAGAAGAGAAAAAGTAATCTTTTCCCGGCTGGAAAAATCATGAACAGGAAAATATTCTTCTAGCAGATTCAACCATTTATCTACAACATCTACATCTATTTGGCCCTCAAATATGGGAATGTCAAAGTTTATTTGTAACTTAAAAGGTGTGGAGCCTCCAGAATGGCTGTTGGATGTGGATGCGTCGTCGATGGACAATCGTTGAAGGATCTACGCAAAGTTATCCATCATCACATTCCTCTGTTTCTCTAGGGCCTCCTCGAGCAATATTTTTATAGGATCACCTTCTCCCTCATCTTTCTTTTCTTTCCCCATGGGAGGCCGTCGGGATTTATGAGGCTGGTCTTGCAAAGGTTCGACCAGTTCGATCGCTAACTCCTTATATCCTGACGTTGTTGTGGACATGCAAAGAAAAACAAAGAAAGAGAAGACCGCTCTGATACCACTAATATGAATTTAAACAAGAATGCAACAAATTACAGATATAACCATAAATACAAAGATGCAACAGAAACAACACTTCCTTTCATTAATATAAATAATGAAATATGCTTACAAATAGAATGGAAATGAGACTAGCTCGGGTGATGGTAGCTTATCTCTGAGAAGAGATGTGGCTGCTACATGCCTCTAAATTGAGTTACAATGAGGCTCAAGGGCCTTTTTGTTATTGAAAAATAAGAGAAAACCCTAAACAACCAAAACCCTAACCCGAGGAAATGTACCACCAAGAGTTTATGGGCCCCATTAGGTTAGTTGGGCAACCAACTTCTTAGGGTCATAACTTGGTTATATTATCTTCATTTGATGTGCATGATACCTCGTTGGAAAGATCTCTCCGAGGACTACAAGTGAAATTGTAATTTCAAGGAAATCACCCAAAAGAATATTGCCAAAAACGTCATTTAGGGACTCAAAACGACTCTGAAAGTTCAGGACCCCAAAAACTGCCAAAAATAATAACTTTTGCTACAATTAAGGAATCTGGAAAAGAAAAAAAACTGATGGAACAATAGTGAGGTTCCAAGTGGAATAGGCGAGTGGCCAACAATATCCACTTGGATCACCTACTAACACATTCTAGAAGAGGTGTGGATTTCATCCCTACTATTGTGTGATTTCCCTATTGGTGTAGCACTGGTAGAAGCATTGACTAGACCCTTCCATTTGAGCTTTTGCGGATACAAGAGGAAATTAACCATGATGTGAACCAAAGGATCAAAACCCATGTTTTTATTTTGCCTAAAAATGCCTACATGTATCTCAATAAATAACGATTTACTAAATTACTTTTTCTCTTATAAAAACTATAAAAAATGATTTTTGAATGTTTTAATTTTCTAAATAATAAAGAATGAAACTAAAATAGTAAAAGCACCTCTTTGTTGTTTTATTTATTTTTATTGTTGATAAATGTAACCAAAATGCACAAAAGTGAGGAAAAATAAGGTGGACATGGCTTAAATGAACCAGGTTTATGTGTCACTTTAATGAAAAAATTGAACACCAACACCCACAATAAAAATGAAAAAAATGAACACCAACACCCACAATAAAATTCACTAAAATTACTATCCAAAATTATAATGGGATTGTTATAGATTACAATGCCCTTAGTAACTTTATTTTCTCTTCCATTTTTCTTTAGCAAGCATCACAGGATGCTGCTAAATCGTAGATATCTTCTTTTAGCCCTACCTAAGGAAATAAATCTTATTTCTTTCCTAGGTTTTATCACAGCCATAACGACCTATTATTGGTGATGAGTGTAACTCCTCCAAAAACACATTGTTTTGTGATTGAGTTTTTGCCCAAACATACCACAATGTATCTTCTTATCATGTATAATTTTTTTTGGGAGGTTTAGGATCACTCTAAAATTTTAGAAGAATTCCTTAAAGTACCTTTTGCTATCCATTCCCTGTAGGCTTCCTCAAGCCATCTTGGTTTTAACAATGATAAGGAAAAGTGTGACTTATCCTCTCCAAACTGATATCATAATCATATCATATCTCAACATCTTGATGACCCATTTACATTACTGTGCTGAAGACAACCATTGTTAGAGGAAGTATTTTAGAATATAATAGTTAGTCTTGATTTGAAAAGGCTACCCAATATTTACTACACCAATGATAACTATCTTTTGTTATTATTTTAAATTATATCAACGAACAATACGCAGGAAGTTAAAGTTCAAACAATACACAATAACATAAAAGTGCAATATTAAAAGTGTTATAGACCCAATAATCTTGTTGATGGTCTAATTATAACAATATCCATACCAATACTACTAGATATATGCCTTTAAAGAATACCCCAAAAATAGATATACCCACGCAGATTTATTTCTATATAAGTTGTCAAAGTGGTTGAAGAAATTGGCATGGTGTGAGGTGCAGCTTCAATTAATTCAGTCTACTAATTACAGCGCGTTCTAATATCCATACTAACTTGCTAAGGTCCGCAGATAGTAGTGTAATCCACTAATTACAGCGTGTTCTAATATCCATACTAACTTGCTAAGGTCCGCAGATAGTAGTGTAATCCACTAATTACAGCGTGCTCTAATATACATGGTGACTTGCTAAGGTCCGCAGATAGTAGTGTTTTTAACTTAAGTAGGAAGACGGCCAAACTATTAAGCAGGAGGGAGGTTTCTCATTAATTATATAACCAGAGCGCCATTATCCCATTTTCCAGCTTTGTTCAAATATTCCCATCAGGCACACGCACGGCCGCCACCATTGCCTGAACTTCCATTGCCTGAACTCGGTATTTCGCAGAAACTGCAGTGCTGGCGTTCCTCTTGGCCGCCATAGAAGAAAACATGATTGCAATATTCTTCACCGAATTCAATATGAGTGCCTTAAAACCAACACGTACTCCGCTGATTCCTCTTCCTGCGTTCGTGATTCTTCTTCTGGTCATTTTATCTTCGTTTTGCTGGCCGAGCTGTTGGTAACCCATGTGTTCTCTCCTGCGTTTCAGCCGCCCGTAAACAAATGGTATTACGCCCGTGTATTTTTCCATAAACAAATTCAACCTTTCGTTCACTGATTCCGAAACTGCATACATGGTATTTATTTATGCAATTACGCTTATAAACTCAGAGCTCCTTCGCTTAATTAACGTAAGCGCAGCTTCTTCTGGAAGACAGATGAGCAGATATTTCCTTCAAGTTTTGGCGAACTGAACGTTCACTGCAACCAATAGTTTGTTGGTAAATCGAGAGAAAGAAACAGTGGTTTGTGTCATGTGATAAGGGAAATGGGCTTTCCCTTCACCCACATTTATTTATTTCTTTGTGTGCACTCTACACATTTTACATCATTACTCCAATGATTCTTGCATCCAAATCCACAATGCCAAACAAACGGGAAATAGAAGATTCGGATTCCATGCTTACAAGCTTTCCTGATGAGTATTCCGTGGTTCAAGCAATGATGTACATAATTATTGTGGTGACATGCCTGAAGTTTTGTTAGGTTTTTGCGCGCTAAATTTTATATGCTCCATCCCTAAGCTCAGTTTGTGAAAATGCAAATATAAATATAAAATTATATCCGGAGTTTGTGGAATTGCACATATAAAATTCAACTGAGTGGACTGGGTTTGTAAGATGAATGACATAACGTTAATAATGTTTTTATAGAGCCTGCAGTTCAAACGAGTTATTAGACCGATAGGCCTTCCTGTGGGTCAACACAGTAGTCAATATTTTCAATTTCGTGTTGACATCTTACATGGTTTCCTACCATTTTTGTCCATCTGCGAAAATTAAATAGCTGTGATCCACGTAACCCTCATTAGGTGGCGCCGCATGTTTCCTGAAGGTAGGATTCAAGTATACCTACTTCAGCGTTAAGTAATTAAGATATGGAACAGAATATACGGATGGCGTGGAGGGTAAAAATTCTCAATGCGCATAGGTCGGATTATTCTGTTGATTCTTGGCCAGGAAGTTACATGTTTTTTGTGAAGATTACCTCTTGTTCAAATGCTTTTCTCACCTACAGAGTCCCAGCGTATTGGAAATAATAGCTATTTACAGCTCTGTCTGTATCTTTCCTATTTTAACTGTCCGGGAATCAAATTTCTATAAAACATTCTGATCGACTTTTAAAGGAAGGACCTATAAAGCCGTGAATCCTTCCGCCAAGATTGGAAATAGTTTAAAAGTATGAATCCCGAAATATAAAGCTGCGGGATCTCCTCATATTTTGTGTTTGTGCTTTAATGTTTTTGCATCTTAAACTTGAGCACGTTAAAATCCTCATTGTTTAGCCCTTAAACATTAAGTCTCCCTGTTTCTATTAAATGTTTAAGCTCAGATCAAGTTCCACTCTACTTGCCAGAGTAATAGTTTTTAAAATTTAGGAACGATCCTCAGAATCTGTAATTTTCTGCCATCTATACACCTTCTATTTGGAAAAATGGAAATTAGGCGAACTTTTATTTATTTTAACTTTTTAATACTCTAAACTATTGAGCTACCAGAAATCTGTTCAAAGCTTTTGGTTCTATTTTGAGCAGACCTGCTTGTCCTATTTTAAAACGACAAAGCAGAAATATAAATTGTTGGGGGATATGCATAGAAGAAGTTCACTGTGCCAGAAAGCAAGAATTTCAGCTTTTGGTGATGTTTTGGTGAAAATTATACGCAAAAATCCCTTAGGTTGGGGGCTGGTGTTGTTCCCGATTGGACCTCCTTGACCTTTATTTCAAAACCTAGAAATCCATTCGGGTGTTTTATTTATTTATTTGTTATTATTATCTAGTCAAGTTGATATCTTTGAACAATTTGGTTATGTCTCCATGACTTTGGCATTCTCTATACCGGAAACAGGAATTTGAGGTTATATGTAATTCTAGGTGTAAAGTTGTCATCTGAACTGCAACTTGTATCCCATATGGAGCCTTTATGGAAGCTTGCATACCTTCTGGAGCCTGCACTCTTGGGGATTTTTCTGGTAAAATCTCAAAAACAAATAAAAACTGAACACAGAGACAATGCTCTGTTTTTCTCCAGGATCTTAGCACAAGGAAGCTTTAATAGATTTCTGAGAACAGAGTATTACACACCCATAAAAAGATTTGTATTCATTAAAACAAAGTTTCTGATACAAAATTCATCATCTTTCACTCAGAGGGATTCACCAAAACATTTCAACAAAATTACTCTGTCTCCTGAGATTTTACACTGCTGGTGTGTAAAAATCCCTTTTACATTTACTGGTGTAAAAATCTTTTACGTATACTGCTATAAAACAATTTTTACATATGCTGTAAAATTTTTACGTTGCATTTCATTTCCAAATATAAAAACTCACACAGTCATTCATGCTACTGTGTGTTCTTCCCTTCGTTTTAGCAACACACAACCATTACATTTCAACCCTGGTTTTTCTTATGTTTCGCACTGTTGTGAGTTATATTCCCTGCATAATTCTCTGGTCTTCGTCTTCGTTCTGTTTTTCATTCACACACGCACTGCTGTGCGTTCTGCTGCTTCATTACAAAAAATGGTCAACTAACAACAAAAAAAATATAATACATACTATGCGTATGCAACCAAAAAAAATTACATACATTTTCTTACCCATACCTCCGTAAGAAATAAAAACATTAAATTAAAGTTTTGACCAACCTTTTACCTATCACAATAACTTTGCATTAAATACTTTTACGGCGGTCAAACAAAAACTTTTACGCCACGTTAAAATTTATTTGCTGCAGGTTTGTGAAGTCCGACAACCGTTGATTTGCTCTCATGGAATCGAACGGTTGAGGTGGATTTCGGAAGACCTTTGTTTGCCGAACGTTACGTTCTGATGGAGCAGTGGTTTTGCAGAAGGTACAGAGGACGCGTGGAGGCATTTCATTGCATCGGAGTCGATTTTACGGAAACAACTTATTGACCAAAGGCGGTCCGATAAGTTTACGGTGGTTTCGCTGCAGCGGTTTTGGCAAGGAATAAATGCAGTTGAAATTACATTTTCAACACTCCCCTTTAATTTCAACTGTTGGGCATTCAGTCATACCCAAACACTTCCTCAAAAATTCGAAACTTTTCTGATCCAATGGCTTTGTCAAAATGTCTGCTACCTGTTCCTGAGTCCTGCAATGTTCTAAAACAATTTCTCCATTGTTCACCAATTCTCTGATGTAGTGAAACCTTGTATCAATGTGTTTCGTTCTCTTATGAAACACTGAATTCTTTGATAATGCAATAGCTGAGCTATTGTTACAAAAAATCACTATCGCTTTTGCCTGCTCTTGGCCTAAGCTCCTTAACATTCTTCTCATCCAAACTGCTTGACATGCTACTGCTGTAGCTGCCACATACTCTGCCTCTGCTGTAGACAATGCTACAATGGATTGCTTCTTATAAGCCCATGAAATGGCTCCTGAACCCATGTGAAAGACATAACCGGAATTGTTTTTCCACTCATCTACACTTCCAGCCCAATCACTATCAGTGTATCCAATTAAATCTGAACATTCTGAGACAGTATATAAAATTCCAAACATTTTGGTACCTTTGACATACCTCAGAATTCTTTTTGCTGCCTGCCAATGTGCCTCTTTTGGCCTCTCCATGAATCTGGAAATTAAACTAACAGCAAACATTATGTCGGGCCTAGTTGTTGTTAAATACATAAGGCTGCCAACAATGCTCTTGTACAAACTAGGATCAAAATCTTTGCTGCTGTCCTCTCTGCTGAGTTTTAATCCCATCACTGTGGGAGTGATTGCTACCTTGCACTCTTGCATATTAAATCTGCCCAACACTTCATTTACATATTTTGCTTGTGAAATAAAAATTCCATTTTCATTTTGATCTACTTCTATTCCTAAGAAGTATCTCAGCAAACCCATGTCAGTCATTTCAAATTCCTCCTTCATGACTGATTTGAAATTCTCAATGAGATGATCATCATTACCTGTGAAAATCACATCATCAACATATAAGACAACAATCAAAATTTTACCATCCTTTTCTTTGATGTAGATGGTGGGTTCACCCTCACATTTCTCAAATCCATTTTCCAGTAGATAGGAATCTATCCTACTGTACCATGCTCTTGGCACTTGCTTCAGCCCATAAAGAGCTTTCTTCAATCTGCACACTTTGTGCTCTTCACTTTTCTTCTCATAGCCTAGAGGTTGCTCAATGTAAACCTCTTCCATTAACACTCCATTTAGGAATGTTGACTTCATGTCCATTTGGTAAACTTTCCACTTCTTTTGAGCTGCTATGGACAGCACTGCTCTCACAGTTTCCATTCTTGCAACCGGTGCGAAAGTCTCCTCATAATCACTCCCATATTGCTGCTTGTACCCTTTGACAACCAACCTTACCTTGTGTCTTTCTATTTTGCCTTCAACATTGCTCTTGGTCTTGTAGACCCATTTAACTCCAATGACTTCTTTACCTTTTGGTAGCTCAACTAAATCCCATGTCTTGTTTCTCTCTATGGCATTAATCTCCTCATCCATAGCTTCTATCCATTTCCTGTCCTTAATTGCTTCTTCGAAATGAATAGGATCATCAACATGACAATATAAAGCAAACAAGGAATTCATTCCTTCATCATAAATGTCACTTAGATTTCTAAACTTCTTACCTCTTTCATTTGGTGTACAAGTGCTTGAAGATGCACTTGAATTTCCTCCTTGTGGTGTGCTTGGAGAAGCACTTTCATTTATCCTCAATGGTGTCCCTTGCTGTCCTTGTGTTGGTGCTGCTGTTTGGGGATGTATTTCAGCCATCTCCTCATTATCTTCATCATGAGACAAACAGTTTTTAACATTCACTGTTTTCTCTGTGCTTCCATCCCAAGCTTCCTCCTCAATGAATTGAACATCTCTGCTGACAAAAAACTTCTTGGTAGATGGGATATACAACCTGTAAGCCTTGGAATCCTCACTGTATCCAATGAAAATACATTTCTCCCCTTTGCTGCCCAACTTCCTCCTTAGCTGATCTGGAATGTGTGCATAGGCCACACATCCAAAAACCTTCATGTGGGTGACTCCTTGCTTTCTCCCACTCCATGCTTCTTTCGGAACTTTGTTCATCACTGCTTTTGTAGGACACTTGTTCAAAATGTAAACTGCACAATTACAGCTTCAGCCCAATAATCATTTGGCAAATGCTTTGCCTTCAACATGCTCCTCGCCATATCCATGATGGTCCTGTTCTTCCTTTCAGCAACTCCATTTTGTTGTGGGGTGTACCTAGCTGTAAATTGCTTATGAATCCCATTTTCTCTACAAAACCGTAGAAACTCCTTGGAGATATACTCACCTCCTCTATCAGTGCTCAAAACTTTGATATGCAGTCTGCTTTGGTTTTCTACAAGTGCTTTGAAATTTCCAAATTTCTCAAACACTTCACTTTTGTTTTTAAGGAAATATACCCAAGTTTTTCTTGTAAAGTCATCAATGAATGTTAGGAAATATTGGCTGCCTGCTAATGATGGAGCTTGCATTGGTCCACATAAATCTGAGTGGATAATCTCTAAGGGTGCCTTTGCCCTTATGCTTTTGCCTGATGGAAAAATTTCTCTATGTTGTTTCCCCAATATGCAGCATTCACAAAGGTTGTCCGGTTTCTCTATCAATGGTAATCCTCTTACCATTCCTTTTCTGCTCAACAAGTTAAGACCTCCAAAGTTGAGATGTCCAAATCTCAAGTGCCACAACCAATTTTCATCCTTTGCCACACTTTGGAAAGCCTCTTGGGTAACTACTGCAATTACATCTTTGTTTTTCAAATCTGCCCTTATTCTAAGAGGGAACATCCTATTCTTTGTCATCTTTACTTCAGCAATACATCGTTTGCTGAGTGCTCTATCCATGATGGTGCATACATCATTCACAAAGAAAACATTGTACCCCTTTTGAACAAGCTGTCCAATACTCAAGAGGTTACATCTCATTCCAGGAACATAGTAGACATCTGCTATGGTTTTCTTTTCACCCTTCTTTGTAAATATTTTTACCTCTCCTTTTCCCATAACAGAAATTTTGCTGTCAGTTCCTAATGTGACTTGTGATTTTACATTCTGATCTAAAGCAGAAAAGAGGGTTATGTTTCCTGTCATATGGTTGCTGCAACCTGAGTCTAAAAACCATATATCTTCACTGTTTGTTTCAGCCATGTTACAAGCTAACAATACATTATCTTGGCTGATATTTTCTCTAGTAATGTTTGCACTAGATCTATTAGTCATGTCATGTTGCTTCTTCCTACATTCACTGGCATAATGCCCATATTTTTTACAGTAATAACATTGGACATTGGATTTTTCATACCTTTGTCCTTGAGCATGATGTTGTCCTCTTTGTTGGCTGCTGCCTTGGCTTTGGTTCTAATTTGGATTGCTACCTCTTCCTTGAGCATTTGCTGGGCTGTTCCTTCCACATCTGTTTTGGCTTCTGCCTCTTCCTCTCTTGTTTCCTCTGCCTTGACCTCTTCCTCTTCCAAAAGACATCTGGGTCTTAAAGGCTTGCTCTAGAGATGAGTTTTCATTTCTACTCAACCTCTGCTCATGTGTTATCAGTGATGCATGAAGTTCATCAACTAAAAAGTTTGAGAGATCCTTTGTCTCTTCTATGGTGGTGACAATCACATCAAACTTTGAGGGTAGGACCCTCAATAGTTTCTCCACAATCCTCCTTTCTTCAAGGGTTTCTCCATGAGTCCTTATCTGTGTGACCAATCCAATCACTTGTGTGAAGAATGAATCAATGTTGTCTGACTCCTTCATGCTCAGATTCTCAAAATCTCTCCTCAGCAACTGTAGTTTTGCTGTCTTCACTTTCTCCATGCCTTGATAGGCTGTCTTGAGAGTTTTCCATGCTTCTTTGGATGTCTTGGTTGCTGCTATCCTTGGAAACACACTCTGGTCCACTGCTTGATACAAAAACACACGAGCTTTTGAATCCTTCTTCCTATTACTCTTCAACAGATCCTTCTCTGCCTGAGTTAACCTATTAAAACCATTTTCATCTGCTGGTTCTTCAAACCCATCTTCAACTAGTTCCCATAAATCTTGTGAGGCAAACAAGGCTCTCATGGTTATGGCCCAATAGTCATAGTTTTTCCCATTAAACTATGGGAGCTGGGTATTAAACATACCCATACTGGTGCTTGTTCTGGCCATTCTTTGCATTTTAAACTATGGTTTAAATTCTTGACTGTGTGTTTAAAAACACTGATTGTTTCTTCAACAGCTACACAAAAAAAACTTTGAGAAATACCTAGATTCTTTTGCCTGAGACTTCACTTTGCTGGAGAAGATTTACTGCTGCAAAAAAAAACTCCTCCCTTCAGCTTCTTTAACACCTTTAAAGAGCCTAAGCCTGCTCTGATACCATTGTTGGGGATTTTTCTAGTAAAATCCCAAAAACAAATAAAAACTAAACACAGAGACAATGCTCTGTTTTTCTCCAGGATCTTAGCACAAGGAATCTTTAATAGATTTCTAAGAACAGAGTATTACACAACCATAAAAAGATTTGTATTCATTAAAACAAAATTTCTGATACAAAATTCATCTTCTTTCACTCAGAGGGATTCACCAAAACATTTCAACAAAATTACTCTGTCTCCTGAGATTTTACACTCCTGGTGTGTAAAAATCCCTTTTACATTTACTGGTGTAAAAATCTTTTGCATATACTGCTGTAAAACAATTTTTACATATGCTGTAAAATTTTTAGATTGCATTTCATTTTCAAAAATAAAAACTCACACAGTCATTCATGCTACTGTGCGTTTTTCCCTTCGTTTTAGCAACACACAACCATTGCATTTCAACCCTGGTTTTTCTTATGTTTCGCACTGTTGTGCGTTATATTCCCCGCATCATTCTCTGGTCTTCATCTTCGTTCTGTTTTTCATTCACACACGCACTGTTGTGTGTTCTGCTGCTTCATTACAAAAAATGGTCAACGAACAACAAAAAAATATAATACATATTATGCGTATGTAACCAAAAAAAATTACATACATTTTCTTACCCATACCTCCGTAAGAAATAAAAACATTAAAATTAATGTTTCGACCAACCTTTTACCTATCACAATAAATTTGCATTAATTAATTTTACGGCGGTCAAACAAAAACTTTTATTCCACGTTAAAATTTATTTGCTGCAGGTTTGTGAAGTCCGACAACCGTTGATTTGCTCTCATGGAATCGAACGGTTGAGGTGGATTTTGGAAGACCTTTGTTTGTCGAATGTTACGTTCCGATGGAGCAGTGGTTTTGCAGAAGGTACAAAGGACGCGTGGAGGCATTTCATTGCATCGGAGTCGATTTTACGGAAACAGCTTATTGACCAAAGGCGGTCCGATAAGTTTACGGTGGTTTCGCTGCAGCGGTTTTGGCAAGGAATAAATGCAGTATAAATTACATTTTCAACATGCATCGCTTGCGCTTATTGTTACCGCTGTTCTTGTGGTGTTTGCATCGGCTCAGAGAGCGCTTAATTATGAGAAAGAGATGGAAAGGAACCGCGATTTTTCAGAATCTTCAATCACTTTGGACAGTTCTCAGGCACTCATGATTCCTATCGCGAGCTCGTGCAGTCTGCTTTTGATGTTCTATCTATTTGCTTCAATGTCACATCTTGTGACAGCTTTTACTGCAGTAGCTTCGGCATCTTCCCTTGCATTCTGCCTTTCCCCTTATGTTTTTTACATAAATTCTAAGCTTGGGTCGGTCAATCCCATGGTTACTCGATGCTGCTGCCGGCCGTTCACTAGGATGCAGGGAATTTTGGTGTTGGTGAGCTCAGCTTTAGTGATTGCCTGGCTTGTATCCGGACACTGGATATTAAACAACCTTTTGGGCATTTCTATATGTATCGCATTTGTTAGCCATGTTCGGTTGCCAAATATCAAAATCTGCTCGCTGCTTCTCGTCTGTTTATTTGTGTACGACATTTTCTGGGTGTTCTTTTCAGAGCGATTTTTTGGAGCCAATGTAATGGTTTCAGTTGCCACACAGCAGGCTTCAAATCCAGTTCACACAGTTGCAAACACGCTTAATCTTCCGGGCTTGCAATCAATAACCAAGAAGTTGGAGCTTCCTGTTAAACTTGTCTTCCCAAGAAATTTGCTAGGTGGTATGGTGCCTGGAAATACTGCAATAGAATTCATGATGTTGGGCCTCGGTGACATGGTTTGTATTTTTTTCTCAATCTGATGGAACTCTCTGGAATCTTTCATACGTCAATGCCTAAGATATTGTTTTATGGTCAGAATTCGGTATGATTGGTGTCTGTTTTGACTGTTCTAGTGTTTAAGTATAATTGGGCTTTTTCTTAGCTGCTGCAACTGTGACAAGACTGATTTTTTTTTCACCACCTCTGTCATGAATTTTTCCTTATAAGATGTTGGAATTTTGTTTGGGATATGTCTGGTCAGTGGTCACTCGTTTTTTGTATTATTCACATAGTTTTAAAACCGGAACGGGGAACCGGCCCCGTCCAGTCCACCTATCAAACCGGTTATTGAATCAGAACCGAAAAAACTGGACATGTCAGATTTCAATGAACCAGAAAAGTATACATGAAATTTTTTTTTGAAAACAATTATTTTTAAGATTTAAAACCATGATTCCAAATCATTAGAGACAAAATATGCAAAATTTGCTTATCTATATGCCATGTAAGGGTGAACATATCAAAATGGCACTGCATGCAATACATATGATTATCAATGAGGCTCTAAATGGCCTCTAGAGTCCAAAAACAATGCTATGAACTATTGGGCCACTTGCCTACTACAAGTCTACATATCAGTGATCAAGATAACAATTCACATCCATGAAAGGGAGGCACAGAGGAAAATGCGGCAGTCAATTGCAGGAACAACTCGCACAGTTTGGCACCACAATAAATATTAATTGGTGTTGCCGAGGCCATGCCCCATCATGCATATATGATTAGCTGCTCATTGTCAATTACATCTATATGTAATAGAATTCTCTTATTGTACATATGTTTAAAAGCCAAAGAATACTTTCATTGTATATATGTTTAGTTATCACCTACCAAACATGTCTCTATGTGTAGACCATATGTAGAATTTCAAGAAATACATTGCAAAGCATCTGTAATGACATGGGCTTCTGCAATGACATTTATAGAGTGGTTAATTGTTTGTTTTTAAATTAAAATACATTTACATGAAATTCTCAAATTCTCTTCTTTTTTGGTTCAAGCATGTCAGCGTTTTTAAATACATGTGAATGAATCTGGACCCCAATAAACACATGTTGAATCAGAAAGTCTTGTGGTTTTTTTTATGTTCCTCTACATTTACACGCTGTTGTGTTCCCTTTTTAGCTTCAAGTATAAAGGACTTACATTCCTAGTCTATTCTGTCTCCTATATCTTTTATTCTATTTCAGATTTAATAAGTTGTACAATATCAATAGCAGCCCAGAAGGTGACCCAGCCTTTTATACCTTTTATAAAAATTCAACAATTTCAATTTCATAAGTGTATCTGCTTCTCTTTGTACCTTCCGGGACAATTGCTAGTTATATCCAATGCACTACGCACCATGAGGCAATGAAAATGCAACAACCATTTAACAACTTCAAATGAATATATATATATATATATATATGATAACCCAAAGATTAATAAAGGAGGGATATGCGTGCCCATCAGCTTTCATTATTGCATAAATCTATTTGTAGCTTAGATCGTGCCGTTAGTTTGGACCCGAACTCCTTCTACCTTGGGACACACTCATCAATAAATTCAAACAGTACAAGTTGAATTGTCTGAGCCTTAGTTACCAAATTCGGCCGAATCGTCTGAAGAATTCAAAAATTCGGTTCGATTCGGCTCTTAATACGCTAAAATTCGGGTCTCTCAAATTTGATTTTTAGATTTTCTCGGGCAAGCTATTTGATAACAATAGACATGCAATTTGATAACAACATACATTAGTTGTGGCCCTTAATTATTATTCTGTTTAGGTTGATGTTTGAGAATATTGAAAGGTTGAAGCATAATTTTCGCTGGCGGTTGTATTCAGTTTGATAATACTGAAGAGTTAGGGTACGAGTTTCGAAATAATAAGAAAACGTGTTATTGACAGTTTATTTTACAATATAGTCGAATGATAAAAAAATTGATATTTCCCATTCCATCAAAATTATGTGTTAGGTTATCAAAATGTTAATAAAAAAATTGTAATAAATAGCTATAAAATTTTTATTTTTATTTTCATAATAAAATATATTTTGGTCTACTTTCTTAAATTTTAAATTCTCTTTCTATAACACCTTTTGTTGCACCATAATCATTTTTTTTGTTTATCAAGTTTTATGTAGAACTTAGATACATTTAAAGTCACTTAACATGTTTGTTAAGAAATTAAGGCTTGAAAAGCAAAGTATCATGACATTTTTGTTCAAAGAAATTAAATAGTGTTAATTAAAGAAAACTGAATACAAAACAATGATAAAAACTCTCTGAACAGTAACAAACGGTTGCCATTCGGGAAAGGAACAATGGTCGCTACAAGAATTTTTCCTTGAGCTAGGTAGAGATACTAGCGGGAAGATTTTAAGTATGGAAAACAGTCGAATGGCTGTGTGACTTGAGGCTGGACAGTAGTCCTGATGCCCAATACACCTGACTGCGCTTAGTTCAAATTGTTAGGAGTAGGAAGTGCTTCATGGGGGACTATGGATGTGATTTCCAGGTCCATGGATGGGTGGTGAGACTTTCCAAAAAGAATATTAATTGCACAATGTTAAATAATTCGAAAACAGATAAGTACCAAAAACTATATTTATTATTGACAATTGAAATGGTGTATAACTAGGAGTAAATGATTCAGTTTTTCTTCTGTCTCTAAGCTAGGTACTGCTAATTATGGCTAACCTATTTGTATATATCGTTGTACCCATCATAGAAAAGCAATGATTTCATGTATTTTCCTAGTTTTATATTATGAATGAAACTAAATTTTATAGAATTATAACTTTACAAATCTAAGAAATACATTGTTGTACTATGGACAGATGTAAGGATAGTAGAGATGTAATAATAATTTAGACTCTGTTAATTTTATATATCTATGAAATGGAAAACTAGATTTATCTGTCTACAGTAGTATCGAATCACAAAAACCAGAATAATTACGACTTTCTTGGCAGAGAAAGGCCCAACACAACCTGAAAGTATAAATCCCTTTCGGTTATAAAAACATGAAATAATTCAGATTCAATTTATACCCTGATTCATTATATACTCGAGACTCAACATACATTTGAGACTCATTACACATTCAAGAATTTTCTTTATTGACAAAACAATTATCTCCTAATTAAAAAAAGAGCAAGAACAGTGTAATGCATAGACTAGATACCCTCAAGAGCAATAACCATTATTAAGTATTCCACCATTCAGAACTCCCGGCATAAATCCGCTTGCATTAAATAAACATGACATTCTAAACTATGAATATATACATATATACGCAATCTATGGAATTGATGGAGACCAGTTCCAGACCCAGCTTGTCCACAACAAAAGCCAAGACTTGGCGAGGGTTAATGATATAAATCCATACCAATGTTCAGATCAAACCCAGAAATAGAGTAGTTGGGTCGGGCAGCATATGTCATAAGATAATACCATAAATTTATTACAGTTCAAATTAATTCAAAATATTATAGCAAGGTTCATGCAGCTGTTGAACTCTCGACCTATGCCCCCCCACCTAATAAGTAAAATGAAAGCGAACTCTCGACTAAAAGGCCGCCATCACTCGACTGATAAGGAGAGGGACGGAGTCACTCACTATTCATATGGTGAGGGAAACCTTTCAAAACCAAGCTGCGAATCATAAATTGCCACAACAAATTACATATCAACATCCCTTTTAACAAGTTAAGAATTCCGGGTTGGGGTGAGAGTTTGGCCATGCCAAGAGCGAGCAAACCCTCCCACCCTTCAACTTTAAACTCAATCTAGTCTCAACAGTTTAAAAGCTAGTACCAAATAAATGCTATCGATTTTTGAATTTAGACCAACCTGCAATCACAGTTGAGGACTTTCGATTAGTTTTGGTATGGTTCCTTTCCAAAGGCACATTGACTCTGGGAACAGGATCAAATCATTACCTGTAAAACCCATCAACACCCATTAGAGGTTAGTCGTCTGGATTATTTACCCTGCATATAAACACTTAAAAATATTTGCTAACTATATCTATACCTGGAAGGGACTGTGCCGTCGATGGAGCCTCGCAGACCTGATAGCCCAGTAACAGAATGTCAAACCATAATATATCAGAAGGAAATGATGCTCATATGAACTCAGTAGTAGGGAAAACTTAGGTTTCGCTACAAAAGGGTATCCTTGTTTGGCCACTGAGGCTGAGGGAAGAACCGAGAACACCCACCTGAGTAAGCCTGTAAAATATTATGTTATCAGTGATATTCAAAAGGAACGAGGGAAACAACGAAATAAAACAAGTACTGCATCAGCTGACCAGCTTACCTCGCCGTTAGCAGTTCGTCTGAATGTGGTAGCCATTAAATCCTGAACCGTCGAATGGCACATGATGACTGAGCCGATGCGAAAACACAAGCCCCATATGCATTTACACTCACAACTCAATACATTGTTGAAATCATTCTCACCACTGGTAGAGCGAAACAGAATAACGAGGTAGGGTTAGGGTTTACAAATAAAAATGGCTATGTTTTCAATGCCCAGAGTACTCTGCATAGGCCAAACTCGGCATTAGCTTTCACACCCTTAGCATTTATTCAAACCCAAGTGACAGGCGGAAGAGTCATCGCCTCTATCGAGGTGAGAACATGTGGAATTCAACCAAAGCGACATGTAGGTAGCCATGCAGATGGATTTGTTTAATATCTAATCTCATGCCTTTAATAAACTTAATCACCCCTTGTTATCAATGATACAGTTAAGTTAGAATAATCTTTGTATTATATAGAGTGAGGTAGAAAGATTAACTATGGGTTCTTTAATGAAGAATTTTTTTTAGTAGGATGCGTTACAAATGGTATCAAAGCCCAGATTCATACACTGAGGCTTCTGCGTTAAATAATACACAAAAAAAATTAAGTGCTATCATGCTTAAAATATGCAATAAACAATTGAGTTGGTAAATGTGAACACACAAACAGATATAGAAGTATACACACAACATGTAGAGGATCCCCAGGATATCAAACACTTTAGAGGTACCTTATGTAGAGGCCAATCTGGATATATGGATAGAGTTGGGAGAGGAGTCTTGGCAAGTTAATGCTGTGCTGCTAGAAACAGTGCAGCAACTATGTATAGAAATGATAAATTTGAGGTCAGATAATGAATGCATGAGGCAGGAGCAAGAAAAGATTCTCAAGAGTCTATCCGACCAACAGAATCAGTGAGGGCCAAACCCTAGTACGGAGGACAAAGAAAGAACACCAACAACTCACCATGGTGAGGATAATGCCGAATCAACAGAAAGACATAAGGAGGATGAAGAAGGGCGTTCGGATAACGTTTCAAACCAAAGGAAAACCAAAAATAAAAGCTGGAGTTACATGGTGAGTTTAAGAAAATAAAACCATCATTGTTCGAAGGAGAATCCAAGGAGGCAGCCAAAGCATGGCTGATTGATATGGAGAAATATTTCCAGATTTGTGAATACACTGACAAGCTCAAAGCATCATTATCAGTTTATCAGTTATGGGGAAAAGCCACTCTCTGGTGGGAAGAAACAAAAACAATGAGAACGATTAATGAAGAACAGGGGACATGGCAAGAATTCCATAAACATTTTAAGGATAAATACTTTACTGAGTGTTATTACAATGAAAAAGCAAAGGAGTTCCATGAGTTAAGGTTGGGAACCTTGTCTATGGATGAATATGTGCAGCGGTTCACCTCCTTGCTATGATATGGTCCATAGATGTAGGAGGAAAAAGAAAAAATTCAGTAGCTTATCAGTAGTTTACCTGATTTCATGAAGGAAAAGTTGGAATTTGACTATATGATGTTGATGGATGATGCGGTGTGAAAATCCCATATCTATTACCAGCAGATGAAACATAAAAATGAGGCACCCAAATGAAATTTAGGCAGATGAATGAGGAATCTACTCCCAAATAGACCACACAAGTTAGGAAATGGTTGGAATAATCAACAGAGAACCTTTGGAAAATTTACCAGAAATGTGCCCAAGTTTCTAGCATACCCCGAAAGAAAACAAACAGAGGGAATTAATAATCCTGTGACCGAACAGCCACCTAAACCACCTCTACAATGTTGGGGCTGTGAAGAATCTCACTAGTATAATAACTACTCGCACAAGGCTCAAACTAAACAACTTTCCAACATGCAAGAATATTCCACAGTTGGAGATATAGCAAGGAGTATGCCCATAATTAATGCCGCTTTGGACAACCATCAGGCAGAATACCAGCCCACCATGATTGAGTGCGAAGGTATGATTGCTAATCAACCTGTTTCTATTTCATTTGATCCAGGTGCTAGCCTGAGTTATATTAGTCCCAAGGTGGTAGAAAAATGTCAGCTGCCCAGTAGAAAATTTAAGAAATCCTGATTGGTACAACTAGCCACCGGAGCTAAGAGGAAGGTGTCTGCCAAATCAGAAAATTGTCCAATCATAGTTTCAGGGCAGCTCATTCATGTTGATATAAATATATTTCCCTTAGGTTCCTATGATGTATTGATAGGAATGGACTGGTTAGAAGGATGTTGGTCCTTTTAGTGGATTGTAAAAGGAAATTTGTGAATTGGGGCAAAGGAAAGAAATTGAAGGAATCAAGAAAAGCATGAAGTTACGCCCCATCACTACTGACCAGGTTGGAAAATGCATTAGAAAGGGCTTCCAGATTTATGCTATTCAAGTAGGATACTCTAACAACAGAAACAAGATGACTTCATTACAAAACATTCCTGTAATCCAAGAATTTGTGGATGTATTTCCGGAAACTATTCCCAGGTTCCCCCTTAGACGTGACATCAGTTTTACTATCGAACCCATACCTAGAGCAGCCCTAGTTTCAAAACACCCTTACCACATGAGCATCCCTGAGCTAACATAAATCAAAATTCAGCTATAGGAGCTTTTAGTCAAAGGGTACATTCATCCCAGTGTATCACCATGGGGAGCCCCTGTGTTGTTTGTTCGAAAGAAGGATGGGACATTAAGATTGTGTATTGACTACCGGCAGTTAAACAAACTCACCGTCAAAAATAGATATCGTCTACCATGGATTGACGAATTATTTGACCAAGTGCAAGGAGGCAATGCATTATCTAAAATTGATCTAAGATCCGGATGTCACCAAATCCAAATAAAGGATGAGGACATTTGTAAGACTACCTTTCCAACTCGCTACGGTCATTACAAGTTCGTTATACTACCTTTCGACCTTGCAAATGCCCCAGCTACCTTTATGAGCCTAATGCACAACAATTTTCAGCCTTTCCTAGATAAATTTGTGCTGACTTTTATTGATGATATATTAATTTATTCAAAAAATCAAGAAGAGCACGAAAATCACTTAAGAGTAGTTTTACAGATTTTGCGAGACAATTAGCTATATGCTAAGTATAGCAAGTGCAATTTTTACAAAGACAAGATTTAGTATTTGGGCCATGTTATATCAGTTGAGGGCATAGCAGTTGATCCGGAGAAGATCAAAACGATAATGGAATGGACATCCCTAAAAAATGTTGCAGAGATTAGATCCTTTTTGGGCCTAGTAGGTTATTACCATCGTTTCATTAAAAAAAATTCAAAAATAGCCTTTCCTATGACCTCTCTGCAGAAAAAGGGGCCTTCTTTCCATTGGACAGCAGAATGCCAACAGAGTTTTGAGCAGCTGAAGCAGTTGCTCACCACTACACCATTGTTAAAAGTAGCAGATCTAGAAAAATCATTCGTGGTTTGCACAAATGCAAGCAAGGAAGGAGTGGGTGGAGTATTAACTCAAGAAGGAAAGGTCATAGCATACGAATCACATAAATTGAAAGAATATGAACAACAGTATTGTGGTTATGATCTATAATTAACAATAGTTGTACACGTGCTTAAAATGTGGTGGAATTACCTTCTGGGAAAGAAATTTTTATTGTTAACCAATCACCGCAGTTTAACAAAATTTTTTAATCAATCAAGTTTGAATTCTTGGCGAGCTCGGTGGACCACATTTCTAAGTGAATTCGACTTTGACATGAAGCACCTTAAAGGTAAAGAAAACAGTGTGGTTGATGCATTAAGAAAAAAAATGCATTGCGTCTATGAAATACAACTCAGTCAAGCACAATCTAACCTCCCTGAAATTATCAAGGAAGCATCCCTCAAAGATCCAGAATACGCTTTTTTGTTGCAGCGAGCAGCAGAAGATCGAAAAAAGGGAAAATAATCTGATTATGATATAACTTCTAACGAATTGTTAACATTCAGAAACAAAATTTATGTTCCCAATCAAAATTCTACCAAGCAATTATTACTGGATGAACTTCATAGGAGGCCTTATGTCGCCCATCCAGGATATCAAAAACTTTTAACAGCTATCTGGAAAAGTTACTTCTGGCCAGGATTAAGAAAGGATGTTGCCGAATACTTATCCAAGTGTTTGGAGTGTCAGTTAGTAAAGGCAAAGCATCCGCATCTCGTGGGTCTCCTTCAACCGTTACCTATTCCTGAATGGAAATGAGAAACGACCACTCTAGATTTTATTTTAGGACTACCCCGCATTAGAAAAGAGCATGATTCAATTATGGTGGCAATGGAAAAGCTTAGTAAAACAACCCATTTTATACCTGTGAAACCCACATATAAGACAATAGAGATTGCAGATGTATTCATGAAGGAAATCTTCCGATTACATGGAATACCCCAGGTTGTGATTTCCGACAGAGATGTAAAATTTACATCTGCATTTTGGAAAATCCTTTTCACTCGATTGGGTACCTAGAATCAATTCAATACCGCTTACCATCCGCAAACAGATGGCCAAATGGAATGAGTAAACCAAGTCCTCGAAGATATGTTAAGGATGTTTGTTATGCAGAATCGCCACAAGTGGGAGGATTACCTCCATTTAGTAGAGTTCGCATATAACAATGGCCATCACGAGTCTTTGGGAATGAGCCCTTTTGAGGTACTTTATGGAAGGAAGTATCGGGACCCACAGACTAGAATAACCTGGTTAATAAGTTAGCATTGGGTCTGAATATGTTAGCTGAAATGGAGGCCACAGTGAAAAAGGTTCGCTAGAACTTAAAGGCAGCGTAAGATAGGAAAAAAGTTTATGCTAATAAAAAGACAATTCATATATAATTCTAGATAGGGTATCTTGTATACTTAAAATTTAAACCCTAGAAAAGCATCCATAGTGGAAGAGCCGTGCCAAGTTGGCACCTTGGTATTTTGGATCATTCCAAACCCTGGAACGAATCGGACCAGTGGCATATAAATTAGCACTTCAAGGCCACATCTAGGTTCACAATGTCTTCCCTGTATCCTTGCTAAAAGAATATGTATACAACCCCCAGCGTATAATTAACTGGGAAAATATACAGGTAATAAAAATAGATTAATATGTGATGTCAAAATTTTTGTTTGGCGCAATTCTAACTATCAACTATAAATTTGTGTAGGTCGAGCCCGAGGAAGAGTTCTTGGCAAAGCCTTTTCGTATTCTAGATCAGAGAAAAACCACCTTACGGAAGTGAGCCATCCCCCAGATTAAAGTGCAATGGAGTCACTTTGGCCCGGAGGAGGCCACTTAGGAAGAATAGGAGATCATGATGTAGGCCTATCCGACATTATTTTCTTAGAATAACACCGAGGACTATCTTCCTCATAAGGGGAGAGAACTGTAACACCCTTTGTTGCACCATAATTAATTTTATTTTTTTTACCAAGTTTTATGCAGAACTTAGAAACTTTTAAATTCACTTAACATGTTTATTAAGAAGTTAAAGCTCGAAAAGTCAAGTATCCTGACATTTTTGTTTAATGAAATTAAATGGTGTTAATTAAGGAAAGTTGAATACAAAACAATTATAACAACTCCTTGAACAGTTACAAACGATTGCCATTCCTTTCCCCAAAAGGTGAAGGGAAAGGAGCAGTGGGGGCAGCAAGAATTTTTCCTTGATCTAAGTGCAGAAACCAGTGGGAAGATTTTAAGTATGGAAAATAGTGAAATGAGTGTGCGACTTGAAGCTGGACAATAGTCCTGATGCCCAAGACACCTGACTGCTCTTATTTAAAACTATTAGGAGCAGGAAGTGCTCGGTGGGGGACCATGGACGTGATTTCCAGGTCCATGGCTAGGTGGTGATACCTTCGAGAAAGAATATTAATTGCACAGTGTTAAATAATTCAAAAACAGATAAGTACCAAAAACTATATTTATTATTGACAATTGAAATGATGTATAACTAGGAGTAAATGATTCAATTTTTCTTCTATCTCTAAGCTAGGTAGTGCTGATTATGAGTAACCTCTTTGTCTATTCTATTGTACCAATCATAGAAAAGGATTGATTTCATATATTTTCCTAGTTTTATATTATGAATGGAACTAAATTTTTTACAAAATTATAACTTTACAAATCTAAGGAATACACTGTTGTACTATGGACAGATGTAAGGATAATAGAGATGTAATAATAATTTAGACTTTGTTAATTTTATATATCTATGAAATGGAAAACTAGATTTATCTGTCTACAGTAGTGCCGAACCACTAAAACCAGAATAATTATGACTTTGTTGATAGAGAAAGGACCAAATCAACCTAAAAGTATAAATCCCTTTCGATTGCAAAAGCATGAAAGAATTCAGATTCAATTTATACCCTGATTCATTATATACTCGAGACTCAACATACATTCGAGACTCATTACACATTCGAGAATTTTCTTTATTCACAAAAAGGTTATCTCCTATTAAAAAAAAGAGCAAGAATAGTTTAATTCATAGCCCAGATACCCTCAAGAGCAATAGTGATTATTACGTATTCCACCATTCAAAACTCCCGTCATAAACCCACTTTCATTCAATAAACATGACATTCTAAACTATGAATATATACACATATACACAATCTGTGGAATCGATGGAGACCAATTCCATACCCGACTTGTCCATGGCAAAGGCTGAGACATGGCGAGGGTTAACCATATAAATCCATACCAACGTTCAGATCAAACCTAGAAACAAAGTAGTTGGGTCACAACGTATGCCATAAGATTACCATAAATTTATTAAAGTTCAAATTAAGTCAAAATATTACAGTAAGGTTCATGCAGCCAGGCTGCAAATCAGAAATTTCCATAAAAAATTACATATCAACATCCCTTTTAACAAGTTAAAAATTCTGGGTTGCGGTGAGGGTTTGGCCATGTTGAGAGCCAGAAAACCCTCCCACCCTTCAACTTTAAACTCAATCTAGTCTTAGCAATTTAAAAGCTAGTACCAAATCAATGATGTTGATTTTTGAATTTAGACCAACTTGTAATCATAGGCGAGGACTTTCGATTAGTTCTGGTATGGTTCCTTTCCGAAGGCACACTGAATCCAGGAATAGGATCAAACCGTTACCTATAAAACCCATAACCACCCATCAAAGGTTAGTCGTCTCGACTGTTAACCCTGCATATAAACACTTAAAAATATTTGCTAACTATATCTTACTTGGAAGGAACTGTGCTGTCGATGGAGCCTCGCAGACCTGATAGCCTAGTAACAGAATTTCAAACCATAATCTATCAAAAGGAAATGGTGCTCGTATGAAGTCAATAGTAGGGAAAAGTTGGGTTTCGCTACAGAAAGGTATCCCTGTTTGGCCACCGGGGCTGAGGGAAGAACCGAGACCACCCACCTGCATAAGGCTGTAAAATATTTTGCTATCAATGATATTCAAAAGGAATGATGGAGACAATGAAATAAAACAAGTACTGCATTAGCTAGCCAACTTACCTCATCGCCAGCAGTTCGTCCGAAGGTGGTAGCCATTAAATCATTAACCGACGGATGGAACCTGATGACTGAGCTGATGCAAAAGCACAACCCCCATATCCATTTTCACTCACAGCTCATTACGAAGCTACAATCATTCTCGCCACCGGCAGAGCGAAATAGAATAACGAGGTAAGGTTAGGGTTTACGCATGAAAAGGGCTATGTTTTCAATGCCCAAAGTACTCTGCACAGGCCAGACTCAGCATTAACTCTCACACCCTTAGCATTTTTTCGAACCCAAGTGACAGGTGGAAGAGTCATCGCCTCTATCTAGGTGAGGATAGGTGGAATTCAACCAAAGCGACATGTAGGTAAGCCATGCAGATAGATCTATTTAATGTCTAATCCCAGACCTTTAATAAACTTAATCACACCTTGTTATCAATGATACAGTTAAGTTACAATAATCTTTGTATTATATAGAGTGAGGTAGAATGATTAACTATGGGTTCTTTAATGAAGATTTTTTTTTAAGTAGGATGTGTTACACTTTCATATAGAACTTTTCACCCGTGAGTAATGAAATTCAAACTAATTATTTATAATAAAATTTGAAATACTTTTTAATATTTTTTTGACAATTACGAAAACATCAAACTAGTTGGAAGTAGATGACTTTTGATATATACAGTGAATAATTAAGAAATTGCTTCTTCTTTATAATTAGGAAAATATCATACTAGTTCTAATTAGAATGTTCTTTATCTATACTTTATTAAGTTAATAATTTCGAAATAACCTTAATGATTAGGAAATTACCTAAAAGTTATTATGAAGAACTAATTTATTGGCTACTATTTTTTGATTGACCAATTAACATGATGTATTTTTTTCCTTATGCTAAAGAGTTTTTCTTCAGGTTGCATCTCTTTCATCCCATGGAAGAGTTTTTTTTACTAAATTTTTACTAATCTTGTTACCTAATTTTATTTTCAACTTCTATAATATGATTGAAAACAATTTTTGAACAATCTCTGGGCTTTTGAATGTCAAATTTAATAATTTAAATCATTAAAAATTTAAGAAGACAAATTTTTTATAACAGTGATAAGATGTATATTCCCGAATTTTTTTGTACTGAATTTTAGATAATAATTTTTTTTTTTTTTTTATCGAATCGAAATTCGTATTCAAATTCAAATTCGAACTTGATAAATATGATCTAAGCTTAATAATTCACCTTCCATAACATATGTTGTAATCAGGGTTCCATAGTCGCAGGTTTAGTGCCCACTCTCCGTGTGCAGTGATATACTAAAGCTTATTTTTTAATAAAATGATAAACAGAAAAACATTTTTGTGCAAAATATAAATTGTATTCTTATACAATCTTTGGTTGGGCTTTTAAAAACTTTCATATCACAAGAGCGTTGGTTCCCATTAATTGGGACATCCTAAATTTATTTTTAAAAGTATATTCAGAAAAGAAATAGGCGGGCTCACTTGAAATCACTGAAAAAGGTACTACACATCGACTACAAATCAAAATCAAAGTTTTATACATACCCTTTTGCTACAGTGTATTGTATTGTCCAGGCAGAGTGTAGGGGGCATTGTTTGTGCTTGAGGACATTTTCAAGCTATGCACATCTTTCATATAATTCGGACTCGTGGTGACTATAATCCAAGTAAGTAGTGGTTATCTCTATTTTGCTCCTTAATCTTGAGAACCAAAGCCATCTATCTATTGGGCAAGTGACCTTCACTCTTCAACAACCAAGAACAAATTCACGGGGTGAGTCCATAGGAGAAAAGAGAAAGCTTTGAAACTTGAGGGCCCATGAATAGCTCTTCACCGAGCTGAGTCTATTATACACATATTCATACCACCGTTTCCAAACCCTAGCACTTGCAACCAAATTAGTCTGAGAATTTGCAAATGACGAAACAGGAACCAATCTCTTTACGATTTGTGTTTTAATAAGGCTTAACATATTTTCTGGCAGGCAAGTCAAGAAAAATAGTATTGCCGCTTTTAGTAGCTCGGGAAAGTTTATATTGCAAACTCACTCGAATTAGCAGACCAAACAAGATATTGGGATTAAGTGTGTTTTAGAGCAGTGTTATCTCGATCATATTGAATGGGATCATGAGCCCAGAGAGATTGGCTACGGTACCCCTACCTTGCGTAGAGCTAGCAGCGTACATTTTGAATTTCTATCTTTGCATATTGTTATTATAAGGAATTTGGTAGTACAATTAGCACCAATCTTGCTTTGTTGGGTCGAGTTGAGTTCATAAGCAACGACGTGAGTGAATAAAAGAAGAGTTTCCACTGCATATTTAGCATTGGTGGTGCTTAGTGTTGCATAAACTCCTGGTGCTTTATTCTATGTTCTGCTATGTAGCCAACAATGTTTCCTGCATGGATTTGCACTGCATGTTTATTTCTTTTCTTGCTTTACTATATCAATATGGGTGTTTGGTTGGTCTTTTGAGTGCAGATATACTTTCGGCTTTAACAATAAAAACGAAATCATCATATTATTACATATTTTATTTTTTGGCATCACATGTATTATGAATGATATATTTGATATTTTTTTAAATACGTGCAACCATAAATTCCGGCGTTCTATGGGCACAAATATATTTTGAACCATAACAATACTTGATGAATTTTTCACATGAACATATATTTTTATTTCAATCACTGCAATCAACTGTTCACAAAACAATTAATTCTAATTTGTAAACAGTCCAATACTTTTGCTTGAATTAACCATGTTTTCAATTTAGAACACATAAAAGTCATCGTAATTTTTTTATCATTAGGCATTGTTCTTGTTTTCTCAATCAATAACTTATAGACTTGACATTTGATGTATACATTTGATGTATGAAAGTATACGTATTCTATTTAGAAAGATGAAATGAGTTCTTATTTTTTCTTTTTTCCCTCTTTAAATGAGTATGCTAGTATATGTTTATTGAAAACGTTGAGAGATCAGGGGTCATTTTACTATTAAATTAAAGTCTTTTTTTTTAGCATCAACTCAAAAGTCTTATCTAGAAAATTCAAATGCTCTAAAAAAAATACACCTACAGAGGTATGTGGGAAAAATCATTTCAAATCATTCAAGATTCAGATTTAAATGTTAATAAAGCTACTTTTAATTTCATGTACATCTCATAGTCAAGCATTTGTTTCATCTTTATCTCTCATAATTTTCTCATCAATATCAAAAATGCCGACTACGAATTGAATAAACTAAATTACAATTAAAAAACGCTGAATTTGTAAGGATGATAATTTATAATTTTTTAAATCAAAAGTCAAGCAGTTTTCTAATTACCTTTTTAATCGGAATTGAAAGTGATCTGCATAATTTGACATGCATATTTGTGAGTGCCACTTGTTTCTATTTTTCGAGAAAGTTGTGTTGGAAATATTAATCTCAACTACCGCAATTAATAGAGTAACATCAACCATATTTTGTTTGCACGTGGAACGAGTGAAGTTCTGAGTACAAGTACAAGTTGATCATTTCGCAACACATCATATAGTTAAATCATTTAATACATAGTTAGTAGAATGTATGTTCAAACATTTACTGCACAACTCTTACTTGCTGTCAGCAACCTCTGCAAATTCATAAAATCCCTCATTTTGTATAATGGCCCATCTCATGTCTTAAATATTTGCTTTGTTATCAATTAATGAGTCAAAGTTGTATGTTTAGATAAATATGAATGTAAAAGTCATTGATGTAGTTGAGAGTGTCCAGAGTGTAAGTATGTGAGGTAGAGAGGAGAAAATCGTGGAGAAAATATTGGTGGGCGCCTCAAAACAAGTCTTCACAAAGTTTTACAGAGAGTTACTCTGCAACCCCGGTGAAACAGTAAGATCTTTTTTGTTTTACTTGGAGCAGCGACCTCCAATTTATTATGCGAATGTATTTTCCTATGTTTTGAAATATAATCGAAAATATGGTTGATTTTGAAATATAATCCAAAGTATGGTTGGTTGCAACTTGGTTTTAAACTCTGATGACTAGCTTTACCACAACCATTTTGTTTTTACTCTATTTTTCCATGAGTAAATTTCTGTGTTTTGATTTTCTTGATTTTCTTGCTGCAATTGATTTTTTAAGAAAACTCCTCTCCTGTGCCCCTGTAAAATTTTCTAACATGGTATCGGAGCGGGTTAAACTTTGTTAGTGTAAAAACAAGTGTTTTTTTACTAGGAATTAAAAATTGTTTTGAGGGCAGATTTTTTATGTGTATTTACCAGCAGGTATATATATATATATATATACACTGAGAAATGGAAACATCAATCACAAGGTTGACTAATCCTCGAATACCTCAATTTAATGGAAAAAATTATGATTATTGCGCTATTACAATGAAGGCCCTCTTTTCTTCCCAAGACATTTGGGATTTGGTGGAGAATGGTTTTCAAGAACCACCAGATGAAACAACATACAATTCCCTGTCTCAAGCAAAAAGGGATTTGTTGAAGGACAACATGAAGAAGGATGAAAAAGCCCTCTTCTACATTTTTTAAGAAGTTCATGAAAGTATTTTCCCAAGGATTGCAACAACAACGATGTCCAAGCAAGCATGGGACACCCTTGAGACAACCTCCCAAGCCATGGAAAATGTCAAGACAATAAAACTACAAATGTTGAGAAGAGATTTTGAATCAATTTGTATGAAAGAGTCTGAGAATGTAGACTCATTTTTTACATGCAATTGGACTAGTTACTCAAATCAGGTCTCATGGTGAGACACTTGAGGAAAGGAGAATAGTTGAGAAAGTTTTGAGAACTCTGCCATTAATGTTTTATACCATTGTTGTGGCCATAGAAGAGACAAATGATCTCTTACAGTTTTTAGTGGATGAGCTTCATGCATTACTGATTTCTCATGAACATAGACTGAATAGAGCGACAAGCTCCTCACTGAAGCATGCCTTCAAAACACAAGTTTTATTTTGTCAAGGTAGAGGCAGATCAAAATCATATGCTAGAGGAACAGGAAGAAGCCCACATAGAGGTGGAAGAAGCATCCCTTCAAGCTCAAGTTGAAGGGGCAAAAATCGAAATCCAAGTCAAGGCCCAAGACAAAATCCAGCACAAGGTCAGAGGTATGATAAATCTCAAGTTCAATGTCATTATTGTAATAAGTATGGTCATAAGCAATATGACATAAGTAACAAACCAAATGTAAATTTCACAAAGGAAAATCAGAACCATGATAGCATGTTTTTAGCTTGTAAGTAGCACAAGAAAAACAAAGTGATCTATGGTATCTAGATTCAGGGTGCAACAACCACATGTATGGGAACATATTAATGTTTTCCAATCTAGATGAAAGTCTAAAATCTGAAGTGACATTAGGGACTAATAGAAAAGCCCTTGTCATGGGAAAATGAAGAGTCAATATCTTAACAAAGAAGGGGGAGAAGAAGTACATCTCATATGTTTACTTTGTCCCTGGTTTGAAGCATAATCTCATAAGCATTAGACAACTCAAGAAAAGTCGCTACAATGTCGTTTTCAAAAATGATGATTGCAAAATTTTGGATAAGTCTCCAAGCAGACAACTGATCACAAAGGTTCAGATGACAAGCAATAGAATTCTTCCCCTGAAGATAATATCAAATTTAAAAGAATAAGGTGCACAAGCACAACTATCAATGAACTCACAAGAGGATGGAAGAAAAGATGCAACTGTCACACAAGTAAACTCTCAAGCAGAGGTCAAAGATGAAAACTGGTTATGGCATTTGATATTTTGTCATCTCAACTTTGGAAGTTTGAATTTTCTTCATAGAAACAATGTAAACTTTGAAACGGAAACTGATACTGTTACTCGTTTTGTAGAGATAGCAAAAAAGTGACTCGATTTTGAAAAGGGGTGATGTAGAACACACATGTTTTTTTAGAGCATAGTTTTTGGCTCTATAATTTTTTTTTTGTACATTGCGTTTTAGAATGGTAGTGATTTTGATGTTGATCTTAAAAAGTGGTAATTCTACACCATGCCCTTTTTTAAGAGGCTTTTTTTTTTTTACTTTTAATTTTATAATATATAAAATGTAAATAATTATTTTGTAAAATTAATAACTTTGGAAGTGGTCTTATTCTTCATATTTTCTTGTTTTTGTTTTTATTTTTATTTCTTTTGTGGTGAGGTTTTTATTGTTTTGCATATTTAAAGAAGAATGTCGATATTTTGCATTTTTGATATTCTATATATCGTTAATTAAATTTTCAATCCACATGAAATAATTGTCTCTAAAAAACATATATAAAAAAGACAAAAATGAAAAATAAAAAATGTTAAAAAAAAGTTATCTCATAAACCATAAAAGAATTTGGAATATATATATATATATATATATATATATATATATAATAGAGAAATTAAAAAAAACATTAGCAAAAATTAGGGAAAAATAAAAAATAAAAACAAGGTGATTTAAAAAAAAAAAAAAATAACGAAAAAAAGAAATTAAAAAACTAGTAAAATTAGTATTAAAAAAACAAAAATTAACTCAAATTATTAAAACAAAAAATTATGAAAATTATTTTTAAAAAACCAAAAAAATATTAAAATATAAAAAAAAACCAAAGAAATTTTAACATTTTTTTTTATTAAATAAATTATTATTATTAACTTTTTTTTAAACAAATTTTGTTTCTTATTTTAAAAAAAATCATTAAAACATTTTTCAATTTTTTTAAACGAATTAAAATTTTTAATTTAAAATTTAAAAAGTTTAAAAAATTATTAAAAAAAAAACTTTTAATTTAAATTTTAAAATTTATAATTATTAATTAAAAAAAATGCACGATTAAACAATTTTAATTTAAAATTTTAAAATTTACCCAAGAAAAAAAAGGTGTTATTCCAACATCAACACTTTTCGTTTTTAACACTGTTTTTGATGTTTTTTTTGAGGTTTTTTCACGAGAGTTCCCGTTTTGAGTTTATAGTTCCTGTTTCAAAGTTTACATTGTTTAGAAAAGACATGGTGAAGGGGTTATCGCTTATAGAAAAATTGGACAGCCTATGTGAAGGATGTATCTTGGGCAAGCAACATAGAGAGACATTTCCAGCAGGAAAGTTAGTAAGGGCAAATTAACCTTTGGAGATTGTCTACTCAGATTTATGTGGACCAATGCAAAAAACATCAATTGGTGGTAGCTACTATTTATGGACCTTCATATTTGACTACACAAGGAAGACATAGGTCTATCTCCTAAAACAGAAAAGTGAAGTGTTTGAGCGCTTCCGCCAATACAAGGCTCTTGTTGAGAAAAAAAGTAGACATTACGTCAAAGTCCTTAAGACTGACAGAGGTGGCAAATACATCTCAAATGATTTCCTACATTTTTGTAGGGAGCATAGAATTAACAAGCAATTTACAACAAAGTATACTCCTTAGAAAAATGGTGTCGTGGAAATGAAGAATAGGACCATTATGGAAATGGAAAGGAGTATGTTAAAGGAAAAGCATTTGCCAAATGATTATTGGGCTGAAGTTATCACTTGTGCAACGTATATGATTAATAGGTGTCCAACCAAAAGTGTCAAAAATGTGGTTCCTAAAAAGGCATTGAGTGGAAGAAAGCACAATGTCACTCACATGAGAGTCTTTGGATGTGTGGCATATGCACATGTCTCGGATGAGTTGAGGAAGAAGTTGGATAGCAAGGGGGAGAAATGCATATTTTTTTGATATAGTGATTAATCCAAGGCATGCAGGCTCTACAATCCATCAACCAAGAAGGTCATAATCAACAGAGATGTGTAATTCATAGAAGAGGAAGCATGGGATGGAAATTTAGAGAAGACAATCAATGTGAAAGCATGTATACCACATGAGGACAAAGAGGAATTGACAGCAGCAAGCAATTCCTCAATAGTGACTCCCTCTACTCCTATTCAAGTGCAACAAAGCATGTAGAAAGTAACACTATCAACAAACAATAGGACAACGTCACACAATCAAGAAACTGATTCTCTAAGCACGTCGCAAAGCAAACATCAAGTGACATGTCAAGCCCACCTTCAACAAGCACAAGAAGGCCAAAATTCTGAAATTTAAATGAGATTTATGAGCAAGATGAAGTTGATAGTAGCATTGGTCTAAATTCCTTATTTGCATTATTTTTTCATGCAGATGACCCAAGCCATTTTCAGGATGCAATCAAAGAAGAAAAATGGGTTGTGGCAATGGAGGAAGAAATAGAAGCAATAGAAAATAATGACACATGGGAGTTAGTGGACCTTCCACAAGGAAAATAAGTTATTGGAGGGAAGTGGGTCTATAAGACCAAGAGCAATGTCGATGGTAAGATTGAAAGGCATAAAGTGAGTCTAGTTGTCAAAGGATACAAGAAGCATCATAGAAGAGATTATGCAGAGACGTTTGCATTTGTCGCGAGGATGGAGACAATGTGTACAGTTGTGGTGATTGTCACATAACCTAAATGGAATGTGTATCAAATGGACATAAAATCAATGTTCTTGAATGGAGTGTTGAAAAAGGAAGTGTATGTTGTGCAACCACCTCGTTATGAGATAAAAGACCAAGAAGACAAGGTGTATAGGTTGAGGAAAGCTCTTTATGGGTTGAAGTAAGCATCATGAGCATGGTATAGAAAGATATATGCTTACTTGTTGGACAATGGTTCTGACAAATATGATGGTGAGCCTACTCTCTACATCAAAGAGAGTGATGGTAAGATTTTTATTGTTGTCTTATATGTAGATGATTTGATTTTTACAGTAGTGATGATTTCCTCATCGTTGATTTCAAAGAAGTCATGAAGAGTGAATTTGAAATGACTGACTCGAAGTTGTTAAGGTATTTTTTGTTCATAGAAGTGAAGCAAACAGAAAATGGAATTTTTATTTCTCAAGCAAAGTATGTGGTAGACATTTTAGAGAGGTTTAATATGCAGAACAAAAAGTCCACACCAACTCTAACTATCATGGGGATGAAGTTCAGAAAAGAAGATTGCAGCAGCAATGTCAATTTGACATTATACAAAAGCATGATAGGCAACTTGATGTATTTAACCGCCATTAGGCCATATATAATATAGGCAATGAGCTCGGTGTTGAGGTTCATGGGGACACCCAAGAAGACACATTGGCAAGAAGCAAAAATGATTCTAAAGTATGTAAATGGGACAAAGGAGTACGGTATTTTATATGCCGCATCAAATGACTTCAGGCTAGTTGGTTACACCGATAGCGACTGGGCAGGAAGTGTCGATGACAGAAAGAGCATGTCAGGATATGTTTTTCATTTGGTTTCTGGAGCCATTTCATGGGCCTCCAAAATGCAGCTTATACTGTCATTGTCAACAATAGAAGCTAAATATGTCGTCGCAACAACAACAATGTGTCAAGTAGTTTAGATGAGAAGGATGTTGAGCAATCTTTGCCTAACAAGAGGGAATAACAACTATCTTCTGTGACAACACTTCCGCAATTGCATTTTCAAAGAATTATGTCTTTCACAAGAGGACCAAGTATATTGATGCTAAATATCATTTTATTAGAGATTTGATTAACAATGGAGAAATTGTGTTGCAGCACTCTAGGTCACAGTAACAATTTGCTGATATTTTCACAAAGCCATCGACACGTGAAAATTTAGTTTATCTCAGAGATTGTTTGGGAATTGTCAATGGCGGCAGTTGTGATTAAGGGCGAGTGTTAGAAATATTAATCTCAACTACCAATGTTAATAGACTGACAACCACCATATTTTTGGAACACCTCAACTGCAGGTTGAGATTTTGTTTGTAGGCAAAAGCACTGAAGTTATGAGGAGAAGTACAAGTTGACCCTTCCCCAACACATCAGATAGTTAAAGCACTTAATACATAGTTGGTAAAATGTATGTTCAAACGTTTACCACACAACTCTTACTTGTAGTCTGCAACCTCTGCAAGTTCATAAAATCCCTCATTTTGTATAATCACCCACCCCGTGTCTTAAATATTTTCTTTGTCATGAATTAATGAGTCAAAGTTGTCTGTTTAGATAAATATGAATGTAAAAGTCATTTGTATAGTTGATAGTGTCAAGGGTGTAATTCTTTGAGATAGAGAGGATAAAATAGTGGAGAAAATATTGGTGGGTGCTTGGAAACAAGTCTTTATAGAGTTTTACAGAGAGTTACTCCACAACCCCTGGTGAAGCATAAATCGCACTAAGATATTTCTGGTTTGACTTGTAGTAGTAGCCTCGAATTTATCATGCAAATGTATTTTCATACGTTTTGAATTATAATCCAAAGTATGGTTGTTTTCGACTTGGTTTTAAACTCGCACGACTAGCTTTACAACAACCATTTTGTTTTTACTCTATTTTACCGTGAGTAAATTTCTATGTTTTATTTAAGCCTCTGTCCAGTTGAGATTTGCTTGCTGCAACTGATTTTTGAGGTAAACTCCTCTCCTCTACCCTAATTGGAGTGACTTAAATGGTTTACTACCATGTCTGAGTTGTGCACGTGGCTTTATATGATTTCTGTGTCTCTGGAACTGCACCTATCTCTCTTACATGTATTGAGAGCGAGACCTAAATTTCATGTATAATAAATACATTGTATCCTTGAAGTTTTACAGCAATTTAGCTGTATACCTCTCTGAGTTTTCATTATATATACTTTTTATTTCAATCCTGCATATTTTCAAAAAGGCTTCCGTTCTATTTCCTGCCCTGCACTTTAACATGTATTAATTCCAAGAGAAATGATGCTTTGGTGGCATGTGTTAATTCTAAGACAAATGGCAAATGATGCTTTGGCTAGTCTTTTCTTCTTTTGACTCTTCGATTTTTGTACTTCACCCATGTGTACTCGTTTTGCTTTAGGAATATAATTCTGAACATTTCATGGAGGATTATAGTTTTGTGCTAAGAGGACATATGCAACGTCTCTGCAATCCCATTTTTCTTTAGGAATATAATAGTGATCATGTCTCTACATATTTTAGTTCTTCTGATGGGAAAATTTGATGCAAAGCACTAATCTTACATTTATAATAATTTAAAGGTTTATGTTTTCATTAAATTAACAGCACCGATTCAGACCGATACCATCTCATTTTAATAATATAATATAATATTTAGAAGGTTTAGCACGAGATTCAGTTGTTGCCAAAATCGCCATTACCGAACATTGTGTTAAGTGCGAAGCCAAATTGACCTACACTGTGTGGCACTTGAGTTAAACTTACCACATCACTATTAGTTTCAACATCTTTATCTGAATCAGATGTAAAATTTAAGATTTCTCTAGCCAAGAAATGCAAACCAAGTGATTTTATTTTCCGTTAATAATATATTTGTGTTATTCTTTTGTTTCTCCATTTCTGTCTGTGTGATTATTCTCTGTTATTCTATTACCGTCTAAGTATAAATCTACTATGCGATCTGAACTAACAACTAGTATCAGAACCAAGTTGATCCCTTATAGGACGACCAATCTCCTTCTTGATCTCCTCACCCGAAGAATCTCCTCCTCCCATCCGGCAATATCTACCACTGGAATCTGCGAGCCTTTGTCCTCCATTCCTCCTTTCAAGTTGAGAACGCAGTCAGAGCTGAGGGAGAGTTATTGGACAATATTCTTGGAGCGTCGAGTCTCGGCTAAGGACCTGCAACAGGCGCGAATGCCGTGAGACGTGTTTTTGATCTGCACGCACATTCAAAATTTCAATCTGAGGTTGTGGTTGTTCCTTAGAAACGTGAATGTGAAGGAGTTCGATTAAAAAAAATAATAGAAGTAAGCTGGTCAATTTCCGGTGGCATCGCTACAAAAGGGGTGTGTTGAAAGGCGTTGTTGGAATACCATATTTGGTAAATGTCTTTATATGTTATTTTGAATGCCCTGTATTATTCCTCGGACAATTTAAATCATTTTAAACTCTATCAACTCTTACCTTATTTTAATAAGAGTGTATGGGAGGTTTTTTCTCATTAAGAGAGGAGGAAGAGCTTTGGGCCTTGTGGCTCTTATTTAAATTTTATTAAAATAATTTTGGAATTTAAAATTTAAAATGAAAAGGTTAGAGTCAAAGTTTTTTATATAAAAAATTTATTAAAAGAAAGAAGGAGGTTGATATTTTTTCGCTTTTTATTTTAAAAAGTACAACAATTAAATTTTTTTTTTTTTGTGGAGTTTTTTTGGAACGTGAATTTGATTGAAAATAGAGATTGTAGTTACAAATATGGAGAAGTTGAGTGGGGCTAATTTTGCCCTATGGAAATCACAATGGATATACTGATTTTAAACAATCAATATTTGTCTATTGAGGGGACAACAAAGAAACACTCATCGATGACGGATAAAGAGTGGAATAAGTTAGATAGAAAGGTGATTGCAGCAATCCGCCAGTATCTAGCAAAGAATGTGTATTTCAATGTGTCCGGAAAAAAATACAGCAGAAGGATTATGGAAGAAGATCCATGATCTATATGAGAAGAACACGACATCAAACAAAGTGTTCTTGATGAAGAAGCTTTATAATCTCAAGATGAAGGAGGGTGCTTTAGTTGTTGATCACTTAAATGCATTTAATATTATTACTAATTAGCTTACCTCTCTTAAAATCATTTTAGATGATGAAATGAGAGCCATTTTGTTAATGTGTTATATGCCAGACAACTGGGAAAATTTAATTGTAGCTATAAGCACTTCAACAACTTCAGGGACCCTGAAGTTTGATGATGTCAGTAGTAGTTTAATGAATGAGGAGCTGCGACGCAAGTCAATTGCAGAAAACTAGGGAGGAGAAGCTCTAGCTCTAGCTTATCGTGGTAGGAGAATTGATCGAGGCCGACAAGGGTGATCAAGATCGAGAGAACGATCAAAATTAAGGAGGGGTAGGATCATCTGCTTTCGTTGTGGCAAACCCGGGCACATGAAGAAAGAATGTCAATTTTGGAAGAAAGGACAAAAGGATCAGAGACCAACCAGTACAAATCACAAGTCATCAAACACAAATAAAGGTCAGACTACTATTATAGCCACAGATGGTGATGTGTTGTTTACTGTTTTAGTAGAGGATGCATGTGCATATAGATATAGCAGTAGCTTTGATTGGATCCTTGACTCAAGGGTATCTCACCATGTAGCCCCATGCAAAGATAGTTTTATTGCATATAATCCTGGTGATTATGGTAGAGTGCATTTGGGGAATAATCATTTCTGCAGTATTGTTGAAGTGGGAGATGTCTAGATCAAGATGAAGGATGGACAAGATATATTATTGAAACAGGTCAAGCATGTACCAGAAATGTGCATGAGTTTGATCTCTGTGGGACGAATGGATGATGAAGGCTATTCCACAAGCTTTGGAAAAGGAGGCTGGAAAATTAGCAAAAGAGAACTGGTCGTGGCCAAAGGACCCAAGATATGAACATTATACACATTGAAGGCATTGATAGGAAAATCAAATTTGACTGTTGTCACGAAAGAAGGAAATTCCATAGATCTGTCATAAGCGCTTGGGTCACATGAGCCAGAAGGGCTTACAAATCTTTGTTGGTAAAAAATTATTGCTAGGTTTGAAATCGTACAATATTGATCTTTGTGAGAATTTTATATATGGTAGACAAATAAGGGTTTCATTCCTTAGAGGTGGCCATGATAGAAAGAAAAATGTGTTAGAATTGATCACTCATATGTGTTTGGGCCTGTTAACATCAAATCATTAAGACAAGCAACATATTTTTTAACATTTATAAATGATGCATCCAAGAAGATTTGGACATATCCTATGAAAATTAAAAGTGAAGTGTTTGGAATATTTCAAAAATTTCATGTTGTTGTTGAAAGAGAGACTAACAAATTGCTCAAGTGTTTAAGAAGAGATAATGGTGGAGAATATTTCTCAAATGTATTAAAGGAATATTGTAATAGGTTTGGCATAAAGCATGAGAAGATTGTGCCTGGTACTCCTCAATAGAATGGTGTCGCAAAAAGGATGAATCACACCATTATGGGAAATGTGTGAAGTATGTTGTCCAATTCTGATTTGGAGAAGAATTTTTGGGTTGAAGCAGTGAGGAATGCTTGCTACCTCATAAATAGATCTCCAACTACAGCCTTGGATGGCAGTATCCCTGAAGAAGTTTGGACGCGTAAGAAGTTGAATTATTCTCACTTGAAAATATTTGGATGTGAAGCATTTGTACATATTCCCAAAGAAAATAGAACTAAGCTAGATGATAAATATATGAAATGCATTTTTTTGGGATATGCGGATCAAGAATTTGGTTATTGTCTATGGGGTCCAATCAAACATAAAATTATTAGAAGAAGGGATGCTATATTTAATGAGCCAGAAATGTTCAGGAGGATTGTAGGTGAGCTGGAGGTCAAGAAGGTTATTGATAGGTTTGAAGAGCAGCAGGAAAACATCCAACTAATGCAAGAAAATGAACAACAAATTCAGGAACAGGAAGAACAACAAGTGGAAAATGATGAACAACAAGAAGAATGAATCTTGCGGGAACCTTTACAGGAGATTCAACCTGATAATGCACCTCCACAGTTGGTTCGTAGATCTTCTAGGCCTTGTAAGCCTTGATAAGGGTATCCTCCTTCAAACTATATTTTGTTAACATATGAAGGTGAGCCTAATTGTTTTCAAGAATCTTGTAAATTTAAGCATTGTAAATAATGGAAGAAAGCGATGGAGGAAGAAATGAACTCTTTGTTGGAAAATATAATTTGGGAGTTGGTAAATCTCCCAAAAGGAAGAAAAGCTCTATAAAATAAATGGGTTTACAGGATTAAGCATGAAGATGATGAAAAGAAGGAGAGGTTTAAAGCAAGGCTGGTGGTGAAAGGATTTTCCCAAAAGGAAGGTATTGATTTCACTGAAATTTTCTCACTTGTTGTTAAAATGTCATCGATTAGAGTCATTCTTGGTCTAGTTGTTGCTTTAGACTTAGAATGTGAATAGTTAGATGTAAAAATTGCTTTCCTTCATGGTGAATTGGAGGAAGAAATTTATATGGAGCAGTTAGAAGGTTTCACAGAAAAAGGAAAAGAAGACCGTGTTTGTAGGTTGAAGAAGAGTCTCTATGGGTTGAAACAGACACCTCAACAATGGTACAAGAAATTTGATTCATTCATGTTAGAACATGGTTTTCATAGGTTGGAAGCTAACCATTGTGCTTATATCAAGAGGTATGATCAAGGAAAGTATATCATATTATTCTTATATGTGAATGACAAGTTTATTGTTGGGCATGCTAAGAATAAGATAAATAGGTTAAAGAAAGATTTGGGTAGCAAATTTACAATGAAAGATTTGGGACCAACACAACAGATATTGGGCATGCAGATTATGTGTGACAGGAAAAAAAAAAGTTGTCGCTGTAACAAGAAAAATATATTAAGAAGGTGCTTGAGAGGTTTAATATGAAGGATGTCAAGCCAGTTGGTACACCCCTTGTAGCCCACTACAATTTGAGTACTGAATTATGTCCTAGTGATGACAAGGAGAAGGAAGAGATAAGCATGATTCCTTATGCTTCAGTAGTTGGCAACTTGATGTATGACACGGTATGCACAGAACCACACATTGCATATTCAGTGGGAGTAGTGAGAAGGTTCCTTGCTAATCCAGGAAAACAACATTGGCAAGCAGTGAAATGGATTTTGAGGTATCTCAAGGGTACTAGTCATTATTGTTTATGTTTTGGTCATAATGACACTATGCTTGAAGGATTCACAGATGCATATATGGCTGGAGATATGGCCACTAGAAAGTCCACTATAGGTTATTTTTATAGATTTGCAGGTGCAGAAGTATCTTGGGTGTCAAGGCTTAAAAGAATAGTAGCTCTCTCTACAACAGAAGCAAAGCACATAGCTGCAACAGAAGCTTGTAAAGAGATGTTGTGGATGCAACAATTCCTAGGAGAGATCAGAATAAAGCAGGGCAAGTATGTGCTATATTTTTATAATCAGAGCGTCATTCACTTGGTGAAAACCCATGCATTTCACTCAAAAACCAAACACGTTGACTTAAGGTACCATTGGTTCTGACATGTGTTGGAGGAAGAACAATTATCCTTGGAAAAGATCCATACATATAGGAACCCTGTTGATATTCTCACTAAGGTTCTACTAAGAAATAAACATGAGTTATGTAGAGGCATGTTAGGACTCGGTGTAACTTGATTCATGGCTCTTATTTGGATTCAAGTGGGAGAATGTTAAGTGTGAAGCCAAACTGACGCACATTGTGTGAATGACATCACCGACTCCCCGACAATTGTCATCCGAGCTGTCATCGCAGCACTCATGCCGAACCTACCACATCATCATTAGTTTCTAGATCTTCATTTGAATCACATGCAGGATACTAGATCCTGCTCTCTATAAATTTGTAATTTATCTAGCCAAGGAATGCAACCCAAAGGCCCAAGCCTCTTGTGTAATATGTAGTGATTTTATTCTCCATTAGTAATATATTTGTGTTATTCTTTTGTTTCTCCATTTGTCTACCTGCGTGATTATTCTCTGTTATTGTTGTTTGAGTATAAATCTACTATGTGCTCTAAACTAACACATTGCCCATTGAAGCATAACCCCCACCGACAGCGCCACCAATTTCAATAGCATACATTCTCTTCCTTATCCAAATATTTCTATGTCACGCTTCTTTATCTATCCTAGAATAGCCCCTGTCGGTGACTGGTCAACGCCATGCCAACCAATATGTCCATGATTTGGCTTCACCAGATCCAATAGACTTCCTTTAATTAGTAAAAAAAAATTTACTTAATTAAATATCTAGCAACCCAAACTTATAAAATTAAATTATAGCACTTTCCTTAAATTTCGGAGAACAACTCCCAAGTCAAAGCATCTAATGTTGGGTGTGGAAGAGCAAGGAAAACTACTAAGGTTGTCCTAGAATTCCATGATATGTGTCTTTCTATTTCGACATTTGGAAAGTTGCATGCATACAACATTTTGAGTAACCTTAGTGACTAACCTACCTAACCTCCCCCATACTGCCTGTCGCTTGCCGGGTCTGGTACCTCATGGATATCCCTTCCTGCCTGCCCTTAATGCTGGTTGACACAACCTTGGTTCTTCTCTTTTAAACCTTTCTAATGCAACTCGTTTTTATTGACAACCTATATCCTTTGTAGACACTAGTTCAAATCAGTAATTTATTTGGCACTATTAGCACATAAGTACCAACCTATTACAAAGCAAAACAAGTTGTATGACCTATTTCCTTTACAGACACTATTTCAAATCAGCAATTGATTTGGGATAATTAGCAGATAAGTACCAACATATTACATAGAAAAGAGACAATGGAAACAAAGACTCAGTTGTATAACCATATTAATCATTTGTTGCATGAGTTTCATAGTTGTTTTCCCTTATTAACTTGGAATTATTTTTTGAAGCTTCAAAGTTAAAAACCCTAGTATGTTTGATAAATCATGTAGGCGTTGCCTTTGAAACCTTGCTTTCTTCCTAGCCACCTTTAAAACATTACTTTTTTCATGGCCACTGCTTTTATTAATGTCTTTGCATCATAACCTAAATAGGAATCACCTCATTCTATCTTAGGCAAGTCACTCTTGCTTTGTCTCAAAGGTACCAACTCGTGAGTTCCTAGTTCTGCCACTCACGTGTATTTTAGGTCAATAGAAATAGGGAAGGAATATCTTGGTCTTATTGATTAGTAAACAGGGTGATTTATAAGATTCATTTAGGAAGTTTCATAAAAGAACGCATTGTAATAAGTTGCAATTGTATGTCGTATGTTTTCCTGTTATTTGACAGATAGCGCACCATAGAACCACACAAATGCTCTGTCCAGTAGTATTCTCTGTCTTCCCCTAATTAGATAGTTCTGATACACTGGGCAATGATCCTTGTCATGACCAAGGCCCTTGCACTTTAAGCACCATACTTCTGCATGGGTCTCATTTTGGACCTCTTTCCCCTTTTTGAGAACCTGCAACTCCATATGCAGGCTAGCCAACTACGACTAAATATGTTGCACCCCTAGATTTATATCCGGAATAGGTGAAGCCTCCAACTTCATAGCAATCTCCAATGCTTTAGCCTATGTTCCAATCTTCTATTGTGCCAATGGTAATCACAAATCAGGTAACAATGAAGTAATATACCAATCCTTATGTTTCTCATTCAAGATCTACATATTAGCCTGTTGTAGTAGAAATTTCAACCTTTGATCAAAAATCCCATGTAGATTCATTTACCCTCGGCTTGATTTATTTGACCTCAATTACAGACTGGGCTTGCGACATAGGCTTCTTGAATTCATTATTCACCTGACCTTTTCTATCTTTCAATGACATAGTGAGATGAGTTGTAACATACTTAATATACCAACTCAGCACCCTATCTTGCAATGTTGTGACCAATTGAACTTTCTTCAAATCATCATCCGTTATCGGCTATGACTTCCACACAACATCTACTACAAACCATAATTTTTGAGGATCTTTAGTCCCCAGACCCTTTAATATAGGCATCTTCATAGTGTTTGCCATACTAAATAGCGGGGGTGGAGGTGGAGTGGATGGATGTGGTATTCCTATAATACCCTGATCTATTATCTGCGACACCCCTGAGGTGGCTTCAGGCTATTAGTTTCTTCGTCACTATAAGATGATCCCAACAAAGGATTGTACTATGCACTTGAATCTAGATCTCTTCTGAATGGTCTCCCACTTTGCATAGCTCCCATCAAGTCTCGTCTAAACATCAATTTAATGGAATAATCTAATTCTCACACAATGGCATCTTAATCCAAGTTTTCGGAGACTTGAGATACTTACCTCTTTGTCCTTTGAAAAACCGGCATTCAACTTCACTATAACTAAAATATCTATCAATCATGAACTCAGTTATAAATCCACCCAAAATATTATTAATCTAGTAATGGACAACCTTTGTGATCTTGTCTTCTGATCCTTCCAAGCGCTTCGCTAACTCTGGGGTTCACACAACAGGGTTATCCAACTTCCAAGTACCCTGATTATCCGCTAATTTTGCCAACCATTTGTATAATTCATACGGAAAAAAGTAGAAGAAAACTTCGTGTTCCTCTATATACAGGTATCTCTGCAACCACTCTTCTTTCGATAGGTGTATATTCCTGTCTTCTTTGGCTGCAAACTCGTGTAGATTCCGATATATCCACTTTTCAACCTTTTTTTTTAGTCAATATCCACTTATGTCACATCACACATTCCTCAAATAGATCCTGGTCCCGACAATGAAACCATTTGTTGGCTTGAGGGGGCTTGGACCCAGGTTCATAGTTAGCAACACTAACCAAAAAAACCCTACACTACCTCTCTTTGGGGAACAACCAGCGTAGCGCAGGCTATAGTCTCACCCAAGGGAGTATTGGGGGATGTTAGAACCAAGTTTATGCATCCAAAGGACTATGTTACGTGTTCCTCTTAAACTTAGGGCTTTATCCCAACCTTTGTGAACTCTAACCCTTAAAACCCATAAATTACAACAACTAAGAGTTAGCAAATCTATACCGGTTACTAATTGCACTAAACATTCATAACATCATATAATAAGCGCATCTACTTCTTCACGCACCTATTAAGTATTTTTCCAGATTAATTGCATTCAACATATCAACAATATAGTAAATTCAGAGATAAAAAATAACACACATACATAGATAATTCTTCAAAACTGACATTTATTATGCTTGTATCTTAAAATTACAGTCCTTTCCAACCCTGTGCACACAATTGCAGGGGCCCACGCACTTAGCTACAAACTTACCAATGTGTCTACGTACATAGGTGCAAGATCCTTCCCCTGCGCCTAAGTATAGAAAACATACCCAAATCTTGCATTTCTATCTCTTACTTAGATCATATATATTTATGACTCATTTTTATATCCTTCTTCATTATAATACCATAGTCCGTGAACCATGGGTGGGTCACAAAACAACTTAAATCTTAACAAACTAACGGGAGTTGACCTTCCTAAATCCCCTTTGACTCCTATCGACTTGTGCTACTTGCACTCTGCTTCTCAAAATGCAAAACTTTGCAATATTAACAAAACTTTACAAACTATGACACCAGGGGACCCTATCCCAACAACAAGATAAAAGTACGAAAATTAATTAGAGTATGAAATATATAATTCAGATAATTGAGGAAGAGGTTCAAAAATAACATAAATGTAGTGACTAAATCAAAATAAAATATACATAGCCTAGTCCATGATGCTACTGTGTGTATACCCCCTAGAGCGACATACATACAACAAATGTTCGATTCAGACGGAATCCAGTGAAATCATTTCTTAGAAAATAGCAGCAAATGAAAAAAATACATAGCAATTATACCCTGAGTCCATAAACCCATAAGGAAAGGAGGAGAGTAAAATCCTTTGTCATTAAACAAAGAAACCTTTAAATATTCTAGAAGCAGAGACTCGGTTCTAAAGGATAGTTGCACCATGAAACGATCTACATTCTTTAGTATCACCAATATTCCAAATGAAGAACAATCATCAAGGAGAAGTGTAGAATACCCACATGGAAGAGGGGGGAAACAAATATTAGCTCACTTGGACTTTACCTGAGTGACAATTATCTAGAGATATTGGATTGCAGTAGTAATGGCTACATCAAAAATACTAGACAAAATGAGGAAACCATTAAGGTTCATGAATCATAGAAAAATTAAGGGTAAATGTCAAATATAAAAGGGAAAATGAAACAGGGTGCGAGCCATGACAAAAAAATATTTGGTAATTTTGCGAACCGATCCATCCATAGGGAAAAGAAAAAATCAAACAATATTTTATGTAACTGGACCAAGTAAGCAGTAAAACAAGTATTGATTTGTGCATCACTCAAATATACTTGGAAGTCTCCAATTGCAAGTATAACCGTGAAAGTAGTGACAATGAGTCAGGAAGGGTACTAGTACATTCCACACAAACGAATTCCCCATAGAAAATCAAAGTAAGGTAGTGAATGGTCATCGCCCAATTAAATTTGCAAGCTTGCACAGAATGTGAAGGACTAAACAAAATTATTAATCTCATTCACAACTAGGAAATAACCCCCAAAAAAATAAAACTAAATTTGGTATAAAGACAAAGATGTCGACTATTGAAGGTACCTATAGTTTAGCATGGTCATAAATTCTTAATAGAGTGCAATAAAATGTCGCGACTTAAGTACCAGACAACACGTTCACCAAAAAAGTTAGTGTCACGAGATGAATAGAGGAAAATAGCTCATGGTCAAGCATACCAACATGCACACAACTGGAAAATCTATAGCAGGCATCCAAAGGCAGTGAGGCAGACGTGAAACTAAACTTTTTCATAGTGAGAAACAAGGAACGAAGAGACATAATACAGTTAATTAGTGCTATTAGTATGAGGATATGTGTCTACCATTGGATCCCAGAGATTAATCCTCACCGTCAACATAGTCAAGGTGGTACAATGTCATGTGAAGATCACATGACAGCCTGATGAAAAGAATACATGGAGAATAGTGAGTCTGCCTGCGAATTTCCCTAGGAGAAAACTTAAACATGGTTTAAATTTATATTAAAATTCTCCCAAGCGAAGGTTAATATATTAACATTATTCAAGCACCATGATTATTAAGGTAGCAATGACCCTTGTCTTAGGTGGAAGGCGAAAAAGTTGTAGGCGTAAGGGTTTGGTTAAGAACATAATAGGTTTAAATACACATAATAAAAAAATAGAAAATATATTTAACCACGACTTGTACTGACCTCATTCTATGTATATGAACTGATATATACCAATTATTAGCCATATGAGATGTATATCCCTATTGATTTTCATAAATACCAATGTCGATAACATTCTCTTGGTCATGTAGAGGGCCTAGAGCTCATACTGATGAATGTTGGATGGAATTTAGACTTCAATAATAATATTGATGGTTGAGAAAGCTTAGTAAGTCTCCTTATAACTTTGAGGTGACTTTAAGCTAGTGAGAGGAATAGAATTTTCATGTTAACATCCAAATCCATGTATGAACATGAGGATACCTTGCTTATACAAATTAATAAATTAAGGATATATGCACATGTGTGGGGAGAAACAGTATGTTTACAAGGAACTGTGCCAAGAAATAACAATACTAGGTATGAACAAATTATATATAATGCAGATTGAAAAAATGATCAAATACAAGTTGCCCAAGATATTTTCTAAATTGGAAAAAAAAAATATTAGTAATGGAAGCAAGAGGTTTGTTACAATTAGGGATGAGGACTGGATTTTAAATATTTTTTGGTTGCCATAGATTTGTGAAATACAAAAATTGCCTTGAATTTAGGGATAGTGAATGAAGTTAGAGATAGGTAATGAAATTTAAATATAGTTTTGTTTTCTCCATTTTGTTTGAAAGTGAGGTGGACATTTTAGAAAATAAGAAAGCTAAATTTTTTTGAAATTTTAAACACATATGAATTGAATTTTATGAACAATTATCATTATAAATTTTACTATATAATGTTTAGTTAAATTATAATTTTTTATTATTGAAATTGCATATTTAAATATATAAATGGATTTAGGAGTGAGGTAGAGTAGGGATTATTGATGATTCCCATGAAAAGAAAACATTCCAAATCCCCTACATTTAGAGATTTCGGGCATACTAATTCATTCTCTTCCTCGCTTCCATTATTAATAACTTCATGAGATTTGGGTATGACTCATTCATTCTATTTCTCCCTACCATTATTAATAAATTCCTTGTTGGAACTAATACTGATACAAGGGGGGCGGGGCGAATCAGTATTTTCAAATCAATAACTTTTTCATTTCATACTCAAATTTATATACGCTACTTCAGTGAAGGTAACTCGCGTGTACACACAACTATCTTTAAAGCAACCACCGTATATCTAGCAAACTTACGATTCAGTTAACTCATTATATGTTGATCTTTAATCAATGCATCAGTACTTCATTAACCATATAAATAGTAACCATGTGCAGTAATAACAAAACAAACCATCACACATAAGAAGCACACATGAACTCCAAGATTTAAGGTGGAAACCCAATGCAGGACAAAAACCACCTCCTGTTGTCTTCTTTTGATATAAGAAAAACCTTTTTACAATATTGTACTGGTACAAACTCATACCAGTCTGTAGGCACCCACCTGCAGAAGGCTATAACCTTCTCTCATTCTCCAACTTCTTCTAGAAGGGAGCTAGAACTCCCTAGCTCTTGTACTAGCTGATCCGTTTACTAATACGTAGGCGCTGACCTAAAAAAGGCTCCAACCTTCACTTGTTTTCCAGTTGCTACTGGAAGGGAGCTCCAACCCCCTAGCTCTTGTACTAGTCGATCCATTTACTAGTATGTCGGCGCCAACCTACAGAAGGCTCCAACCTTCACTCATTTTCTAGCTGCTACAGGAAGGGAGCTCCAACCCCCTAGCTTTTGTGTTGGCCAATATGTTTACCAGTACGTAGGTGTCAGCCTACAAAAGGCTACGACCTTCTCTCTTCCTCTAGGGACCACGTTTCACAAATTTTCAGACTGAATACTCCTAAACACAACACCACAATTTGAAGGCCACGTTTCATCCAATTTTCATACTGGACCCATCGACAACATTGAATCTCAAAACAAATCACTACTGCAACACAACCATCAAATACATCTGCATCAACCAATCACTTAAACTCCATCTTCAAAATCTGAATCAACCACAACTCAATTAATCACTGAAAACACATCATCACTGAAGCAAATCACAATCAATCAATATGAACATTCAGAACATTGTCACCAGAACACAATGCAGAACCCATAACTCTACATCAATCACCAAAACCAACTACAACTTCAAACAACATTTTTCATACTGTATATGCTACTTCGATGTGCTGAACCTATGTGTATACACGATTTTATCAAAGCAAACCATCGTACAGATTTGCAAATACTAACTTAAAAACTTCACAACTATTCCAAACTTCAGTCGTACCTAGATCATAAACTTCACAACTATTCCAGACTTCAGTCGTACCTAGATCATAACATTTACAAAATATAACATGTGTCAGTATTGAGATCTAGACTATCCATGATCAAACCACATAATGATAATTCATTTTAGGTATTATGATCCCGATCCATCATCGATCATCAACCACATAGGTTCATCCTTGGTTTAGATCAAGGAAAGCATCAAAAACCCACAACCTTCATATTTGATCTAACACTTCATAAGATATTCAATACTTGCACCCCTTGGCCTAATGATCTTCTTCTCCTTATATAGTTTTAGGCCTTTCTCAATACCTCAGACCAAAACCACTTAGGACCAATACCTTGGACCAAATACCTAGGACCAATACCTCAGGCCAAATACATCAGATCAATACCTCGAACAAATACCTTGGACCAAATACCTCGGACCAATACCTTGGACCAAAACCTTGATTTTCCATCCCATACGCGCTTTTTGTTCTGTGAAAGTGCATGTATACGTATATGCTCCTTTTGTTTTGTTAACCTACGTGTATATGCTACCTGAACAAAATGAACCAGTGTATACCTCTCTTTCTTCAATCTCTGGAGTCTGATCTGTAATCCTTTGTTGTTAACCTGTTGCAATGTGAATTTTCATCAGTGTGAGTTGCTATCAAGGACAACACATGTATCATAATACCAACATTCTCCCGCTTTGGACATGATGGCAACAAAACAACAATACCAAGACACCCTCCCCCTTTTAAATCAAAGGAAAAGGGAGGACCAAGATATTATCCCCCTTTGATATACATTATGATGTTCCTGAGTACATGCTGAAATCTCTCATTAAGTTCCCCCTTTGTACATGTTGAGATGCACTAAACCGTCCCTGTTTTCCCTGAGCACATGCAAAGTGTGAAAAAATATTTTCCAAAAGAATAACATGCCTCTATAAATCAAATAAGTGAGTATGACCTTCCTATCACAAATGACTCATACATACATCAATCTCCCAACCAAGTGTGGGTATACGAGATGTTTATACATGACTGAAATAAAATTATTACATCATCCTTCCCATGCATAGTGGGGTTAAAAATTATGTCTTTTCATGACCTTTACATCAAATGATATACATGACATTTATAACAAGGACCAACAATCTAAATAAGACCATGATAGTCATCACCAACTATCATACACCATATATGAACTGCACCATCAACATCTTTCAGCAACATCAAGATCAACATCCTGTATATGTCGATCATCAAAAGGGTCACCTAAATCAAAATAACCATGTGTATCAAGCAATATAAGAATCTTCATGTACCAAGATCTTCTAACATAATGCCAACAATGCATTATTTGAAGCATATGCTCTCCCTTAACCTGTGCCAACTGTTCATTGTCATATCCAATCATTGCAAATATCAATAAGAATAAAAAAGACATCATCATCAATCAGATATACATCAACTTTTTAACAGCTTATGAGGACCAACACATTTCCACATATCATCAGCAGATTGTAACCATCATCAAACAGAGTAGATAATTGACTGAACCATATCAAACCCCTTTTCCTGAGTCTGTCTCACTGATTTTTCCTCAAACCAACATATACATGACTATGCATCTTCGAATTCGCGTATATACGCAACTTGTCTTCATGAAAATTGCATATGAGATTTAGAACACTGAAGTTTCACACTTTCAGCTCCCTCTGAGTCTGTTATGTCTGTACTATGCTATGCCACATCTTTCTAACTCTACTTCCTTCTTATTCCATATCTTTGAGTGTGATGATGTTTTCTCCTCTTCGTATGGTGCCTGAAATTTTCTCCTACATTTCTTTGCTATATGTCCAACTTTGTTACATGCATAACATCTTACATGTTTCATATTCCTTCTATAGCAGTCAATGGCTTTGTGACCAAACATATTGCAAGAAAAACAATATCCCTTAAAGTACCTGGAAGCTGATGATCCTTCTATGTGACAGTCTTGAACCATTCTACTTCTGCACCTCGTTGCAACATGCCCAAACTTATGACATATAAAAAATTCAACATTATTAATCAAGGGAAATAACTGACTATCACTTCCATAGTTAGGAGTAAAATATTTTCTTTCAAGACTTCCTTTCCTTGGTTGTTGATGGGGTTGACTTCTCATCTTGTTGAGCATTTCACATTTTGCAGTAGAGTTCCTTGCCTAATCTTGAGAGCTAGAATCACCTTCAATAGATTCAAGAAAACGAAGACCAATTTTTATGGTAGGAGACCTTTGACTACTAAGAATATTATCCAAAATCTTAGTATTGTCTTGAAATCGTAACATTTTATCCTTTTCTTCTAATTTACCTTTTAAGGTATTTACCTCAACCTGATATTGTTCTTCCTTTTCAAGATATTGCTTCTTCATGATTTCTTCATCCTTTCTTCCTTCTTCCACTTGTTGCCTTAATTTGAGAATCTCGTTTTCTTGTTCTTCATCTTCTTTAGGTAGTTCTTCATTCTTCTTATTTGATTTTTCAAGATCTTCTTTTAGAGAGGGGATCTTAGCTTCAATACTTTCATAGTATGTGTGATTCTGTTTTCCGGATTCATCGCATCTGTTGATTTTGTACATCGACGTTTCGAACCACCCCCTGTGGCTCATCATCAGGATTAGAATTTGTGAAGAAGTGAGAGAAGGGTGAGGATGAATAAATACATGTTGAGATGGGAAGAGTGAAAAACCGACTGGTTCATAGTAACTGGATCTATCTTTAAGCCTAGACTTGATTGTTGTACTCTTTTCAATTACTTCATTTCTTAATGATGTCATTTCATCCTGCTACTTTTGACATTGATCTTCCTTTTCCTTGTACTAAGCTTTTAAACAGGTAACTTCTTCTCTAAAGGCACACTCCCTTTTGTTAAATAGATCTTGTTGATCTTTGATTTTATCTGCGAGTCTTTTAACTTATGCCTCTGTTTTTCTTTCACAGTCACTTTCAATATCTTCAGCATTGCTTGAACAGAGAAAAGTATCACTAGAAGACCAAAAATTTGTACCTGATACTTCTTTTGTTTATTCATCTTCAATCTGAGGTGATTCTGAATCTGAATACTTTCTTCCACCTATTGGCCAATTGTCTCTCTTGCTGTCACTATTCCTTTGAGATTTCTTCTTTTTCTGAAGCGCTTTATTCTTTAGCTTCTTTCCCATTGTTTCTACGAATCTCCTTCAAGAAATCAAGCTTCTGCTAAATGACTTGATCTGATACCAACTATTGCAATAATATTGAGAGGGGGGTGAATCAGTGTTTTCAAATCAATAACTCTTTCATTTCATACTCAAATTTATATACGCTACTTCAATGAAGGTAACTCACATGTACACGCAAGTTTATTTAAGAAACCAACGTATATCTAGCAAACTTATGATTCAGTTAATTCATCATATGTTGATCTTTAATCGGTGCATCAATAATTCCTTAACCATATAAATAGTAACCATGTGCAGTAATAATAGAACAAACCATCACACATAAGAAACACACATGAACTCCAAGATTTAAGGTGGAAACCCAATGCGGGACAAAAACCACCTGCTGATGTCTTCTTTTAATAAGAAAACTTTGTTTACAATATTGTACTGGTGCATACTCATACCAGTACACAGGCACCCACCTACAGAAGGCTACAACCTTCTCTCATTCTCCAGCTTCTACTGGAAGGGTGCTAAAACCTCCTAGCTCTTGTACTAGCTTATCCATTTACTAGTATGTAGGCATCGACCTACAGAAGGCTCCAACCTCCACTTGTTTTCCAGCTGCTACAGGAAGGGAGATCCAACCCCCTGGCTCTTGTACTAACCGATCCATTTACTAGTACGTAGGCCCCAGCCTACAGAAGGCTCCAACCTTCACTCATTTTCCAGTTGCTACTAGAAGGGAGCTCCAACCCCCTTACTCTTGTAGTGGCTGATATGTTTACCAGTACGTAGGCTCCAACCTTCATGTGTTTTCTAGCTGCTACTAGAAGGGAGCTCCAACCCCCTGGCTCCTGTAATGGCTGATATGTTTACCAGTACACAGGTGATGGCCTACAAAAGGCTACGACCTTCTCTCTTCCTCTAGGGGCCATGTTTCATAGATTTTCAGACTGGATACTCTTGGAACACAACACCATAATCTGAAGGCCACGTTTCATCCAATTTTTCATACTGGACCCATTGGCAACATTGAAGCTCAAAATAAATTGCTACTACAATACAACCATCAAATACATCTGCATCAACTAATCACTTAAACTCAATCATCAATCTCTAAATCAACCACAAATCAATCAATCACTGAAAACCCATCATCACAGAAGCAAATCATAATCAATCAATTTGAACATTCAGAACATTGTCACAAGAGCACAATGTAGAACCCAGAACTGTGCATCAATCACCAGAACCAACTACAACTTCAAACATCATTTTTCATACTGTATACACTACTTTGATGTGCCGAACCTGCGTGTATACGCGGTTTTATCAAAGCGAACCAACGTACAGATCTACAAATACTAACTTAAAAACTTCACAACTATTCCATACTTCAGTCATACCCATATCATAATATTTATAGAATATAACATGCATTAGTATTCAGATCTAGACTATCCATGATCAAACCACATAATGATAATTCATTTTAAGTCTTATGATCTTGATCCATCATCCATCATAAACCACATAGGTGCATCCTTAGCTCAGATCAAGCAAGCATCACAAACCCATAACTTGCATATTTGATCTAAAACTTCATAAGATATTCAATACTTGCACCCCTTGGCCTAATGACCTTCTCCTTCTTATATATTTTTAGGCCTTTCTCAATACCTTAGACAAAAACCACCTTGGACAAATACCTTGGACCAAATACCTCAGACCAATACCTTGGACCAAATACCTCCGACCAATACCCTAGACCAAAACCTTGATTTTCCATCCCATACGCACTTTTCCTTTTGTGAAAGTGTGTGTATACGTATATTCTCCTTTTGTTTTGTTAACCCGTGTGTATACGCTACTTGCACAAAATGAACTAGCGTATACCTCTCCTTCTTCAATCTCTGGAGTATGATCTGTAATCCTTTGTTGTTAACCCGTTGCACTGTGAAATATCATCTGTGTGAGTTTCCATTAAGGACAACACCTGTATCATAATGCCAACATTCCTGACTGTCATTGCCATTATTAGCAACTATGAATTTTTGTTCTTTGGGCTAGACCTTAACAACTGTGTGTTCTTCTTCTTCTTTGGGTTGGGCCTAAATCTGTGTCATTGCCTCTTTGCTCTTATTTCTATGAGTGTCTGTTGAACCACAACTTCCCAATTAAAAATGAATGAAACACTAATTCAATCAAAATAAAAATCGAGACCGACCTTAAAAATATTTATTTTGCACCACCAATGTTCTTATCTTTTGTGTTTTTACAGCAAATTTTTGTATGTAGTCCTTCGCACACAAGGAAATCAAAGATAATAAGCCCAAACGGAGATAATATTTGTGAGAGTGTGGCACCAATTCAATGGCAATGTTGCTATACTTATATACCTATAAAGTGCGATGTGAAGCTGATCCTTCCAACTGTTGAGTTAAGTTTTCTCTTCATGAGTCGATGATGTTAGGCCTTTGAATTTGAATTGGAAGATGGAAAATAAAAAGACAATTTTCAATAGTGTTTATGGGTCATAGTTAAAAATACTTATGTGTGGTTAACTAGATTTTACCTTAGTCACCCATAATTAAATATCATTGTTAACCATAGTTAAATATAATTAATTATGGTTAACAACATTAAATATAATCACCATGAACAAATTATCGTTTATCATTATTAAATATGGTGAATCATAATTAACCATTATTACCAATTTTCAACAGTGTTTTTGGGTCATAGTTAAAAATACTTATGTGTGGTTAACTAGAGTCAACCGTAGTCACCCATAATTAGATATCATCAATCATTGTTAAGCGTAGTTAAATATAACTAATTATAGTTAACAACATTAAATATAATCACCATGAACAAATTATCATTTACCATTATTAAATATGGTGAATCATAATCCACCATTATTAATCATTATTAAACATTATCAACCATAATAAACCATAGTTAAACCATAAAATTATAGTTAAACAATAAAATTCCCTAATTAGACTTTTCTCGTGACATGTTTCTCACCATCAAAACCACTTTTCATGTGATTTGCAATTGGAACATTATGCTTATAAAAGTGGTGGAACCTTTTTGCAATGTGAATTATACAAAGGCTAAAACTTTGGTGCCATGTTACCTATAGCATGAAAGAATTATTTTAGGTGCGAAATACCATGATAAAATAAAATCTTTTAGTTCTGTGATGTTCCATGAAAGTATAAACTTTTATCCAATGAAAAATATAATGAGAATAGAATGTTCACGGTGGTGCAAATTTCATGTGCAAATATAGAAGAGAGATAATTTTTGCGTTGTGCAATGTCATGAGCAAATAAAGTTTGCATAGCGTCAATCCAATGTAATGTTTCACAAAAAAAGAAAAAATAGTTTATGAGTATGAAACATTGCAGCACAGTTTACAGTTTACGTTTGTGTAATACATTGCACTTCCCCAAACATTACACCATATTATGGTTTACAAAATCTTTTTGTGCTAAAGTTTCAACCAAGTGAAATACACAAACACACATAATACAAATCTTATACTGCACATAAGACAAAAAAAAATTTAAGAAGCATTTTACTCTCAAACTTATTAGAGATTTTATAATTCTAAATTTTAGAAATTGTAGTAAGAGTAAAGAATTGTTTTACATTTAAAGTTGGAAGAGATGTTATGAAAATTTATGAAAGTCACGATCAAATCATTACAATTTTTTTTAATGAAAGTCCAAATAAATAATCTATTTATGAAAATGAAACTAAAAATGATTTATTAATTAGATTTATTTTAGATAATGATGCATGTGAATGGCAAGAAATATCACTTGAAATTGAGATCCACAAATGTCTATAGTGACATTAAATTTTTATTGGTGAAACATGTTTAGATACCAACCGTGATTAAATATAAAGGGCTCTTGTTAATTTTTTTAGGGACATATATTTACTAAGTCCTTCCATGTTGAAATATTTGATATATAATTGCACTTTAATTGAAAAGAAAAAATTAATTACATGCTTCATTAAAACAAATAATAACATATTTCTCTTCTTGATATTAATAATGTTAGGAATAATCAACTACTACATGAAATTTTTGTAATTTCAATAAAACCAAATAAGGTAATGCATATTTATTTCATATATAATTATCCACAAAATTATGAATTTGTATAAATTAACGCAATATAAAAAATACATTGAACCATCTTAATTGTGATTTTTCAAAACCATTGAAATTGACATCATGGATTATATGAAGCTATTTTTGGAATGGAAGTGGCTTTCATTAGTTTCCATACATCAAAAATTACATTCTAGTCCATCTCATTTAGAGCATGATATGCACTGAGAGAGAAACCTTAACACATCTAATGTGTCCAAAGAAAGTACTGATCTATCATTATTTTTTATCTTATTTAATTTTGAGAAGCCTCTTTCATGTATTATTGTACTAGATGGAATAACAAGAATACTTTATCATAGTTGTATTAGACATGGAAAACTTTCAAACCATTCAGGTTCATTTCCACATAGAACCCATGGTCCATGCGTATGTTTTTTTAGGTATTAAATAGTACAAACAAACTCATCCATCGCACCCATAATAGGTGAATCTCCAACACTATATTTTTTAGAGCATCATTATCATCTATCTTCTCATAATAATTGTGATCACTAAAACACCTAGCAACATCAAATATTGGCAAGTTTGTGAACCTCATATTTAGAGAATCAATCACCTTCATTACAAAGATCTTGCTCAAAAGAATGCAATCATCTAGTGCCCATGATCTATGTGTATTTCAAGAACTCATGAACCTCAATGGATGTACATGTAACATTTTTGTACTATTTGAAATATGAAGATTTCATTTCTATGTTTTTTTTCAAAAACCATGATGTTTCTATGTGTATTTGGATAACTCATGAACCTCAATGGATTTACATGTAACATAATTGAACTATCTAAAATATCAAGAGTTCCTTTCTATGTTTTTTTTTCAAAAACCATGATGTTTGCATTGTATCAGCTCCAAATATGCCTCCTAAAAATTGCTTATGAAGCATGCTAATTGTAATATCTAAAGTAGTGCCAATAGAAGTAATATCCACCTAATCCTCTTGGAACTTTTGATTCAACTTATTTAACTCAATAAGTACATCTGCAAGTAAATGGATGCAAAATTGTACTTGAAATATTGTTTCCAAGTCATACATTTTTTTCTCCCCTAACACCCAATCTTTTAACAAAGCAGACATGAGCTTAACAAGTCTTCCCATGACCATTCCTCTAGACAACCACCTAATTTGGTGAATTTGTAACACCTCTAACCTGGTGATTTGAAATGTTTCCATTACTTCTTTTAGTTCTCCATGTATTTTAGCAAATTTTCCAAGCCAAGAATAAACTTTATTTGTGAATTTATCAATAAATTACAACTCTAGAAAATGAGATGAAGCATCATTTGCTAATAATGCTTCTTGATGAGCTATGTAATGGATTTATAATACATGAGGAGATTGTGTCAATGTAATTTAGTTGATAAAACATCAAGTATACCCCTCATGGAAGAAGCCCCATCATATGAAAATCCAACTAATTTCATCAAGCATACATCCATCTCTCCTAAAAGAGTTGTTACTACATCATACATACACTAAGTTGTTCTATCTTTAATTTAATATAACCATATGAATCTTGTCACACATTGACCTCTTCCTTTATTTGTCAAATATTTAATATAGTAATCAGATGTTGCTCCATAGTTTTATCTATGCTTTCATCAAGTAAAATTAAGTAGAATGGACTATGACAAATCTCATATTTTAACCTTTGCCAATATGCCTCTTTTGCAATTTGTCGAAAATCTTTTCCACGTGGTGTATTTATATGCACTAAGAACTCATCATATAATGGTATGTTTGGAGTGCGTTTGTACCTATTCAAGTAAAAAAAACAAATTAACCACTTCTAATGTTTAGTCATATAGGGAAACAAAATACATGTTTTCAATTATTGATTTAATTTTCACCTTCTCAACATCTACGATTAACCTTATAGTTTTGTAATCCAAAGACTACCTTTTTTGGTTTCTCCCAACATAAGTTGTAGAGACAATTTATGGGCCTCTAATTTATCATTCAAATTTATACCACTAACTTGATGAGTGGTGCTTCCTTTTTTACGAATGGGGTTTCCATTTTATATTTAACACAAAAAGAACCATTTATCTTTTCAACCTCATTATAATATTTTACAACATAATCTTATGGAAATATTGTCTTCGTTTTGATTTGAATGTTCTTTTACATTTCTTTGATTCTTGTTCCTCTTCAGGAACCTCAATGCTATCAAATTCATGGTATTTAGGTGCATGTGCATCAAAATCATTTTGGAAAGGATGTAAATGATTAGACTATTGGTTGATTCCAAATGCATCCAAAAATGATAGTTGTTGTTTATCCCTTTTATGGCAACCATTGGGATCCATTTTCCTAGAATAAGTACATATTCAATCAATTAAAATAATAAAAAAAAAAAATATGGAAAAAAAAATAACTACGAGTTATGAAAAAAAATTAATGAAATTAAAAGCATCATTACAAACTATTTCAACTTTATTTTAATGGTGGAAGGTGAGATTTGAGGCCAATGAAGAATCCTATAATTTGGACGCATATAAAATCTAGGTAAATAATGAATCCATAGCATAATCTACATTCAACATAATTTTTTACTTAAAAGAATCCTTTTTTATTTCAAGTGGTATCTAAAGTCTTGCATCTATTCGCGGCAGATAAATTTCATTTAGCTATGATTAAAATAAAGCAACTTATTTCTTAGAACAAGAAAACAGTATTTGTGATGCTCATCACAAAAATAATTAGAATGTAAATATTCAACTTTATTTCCAATTCTATGAAAATTATTGAAATGCATAATTTGAATGTAAATATTTAATTTTATTACCACTTTTACGAAATTTATTGAACAACATCTATTGTTTAAGAAGGCATATATTTTGTCTGTCTAAACCAAGGCATGTGTTACTTATTATATAAACTATGGTTAAGAGAGGGCTTTGACCTAAATATTGTAGTTGAAATCATAATAATATCAAAATTGTATCTTAAGAAATTCAAAATGATAATATAATTACTTTTCATGGTCATTAAATTCCTTAAATGATCAAAATTGTAGTTTTAGATTGAAAAGGTAAAATACTCAACAAGTAGAAATGATTGAATTAAAAGATAGATCCATTACCATGAGAACATATTTAAGGTTGTGAATGTAACATACCTTGCTAGCAAATTCCAATTGGCCTATTATCTTCGAAATCCCAACATTTTGAAAAAAAAATATGAAAATTTTCCAAAGAAAATGATCAAGCTCTTTCTCAACTTTCCCAATTTTAGATACTTTTTAAAATATGAAAAATAAACATGATTACCAATATCAACAGAAATCCATGTATACAACTATCATACTATAACTGTTAATTTATCATCATGATAAGAAAATATATATAAAAAAAAAATTCTTTACATAATACCATTTTCCAAGGAATCAAAACATTAAGAAGAAATAGCTTATTTGGTTGCAAGGGGCTTTGCAAATTCAAATTCCACTACTCTCTCAACAAATATATATTTTGAATTGATCCATGATACATGTGTTATCTTTTGAATAGATGAAAAGTCTTCAAAGAAAATGATCAAGCTCTTTCTCAACTTTCCCAATTTCATATACTTTTTGAAATGTGTAAAACAAACATGATTACCAATATCAACCAAGATTATTTCATGAAGTAAAAGTATATAACTATCATACTATAATTATTACTTTATCATCATCATAAGAAAAATATTTAGAAAATTATTCTATACATAATACCATTTTCCAAGGAATCAAAACTCAAAACATTAAGAAGAAATAGCTTATATGGTTGCAAGGAGCTTTGAAATTCAAATTCCATTAGTCTCTTGACAAATATATCTTTTGAATAGATCCATAATCTATTTGTTATATTCACTCATGCATATGAATATGTCATACTTGATAGTATCTTTACATAGCCAGATTACAAATAGATATTAAAATGCAGAGCTAAAAACTTGTAGAGCTTCAAAGCCCTTCACTATTACTCAAAACACATAAACTGGAAACACACGGCACACTAAACTATAGCTCATGTTATTCTTTTCCACTCATAGTTTTGTCTATTACATCACACACATCTACAGAAAATATCTTATCTTGACTATGTCAAGATCAAATAACTCTATAACCACGCCCATCTACTTTATCAAACCACTAAGTTGACTATATCAAACCACTAACTACTAATGAATTATTTCTTAATCATGTCTATTGATGAAGTCAATAATTATTTCCAAAAATACTTACATAAAAATAATCACTTTATTAACTAATAACTTATAACAATTCTAATGTATTGATGCATGTGAATATGCGAGACTTATATAAAAATCCATGTTAATAATGTATTACCATTTTAATTTATTGATGGATGTGAATCATGTGATAATTGAAAATCCATGTTATTTCCTTGTTAGTATATTGTCATTCCAATTTCAAATTAAGGTGTAACAACTCATTTTCATCTATTTTTATTTTTTAAATAAGACAACTTTCCATTTTTGTAATTAGGTAACTTCAAGTTTCCAAATAACTATATTCATTTTTGCCCATATCTTGATTTTTTCGATTAGGTAATCTTCAAAGGTCATTGTGTATTATCTTAAATAGGGATGAATACTTAAGAAAAATGTTGGATCACCTTTATGACAGTTGTTTCTATGGGAAGCTAAGTAAGAACCCCGTAAAGAAAGCATTTAAATTTGTCGCTTTAGGTATTAAATATAATAGCACCGTGAATTCCATAAGCCACAAGATTATCGAGAGCAACCCTTTTACTCGTAGATCTATGGGCTTCCCAAGATCCATAAGGAGGGAGCCCCCCTTAGACCCATTGTCAATATAATAGGTGGGTTGACTTATCTTCTAGCTAAATATTTAGCCCGAAAGCTCAAGCTCCTTATTGCCCTGATAAAATCCTTTGTTAAGGAGTCAAGGACTCTTCCTCTTTTGTCAATGAGTTAAAGGGTATTAAACTTGAACATGATGATATTCTTCTGATATTTGATGCGGTATCTCTTTACACCAATATCCGTATCAATGAGGCTATAGAGGTGATGAATCACATTATTTATCATAATGCAATGAAGTTGGCCGATATTTGCCTTACATCAACCTTTTTTAGCTTTGAAGGTGAATTCTATGGAAAGACCTGCAGAGTGGCCATGGGTTCTCTACTTTTGCCTATTGTAGCTAACTTGTTCATGGAATATTCTAAATCCAAGGTATTTTCCTCACCTAAATTTAGGCATAAACTATGGAATAATTTTATAGATGATACTTTCATCGTCTTGCCTCATGGGCGTGAAAAATTAGATTTATTTTTTCAGCGTCTTAACAATCAATCTAGCTCCATCAATTTTACTATGGAGTCATAAGTTAATGTTAGTTTATCCTTCCTTCTTGTTTCTAACAAAGATGATGGTTCTTTTTCTCACAAGGTGTTTCGCATGAAAACTCACACAGAGAAATATCTTCATGCCAGTTCCCATCATTACCATGCCCCAAAGCTGTGAGTTCTCATCGCGGTGGCTACTCATTCTTTAAGGGTTTCAGACAAAAGTCATATGAATAATGAGAAAACCCATCCCCTTAAAGTGCTAATAAATAATGGTTACAATAAGCACCCAGGTCTAAAATCTTTATTAAAGGAGAGAAATGGTTAGAGGATAAGGACAGAGACCAAATATTTGGTTACCAGTGATCAACTTCACTTTATCCAAGGAACCACCGACAAGATTCCTTGGATTCTTAAGAAACGCAAGTATTTTCTACCTTTATGCCCCTGAACACTATTCAAAGCTCCCTAAGATTTTTGAAAGACCCAATGGACCCCAAAAACATGAAAGGTGTTTTTACAGTCCCTTGTTCATGTGGGACCTCCTACATTGGAGAAACCGACCACTCCAAAAAACAAAGGATTTTCGAGCACACAATCGACATCAAGACATTGTAAGACTTACTCGTCAGCTTTATCCCAACACACTCAGAAGAAAAAACACCATATTCGTATAGAAAAGACCTAGGTCATTCCCAAGATTGATCATTTCCATCATCGAAAGTTGAAGAAAACCTTACAAATTGAGACAAGATCTAGTACATTGAATAAAATTGACAAATGGAAAATTAGCAATTGTAAAATCCCTACCTTCTATTCCTAAAGGTCTTGATTCTTGATCTCCTTCTTTCATTTCTTTGATATATTCCTTTTCTTTTTTCGTAATAATTGTTTTCACTATTTTCTTACTCTTTATATATATATATATATATATATATATATATAATTTTTTAATTTTTATTTGATTTATATATATATATATATATAATTTTTTAACTCTTATTTAATTCATTAATACATTCATCCTTAAATATATAAATATGTGTTTATTATTAAACATATATTTATTAAAAATAATTTTGATATTTTGATCCATTTTTCTCATTATTTGTAATAAAAAAAAATGATTTTAGCATCCGTATAAATATACAATATTTTTATATTATATATTTATTTATACATAATTATTTATTTATTAATATTTTATTTACTTTTGTTATTTTACTTATTTTTATTTTAAATTCATTCATTATTTTTATTATTATTTATTAATTATATCTCTAACATTTTTAATAATCTATAGTTTGATATTCAAATTGAAATATTATTAAACTGCTTATTTTATGTCTGTTGGAATTTAACTGTTGTAATTCTACATTATTTATTTGCATTTTTAGATCAAACTTTCTAGCGCAGTCTTCATGAACCATATTATGCTGTTGACTAAAAAATTATCAATGTGATTTATGAAAAAAATAATTTTATAAATATTAAAAAGACAAAAGCTTGCAGGGAAAAATTTTCAAATAATCAGATTTTTGGAATTGGGTATTTACAAATAATTGACTTTTAAATATTTTTATTAAATGATTTCAAATAATTAATTTTTATAATTTTCTGTTATTAAAAAGTTATTTAGAAATTCACTATTCTTTTAAAAATTTTAAATATTTATTTTCTTTCTAAAATATTAGTAATTTCAAAATAATTTTAAAAATATACTTATGAGAAAGACTTGAACCATTTTCGAAGGGCAAACAAAATTTCATTTTTGATCGCTAAATGCGAACACTATGAAATATTAAGGATACCCATTATGTTTTTAATGCATTTTTAAAGACCACCCATTATAAGAAGTCATGGATATCCCGTTGTGAGTGTTAGCTAGGTCTAAATTTGAGATTCATGGTGGTCATGTTGCTTCATTTGAATTTGGTGTTAGTATCATATTTATTTAAAAAAACATGAATAACTAATTTTTAATATTTGAAATATTATAGTAATTTTTTAAATTAATGAATTAAATGTTGAGGGACTATATTAGACAATGTAGGTTAAGGGACACTATCTATTATTTCTTTTTTGAACATTTTCATTCAAGTTATAAAATGTATCTTCTTACATCAATTTAATTTCACATATTTTAGCTAGTGAAATTTTGGTTTTTTAAGGCATTTTTTTGGGAATGATTTTACTTAAAATTTAGTTAGAAAGTATAGAAATTGTAATTTAAAGATGTTGAGTTTGTATTTCAATTTATTTTTATATATTTCAAAATGTAGATAAATAAGTGTACTTTTATGGCTTCGTTTAAATATAGTTAAATTAGAGTAAAATTACTCAATTTAAATTAGTGTTAAGGTTTAGAATTCTATCAATTTCAATTTTACTGATTGGTAAAGTTCTCATCAGTGCAATTAAAGAGCAAGGCTCTAATTTCAATGCTTATGCAAACATAGCTTTAAAAAACTATAATATACTATGTTTACATTTACATTTAAACTACATGAGTAGTCCAAATCAAAATTGTCTATCAAAATCAAGAATTATATATCTTATTTCTTAAAATTTGAACTAAAATATTCCATAAAATTTCTTTTAATATCATTATTAACTTATAAAGATAAATACATTTTAATTTTAAAATTTTAATTTATATTTAAAAAAAATAATAATAATATTGATTTATTATTTAGTTTATAAAAATGCATATGTTTTATTTTATTAAAATTTGAATTTAGATTTTAACTCTTATATATATATGATGGTGGTGGTGGTGGTGGTGGTGGTGGTTAACGTCCAGTGAGATTAAACATTGGTCTGTCAGATTTAAAGAAACAAATTATTTATTTTGATAAAAATTATATATATATATATAGAATTAAAATATTTACAAAATATGTTGATATTACAATAATAGAGTACAATATATTAATAAAAAGTAATGATTGCAAAATCACAATTTACTATATATTTAACAATAAAATGTTCAAATTAATAGCGAATACTAATATAAATAAATATTATTTTTATTATAAAAAATATAAAAACAAAATATATAGTTAAATTTTCCTGCATCAAAACATGATAAACTAATAAACTAATTGCAGTCAACTCAATTACCTCAGGCTTATCCTAGCGAACTAGTGATCTCAGCGTTAAGAACTCCCCTCCCGTGCTACCCTATACATTTCTGGGCCATTGATTTTGTTGTTAGAGGATGGAATTAATATTCGCCGGTTGATGCGCTAAGTGGAGATGCATTGAGCGATTTCTTAAACGGTTTGACAGTTTCTTAAAGGTGGAACACCCTCTTCTCTGAGTCGCAGCATCAGTGACAGTTTCTTAACGGTGGGACACTCTTTTCTCTGAGTCGCAGCATCAGTGACAGTTTCTTAATGGTGAGAGCCCCTCTTCTCTGAGTCGTGAACTAGTAGTGATATCACCGCTAATTATGCCGTAAGACGTTTCTCTGGGAAAAACTCCCCTCCAGTGTCACCCTATAGATTCCTGGGCCAGTGATTTTGTTATTAGAAGATGGAATTATAAGACGTTTCTCTGGGAAAAACTCCCCTCCAGTGTCACCCTATAGATTCCTGGGCCATTGATTTTGTTATTAGAAGATGGAATTAATATTCACCGTTTGATCATAGTTACATCTGCTAAGCGGAGATGCATTGAGCGATTTCTTAAACGGTTTGACAGTTTCTTAACGGTGGGACACGCTCTTCTCTTAGTCGCAGCAGCACCAGCGCTTGACAGTTTCGTGGGACGCCCTCTTCTCTGAGTAACAGCACCAGCCCTTAACAGTTCCTTAACGGTGGGATGCCCTCTTCTCTGAGTTGCAGCACCAGCACGGCGCAGTCGCCATAGATATTCACTGATAAAACACCATCCAAAACATGTAAGGGATGAAAACCACATTGTTTTAAACATTTGTTCAACATAGGTATCTTCCTCTGTTTCTACTACTTCGGGACGAAACACCTGTTATTATATAATCTGCATCATTTTCTCGAATCTACCAAAGTTCCTCTTCAGTGTCTTCCAAAGGTACTTGCTGTGAAATCGTATTTCGATGAGCCTCCATTTCTATTTCCAATAATTTTCTAGTGTTCCCAGTGTATTTATTTCCGCCCAGTAATGTTTGGCTTGGAGCTAGATGTACATTTGGGGATTTTTATATCTTTTGTTATGAATGTTGTATTTTCACCAACATAATGTTTTTGGCTTGTAGCTAGATGTACAATTGGCGATTTTTATATCTTTTGTTATGAATGTTGTATTTCTGTCGTTGGTTTGGTTCTTCATTAATTAATAGGAATAATTTTTGGTTTCACAGATATTCATGAAAGGATGGAGGGATTTGAAAGCCAAATCCATGCCCTTCGTTGGTGGTGATGGCAAAGTTAGATTAAAAATTGTACCTACCACGATTATTGTTCACCACAGGATTATTGTTTGTGAGCTCGTTTTCACATGTTTAGAAAACCTTGTATTTTCTATACAAAGTGGATCTGCAAGCAACAATTAAACAAACAACCAGAAAATTAAGCAAAATAAAATGCACAAAAGATTTAGTAAATGTTAAATGCTGACAATAAAATCATACAAAGTAGAAATAACCCTCTGCTTCATGTTTCTCTCTACCTTCATCTAACATAGCTCATCACACTGCATACACGCAGACGCAGACAACGCAGCAGATATAATGTAAACTGCCTGAAAAAACGAGGCTCTGGACTCTCCTAAATTTGCCGCAAAGAATGAAAGAAAAAAACCAGAGCATGCTCTTATCTCTGAATGATTCAAAAACTTTGTATACTAATATTCGATTTACGGTTTTTTAAAAGCCTCAAAAAATTACTTCTCATTACAATCTTTCTGAATCTTTATTATATTTTAGAAAGCGTCGGGTTGTCATGTTTGGACATGTATTCCTACGAATCATGCAACAACTTTCTCCTCATCAATTTAGGCATTGTGCTTTTCATTTTAACAGAATACGATCAAACTTATATATTATATGATATTATGTTTCATTACCTCACCCAATGTTTTCCTATTAGTGTTCTTAACTTGGATGTCTGGGATTTTTCAGAAGTTAGCTTGGATGTTTGGATTCTTAGAAAGTAATTAGTATTGGTATTTTCTCAATTTTTCCAATACATACCGGCCTTGTTATCTGCGTAGCTGTAATAACTATCTTGGTGTTTTCTAAGTTTTTCCAAAACATAAAAGCGTGTTTATCTGAGTAGCTGTAAGAACTATCGTTTGAATAGAGTTGGATCCTTTTTTATGTTATCTGCGGATTTTTTATGTTATCTGCGGAGCTGTAATAACTCTCTTTTCAATAGAGTTGGATCTCTTCCATTTATGAGACATCCTCTTACATTAAATGAGAAAATCGTTTTTGTTTAAAAAAATCCCAGCTCATTAACTATGTAGGTAGGTTAAATCTAAATGTAGTTATGATTTTTAATGTTGTTTTTATTATAATAAATCTCTACTAATTTATTAAGTTGATAGATTATTTAAAATTTATTTCAATCCTTATTAATTTCTATATTTTTTATTTCTTTAAATGCTTATTAGATCTAATTTTCTCTATGGAAGCTGTGGCTGCCTCCTGTTGTGCATTATAATAAAGGAGTTTCTCTCTTCTTTATAACAATTTTTTAGGTTAATACATTAGCTTCAATTCTTTTTAACCTCATTACATTAGGATCTTTACTAGTTTTTAATATCATTTCTTAAATTTAGGTTTGAAATAAATCATATATATTGAAATAATGAAATATTTATTAAAATATATTTTTTAATTTAGACAATAATTTTAGAAATAAACTTATCTTATAATTATAATACATGATATAATTCAATTTTACAAAATTTAAATTTGAAAAGTTTTTTCATAAAAATATATGTAAATAAATAAAATAAAATTACATAATTTGTTTTTGCATTATGGCATTTTCTTTACAACATGCAATTGCTAATTAGAATACACCATTTAAGAGATACCGAACTAGTGATCTCACCGCTAATTATGTGACTAGTGCAAAAAGCTAAAACATCACGTCCTTAGAATACGCCATTTAAGAGATACTTTTAACAGTTGTCCTCCATCACTAATTGTGTAGAATGTTGAGTAAAACATCAAAATGGCCTTAAATACATTTATTTTCCCCAATCAAGAGAGAGCCTGTGTGAGAGATTGTTTACATCAATGTGAAGACTCACATGTTTTTGGAATATTGATGGAAACTTTGTAGAAACCATTTATAAAAAACTATTTTTATTTCAATAGATAAAAAAACTATTTTTATCTGAATGGATAACTAATTTAAGTAATATTGGTAGTTTTAATGCTGTGTGAAAATCGATAAGTAATTCAATACGATCTCTACTTATTGTTTTTTAGACTCATTGTTGTTTTATATTGTAAATATTGGTAGCTTTAATGCTGTGTGAAAATAATTATGTAATTCAATACGATCTATACTCATTGTTAGATAAACTAATTTTGAAATGGGTTATATATAAAGAAACGCAATATTTATTATTTGAGTTTTTAGGGTAATTATTTTATGGAAATATATTATTTAAATGTAAAGTATATTTTGAATATATAGGTTTAATTAATGATTTTGTCTGTCATATTAATATGAAAATTGTCTAGACCGAAAGAAAGAAATTTTACAATTAAACATTGAATTTTTAATATTTATAAATTATTATAATTACAAATAGAATTACATGATTTCAAATATTTTTGAAATTATTAATTATCTTAATATTGCAACACATCTTTTTTCCTAATCTTTTTTCATCTACTTGAAAATTGATATCTTAACACCCACTTTTCAACCGATATTTAGATCAAATCAATTGATGCTTGGTTTCATACATCATTGCCATCAATGCACCCTTCATTTCATAAAAAAAAAATTGCAATACAAACAAATACCCAATACAAACAAATACCTCTTATAGTGTATCGAACTTCATACTTTGGTATTGCATGATGAGTAGTGAAAACACATTACCTAGTTCAAGGACTAGGTGTCATAACACAACATTACTTATCAATTTTTGTTGCATATGTTCGTTGCTATGTCAAAGGACTTTTTGTAAATGTGAGAATTGACTTGGTTGATAAACTATGTTCACATCACTTGAACTTAGCATAAATTAGAACTACGATTATGTTCTAATCAGGGTTAGTGGATTGGGTTTTATGAATGCTTCAACATGTGTGTGTATATCTATCTATCTATATATATATATATATATTGTAACATTGAAAGTAATATAATGAAAAATCAATTTGGGATCTAGGGGAAAATCTTTGTGTCTATTTGTTTTGTGTTCTTTCCATTGTATTTTTTTTGTCACGTAATTTCTATACACATTTAGAACCTACATTTGGTATATGAGTTGTTTTGACTTCTAGGGGACGCCTTTACTGTTGAGGGGTTTTTCTCAGGCCTATGGCACTGTTCAATGATAGTTCTATGGGATCAATTCTTGTGGGGGTTTTTCTCAGGCCTATGGCAGACACTGTTCAATGACAGTTCTATGGGATCAATTCTTGCGGTGAAATAAGATGGCAAACAGTGGAAAGATAGAGATCGAGAAATTGAATGGTAAGTTTTCAGTTATTGAAACTCAAGATGGAGGATATGTTGATGGACCGATATCAATGGATTGATGTAGATCTAGGCATGATACATGTCGAAAGAAGATTGGGTCGAAGTTAAATGAGAAGGAGAAGAGAACAATACGATTTTGTCTCTTAGAATCATTATTGTTGAATGTATTAGGGGAAGCTACGTCAAAGGATTTGTGGGACAAGTTAGGGATTTGGTACCAATCTAAGTCTCTGGTGAACAAACTGTTCTTGCGGAAATATTTGTATAACTTGAGGATGAAGGATGTTAATCTAAGTCTCTTGTGGTAAACATGTTGTTATCTGTTGATATAAAAATTTTAGATGAAGATAAGTACATCAGTTTGTTTCTCTACCAGATTCATGGGATAGTTAGTCTAGTTGTTGCAATAGATAGTAATGCAACTACCTTGAAGTTTGATAAATAGTTTCATAATTTTATCGAAGCAGATGAGACACAAAAATATGGAGGGCTAGAATGGGCATCCCTTTTGGACGAGGATGACCCCTTAACAGAAACAAAATTAAGTCCTCAAATGGGAATGTAGGTTTTAACCCCGTACAGAAATTACTTGCATACGAATTCTAAAACACAGAAAATAAACAATATGAGAGCATAACACATAAAACACATATACACAGAGATTTTCCCCTGGATCCCAAAACCGGGATTACCAGCTTGATTTTTCATTATATTCTTTTCAATGTTACAATACATATTTATACATGCCGAAGCATCTAATACCATGGACCGAAAACCATCGCATTCAAACCATGGACCGAAAACCATAGGTAGGTTCGCCCAACCTAATATAGGGTCCAAAAAAAATTTCTCGGGGCATTGCCCCCCCCCCCTCAAACCCCCCAAACAAGGGGGCTGCCGCTCCCCCTGTGACCCCCCCACTGCGCAATTGGCGTAACGAAGGGGGGGCTTTGCCCCCCCTCTAACCCCCCGGTTCACTACGTGGGTTAGTCATGGAAAGAATATAACACAACCCAACAATCTCCCACTTTTTGTTTTCTTTCCACACGGGGCCACAGGAGAGCTTAGTCATTTTTCCAGCCCTGAAATTCCCATTGTTTCTCTACACCAAGAGAACTTCTCAGAGCTTACAGATTTTGCCAATGCATCTGCAGTATTCTTCAAAGTGTCCACCTTTACCAGCAACACCTTTTTGTCTTCTATCATATCCCTCACAAAGTGATACTGAACATCAATGTGCTTTGTCTTTGAATGATAAGTAGGGTTCTTTGCCAAGAAAATTGCACTTTCGCTGTCACAGTCTATTCTTATAGCTCCCTATACTAACCCCATACTTAAACACAATCTCTGCAACCAAACTGCTTCCTTGCTTGCATGAGTGGCTACCATGTATTCTGCCTCTGTAGTTGATAGTGCCACTACAGATTGTTTCTTACTCATCCAACTGACTGCACCTCCAAATAGGTTAAACACATACCCACTTGTAGATCTTCTCTGATCCAGATCTCCAGCCCAGTCTGCATCAACAAAGCCATGAATATCCAACACTCTGTCCAATCCTGGTCTTCCTTGGTAGCACAAACAATAATCACTAGTTCCACGCAAATACCTGAAAACCCGCTTCACTGATGTCCAGTGCTCCTTCCCTGGTTTTGACATAAACCTGTTCAATACTCCCACTGCATGTGCAATGTCTGGTCTAGTACAGACCATTGCATACATCAGGCTACCGAATGCACTCGCATATGGAACATGGGACATGTCCTCTTCCTCTTCTTGTGTCTTGGGACACTGTTCAACAGATAACCTCACACCTACAGGAATAGGAACCTTCACCGGTTTACTATCCTGCATATTAAACCTCTGCAATGTTGTCTCGACATACTTCCCCTGGTTTAACCAGAGCTTCCTCTTTGCCCGATCTCTTTTCATTTCCATGCCCAAAATATAGTTAGCAGCACCAACATCTTTCATGTCAAATTTGGAGGACAATTGGGTCTTCAAATCCTGGATAATTTCTTTGTCATTTCCAACCAACAACATATCATCCACATACAAGACTAGATAAATAACACAGTCACCAATTAATTTAAAATACACACAGTGATCTGCTTTGCTTCTGGTGAAGCCAAGTCCCCGTATAAATGTATCAAATTTCTGATACCACATCCCTTGTGACTGTTTTAACCCATACAAAGACTTCTTTAACTTGCATACTACTACTTTCTTACCCTTCACTACAAAGCCTTCAAGTTGCTTCCTGTAGATTTCCCCTTCCAAATCCCCATGAAGAAATGTTGTCTTCACATCCATCTGTTCTACCTCAAAATCAAAAGCAGCAGCAACAGATAAAAGTAACCTAATAGAAGGTACCTTGGCAACAGGAGAAAAAATATCACCAAAATCAATTCTCGGTACCTGGGAATAACCTATTGCTACCAATCGAGCTTTGTATTTCTTCACCTTCCCTTCTACATTTGTCTTCTTTTTGAACACCCATTTGCTGCCAATGGGTTTCCTTCCAGCCGGCAACTCCACCAGATCCCAAGCCTCATTTTTGTGCAAAGATGCCATTTCATCAACCATGGCCTTTTTCGAGAGTTTTCCATCCTCTGAATCTACTACTTCCTTCACAGTTCTGGGATCATCATCAGTAATAGACAAAGGAAAATTTGAACAGAAAGCAGAAGGACTATACCTTTCTGGCTGCCTTATTTCTCGAACTGATCTTCTCACAGTCGGAGTTTGTGGCTCTTCATCTTCTGATTCCTCCTCTGCTGCAGAGTCTAATTCTTCCTCCTTTAGCTCAAACTCTATCTTCTCAGGTTCCTTTGGTTGGACTTCATGTTTAATAACATCTTTTACCTCTCTGAACACCACATATCGGCTATACACAACCTTCCGTGTGACTAGGTTCCAAAGCTTATAACCCTTTAAACCATCCTTATACCCAATAAAGATGCACTTTTCAGATTTACTATCCAACTTGGTTCGTTTCTCCTTTGGAACATGTACATATGCATCACATCCAAATACCCTCAGATGTGAAAGAGAGGGTTTCTTACCAGTCCATACTTCTTGTGGAGTCTTATCCTCCAAGGTACCCTGTTGACCAAGTAACATGCAGTATCCACCGCTTGGGAAAATAGGGATGCCTTTGCATGCGAGCTTGGGAAAAGTATTCCATGCATGAAAATCAATTTTTCTTGGTCCTGGAGGGAACCGATCAACCTGAAGGCACATGCATCAGTCTGCGAGCCTGGGAGAGGGATTTGCATAGTTTCTGAGCTAAGCAGAGATGGTTGTCCTGGACGAATTATGCAATTTCTGAGAGGAACAGGTGACTGTCTCTTAGGATTGCACAATTTCTAGGCTTAGCAGCTGTCTTGGGTCAGACTGTGTAATTTCCTCAATGAAGCTTGTCTGACTACATTGCGCTTTCTAAACCTAGCAGGTTGCCTAGCTAATCTACGCAATTTCTTCTAGCTGCTGGGCTGGCTGTCCCAGCCAGATTGCATAATTTCTGGGAGCAACAGGTGACTGTTGCCCAAAATTGCACAATTTCTAGGCTCAGTAGCTATCCTGGGATGAATTCCGCAATTTTTTAAGGAAGACTATCAAGAATAATTGCACAATTCTAGAGCCCAACTGGGTGTCCAACTAGATTTTCACAGTTTCTAGAGGGAAGGTTGGTTCCCCTCCAGAATTGCGCAATTCCAAGAGGGAGATTCTCAACTAGCAATTGACACTAAGTCCAGAAATCAGCTTGTTAAGGAGGTGGAACAAACTTGCATGCACAGGCTAACAGGACTCTATGAAACAATTGAAGCTGATGTGCTTGACAAGTGCAAGACATGTTGTTGAGGATGGTCAGTAGGGAGGCTCCAAAACGAAGCGAATGCATATTTTTGTAGGTTGGTTGTAACTGCTACAGTAGGATCCTAAGTTTCATGATTGAAGCAAGAATATTAACACCAAATATCACTTGATTCGACATTATGTAGAGGTGAAAGTTATTCATCTGACACATTGTCCCACTTCATAGCAGGTCGCAAACATATTTACAAAGACATTGGGACATTAAAATTTTTAAAAGTTTAGAATGCTACTTGGAATTTTAGATGTCCCTTCGGATTCAGGGATGAATGTTAACTAATCCTTCATGATTATGATTTTACATTAGTAATTAGTTGATAGTTTTATTTTTTTGTTAATAAGCTACCGAGACAAGAATATCGCGTGCCTACTTTACACATGTATAAATGTATACTTTCAGTTTGAACGAATCAAGTTGCCATTGTGGAGTTTATTCCAACCTGTGTACAACATACAAGTGTATAGCATTAGCAAAGAAATTATGGCTATGAATACAAGCATTCTTAGTCAATGATTTCCTATAATCCTTTGAAATTCCTATGTTTGTACCTGTTATTGATCCTAGAAGTTCATGATCGAACCTGAAATATCCCTTGACGAATTACTTAATGGAATTCATCATTCCATCAACCCATTCCGTATCATTATCTAGATCTTTGAACTATGATACAACAAGCTCGTACAACGCCCATGCCATAGGGCTTCCCCAATAATACCATCTACACCATATAGTAAATTTCAATCACGGAATCAAAACGTTGCAGAAGAGGTTCCATGCTAGTGAAATAATAACAAAGATGTTGTGGTTTGGTGTCAAATACATGTTCACCATTCCATAATAAGTGAAATATAATAAAGTTAAGAATGAAAAGAATAGATAACAAAATATTTTTGCCATGTCCTATTGAAAATCCATCATGGCATACACGATGATGTTGTAAATATCAGACTAGAAGAACACATAGGAAATCTCTATGGTATTCTTTGCAAAGGCATAAGGTAAACTAGAATACATTCTGAGATCCTTCTCTATGTTAGAAACAATTCATTCAATTTCAACCATAGGTTTCACCAAGGATGAATAGTTTACATCGAGGAATAATATTGCCACATATATTGAACCCATTGCATTTAATATTTCAGACTTCTAAGTTTTATTATGACCACCACACAAAAATATGATACTGAACATTAAGACACACACAAATGTAAGAAAGAACCACACAACAATATTTTATGGATTATGATAGTAAGACAATCCCTATTTCGAGAAGAATGTAGCACACTGTGAAAAGAATGGTTAGGAATATAACATATGAAAGTAAAGGTCCTTTGTCACTAGATTAGGCATGCTCAATTGTTTTATGAGGGATTTGTTCCACTAGTGTAACTTTGGGTTTTGATATTTTTTTCAAAATTGATTCTAAGATGTTTTTCAACTACAACAGACGAGACCTATAATATCCACGTAGCAGGGTTGTGCCCTTGACGTATTTTAGGCACTTCCATCACCTGAATTGAATTATTGAGGTAATTTATGAGTGAAAATTCATATCTCTCTCGCTAGATTCTTTTTTCATATTTGAGTCATAATTTACCTTAGGGCTCACTTCAATTTCTACATTATGGTCTTTAGCTATTGCAATTCCCATTCACTGATTGAAGGCCTCCATGACCTTTTGCACTATCATCCCTCTTATTTTTTTTAAATAAAATGATAGCTTAAGTTCCCATGCTCCAATCCGATCTACAATTCTTTTGAGGTTCCTATTAGATTCTTTAATTTCTTAAAATAATTGTACAAACAATTTCTCTTGTTGATTTGGAACCTTTTTCAAATAAACCCTTCAAGTTAGTAGGAAAACCAACTATGACACCACTATAATATTCTTTTATTTATTAAACTAAAAATTCCGATAAGTTTACTTTAGAAATTGCATCATAATTTGCTTGCCAACAATTTAAATAAAAATGCATCTCAAAATTACAAAATTGTAGATAATAATGCAAGAAATCTAATTTTTTATTAATAATGTTTAGGAGCATATTACATAAAAAACATAGAATATATATTAGTTTCCCGCCTCTTGAACTTCTATAATTTGATCTTCAACAAGTCAGCCTACCAACTAAACCATTCTAAAATATAGTAGTTTGTCCCTACTGAGATACCAATCCAACCCTATGAAAATAAAAACTACTCGGTCCTCTCTCTGGATGTATAAAATAACTCCTTTCTATATTAAATCAATCTCCCTATAAGATTAGTGATTGGCTAGGGTCATTTTAAAATCACTGAAACTAACCACCACCAGTTACGGTGGATTTATACCCACAAAAACAATAGCAACCAACTATAGTGTATATTTCAACACTGAAACTAAGAAATATGTCGATAGTTTTTGTCTCAAACTGTGAGCTATTAGAGCTCTCGAAATAACTATCAAAATACTAATACTCAACTCATACCCTCAATGAACTCTAATCTTTCTTTTAATAATCTTTTTCCCATCAAATACCATGGATCACTGAAATAAGATGGTCAATACTATGGCTTATCAAAATACCATCGTCTTTCTCTTTATAACCGCTTTAAATTTAAGTATTCATTTCACTTTTTGATGTTTCTTTTTCTATTCATATGCAAAGGAACAAATAAATTGATCTTCTTGGAAAGAGATATTACACATACTTGACAAAACTTGAACTATAAAAGGGTTGGAATATTTATAAATGAACACATTATTCCGAAAGATAGATTTGATTGAAGGAAATAATTTCTTAAGGTATAGGAAGCCAAGAAGGGAGGAAAATGGAACATAATTAGGAAAATAAAATCTATTTTGAAGGGCCAGAGACCCAAAAGATAAAATAAATAGGAATTTGGGACACTCTAGATCCTTTCTTAAAATTGTTATGGATTAGATGGTTTGTTAACTTGGATATTGAGTGATATTGATGTTATATTAATTATTGAAACTTCAAAGAGTGAAGGATCTAAGGTCCCTAACATAGCATATTTTGACATTTGGTTGGTATGGAACAAGAGATCCTACCATAAAAGACCATAGAGGGGTTGGAGACAAATCTTGTTACATAAAAAAGAGTTTTCCTCTTTACATTAGGATACGTAAACAAAAACATTTTAATCAACACATATGGATGGAGATCTTAACTATTAATATAAAGAAGGTTTAGATGGAGATATTTTATTTGGTTCCTATTAATTATACCTTCAATAAGAAAATATTCTAGAAAGAAAATACCTTACAATAGGTTAGAGTAAGATATATATAGTATGAGAAACGATGTTAGTATCCTCTTGCTAGGAGACTTTCCCAGTAAAACATTGATTAATAAACTCTCATTTTAAGAATTTATTCCAATTATAATCCTGTATGTTTAGATGAGGATCTATTTTTAGCTTTTAATTATAAAATAAACTCTAAAGACATGGGTAAGAATTTATTGGGCACTGAGCTAATCAAGCTCTTTTGTTCTTGTAGGTGTCCAAGTTGTCCCATTTTTCACAATTCTAAATAAGCATATTCAATCGTTTTATCGCACTTCGTCATCCATCTTTTACCCTTATTATTGTGTTTATTCATGACCATGCCACAATAACCTTACAAAGTTAAGGTAGTTAATTAGCATTATTTTCCTTTATTTTTGTGAATTGAAAAGGATTATTGTTGTTTTTGTTGATGATGGTTTTCTTAGAGTTGTTTCGATGGTTCCCTTGCCGTAACTGTAACAAGCATCCATGGTTAGCATATCTAAATAGCTCCGGGAGGAATTACAGAATATGCATCTTCTTCTGAGTGATGTTGACATGGATTTAAATTACCTAACTCATATCTAAGTTAAATACATTAGGCTCAAGGTCATGATCTATATTTTAAACAAATCATGTCAGGCATAATCGGGTGACCAAATTTGGACATGATTTGCGGACAAATGAAGACGAATCTGGAAAATATATGACATGCATATTTCTTAGACAACCCCTAGTTACACGATTAGTAAGCGGTTTCTCTAAAACATTCATATATTTACAGATACTTGTTGTTATTACAAAAGTTTCTTTCATGTTGTGGTCATTGATAGACTGCGTCCCAAATAGAGAAACCAATTATCAAATGAAATAGCTCCAGCCTATTCTAAGATGATTCTATGATATAGTAATCTAATGTAATCATATCTAAAGTTCTTTTCCAACAAATACCTTCCAAGAAAAATCGATCACAATATCTTGTAAATATGTCCATGAATTTAACTGTTTAGATTTGGGGAAATTAGTTCGAAATCACCCCCTTCTCTTTTCTTGTATAAATTTATAGAGAGAGAAGGTTGGAAGAAAATATAGTGTTAGAAGTTAGGTTAGAAAGGAGAGGCATCATCATTATCAAAATATGCATCTTGTACTTCCATTTCCAAAGCTAATGCAATCTCCGCAAGTTTGAGGCTAATCTCCAAGTTGCTAGTTTGTGAGTTGTGAATCAGCAGCCCCCTACTAGGGAGGAAGGGTCCTCCTCTTTAACAAGGGTTATTATGTCAGTAGAGATAGATAATCGTTTAATATTAATTTATTTTTAGGTTATTACAATTTAATTTTTATTATATTTCATGCATCGCTATCACAGATTCTTGTTGTTATATTGATGTTACTATTGGATAAGTTAGCTTGCAAAGTATTAATGTACATTACTCATTTGTTAGAATATTTACTCCCGGGTTGATCCCTACTAATTTTCTATTGTTACCATTCAATTGTTGTTACATATTTATAATTCAGTGTTGATACATAATATTATTTAATCGTCATTACATCTGATACAATGTGTTATGACGACAAATTTTGATTGATGTGATGATTTTATGTTTGTGATTGAATGGCTTTTCACAATTGATTCAAGGTGTGCTTTTTATTTTCAATGCAAGTGTGATTTCATTTCCAACATTGTGTCTGTTGTCCCTTAAGAAACCAATTTCCTGGCTGTGTAGAAATTGTGCTTAAGACATTAATGTTTATAATTATTATCACTTGTTTGTCACTTAATTGTATGTTATATTCTCAAATGAAGGACCTGAAAGACTTGGTTATAAACCCTCAATACTTAGGTGACATGAAAATCTCAGAATTCCATTTCATTGTTGAATATAAATGACGAATGAAGAAAGCTTGAAGAAGTCATAGACAATATACTGTTTTACACATAATCTACTATCTGTGACACTTGGAGAAGTTAAAGATAATATGTTGTCTTACATAGAAACTACTATCTGTAACTTAGAATAATTGCAGAGGTGGGAACTTCAAGTATAGGAGTGCTCTTTTAAGGGATTTTAACTTCATTTACATAATAAAATGAAGACCTGTAGCTTCATTACCATACTTAAAGGAAGAAAACATTTAATGACACATAACAGAGAAGTTACAAAATCATACCCAACAATGTGTGGAAAACTTCTGATTCTTTCATTAATCAACAGTTTTATCAAGAATACAGTGGCCTAGTCTCCAGGTTCTCCAAAGTTCAAACCTCTTCTCTATAAATTTTTCTCTTTTTATACATTATGAGATGGTTGGTAATCACCAAAACTATCAAACTACTTAACTATTCTCCTAACTGTCTAAAGTAAAATTTATTATAAAATATCACATTTAAGGGTAAAAACGCCTCATTCATTTCAAGAAAACAAGATAATAAGAAGTAATAGAAATCAGAGAATGATGGGAGATTGCTGCTCGTTGTTCGAATCTATATCTTGAGCCTTAATGGAGTAGTGGATGAAGTGCCAGGGTATGGTGAGTGACGTGGGAAATTAACAGATGAAAGCGGTGGAAGATGTGGAATGAGAGACGTGGGGTAGAAAGTTTTGGGAGCTCACCATGGGGGTAAAGAATGTATGGGAGATTCAACGAGGTTGAACCCCCGCAGTAATTTCAGGCCAGACATTGCGATCAACCATGTTAACGTCATGGTCAACTGCGGGGGTTGAGCTTTAATTAATCTTCGTGACCATTGCTTCCCCACAGCACACCTCAACGTACTTATCACGCTATCGCTTGATCACGCCTCTTGAACCTACATGACCTTTAGACAATGGGTCGAGCCCATTTTCTTTTGATTTTTTTTAATTAATGACATACATAATATTTGATTTTGTTTTTTTATTTATTTTTTATTTTTCTTTTTAAATATTATCAAGTAACCTCAAGTGACAATGAATGCTAGAACAGTGTCCAAAGTGTTATTCTTATGCAAGCGAATGTTTGACAACAAGATTTATTTCCATTCCTACAAGTGTCAAGAGTGATAACTTTAATTTGATTGTGTGCTAGTTCTCATATGAGAAAGTGTAGCATTGGGAATTAGAACTTGTTACTTGGATATACTTTGCACAATAACCTTGAAATAGGAATACTTACCCTAGTCGTTCATTTATGTCTAAGTGAATTGATTTATTTTATCAAGACAATCAATTTTCCCAATAGTTCTCAAGATCTAATGATTTGCAATGGTTTGATGAAGTGACTAGAATCCAACTATATGACCCATATTCATTGGCTTGGTAGACATGTTGTATACTATATGATATATAACATCTCCATATAACCAAATTGTGTTTGATTAGCTCTTAAATGAGAATGAGCATGAATTTGATCTTAGACTTTTAACCCTAACCCTAATATTTCGATGAAAAAAAATCCCCTTTAAAGAGAATTATAAAAACCAAAGCACTTGATTGTTAAGAAAAATAAAAGATGTTCTTATTATATAATATTTAAATAATGAACTAAATATCCTATCAATAATAGCACCATTGGTGATTTATCTTAATTTTATAATGATCATATTTATTCCCATCAATAATTACTCTGTCAAGGTGTGCATAAAAAGGAAAATATGATGACCAACCCTCGATATCATAAAGAATGTAAGGTTGTTATAAACTATATTAGGGATGCTTTTAATGATTCCTTAAAGTATGGAAAGGTAAATAGATACAAAATCCTAATGAGAATTTAAAAAAAATGGTATTATATAAATATTAAACAATAGAAGTATTTACACCTACCTAACCTAAATCCTAATAAATTCTAGAGAAAAAATCTAACATGTAAAATCAAAGAAATCAGTATGGTTCCATTAAAGGATTGGATTTTCTACCTTATAAGTATTTATGACTCCCTTAATGTCATGGAAAACATTCAAATGATTTTTGCAATGGAAGAATCTTTCTCAATAGATGACATAGAGTTTGAAGTTTAGCAATTTATCAAAGGGAAAGCTAAGGATGTCAAAAATTACCAAGAATAAATCCTAAAAAATAGAGGCCACATCCTCATTCTTCAAATCTACAAGTGCTTCAATTTAGCACTAAATCAAGGCTTCCTTAGATGCTAAACTCAAATCCTCATTTTACTTATTTTTAAAATTTGGTATAAAAACAATCTATCTAACTATACCACCATTATTATTAACCTACTTTTAACCAAATTATATGGAATTATTTTGGAGAAGAAGATTAGCATATGACTAGAACGTCATGAAAAGAGAACTAAAAGATAAGCTACATTTAGGAGTTTTGTTTCATTTTTGCACCACCTTGTTACACTTAGGATTATTGCATAGGACTGTTACAATAACAAAACTAGTCTACTATGTTGTTTCCTTAAATTAAAAAAAAAATTCTAAACAAAGTACCCACGACTAACCTTTGGAATATGTTAGAAGAGCTAAAAGTTACTTTCTAATTAAGATCTATTATGATAAGGTTATATGAGAATGTTATTTCCATGTTTCAGAACATTGAGGGGTGGTTAGAAGAAATAAAATATAATATAAAAGTTAAGTAAGTTTTTTCCCTGTCCCCTACTTATTTTGGTATACACAATGATAAGAAATATGATTTAAAATTCTGAATACAGAAGTTCATGTTGCACAACTCTCACTAGTATAGTCATCACCTTTCAACTTTACATTCAAAATATTGTTCTTATGTAAAGGAGTCCCTCTGATCATGATAAGGAACTAAAAATTCTCAAGAATTCATGCTCTAGTGTTTATATGATTATTATCTCTAGTAAAATGAAGGTTATGACAATTAAATCCAAATATATCACTTATTCTGATTTCATTTATGATAATAATATCTTGGAGGAACTGACTCGACAGAAATATCTTGGAATCAACCTTCATCACAAGTTTAACTACAACTAAAACAATCAAACGAGAATAGATGGAGGGTGGAAAGGTTATTGCAGAGTTCAAAACATCTCTAAATAAATGGAACCTTAGTTATGTGATTAGAAGAAAATCCTCTTTGAAACTCTTTCCATTTTTATTATCTTACATGTATGTGAAGTTTAGGGTTGCAATGTCTCTAGATAAGCATAGAGAAAGATAGAAAAAATATAGAAGCGTTTTATAAATTATAATATAAAAATAATAGAAATAGACCCTATTCCATACTAAGCATAGAAGTAAGCATTTCTCCCACTAAGAACATAAGCATTATTAGATACTTGAAGTAAAAGAGCAAGATATGCATCTTCGAAAACATTAGGCCCCCTAAGATTGTTTCTAACTCTAGACAAAACCACCTACAACTCAATTAGAGGTGGCATAAAGATATCAAGTCTTCGCTAAATCATTAGTGAATAATGGAAGAGGTTACTGTATATAATAAGGGTAGTATAAAAAATATTATTGCTTTTGAAGTTAAGGAGAAATTGTGATGCAAAAAATAGTTAGAAAATAAAATAAAATTAAGATACTATAAGGATTTGATCAACCCTAATTTAGCGGAACAAAAGTATCTAGCTATTTTGATTACCATGAGGAAGAAAATCCTCATTGTTAAAATAAAAACAAACTCTTTTATTTTACATAGTGAAGAAAAATTTTGGAAAATTCCTAAAATATTACGGGCCAAAAAAATTTGTCATCTTTACAACACTAACATGGTTAAATATAAAAAGAACTCTATTACAATTTCCTCCATACATCTAAATTACATCTTAATCTCAAAATACAATATCAACCTTCACAATCTTTTAAATAATCACAATTATATGATTTAAGAATACTTATTTTAAATATTTTCACACAGAAATAAAATTCTAAAGTAAATAATATAATTTTTTTGTTAAGGTTTGACTAATCAAATTTGATCTTTATAAATATTAACCATTATCATTGATCTTTATAAATATTAACCATTATCAATAAAATTACTTAGCATACGAACTAAAACTGAAAATTAACTATTATGCAATATTCTTTTTAAAAATATGTTTATTTATATTGTACAAAATTTCCAGTGACCTTGCCATAGAAGATCAATATGCATTTCACGTGGGACAAACCCCTTCATTCCCATCATAAATGTCTACTAACCCGTGAAGAAGAATACGTCACTTCTCTTCAAATTCACTTAACCTCTAATATCACGTGAATTGATAAATTGAAGGGAAACCTTTTTGAAGAGGATGAATGCTTCCCGCACTTTAAAATATTAAAAATAAATGGAGTAGTCTACCTAGGCGGAAGAATGGGCCGGTTTCCGTCACCGTCCGGAAAAATCTCCGGCTCCGGCCGTTGGAAATTCCTCCGCCCAGCGCTGCCACCCTCAGCGAGCTCCGTCCAGCGAACTCCGCCCAGTTCAATTTCATAAACTTCCAGATGCTAATAGACATGAATGCGTGGCGCAATGGTAGCGCGTCTGACTCCAGGGCACGAGGTTACATGTTCGATTCACATGAGGTTCAATGTTCTATATTTTTCTTTTTCTTTCTGTTTCTGTTTCATTTCTCTGAGACTCAACGAACCATTGTGTAGAGGAGAAAATGATAACATTTGTGAATATGGTCTCCCACACAATTTTCCAGTAGTCGCAGCAACTCTCTCCAGCTGCAGAACCAGGAGAAACAAACAGAAAATTATTGTGGCCACAGACATGAAAATATTATATAACCCACCAACGGGCATAAACACACAGCCCACTGCACATAAGAAAATTCACAGGTTCACAAAAAATATGACTCGAATGTCATCGAACAAAAGTTGGGAGGAGCCTGCTTTGCATTAGCAGGACCAAATGGCAAATATAGGTTTAAAGACCTAGCTCAACATCATACCAGAACACTAAAACAACAAATAAAAGAGATTCGAAACTGAATAAAAAGCTTAATTTTAATAAATGTATGAAACAGTTCGTTGCATTCCGAAAATGCCAAGGCTAAAATAAGTTATAGGGGCAGCGGAACGAAACCTCGTTTTTAATCGACTGTTCTCCAGCCGCAGCTGTTGCTCCTCAAAAGGCATCTCCGTGAGCATGGCAGGTCCTCCACAATTGTAACAGCTGCAGTTCGTCATTGCTTCTTTAATAGATCGATTTTCCGTTTTCAGTCTTTCGTTTTCTCCCCTCAATGTTGCATTATCGTGACGCTCTTGTTGAGCCTATCAATCCAAGAGTTAGCAGATCAGAGAAATGAAACAGAAAGAAAAAGAAAAATATAGAACATTGAACCTCATGTGAATCGAACACATAACCTCGTGATGCGGAATCAGACGCGCTATCATTGCGCCACGCATTCATGTCTATTATCATCTGGAAGTTTATGAAATCGAACTGGGCGGAGTTCGCGATGGCGCTGGGCGGAGCTCGCTGAGGGTGGCGGAGCTGGTCGGAAGAATTTCCGGCGGCCAGAGCGGAGGTTTTTCCGGGCGGTGGCCCATTCCTCCGCCTAGGTAGACGGAAACCTTTTTGAAGAGGATGAATGCTTCCCGCACTTTAAAATATTAAAAATAAATCGAATATCATTTGCAACAAATTTAGCGACAAGGTTTGTCACATCGAATAAAAAAGCAATAGAGAGAAAAGTAACGAAGGTCCACTTCGAATAGGAGTCTTGTTTATGGAACTTGAGATGGGAATCGCAATATTACCATATTTAGTCGGTCTTGTTAACGGCTATAGCATTTATTTTATGGTCAATTTATTATTATTATTTTATGATCTATTATTATTATTATTGAGTTTATAAAATATTTTAGTATTTTTAATTAAAGTTTTGGTAAAATGTTTAGTATTTTTTTATACATTTAAGAAATAATTTTATAATTTCTAAAAATTTTATATTTAATATTTTATTGATTGAATAAGTTTTGATTTTTAGTAGAAAGAAATTTATTTTTAGTATATGTTAGTGCTTGACAAATAATTTTAAAATAAATAAAAATTATTTTTTAAGTGATCATTATATCAATTAGTGCTCTAACACTTACACTAACACTAACACTAACACTATTACGCCTTACACTACTATTAATTTTCCTAATAATACTAAAACTAACTCAAACTAACCCAATAGTAAGTCCCTTACTTAAAAGAAAGAATATAGGCTAAGGAAAGCAAAAAAAAAAAAACTATAAATAACAACTAAAACATTATCCAATTGCAAAAATAGATGTTGTGTATGAAAGTGGAGAGATATTCCCCCTTTTTCAAAAATGATCACTTGCACTCCCCTACCTCTACACTTACCCTATTTCCATAGATTTGGAATTGATTGTCTGTCTAAATCAACATCCACCAACATCGTCACTTCTAACATGTCCATATCTAATACAACTGGTCTTTACATTGCCTCATTTTAACAAATTTGTCATTAATGGTTGGAATAAAAAATTAAAAATAATATATTAATCATTGCAACTATGTATTCACAAAGTTTATATTTCATAAAGATTTTTCAAACGGAAAATTTCTTAATCTATTGTCATGATCGAATCCAGGTAGAAGATCCTGTGAGCTTAACATGTCCTGTGTGAAGTCAAAACCAAAACAGGCTCCATAAACCCAGGTAGAAGTAACTGTGTGGAACAAATCATGTGTTGGAGAACGAGCGTTTGCCACACTTGTGCATTCCTGCACCTTCACACTCTCTTACCTCTGCATATTCAAATTCTTCGCTCACTCATATTATTCTTCTGTGCGATGGAACAATTTTTTTTAATTCCATGGCGTGAAGGATGAACATCATTCAATTTTTTGGACTTCAGAGCATAATTTGGGCCCGGAGGGATTTGTGTGGTTTTATTTTTTCTGCATAATTTATCAGTGTATATGTATATCTCGTTTATATTAGTTGTATATATTGGTAGATTAAAAACTGTATTTTTTGTGTGGAGTTTTTTTGAATTTTGAAGAACTTTTGAAAAACTGTACTCACTGCATGGAGCCACTTAAACATACGATATTTTTTTTAATGAGCGATCACCTCACTATATAGCATATGCCATAACACATCTTCAATATATAATTTTCTTACCATTAATAAAAATTACGATTTTTCTTGCGAAAAAAAATTCGATTTTTCTTTAAAGGAAACAAAAATATATCATTCATCTTTTGTTTTGTTGGTGGTGTGTGCATAAGCTATTTCAGTTCTTGCAATAGATTTTAAGAAAGTGACGAGGGTGGAGAATATACATACTATGTAACTAAATAAACACATAATTCCTCAGTTAATATTGAATAACAATAATCATCTTACAACTGATGACTTTCGTGACTTTCGTAGGGTCCTTCAAAGGAAAACAACATACCAAACATCTTGCAGTTTCTACGCCTCTCTATTTTATATGGTTTTAGGTACCAGGTCTTTCATTGTGTATCGTCTTCTTCTTAAATATGTGAAGACATATTGCAGTTGAAAGCGATTTCCGTGGCTTTGTTGTGGCCAAAGCACCTGGAAACGCTTGCATTCGTGCAAAATATAATTTTGGTGTTACACCTTTATTATGGGCAGAAGCATAATATAGTCGAAAGTCGTCAAAACTATGGATAACTAACGAATCCATTAATAAATTCGATCAAATTTTTTTTACACAAAACTGCACATGCACCCAACACTATATACTTATTCACAAGTTCATAAAAGGATATAAACCAGGCTTGCACGAACGCTTTTTTTTGTGTATAAATATGTAGAAAGTGCCCCACGTTGACTCTCGACCACTGAGAAAAGAAAAGGCGAAGCATAGCATAGCAGTACCCATGAGCACCCATTTCATCTCTGATACAAAGAAAAGCGAGCAAATGATAATTGAAAAAAGGATTCAAATGGATAAAGGCTAACAACTGCGTCATTAGGCCGAAGCCTTCTACTGTCCCATAATACCCAAATTTTCTGCATGAAGCATGGCTAGTTCAGAGATGATCAGAGAATGGCAGCTCTAATGTCACGCCCCCAAGCCGACGGTAGTCTTTCAACCTCTCTTAGCGAGGTGCGGCACCACCGAACACTTTCTTTTCAACAATACTTATGTTCATGGACTAAGCCTAATTCACTTTCTCTTACTTAGTTTGTGTTTCTCAATCAAGTACTATTATGCTTAGCCTTTATACCAATGAACACCCATACACATTCATTATCAACAGCAATTATAACAAGAACACAATTGCACAGTATAAAGGGAGGGGCAACTCCCTGAACAATGAGTCTGCCCGAAATATATGTATTAATCAATCTTTCAACAATATAAGCTTTTACAAGTATTTTTGGCAAAATCCAAGTCTATACTTAGCCAATTTACAATCATGGCAAAACTGCCTTTACACACATTTGTGCACACCTTGCACGGTGGGAGAGTGCTCACCCGAGCCACCAAGACACCCCCGTCAAGTCTCGACACAAATCTGCACCTTATTCAGCCCACAGGCACACCTTGCCCAACCTTCGACTAACTCCAAGTGTATCCACCAATGTGCGACACAATCAAGAAGTGCGCATGAGCTATGCGCTCTTGTCCTTCTTATTTCTGCGCACAAGTCTTTTCCCTTGAGCTCTTATGCGAAGAGGCTTGAGTTCAAATGAGCCTTTGATGCTCAAACATACACCAATATATATGTGCGTTTAGTGTGGGTGGTGGCTTGCCCGGCCGACCCCCAAATACGTGTTTACACACCCTTCAAGCGTTGGACATATGTCGGCCTTCAAGCAAACTAATCCACGCTCAAGCAGTCGTATAAATCTCCCCTTGCTCCATCACAATTTTCACAAGTGTCGTAATGTCATAACGTTTCGTTGCAAGCATCTCAGCCCATCGTCGCACCTCCGTGTGCTTTAACTCGCCACGCACCCGCATCGTGTATGCCAACTTGCCCATGCGCCCGCACTCACCCATCGTGCAGCTCGACTCGCCCACACGCCCGTCGTGCAGCCCAACTCGCCTGCGCGCCCGCATCGTGTATGCCAACTCGCCTGTGCGCCCGCGCTCACCCGTCGTGCAGCTCGACTCGCCCACGCGCCCGTCGTCTAGCCCAACACGCCCGCGCGCCCGTTGTGCAGTCCAACTCACCTGCGCGCTCGTCGTGCAGCCCAACTCACCCGCGCGCCCGTCGTGCGGCCCAACTGTGTGTGCACCCGAGGACCTTACATCCTCCTCCACCTGAAATCGTTATCATCCTCGACAACATACCATCCTGGTAGCTATCCACCAAGATCATCAATACCCATGATGTCAACTCCCCCACGTACGGCAGACATCCCTGCAACATATGTAGAACTCCATCTCCACCATGTCTCGCCTCGGCAACCATCTGTCACCAATCACCCCATACCAAGGTATACACCTCAACGGTATGTCATATATCAGATATCATCTCGATCCATGATCATCGACCCCTTTGCCACAATCTCCACTGCAACATCCCGTGTCGACCTCATCATGTGTCATCATGTGAACCTCTGTCATGATACTCCAACAAGAGCTAACACATGTCTATCATGTGCCAACATCTCATCCCAATAGTAACATCATCCTGTACACTGGATCCCCTCATGACTCAAGCTAGTTGGGTAGCTAGTCCAACCATACGCCCAAACCACAAGAATGCACATTCTTCCATCACCATCAGTCGTTTCTCAAAACAACCTGTCACATTCTTGACTCATCAAGAATCTATCTCCATAAGTGCAAACCATGCTCAGGTCCATGGAAACTCCATCCATCTCATCTGCAACATGTCATGATGCTTGATGCCAAGCCATCCCTGCACCATCAGTCATACCTGCTCAACATGTTTTAAGGACTCACTGCTATGAGAAGCTAACAATGAGCCCCATCTTCTCATTTATCTAAGAAGATGTAGAGGGAGTAGGGCCTGAAGGCTCTCCCTCACTAATCAACTTGATCCATTTGTCAAGATCCTCAATCTCCATCCTTTGTAGATAAGCAACCCGGTCTTCTCTCTGGACATCCGGCCTCACATACACCTCCTCATCATCCTCAACCAACTCTAGCCTTCTTGACAAATCCAAGATGCTATCTTAAAGTGTCATGATGACCAATGACTACTCGATAAGCTTTGTCTCAATACTAGACAACCACTTACACATATCTCCCATCCTCTTCTCGTCGTCCATTTGCATCACTCCCAATTTACAATCAGGCCTTGTCACTCCAATGGTTGGCACACCAATGGGTACATCCTCCCTTCCATCATAAATGTAGAGCTTCCTCAAATGTGGAACAATCATGGCATCAAATTGTTTCATGAATTCCATCCCCAATACAGCCTCATAGTCATCAATCCGCACTATAGTGAAGTCAACCTTCCCTGTCCATCCACCAAGTGTAGTGTCCACCCTTTCAGCTATACCAAGAACTTTAATAGGAGGAGAATTTACTCTCTTCATTTGTGCCTTTGCCGGTACAAATTTTAGTCCAATTCTTCTCGCAGTATCCTCGCCCATGAAGTTGTGAGAGGCCCCACTATCCACCATAGTGAGTACATCAGCACCTCCAACCTTCATTCGAACATACTCCAACTTGTTCCTCTCAGGATCCCTCCGAGAGACCACCTCTGTAGTAGCAGAAGCACCAAGTATCTGCATCATCCCCACAGAAGCTCCTTCATTCTTCGTATCAGATTGTGCAATAGCAGCCACCTTTGGTCTAGAAGGACAATTCTTCACCGTATGTGGTCCAGCACATATCCAACACTTCAAGGCTTTCTTCGTCTTCGAACTATCATCCGATTTCGAAGCATCATCCTTCTTCTTTTCTTTCGGCTTGTCGGACTTCTTCTTCTTATCATCAAAAGTCTCATCATAATGCTCCACCAACCTGTCCACAGCAGCAAAAGCTTCCTCAAGTGTTCTAATCCTCTACCTCTTCACTTCATTGCGTGCCCAAGGCTTCAACCCAATAACGAAGTTGAACACCTTGTCCCTCTCTGCCATGTCAGGAAGTTCCAGAACCGCACTTGCAAACTCCCGCTGATATGTTTGTAGGTTCCTGGTCTGTTTTATGAACTTAATCTTCATCCTTGCTTCCCATGTTTCATCCTAGGGACTGAAATGGGTCTGCAAAGCTTTCTTCATGTCATCCCACGAAGTAATATCACCAGCACTGCCATTGGTAATCTGATCCATCTTCCTTCGCCACCACATCTTAGCATCTTTTGTTAAGAATTGAGTAGCTACCTTGACCTTTGTCTCATCATCAGATAGACCCAACCATTCCAAGTATTGCTCCATGTCCCATAGAAAGTTTCCAAGAGTCTTTGCAATCCTTGTACCATCATAAGATTCTGGTTCCTTGACCTTCACATGAGGCACTCCTCCACCTGCGTTATGCCTCACGGCCTTCTTCAACACCGCGATCTCATCTCTGGCTTTGTCAAGAGATTTCTTCAAGTCCATGATCTCTGCAAGACCCTGGTCCCTTGCTTCTTCAACCTCCTTGACCCTTACTTCAAGTTGTGTACACATAAGATCAGTGTACTCGTGTTGTGTCCGGAGTTCATCAAACTCTTCCATCATCTTCAAGTTGGCCTCTTGTTCCTTAGTGAACAAGTCCATCTTCTTATCCCAGGAAGTTTCCATAACCTCCATCCTCAACAACACCTTTTCCATAAGTGTGATAGTAGCATCTTGCACATGATGACTAGACCCAGCCTGAGATTCAGCTGCCATCTCTAACAACTTCTTCTTCTTTTGCAATCTAGTTTCGACCATCCAACAACTTCACCAAGATGCCTACAACCTGAACCAACCCTTGTTCCACTTGTGTGAAACAGCTTCCTTCACCTGCAAGTACCTACTTCACTGTCACTTCGTCACGAGCAACCTTTCTCACCAGCTCCAAATCGAGCTCTGATACCAACTTCACTTCAGTGGAGGTGTGTAGCAGCTTCAAACTTTAATGCCTGAATCAGCTGCTCTGATACCACCTGTCACGCCCCCAAGCTGACGGTAGTCTTTCAACTACTCTTAGCGAGGTGCGGCACCACCGAACACTTTCTTTTCAACAATACTTATGTTCATGGACTACGCCTAATTCACTTTCTCTTACTTAGTTTGTGTTTCTCAACCAAGTATTATTATGCTTAGCCTTTATACCAATGAACACCCATACACATTCATTATCAACAACAATTATAACAAGAACACAATTGCACAGTATAAAGGGAGGGGCAACTCCCTGAACAATGAGTCTGCCCGAAATATATGTATTAATCAATCTTTCAACAATACAAGCTTTTACAAGTATTCTTGGCAAAATCCAAGTCTATACTTAGCCAATTTACAATCATGGCAAAACTGCCTTTACACACCTTTGTGCACACCTTGCACGGTGGGAGGGTGCTCACCCGAGCCACCAAGACACCCCCGTCAAGTCTCGACACAAATCTGCACCTTATTCAGCCCACAGGCACACCTTGCCCAACCTTCGACTAACTCCAAGTGTATCCACCAATGTGCGACACAATCAAGAAGTGCGCATGAGCTATGCGCTCTTGTCCTTCTTATTTCTGCACAAAAGTCTTTTCCCTTGAGCTCTTATGCGAAGAGGCTCGAGTTCGAATGAGCCTTTGATGCTCAAACATACACCAATATATATGTGTGTTTAGTGTGGGTGGTGGCTTGCCCGACCGACCCCCAAATACGTGTTTACACCGTTCAAGTGTTGGACATATGTCGGCCTTCAAGCAAACTAATCCACGCTCAAGCGGTCGTATAAATCTCCCCTTGCTCCATCGCAATTTTCACAAGTGTCGTAATGTCATAACGTTTCGTCGCAAGTAGCTCGGCCCATCGTCGCACCTCCGTGTGCCTTAACTCGCCGCGCGCCCGCATCGTGTGTGCCAACTCGCCCGCGCGCTCGCACTCGCCCGTCGTGCAGCTCGACTCGCCCGCGCACCCGTCGTGCGGCCCAACTCGCCCGCGCGCCCGTCGTGCGGCCCTACTCGACTGCGCGCCCGTCATGCGGCCCAACTGTGTGTGCGCCCGAGGACCTTACATCTAAGTACCTTAGATTCTAAATCGGGGAGTTATAATGATACTGAATTGTTATATAGAAGGAGTTTTTAACTTTTAAGACAATATTTCTGGAAGGTTTTTTATTTCAATTTAAGGTGGATGAGGATTTGTTGCTTTTTAATTTATTTTTTTAATTGATGACCTAGATTGATTCTCAAGGGAATATACTCAACATATGCTTAGTCTTAATGTTTATCAATGGTTGTAGTGTGTTACAAAGTTTGTTAGGTTGCATTGACTTGTAATAAATTTCCTAGGGATTTGAGATTATTCCAATTCTGATAAGTTCATATTCTAATTAGATGGGGAAATTAATATATAAGCAAATTTTATTTAGCAAAACGATCTATTTTACAATAAGATGTGCAATTAGAATAGATTCGCGCCACATGGTTCCCCACCCACCAATTTCTTAGGGATTTGAGATTATTCCCATTCTAATAAGTTCATATTCTAATTAGATGTGGAAATTAATCTATAAGAAAAATTTGTTTAGCAAAATGATGTGTAATTCCTTTTTTTCTCAAGTTAAAATTGACCAATAACCTTTTTATATATGGTTAATCAAGTAAATGTGTACATTGGTAAGACATTCTTCATGTTGCAATAGGTTTTTTTGTTGAACATAGATGACGCTCTGTTGATTTTTTTTAATTTTTTTAATTGAGGGACTAGATTGAGTGAATATTGTCAGCGTATGTTTAGTCTTAACCTTTATCGAAAGTTCTAGTGTATTAGAGTTTGTTAGGTTGCATTAACTTTTAATAAAATTAAAAAATTAGATTAGTGCTATATGGCTCCCCCCCACCAATTTCCTAGGGATTTGAGATTATTCCAATTATAATCAGTTCCTCCATAATAAGTTCATCATTATTCTTTATAACATTTATTTATATATAAGAAAATTTAATTTAACAAAATAGTCTATTACTTTTAATCAATTAAAAAAATTATATTCATGTCAATTGGCTCCCCACCCACCAATTTCCTAGGGATTTGGGATTATTCCAATACTAATAAGTTCTTCCATGATAAGCTCTTCATTATTATTTATAACATTCATTTATATATAAGAAAATTTTATTTAGCAAAATGGTCAATTTCACAATCAGAGGTGTAATTCTTTTTTTTCTTAAGCTAAAGTTAACCCATAACCTTTTTATAAATGGTTAATCAAGCAAATGTGTGCATTAGTAAGGCGTTAAACTGTCTTGAAATGTTGTCTTTATAAAGATAATATAGAATACAAGTTTTATATTCTCTTAAGAGAATCATTTTTGTCTCTCAAGAGACTATAGCTACAATTAAGGACATATTTTCTTTATAGAGACAATATGTATTTGATCACAGTTATTGTATCTATAGAGATAATAGATCTTTAATCGCAGACATTAAAAGATTCTCTTTACAAACAAAATATAGAATGTGGATATTTTTGTTTCTTCAGTGATTAATTCATGTTATGGCACGATGGAATCAAACCACCAACCTCCTGCATGCAAGATAGGTGCTCTTCCATTAAGCTAGCACAGTCTAAAGAAATGTGTTATCTGGATTAAAAAAAGATAAAAATCTACAAGAAAAAATGTACCATGTTGATATTAGTGAACAAAAAATATGTTAGTTGTTCCTGCATGACAAATTTCAGACAGAATGAAAAAATTGTATATAGTAAAATGAGAAAGTAAGTGAAAAATGAATTTTAGAATAAGAATATTCCGGATTCAAAACTAGGTGTAGGTCGTAAAGGCTTCAATCTATTGTATGTGGTTTTCACATAATAAAAACTAAACTTTAAGAGTCAAAGGCTAAAGAAATGACAACAGACATTCCCAGAAGCAACCCTTCAAAAGTTTAGGGAAGGGATGATAATTGATTTAGCCCCTTAAGACTATAATAATTATGTAAAACATCGACCATGAATACTAATAAGAGATGCCCCCAACTTCCGAGGAAAGATTTAGTGCTAACACCCAATGAAAAACATCAAGGAGAATTGCAGGCAAGAAAACAAAAACCAGCAACCAACCCATCTAACTTGGAACCAAAGGGTTCTATCTCCCACAGCAAAGGAAGGAAGCTGAAAAGAGATGTGTAGGACAAAAGAAATCACAAAAAAGAAAGTTTTGGACAAACAAACCTTGTTGGCATAAGGATATAGAGGAGGCCCCAATATGAATTGTAGGGTGTTGGTAAGTAAGAAAAAATAGAGCATCTTTAAGATAGTTAATCAACATAGAAAATTCAGTCGTTGTTCGTCAAGAAACTAAATGTGAAGAAACTATTAATGTTAACAAAATTTTCTCTAGAAATATATTTTAGGTACCCGTCTAAGTCATAAGGTATTCTCAAGAGGTTTGGTTACTATTTGGGACCATGCTGCCCTTTAGGAAATGTTTTGTTGGAAAATGAATGGCCAACAATGGAGATTTTGTTGAAAGTACAAGCCAAAGGCTAAAACTGATTAGCATTCATGATCCTGCTAGGAAAAAGTAAAACTCAAAGGATTTGTTGATCATACCTCAGATATTAAAATTGTAGCAGGATATTTCAGCCCGACATGGAATACTAAAGAAAAAAATGAGATTTCTATATGAGGCAACCTTGTCGTGAGATTGTAGATGACCTGAGTTGTGAATGGAAGTTTATAGATATAAGGCATAGAAAAAGGAAAGTACAGTTGGACAAACAAAATATTACGTAGTCAGCTTCATTGTTGAAAAATTAGAGAGATTTATGTTGCCTATCACCAAGAATCTCTCCTTAAAAACTATTCCCAGTTTTAGGTCAAAACCACAAGCTATGATAGAAACTAAATCCTGATTAATTTTGGATATAATCCTACTTAAATCAAACAAGATGGTTTTGAGCATCTGATGAAAAATCCTATTCCATCTCCATAAGAGGCTTCACCAAATACATATTGGAACATAAGAATGCACCTAAAGATGCAAGCACACAAAAATAGTAAGAAGAATTCTCGAGGCTTAAATTTAGAGGAATGCGCCTGAATGTAGGATAGAAAATTACAAAGAATTTGCATTACCACATTTTAGGAAGTTTCTCTCCTTAGTGAAAACAAATTAGCTAAATTTTTAAGTCAACAACATTTTAAAATTTTCCTTTGTGAGGAAGTCGATAGGATGAACTTAAGGTCCATTATCGAAGATGGATTCAGAAAAAGCATGGTGAAAGCAAGTATGGCACACTATAATTAAGAATATGTTGAATAAACTAAATCATGCTCACCTTCTAATTCGAGATCCAAACATTATTAATCTTTCCATTTAGGAAATAATTTTCTAGAATTTGATCTTTGGTTTCAAAGAGGCTTCAAATTTATTGAAAATAATTCCCTCGTGGTGGATCGAGGAGTTATATGGATGGAATTTTAAAATGTGGGGGTTATTCTACCTTGAAGCAGCTCAAAAAAATCCCTTAACATTATTCAGTTAAGAGAATATTAGCATCCATAATCTACAAATGTATTTTAAGGGCTTTAGTTGAATTCTTAGTCCTAACCTGATATAAGAAAACATGATTAATTATATGTTAATATATGATCATGGTCTCATATATCATCACTAACCAATTATTGCAAGAGTATCAATAGTTCGATCTTATTATATTTATCCTAACGCTGGTGATGAGCCTCTTCAACTATCATCTGCAACATCACAAATGTTGTCATTTAGATAGGTTTGAGTCATTTAGATATGCTTGAGGGGGAAGAGAGTACATTGTCATGTTAGAGGCTATTTAGAGTTAATTTTGGTGATACTAATAATTTTAATTATGCAATCCAAGGGTACAAACTATATGGTTATGTTTCTTTATCTTGCAATGGTATGACATCAAATGAAAAAAGCTATATATGATCTATGGTGTATTCTTGTCTATCAAATGCATTAAAGTTCTAATTTCATAATATTCAAATATTCATGTACATATTTTATTTATATAATTTGAATGTACTCATTTACATAATTCTCTCTTGCACACATACAAATACATATCAATGCTCTAGTGTCCCTTTGCACACAAGTGTTTGGCACATCTTGGGTAAGGGTAATCAAGTCACCAAAGTTCCTTGACCGTCTAATCAATTAATCAAAATTAAACGAAAAGTTAGAGGAAATTTTATGTCGTGTGACATGCTACAAAGGAGGAAATTTTATGTCACGCAAAAAGGTATTTTTTATATGCATCCTCAATGTCCCTACAGCTCATTTTTTCATAAATATGTCAATATAAATTGTCTTAAAATGGGAAAAAACCCTTAAGGAAACATTGTGTGGGAAATGTTCCTAACCATGCGGCGGAAATCTAACTTCTAACAAAGTCCTTACTAGATTTCACATCAAAGCTTTCGATACATAAAGGCATATAACACAAAGTTTCATGATGACCATACAACATTTTTTTATTCCATCAACATGTCAACCCATGTTTAAAAGAGATGTTATACAAGCAAAATCAAAGGTTCTTTTAATATGATGTGAATAGACCAAAAGTAAAAAAAATACAACATGAAAGGAAGTACCCACATAAGGCAAATACTCAACACTTAACAATTTTTAAAATGTTCCATAAAACATATCACACTCAAAATTACTTTGATTATGATATAGTGTTTCACACTCAAAAAAAATTGTGTATGACATATCCAGGTAGGTCTTGTTCATGTGACACATTGCAATTGCTCAAACATTACTACATCCCAATAAAAGGGAACATGGGGAAATTAAACTCCAAGGGCATCCGAGTTCAATCGAACCTCACACAATCCTAGTAATAAACATCCTATTGTGGGTTGATTGGTCTTCTTCGGAAAGAGCTAACCAGCCATATATTGGGTATTTAATGCCCTCAGAGTAGCACGAGACTTAACCCGATAACACGGGAGCGGACAAATTCGGCATTAAATAATATTTGCCCGCTCCCATGTTATCGGGCTAAGTTGCGTGCTGCTCTGAGAGCATTAAATACCTATGGCTGGTTAGCTCAGCCGTCTTCTTCAATCCAATAATTAAGCTAGCCACAACCTAATCTCACCTTCCATAAAAAAAGAAAATTCCTAAATTTTCTTTCATACTCTCGATATGTTCTTAGCTTACTCAACTAATTTTAAAAATAAAACTTTTCACTTTTTACACTTTAAAAACTACATTTTACAGCTTCTAGAAACAATCACTAATTATACTAATCTATTCATATAAACAGTTATTTATTCATTATAAAAAATACAGCATTATTGATTTTTTCAAATTTCTAATTAAAAAAAAAAAAACAAAAAAAAATCTCCATGTAAAGAATTAATTATTCATTATCAAAATATAATATTATTGATTTTTCCGAACTTTTATTACAATTTATGAAGGTGAAAAACTATTTTTTCATTATTAATAAAGAGCTTTAGAAGACACCACTAATTGTGGAAACGATAAAATGGTCGGATACATGTATCCGATCATTTCAAATAGAGTTTTATGGTAGAAGGTATTCAATGTGACCAGTTGATAGCTATTATGCCAGTCAGTTAGGCTCTGTACGCTTAATAATTTATTACAACTGACTTTTATGGCAGAAGGTCTTCAGTGCGACCAGTTGATAGCTATTATGCCAGTCAGTTAGGCTCTGTACGCTTAATAATTTATTACGACTGACTTTTACTGTAGAAGGTATTCAATGTGACCGATAGCTATGTGGCAACTCCTATTTCCAACCCCATAGCCTCATTAATGCGGGGCTACATGCACAGCAGATAGGAGTTTATAACACGCGAGGTGGGTACTAAGCCGTTTTTTTTTATTATCTAAACGCGAGGTGGCTATCTCCTGCACATGTAGCCCGCATTAATGAGGCTATGGGGTTGGAAATAGCATTTTCCTAGCTATTATGCCAGTCAGTTAGGCTCTGTACGCTTAATAATTTATTACAGCTAACTTTTATGGTAGAAGGTATTCAATGTGACCAGTTGATAGCTATTATGCCAGTCAGTTAGGCTCTGTACGCTTAATAATTTATTACAACTAAAGGCGTATTTCCTTGCGAACCCATCTACATCATCCATCAAGGAGACTTGAACGTAGTAATCTTGAATAATAACTTCATCCATCAGGAACGCTGGAACGTAGTAATCTTGAATAAGTAACTGGAATGTAATAATCTTGAATAATAACTTCATCCATCAGAACGGTGGAACGAAGTAATCTTGAATTATTACATTCCTCGAAATCGACATTTCCTTCGTAATGATCGTTCTATCATTTTTCCAATTTATAGATCTCATTAGTAAATGTTTAGAATCCTATATGTCAAGTTGAGTGTGATTAAATGATATCACCATCCCACCATATCTCTGGACTATTAATGTATAATGGTTGAAAACCATGGCCGATGTGGTTGTGTGCATGGGTCAACTAGTAGTTCACCATAAACCTTCAAACATTGAATTTTTAGAAATGAATCTAGATTGTGGATATATGTTTCAAAGTGTAGCATCGGAACGGTGGAACGAAGTAATCTTGAATTATCACATTCCTCGAAATCGACATTTCCTTCGTAATGATCGTTCTATCATTTTTCCAATTTATAAATCTCATTAGTAAATGTTTAGAATCCTATATGTCAAGTTGAGTGTGATTAAATGATATCACCATCCCACCATATCTGTGGACTATTAATGAATGATGGTTGAAAACCATGGCCGATGTGGTTGTGTGCATGGGTCAACTCGGAGTTCACCATAAACGTTCAAACATTGATTTTTTAGAATTGAATTTAGATTGTGGATATATGTTTCAAAGTGTAGGATCTTGCAAAAATTTCAAGGCCACAACTACAAAATGACACAACCAAATCACAAGTATGGGATTTGTAATTGCAATTATCAAATATATTGACAAAATTTGGTTAATGGTTGTTCAAAAATAAAAGAAAAGAAGATGGTATTTGGAAAAAGTTTCTACAAGATCATAAGTGGTATCTTAATTGGGTGAAGGGATTTCCTCCACTAAAATTGAAGTTAAAGTGAAGAGGTGTTTTACTTATTATTCAAAAGCATATCACGTGTGAAGGAAGGTATATAATTATTTTTTTTTAACAGATTAAGTTATTGTTACACTTTCAAGTCAATAAAAAAGTAATTCACACTTCTACTTATTGAATAGCTTGAAGAAAATGGCAAGGGTATTGAAGGAAACCCTAGGAAGATGGAACAAAGCATGCATCATTAGAGCTTAATAAAAATAATTGTTGAGGAATAATTAATGAAAATGAATGATACTTGGGGAAAATTTGTCTCAAAACAAGTTTTAAGAAGCTCTCAATGAGCATGAAATTCACGTTGAGAACCTTTGGTTCTCGTAGAGCCAATGGTTCAAAATCTAATCCAAGCATATCGAGGGTTTGCAAGGTAATGGTTTGAAATTTGAACCCAACACATCAAAAATAGAAGTCTCGTGTTTGAAAGCTTGTCTGTTATGCCAAATGTGAAAACATCAAAATTTAAGAAGAGAAAGGTGGTTCTTGATGTGAGTCCTCTTCTTAAGCATGAACATACAATGAGAATGAGTAGACACATTAGTAATGCAACAGAGAAAGGAGTCAATGAGGTGGAAGATTCATATGAAATGTAAAGCAACAATCGTCAAGATGATGAGGTCTTTGAACACCCACCAAAGAAGAAAAGGATTAAATTCACTCTAAGTCCCGTTCTAAGCCTTGAAGTTGAAAATAAGATACCTGAATTCAATGAATTTGTTAAATTTGATGATTATGTAGCTACAGGGTCTATTGAGAAAGCGATAGTTTCATACCTTATATAAGTTGCCTCAAAGATACAGAAAATAAACAAAAAGATATAAAACTCTAAGGTATATTTTTAATACATTAAGTTATTGAATAAATATATTAAGAATGAAAATGAAGTATTAAAATGTCAATTTGTCACGCTTCAAAGAGAAAATGAGAATCTTGAGGATGGGAAGAGATTATTGTTAAACAAAGAAATGAAATGGTATAAGAGGAGCTAACAAGTCAATATACCAAATAAGAGGATGAGAATTAAAGTTATGACATAGTAAAGGGAGAAGGAAACCCCAACCTCTACATCTGAACTAGACATTTGATCAATGCTGCAACATACAATTGAAGGCTAGAATCAAACCTGATTTTTGAAAGAAACTAGCCTTCCAACGTTTTATTGTTCTTGGCTCTAAGATTTCCTTGTTTTCTCTATTGACAACCATGACTTATGTGCTACACTTTAGCTCCTCAAGGACTAAGAGATATGGTTGCATCCCTCATTCTAGTTAAGGTGTGGACTTGGTAACCCATAATTGGCACCCCCAGTTCTAATTCCTCTAGTTCTTTCTTAAGCATTTGGTTCCTAATTTACAGGAAGGAAGATATTTTATTTCTAGACATGAATGTGAAGACCTTCATACATGAATACTTTCATTGTTTTGGAAATTTAAACAACTTTTTTTCATAGGGACTAGCAACATCTTCCATGTATGGGAGTGTTGGGTTCTTTTTTTGATACCTTTTGTCATTTCTAGTCATAATTTTCAACCATTAATCCTTTACTATGTTCCTCTTTATTACTCCTTGCCACATAATTATTTGCATTTCTTATATGTTATGGATATAAAAAAGGATTCCAATGTACACTTTGTCTAAATCACACATTTTACATTTTTGATGTGCAAATAAGCTTGATATAATTTACTAACTCATTGCTATAGGAATCATAGATTATGTAGCAACTATCTAATATATGTAGCAGTTTTAATGTTTTATATGCTTGTGTGAGATTTAATGGGAAACCACCACATGGAGATGATTCCTAACCTTTTGATTGTGGTAATGTGTCACTCAGCCAAAATTTAGATTAAACAGGGAAAACAATAAAGTGTGGAAATACTATAGGTCAATGTACCATAATAGAACATTTGCAGCCTTATTAGCACCAAATCAACTCAACATCGGTATTGTGTGCTTCTTATCATGAATTTGTTAGAAGCTAATGATTTAACTAGGTGATGATCAAGGCAATTGGATCCCCTATTTTGATTTTTGAATTAGAATACCATGGACTATGTGTATCGGTATCACCATAGCTAGCGTGGATTCTAAATAATAGTGTTAATATAACACTATCGATTTTCTAGTTCATGTGTTGATATCTAGACATAATTACTTTTATTTTAGTTTTATAACTTCTCTATAGCATCGCTTGATTCAAGAACGATCCATTTTGGATTGGCATGTCTTGTACTATTGCTATTAGATTATTTCTTCATCAATGAAGTAATTCGATTCTAGTATCATCCATTTCCTATTATTAAAATTTCCATGAATTATATGTTATGAACATGGTTAATAAATGGGATTTCCAAGTACGTTTATACGTAAATTATCATTAAACATATTGCTTAATTAATTGATCACAACAAAATTCAACTCATTGATGAATGAAAGACCATGATATGAGATTATAGGAATGTGATACAATAGATGGTAATCCTAAGTGATCAGAGTTATGCCTCTAAAATTGGTAAGTTTTATTTTTGATATTTATAAGAATTTGAAAGTTATATCTTTAAGGTAGAAGTATTCTCATTAGTAATATTCTTCTTTTAAATCAAAACTTAATATTTATATAAACGCTACATATACAATTTAAATAAATCACATAGAAAACATCCTAATTAATAAATTAATTCAATAAAAATTATTTATATAAAAAATCTTATAAAAGCATTTCTCAATACACCACATTATCACATTCTAGAGCAACATTGTCACATTCCATATGGTATTCTTTATGATCGTGGCCTTATTTTCCATTGCTAATTACTTCAAAATGACGTCTTTGAGAATAAGCTTATTGTTTCTACACCCAAAAACAACTAAAATATCCCAAATAAAAAAGTAAGGAGAAAATAAAATTAACACTCTTCTTCATCGTAGAACAAAATGAGCGACATTAGCTCTATTCAACCTGTCTCCTATGAGCTAATGACTAGCATTTGCACCTTATGTTGCAAAGGAAAGGCCGTAAGGCATAGAGTGGTAAGGCATAGAGTGGGGAAGAATGGTAAGGCATAGACTGGGGAAGAATAGAGACATCTGAATGGACATTGTTGAAAGCAAGGGTGGATGATAATGCGTTACAATTGCAATAGTTAGTTATGTGTATTCTGAAAATGGATATTTTGTAAATAATAATAGTTTGTGGAAGAATAGCAACATGTGAATGGACATTGTTGAAAGAAAAGGTGGACAACCAAGGAATGATGAATGCATATTTATTAGGGAAATGAAAACCCCGAAATGGAAGAAAGCATACAGTGAGTGCACTAATCGGGAATCGACACCCAGTCTCAACCCAACAAAAATGAATGAACGATTAATAGCGAAATGAAAACCCTGAAATGAATAAACCATACAGTGAATAAACTAGTCGGGAATGGAACCCGAGTATGTTCCTGCCACAAAAAACACTGACAAAACGTTGAAGATACAAAAAAAATCACACCAGGTGAGAGCATTGAAGCGTGGAAAGCATCAGGTCGACTCTTCTAACAAATTCATAGGTATCCCTTTACATCATCGTCCTGCTTCATATAACTCTCATTTTTCCAACCCTTTTACGTCATCTTCCTGCCGGCTGTAACTCTGGTTTTTCCATCTCTAAACTATGTTGATAAAATTCTTCATTCGTGTCTCTATGTCCTAGCCTCGCTTCGCGTCGCCCTAATCGGCTCCTTCTCACCGCAAGGTTTGTCTTTTGTATATGTTAATTCGGCACTTTAATTTGAAGATTAAAGCAGGTAATGTTATTAACCTTCACTTTATGGTCAACCTAATGCATTCATTAATTCGATGACAACGAAAAAGTTTCGAGCCCAGGCTGAACTGACCTGAATCTTTTCTACAGGACTGAAATTGCCTAAATGATTCCTCAATCAATGGAAATAACCATTTCCCTCCTCTGATATTGCTAATAATATGCATGTTCAATTAAATAACTGACTATAAATAACCCTAAAATACATTGTAGGAGACCAATTTTTCAAGTAACTTAATATAATTATGATATAACTTTAACATAACAACTGCATCCATGGTGACCTTTAGGATTCAGGAGAGTTATCATGTTCAAAGTTCTCGATGCCACATTAAAAGTGTTATTAGCACATCATAATGTTCATCAACAAATGAATGTGCACCTGATACTAAAATGAAGGAAACAATATCTGTGAAGAATACTTTCTTAAAGGCAAAATAGAGGAATCCACAATCGGACGGATTGAAAACCATGTCTGTAAAATTTTCCATTTCTAAACCGTGTTGATAAAATTCTTCATTCGTGTCTCTATGTCCTGGCCTCGCTTCGGGTCGCCCTGATCGGCTCCTTCTCACCGCAAGGTTTGCAAAAGTGTTATATACCTAGGGGGGATAATATGGGGTACCATTCTTTCTCACAACATGAGCTTCAAATTTGGTTAGAGAGAACAAATTATTGAAAAGAGACTGGTCTATCAAGAAACTGGCATGTGCAACTATCTAGTGAGTTACAACCGCCCACATCTAGTCTATCAAGAAACAAAAACCAGCCTTCACAGTTGTATAGTTAGTTAAAACAGTCCACATCTGGTCTATCAAGAAACCAGCGTTCACAAGCTTCTAGCAGCCACGTGTAAACTTATCTCATATCAACGGATGCGTATAATTCAATCGTCTAACAAAAGATCGAAGGGTGCATAGTGATGACAGGTGGACACCAAGGAAGTTCATCTCAAAGGGAAACGCCTTACCGCGTAATAAATAAAAAATAACCTAAAATAACCCAATTTTATGGATCTCCTTACACATCAAGATTTTATTTATCTTATAAATTAATTATAAATGATTTAAGGTTTTTTTAAGTAATTATAAATTATTTTTTTCTCCTTACGGCGTAATAAATAAAAAATAACCTAAAATAACCCAATTTTATGGATCTCCTTGTTATCTTATAAATTAATTATAAATGATTTAAGTTTTTTTAAAGTAATTATAAATTATTTTTTCCTCCTTTTACATATTTAAATATTAAGTGTTGATTCATTTGTTTCCATGCTAAGGACCAAGTGGTTACAGTATATTGGAATCGAACCCACATAAATATGAGTTCAATGTAATCCCAATAAAGAAACAAAAAGAAAAATGAAAAAGAGTTTACAGATGTTGCCTTGAAATATTACTTCTGTTACAATCATAAATAGGTAAATTTAAACTGTGCAACAGGTAAACCATTCATTGTTCTAATTTTCCATTTCCCGGCAGTTTCAGGCATTAGTTTACATAGTACTTCACGTTTGTTTAAAAATTAAAAAATAACCAGCATTCGTAATTATAATGGGTTATCTTTCCATTATACAATTAGGTGGGCACCCGCCCCGGCCATGGGATTTGTTTTTGGCGCTCAGATGACCCAAATTTATAATCCAATAATCTAAGTATCATAATTTATTCAAGATTTTTCCTGTATTCAGGTTTTCTGTATGAATGGTTCGAAAAGCGTCAGCGAAAAATTTCTTTTATATGATTTCCAAAGAAAAACTTCACTTTATTTAAAATTATCAAAACCATTTAGATATTAATATTACTCGAGAAAGACATTATCTATAAAAACACAATCAAAACTTTCTAAATCTGTACATTGTAGTTATAAATACCAAATATTTTTATTTTCTCTCATTAAATGATGGAGTATGTTATTATATGTTTAAGGGCCATTTCTAATTATTAAGTGTCTTAAAATTTTTGTGTAAAATAATTTTTGGTTAAATTTTGATTTTTATTAATTAAAATGTGTTTTTTATTGTACATATTGATTTAGTACTTTGAATTTTTTTGAGGGGTATTTGGATTGTAGAATTCATAATTCAAATTTGTGATCTCAGGAAATCTTTGCCAAATTCTGAGCAATGTCAACTCACAATTATGCCTTGAAAAACTTCAAAATGTGTAACAGGTAGAACACTGAATTATGGAACATCTCCATGTAAACAGAAAATCAATAAATATAAAATATTTTCATTTTTTCTCATTAGATAATTGTATATGAGGCAGTATGTTTAATATATTAAAAATTAAGGACGTTCCCTTATCTCTTTGAAAATGTCTTTCCCATTAATCACATTATTAGCTGTTGGTAGAAGTTTGGAAGCATCTAATGTGGTTCATCCTCTTGTTTGTCCTAGGATGAACCACATTAGATGGTTCAAAACTTCTGCCAACAATTAATGATGGGATTAATCGGAAAGACATTCTAAAAAACAATATAGATCACCGAAATTTGAAATTAAAAAATCTTCATGTCTATTGAAAATTTTATTTCTCTAACTAACTAAATTAATAATTAATTCTATTTCATGTTATTATATCTTCAATACTAGAATCTTCAATCTATATGTCAATTATAGATTCAATCTATTTAACCAACAAAATCAACAATTGACTTTCCTCTTTGCGATTGTATCTTTAAAATGACATTATTATGGGGTATAATCTTGAAAACCAATCTTCAATACTATATACGGACTCTTCTTTGATTCTTGCCAATAAATCTCTCTCTCTCTCTCTCTCTCTCTCTATATATATATATATATATATAATATATAAACAAAAAACAGTGAAAATCAGTGAACCAAAACATCACCATTGACTATATATATATATATATATATATAACAAAAAACAGTGAAAATCAGTGAACCAAAACATCACCATTGACTGGAATACATATAACAGTCAAGCACCTGTACTATCAGCCTTGCACTAATAAGTAAACGGTGTAACGTTTCAATTTAAAACAACAGCATTGGTCCACAGTGAAAAAGCCTTCACAGTGAAAAAGCCTTCACGAGCCATCCATTTCCTCCAACTGGCTACTTCGAACATCTTATCAAGTGATATGATACAACCTTGGCTTTTACACAAACAGGTATAACGATGTAATCATTCAGTTAAAACAACAGAACTTGTGCACAGTAAGACAGTAATGAAGGGTTATCTACTTTCTCGAATTGGCTACACCATTTTTTTAGCTGTTGAAAATGCATCATATACCACATTAAAAATCAAAGAGATCTGGTGATTGACAAAATATTTTGTAAAAAAATACTTGTTTAGATTATAACAAGTAGATCATTATTTACACAATGGATCACAACAAGTCCATTTGTACGGGAATAATAATCCGTTAACTTGATCAAACAAGGGAAAGGGTACAGGGTCATAGAAAATGTGGATTCAAGCTGCTGCTGTAACGTTTTTTAGTAACCCACTTATTTTGATGATGTTTTTTGGTTTTCTCTAGATATTTTTCCATGAACAGGATAAAAAGTTGCTATAGTATTTTTTTCAAACATTTGTTAAATAAAATTCTATAGTACTCCATGCACCTCAGTTTTTTAAAAATAACTTGTACTTGGATGTAACAAGCTGTAAATCAAAATTGGGAGACAAAAGGATAGTGTTTGAAAATTTTGAAATACATAAAACAAAAATAGAAGTAAATCAATTTTTCGCATCATATGTAAAAGTACTTATATTCATATCTAAATGAAAAATCCAGCTCCCCCATAAACTTTATGTAATGGATGAGCTCGTATGCTCCCTGTCATTAAAGGACAAGTAATGATTTCTGTCATGGATGCCCCCCCATATAATTTAAAGGTTCTCCCATTGAGATTTTCGCAAATGGATGGGCTCTCAAACACTCTGCCATTAAAAGACAAGCAAACCATTTATATTAAAAATAAGATTACATGAGTCAAAAAAATACTTATTAGGATAACAGTGATGTGGTACTTATTAGGATAAAAGCCAGGAAAACCATTTATATTAAAAATAATGTCGTATTGAAGAGAATATATCGAAGCGAGCTCTGCTCTGGCTCTTGCTTGTTATTCCAAACTGAGAGGACAAGGCTCAGGGGGTTAATGCTCCCACCTCAATTTGAATTCATAGACTCAATTGTTCTGTGTGGCTGGGCCTCTCCATGGGACCTAGGGTTTATAGTGGCAGCCCAATGGACTCAAACCCATGCCTAGTGGGTATGAATCCGCTTAGTTATTGATTCCTTTAATAGAAATAAAAACAATAGAATTTCCTGCAAGCCTCGTACCATGCCACAGAATGGGCCTTACTGCAAATGGCCAAAGCCTCTAAGTCTGTGTTTCAGCGCATTGGACATTGGGATTTTTCTCTCCCCTTGCACGCAGTTATGATATATAAGGGGGCTTCTATCTTTATTCCGATTAACATGTTGACTCTGTTCCATCTGCATCTATGTTCCAGATTTATTTGCTTTTTAATCAGGCCATCAATAGGGGCTTATAAATTTTCATGCATTGTTGCCAGCAGGACAATTGCTATTGTAGTATAGTTCTCATGCTAGATGGCCTACTTTCTTCTTTATCTATCCATATCTAGTTATCAAAAACATGAATTTCGAGTGCCTACTTTAATGAAGTCTCCACCAGTGGATGAGTCACACTGTCTGTACATCATTCTTGAAGGAAATCGGATGAGAAATGGAAAGAGGACTTTAAGTAGTGCAAGAGCAACGCAATGGTATTTTGTATTCCTAATCCTATTCAGACAATGAATAATGCAGTGTGGAGAGTGATTCCAACCTTCCTGATGATCTTTTGTATAGAATTCCTAATTAATGTGAATTGCAAGTGTTTTCTAGACAGGAATAGCTTGTAAAAGATAAAATTCCATCACATAGTCAAGGAAACTCATCTGGTAGTGGTCCAAAGTACCTTCAAAAAGGCCCTGGTACTTCATGAATTCAGAGTATGCATCTAGGTTTGTATGTGATCATGTTCTAGCGAAATGTTACAATTTGTTTTAAAAATTTAAACCAAAACAAAAATCTTGCATTGCATTCAGAAGTACAACTCACTTGGACAAGGGAAGCAGTTAGAAAGTTTAAGGAGGTCAGCATCCATTATGTAAAGAGATAAGGAAAAAAAGCCATGCAAGGATATACATTTAATAAGAATACTCATGGCCAACTCAAAGAGGGAGAAATCTTGTTGCACAGGAATTGTAAACCCATGAGGAGAAATTTAGGAGGACCTGTTTTAATTTGAGAATTTATGAGAGAGATACCACATAGAATTCCGAGGTTGAAAGTAGATCAGGTTAATAATTTCAAAGGGTGGAAAAAGCCATGCAAAGCTATAAATTTAATAAGAATACGCCTCACCAGCTCAAAGAGGTAGAAATCTTGTTGCGCAGGAATTGTAAACCCATGAGGAGGAATTGTCATGAGAGCCAAGGAATTTGCTGAGAAGTGCAAATTGGTGGGGAGAAGAAATGCATATGTAAATTCCCATTTTGGACTCCCTAATCTCTTGGCATTGAAAGAAACCCTCTTATGAATGGCCATTTTGGACTGCTTGGAACATTGCAAAAACCAAATAGGCATCCACATTGTACAATTAAAGAAATTTACCTCTTTCAAAAGATTCTCAGCTATTTTTTTATTTTTTATTTTTTATTTATTTTCTTTAACTGCCTACACATTGAATCATTTTTTGATCAATGTACTTATGTTCCAAATTTATTAAGATGTTAGATAAACATTTTTTATCAGCATAGCATACTGACTTTTACATTTCTGGGAACTGTAGGTCCAATGGAAGAGCAAAATTGGTGTCAAATAAACTTTCCTGAGGTGGAAGTATTGACTTTGTTTTTCGCTACCAGTCATTACTGTCTTCCAACATTTTTACATACCATGCCAAAACTGAAGGTTGATATAATATACAATTACAGTTCTAAGCATTCAACACTTCATGGACTGCCGATCTTCCCTGCATTTCCTCAAATAAAGTCTGTACTACTTGGGAAGTTGATTGTGTCTCCTCTTTATGAGTATTGTAGATCCTCAGAGAGCTTGGAAAATTTGTCTATATGCCTATTTGAGGCTTTGGGGAACATGAGTTTATTGGATAAGGGACATGACTTTCCAAAGTCTCAAAAATTTAAAGAAATTAAATTTGACCACTGCAGTGATTTGGAGGAACTGCCTGGAAACATATGCAATTTAACTAACTTACCTCCAGAAGTTATCTGTCACTAATTGTCATCTTATCCAAAAGTTACCTGATGACTTTGGGAGGTTAAGGTCACTTAGGGTGCTGAGATTGTCTGCATATGCCCAAGTTTGTCAATGCTTCCTCCTTCCATTTGTGCACTTTAGCAACTCGAATTTTTTGATATTTCATTATGCAGGTCTTTGAAGGACCTTCCAATGGAATTTGATCAGCTATCAAACTTAAAGATTCTGGATATGAGGGAGTGCTCTGGACTGAAGAAGCTGCCTAAAGCATTAGCCAAACTAAGATCTCTCAGCTATGTAATCTATGATGAGAGCACTAAACGATAGTGGTTGGCTATCAAAGCCTCTACAATGCCTAATCTCATAGTTGAGGTCATCGAAGAACGTTTCAATTTGGATTGGCTTGATGATTGAAAAAGTTCATGATGCCTCATATTCGCTGCTTCAACTCCTTTAATTCAGTAACTTATGCTAGTGAATTGCCTAAATTTGAACAGAATAGAGGATTGCTTCAAAGATTGTATTTGATGTACAGGTATTATGTTCTTAGAATTTAGGGTTGTTGTGGTAGCCGAGGATGTTCCATGTTTTCTCGATTAACTTGTTTGTACATTACTGTATATATTCATAAATTTTGAGCGCATGAAGTCTTTTGAGAATAAATTGGTAGTTACTGGTTTCTCAATTAACTTGTTTGTACATTACTGTATATATTCATACATTTTGAGCGCATGAAGTCTTTTGAGAATAAATTGGTAGTTACTGGTTTGAACTTCAATATTTTGGTGTCTTATAATAACAAACAAGTACTTAGTCTTAACAAATCAGTAACTTGTTGGCGAACTATGCTTTATTTGAAAAAGCTGATGATTTAATCTTATGAATGCAAAGGGTCATGGCCATTGTTAATTGTGATTGAATTTCTAATAATGCTACAGATTACTTATATAAAACATATTATTACATGGTAATGCAACTTTTACTAATATTGTCCATCATTGCAAATTGCATGTAAAACAGACCATGTACATTACTAAGATTGTACATCTTTTTTTTCTGGTAATACAGACAAGGCCATTGCTAACATTGTACATTCTTTTTTGGTAATACAGGCAAAATCATAGCTAATGCTCCATACAGACGAAGACATAGCTAATACTGTACATCCTTTTTTGGTAATACAGACGAAGGAATTGCTGACACTGTACATCCCACTGAAATTACTAATACTGGTTAGTTTGCAAATGCGAAGGCAACACAAGCATAATAAATAGTCTAGAAATACATTATTCCAGCATTCAAACATACACACTAAACAACACTACTCAATATCCTGGGCTAAGATGGATTTATGCTGGCTTAGCTACTTGCACATAACAACCAACCAGTTCTCATAATACTAATTTACCAGTTCTCATAATACTAATTTTCTTGTCCTTTCTATTGATAGACTTACAGAAATGATGCTACTTTCAATAAATAGCTTGAAAGACAACTTGTTATTGTTAGATTGCTTACAATGACCTGGAAAGAACCCTTCTCAAAGAACCCTTAAGTAGTGAACTTACAGTAGTTTATTATCATAATTAGTGTCAATGCATCTTGGATACACATTTAGAATGGCAGAATGTTCGGAGTGTCAACTGCATTCTGGTTCCATTCAAGTCTATGACCAACAAAACCCCATCAATCGCAGTTAGAATCTGGCATGCCCCGGATCCTTCATGTCTTCCGTACTCCTAAACATTCTTGCCTCAGAGCAGATAATTGAGCATGTGTTTTTGCTGATGAAATAGTATTGTAGAGTTAAATTAAATTTGCAGTTAATTGCAACAATACTGAAATTACTAATATTGTTTAGTTTGCAAATGCGAAGGCAACACAAGCATAATAAATAGTCCAAAAATACATTATTCCAGCATTCAAACATACACACTGAACAACACTACTCAATATCCTGGGCTAAGATGGATTTATGCTGGCTTAGCTACTTGCACATAACAACCAACCAGTTCTCATAATACTAATTTTCTTGTCCTTTCTATTGATAAACTTACAGAAATGATGCTACTTTCAATAAAGAGCTTGAAAGACAACTTGTTATTGTTAGATTGCTTACAATGACCTGGAAAGAACCCTTAAGTAGTGAACTTACAGTAGTTTATTATCATAATTAGTGTCAATGCATCTTGGATACACATTTATAATGGCAGAATGTTCGGAGTGTCAACTGCATTCTGGTTCCATTCAAGTCTATGACCAACAAAACCCCATCAATCGCAGTTAGAATCTGGCATGCCCCGGATCCTTCATGTCTTCCGTACTCCTGAACATTCTTGCCTCAGAGCAGATAATTGAGCATGTGTTTTTGCTCATGAAATAGTATTGTAGAGTTAAATTAAATTTGCAGTTAATTGCAACAATACTGAAATTATTAATACTGGTTAGTTTGCAAATGCGAAGGCAACACAAGCATAATAAATAGTCCAAAAATACATTATTCCAGCTTTCAAACATACACACTGAACAACACTACTCAATATCCTGGGCTAAGATGGATTTATGCTGGCTTAGCTACTTGCACATAACAACCAACCAGTTCTCATAATACTAATTTTCTTGTCCTTTCTATTGATAAACTTACAGAAATGATGCTACTTTCAATAAAGAGCTTGAAAGACAACTTGTTATTGTCAGATTGCTTACAATGACTTGGAAAGAACCCTTCTCAAAGAACCCTTAAGTAGTGAACTTACAATAGTTTATTATCATAATTAGTGTCAATGCATCTTGGATACACATTTATAATGGCTGAATGTTCGGAGTGTCAACTGCATGCTGGTCCCATTCAAGTCTATGAACAACAAAACCCCATCGATCGCAGTTAGAATCTGGCATGCCCCAGATCCTTCACGTCTTCCGTACTCCTGAACATTCTTGCCTCAGAGTAGATAATTGATTATGTGTTTTTGCTCATGAAATAGTATTGTATAGTTAAATTAAATTTGCAGTTAATTGCAACAATAGCTTAGCAAGTGCAACGTTATAAGTTATTGTTAAACCTTGCACAAATTCTAAAATAAAGCAGTGGATTATTGGTAACTAAGAGCTCCATTAAACAAAACAATTGATAGTTGGCTCCATAAAATTGAAATAAACATTAATTAGCTTAAAATGGCGCTAGCCTGGGGAAAATGGGAGTTGCAAGTAAAGTGTAGTGCATTTATTCAGCACACTGAATAATAGAAGCTTCAAACAAAATCCCTTAGTAGGTTATATATTTTTCAGATTGATTCAAAATGATCTTTGGCAATCTTCAACATATACATGTAGTTCTAGAAGCTAGAGATCCTAACCAAGAACTCAGACAGAGAATGGTACTACTGACAGACTAGGTCATCCAGATTCACACAGAACTACACAGCTCTGCACATCGGTTAAAACCCAATATACATACAAAGAAAGGCCATGCAACTTGATCAATCATTAGCCAAAAGATGATTGCCTTTCCGCAGCAATGTTACCAACTTCAATGCTCTATTCAGAAAAGCCAGAAATGCAGTTCAGCTGGCAACTTCATACGGCATGTGAATTTGAAGTAGAAATTTCAACTACTGTTACTATTTTGCTGCCAAACTGGAGATGACGGGTGTTGTCCACAATTAACTTTTAGAAAATTCCAAACTCGTTGAAACCTAGCAACAAAACTATGCTTTTTAGGATTGTATAATAAAATGGTATTCCAGTCTCAACAACTGTCAGAAAATATTGCTCTCCCTGAAAACTGTCATAATGCTCTGAATTGTTAGTTTCCATATGATACATGGGATTCTTGCAAGCATCCTGTAACTTTCATAGAAGTACCTTTGTAAATCAAATCATGTCCTGATGATGAGTCTTGGTCTAGACTCGAAACGTCAACAAAGAAAAAATGAAAACTGTGGAATATCCCAGTTCAGATTCTATAAAAATGTTATTAACAAATCTATTTAACCATGCATTTTGATCCCCCAACAGGCACATGTTGCAAGATTCCATTTTGAGGCTTCCTTGACATGGGTTTTCCATCAGATTGATAATTACAGGCATCACACCCTGATCCACTTTTGATAATGTTAGCAGGAGGAATGAAGAAATCCATTGAAAGGCCAGGCACATTGAAAACCACGTCGTCAATTGTCCATGTTTCTTCCATTCTTGTTCTGGTATGGCTCATTGAACACTCTCCAAATTTAAAAATAGTGACAACTGATCGACCTGAATGAGCAATCATCACATCATCTACTGCTCTATAATTGTTGATAGTTGTTTCTATGGTGGTTTCCCATTAAACAACGTCTATTCCAGTGGCTTGAATCCGTGTAAGATGGGAATCTTCCAAATATAATTTCTGTAGGTCCATCACTCCTTTCGTGCAGAGTTGAAGGATCAACAACAAGGTTTAAAATGAAGCAATCTTCATCTCCAATTTTCTTTTCTCCCAAGAAACGAGCATTTGAAAACATGATTGTCGTTGTTCTAGGATCTAAACCCTGAGAATAGAAAGGTCAACAAGAACAAGAACGTGGATCATCACCAAAACAAGTTAATGTAAGCTGCATAGTTGCCATGCTCCTAAGCTCAGTCCCCTGAATTGTGATTTGCATTTGAAAAAAAATTGCCATTGCAAACATACATACATGCAGTTTTGTTACCAACTTCAATGCTCTATTCAGAAAAGCCAGAAATGCAGTTCAGTTGGCAACTTCATATGGCATGTGAATCTGAAGTAGAAATGTCAACTACTGTTACTATTCTGCTGCCAAACTGGAGATTACAGGGCGTTGCCCGCAATTAACTTTTAGAAAATTCCAAACTCATTGAAACCTAGCAACAAAACTATGCTTTTTAGGAATTGTATAATAAAATGGTATTCCAATCTCAACAACTGTCAGAAAATACTGCTCTCCCTGAAAACTGTCATAATGCTCTGAATTGTTAGTTTCCATATGATACAGGGGATTCTTGCAAGCATCCTGTAACTTTCACAGAAGTACCTGTTGAAAAGTTGAGGCAGTATCAGAATTAGAAATCCAAACCTATAAAAATGTTATTAACAAATCTATTTAACCATGCATTTTGATCCCCCAACAGGCACATGTTGCAAGATTCCATTTTGAGGCTTCCTTGACATGGGTTTTCCATTAGATTGATAATTACAGGCATCACCCCCTGATCCACCTTTGATAATGTCAACAGGAGGAATGAAGAAATCCATTGAAAGGCCAGGCACATTGAAAACCACGTCGTCAATTGTCCATGTTTCTTCCATTCTTGTTCTAGTATGGCTCATTGAACACTCTCCAAATTTAAAAAGAGTGACAACTGATCGACCTGAATGAGCAATCATCACACCATCTACTGCTCTATAATTGTTGATAGTTGTTTCTATGGTGGTTTCCCACTAAACAACATCTATTCTAGTGGCTTGAATCCATGTAAGATGGGAATCTTCCAAATATAATTTCTGCAGGTCCATCACTCCTTTCGTGCAGAGTTGAAGGATCAGCAGCAAGCTTTAAAATGAAGCAATCTTCATCTCCAATTTTCTTTTCTCCCAAGCAACGAGCATTTGCAAACATGATTGCTGTTGTTCTAGGATCTAAACCCTGAGAATAGAAAGGTCAACAAGAATAAGAACGTGCATCATCACCAAAACAAGTTAATGTAAGCTGCATAGTTTCCATGCTCCTAAGCTCAGTCCCCTAAATTGTGATTTGCATTTGAAAAAAAATTGCCATTGCAAACATACATACATGCAGTTTTGTTCTAATATTTTTCAAGTTTAATAAAAACAACTAAATATTAACATTTGCTTTTGATACTCATAAAAAATTCAACATGGACTGATTAAATTCGAAAAACCCAACGTAAAAGAAAAATCTACATGGTTGATTAAATTAGACATTCAGTTTACCACTGCTTGAAATTAGACAAAATTAGAGTTTTTCATAAATAATTCACCTTATGCAGTGATTGATGTCCTAGGATCTAAACCACAGGGGAAAAGAAATTAACCAAGCATAAGAACATGCATCATTATAAACACATTAATATGAGATATTATTAGACGAACCACCAATAAATTGCTTTCGCAACAATCTCCATAAGACTAACTTTAGCAGTCTGAACTCTCTTCTATTTATCTTTTGCAACCGCTCATGCTAAAATTCTCAACTCTTAACTTAATCACAACCTGATCCAAGAGCCTATTCTTCAAGCAGCAATGCATAATCTATTTGCTTATTTCTCATTGGATAAAACTGCAATCTAGGCCATAATCTGCAAGCACTCATTTTAAGACATCAACCTCTGGTTCTCTCATCCTAACTGGGAAACTAGTCGACAACCATCTGTACTATTTCTGTCAACTTAATCCTAAAACCTAGTACCTAGACTACATGAACACTCGCACCAATCTTACTGAAACTTAGCCTGATCATAGAGACTCACAAATCCTGGCCAAAACTGTGTCATTCAAACCACCATAACCAAGAAAATCATCATTTACCAAAATCAACCTTTGTGCTAAACCAGCTCTGCATGCAAACATAGAAAACCCATGAATTTTATTGAATTCTGACCAGCTGTTGAAGCCCATTATGGACACAGTTGTACGAATGCTTTTAACTTCACTGTGTTCTCAATCTGATCCTCATTCTAGGCCTACTTTGCATGTATTAGACTCACAAACCCTGGCCAAAAAGGTGTCATTCAAACAACCATACCATACCAAGACAATCATCCTTCACTAAAATAGACCTTTATGTAACCTACTTTGCATGCATGCATAAAAAAATCAAGAATTTATTGAATTTTGACCAGCTGTAAAAACCAATAAAATGCAGTCATATTAACGCATTTACTTACTGGACTCGCAATTTGCTCTTCATCCTAGGCCTAGTCTACATGCTTTCATACTAAAAAAATATGACTTTCACTGAATCACGAGATGACTTTTAAACACATTCTGCAACCAAAAGATCCTCATTCTTGTGCCATCGGAATAGACATACCTGAAGAGCCCGGCGCAGAGCACGAGGAGGACCTTTGGCAGCGTGTGAACCAAGCCAGGGTGTGTGCCACTAGACAATCTTCCCGTTGCTTCCAGCATGCATTTTTCTCCCACCCAAAACTAACTCCACTGACCACGTATCACGCATCATTTGCCACAATACAAAGCATCCAGTTTCGCTAGCCTTTAGCGAATAATTTCGACAAGCTTTCGTAGCCATTTCAGCTTCTGAGGATACTATTTTGACTCTACCCAATATGTATGAGCTCTTTATCGAATTCTGAAACTTGAGGTAGCCAGTGGCAGCCTGCCACCCTCTGTTGCCAAGCTGTGTTGAGCTGTGCGGCCGGGGTCACCAGATTGAAAGTAGGCAAGGAAGGCCCCGCTCAAGGGAACACCATCATCCAAATACAACCCATCCTACCTCTATGCGCTCCGTTGGTTTGCATCCCTGCAGAAACAAGAAAACCAGTAAAAAAAAAAGATAACCCTAAAACAGAACAAAAGCAAAAGCAAGAAACCTACCTTGGCGCTCCTCCTCTGCAGAAAAATCCACCCTGCGCGGCCCTCCTCATCCTCCTGGCCCTCCTCCTGCAGAAAAAGCTCGTGCAGCACACAACAGACCGGCTAGGTAGACGGACAGGCTGGGCTGGGTTTAATTAATTTTTTAACTAATTAATAACTGTTTTTTAATGTTTTTTTTGGACAATAAATAATTGTTGAATCGTCTAACAATAGATCTAACGGTTAAAATTAGGACAGAAAAGCATTCAGGGGAGTTCATTTCAGAGAGAAACGCCTTACGGCGTAATTATTGATATGGTTAATTTGTTTCTACATTAAAAGGTACTCATATCCTTTAACATATTTTGCGGTTCACATGCAAAAGTAAAATCAAGTAAAATGTCCAAGATAAAAAATAAAAAAAAGATAAAATTCTTGTCTCTCTTTTATATATATATATTTGTGTTATATATATATTTTTTTTAGCAGTGAAAATTATTTATATAGTGGAATTAGAGAGAAATGGGTGACTATATTTGTCACTGTGATTAACACTCTTCATCCTAAAACAAAATGAGCAACATTAGTTCTATTCGACCTCTCTCCTATAAGCTAATAATTATTGGGATGGTTAATTTTGTTTCTACATTAAAGCGTAATCATATCCTTCAACATATTTTGTAATTCAAATGCAAAATTTGCCCCTGTATTTTTTTATCAATATTTATTTACCGTAAATCATTATGTAATCTCTCTTTCTATCTTAATATATATAGCCAAAAGAAACTAGTGATATAATGGAATTCAAGGAAAATGGGTTACTTTCTATTTTTCACTTAGTTATCTTTCCAAAAGAAATTAATGATACGGTGGAATTCGAGAAATTTTTTTATTTTTCACTTACTTATCCTTACTCATTATACAACACAACGATGAATGGCACTAGCTCTAGTAAACCTCTTTCCTATGAGTTGATCATTATTAATATGGATAGTTGTTTTTCTATGGTAACGGACAATAATGTTATTCGTTTGCACGGGATATATTTTCACTTAATATATCTATCTATAGATATAGATATATAAGTAAATATTTAGAAAAGTATATTAAGTTAAAAGTAAATTTATTAATATTATTGAAAAGTTAAAATAATTAGTATAATTACATTAAAAATTAATTTGGTTAATATAGTTGAAGGTTTTATAAATATGACAAAAAAATTATTGTAATACAAAAAGTACTTTACTAATATAGGCATTTACTTGATTAACCATGTATAAAAAAGTTATGGGTCAACTTTAATTTAAGAAAAAAATGAATTATACATCTTATTGTAAAATGGACTATTTTTCTAAACAAAATTTGTTTAAATATGAATGAAAGGTATAAACAATAATGAGGAACTTATAATGGAGGAACTTATTAGAATTGGAATAATCTCAAATTCCTAAGAAATTGGTGGGTGGGGAGCCACTTGACAGGAATCTAATTTTTAATTTTATTAAAAGTAATTGACTATTTTGCTAAATAAATGAATGTTATAAATAATATTGAGGAACTTATCATGCACGGACATATTAGAATTGGAATAATCTCAAATCCCTAAAAAATTGGTGGGCTCAGCGTGAATCTATTTTTTTAAAATTTGTTAAAAGTCAATTTAACCTAACAAACACTGTAATACACTACATCCATTGATAAGCATTCCCTTGATATTCAATCTAAGGCCTCAATTAAAAAAATTTAAAAAACTAACAAATCTGTCTATCTTAAATTGAAATAAAAAACCTTCAACAAATAAAATACATTCTCAATATATTAATATTTAAATAAATTATTTAAATATTTTTTTATATAAGATTGTTTATTAAAAATCAAAATAAATAAATTACATAAATCCAAAACTACCACTTTTTAACATACCAACTTATAAATAATTCAATTGTCAACATTAATTTTTTAACTCTTATTATATGTATGTTTAGCATTGATAGATAAACATATATTTATTAAAAATATTTATGATATTTTTGTCTATTTTTTCTCCTTATTTATAATAATGAAAAAATGTTTTTAACAAAGAATATTTTTATATTATATATTTATTTAAACATAATTATTTATTTATTAATATTTTATTTAACTTTTCTTATTTTACTTATTCTTATTTTAAATTTATTCATTATTTCTGTTTTTATTATTATTCATTAATTATCTTTCTAATATTTATTAATAAATAGGTTGTGAGATGTTTTTTTGAAATTCAAAATATTATTAAACTATTTATTTTATTTTTTGTAGCTTTTGTGATCCATAATGAATTAAACAAAGTCTTTCGATAAAAATCACATGAGAGATTTATTGGCCAACGCATTTCAAACCAACAAGTGTGGTTCATCATCAAGACCAGATGAAGAGGTAGACCATGGAAAAGGCTTAAATAGAGAGCAATGTAGAGACATAATTTCAAGTAATGACTATATTTGAGCAATAATGTTTAAATTATAATATTAATATGTTAATATATTAAAAACAAATATTATTAAGTAATTACTATATTAAATGGCTAGTTTTTGGAAAAAATATTTAAATAATGATATGAGTTTATTAATTTATTAAAATATTAATATGTAAGAGCTAGCTAGTTTTTGAAAAATAATATTTAAATTAATTTATTAAAACTTAAAACCAAATATTACTAGTTTTTTAAATATAATATTTGAACTGTGATATTAGTTTATTAATTTATTAAAACAAATATTAGTAAGTAACCGCTATATTAAACAACAAGTTTTTAAAATAAATAAATAAATAATCAAAGTCAAAGGAGGGGAGTTAAAAATTATAAAAACGAGTGAAGACCCTAATCGAGAAAAGATCATTTGATAAATAAATAACTAATGGAAATAAAATAAATTAAATTAAAAAATATTAATGGAAAATAAATAAAATAAAACAAAAATATACACAAGTCAATCTATATATATAATAGCAATAAATAAATAAATAAATAACATATATATATATATATATATATATATATATATATATATATATATAGAAATAAATAAGACGACGGGTCAACAATAAAATATGGGGCTCAGGCCCATTAAACAAATAACAAAAATACCAAAAGGACTTAAGAATGAATAGGATCATAAAATACATAAAAACATGAAGGATCAAGAAAATAAACTCTAATGAAGAATAAATCAACAAAAATACCATAAAAGGGATGCCAATACCTACATAGATTATAAAAAATAAAAAAAAGCCTAGGAGGACAAGACAAAGACCCAACTTCTACTAATATTCCAACCATCATCTCTATTCAAATTATTGGGTCTTTTTTCAATTTCTAGGGTCTCCCTCAATTTACGATGATGAAAATGACTAACCTTAGCAACGACTTGGGCCTCCTCAATGCAGATGTGATGCTTAGATTTATTTGCATGCTCTGCCAAAGCAAAGAAGCGGGTCCTGCCATGCTTGATGTCAGCAACATGCTCATGAATCCTTTGATTAATCGAGTGACCAGTCTCACTAATGTAGGGAGTCCCACAAGAACATGAGATAATGTAAACACCCTTCATATTCTTGGGGTCCACTGGGTCTTTTACAGATCTAAGGGAGCTCCATATGGTATTTAAAGGCCGAATGGTTGAAGCCACCTTATGCTTCCCTAGGATCCTTGCAATCTTGTCAGTGGTCCCTTGGATAAAAGGAAGATGAACACCAGAAAATCGATCCTTGGTATCTTTCTTAGCACTAGGACCTTTTTCAGCTCTGAGGAAAGCCTTAGTACATTGGTGTCTACTATACCCATTATTAAAGAAAACACTTAGGAGATGTGCTTTCTCTTTCTTGAGATGGTTCTCATCGGAAACTCTTAAAGCTCTAGTTGCTAAGGTGTTGAGAACACCAAGCTTTTGAGCTAGGAAATGATGAGAATTAGCATGAAGATATTGTTCTGTATGAGTTTTCTTACGATATACCTGATGAGAGAAAGAGCCATTATCATTCATTGAGTGAAGGACGTCAAGGAAGGGAAGATTACCGTTACATTCAAATTCCATGGTGAACTTTATAGAACTAGATTGATTGTTAAGATGGAGGAAAAATATTTCCAACTTTTCTTTACCATGGGACCAGATGACAAAAGTTTCATGCACAAACCTCTTCCACAACTTAGGCAGAAGATGAGAAGAGGCTAAGGCCTTTGATTCAAAATCCTCCATGAATAGATTAGATACGATAGGGGAGAGGGGGGAACCCATGGCGACACCACAAGTTTTCTCATAGAATTTCGCATTGAATGAAAAGAAAGTAGAAGTAAGACAAATACCAACTAAATAAGCCGTATCAGGATCTGTGATGCACTTGATGACTTTGATGGCCTCGTTGATACGGATATTAGTGTAGAGAGAGACCACAACGAAGCTCACAAGCTTGTCATCTAGATCAAGCTTGAAACTCTTTAACTCATTAACAAATGATGCAGAGTCCTTGACGAAGGATTTTGTATGGCCAATAAGGGGCTTAAGCTTCTGGGCTAAATATTTAGCAAGAAGATAAGTTGGCCCTCCTATCGTGTTGACAATGGGTCTCAAAAGAGCCCCTTCCTTATGAATCTTTGGTAGACCATAGATTCTAGGGGTAAGAGGGAAACTTTCAATAAGCTTATGACTGAACGAGCTGACTGAGCTACTAGCCATTATAGCAAGAGCCACACTTTTGGAAATCTTCTTTAGAGGATCCTTGTTGAGTTTCCTGTAGCTCCCGCTATTATGGAGGTGGTCCAACATCTTTTGATGGTAATCATCTTTATCAAGAATAAGCACAACACCACCTTTGTTGGCTTTGAGAATAACAATATTCTTATTATCATTTAACGATTTGAGAGCATCAAACTCAGGTTTGCTAATGTTATTTTTGGGGTGCTTTGCCTTTCTAAGAACAACTGCACAATCTTGACGAATGATATCTTTACTGATGTCCAGTAAGTCTCTAATACCATATTCAATGTCACATATGATATCGTCGACCAGGATCTTTCTAGGAGCAAGAGAAAAATTTAAACCTTTCTCCAAAAGGCTAAAGACAGGGGGATCAAAAGAAAAGCTAGAGAGATTGAAAACCCTATTACTAGAAGAGGAAAGAAAATTAGAACAACCAATATTATCTAGACTTAGAGTCTTATTACCAATCCTATTATTATTACAATTATCAGAATTGAAAACAAAGTCACTAACCTCATTCTTATTATTATTATTATTATTATCCAAACATAAATTATTATTGCTATTATTAATATTATTATTCCTATGTGAGGTGAAATTATAATCACTATTATTAGTATTACTATTAAACCAATTCATATTATTATTGTTATTGTTATTATTTAACTGAATATTATTATTAATAGAATCACTTCCACTATTATTGAAACCAACAAAATCCAAAGAAGAATTAACAGACAATGAACCTGAGGGAATCTAACCCAGTGAATACGAGATTTTTCTAGCTTCACCTTTGATGTAAGAAGGGTGAGAAGCACCGTCAACCCAAGATCGGAGAGTAGAGATTTGATTAGAATTAATTCTGCTTTTGGAAGGACCACGAAAGCAGCTACTCATTAGGCTACGAGATGAATTTCTCCGAGAGCTTACTGAACTTCATGGACTGCTTTACTTTCCATATTTCTTCTAGACGAGAAGATTTCAGAGCCGAGCATGCTTCGATATTTGACCAAAGGGGAGCAGAGATTTGGTTTGAAAGTTCCAAATGGAGATACAACAAATTACGAGAAATGAAATCCAAAACCTTTCTCACCCTGCCAATCTCCAAACGAACCAATGTCATGCTACCATTAAGAAAAATACAATAGCCACTAGAATTATTAAGAGGTGCTTACTCTGAGCGAACGAAAGAACAAGGGAAGAGTCTCTACATTGTTTTAGAAAATTCAGATCTGTCTTCAACTTGAAAAACCTTATGTGGGACCGTTCAAAGTGATGAACTTTAATAGCAGTGGCCCTTTCATATAGGGTAGTAATTTCTGTATTCAATCTTCTGTGATCCATAATGAATTAAACAAAGTCCTTCAGTAGAAATCACATGAGAGAATTTTTTGGCCTATGCATTTTGAACCAACAAGTGTGGTTCATCATCAGGACCAGACAAAGAGGCAGACCATGGCAAAGGCTTAAATAGAGAGCAATGTAGAGACATAATTTCAAGTAACGACTATATTTGAACAATAATGTTTAAATTATAATATTAATATATTAAAAAAAAACAAATATTATTAAGTAACGACTATATTAAACGGCTAGTTTTTGAGAAAAATATTTAAATAATGATATTATCTCATTAACTTATTAAAAATATTAATAGGTGACGGCTATAATAAATGGCTAGTTTTTGAAAAATAATATTTAAATTAATTTATTAAAACCAAATATTACTAGTTCTTGAAAAGTAATATTTAAATAATGATATTAGTTTATTAGTTTATTAGTCTATTAAAATATTAATATGTAACAGCTATATTAAACTGCTAGTTTTTGAAAAATAATATTTAAATAATGATATTAGTTTATTAATTTATTAAAATATTAATATGTAACGACTATATTAAACGGCTAGTTTTTGAAAAATAATATCTAAAATAATTTATTAAAACCAAATATACTAGTTTTTGAAAAAAGAATATTTAAACTGTGATATTAATTTATTAAAACAAATATTAATAAGTAACCCCCCGGATGCGGGTGATTAGAGGAGCATTTACAGCGATGGGACTGGAGTGGACGGAGTCGATGCGCCATCTGCCAGCCATGAACAGAGGACGGAAGGCCATGTGGAGGGAGGATTGTCCGCAGGTGGGCTTGAAAGAATGTAAGGGAATGTTTGAGGCCAGCATTAATATGCCGTCCCTCCTCGCGTGCGATGACTGTTATCGGCCTTCGGCTCCCATGAATGCCATAGTTATGGCGGGAGGGTCTCGAGGCAGAGGAAATTGTATTTTAGCCAGTTTCCGCCATGGTTATTTTATGATGTTTCTTATGCTGTTTTGGATGGGTGCGGGTGTTGCTGGTGCAAAGGCTTCGTGGTGGTTGGGCTTTGGCTCTTATTCACTGTCCTCCGCTGTGGTTGTGGGCACTCGTCCGCAAGCTGGTGTGCTCGGTCCGCGCGGTACCTCCCCTAGTGTTTGTGTTGTTCATATTTGCGCCGCTGTCATGCCTCGGCTCCGCCAAAGGATGCTCAGCCGCAGAGGCTCAGCACGAGGTGCTCCTTCACGCCCTTCCTCTGGTGACGCCGCCTTGAGTCAGGAACCTCGTTCACGTAGTGGAAGAGGGGGCATTCTGAGGCCCAACCAATTCCTTGAACCCAACTCTCCAGGCTCTTCGACTTCGCCCTCCTTCGGCTCTGCTATCTTCACCCTTAATTGCTCCCTTAATCGCCCTCGGATCACTGCACACGTTTCTATCCTCTTTTTAGAGGAAGCCCAAGAAGAGGGTGATCCTAGTGCTCCAATGCCAATTACAGAGGATGCCCATGCAGAGGGCGAACCCAGTGCTCCGATGTCAATTGCAGGCTTGCAGCGAGAGACGGAACCGCTGGTCAGCATTGTCAATGTCAATCCTATGGTGCCTGTTCCTCCGGTCACGCGCGAAACTGAGGCTTCCCAAGCTCAGGACCTGGCTGAAGGGGGTTGGTGCAGGATCGTGGAGGAGATACCAGATGCTTAGTCAAGCTTTGCAGCTTCTTAACAGGTTTTGCGGCCCAGTTGATAGGGCTTTTTTGCTAAATGTGTCAAACTCTGTTTCTGCTATCGTGTCGAGGTCAATCTCTAGTTTCTGTTGTGTTTCATTGCTGTTTATGTTCTTCAGGATCCCCTGCGTGGGAATGCAAAACTAAATCTAGTCCAACTTCTCAGTTTTTGGATTTTGTCTGTCTCAAACGGCCTTCCTCTCAGGCTAGTTGGCTCACTATGCTCAGCATGTTGTAATTTTACTCTTTTACTGTGAATAATAGTATAGTCTTATTTAGAAAAAAAAATATTAATAAGTAACCGCTATATTAAACAGCTAGTTTTTAAAATAAATAAATAAATAATCAAAGTCAAACTTTAAAAGAGGGGAGTCAAAAATTATAAAAACGATTGAAGACCTTAATCAAGACAAGGTCATTTGATAAATAAAATAACTAATGGAAATAAAATAAAATAAATTAAAAAGAATTAATGGAAAAATAAGTGAAATAAAACAAATATATATATATATATATATATATATATATATATAGTAAATAAATAAAAAACAGAAACATATATATATATATATATATATATATCCAAAGAAAAATAATCAATAAATAAAACGGGGTCCACAATAAAATATGGGGCTGAGGCCCATTAAACAAATAACAAAAATACTAAAAGGAGTTAAGAATGAATAGGATGATAAAATACATAAAAAAGACGAAGGATCAAGAAAATAAACTATAATGAAGAATAAATCAACAACAAATACTATATACCTACATAGATTAAAAAAAACAAAAAAAAAACTAGGAGGACAAGACAGGGACCCAACTTCTACTAATACTCCAACCGTCATCTCTATTCAAGTTATTGGGTCTTTTATCAATTTCTAGGGACTCCCTCAATTTACGATGATGAAAATGACTAACCTTAGCAACGACTTGGGCCTCCTCAATGTAGATGTGATGCTTAGATTTATCTGCATGCTTTGCCAAAGTAGAGGAGCGGGTCCTGCCATGCTTGATGTCAGCAACATGCTCACGAATCCTTTGATTAATCGAGTGACCAGTCTCACCAATGTTGGGAGTCCCACAAGAGCATGGGATAATGTAAATACCCTTCATATTCTTGGGGTCCACTGGGTCTTTTACAGATCTAAGGGAGCTCCGTATGGTATTTAAAGGTCGAAAGGTTGAAGCCACCTTATGCTTCCTTAGGATCCTTGTAATCTTGTCAATGGTCCCTTGGATAAAAAGAAGATGAACACCATAAAATCGATCCTTGGTATCTTTCTTAGGACTATGACCTTTTTCAGCTCTGAGGAAAGCCTTAGTACATTGGTGTCTACTATACCCATTATTAAAGAAAACACTTAGGAGATGTGCTTTCTCTTCCTTGAGATGGTTCTCATCAGAAACTCTTAAAGCTCTGGTTGCTAAGGTGTTGAGAACACCAAGCTTTTGATCTGGGAAATGATGAGAATTAGCATGAAGATATTGTTCCGTATGAGTTTTCTTATGATATACCTGATGAGAGAAAGAGTCATTATCATTCCTTGAGAGAAGGACGTCAAGGAAGGGAAGAATACCATTACATTCAAATTCCATGGTGAACTTTATAGAACTAGATTGATTGTTAAGATGGAGGAAAAATAGTTCCAACTTTTCTTTACCATGGGACCAGATGACAAAAGTGTCATCCACAAACCTCTTCCACAACTTAGGCAGAAGACGAGAAGAGGCTAAGGCTTTTGATTCAAAATACTCCATGAATAGATTAGCTACCACAGGAGAGTGGGGGGAACCCATGGTGACACCGCAAGTTTGGTCATAGAATTCCCCATCGAATGAAAAAAAGTAGAAGTAAGACAAATACCAACTAAATAAGCCGTATCAGTATCTGTGATGCCCTTGATGACCTCGATAGCCTCGTTGATAGGGATATTAGTGTAGAGAAAGACCACATCGAAGCTCACAAGCTTGTCACTTGGATCAAGCTTGAAACTCTTTAACTCATTAACAAATGATGCAGAGTCCTTGACAAAGGATTCTATATGGCCAACTAGGGGCTTAATCTTATGGGCTAAATATTTAGCAAGAAGATAAGTTGGCCCTCCTATCGTGTTGATAATGGGTCTCAGAGGAACCCCTTCCTTATGAATCTTTGGCAGACCACAGATTTTGGGGGTAATAGGGCAACTTTCAATAAGCTTCTCACAGAACGAGCTGACCGAGCTACTAGCCTTTATAGCAAGAGCCACACTTTTGGAAATCTTCTTTAGAGGATCTTTGTTGAGTTTCCTGTAGCTTCTGCTATTATGGAGGTGGTCCAACATCTTTCGACGGTAATCATCTTTATCAAGAATAAACACAACACCACCTTTGTTGACATTGAGAACAACAATATTCTTATTATCGTTTAACGATTCAAGAGCATCAAACTCAGGTTTGTTGATGTTATTTTTGGGGGGCTTTGCCTTGCTAAGGACAACCGCACAGTCTTAACGAATGATATCTTTAGTGATGTCCGGTAAGTCTCTAATACCATATTTAATGTCATATATGATATCGTCGACTGTGATCTTTCTAAGAGCAAGAGAAAAATTTAAACCTTTCTCCAAGAGACTAAAGATAGGGGGATCAAAAGAAAAGCTAGAGAGATTGACAACCCTATTACTAGAAGAGGAAAGAAAATTAGAAGAACCAATATTATCCAGACTTAGAGTCTTATTACCAATCCTATTATTATTACAATTATCAGAATTGAAAAGAGAGTCAATATCCTCATTAATATTATTATTATTACACCGAGTGATGATATTATTATTATTATTATTATCCAAACATAAATTATTATTGCTATTCTTAAAATTATTATTCCTATGTAAGGTGAAAATATAATCATTATTATTAGTATTACTATTAAACCAATTCATATTATTATTATTATTTAATTGAATATTATTATTTTATATTTGATGGAATTTAATTGTTGTATTTCTATATTATTTATTTGTATTTTAAGATCAAACTTACTAGTTCAGTTTTAAATGATGAACCACATTGTGTGGTCCCCAAAACATTGATTATAAAATTATTAATGTGATTTATCTAAACTTTTTTTTATAAACATTAGGAATCACAAAAACTTGCACATAAAAATTTTCAAATAATGAAATTTTTAGAATTAGGTATTTCCAAATGATTAGTTTTTAAATAATTAATTTTTTATATATTTTTTTTTATGAAAAAATTATTTAAATGCTCACTATTATTTTTGAAATTGATAAATATTTCTTTTCCTTCGAAAAATTATTAGTAAATTTACAATATTGATATTTTTTTTAAATTAAAAAAAATACCTATGGGAAGGACTGGACCACTTTTCGAAGGGCGAAAAAAAACCAATTTTGATCTCTAAATGCCAACACCATGAAATATGAAGGATAATCATTATGTTCTTAAATATGAAGGATAATCATTATGTTTTTAATGCATTTTTAAAGACCACGTATTATAAGAAGTCATGGATATCAAATTGTCTGTTAGCTATGTCTAAATTTGCGATTCAAGGTGATTATGTTGCTTCATTTGAATTTGGTGTTAATATCATATTTATTTAAGAAAACATGAATAACAAACTTTTAATATTTGAAATATTATAGTAATTCTGGAAATTAATGAATTAAATCGTGAGCGACTATATTACACAATGTAGGTTAAGGGACGGTGTCTATTATTGTTTTAACATTTTCATTCAAGTTATAAAATGTATCTTTTTATGTCAATTTAATTTCACATATTCTAGCAGGGACATTTTGGTTTTTTTGGGCATTATTTTTGGGATGATTTTGTTTAAAGTTTAATTAGAAATTAGATAAATTATAGTGTAATTATAGTGTAAAGTTGTTGAGTTTTCATAATTTAAAGGTTTTAAAGCTTTTTCAAAGAAGTAAATTTATTTTTATATTTTCCAAAATGTAAACAAAATTTATATAGTTTTAAATATAATCTAAAAAAATAATTAATAAAATATTATATTGTTAAATATTGTTAGTCAAAATTAAAAAATATGATTAACCAATATTGTTTATATTAATATATACACATTTTAATATATATAAGTTTATTATATATATGTATTTTACTTTTTATTAATATATATAATTTTTTTATAATTAAATTTATTAAAATATGTTTTTAATATAATAATAAACCACTTTAAATTGAAAATATCGAAAAAAAATATATAAGTCATGAAAATAGAAATAATAAAAATAAAAAAGTTAAATAAAAAAGAAATAAAATAAAAATGAAAAATTAGTAACTAATTAAAATAAAAATTACTACACAACATATAATAAAACTTTCACCAATCACTTTACAAATAAATAAATTTAAATAATAATAAAAAATAACAAAAATTAAATTCATAATATTAAATTATAAATAAACAACATAGTTAAAACAAACTAATATAAAAACGGAACTAAATAAGTGTAATACAAAACTAAATAAGCAATACCATACTATTACACGTATAATAAATAATAAAACAAAATAATCTCACCGCAAATTATATCTAAAACTTCACCTCATTAGAATACGCCATTTGAGAGATACTTTAAGCGTGGTCCTCCAAAACGAATTGAAGCGAATTGCGTAGAATGTTGAGTAAAACATCAAAATGGCGTTAAGTACATTTATTTTCGCAAATCAAGAGAGCTGGTGTTAGAGATTGTAAATATTGGTCGTTTTAATCGTGTGTGAAAATAATTATGTAATTCAATGCCAGCTATACTTACTGTTTTTTAGACTCATTGTTAGATAAATTAATTTTGAAATGGTTTATATATATAAAAACACAATATCTCTGATTTGATTTTTTTTAATATATAATTATAATTTTCTACGATAATTACTTTATGAAAATATATTATTTAAGTGCAAAGTATGTTTTGAATTTATATGTGTAATTAATGATTGTATCAATTATATTAACATGAATTTTTCCTAAATTGAAACAAATCTTCCAATTAAGCATTAAATTATTAATATTTCTAAATAATAATAATTACACATAGAACTAAATGATTCTAAGTATTATTGAAATGATTAATTTTCTAAGTATTGTAATATATTTTTTTTCCTAATGTTCTTTCGTTCACTTGAAAATTTATACTTTAACTGGCACTTTTCAACAAATATCTAGATTAAATCCGACAAATATGTCCATGTTCATTGATACTTGGTTTCACACATCATTGCCATCACTGTACCCTTCTCACTTCATAAAAAGATTGCAACACAAAGAGATACCTCTTGTAGAGTATCGAACTTGATAGTTGTTATTGCATGTTATTGCATGATGAGTAGTGAAAACACAATTATGTAGTTCGAGGACAAGGTGTCATAGCAAAACCTTAGCTATCTAGGATAAATGGTCCTTACCACATTCATGGTCATCCCATGGCGATTGATATCTCAGTGCAAAGAAAACACCCAATTTCGTATAACTAGAAACCACCTTATCACTTACATGCATCTCAACATAAACGTGGTGAGTAAAATAGAAAATTATTGGTATATGGAAAAGGAAATAATAATGTGTGGTCAAATTCTAGGGATAGTTTATGTTGGATAAGAAAATATTTGAGAAGAATAATCTAGGGACAATTTTTGTCGCATAAGTCCATTGCTTTGTCAAAGGTTTTTTTTTTTTTAAATGTGAGCATTGATTTGGTTGATAAACTATGTTCACATCACTTGATCTTAAAAGGATTGGTGGTCCAACCTATTGGGTTCTTGAACTTAGAATGGGATTGTTGGGTATGTTTTATGTTCTTTCCGTGACTAGTTGCACGCGTAGACCCAATAATAGTTGGGCGAACTCAAGGATGGGGGTCAGACCCAAAGATGGTGGGCATACCTATGCATGGTTTTGTGCATGGGTTTGCACATGTTTTTTGGTATGATGGTTTTCTGCCCATGGTATTTTGTAGATTCGATCAATAGAACTATGATTATGTTATAATCCAGGGTTAGTGGATTGGGGTTTATGAATGCTTTGGCATGTATATAAATATATTGTAACATTGAAAGTAATATAATGAAAAATCAATCTTGTAGTGTTGGTTTTGGGATCCAGGGGGAATCTTTATGTATATTTATTTTCTGTTCTCGCCATTGTATATTTTTTGTCTTAAGATTCGTTTGGAGGTCATTTCCGTACATGGTTAAAACCTATATTGATATCATAGATGTTTCAACATCAAGGGGACGCCTTTACCAATGAGGGGTTTTGTTCAAGCATGTGGTAGACCCTGTTCAGTGGGAGTTATACGGGATCAATTCTTGCGGTGAAAGAAGATGGAAAACAATGGAAAGATAGAGATCAAGAAGTTTAATGGTCATAGTTTTGAGTTGTGGAAGCTCAAGATGGAGGATATGTTGGTGGACTGAAATCAATGGATTGTTGTAGATCCACGCATGGAACCAGCATGAATGTCAAAAGAAGAATGGGCTAAGTTAGATCAAAAGGTGAAGAGCACAATACAATTGTGTCTCTCAAATTCAATATTGCTGAATGTATCAGGGGAAGATATGATGAAGGCTTTATGGGACAAGTTAGGCACTTTGTACCAATCTAAGTCTCTTGAAAACAAATTGTTCCTGCAGAAAAAATTGTATAACCTGAGGATGAAGGATGGAGACTCCATGACAGGGCATTTGAACGCCTTTAATACTGTGGTAAACTAGTTTTTATCTAATGATATAAAAAATTTAGATGAATATAAGTACATCAGTTTGTTGTTCTCTCTACCAGATTTGTGGGATAGTCTAGTTGTCACAATAGGTAGCAATATAACTACCTTGAAGTTTGATAAAATAGTCTCAACCTTGTAGTCGAAGGAGATGAGACGAAAAAATATGGAGAGCCAAAATGGAGATGCCTTGTCTATACGAGGAAGGTCCTTGAACAGAAACAAAAGTAAGTCCTCAAGTGGGAGATCTAAATCTAGAGGGAGATCTGAATCTCTATGAAAGGCTCTAAGGGTATGCTGGAAATGCGGAAAAGAAGGGAACTACAAAAAGGACTGTAGATCTAAAACCCTTGAGAAAGGAAAGGGATCTGATGATGCTCCTTCTGTAGAAACAAAAAACACATCAGATGAAGGTGGGGTAGTGTACTTGGCTTATTCCTCAAGTACACATTTATATCACGGGGCATGGTTGATCAACTCGAGTGCATCCTTTCAATTCACTCCCCATAGGGAGTGGTTCTATGAGTATGAGAAATATCATGACAGTGATGTCTTGTTAGGGGATGAAAGGAAGTCCATAATCATCGAATGTGGAAAAGTCAAGATGAAGTTGCAAGGTGGAAGGATTAGAACACTTCCTGGTGTTCTACATATTCTTGCATTGACCATAAATTTTATTTTTGTATGCAATATGGATAATGCAGGTGTAAAAACAAAGTTCGAGATATATACTTGCAAGATGGCTCGGGGAGCATTGTAATTGCTAGGGGGATTTTGGATTGGAACTCCATACAAGCTTCTGGGTAACACTGTTATTGATGGGTGCAACAATTATGTGGTTCCAGAAAGTGGAGCAAAAAATCTAGTGGTCTCTGGATAAAAGACCATGTTATGGCATCAAAGGCTCAGACATACTAGAGAGAAGGGTCTTTGAGTACTGCATGGTAATTGTATGGAAGAAGATCTATCTAATTTTTCTTTGGATTTGATTTCTGTGAACATTGTGTATATGGAACGTAGAATCGGTTGAGTTTCCCCTCAAGTGTTAAGATGGTGAAATGGATATTAGAGTTTGTGCACAGTGATGTGTTTGGACCTACATTAGTTCCATCATTGGGTAAGTATGTGTAATATGTCTCATTTATAGATGACTTGTCGAAGAATACATGGATATATTTCCTTAGGAAGAAATATGAAGTCTTTGATATGTTTAAAGAATTTAAGGCTATAGTGAAAAATTAGACAGAGAAGAAGATCAAGGTATTGAGGATAGATAATGACAGACAATTCTGCAAGAAGGAATTTGAAGAGTTGTGTAAGAATTGTGGTATATCATGGAAGAAGACTACTCCGTACACATCTCAACAAAATAGACTTGCATAAAGAATGAATAGGACGTTGATGGAAAAGGAAGGAAGCATGCTTAGTGGTGTCGGGTTAGGACATGAATTATTTGCGAAGGAAATGGAGATTGCATGTTACATGTTTAATAGATCACCTTCGTCACTATTGGAGGATAAGCCTCCACATGAGGTATGGGCTTGTAAGAAGCCCTCTCTTTCACATCTTAGGCCACTGGGTTGCAATGCATATGTACATGTTCCAAAGGAGAAAAGAACCAAGTTGGATAGTAAATCTAAAAGGTGCACAAGGCAAGGCAAAGAAATACAATCCTTAGTTGGTAGGAAAAGGTTATTCCCAATTGCCAAGAATTGATTTTGGTGATATTTTTGCCAGTGTTGCCAAGTTAGCTTCTATCTATTGTTCCTGCTTTTGATTTTGAGGTAGAACAGAGGGAGTGATGACAACATTTCTTCATGGGATTTGGAAGAAGAGTTGTATATGAAGCAACCTAAAGGCTTTGTGGGAAGGGTAAGAAAGAATTGGTATGTAGGTTAAAAAATTCTATGTATTAGTTAAAACAATCACCAAGGATGTGGTATAAAAAAATGATACATATATACAGGGACTTCCCTTCACAAGGAGCAAATTGGATCACTATGTGTATTTTAAAGTACTTGGTGACTGTGTTATTTATTTGGTATTGTATGTGGATGATATGTTGTAGATTGGAAATGAAAAAGAAATTATTCAGGCTTTGAAGACCCAATTGTCCTCCAAATTTGACATGAAGGATATTGGTGCTACAAACTATGTTTTGGGCATGGAAATTAAACAAGATCGGGAAAAGAGGAAGCTCTAGTTAAACCAAAGGAAGTATGTTGAGATAATATTGCAGAGGTTTAATATGCAGGATAGTAAACTAGTGAAGGTTCCTATTCCTGTAGGTGTAAAGTTAACCGTTGAACAATGTCTGAAGACACAAGAAGAGGAAGAGGACATACCATGTGTTCCATATGCCAGTGTGTTGCTAGCCTGATTTATGCAATGGTTTATACTATACCATACATTACTCATGTGGTGGGACTATTGAGAAGGTTTATGTGAAAACTAGGGAAGTGGTTTTTTAAGTATTTGCAGGGAACTAGTGATTATGGTTTATGCTACTAAGGAAGACTACGATTGGACAAAGTTTGGGCATCCATGGCTTTGTTGATGCAGACTGGGAAAGATATCTAGATCGCAAAATATCTACAAGTGGGTATGTGTTAAACCTATTTGGAAGAGCACCTAGTTGGATGAGCAAGAGATAGTTTTTGGTAGCACTTTCAGCTACAGAGGTTGAATACATGGCATCAACTCATGCATGTAAAGAAGAATTTGGATTGCAAAGTTTGTGTTCAAGTATGGGGTTGGTAAAATGATCTATAAGGATAGACTATGACAACCAAAGTGTAATTTTATTGGGAGAAATCCCTACTTATCATTCAAAGACAAAGCACATTGAGGGATATGGTTGAAGAGAAAAAGGTGTTGTTGGTAAAGGTCTACACTTTGAAGAATGTTTCACATGCATTAAATAAATCTGTGAACATTGAGAAGTTTTCCTGGTGCAGAGAAATAATGGCATTGCAGGCCTGGACCAATTACTAAGCTTTCATGTGACCCCTTGTGTGGAAAGAAAACAAAAAGGGGGAGAATGTTGGGTATGTGTTATGTTATTTCCATTTCTAGTTGCACACAGAAATCCAATAATAGTTGGGCAGACCCAAGGATGAGGGGCAAACCCAAAGATGGTGGGTGTACCTACCTATAGTTTTGTGCATGGGGTTTGCATAGGGTTTTGGGAATGATGGTTTTCTTCCCATGGTATTTTGTAGATCGAGTAAAGGGATCTACAACTATGTTCTAATCTTGGGTTAGTAGATTCGTGTTTTGACATGAATATATATGTATTGTAACATTGAAAGGAGTATAATGAAAAATCAATCCGTTGGTCTCGGTTTTGGGATCGAAGGGAAAATCTCTATGTATGCTTGTTTTATGTTTTATAGGAAAAATACCTCTACTCATGCTCCTTTAGCTTACGAGATTCGTAAGTAATCACCTTACCTTCTTGCATCAAAACTGCCCCTACACCTTCTTGGGAAGCATCTGTACATGCTATGAATTATTTTTCGAGATCTACAACTTTCAATATAGGGGCAGTAGTGAGTAATTGTTTTAAATTATCAAAAATCTATTGACACTCTTTTCACCATCTAAAATTATTACCTTTCTTTTGAAAGGAGGTGATTGAGTAAGAAACTTTAGAGAACCCCTTTATAAATTGACGATAATATCCAGCCAATCACATAAAGGGGCGTATATTTGCTACATTTGTTGGGACGGGCCACTCCATGATGGTTTTTATTTTTTTGGGTCCACCTCTATACCTTTAGAGGAGATAATGTCTCCTAATTACTAAATTTGATCCTTATAAAAGTCACATTTTCTAAATTTAGCATAAATCTAGTTTTCCCTCAAATTTTGGAGTACTAGCCTAAGGTGTTCCTTATGCTCCTCTATGCTCCTAGAATATACCAAGATATCATCAATAAAAAATAGAATAAAAATGTCCAATAAGCGTTGGAAACTCTCGTTCATCATACTAATGAACGTTCTGAGAGCATTGGTGAGTCTGAATGGCAACACAACGAACTCATAATGTCCATAGTGTGTCTGAAATGTTGTTTTATATATGTCTTCATCTATGTTCGTATCTGGTGATATCCAGATCGTAGATCAATTTTTGAAAACACAACAACACCCCTTACTTTATGAAGCATATCATCAATTCTAGGCAACTGGTACTTATTTTTAATTGTTAGCTTATTCAATTGCTTATAATATATACACAAATGAAGAGTTCCATCTTTCTTCCTCACAAAAAAAAATTGAATCTCCCCAAGGAGACACAGTGGGACGAATATAAACCTTTTCTAATAGCTCTTAAAGATTCATTTTTAATTCTTTCAACTCAAGAACACTCATCCTATAAGGGAGTTTAGAGACTAGAGTGCCTCCAGGAACCAATTCTATAGTAAAATCAATGTTTCCTTTGGGTGGAAATCATGGAATTTCTTCTGGAAAGACATCCTTAAATTCCTCGATGACTAGTATCTTTTGCAAGATAGATATCTTATTCTTAGGATTAGCGTAACCCACCAGAACAACATATATTTGACAACCCTTACGAATGCAATTCCCTAATTAACAGGATGAAATAGGATGTAGCTTGACTTCCCTTCTAACATCCTGGATTTCTTTTTTGATACCATCATTAGTAACAAAATTAATTCTCTTATCTTTACAATTTACTAGGATCCAGTGTTGCTCTAGCCAATCCATGCCTATTAGCACTTCATACGAGCCTAGCGGAAGCATATTTAAATTTTCCTTAACTTGTTTCCCATCTATATCAATCATGAAATTCTCTACTTTTGCATTTACACTCCTTTTAGCTCCTATGGCTAGTTGTACTAGCCAAGGATTCCTGGATTTCACACTTTTCATATGACATAAATCAACTATTTTTTTGCAAATATAACTTAGGCTTACACCAAGGTCTATCAAAATGGAAATAGGATGGTTAAATATTTTACCTTCAAGCTCCACCATTGTTTGTTGATACTCCACTTGATGATCCTCCAAGGTTGCATTAATCCTCGGTATGCTCCTTTCTACTTCACCAATAGTAGAGGCCTCGTGGATGTCAGGAGCCAATTCAGGTCAAGTGTGGTGGGGAATTTTTTTATAATAATGGGGTTCCATGCAACCCCAACACTGCAGAGGGGGATTCAGAGTTTGATTGGGCTCTGGTTTACTAGATGCCTCAGTCTGTCTTACTTCATTATGAGATCTAAATTTCTACTGGTTTTTAATTGGAGGCCCACTCAATCCCTTTCTACTTGAATTATTCATTTCAACTGCTATTGCATTCCTATTGTTCAAGAATTTATTTTGCCCCTTTTTGTTTGTCCAAGTCTTGGTATTGTTTACTTTTTGCTTCATTTGATATATATTCAGGCCTTTCGAATGGATGTTTCCATCATTTTTGGGTTATCGACTTTTAATTTATCTTTCATGAAGGCAGGTAGGCTACTGGTAAACCATTGCACTTTAGATTTTTCCTCACAGATGTTAGGAACATATCTTAACAGAGATGTAAATTTAGTTATAAACTCATTGATCAAATGTCGCCCCAGCTTTAGATTTTGAAATTCTTTTGTCTTTTCATCATAAAAGCGCTCAGTCAAATAATTTTCCTTAAAATGTTTCTAAAATTGTTCCCAAGTAACTTCTTGCTCATCAATACCTCGAACCATTTTAATCTCCTCCCACCATAGGGTGGCCTTTCCCTGCAACTGATACAGTACTAGCCTAGCCTTCAAATTATCATCATATTTATATATTTGAATATATTTTTTCATATTGGTCAGCCATGATTCCACTACCTCCCCAAATACTCCATCATAATTTGGGGGTTTAAATTCCTTGAACTCCCCTTGTAACTCTATTTTATGTCTTTTAGGTCTTTTCCACCAAAAAAATTATCATGCTCCTCTTCATTACCTGCTCGACCTCCCTCAAACTCTAGGTGATCTTCTTGTTGTCTGTGGAACTCTTCTTTTTTACCCTCATCCTAATTAGGATTTAGGTTTTGTTGGTTTTGCTTGTTTGAGAGACTTTGCATGATCTTCTCTTGATCCAGTAGCCAACTTTGATTGTCTTCCCTCAAATTAATCATTTCTACTCGAAGTTGTTGTACAATATCTAACAACATGGCATTTGTATTCGAACCTTCTCTGCCTAGTTGAACCCACATTTCTAGGTTACCTTCTAGTATAGGCGTTGCTTCTAATCTTCCAGATGATCCTCCTAGCGGGGTAATCTGTGTTCCCCGTGTCATATTAAATCAGATTCTTTTCTTTGTGCACCATAAATAATTTTAGTTATTTCACATCAACCATTCAAGTCTCAATGTAGAAACCTGATGCTCTCGTACCACTTGTCACACACATGCACAAAAATAATCATTAAAAAAAAAAATTATTACCACTTTTATTAATGTCTAGGGTTGATCAGTTATCTTTTCGCTTGGAACAAGCATAGTGAAAATAGAATGAACCAAGGTCATCCCTATTACTTTCTTACCAATTATGAATTTTATAAATTTAGGCATTAAAGTATAGACAATGGTTTTTATTAACTCTATGGTGGTGGCAGTTTGGTGGACACCTCCCAGTTTTTCGAATCTTCCGATAAGCCACTTGAAAGTGCTACTGTTGTTGATCTTGGTCCTTGCTCATGACACAACTTCTGGAAATCTATGGTGGTTATGGGTAACCAACCGGTTTTCCCTCTGTTCTTGTTCGTCATTCGAGGGGTTTTCTGTGGAAAGGTATGACTCTGCAACATTTTTGGTTGACTGGGTTTTTTGTTATATCCTTGGCCCCTTCTCTCCATCAGAACCAAGACACTACACAACGCCATTAACAATGTGCCCTGTCTTAAGCCAAAAGGAAGATGTGCGCAAAACTCCGACAACAAGGTAAGAACTCTTTCTTCATATACAAGGATCTATTTTCTTTCCCACAAGAGAAGCATCGATTTCTAGATTTAATATCAACTAACCTCTTCTCTACTTGGTTTTGCAGAGGATTCATTTGGTCTTTACAATCTGGAGTGCTAAATTTGAGATTGGTAAGTTATTGGAATTTCTCCTCCTATTTCTTTTGAACATGGGATTTCAGGGTTTATAACACTGTCAATTTCTTGCATACAATTTAACTATCTTTATATGTTGCTTGCAGGGTTGGATCCTTATTCCAACATAAATGTGGTTGAAGCTCAGCTTGTCCAACTAGATTTCTTGAATAAAGTTTTATATTTCCATGTGCATCCCACTGAATTATCAAGGGTTCTAAAGTATCCTAGTACTTTCTTTTGTCATGAATGGTTCAAGGTTTTCAGCCTAACTGACAAGTTACAATTAAATGAGTGGTTTGCAATTATACCCTTATTGGGTTTTGTTTAATTTATGTTTAATATCTAGGTTGAGAGCAATTTTGTAAACAATTTTATGTTGGTAATTCTATGGACTACCCACTGTGTAATATCTCGTTCTTCGACTGATAAATAACATCGAAAACTACTGAGTTTTTGGTTCTCTTTTAAGGGAAGAAACCCTTAAAAGATATTTACTTTTAGTCTTGACCTAGACTTAGGAACTTGCATGTGTATTTCCTATTTGCAAATTAACAACGAAGTGCCTTATTTTCTTGAGTTCGAGATATTACATTAGAAATGCATGGAACAAATCTATCTTTTTGCCTATTTTTTTGTATTTAATATAAAATTCTTCTTGCCTTTGTTCTATATTTATTATAAAAATTATTCTTGCCTTTATTTTTGTATTTATTATAAAAAATGATTCTCGCCTTGGTTTTTGTATTTAATATAAAGGTTCATCCAGAGTTCGGTTGCCTCGGTAATTATTTTTAGTTGGAAATATGGTATAGATATTTTATTTTTTAGGTTTATTTCTTATTATCTAAGTTTCATGCTTTATGGAATTTACACAAGTACAAACCCTTAAAGTTCAAGCATGGCTTTCTGGTTATAGCATTTTGTCTTTATAACCCTTATCCTTCTAAAACTTGGAGCAATATTATTACCCAGAACTATCCCTCGATTGCCACCTATGGTGACCAAGTAGGGTAAATCTGGGTTACAACTCCAAACTTTTTCCTTTCTTGGTCAAATATTCCTACTGTACTCAATGTATTAGATTTCAGTTATATCTTTATCATCATTTCTCAAATAATGATTTAGTTAAGTATTCAAGGAGCTATGTTACAACTTTCTTTGTTATTCTTCTTGTTTTTCAACTATAAGGATATAAAAATATCTTTATTTCAAGGTTCCTCCAACCCTTCCTGTTACCTGTAATGGATTATCAGTTATGTGCTCTCGTTTGGATGCAAAAACTTTTCTGATGGATAGAGACTAATCAATTATCAATATCGTTAATCATTTCCCTAATAGAGTTAAAATTAAGAGTTCACATATATCTACATACATTTTTATCTTTTCTTGTTTCTCAAGCAACACATTAGATCTGGCCCTCCTAGTCACATTCACACAGAACTATCTTGTTGATTTATGACATTAATCAGAAGTTAACATTTATATAAAAAAAAAAGCTATTAAATTTTCTTTCTTAACACAGTTTTGTTAAATAAACTCTAGACTCATTCAAGCACTTATCTGTTAGCTGAGATTCCAGTATTTAAAGGCAAGACCCTGCCACTTGACCAATGAGGAATAGGCTATTACGTCATGTTCCTCCCCTCATGCTTCTCAGTATAGAAAAATTGTTTAAGCATTAGTTATCGATTCACTAGAGTCAAAACTCTTTTTTTAGTCTAGCCTACAATCTTTCTTATCTATAAACCAGGTCTAAGATCTGGAGCTTCCACTAGCTCTAGTCAAACTCATGAAATACTCCTTTAGGCAACATCCTACCTTTCTTCTTTAATTTTATTCTCGTTCTTCTCTCTCTCGTCTCGAGTTCTCTCAACTCTTAGGAGATAAAAAGAGGAATAACTACTTTTAACTAACTGGTAAATGTGAATTACTCAAGTCTTTATAGGTAAACTCTAAAACTCAACATAGAAAGGGACAAATTCTCTGATTAGTTATATTTATTCCAGTTTGATATTATGCCATATATGAATTACCAAGTTAGCCTAATAACCAAAGTGATTACCAAATATTTACAATCACTTGGGGATGTCACAAATAACATGAAGTTAGGCAGTGAAAATTTATTGGATTTTTGTTTTTTTTGGGAATCACATGAACAACAAAAATTTATTGGAATTTTCAATTATTTTTTTTTGGAATAACATGAACCTAGGGACCGAAAATTTATTGAATTTTTTTTTTTTAATTATTGGAAAATGATTACCCAAAAAGATGTATTTCCTTTAACTAAATTAGATGAAAAACACAAAGTGGCATAAAAAATCCATTCAAATTTTGAATCGCATGAATACAGGGAACTAAAATTTATTGGCAATGATTACCCAAAAAAAATGATAATAAGCTTAACTTAAGTAGATAAAACAAATAAAAAAGAACAAAAATCCATTAAAAATTTGAATCACCTAAACCTAGGCAACTAAAATTTATTGGATTTTTCATTTTTTTTTTTTTATGTATTTCAAAATTTTAACAATAAAATGTAAAATGTATTTTATCTATAATTAAGATTGATTCCAAGACAATTTTACTCTATAATGCTATTCCAAATAGAATTTTAACTTAACCAACTAGTTGATATCCAAAACAACAATATTAGTGAATAATGAGAGAAGAGCATGAACTACCTAAAATATTTCAAAAGAAAATAAAAATATATAACAAGTTCTTATGATATTAACTTAGTGATTATTGAGAGAAGAACATGAACCACCTAAAAGCTTTAAAAAGTTCATTAAAATAAAAATAGAAACCATTAGTAAATTAAAAGTGTGAAGTAAAAGTAAAGAGCATAAGCTTATGATATGAGCTTAGTGAATAATGAGAGAAGAGCATGAACCACCTAAAAGATTTAAAATGCCCAATAAAATAAAAGTAGAAAAGAGGAGCATATGATATTAACTTACAAGAGAAGCAAGAGAAGCAAAATTCTCTTCCATGCAGAGAAATTGTGAAAAACCCTCAATATTAGATCATTTCTATTATCGCTATAATACTTTAAATTACAAAATAAAACCAATTAACTCCTTAGCATAATCAGCCCCAAGGGTTAGCTTAGTTGGTCAAAATCAATGCCTCGCCATCGGGAGGTCACAGGGTCCATTCTCCCTGAAGCCCTTGGGGTTAGGCCTAGCTAGTAGGCTGCGGGGCTAGATTCCCTTCAGGGTCGATCAGCCCAGATTTTTCCGTGGACGTAGTGCCACCTATTGACTGGGGTGTCCATGAACCACAACATAAAAGAAAAATAAAAAAATTATATATATATATATATACTCAGCATAATCAAACATATGCATATGCATTAATTTTTCCGAAATTTATATGAGATAAAATAAATGAAGAAAGGAAAGCTCTTGATATAAAATAAAGAGATAAAGACAAAAAAACCCTATGCGTATAAGATAATCTAAATAAAGAGATAAATACTGGAAACTCTTGATAAATGATAAAGAAATAGATACAAGATAAAGAAATAAAAATTGGAAACTCTTATGAGATACACTAAGTTGTATGACACGGGAAATGTGTACGAGTTTCCGAAATGAGTATGGGTACGAAACGTGACCCTTATATATATATATATATATATGTTAGAACATTTAAGAAATGTTAATTGCAATCATAAATCATATATGATACATTATTACATTATGATTACATTGTCCAATGTCATTTCGTAAACTATAAGTCTATCAATTAGATATGGTGATGAAACATACTAACATCACATTTAATAATGAATGATCACATAATGAAAGTAATAATATCCAAAAACAACGTTCATAAACGAGGTTTATTATAAATATATATCTAAAATCAGTCTTTATATATGAGGTTGGAAGTACAATGCTACATCAACAAGTATCAAACTGTGGACAATGAAAACATATAGAAATAAAACATGAGCTCAATCTAGTAAAAAATAAAGACTAATACTCTTTAAAATTCATCCTCATTATCACAATCCTCGTCAAAAATAGAAGAAGAATCATGCTCAACAATGCATGGTGGAGCAGAAAATGATGATGAGCGAGAGTATTTTTATAACTTGCGAGAGACATCTAGAAACATCCACACATTATTTTAATCGCCAAATAAAAAAGTTAAAAAAAAAAAAAAAAAAAAAAAAAAAAAAAAACAATTTTTTTTGTATGAATCCTTCAGGTCGTATTGGCCACATTTCAGCCACGTGAAACTCTCCCGTATGGCTTGAAACACATTTCAAGCTCGTACCAAAGCTGTTTCAACATTTTGTTTCTGTTTCCGAGTTAAAACACCATCTTGGGTAGCGTTTCCTGCAACATAGGAGATAAGACAACAATAATTGATAATCATGGATCCATCTCAATCTTGAACCTATTAAGGAAAAATCCTCACAAGAAAATACACCTTTAAAGTTCAAATTCATGTTAGCTACAACCACCCTACACAACTAAGAATCTGATCCTAAAATTCAAATCAAATATTTATGGACAGCTAAATTTAAATCAAATATTTATATAACTAAGAATCTATATGTTTAAAATTTAAATTAAATGTTTCTTCAAGAAGAAAGAAGGAAAACATTGTTGAGAAATGGAAACAAGAAATTCCAGTTTAATTTGTCCTTGAACTAAACTTTGAATTAAAATAGAATTCTTTTCTCATAGAAATTTGAAAATAATTAATTAATTTTAATTAACTTAATTAATTTAGGAAATTCGAATCAGAAGTATTTTAGAAGACATGTATCTCCCTAACTTGTAGGAGTTCAGGATGAGTTATGAATGAGTTGTAATTAGTTAACTTAGTTTATTGAGTTAAGTCTAGTTAAATTAGTTTCAATTAGTTTCAGGAACTAATAGTGAGTAAATAGTCAGTTGGGACATTAGTGACCTAATTAGTGCCACTCTAGTTAACTGAAGATTCCACCATCATAAACTCATGGATGTTGATTCTGAGAAAGACCCAATTGTAACTAGAGTGCAAGGATAGTGTACTATTTCTTTTAGATTTTTCTGATTTGCACTGATATTGCATGCAATCAGGAACTAATCCTTGAGGGATTGTGCTATTTTTAGAGCCTTTATTTCCCTTTAAATACAAGCTATCCTTCATAGGAATTACACATTGGAATAGAGACTTGGAGAGATTTTGAATTGGCTAAGATTTGGCCTTGAGCTTGCTCATGAGTTGGAGATTGAATTTTCTAAGTGTTGGGATTGTTCTAGAGAGAACAAGCATTGTAATTTCATCTTGATTTTCCAAATTAATACAAAACAGATAGTGAGGTTTTGATTTGTGGCTTTCCTTCGATATTTATTATGTTATGTGCCTTTGATTCTCTTCCTCTATTGATTATTGTTTGCTCCATGTTTATGGGCTTCCGCTGTAAAAAGTAGAAGTAGATTCTTGTCTCTTGTTTTAGTAGATTACAAGAGCTTGTGAATGTACATGTTTTTTTATACATGGTATCGGAGCAAGATTGTTTTTTGGGCCGAGAGTTTGAAGAGCATTTTTGAGGATTTCTATGAAAAAATTTTAGAAACAAATTGCATATTTGAAGTCCTTGGAAAAGATACCAAAATTCAAAAAAAAAATCGGCCAAATCGGAGTTGGGATGACGGAGATATTGCTGATTTAAAATCATCTCTCTAGAGGAGATTTTGAAGTTTTGAGTTTCTAGGTTACATGTGAAATTCGAATTTGCATACATACTTTAGGATCACCAGATGGCATTTGATGGGTTGAGGCTTGAGTATGCCTTTGAAGGCAGCTCAAATTTTATAGCCTATAGGGACAAGATGGAGGTTGTGCTAGAAGATAATGGCTTGAAGGAATTCATTGATCAAGAAGTCCCCAAGCCAGCAGCTACAGATGTACAATAGAGGAAGTGTGTGGCGAAGGCAAGGAGGATAATCCTTGAGGGAGTTCAATACCACATTGTCTTGAGTCTCCATGGCAAGGAAACTCCTCATGCTATGTGGAAAATATTGACGAACTTGTATCAAAATAGCAGTGATCAAAGGAAGTTGGCACAGAAGGATAAACTTCGTAAAATCAAGATGGAGAAAGGTGAGACGATTCCAAAATACTTGACCAAGTTCACTCAATGTCGGGATGAGCTTGTAAGTGTTGGAATCACAGTTTCTGAGGAGGATATTGTGAGCCTTGCTCTTCTTGGGATCCCAAAGAGTTGGTATAGTTATCAGGACTCTGTCAATGGTCGGGAGAAGCTACCAGATTGGGAACGATTATGGTCGTATTTGATGTAGGATGAGATCAGGAGGTAACCAGGGATAGATCTTTGTCAAAGACTGATGATGAAGAGAACTCTTCCTTAGAGATTAAGGCAAGGAAGGGGAAAGGTAAAATTTCTCATTCCAAATCAAATTCTTATCATGGAGGTAAGAAGAAGGACATGTCGAAAGTTAAATGCTTTCATTGTCACAAGATGGGTCATTTTGCTACAAATTGTCCATTGAAGAGGTCCAAGGAGAAGTCCTCAGGAGGAGCAGTGGGTGAGGCTTTTGCCTCCTAATTCAAATTGGACTTTTCCCTCATTGCATGCATGGTGTCTTCAATGATGGGAAGTGTCTAGTACTTAGATAGTGGAGCTTCTTGCCACATAATTGGTGACAAAGAGTTATTCAGTGAACTGGAGGAGAAATATCTCAAGATTCATATCGAGCTGGGTGATGATGGGAAGCATAGTGTTACTAGTATTGGCACTATAACCTTTTAGAGGGAGCATGGGGCTCCTCTCATCTTGAAGGATGTTATGCATGGACCTGGATTGACAAAGAAATTGGCATCTATTTCCATGCTTGAGGATAGAGGCTATGATGTGATATTTTTGAAAGGAAAGGCATTCCTTCGACACATAGCCACGGGTCAAGTAAAGAAGATAGGGATTTGAGTTCAGAATATATATAAGATAGAGGTAGAGGATTATGTTGCTTTGAGTTAAAAAGTTGAAAAGATGCTGAGCCGAGATGTCGGCAAGTTATGGCACAAGTGATTGGGCCACTTGCATCATGGGGCTTTGAAGATATTACAACAAACCTCTAACGGTATTCCCAAAGGTATGCTTGAGCAAGTTGATACATGGAAGGGTTGTACTTTGGGAAAATAAACCAAGTGTTCCTTTGGAGATAGAGACAGTTGAGTAGAGTCTATTATGGAGAGAATCCATTCATATGTGTGTGGACCATTCTCGACAGCATCCACCGCAAAACACAGCTGTTATGTTACATTTGTAGATGACTATTCTTGTAAATGCTAGATATTTTTCATGCAGAGAAAGGATTAGACATTCACAAAGTTTTGTGAATTCAAAGAATTGGTCGAGAAAGAGTCAGGTAAGAAGGTTAAAGCTCTATGGAGTGATAATAGTGGAGAATATGTCTTTAGTGAGTTTAAGAACTTCTGTACAACAGTTGAGATTAAATGAGAGTTAATGGAACCTCATAACCCTCAATAGAATGGGGTTGTCGAGAGGAAGAACATGAGCATAGTAGGGGCAGCAAGGGAAATGTTCCATGATCAAGGCCTACCACTGCACTTGTGGCAAGAGGCATGCAACACATCAATTTATGTTCAGAACCGTAGTCCACATCGGATATTTGAGAGTAAAACACCAGAGGAAGCTTATTCCAGCAAGAGGCCAGATGTTGGTCACTTCAGGATTTTTGGGTCATCGATTTATTTTCATTTGACCAAAGATGCATGAAAGAAGCTTGAGCCAAGAGTAGAGTTGGGGGATCTTTGTGGGGTACACTGATGCTCCCCACAAATATCGGGTGTACATGCAAACTAGTCAGATGATAGTGGTTTGCAGAGATATCAAGTTTGATGAGGAGAAGGCCATGCGAGTATCCATTGAGAGGGAGCTTGAGATACATGCAGAGGAGGAACTTTTAGTTCCTAAGTTTGAGGAGCCCCAGATTGATGTGGAGTAGCCACATGCATAGGTTTCGGGAGTGGAGACATCCACTCAAGCAAAGTCTTCTAGAGAGGGAAGAAAGCGCCCTAGAGAGGCTGACAGATTGTTGGATGATGTATGGGAGAATGTGGGAGCATACTCTTCTCAGTAGATACAGAGGAGGTCACCAGAGAGGTACAGAGCCATCTTCCTTTCAAGAAACAATGGAACAACCAGTTTGGGTTGATGCGATGGTGGATGAGTATGACTCCATAGTTCGAAATAGTGTTTAGGATTAGGTCCAAAGACTGGAGGACAAGTCAGTTGTGAGTTCTCCTTGGCTTTACAAGGTAAAGAAAGCTACAAATGGTAGTGTTGAGAATCATAAGGCTAGATTTGTGGCCCATGGCTTTTCACAGGTAGAGGGGATTGACAATGATGAGACATTTTCTCATGTTGCAAGGTACTCATCTATCAGATCTATTTTGTCACTATATGCACAAATGGATTGGAGTATCCATCAAATGGATGTGAAGAATGCATTCCTCAATGGCATGATTGAGGAAGAGGTGTATATAGAGCATCCTGAAGATTTTGAAACCTTGGATCGTGAGTCACATGTGTGTCAACTCAAGAGAGTGTTGTATGGGATGAATAAAGCACCTCGTGCTTGGTACACAAGGATAGATAGCCACTCCACTGGGTTGGGCTTCTCGAAGAGTGAAGCAGGTGTGAAACCATATCACATAGTGGTGGAAGGTAAGCTTTTGATAATTGTACTTTATGTAGATGATCTCATACTCACAGGTGATGAAAAGCTCATCAAATCTTGCAAGGAGGACCTTGCAAGAGATTTTCAGATGATGGACATGGGGCTCATGCATTTATTTCTTGGCATGGAGGTATGGCAGGGAGATGGGGAGTTGTTTGTTTCTCAAGGCAACTATGCCAATGAGATACTCAGGAGATTCCGCATGGAGAGCCGTAAACCCATGGAGACTCCTCTAGCTGGTAACTCGAGGAAGAAGGATGCTACTTTAGGAGAAATAGTGGAAGCTATTGTTTATAGGTAGCTTGTGGGTTCACTCATGTATTTAGCGAACACATGACCATATATGTGTTATGCAGTTAACCATCTTAGTAAAGTGATGGTTAGGCCTGCCAAGCTATATTGGAAGGTGACAAAGCATGTATCGAGATACCTTAGAGGCACTACTTAGTTTGGGTTGTGGTACAAATGGACAGAGGGAGTGAAGCTTCAAGGCTTCACCAATGCAGATTGGGCAGGGAGTCCATCTGACAGGAAGAGCACATCAGGAGGGATCTTTAGTATTGGGCCAGCTACAGTTTCTTGGTATAGCAGGAAACAAATATCGGTTGCACTGAGTTTGACAAAGGCAAAGTACATGGCTGCAAGTAAAGCAACATGTGAGGCTATCAAATGAGGAAGATCCTAGTTGGTTTGTTTGGTTAGCATATGGATCCGACAGTGATTTATTGTGATAATTAGAGTTGTATCAAACTCTCTGAAAATCTAGTTTTTCATGATCAGTCCAAGCATATAGATATATGGTATCATCATCTCAGAGATTATGTATTTAGGCAGATCATGTTGTTAGTTTACATTCCCACGGAGGAGAAAGATGTTGACATCTTGACAAAGGCATTGCCAAGATGTAAATTCGAGTTTCACAGAGACAAGATCGGGGTAGTGGATAATACCTTTCTTGTTGAGAGGGAGTGTTGAGAAATGGCAACAAGAAATTCTAGTTTAATTTGTCCTTGAATTAAACTGTGAATTGAAATAGATTTCTTTTCTCCTAGAAATTTGAAAATAATTAATTCAGTTTAATTAACTTAATTAATTTAGGAAATTTGAATTGGAAGTCTTTTAGAAGAAATTTATATGTTCTGCCTAACTTATTGGAGTTCAGGATGAGTTATGAATGAGTTGTAATTAGTTAACTTAGATTATTGAGTTAAGTCCAGTTAAATTAGTTCCAATTAGTTTCAGGAACTAATAGTGAGTAAATAGACAGTTGGGACACTAGTGACCTAATTAGTGCTACTCTATTAGACTGAAGATTCCACCTTCAAAAACTCATGCATGTTGATTCTAAGAAAGACCCAATTGAGACTAGGGTGAAGGGACAATGTACTTTTTGTTTTAGATTTTTTTGAGTTGCATTGATAGTGCATGCAATCAGGAACTGATCCTTGAGGGGTTGCACTATTTTTAGAGGCTTTATTTCCATTTAAATACAAGCTATCCTTCATAGGAATTACACATTAGAATAGAGAATTGGAGAGCTTGTGAATTGGCTAAGCTTTGGCCTTGAGCTTTCTTATGAGTTGATGATTGAATTTGCCGAGTGTTGGGATTGTTCTAGAGAGAACAAGCATTGTAATTTCATCTTGATTTTCTAGATTAATACAAAACAAATAGTGGGGTTTTGATCTGTTGCTTTCCATGGATATTTATTGTGTTATGTGCCTTTGATTCTCTTCCTCTTTTTATTATTGTTACCTTGATGTTTATGGGCATCTGCTGTAAAGAATAGAAGTAGATTCTTGTCTCTTGTTTTAGTAGATTACATGAGCTTGTGAACCTACAAGTTTTTCTACAAACATAACAATCACCTACAAGAACAACTACATTTCTTTATGTGAATATCCTTTCCTATGTGCCCTGCCTCCCCTTCAAAGTTTTGGTAAAGTCATTTTTATTCTTATGAAAATATTTTTTATAGCAAATCAAACAACTACAAACCTCCTCTATTTTGGTTGATCTTGTCCCGACAACTACATTAGCTACGTAATTTTTTGACAACTTATTTTTGTCATTGTATATGTGTTAATTTTCCAAGTCCTGCATATAAGACAAAAGGATGAAGAAATAAGAATCGTGGATATAAAATAAATAGATAAAAACAGGGAACTCTGGATTTAAAATATTAAAAAAATTAAGAAAGGAAAACCCTAAATATAAAATAAAGAGATAAAAATAGGGATCTTTGGATATAAGATAAACAATTCAATATGTGAAACCCTTGATAATAGATAAAAAGATAATAATTGAAAATCATGGATCCATTTCAATAATTGAATTATTAAGCAAAAATCCTCACAAGGAAGTACACATTGAAGTTCAAACTTATGTCAGTTACAACAACTTTATACAACTAAGAATATGTGACCATAAAATTTAAATAAAATATTTGTGGAAGAACTAAGAATATGTTACTAAAATTTAAATCAAATGTTTTTTGAAAAGATAAAAAAATTTAAATAAAAGATTTCTAGAAAAACTAAGAATTTGTTACTAAAATTTAAATCCATTTTTTTTATAAGAGAAAGCAAGAAAACATAGTGCTTACCTACATGCAAGGATTCTACATTCCTATGATGTGAATCTCCTTTCCTATATGCCTGGCCTCCCTTTCAAAATTTTTGGTATCTACAACCTCAGAATGAGTAATAAGACTAAAGTAATTTTTTTTATGAAAATAGTTTTTTACAAAATCAATCTAGCCATAATTACAAACCTCCTCTGCCATGGTTGTTTTCATCCCTGTAACTCCATTAGCTATGCGATTTTTTGACAACCTTTTACAATATTTATACACATCTCTTAAGAAAGAAAATCTCCAAGGGAAAAAAAATAATTCAACTATTGAAAATACAAATAAAAAAGCGAAGAGCAATGTTAGAGGTAATACAGATTAATGCAAACATGACAATGTTAAAGGTAAAACATATTAATGCAAAGTAAGTTTAAACCATAAATACTTATTGATAGCCCAAGAATTATTTTGTGTGGATCTGGTAAACCCTCTGAAATTTCTATTAAAAATCCTTATCCTAAGAGGAAGTGCCATAGATGCAACTAGTCTCTAAGCCAGGTCTGCAAAACATTTTAACCCATGAAGAGATTTCAGACCAAGACCCTTACACCAGGACCATGAGAAGGGGTTAACAAGAATATTAGGAATTATGAATAGAATGTGAAATTAACAATAAATAGTAAAATAAGGGGATTATTACGGTAAGAAAAAAAAAAAACCCGTGGTCGAGACAAAGAGTACCAAGAGTTTATTATCTTGTACCCTTAGTAAGTATTCATTCCCGTTATGAAACAAGAAATAATCAGAAATTAAAACATGAATAACACTACTATGAGCATTAAGAGAGAATCTAATGAGAGAAAAATCTTGGGATTACCTCAGATGAAACCCTTAGTTGGCTATTAGCCTCACTAGGAAAAAATCCTTCTTCAGCTTCTTCAACTAGTCTCTTTGTAAGTACTCAAACTCTAATAAAATGATGTCAAGGGATACCCATGTCTGAGAAAGGGTAAAACCTAGCCCAATCATCAAATTTCCATATTTTCTCATGATTTTTTCAAATGCATCTGTAAATAATACCCAAAGGTCACTATTAATTAGTAAATTTCTGGACACTATAAAAGTTAAAAAGAAAAACCAAAATGAGTAATAACCCTTGTCAAGACAAAAGAGTGGTTTCATATGTAATAGAAGAGGAGATTCTTAGCTCACAATGAATCCTCAAGAAACACCATAATTAAATCAAAAAAATCCTTGTATTTTCCCCAAGGTGTTCTCAATCCGAGATCTCCTAACACAGATAAGTTAACCCTGCAACAAAACCTGGCAATTTAAAAGAAAAACAAAAGACTTTTCTTATAGTAAAGATGAAAAGAGCTACAAGAAATCAATTATGGATGCTTAAAACTAAGGGGAGACAAAATACTACCACATCAAAACCCTATCGAACAAAGGGTAGGAACTAAATGGAAGATGAATCTATATGTTGATATGTTGAAAGGTGTGAGAAAAAAAACCTAATTGAATTGATGTGTTAACATTTTTAAGTCTTAAATCCAAATGATGGGATAGTTCCTAATTAAAAAATAAATAAGATTTTTAATACAAAATCATAATTTTATTTAAGACAAAATCTTAGTATTGTCTTAAAGAAATGTCTTAATTATCTATTTTTTTGTAGTAGCGATACTTTGCAAGTGACATTCCAAGGATTCTATCCACTTCATCATCTTCTTCTGAACCACTATCATGCCCAAACTGGTAAGGTCATTTCACTGCAATTCATTTCCCATCTTTCTCTTGTTGATCTGCTTCAGTCAAGCGCTTGAATGTTGTAGGCAAATCATTTAAGTGATGTAGATTTTCTTGCATTTGTATGAGGCATTTTAAAGTTGGAAACATGTATGATTTGTCCATAAAAAAACAGAAAATATCTGATCATCATATGAGGTACCTCATGGGAGATCATTCCTACCACTTAATTCACAGTGTTCGTATCTAGATAAAAATATGTTGCTTCCAAACACACAAGCCCACACAACTCTTACAAGATAAATTGTGTCTATAAGTTTAATTACATTTAACTGCAAAGATTACAACTAAAATCTATTATTCTTCAAACTACAAGCATAGGCATACAATATGGAAGCTGTAGATGAACTTAGAAATCCATTTTCTAGATTTTGAAGGGAAAAAGAAGCATGTAGAATGAAAGCCCATCCATTATTAGATCATGGGGCATAAATAGGAGGCACACAAGTTGAAATCATCTCATGCACTAAATCTTCTCCCATGACATTTGTTTCTTTACTTGTAGTACCAACACTTCGCCTCTCATATACTAAGCATGTCAATACATCATTGGGCTACTCATATACAAGAATAAAGAAGTTGAAATCATAAGTGACATTAATCCCATCAATAATATCACCAATCAGAGCTATGTATAGAATAAATGGAGCAAGACATGCCCACAAGAATTTTCCAATACCCTTCATGATAACATGTATTCTCTCCCTCAACTTCCTGAACCATCATTGGCCATGCATTAATAGCCTTATGATTAAAACACTTCAACAACCTAGGAACTTTTTCTCTCTCATCCACCAAATTTGTAAAATATTTTATGCTTATAGACCATGCATTTCCTTTGATGGATATACTGTATCTATGGTGGCATTGGTCTACAATCTTGGATCCTCGTCACCTTTGTTTCCTCTCTTTAATCTAGTCTCGAATATAAATACAACCACTCTAGTGGGGCTTCTTATTGTACTTCAAAAGTTCTCGCCTCCATCCAGTATATGGATTTCCTTTCCAGTAAGCTCTGGGATCATTTTTTTCCCACTCGATCCTTTTAGTCTATCAATGCTTCACTAATGGTTCCCTTGGTGTTGTCATTACCTCTGACCATCCACAAAAAGGTGAATCCATGAAAAAAATATTGAATGTCTCTTTGCTACCAAAACATGAAATAGAGTGGGAGGCGGCTTGGATGGATCATTATAGCCAACATGAGTAATGATATGGTCTTAATCACAATTGAATATCAAGTCCAAATCTAGAAGCTTTTTGGGATAGAGTTTCATTATCTAGGAAATTCCCCATAAGGTAAATATATCTCTAGTCTAAATGGACCTGATACCATTAAAAATGGTCAGCCTAAAATATGTTGACTTTATCACGGCTTTAACCCATTCCAATGTAATTTTAGTTCCCAAGGCTTCAAGTCATAGTGGATCTCGTCAAAACACGAAGGGCATGATTCAACAAATGCATTTCTAGTTCCTAAGGTTGGTTTCCCAGGAATGGAAGACAACGATGGTGAACATGCTCTGTTGGGCATACACTTTAGAATCTATTTGTTCTGCATGTTTCTCTGCCTAATATTGTTCGCAATTTTGTTTTCATTTGCTCGCAACATAGTTTTAACTGAAATCAATCATTCTTCTGTTATAAAAAATGAGAGAGAGAAGAGAAACACTAAACACACAATAAATCACGTGTTATATTCTTTATTGATCACAATGGTTACATATAAAATATTTACATCACTAACTTTCACAAATCTAGATCCTAATAAAGTAAATCTAGATAGCTACTACAACTCACACATAGGAAAACAACTACTTCTAGATTGACACCTAGGGACTTACAATGACAACTCACGACAAGCTAAACCACATGGAAGAATTACTTCCAACACCCTCCATTAATGCTTACATGTAACAAATATATAGAATACACATTGCAACAAAAAGAATGAGCTTTGTCTCATTGGTCTTTATCAACACTCACATCCACTCTGGAATCTCACAAACACCACTCTTTCTTCACCACCACATCTTCGAGTTATTGCTTGACCTCCATTTAATACATAACTTCTTCAGGCCATCATTGTCGTACTTTGTAGAATTGATGCTTCTCAACCTCCCAGAGTGCTACGAGTCAATCTCGATACTGAACCATCCTATGGAGATGCCACCATATGTTGAAACCACGACCCTCCACAACCTTCATCAGTTATCTAGGAGAGAATTCTGGGTACATAATGTCTTCAGTAGACAATTTTACAACTTAACCTTATAAAACATCATGTATTGATGCTCCTGGAGCACGAAGGGTCACATCAGCTTGACCTTATTAAGAACTACCTGTGACTAATGCTCCCATAGCATGATGGATCATATTAGTCTATATAATAGTTTTCATGTTCTTTGTGGTTCTACATCATTTAGTTTTTTATTTTTTCTACACACCAAAATAATTTTGCAACCCACACCACACAATCTACAATTGATAAAACACTAATAAAACATCCACAAACATCAAAAAAAATTCACACACTATTTTCTCAACACAGTCAGTTGTCAGAATTATTAAAGGTCTCCTATGTAGCTCATAAAATAGTGAAACCGAACACTTTGTATGTCTTGGTGTGAATAGTGAAACATGTTATAAAACTCGCGCCCAATTAATTGAATGAGTCAAACCATTGGAATCAAAGGCTTGAATTTAAAAAAAAAAACACCTTATAAATAACTCCACCCAATTCCTATGGATGTCATGTGAAGAGTATAAAGTTTTTTATGAGCTTTCACGCCCCTCCTCACGATCCACAATTATATGCCACAAATAATCATAGCACTGGTCACCACTCTACAAGCATGGTCCAAGACTGATCAACCTACAAAATTTTGGGGCAACAACGGATCTCCTTATAATCAGAGTTGATTGACCCTGCAAATTTTTTGGGGAGCAGCAGATCTCCTTATAATCACAATTGATTGACATTTAGGGAAAGATACAAGAACGAGGGCCATAATATTTTTTCTACAAATCCAATTTTCGGGACATTTTCTTCCTCAATTGCAGGATTGAAGCCTACCCAGGGTAATGATGACAATGAGTTCTCTTTAAAAAAAAGGCAGGTAGGATAATGACAATCTTCAATTTATATTTTCTCTTAAATCTAAAATCAAATTCCACCATCTTTCCATTCTGAATGCTATTTTCACATTGGAATCAGATACCATGATCCATAAGTTAATAGTATTGTGGAGAACCGGTCATAAAACACCAAATAGAATACCAAAAAAAAACTATGCACTTTACACAAAGGACTATAATGACCATTGTAATGTTGCATCCATGATAGGAATGACCAACCCTCTAACTCCGATCTCATCTCGCACTCCTTGGATTTATTCATTAAAACCAATGATTGGTGAAGTAAGTTTTAGTACTTGGCCCCAATTATTGGATTACTTTGACAGAAGTAGGTGCACAATATTTAGGCAGCGATTTCACACTTCGTTTGCTTCTCACAATCAAGACCAACAATCTTTCTTGAACTCCAAATCTACACATAGAAATTAGATTTCCACAAGAAATAAATGTTCACATAGAAACACGGAAATCAAACACTAAAATAATCTATGTACAGAGGATTACCTCGGATCTCACATCTTCCTGGCCTTCCCATTAGGGAATCAAGCCAAAATAATCTCTGATACCATGTTAGAAAAATTGAGAGAGAGTAGAGAGAGAGAGATTAAACACAGAAAAAATCACACACTATATTATTTATTGATCACAATGGTTACATATATAGGATTTACATCACTAAGTTCAACAACTCTAGATCCTAAGAAAGTAGATCCAGATAACTAATGCAACTCACACATAGGAAATAACTACTTCTAGATTGACACCTAGGGACATACAATGACAACTCACAACAACCTAAAACACATGGGAGAATTACTTCCAACATCTTCCTAGAGGGTATCAAACTCATTGACTAGATTTTAGTTATCTTCTATCAAGCAACCCATTGTTCAGAAAACAAGCTTGTCCAAAAAACAAGCTTCTTTTCTTCAGGAAAAACCACAGGAATTTTGTGATCTAAACACTTAGGTTGAAGTGATCTGTCATTTGTCACACAAATCATAATTATTTTCTGTCTTGGTGAGTACCATTCAACATTTGTTTCCTTCACATCCCCGTCTAACGGTGATAATAGTTGTTCTGAAGAGGTTCTTCGCTCATGATCATGTACCAAAATCTTCTATGATTCAATTCTCACTCTATATTCCAAAAACTTAGCAGCTAATGAAAATATAAGTGGGAGACCACTCTCTCTTTCTATTACACCAAGGTTCAAAGTTTGTAGGCAATCTAGACATCCAAATTTTGGTGTTAGGAACCCTATAAGACCATGGTAGATTATAGGCACCAACAATAGGGAATTGATAGTACTGACAAATGTTGTTTCAATATTCTTGGTGATACTTCCACTAGGCATAAACTCTATTACGATACTTGGTGGTTTTGTGGAAGAACCTAATTTGGACTCTATTCCTGTGTTAAACCTTCCTCAAATTTAACATTTCTTCAATAACATCCTTACCCCTATAAGAACTAGGAGCCACTTTATAATAAGACTTTTCCTTAATTTCCTCAATTTGCATTGATTTTATGAAATAAGTGTCCAATGGATTGATAATATATCTACATATTATTTATTTCCTATGGGTGAAATTTTTCCTAGATCTTCTTTAATACTTTGATTATTGACTTCGTGTTCAACCTTTGTCTTACTTGCATTTTCACCATGGTTGAGAGGATTTTCTTCAACAGTGGTGCTAGTGAGGCTAATCATTTTATGTAGTAATTATTCCACAAACGTTGTATAAAAGAATAATCATTTGTCTGGCTTGCTCCATAAGAACTTGCAATAATTTAATGACTATTGCTACAATGCAATGCATATATTGTAGCATATGGGAAAAGAATATCATATAACCTGACCAAAATAACAATAAACGCATAGTTCATTCCTTATGTCAAAATACCCAGGTTGTGACTAGAGATTATGAGCTCCACCATTATGTAAAATAGTACCAAGAACACTAAAAGATACGCTTGGCCTACCAATTGCAGTTGTTTTATCACCACTAATAATACAATGCCTCCCATCATTACCTTTCTTTATCTTATGGAAATCATCAATAGGAAAAATGTTGGAAGTTAACTTCTCTGATGGAATAGACTAAGACGATTATGTTATGCGAGGAAGAATGTCCAAACCTTTTAGCCATGGATTTTCACCCCACGAACTCATTAATTGTGGTTGCAATATTCAGTGATTCAAAATCATCCCACAAGGTATATGCTAACTAATCCTTCAATGTTATGATTGTACATTAGTAATTAGTTGATAGTTTTACTTTTCCATTAATAAGTTACCAAGACAAAATTGTTTGGTACCTACATTACACATGTATAAGTGTATACTTTTAGTTTGAACGAATCAAGTTTCCATTGTGGATTTTATTTCTCCTTGTGTACAGTGGTATCAGAGCGCTAATGAAGACTTAAAGTCCATGTTTTTTAAGATTAGTTTGCATTTGTCAACAGTCCAGAAATTTTGTACAATTGCGTGGAGTGCTAAATGTTGTGTGAAAGAGGTTGAGAACTACGTGAAATATCCAATGAATCGAAGAATTGAGAGACAGGTTCCAAGTGTTAGGTAAGTTTAACTATTCATTAACTATTTTTTTTATTAAAGTGTGGGGGTTTATGGATCATTATAAGAAAGTTTGAATGGATCCACCATCTATCATTTGCTCTGTGAGGTCACCCTTTCAAGCATGACTTCCCATCACTTTTGTCATGCTCTTATGCCATGACATCCTTGTTTTATTGGTCACTCGAGTGGAAGTTCTAATTCAAGATATGTGAGGGAAGAACTCAAAAAATATGCATAGTCGCATTATCTACACAAATCTACACAAAACGTCAACCTTAAACAAAAATGTAACATTGATCAAGTATCCCTTGCCAAAGTGGTGTGTCAGATGGCATTGACAGGTCTTCTACCTTCAAATTCAAATTATCCACAACTGGGAAGTTTTTCCACTTAATCAATCTAGAAAGTAACGGTTGTTTGTCTTGAAGAAATTATTTGTGATTAGTGAAACCAATGTGTGTGGTCATGACTGTTTTCTGTCTACGCGTATTATTTATCATTGCATTCTATCTACGTGTAAGGATTTGGCTGATAGTTCTATCTTCGGTAAGACTTTCTCATGCGGTCTCTCATTACACATATTTGTTTTGTCCACAATAAAATGTTTGCATGCGAGTTTCAATAAATATGTTGTTTTCCTTCTCTGTGTTGTGCTGCTTGAATTGGTGATGTGGTTATAATTTTTTGATGATATTTTTTAAAAATTGAAGAAAAAGAAAAAGAGAAATAGTGGGGCTTGAACCTTGACTTCCACTGAGTTATTTTTGGAGCTAACCAATGAACCACTAAGCCAATATTTAAAATAAAAGGAAAAGCGGGCCTATTTATTTTTAAAGATTATTGTAGACAACTCATATTTTAAAGTTTGAAGAGGATTTGTTTCAAGAGATTTTTTGGTTGCAAAAAATCATGACTTAACTGATATCAATATATAGTTAGAGTTGTTCTTAACCGAAAGAAGAATTATCAAGAATGGATTATAAATATTAAAAGTGCATTTATTTTTAATGATTTGTGGGAAGGATTTTGTCAAGGAAAGAAAGACATATATGATAAAGAAATTACATCTGAGCCACATGATGACCAAAATCAATGTGTAATTTGGGAGACAAAATTAAGAAGGCATATGCATTAATTACTTCATCAATGATAGAGGAGGTAAGGATATTTGTTATTTCTTGTGATAATAAATTTGAAGCATTACAGAGGTTGAAGGAACTTTATGATTCACATTTAGAACTCTAAATTATTCAGTTGTTGTTGAATTTGTTTAATTTGGAGATGAAAGACAATGATCCTTTGAAGATGGCCTATGAAATAAAAGTTCTTTTTCATGACATAAAAGATACTAGTGTTGAAGTATATTTGCAACTTAATGCTTTTATTAAATCTATTCACACTACTTCGAATCTTTCCAAACTAGTGGATAATTGAAAGATATTACTTTAGATAAAATAGTGAACAAAATTGTTGAGAGAGAAAAGGTGTTTGGGAAGAAGCAACCTCCACAAAATTATATCGTAGAAACTTTATGCCTTGCACAGAAAGATCAGAAGTATCATGGTGAAGCTTCTATGGGTGATAAAAGTATTAGAGGTCGTGGTAGAAGAAATTATAGAGGGGGGGGGGGGGGGGGAATAATCAGGAAGACATACAACAAAATGATAGACAATAAAGAAATTTTAATGATAAACCAGTTATCAAATGTTTTAGATGTGGTAAAATTGGTCACATTGTTGCTAATTGTATAATTCCTTGGGAGAAAGTCAGTGAAAGGAGAGAAACGTTGAATGAAAAGAAAGACCAGCCACCACAAGACAAGGGAAAATCATCAGAGTTTGCACATTACATTGTTTCTCATTGCAATTTTAATATTAATGATGTTTCTAGTACTTCATTTTCTTCATTGAAAGATAGTTAGATTTTAGATTCAGGAGCTACATGTCATAAGGATTTTAGGATAGATTTTTTTGAAACATTCAGTGACCAAGTTGATGGAATAGTACATTTTTCTGATAAATCCCAAATTAAGACTTCATGAATTGGATCCATTTGGTTGAAGATACCAAAACTTGTAGATTATGTTGTACAGGATGTCCTTTGTATTCGACAATTTCAAAGAAATCTAATGTCTCTTATACATATTCGACAACAAGGGCACTCCATACATATCTTCGATGGAATTATTGACATATATAGAGCATCTGATCATGCAATCATTATTATTTATGTTGAAGAAGGTACACTTTTAGAACTGAATGGCACATCATCTACTATAAATTCTCATGGCAGTTCTACTCTTTTAGCAAAACGAAGTGACACTATATCTTCCAGTTTATTATGACGTACACATTTTTCTCACATTAATTATGACAACATGAAAATCATGAGATGGAAAGGTATCAAAGGATTTCCTACAATTATGTGAAATATGACACCATATGATGCTTGTATTTTTGGAAAACATTGTAAGCAACCTTTTCAGAGTTCTTCTTCTAGAGCTTGCAGAAAATTAGGTCTCATTCATTCAAATTTATGTGGACCTATGCTTTTAGCAACTAGCAATGGAAATAAATATGTGATGAGATTTATTGATGATTATTTTAAAATGTGTTGGGTGTATTTGTTGAAAGATAAGTCACAAGTATTTGATGGCATTAAAATTTTCCGTTTGATGATTAAAAATGAAACTCAACATAATCTAGACATTCTCAGAACTAATAATGTTGGTGAATATACTTCTAATGATTTTGCAAAATATTTAAAGGATAATGGAATCAAACATCAGAATACCATACCTTATAATCCACAATAGAATGGGTTGCAGAATGTATGAATAGAACTTTTCTTAATATGGTTATATCTATGATGTTTTTTAAGAATGTGAAGTTAATGTTTTGGGTAGAAGCAATGTTTTGTGCAGCATATATTAGAAATAATTGTCCTTCATATCTTATTTACAACAAAACTCCTTATGAACATTGGTATAATACACTCAAAACTATTCAACATTTCAGAGTTTTTGGATCTAAATATTATGCTTTAATTCCTAAGAAACAACAAAATAAATTAGGTGCAAGGAGTCGAAAATGCATATTTTTGGTTTATTCTAATACTTCCAATGCATACATATTGTATGATGAAGAAAATAAGAAGTTCATTCTTTCCATAGATGTTATTTTTCTTGAATTAGATAAAGATAATTCTACTGTTGACAGGCAGCTGACTCATTTGGAGAAATTTGCATCCAAAAAGTTATACTTTGAATTTGATAATGATGTTCCACATATTGAAGGGGGGGTTACCATTATGGATCAATCTATGGTTCTTCCATATGTGACTCATGAGAATGATACTGCTGAATAAAATTTGGATGATAGTAATGTTTCTGCACGATCATAAATTTCTCTTGAAGATCTTGTTCTTGAGCCTATCTTTCAAGATGAATTACCATCACAACCACTTGAACAACCTTTACAAATCTCCATAAGTGTTTCAAGATTTCCAACTAAGTATGATGAATTTGAAATAGGAATTTCTTCTAAAGGTGATGTTACTTTGAGTTGAAGTGGTGTTTCTCATGACTGCGAATTCAATCATTCTACTATTAGTGAACCCAATTGTTTTGAAGAAGTTGTTGATTATGATGAATGGAAGGTTGTAATGAAAAAGGAGTATGTTGCACTTATTTAGAATGAAACTTGGAGGTTAGTGGATCGTCCTACTGGAATCAAACCTATTGGTTGCAGATGGGTGTATAAGATCAAGTATAAGGCAGATGGTTTGCTTGATAAATGTAAGGAAAGGCTTGGAGAAAAAGGCTACGCTCTAAAGGAAGGTGTTGACTACACAGTGAAGTTTTCTCCTATAGAAAAATGGGGAAAAATTAGAACTTCATTTTCTCTTGTAGCTCAAAATAGCTGTAATATACACCATATGGATATAGAAACAACTTTTTTGAATGGCAATTTGAAGGAGGATGTTTGTATGTTTCAGTTAGAAGGTTTTGTTATCAAATGAAAAGAGAGAAAGGTATGTAAGTTGGTGAATGACTTGTATGGATTGAAATAGACGTATCACGCATTGTATGAAAAATTAATTGAACATCTTCTCAAGTTGAATTATAAGATATTTAATATGGATGATGCAACTAGTTTTGTTACAGGAAATATTGATGACTACAGGAAATATTGATTTGATGATTACAGGAAATATTGATGACTATATAGAATTCGTTAAAAGAGAGTTAATGAAAATTTTTGACTTGACAACATTATGTTTATTGCATTATTATTTAGGGATTGAAGTTGATCGTAAACCAAAATATATTTTTATTTTTCAGAAGAAGTATATTGGAAAACTATTGGACATATTTGGGATGTTAGATTTTAACCCTATTGCTACTCCAATGGAGCAAAATATGAAGCTTACTTCCACTGAAGGAAGTACGTTTAAAGATCTAACAAGGTACAGGTAAGTTGTTGGAAGTTTGAATTTTCTAACTACTACTCAACATAAGAGAACTTTTTTGTAGTGATACTTTCCAAATTTATGCATTAGCCATGTGAAGGTCATTGGAATACAAAAAAGTGAGTGCTCAACTATTTTAAAGACACTCAAACATATGGAATCAAATATTCGAAAGTTGCAGATTTCCATGTCACCGAGTATTCAAATTCTGATTTTGATGGAGATAAGGAGAATGGGGTCTCTACTTCTGGTTATTTGATGAATCTTAGATAAAAAAAACCATCAGTTGAATATCACACAATAAATGTGTTCTTACTGATTCTACTATCAAAGTTGAATATTTTGCAACAACTCAAGCTACAAAATAAATCAATTGGATTCGCAAAATACTTGAAGACTTGCAGGAGAAACAAAAGGCTTCAACTCCACTACTTAATGAAAACTCTTTTGCAATTGAATTTTCCAATCATCCTAAGTTTCATGATCAAATCAAGCATATTAACACCAAATATCAAGTAATTTGACATTACCTAGAGGCCAAAGTTATTCATATGACACATTGTCCCATTTCATAGCAGATCAAAAACATATTTACAGAGGCATTAGGACATGAAAGTTTGAAAATTTTAGAATGATACTTGGCATGTCAGATGTCCCTTCAGATTAAGGGGGGAATTTTAACTAATCCTTCAAAATTATTACTGCACATTAGTAATTAATTGATATTTTTACTTTTATGTTAACAAGTTACCGAGACAAAACTATCTCGTGCCTTCTTTACACATGTATAAATGTATACTTTAAGTTTGAATGAATCAAGTTTCCATTGTGGAATTTATTCAACGTTGTGTATAACATACAAGTGGATAGCACTAGAAAGAAACTTTTGGCTATGAAAAGGAGCATCTTTAGTCAATGATTTCCGAGAATCCTTTGAAATTCCTATGTTTGTACCTACTATTGATCCTAGAAGTTCATGATCGAATCAGAAATATCCCTTGATGAATTACTTAATGGGATTCATCATTCCATCAACCAGTTCCATCTCATTATCCAGATCTCGAAACTATGATACAACAAGTGCATACAATGTCCATGACATAGGGCTTTCCCAGTAATACCATCTCCACCATAGGAATTTTCAATCATGGAATCAAAACATTGAAGAAGAGGTTCCAAGCTGACAAAATAATAACAGATATGTTATGGTTGTGTATCAAAGACATGTTCAACATTCCATAATAAGTGAAATATAAGAAGGTGAAGAATGAAAAGAATGGATATGAGACGAATTTGGCCATGTCCCATTAAAAACCATCATGGCATACACCATGATGTTGTAAATATAAGATTGGAAGAACAAATATTGAATCTCTATGGTAGTCTATGAAAAGGCGTAAGGTAAAGTAGAATGCATTTTGATAACCTTCTATATGTTAAAAATAGTTCATTCAATTTCATTTCACCAAGGAGGAATAGTTTACCTCGATGAATAATATCTCCACATATATTGAACCCATTGCATTTAATATATGAAACTTCTGAGTTGTCTTATTACCACCATGAAAAAACACGATACTAAACATTAAGCCACAAACAAATGTAAAAAAGAACCACACAATAATATTCTATGGATTATGCCAGTAAGACAATCCCTATTTCTAGAATCATGCAGAACACCATGAAAAGAATGGCTAGTAATACAACATATGAAAGTAAAGGTTCATTTACCTTGGAGTAGGCATGCTCAATTCTTTTATGAGAGCTTTATTCCACTAGAGTAACCTTGGGTTTTTATAATTTTTTGAAAAATTGATTATTAGATGGTTTTCAGCTGTGACAAAAGAGACCTCTAACACCCATGTAGCAAGGTTGTACCCTTGAGTTATTTTAGGTACTCCATCACCTGAATCAAAGTATTCAACTACTTTATGAGTGACAAATCATATCACTCTTGCTAGATTCTTCTTCCATATCTAAGTCACCATTAACCTTAGGGCTCACTTCAATTTCTAATTTATGGTCTTTAGCTATTGCTTTATTGACTTCACAGAGCTTTCCCATTCATTGATTTAAGATCTCCATGATCTTTTGCACTATCATCCCTCTTCTTTTCATTAAAATCAATTGTTAGCTTAAGTTCCCATGCTTCAATCTGATCTATGATTCTTTTGAGGTTCATATTATATTCTTCAATTTTTTAAAATAATTGTGTGAATAATTACTCTTGTTGATTTGGAACCTTTTTCAAATAAACCCTTGAAGTTAGCAGGAAAACCAACTATGACACCACTATAATATTCCCTTATTTATTAAACTAAAAATTCAAAGAAATTAAATTCATAAATTGCAACATAATTTTCTTGCCAAGAACTTAAATGAAAATGCATCTCAAAATTGCAAAATCGTAGATAATAATTAATGCAAGAAATCCAATTTTTTATTAACAAATTTTAGGAGGATATTGCATGAAAATCATATAATATACACTAGGTTCCTGGCTCTTGGACTTCTATAATTTGATCCTTAGCAAGTCATCCCACCAATTGTACCCTTCTAAAGTATAGTAGTTTGTCCCTACTGAGATATTAATCCAACCCTCTTAAAAGCAAAACTACTCGAGCCTCTCCGTGGATGTATAAAATAACATGTTGCTATACTATTTCAATATACCTGTAAGAGTATTGATTGGCTGGGGTCATTTTACAATCACCAAAAGTAACGACCACCAGTTACAGTGACTTTACAACCACCAAAACAATAGCCACCAACTATGGTGTATACTTCAACACTAAACTTAAGAAATATATCGAGATTTTTTTGTCTCAAACTATAAGATACTAGAGCTCTCAAAATAACTATCAAAATACTAATACTAAACACATACCCTCAATGAACTCTCATCTTTATTTTTATCATATTTTTCACATCAAACACCATGGATCACTCAAATACCATGGTCAATACCATGGGTGATCAAAATACCATGGTATTTATCTTTATAACCCATTCTAATTTAATTATTCGTTTCACTTTTTTATGTTTCTTTTTCTATCCAAATGGAAAGGAACAAATAAAGTAATCTTCTTGGAAAGGGATATTACATATACTCGACAAAACTTGAAGTATAAAAGGGTTGGAATATTTATAAATCAAGACATTATTCCAAAAGATAGAGTTGATTGAAGGAAATAATTTCTTAAAGTATAGGAAGCCAATAAGGGAAGAAAATGGACAATAATTAGGAAAAAAAACTATTTTGAAGGGTTAGAAACCAAAAAAATAAAATAAATAGGAATTTGGGACACTCTAGATGCTTTGTTAGAATTTTTATTGATTTCCATGGAGAAAATTGTGGTGTCTTAACTTGGATATTGAGTGACATTGAGATTATATTACTTATTGAAACTTGGGAACATGAAGAATCTAAGGTCCCTAACATATAATATTTTAATATTTGGTTGGTATGGAGCAAGAGATCCTACCATAGAAGACCATACAGGGGTTGAAGACAAAGCTTGTTACATAAAAAAGAGTTTTCCTCTTTACATTACGATCCATAAACAAAAATATTTCAATCAACACATATGGGTGGAGATATTAGCTATTGATATAAAGAAGGTTTACATGGAGATATTTTATTTGGTTCCTATTAATTATACCTTCTATAAGAAATTCTAGAAAGAAAATACATTACAATATCTTAGAGTAAGATATATATGGTATGAGAAATGATGGTAGTATCCTCTTTTTAGGATACTTTCCCAGTAAAATGTTAATTAATAAACTCTCATTTTAAGAAATTATTCTAATTCTATTCCTCTATGGTTAAATGAAGATCTTGTTTTAGCTAGTAATTATAAAATAAACTCTAAAGACATGGATAAGAAATTATTTGGCACTGATCCAATCAATCTCTATCGTTCTTGTTCTATCGCCAAGTTGTCCCATTATTCATGATTCTAAATAACCATTTTCAGTCGTTTTATCGCACTTCATCATCCATCTGTTACCCCTCTTGTTGTGTTTCTTCATGAATGTTCCACAATAATCTTACAAAGTTAATGTAGTTAATTATCATTATTTTATTTTATTTTTGTAAATTATAAATGATTATTGTTGGTTTTGTTGATGATGGTTTTCTTAGAGTTGTTCCGATGATTCCCATGCAGTAACTGTAACAAGCACTCATGATTGGCATATCTAAATATCTCTAGGAGGAATTACGGAAACTGCATCTTATTACCAGGGATGTTGACATGGATTTAAATTACCTAACTCATATCCAAGTTAAATTCATTAGGTTCAAGCTCATGATTTATATTTTAAACAACTCATGTTAGGCACAATGAGGTGACCAAATTTGGACATGATATGTGGACAAATCACTTGGTAGTCCGAAACTTTGGGTTCATAAAACTCTATAATAGGTCATTCCTCCTCTATTTAAAAAAAATCAAGACAAATCTGAAAAGTATATGACATGGGTTTTTCTTAGACCATCCCGATTAGGCGACTGTTAATCAGTTTCTCTAAAACATTCGTATATTTACATATACATGTGGTTATTACAAAATGTTCTTTCTTGTTGCGGTCATTGACAGACTACGTCCGAAATAGAGAAACCGATTATCGAATGTAATAGCTTCAGCCTATTCTAATATGATTATGTGTTATAGTAATCTAATGTAATCATATAACAAGTTGTTTTCCAAAAAATATCTTCCAAGGAAAGTCAAGCATAATATCTAGTAAATCTGTCCATGACTTTAACAGCCTAGATTTGGGGAAATTGGTTCTAAATCGCCCCCTTCTCTTTTCTTGTATAAATAAATGGAGAGAGAGAAGGTTAGAAGAAAATATAGTGTTATAAGTTAGGTTAGAAGGGAGAGGCATCATCATTATTATACTATGCATATTGTAATTCCATTTCCAAAGCTAATGCAATCTCTCGAAGTTTGAGGCTTATCTTTGAGTTTCTAGTTTGTGAGATGTGAATCAATAACCCCCTTCTAGTGAGGAAGGGTCCTCCTCTTTAAGAAGGGTTTTTATGTCAGTCGAGGTAGATAATAATTTCATATTAATTTATCTGTAGGTTATGATAATTCAGTTCTTATTATATTTCATTCATCATTGTTATAGATTCTTGTTGTTATATTGATGTTACTATTGGATAATTTAGCTTGCAAAATATTAATGTAGATTAGTCAAGTGTTAGCATATTTACTCCCAGGTTGATACCTACTAATTATCTATTACTACCTTTCAATTATTCCTATAGATTTGTAATTCATTGCTGATACATAATAGTATTTAATTGTCATTACATCTGATACAATGGGTTATGAAAATTGATTTTGATTAACTTGATTATTTTGTGGTTGTGATTGAATGGTTTTTCGCAATTGATTCAATGTGTGCTTTTTATTTTCAATGCAAGTGTGATTTCATTTCTAGAATTGTGTCCAGAGTGTTATTCTTATGCAAGTGAGGGTTTGACAACAATATTGATTTCCATTCCTACAAGTGTGAAGAGTGATAGCTTTGATTTGATTGTGTGTTAGTTCTTGTAGGAGAAATCGTAGCATTGGGAATTAGCCAATGCAAGTTAGCACTTGTTACCTACATATACTTTTCACAATAACCTTGAAATAAGAAGAATTACCCTAGTCATTCATTTATGTCTAATATAATTCATTGGTTTTATCAAGACAATCAATTTTCCCAATAGTTCTCAAGATCTAATGATTTCCAATGGTTTGGTGAAGTGGCTAGAATCCAACTACATGACCTATATTTATTGGCTTGGTAGATATGTTGTATACTATATGATATATAATATCTCCATATACAACCAAATTTTGAATTTTTACCTCTTACATGAGAATGAGCATGAATTTGGTCGTAGACTTTTAATCCTAACCCTAATCTTTTGATGAAAAAATTCCCCTTTAAAGAGAATTATGATAACCAATGTACTTGATTGTTAACAAAAATAAAAGATGTTCTTTTTATATAGTATTTAAATAATTAACTAAATATCCTACCAAAAAATAGCACCATTGATGATCTATCATAATTTTCTAATGATCATATTTATTCCCATAAATAGGTACTTTGTCAAGGTGTGCGTAAAAATGAAAATATGATGACCAACCCTCGATATCATAAAGAATGTAAGGTTGTTATAAAATATATTAGGGATGCTTCTAATGAGTTCTTAAATTATGGAAAGGTAAATATATACAAACTCCTAATGAAAAAGAAAAATAAATGGTACTATATGAATATAAAACAACAAAAGCATTTACACCGACCTAACCTAAATCCTAATAAATTCTAGGGAAAAAATCAAACATATAAAATTAAAGAAATTAATATGATTCCATTAAGAGATTGGAATTTCTATCTTAGAAGTATTTATGAGTCCCTTAATGTCATGGACAACATTCAAATGATTTTTGCAATGGAAGAAGATTTCCCAATAGATGAAATAGACTTTCAAGTTTAGCAATTTCTCAAAGGGAAAGCTATGTATGTAAAAAGTTACCAAGAATAAATCCTAAAAAGTACAGGCCATGTCCTCATTCTTCAAAAATCTACAACTGCTTCTATTTAGCACTAAATAAATTATTCCATAGATGCTAAACTCAAAGCATTATTTTACCTATTTTTAAAAATTGATATAAAAACAATCCATCTAACTATAAGACCATTATTATTAACCTCCTTTTAACCAAATCATATGGAATTATTTTTGAGTAGAATATTAGAATACGGGTAGAACATCATGAAAATAACACTAAACGATAAGCTAGATTTAGGATTTGTCTTTCATTTTTGCACCACCTTGTTCCGCTTAGGATTGTTGCATATGGCTGTTGCAATAAAAAAACTAGTCTACTATGTTTTTTCCTTAAATTTAAAAAAAAAAGTCTAAACAAAGTACCTATGAAAAACATTTGGAATAGGTTAGAAGAGCTAAAATTTCATTTCTAATTGAGATATTTTGTGATAAGGTTATATGAGAATGCTATTTCCATGCTTCAGAACATTGAGGGGTGGTTAGAACAAAATAAATATAATATAAATGTTTAGAAAAAAATTCCCCATCCCCTGCCTATTTTGGTATACACGGTGACAAGAAATATGATTTTAAATTCCGAATACAGAAGTTTATGTTTCACAACTCTCACTAGTATAATCATTGCCTTTCAACTTTACATTCAAAATATTGTTCTTATGTAAAGGAGTCCCTTTGATCATGATAAGAAACTCAAAATTCTCAATAATTTATGCTCTACTATTGTTGTGATAATTATTGCTAATAAAATGAAGGTTATGATGATTAAATCCAAGGATATCACTTATTCTAATTTCATTTATGAAAACAATAGCTTGGAGGAAATGAATCAACAAAAATATCTTGGAATCAACCTTTAATACAAGCTTAACTACAACTATAACATTCAAACAAAAATAAAATGAGGGTTGAAAGGTTATTATAGATTTTTAAACAACTCTAAATAAATGGACCCTTAGATATATGATCAGAAGAAACTCCTCTTTGAAACTATCTCCATTTCTATTATCTTACATGTATGTGAAGTTTAGGGTTGCAATGTCTCTAGATAATCATGGAGAAAGATAGAGAAAATCTAGAATTGTTTTATAAATTATAATACAAAAATAATGTAAATAGGCCATATTCAATACTAAGCATAGAAGCAATCATTTCATCCACTGAGAAAATGACTATGATTAGATAAGTACAAGAACAAGATATAAATCCTGGCAAACAAGAGGCCTCCTGAGATTGCTTCTAACTCTAGTCAAAACCACCTACAACTCAAGGAGGGGTTCCATAAAGATATCAATTCTTGGCTAAATCATCAGTGAATAACGAAAGAGGTTACTGTATCGAATAAGGATCATATAAATAATATTATTACATATGGAGTTAAGGAGAAATTGTGATGCAATAAAGAGTTAGAAAATAAAATAAAATAAAATGAAGATACTATAAGGATTTGATCAACCTTAATTTAGAGGAATAATAGTATCTACCTATTATGATTAGCACAAGGAAGAAAATCCTCATTGCTAAAATAAAAACAAACTCTTTTAGTTTACATAGTGAAGCAAGGCAATGGAATATTCCTAAAATGTCACGGGCCAGAAAAAATTGTCATCTTTACAACACTAAGACGGCTAAAGATGAAAATAACTCTCTTACAATTTCCTCCATACAAACAAATTACATCTAAATTTCAAAACACAATATCAACCTTCCCAATCTTTTAGATCATCACAATTATGATGATTTAGGGATAGTTGTTTTAAATATTTTCAAGCAAAAATAAAATTCTAAAGTAAATAATGCAATTCATTTTTTAAAGTTTGACCAATCAAGCTTAATCATTATAAATGTTAACCATTATCAATAGAATTACTTAACATACTAAATTAATTATTATGCAATATTACTTTTAAAAATATGCTTATTTATATTGGACACAATTTCTAATGACCTGTCTATAGAATATCAATATGCATTTCACATTTGACAAATCCCTTCATTCCCATTATAGATGTCTAATCACCCATGAAGAAGAATATATCACTTCTCTTCAAATTCACTTAACCTCTAATATCATGTGAATTGATAAATTGAAGGGAAACTTTTTGAGGAGGATGAATGCTTCACATACTTTAAAATATGAAAAATAAGGTTGTATAGCTAGCGCTCCTGCCGCTTAGTTTAATTATTGAATTTTGAAAAGTATGAACCAAGTCTCACATTTGAACAAGGGCTACAGTGTAGCTACTCTGGCTTAGTTTCAATATAGTTAAATTAGTGTAAAAAACAATAAAGACATACAATTTTATATTAATAAAAATTACAATTAAAATAGCAAGATAATTGATGATTGCATTGTCTCTAGGCACACAGATATGATAATAACTCTATTTTTGGATGGTTTTTTTAATAAACTTTAATATCGTATTTGTTTATTTTAATCTATTATTTGTATAGATTTGTCTGGAAAATCCATAATTTTTTAGACAAATTCCATCCATGCACGTGAATGGAAGATTATGCAAAGATGGAGACGAACTTTTATAACAACCATGCGAGGCTATTGGTATTGAATGGTATTGTAAATAAATTCAAGCAAAAGATACATTAATGCCTCAAACACAATCATAATATACATATTACATTAACATAAATTTAAATCATAATAATCTTGGTCCGATTTGAAACGTCCATCATCAAATTATGATGATGTGATTATTCCTATACAAACAATTAAGTGAATCAAGGTTGTAGTTTTTATGCGGTACATAGATCACTAGATGTTGTACGAGTTTTTGTGAACTAACAAGGATTGTACAATGATTATCATTGCAGAATACCAATCAAAATTTAAATAAAATAAATTATCATATTAAAAAAATAATTTATTTCCTTTTAATAATGTAAACTTTGTACATTGCAACCTATTTTTTTGTTAAAATGTCAATTAATTGAGAGTCAATGCAATATCCAATGTGCTATACCTGCTAGTTACAGGATAATAACAAAGACCCATATTTCCAATATTTTTAGTAAAATTTAATAATTCACATGGAAAAAATAAATGAATAAAAATGAAATAAATGAATAAGAATGAATTTTTTGTTTTTTGTTTTTTTTAGAATGAAACATTGGTTAAAAATATTCAAAACTACCCACCCACATCAAAATCAAGAACAATAATTTTAGTCACATTTTATATAATATTAATGATTAATATATTTATTTTTTTAAAATACTAATGATTAACATATTTATTATACATTTACTCTAATAAAATTATTTCTAATTATAATAAAAATGAGATGAAATAATAATTTCAAAAAAGAAAATAGAAATTATTAATATAAAATATGATTGAAATTATTTTCAAAAAAATATATATTTATTTTATATTTTTTTTTTTGGATAAAGACTATTCTATTAAAAAAGATAAAAATATTTACAGAGAGGATTAAACCTCTGAGGGGGCCGTAGCCTGCCCATCACCAAAGAGACTTATGCATATAGCAAACTTCAGTCCTTTTACATAATTGAGAGTTTTTGAAGCAAGAATTGAAGTAAGCTTGAGAGACAAAAAACTAGACTGTCCTATAGTTGATCTATGCTTCAGAGGTAGCTGTTCACTTACAGAAATACTATCTTTTAAAGCTTCTATTACAAAAAGATCCAAAACCAGGCTTCTGACCTGAAGACTGTAACAATTCATGCTGATATCAAAAAGAAGCCTGAGACATGCACAGATAGGACAAAAGAGAACCATGGAAGCATAACTTGAGTACCATATATCAGAAGAGGGACTGCTGTCATGGCATTTAAGCCAGAAGTCTTTAATCATGCGGAGGAGAGCCTGTCGCGTCCACGTTTGCCTGGTTGGGGGAGCCAATCCAGGTCACCATTTCATTATCTTCAGCGCCCATCATACTGCCATCTGGGGGAATAACGAGATTCAGAACGCTTCCAGAAAAGCGCACTGGTTCACAAGCAAGAATTTGCTCTTGTGAAGATGCTGGCTGGGGTTGAGGGGCTTCCTGAAGTCCATCCTCATTCTGCTTGAAGTTGTCATTGAGTACTACTCCAGCCATCTCACCCTGAAATTCGCTCGTATTCTGAGACTGAGACTGAGCCCTGGAGATGTCGTCCGAGCTCGTAAGCTCATCTTCCTCCTCCGAAAAAATTACAGTGATAGTGGCAGAGATTAAAGGCTTATTGAGCCTACTCCTGAACCTGAACCGGGTAGTTTGAAAGGAACTATTCAGAGAGGGCCGAGAATGATCAGAAGGCGGAGAGGATGGAGAGGCAGAGGCTAAAGGAGTGATGTTCTGAGGGGCAGAGCCACCACGACGCCGAGAAACGCCACGAGTACCAGAATTGCTTCCACGACGGGGGACGCCGCGACGTCGAGCCATAGCAGGGTGCACAGGGAGCTTAGGTAAATAGGATGACCGGAACTGGAGGGAAGGCGACCAGACACAGGCGGAATAAACCAAATTAAGAAACCAGAGGGGCTTCCATACACCCTGAACAGAGCATGGGTGCGGAAAGCATAGCGAGCAGAGGAGGACAGGATTGCGAATATCAGCTGCAAACACCAGAGAGCGCGCCATGGTTAAATCGCTTGGCTGAGGATCTCGAACCGGATGCACATTGAATGCTATAACCAGAGCCTTAATTCCACATTCTTCTCCTTTCATATCAACTGATGACGAAGTGTGTGGACTGCCGGATCCGTCCAAGTGTTTAGACAGCTGCCGCGGTTGCATGCAATTTGATTAACAGGCAATAATTGCACCCGCATCCGGGGATATATTTATTTTATATTAAAATATAATTATTATTTTATTATTTTTACAATGTAAAATAAACATTAATTTATTTTTTATATTTTTTATAATAAATACAAATTTATTAATATTTGTTTTCTTTAAGTGTCGTTACATACCTTTTAAGAAATATCATTTAAAACAAAATCATTACCAAGGATGTCAAACATTGATCTTCATTGAAACGTTTACGTCAGAAATTGTACAAATGTATTCCACATATTGCACAAATAAGTGAATAAGGCTGTAGTTTTTATGCATAGATCTATCGATTTTGTGCGACTTTTTATGAACTAACCAGTACTATACACTCCTATCGTGGCATAATAAAAACAAAACTAATTAAACCAATCAAAACACTATACACTCTTATCCTGGCATAATAAAAACAAAACTAATTAAACCAATCAAAATGTAAATAATTAAAATTATTATATTAAAAAAAATTAAGTAATATAAACTTTATAGGCTGCAATTCAATTTTTTATCAAAATGCCAATTAATTGATAATCAACGCCTTATCCCTGCAAGTGGCAATTAATTGAGAATCAACGCCTTCTACCTGCAAGTGGCAGGGTAATAAATCGAATATCATTTGCAACAAATTTAGCAACAAGGTTTGTCACATCGAATAAAAAAGCAATAGAAAGAAGAGTAACGAAGGCCCACTTCGGCTAGGAGTCTTGTTTATGGCACTTCGGATGGGAATCGCAATATTACAATATTTAAGTTCTGGTCTAATATTTAGTTCTTGTAATTTTGTTAAGGATTATAGCATTTATTTCATGTTCAATTTTTTGTGATTGAGTTTTTATGATGTTTTTTTTAGTAATTTTAATTGAAGTTTTGGGAAAATGCTAAATATTTTTATTTTTATATAAATTAAAAAATAATTTTGTAATTGTTGGAAATCTTATTTCTAATAATTTATTGGTCGAGCAAACCTTGATATGACATAATTTTTTCTAGTTGAATGAAATTTATTTTCAATGACATAATTCCTTTGGTTGAAGGAAGTTTATATTCGGTATTTGTCAGTGCATAACAAATATATATATATATATATATATATATATATATATATAAGTGGTCATTGCATCTATGAGTGCTTTAACACTAACAATGACGCTATTATGCCTTACACTACTATTAATTTTCCAAATAATATAAGAACTAATGAGATGGGTCTTAACTACTATTAGTCTTCCCAATAATACTAAAACTAATAGGGTGGTAGGTCCCTTACAGGGATAGAGGAAATGGGAAGGGCTAAAAAAATAGAAAACCCTGAACAAAATGCATAACAAGTAAAACATTATCCAATCACAGAAATAGATATATGGAATAATAAGTGTATAAAAATAAAAATATATTCCACATTTTTCAAAAATGATCTCCTTCTATACCTCCACATCCCTGCACCTGTACACTCTGGTAGCTCTACTATCACGCCCCCAACTCTTTTTCCACGAGTTAAGGTACGTGCAGAACCAGCCAAACACTTAAACATTTTCTTTTCTAAGTTATTTCCCGAACTACGCCTAACATTCACATAATTCACCATTTTACTTTATTAATGTGTGGAATAACATTAATACACTTTAAACCATGCAAGAGACAAAATTACACAAGTATGCATATAAATCTTTTATATTTGTTGTTTTTATAAAAGTCCCCGAGAGTAATCACTCAACCGAGTTTAGAGATTTTTACAATGGATAGTTGTCGTGCAGTTCAGCTGGTCGACCTGACTCGGCCGCTGCACCGTGCAAGCTTGCCCGACCCAACACACACCACCGTATTTCAAACTCATCACTGTCCATTCTGTTCATCGAACACCGTTCAATAGTGTCGCGGGTGCACTGCCCACCTAGGTCGCCTACCTGGCTCGTGCACATTTTCTGCGGGTGCACCGCCCACTGGGGCCGCCCTTCCCAGCTCGCCACTACACTGTCCACCCGCTACACATCTCCGTCGTGCTGACCGCCCTGCATGCCTGCCTTAGCTCATTCGCCCGCCCGTCAAGCTACCCGCAGGTCGTCCACCCACTTGTCAAGCTACCCGCGGGTCGTCTGCCGGCCTACCTTCTGCCTGCGGCTCACATGGCCATCTGCCTATTTGTAGCTCGTCCGCCTACCTGTCAACCTGTGGTGCGATGACCCAACTCGTTCACACTGCTGCACTGTTCTGCCCGATCTAGGGTCGCATTCCCTGCACCTCGCTTGGGATGTTTGCCCCTTAACTAAGGACTCCCTTGCTTGGATGTATGGAGAATGACTTGCCTCCTTCCAACACCAATCTGTCATTCCTTTATATGCTATCTCACCCATGGGTGGGGGCTTGCTTGTAACCAAGCCGATCCCTCCATTTGACACTTGACCATTTTCAAGCGTTGACCCAAGTGTAGGGCGCCCACATATGAGGTCGCCTGCCCATATAAAATCACCAACATCGCCCCTTCCACACTTAGTTGATTTTTCATCATGACTTCGTGAGAGTGCCCTTGGCTCGCTCGATTGGTCCAAATCGTTGTTCAGGCGCGCCCTCCAACTCGCCCGTTAAACACGACCAACTCGTCTCGCCCATCGCGTGCCCATCCGGACTTGTGCCAACTCATTGGTTCAAAGCACCCGCCTGACATGCTCGACTCGCCAACGTGTGATGATGACTCGGGGGCTTTACATCCTCCCCTAACTAAAGTCATTGTCATCCTCGACAATCCGCCTATCATCCGTAGCTTCCTGTCGTACTTCGCAATCTTTTTCTTCCACCTCCACAGTGAGTCCTCCGTCTCCCAGCTATCCTCCTCCAGTGCATCCTTCCATCTAATGAGGAATTCTCATCGCATGTTACTTCTAAGGCCTATCGTTCGAAGATCCAGGATCTTCTCCAAAACAAGGTTCGGTCTGTCAACAATCATGGGCGGTCCTCTCGGTGGATCTGTCGTATCTGGATGGTCTGCATCAACTTGACACTTCTTCAACTGATAGATATGAAAAACAAGATGTTTTGAATGCATGTGGTTTGGAAGCTCCAACTCATATGCAACTTCTCCCACTCGCTTCTTCACTCGAAATGGCTCTTCATACTTCCTCGTTAAAGATCTCTCAGTCCCCTTAGGTGGATGGAACTCATCTCCGGTAATCCTAAGAAAAACCATATCTCCCACACTAAAATGTGCATCCTACCTATCCTTATCTACCCATTTCTTCATCCTCCTTGCAGCCTCATGCAAGTGCAACCATGCCAACTCCAAGGTCTCCTCCCATGTTGTCATGAATCTCTTCGCATGAGGACTCCTCATGAAACCTCTCATCAATAAGGCATGAGGAGCAACTGGAAACTGCCCATTCACCAGCGCAAATGGGCTATACCCCGTTGCAGAACTCTTCTGCATGTTGTGTCTAAACTGAGCTACATCCAAGAGGTCAGGCCAATTCTTCTGATCAGCCATCACATAATGTCTCAAGTAGTCCTCCAGCAATGCAGTGATTCATTTAGTTTGCCCATTGTCTATGGATGGTAACTCAAACTCATCAACAATTCGGTCCCAAATAGCTTGAACAATGTGGTCCAAAATCTGCCTGTAAATCACAGATCTCGGTCTGACAAAATTATCAATGGAATTCCCCAATACTTCACTATGTTCTTGAAGAACAACTCCGCAGTCTTATCGGCTCCACAAGGTATCTTCATTGGAATGAAGACAACATACTTGGAAAAATGATCAACCACGACCATAATCCCGTTATACCTGTGCACCTGCGGTAACTGAATAATGAAGTCCATCAAAACACTCATCCAAGGTCTCTCTGGAATCGATAAAGGCTGTAACAATCCTCCCTGCCTCTGGGTGTCTAATTTGTCCTGCTAAAAAATAACACGTGTGCACATACTCCTCTACCTCCTCCCTCATCTTCTCCCAAAAGAATCCTCTCTCCAACAATGCCAAAAAACGATGCTGCCCTGGGTAGCCAGCCCATGGAGAACATGGCACTCCTTCAAAGGGTGTCTCCTAAGTCCAAATGTCTTCAGAACATAGAGTCGGTTCCCAAAGAATAAGAGCCCATCTCGGAGAAAAAACTTCTGTGTCTTCCCCTCCTTTATCTGCTTCACAATACTCTACGCCTGAGTATTGGTCTCAATACTCTCCTTAAGCTTATTTTCCATCCCCTCGGTCATCAGTACTTGACTCCTACTTCGTGCTACCCGATCTTCCTCCTCCTCCAATGCTACTAACTATCCCTTCCTACTAAGGGAATCTACAATTGCATTGAGTCTACCCGGCCTGTACTCAATAGTCATGTCAAACTCTGCCAAGAAGTCTTGCCAATGAGCTTGCTTCACTGACAGCTTTGATTGTGATGCAAAATAACTCGCTGCAATGTTGTCAGTCTTGACAAAAAAAGCCTTCCCAATCAAGTAATGCCTCCATACCTGTAAACAGTGGACTATTGCAGTCATCTCCTTCTCATGAACCAGATACCTTTGTTCTCTATCCTGCAACTTATGAACTCTCATACGCCACTGGATATCTATCCTGCATAAGAACTCCTCCTATCACAAAATCCAAAGCATCCATGTGTACCTCAAACGGTCTCTCAAAGTCGGGCAACTTCAGTATCGATATTGAAACCATCCTCTTCTTCAAGTCTTCAAATGCCATCTGACATTTCTCCATCCAATTCCATCGTTTATCCTTCTTCAAAAGGTTTGTCAGTGACGAGGTTACTTTGGAGTACCCCTCTACAAACTTCAGTTGGTAGTTGGTCATTCCCAAAAACACCCTCATATCATGGACATTCTTCGGTTTTTCCCAATCCTCTATCGCCTTCACCCTGTTCGGCTCCATCCGTCTGTTCCCTTGGCCCACAATGTGCCCAAGGAACGAAATCTCGGTCTGGGCAAACATACACTTCGACTCCTTAATGTACAACTGACTCTTCTTTAATGCCTCAAACACCAAATCCAAGTGTTTCTTATGATCTTCCATGTTATCACTGTACACCATGATGTCGTCCAAGTATACTACTATGAACGAATCCAAGTATGGACGTAGTACATCATTCATCAAAGTGAAAAATGTGGCAGGAGCATTGCACAACCCAAATGGCATAACAAGGAATTCAAAACTTCCATACCTTGTCACAATCATGGTATTCCTCTCATCTCCTTCTGCTATCTACACCTGATAATACCCATGCCTCAAATCTAGCTTGGAAAACACTTGGGCTTTTGCAAGCTTATCGAAGCAATCTACAGCTAATGGCAAAGGATACCTGTTCTTTATCATTTGCTTGTTGAGAGCACGATAATCACAACACATCCATAGCTCATTTGTGTCTTTCTTCTTCTGGAACAATACTGGAGCTCCATATGGGGACCTTGAAGGTCTTATGAAACCTGCATCAATCAACTCCTTCAACTGTCGTTTCAATTCCTCCAACTCTAGTCCTGACAACCGATAAGGAGCTTTTGCCGAAGGTTGCTTCCCTAGCTCTAGCTCAATGCTATGGTCCACCACACACCTTGGTGGAAGCTTCTTTGGTAGCTCATCGGGCATCAAATCTGCATACTTGGCCAACACCTTGGAAATTTCAGCTGGAACAGGCGTCCCCACTCCATCATCGCTAGCAACTTCTCTGATGACTGTCGCATATGTCTCTACATCCGACTCTTGCATAGCCTTCTCCAAACTTAGTGCAGAAAGATGTTGCACCTTCACCTCCTTCTTTTGCTTATGAGTAGGCAAAGTCCAAGTTCGTGAACCTCTAATCAACATAATCTCATTGCAGAAGGGAACAATAACCACCCTATTTCTCTTGAAGAAATCCTACCCCAATATCATGTCAAAGTCGTTCATCTCCATCGTCGTGAAGTCCAACTAACCCTGCCAATCTTCAATTCGAATTGGCACCTCGTGTGCCAATCTAGCCCCTTTAGCCCTTGAGTTCACTGTCTTGACCTCCACATCTAATGAGATAATCTATAGCCCAACTTCTTTTGTTAACCGTGTAGTCATGAAGTTATGTGTGGCACCTGTGTCCACCAACGTTTGGATGGTTTTTCCATGAACCACAAAGTCCAAGAACCCCAAACTATGAATTCAAGATTTCCTGTTCAAAACTTCAGACTGCATACATACCTGGTCTCTACAATTTCCTCCGATACCATCTATCACGACCCCAACTCCTTTTTCCCGAGTTAAGCTACGTGCGGCACCGACCAAACACTTAAACATTTTCTTTTCTATGTTACTTCCCGGACTACATCTAAGATTCACATAATTCACCATTTTACTTTATTAATGTGCGGAATAACATTAATACACTTTATACCATTCAAGAGACAAGATTACACAAGTATGCATATAAATCTTTTATATTTGTTGTTTTTATAAAAATCCTCGGGAGTAAACACTCAACCGAGTTTATATACTTTTACAATGCACAAATGTCGTGCAGCTCGGCCAATCAACCCAACTCGGTCGCTGCACCATGCAAGCTTGCCTAACGCAACACACACCACGATATGTCAAACTCGTTGTTGCCCGTTCTGTTCACCGAACACCATTCAGAAGTTCCATGGGCGCACTGCCCACTCAAGTCACCTACCTGGTTCGTGCACATTTTCCGCTGGTGCACTGCCCACCCGGGCCGCCCTGCTCAGCTCGTCGCTACACCGTCCACCCGTTACACAGCTCCATCATGTCGACCGCCCTGACTGCCTGCCTTAGCTCGTCCACCCACTCGTCAAGCTATGTGTGGGTCATCCGCCTGCATGCCTTCCACCTGCGGCTCATTCGCACGCCCGCATGTCCACAAGTCGTCCACCTACCCGTCGACCTGTGGTGCGATGACACAACTCATTCACACTGCTGCACTGTTTCACCTGACCTGCGGGCGCATTCCCTGCACCTCGCTTGGGATGTCCACCCCTTGCCTAAGTACTCCCTCGCTTGGATGTATGGAGAATGACTTGCCCCTTCCAACACCAATCTGCCATTCCTTGATATGCTAGCTTTCCCATGGGTGGGTGCATGCTTGTAACCAAGCCGACAACTCCATTTGACACTTAGCCATTTTCAAGCGTCATCCCAAGTGTAGGGCGTCCACATATGAGGTCGCCCTCCCATATAAACTCACCAACATCGCTCCTTCAACAGTTAGTCGATTTTTCATCATGACTTCGTGAGAGCGCCTTTGGCTCACTCGGTTGGTCCAACTCGTCATTCGAGTGAGCCCTCCAACTCACCGATTAAATGCGACCGAATCGTCACGCCCACCGCACGCCCATGCCAACTCGTGCCAACTCATGGGTTAAACGTGCATGCCCGACTGGCCAACATGCGCTGATGACGTGCGGGCTTTACATCTAAACTTCCACATTTCCATATATTTGGAATTGATTGTCTGTCTTAATCTAACCTTCATCTTTTGACAACATCACCTGCTAACAACGTCGTCACTTCTAACATGTCCATATTTAATACAACTGGTCTTTACATTTCCCCAATTTAACAAATTTGTCATTTTACTATAGTATTTTTTCAAAAGAGTTTTATAAATAATATAAATCATTACAATTATGTATTCACAAATTTTATATTTCATAAAGATTTTTCAGGGGGATAATTAGATAATCTATCGTCATGATTGAAGCCAGTAGAAGATCCAACACTTGTGGGCTTAACATGTCGGGCGTGAAGTCAAAACCAGACTCCATAAACCCAAGTAGAAGTAACTGTGTGCAACAAAGGATGTGTTGGAGAACGAGCATTTGCCACACTTCTGCATTCCTACACCTTCACACTCTCATGCCTCTGCTATTCAAATTCTTCGGTCATTCATATTATTCTTCTTTGCGATAGAACATTTTTAAAAGCAGAATTAACTATGTGGAACAAAGGATGTGTTGGAGAACGAGCACTTGCCACACTTCTGCTTTCCTGCACCTTCACACTTTCGTACCTCTCCACATTCAAATTCTTCGCTTATTCATATTCTTCTTCTTTGTGACAGAACATTTTTCTTTTAATTCCATGCCGTCAAAGATGAATCTCATTCATCTTTTGTTTTGTTGGTGGTGTCCGCATAGGCTATTTCAGTCCTTGCAATAGATTTTAACAGAGTGATGAGGGTAGAGAATATACATACTATGTAACTAAATAAACACATAATTCCTCAGCTAATATTGAATGATAATAATCATCCTACAACTGATGACTTTTGTAGGGTCCTTGAAAGGAAATCAACATACCAAACATCTTGCAGTTTCCACGCCTCTCTATTTTATATGGTTGTATGTACCAGGTCTTTCATTGTGTATCTTCTTAAATATGTGAAGACATAGTGCAATTGAAAGTGATTTCCGTGGTTTTGTTGTGGCCAAAGCACCTGGAAAAGCTTCTGCAAATTTTCTGGATTTTGCAGCTCTGATTTTCTTTATTCTGTCTTTCGGTTGGAAAACGGCCACAAATTCTTTCTTCATAATGACGATGGTTTAATACGTGCATTAGTGCTGCTCCTTGCAACATATAATTTTGGTGTCACACTTGACTTTATCATGGGCAGAAGCATAATGTAGTTGAAAGCCGAAAAAACTATGGATAACTAACGAATCCATTAATAAATTCGATCAATAATTTTTTACACAAAACTGCACATGCACCCAACACTATATACATATTCACAAGTTCATAAAAGGATATAAACAAGGCTTTCACGGACGCTTATTTGTGTATAAATATGCAAAAAAGTGCCCTACGTTTACTCTCGACCACTGAGAAAAGAAGAAGCATAGCAGAGCATTACCCATGAGCACCCATTTCATCTCTGGTACAAACAAAAGCGAGCAAATGATAATTGAAAGAAGGATTCAAATGGATAAAGGCTAACAACCGCGTAATTAGGCCGAAACCTTCTACTCTCCCATAATACCGAAAATTTTATGCATTAAGCATGGCTAGTTCAGAGATGATCAGAGAATGGCAGCCGTAAGGGCCATAGATTTTAAATGAGGGGCTATAATGATACTGAATTGTTATATAGAGGGGTTTTAAGACAATATTTGTAGAAGGTTTTTTATTTCAATTTAAGGTGGATAAGGATTTGTTGATTTTTTTATTTTTTTAATTGACCATCTAGATTGATTTTCAAGAGAATATACTTAGTATATGATTGGTCTTAATGCTTAACAATGGTTGCGCTATGTTACAGATCTTGTTAGGTTGCATTGACTTTTAATAAATGTTTTTAGGGATTTGAGATTATTCCAATTCTAATAAGTTCATATTCTAATAAGATGGGGAAATTAATATATAAGAAAATTTTATTTAGCAAAACGATCTATTATACAATAAGATGTGTAATTGTCTTTCTTTTTCAAATTAGATTAAATTAGTGCCACATGGCTCCTAGCCCACCAATTTCCTAGGGATTTGAGATTATTCCAATTCTAATAAGTTCCTCCATAATAAATTCCTCATTATTATTTATAACATTTATTTATATATAAGAAAATTTTATTCAACAAAATGGTCTATTACTTTTAATAAATTTAAAAAATTATATTAGTAAATGGCTCCCCACCCACCAATTTCCTAGGGATTTGAGATTATCCCAATACTAAAAAGTTCCTCCATGATAAGTTCTTCATCATTATTTATAATATTCATTTATATATAAGCAAATTTTATTTAGAAAAATGGTCTATCTTACAATAAGATGCGTAATTTTTTTGTTTTCTTAAGTTAAAGTTGACTCATAACTTTTTTATACATGGTTAATCAAGTAAATGTGTGCATTAGTAAGGCATTTTTAGTGTTACAGTAACTTTTTTTTTTATATTTTGAGTAAATTGTCTTAACTTTAAACAAAAAAAATATTGTAAATTGTCTTGAGTATTGTCTTTAAGCGAGTGTCTTAAAATGTTGTCTTTATAAAGATACTATAGAATACAAGTTTTATGGTCTCTTAACAGACAATCCATTTTTGTCTCTCAAGAGACTATAGCTACAATTAAGGACATATTTTCTATATAGAGACCGTATGTCTTTAATCCCAGTTATTGTCTCTATAGAGATAATATATTTTTAATCACAGTTATTGTCTCTCTAGAGACAATAAATTTTTTTCTTTACAAACAAATTATAGAATCTGGATATGTTTGTTTCTTGAGTGATTAATTCATGTTATGGCATGATGGAATCAAACCACCAATCTCCTGCGTGCAAGGTAGGTGCTATTCCATTAAGCTAGCACCCTTTAAACAAATGTGTTATCTCAATAAAAAAAAATAAAAATCTACAAGAAAAAAAGTACCATGTTCATATAGTGAAAAGAAATTATGTTAGTTGTTCCTACATGACAAATTTTAGACAAAATGAAAAAAATTGTATATGTTAAAGTGAGAAAGTAAGTGGAAAATGTATGTTAGAATAAGAATATTCAGGATTGAAAACTAGGTGCAGGTGGTAAAGACTTCAATCTATTGTATGTGGTTTTCACATAATCAAAACTAACCTTTAAGACTCAAAGGCTAAAGAAATGAAAACAGACATTCCCACAAGAAACCCTTCAAAAATTCAGGAAAGGGATGATAATTGATTTAGCCCCCTTAGGACTATAATAATTATGTGAAACATCGACCATGAATAATAATAAGAGATGCCCCAAACTTCCAAGGAAAGATTCAGTGCTAACACTAAATAGAAAAACATCAAGGAAAGTTGCAGGCAATAAAACAAAAATTAACCAACCCATCCAACTTCGAACCAAAGAGTTCTATCTCCCACACAGAAGGAAGGAAGTTGAAAAGAGAGGTGTAGGAAAAAAGAAATCACAAACAAGAAAGTCTTGGATAAACAAACCTTGTTGGAATAAGCACATAGAGGAGGCCCCACTATGAATTGTAGGGTGTTGGTAAGTATGAAAAAATAGAGCATCTTTAAGATAGTTAATCAACATAGAAAATTCATCCGTTGTTCATCAAGAAACTAAACTTGAGGAAATTATTAATGTAAACAAAATATTCTTTAGAAATATATTTTAGGTACTCGTATAAATCATAAGGTATTCTCAAGAGGTTTGGTTACTATTTGGGACCATGCTGCCCTTTAGGAAATATTTTGTTGGAAAATCAATGGCCAACCATCGAGATTATGTTGAAAGTACAAGCCAAATGCTAAAACTAATTAGCATTCATGATCCACACTTGGTCTGTGAAAACATCCTGCTAGGAAAAAGTAAAACTCAAAGGATTTGTTGATCATATGCCCTTATATGTTAGACTTGTAGCAGGATATTTCATCTCGGCATGGAATGCTAAAGAAAAAAGTGAGGTTTCTATATGAGGTAACCTTGTCGTGAGACAGTAGATGACCTGAGTTGTAAATGGAAGTTTAAAGATATAAGGCATAGCAAAGGAAAGTACAGTTGGACAAACAAAACATTACGTAGTCAACTTCATTGTTGAAAAATTTGAGAGGTTTATGTTTCTTATCACCAAGAAACACCCTAAGGCTCTCCTTAAGAACTATTCTCAGTTTTAGGTCACAACCACAAGCTATGATAGAAACTAAATCCTGATTAATTTTGGATATAATCCTACTTAAATCAGACAAGATGGTTTTGAGCATCTCATGAATAAATCCTAGGCCATCTCCACAATAGGCTTCACCAAATACATATTGGAGCATAAGAATGCACCTAAAGATGTAGACACACAAAAATAGTAAGAAAAGATCTTGAGGCTTAAATTTAGAGGAATGTGCCTGAATGCAGGATAGAAAATTACAAAGAATTTTCATTACCACATTTTAGGAAGTTTCTCTCCTTAGTGAAAACAAATTAAATAAATCTTTAATTCAACAACATTTTAATTTTTTCTTTTCCGAGGAAGTCGATAGGATGAACTTGAAGGTCCATTATCGAAGATGGATTCAGAAAAAGCATGGTGAAAGAAAGTATGGAACATTGTAATTAAGAATACGTTGAATAAACTAAATCGTGTTGATCTTCTAATTAGAGATCTGTACATTATTATCTTTCCCTTTAGGCAATAATTTTCTAGAATTTTATCTTTGGCTTCAAAGTGATGCAGGAGCATCCAGCTCCGAGGAGACAAAAGGTGGTTGACTGTCTCGAAAAAAAAAACAAACCGAAGATTTCATGTATTGTTGGACAGGTTATTAAACTTGTCATTTTTTTTTGTTATTTGTTTCATTTTCCAGAAGTCCGTTAAAGACAGTAGGATTAAGGTTATGAACTGTTTTAGTTTAGGAAATAATTAGCAGTTGGTTATTATTTTTATTTTTTTTTTTAAAAGAAAAAGAACTGGCTAACAGTTGGACAGATTCTGGTTGAACAGTTCAACCGAAAGCAAGAAGCAGTTACACCTTGCAGGTATTTAAACAAAGGAAAAATAGTTGGAAGGGGTGGAATCTCCAGCGAAAAGAAACAAATAGAAAGACAGTTTTCTGTAATAAAGAAAAATCATTTTCTTTGCCAACTTAAATCCACTGCCAATTATTCCATGCATTGAGTTCCTATGTTCGTTTCATAATTTCTTTTACTGGTGAGTAGAAATGCATCTGTAATCAATAGAACAACAAGTTGTATTTATTCCAACAGGGTCTACACAAGCCGAAAGGGAGAAACATTGCACACAGGGAACCATTTTCAGCGAAAGGGAAAGGGAGATCCATTCAGCATACAAAACAGTCACCAACGAAATACCAGGTAACGCATATGATACCATCAACCCATTTGAAAAATAATACAAGTACTGAAAGCAAATAAGAAACGGTTTAATTCGATTAATCTGTTTAACCACCGTCCATTACAAGAAAGAGTGCACAGAAGGGTTTGCGAGCCAGACAACGCTCAAACAAAAACAAGTTGATTTAAAAAAAAAAACCTTTTAAACTAAATACAACATATCAAGGGCTATTCGTGCCATGGAGTGACAGAGTGGAACACGGACCCAACAACAACCCAAGTGACTGTAATCACAGAAGGAGCGAGAACCAAGAGTAGCAAAACCCCATCACAAAGCTAACAATCGAATCGTGGTCGGAATGACCCTACCCGGTTGTTTGAGTCTGGCCGGCTTTGTCCTGCTTCCCGGAAATTGCAGAGAGAGCAAGCCCTCGGCGACCAGCAACTTTAAGTAACCTGCATAACAGAGGAGGAAGCGGGTTAGCTGTTGGAAGTGCAGAACCCGGAAGGAGGGGACAAGGTAACATAGAAAACAAAACGAAACCACAAGCATATTGGCGTGTACCTGTGGTTGATAAGGTGGCGTTGCGAGTGAAGGCCGAAATCGACAACCAGAACCTAATAACAAGGAACGAGTCCATAAGAACCTAAGAAAAGTGCAAAGCAAATTATGGCATAGAACAATTGTATACCTCGGAGGTGGCAAGGTCGAACGAATCAAGCCAGAAGTGTGGAGCTGAAGGGCTACCCTGTCACAACTAAAAACAACAGTTACCAAACCAGAGAAACGAACCCATAAGACTAAAACAATCCAGAGTAACAGCAATCATACCATAGCACAGAGCAGGGAACTGATAGTGTTGTCGCCCTCAGAGAAAAGCCCAACGCACAGAACAGAAAAAGCCTGGGAGTCACCAACATACCTCGGCAGAGCAGAGCGGAGAGCCACAGCACAATGAACAAATGAGAATGACAGCCAAACGAGGGTAGGGTTTGTCAAAAGGCGGGAGCGACCAGATCGAGGAGACCGACAGATGGCGTTCTATGACCGGTGAAAAGGGACTGTAATAAATACATGAAGATTGCAAAGTGGATCCAAATCCACGGACCTCTGAAGCGTGTTTAATATCGCCGCACCGCAACGTGACATGTGACATAACCATAGTTTAAAAACGAAGAGACAAGAGGGACCTGTAACCTAGCGCGGTTACCAACTAGGTTCGAGTTAATATACACACGGTTGAAATAACCCTTACGCATCGTTGGAGGGCTGGGCCATCAAAAGTGGTATCAGAGCAGGTTTGCTGAATAGAAACAAATGGAGGTTGGCAGAAGAGGAAGAGGAAGAGGAAGAGCAGTCCGAAGAATAGCAGAAGAGGGACTACGTGAGGAGATTCACGTTTTGCGTGAAAGATTGGCAGTAGTAGAAGCTGGGGGAAGGAGAGACCCAGCAGATGATAGTGATGAAGATGTGGCAGAATTAGAAGATGAGTTTGAAGGGGTGACACCTGAACTCCGGTTATTAAAGTCAGTTTTGCTGTCCAGTCATAAGCCAAAGCACGAGCTTCCCACTTATGACGGAAGTTTGTCTGCAGATGTGTTACTGGATTGGTTGAGTGAAGTAAACAAGTATTTTGAGTTTGAGGAAACCAGTGAGGACAAGCAGGTGAAGTTCGCCGCCACAAAATTGAAAGGACATGCATCCTTGTGGTGGGACAGCATTCAGGCGGAAAGGAAAAGGCTACACAAACAGCCTATAAAGAAGTGGACCAGGATGGAAGCAAAACTGAAGGAGAAGTTTCTGCCGAAAGACTATCAGATCATGTTGTATAGGCAGGTACAGAACTTGAAGCAAAGAGGGATGACTGTTAAAGAATATATAGAAGAGTTCTATAAGCTGAATCTGAGGGCAGGGTATATGGAAGATACCCCAGAAAAGACAGCCAGATTCGTGAATGGGTTGAGAGGGGAAATATTGGATGAAATCGGTATCCTCTCACCCAGAACTTTGGATGAAGCATACCAGTTTGCTCTAAAGGCGGAGGAGAAAATCAACAGGAAACAGAATGCCAGGAGAGGAGGCGGAACTGGCAGGGGAAAAGGAAAGGTTTTTGGCAGAGGCAGAGGTGCAGGTTCAAGTGAAGAAGGCAGCAGTTCTAAATCTGCAGGAACAACAGAGAAGGACAATAGCACTAGAGGAGGACGACCGGCCCAGCGAGGGCGAGGAAATGGTCGGGGCAGGGGAACTGTCCAGTGCTATCGTTGCCACAAGTGGGGGCACAAGTCGTATGACTGTCCTGAAGGTGAACCAGTAGGTGGGAGAGGAGCTTATGTTGCCCAGCCGGAGGATGCTGAGGCATTACCTCAGGAAGTGGAGAACGCACCAGAGACGGGTGAAGCTTTGGTGTTGAATAAGGTGCTGTTGAAACCAGCAAAAGAAATTGCAGAACCTGACCAGCAAAAGGCTTTGTTCCGAATAGTTTGCAAGTCACAGGGTAAGTGCTGCAAGCTGATCATCGACAGTGGAAGTACCGACAATTTAGTGGCTGTAGAGATGGTGGAGAAGCTGGGATTGAAAAAGCTGAAGCACCCCACTCCCTACAAAGTGTCATGGCTGCAAAAAGGACATCAACTGTTAGTTGATGAACAGTGTGAGGTGGAGTTCCAGATAGGCAGGTATAAGGATAAAATTATCTGCGATGTTATGCCAATGGATGTCTGTCATATACTGCTAGGACGACCCTGGCAGTTTGACAGAAGCGCAGTTCATGACGGGAAAACTAACTGTTATAAGTTTGTCAAAGATGGGATCAAGCACACGCTTGTACCCATTAAAGAGGAGAGTGCAGCCGAGACCAGTGGGGTAAAAGCACTATTGATGGGCGGAAAAGAATTTCTAAAACAGATTGAAGACAGTGATGTAAATTTTGCTGTCGTAAGAAGGCCAAAGGCAGTGATACTGCACACACAGATTTCAGGCTTGCCCGAGGGAATCCAAAATATGTTGCAGGAATTTGGAGACATCGTGGTGGATGATCTTCCGGATGAACTACCCCCCAGGAGAGGTATCAGTCACTGTATTGACTTTATACCAGGGGCCAGTCTGCCAAATAAAGCAGCCTATCGTATGAGCCCTAAGGACCACGAAGAAATTAGGAAGCAGGTCCAGGAGTTGTTGGATAAGGGATTGATTAGAGAAAGCATGAGCCCCTGTGCAGTACCGACCGTTTTGGCTCCAAAGAAAGGAGGAGAGTGGCGAATGTGCACGGATTCTAGAGCCATTAACAAAATTACTGTTAGGTACAGATTTCCATTGCCGAGAATGGACGATATGATGGACTGTTTGAGTGGGGTGGCTTATTTCTCGAAGATTGATTTGAAGAGTGGATATCACCAGATCCGAATCCGGGAAGGAGATGAGTGGAAGACAACTTTCAAGACAAATGAAGGGTTGTATGAGTGGCTGGTGATGCCATTTGGGCTGAGCAATGCTCCCAGTACTTTCATGCTCCTGATGAATGAGGTGCTGAAGGAATTCATTGGGAAGTTCGTAATAGTTTACTTGGATGACATTCTGATTTTCAGTAAAACCAAGGAAGAACATTTCAGGCATGTTCGAAGTGTGTTGAGGAAGCTGCAGCAAAACAAGTTGCTGATCAATCTGAAAAAGTGTACCTTTTTTCAGCGGGAGTTAGTGTACCTGGGTTTTGTAATTGCAGAGAATGAACTGAAGATGGACCCAGAAAAGGTGGCAGCTATAGTTAGCTGGCCTTCTCCAAGAAGTTTATTTGAAGTCTGAAGTTTTCACGGACTAGCAAGTTTTTACAGGAAATTCATCAGGAATTTTAGTGAGATCTGCACACCCATGCTGGATACAACCAAGAAGGCAAATCAACTTTTCCACTAGACCGAATCAGCGGAAAATAGTTTTCAGACTTTGAAAAGGAAGATTACCGAAAGGCCGATATTGAGGCTGCCTGACTTCAACAAACTTTTTCAAGTTCGTTGTGATGCCAGTGGTACAGCCATTGGGGCAGTGCTTAGTCAGGAGGATAGACCAGTCGCGTATTTCAGTGAAAAGCTAAACGAGAGTAGACAGAAGTACTCAACCTATGACAAGGAGTTCTACGCAATTATACAAGCGTTAAAGCATTGGAGACATTACCTGTTGGGTAATGAGTTTGTTTTATTTACGGATAATTCTGCATTACAGTACATCATGCAGCAACATAAATTGAACCATAAGCATGCAGCATGGGTTGAGTATCTTCAGAATTTCACGTTTGTATTGAAACATATTAGTGGGCAAGCGAACAAGGTGGCAGATGCACTGAGTAGGAGGACCCTACTCTTACAGGAAAGTACAATGCAAGTTTTAGGCTTTGAGCACCTGAGGGAACTGTATCAAACAGATGCAGATTTTAAGGAGGCCTATGAGGCCTGCCAAAACCCTCTGTTGAGAAATAATAGTCCATGGTTGGACTACAATTTACAGGAAGGATTATTATTTAAGGGAGGACAGTTATGTATTCCCAACTGTTCTATGCGAGAGAACATTATTCAGGAAAAACACAGTGGGGGTCTGGCCGGACATTTTGGTATAGACAAGACATTTTCACAGGTAGGGCATTTCTATTTTTGGCCAAAGTTGCAACGGGACGTACAGAGGTACGTAAGTAGGTGCAAGATTTGTCAACTAGCAAAGGGTCACAGTCAGAATACAGGTCTTTATTTACCATTACCCATTCCGAGCAGACCGTGGGACTCCGTCAGCTTGGATTTTGTTCTGGGTTTGCCTAAGACACAGCGGGGTTTCGATTCAGTAATGGTAGTGGTAGATCAATTTTCAAAGATGGAGCACTTTATACCTTGCAAGAAAACCAGTGATGCTACTTATGTAGCACATTTGTTTTTTACTGAGATCGTTAGACTGCATGGTCTCCCAAGGTCCATCATCTCCGACAGGGACGTAAAGTTCACCGGACATTTTTGGCGAACCCTGTGGAAAAAGTTGGACACCCAGTTACAGTTCAGCTCCGCTTACCACCCGCAGACCGATGGACAAACTGAAGTGGTAAACAGGAGTCTGGGGAATTTGCTACGGAGCTTAATAGGCGAAAATTCACGGATGTGGGACCATGTACTTGCTCAGGCGGAATTCGCATATAACGATTCACCTAATCGCAGCACCGGTTATAGTCCCTTCCAGATCTTATACGGCATGCATCCACGCGGAGTGCATGAATTACGAGATTTGGGAAAGCTCGAAAAACGAAGTGCTGATGGGGAAGATTTCGCCCAAGCAATGAGCGACTTACATGAGCAGGTAAAGCTGAAATTGCAGGACAGTAGTCAAAAGTATAAGCAGCGAGCTGATTCAAAGCGACGGGAAGTTCAGTTTAACGTTGGAGATGAAGTCCTTGCGTATTTACGCAAGGAACGGTTTCCAAAACGGGAATACAACAAGTTGAAGTATAAAAAGATTGGTCCTTGCAAAATCATTCACAAGTTTTCTGCAAATGCCTATGAGCTACAGTTGCCACCAGGGATCGGTATTTGTCCCATCTTTAACGTGGCAGACCTGTTCCCCTATGTCGCTGATCCGGAAGACAGCGCATCAGCAAAGCCACCGCGGAACACCAGTTGTGAGGAAAGATCATGGATGAGACAGATGCCAATGGCACAGCCCCTTGAGATCGAGAGGATCCTCGACACACAGGTAGCCAGGCGCACATGCAGGAAGGAATATCTGCGGTACTTGGTCAAGTGGAAGGACCGTCCGATAGAGGACAGTTCGTGGGTCGACGCAACGCAGATACAGAAAGCAGGTTATTCTGTCGATGACCTCATGGAACGGAGCCATGAATTTTTGCCACCCCGAAAGCCTAATGCAGGAGCATCCAGCTCCGAGGAGACAGAAGGTGGTTGACTGTCTCGAAAAAAAAACAAACCGAAGATTTCATGTATTGCTGGACAGGTTATTAAACTTGTCATTTTTGTTTCTTTTTGTTATTTGTTTCATTTTCCAGAAGTCCGTTAAAGACAGTAGGATTACGGTTATGAACTGTTTTAGTTTAGGAAATAATTAGCAGTTGGTTATTATTTAAAAAAAAAAGAAAAAGAAAAAGAACTGGCTAACAGTTGGACAGATTCTGGTTAAACAGTGCAACCGAAAGCAAGAAGCAGTTACACCTTACAGGTATTAAAACAAAGGAAAAATAGTTGGAAGGGGTTGAATCTCCAGCGAAAAGAAACAAATAGAAAGACAGTTTTCTGTAATAAAGAAAAATCATTTTCTTTGCCAACTTAAATCCACTGCCAATTATTCCATGCATTGAGTTCCTATGTTCATTTCATAATTTCTTTTACTGGTGAGTAGAAATGCATCTGTAATCAATAGAACAACGAGCTGTATTTACTCCAACAGGGTCTACACAAGCCGAAAGGGAGAAACATTGCACACAAGGAACCATTTTCAGCGAAAGGGAAAGGGAGATCCATTCAGCATACAAAACAGTCACCAACGAATTACCAGGTAACGCATACGATACCATCAACCCATTTGAAAAATAATACAAGTACTGAAAGCAAATAAGAAACGGTTTAATTCGATTAATCTGTTTAACCACCGTCCATTACAAGCAAGAGTGCACAGAAGGGTTTCTGAGCCAGACAACGCTCAAACAAAAACAAGTTGATTTAAAAAAAAACCTTTTAAACTAAATACAACATATCAAGGGCTATTCGTGCCATGGAGTGACAGAGTGGAACACGGACCCAACAACAACCCAAGTGACTGTAATCACAAAAGGAGCGAGAACCAGGAGTAGCAAAACCCCATCACAAAGCTAACAATCGAATCGTGGTCGGAATGACCCTACCCGGTTGTTTGAGTCTGGTCAGCTTTGTCCTGCTTCCCGGAAATTGCAGATAGAGCAAGCCCTCGGCGACCAGCAACTTTAAGTAACCTGCATAACAGAGGAGGAAGCGGGTTAGATGTTGGAAGTGCAGAACCCGGAAGGAGGGGACAAGGTAACATAGAAAACAAAACGAAACCACAAGCATATTGGCGTGTACCTGTGGTTGATAAGGCGGCGTTGCGAGTGAAGGCCGAAACCGACAACCAGAACCTAATAACAAGGAACGAGTCCATAAGAACCTGAGAAAAGTGCAAAGCAAATTATGGCATAGAACAATTGTATACCTCGGAGGCGGCAAGGTCGAACGAATCAAGCCAGAAGCGTGGAGCTGAAGGGCTACCCTGTCACAACTAAAAACAACAGTTACCAAACCAGAGAAACGAACCCATAAGACTAAAACAGTCCAGAGTAACAGCAATCATACCATAGCACAGAGCAGGGAACTGACAGTGTTGTCGCTCTCAGAGAAAAGCCCAACGCACAGAACAGAAAAAGCCCGGGAGGCACCAACATACCTCGGCAGAGCAGAGCGGAGAGCCACAGCACAATGAACAAATGAGAATGACAGCCAAACGAGGGTAGGGTTTGTCAAAAGGCGGGAGCGACCAGATCGAGGAGACCGACAGATGGCGTTCTATGACCGATGAAAAGGAACTGTAATAAATACATGAAGAAAACAAAGTGGATCCAAATCCACAGACCTCTGAAGCGTGTTTAATATCGTCGCACCGCAACGTGACATGTGACATAACCATAGTTTAAAAATGAATAGACAAGAGGGACCTATAACCTAGCGCGGTTACCAACTAGGTTCGAGTTAATATACACACGGTTGAAATAACCCTTACGCATCGTTGGAGGGCTGGGCCATCACAAAGAGGCTTCAAATTTATAGAAAATACTTCCCTCATAGTTGATCGAGGAGTTACATGGATTGAATTTCAAAATGTGGGGGTTATTCTACCAAGAGTATCAATAGTTGGATCTTAATACAACTATCCTAAAGTTGGCAATGAGCGTCTTCAAAGATCATCTACAACACCACAAATGTTGTAATTTAGATAGGCGTGAGGGGGAAAGAGTACATTGTCATGTTAGAGACTACTTAGAGTTAATTTTGGTGATACTAATAATTTCAATTATGCAATCCAAGGGTACCAACTATATGATTATGTTTCCCTATTTTGCAATATTTTGGTGATACTAATAATTTCAATTATGCAATCCAAGGGTACTAACTATATGATTATGTTTCCCTATTTTGCAATTGTATGACCTCAAATGAAAAAAATCTATATATGATCTATGGTGTATGCTTGTCTATCAAATGCATTAACGTTCTAATTTCATTATATTAAAAAATTCAAATATTCGTATCCATATTTTATTTATATAATTTGAATGTACTCATTTACATAATCCGCTCTTGTGCACATAGAAATAAATATCCATGCTCTAGTGTCCCTTCGCACACAACTGTTTGGAATATCTTTTGTAAGGGTAATGAAGTCACCAAAGTCCGTTGATCATCCAATCAATTAATCAACATTTATCAAGGGTTATGTAAACAAAATTAAACCAAAATTCAGAGGAAATTTTATGTCGTGTGACACACCACAAAGGAGGAAATTTTATGTCATGCAGAAAGGTATCTTTTATATGCATCCTCAATGTCCCTACAACTCACTTTTTTATAAATATATCAATATAAATTGTATTAAAATAGGAAAAAACCATTGAGGAAACATTGTGTGGGAAATTTTCCTAACAATGCGGCAGAACTCTAACTTTTGACAAAGTCCTTACTAGATTTCACATCAAAGCTTTCGATACATAAAGGCATATAACATAAAGTTTCATGGTGAACATACAACATTTTTTTATTCAATCAACATGTCAACCCAAGTTTAAAAGAGATGTTATACAAACAAAATCAAAGGTTTTTTTTAATGTGATGTGAATAGACGAAAAGTTAAAAAGAATACAACATGAAAGACAAGTTCTTTGAAGTATCCACATGAGGCAAATACTCAACACCTAAATTTTTTTTAAATGTTTCACACAACATATCACACTCAAAATAACTTTTATTATGATATAGTGTTTCACACTCAAAAAAATATGTGTTTGACATATCCTAGCAGGTCTTGTTCATGTGACACATTGCGATTTCTAAAACATTACTACATCCACAATAAAAGGGAACTTGGGGAAATTAAACTTCCTGAGGGACATCTGAGTTCAACCCTGCCTCAAACAATCCTAGTGATAAGCATCCCATTCTGAGTGGATTGATCTTCTTCAATCCAATAATTAAGCTAGCCCCAACCAAAGCTGGACCTAGGCATAAAAAAAAGAAAATTCTTAAATTTTCTTTCCTACTATCAATATATTCTTAATTTACTCAACGAATTTTAAAAATAAATCTTTTCACTTTTTACACTTTAAAACTACATTTTACACCTTCAAGAAACAAGCACTAATTATAATAATCTATGCATACAAAAAGTTATTTATTCATTATTAAAAAATAGCATTATTGAGTTTTTCAAATTTCTCTTTATTAAAAAAACCAAAAAAAACCACCTCCATGTAAAGAATGAATTATTTCCAAACTTTTAACTTTTATTATAATTTATTAATGGGAAAAACTATTTTTGCATTATTATTAATGTTTTCAAACTTTCGGTTAGAAATAAAATAGAGAGTTTTAAAAGACACCACTAATTGTGGAAACGATAAAATGGTCAGATACATGGATCCGATCATTTCAAATTGACTTTTATGGCAGAAGGTATTCAATGTGTCCAGTTGATAGCTATTATGCCAGTGTGTTAGTCTCTGTACGCTTAATAATTTATTACAACGAAAGGCGGATTTCCTTGCGAACCCATCTACATCATCCATCAGGCACACTGGAACGTAATAATCTTTAATAATAACTTCATCCATCAGGAACGCTGGAACGTAGTAATCTTGTAAGTCTAATCTTGAATAAGTAGACTGGAATGTAATAATCTTGAATAATAACTTCATCCATCAGAACGCTGGAACGTAGTAATCTTGAATTATTACATTCCTCGAAATCGACATTTTTTCATTTTTTCCATTTATAATGAAACATAAAATCTCATTAGTAGAAGTTTAGAATCCAATATGTCAAGTTGAGCGTGATTAAATGATATCACCATCCCACCATATCTCTGGACTATTAATGCATAATGGTTGAAAACCAAGGCCGATGTGGTTTTGTGCATGGGTCAACTAGAAGTTCACCATAAACCTTCAAACATTGAATTTTTAGAAATGAATCTAGATTGTGGATATATGTTTCCAAGTGTAGGATCTTGGAAAATTTTCAAGGTCATAGCTACAAAGTCACACAACCAAATCACAAGTATGAGATTTGTAATTGCAATTATCAAATATATCAATTGTTAATGGTATTGTATTGACAAAATTTGGTTAATGATTGTTCAAAAATAAAATAAAAGAAGATGGTATTTGGAAAAAGTTTCTACGAGATTATGAGTGGTATTTTAATTGGGTGAAGGGATTGCCTCTACTAGAATTGAAGTTAAAGTGAAGAGATGTTTTACTTATTATTCAAAAGCATATCACATGTGAAGGAAGGTATATAATTGTTTTCTTTTAGTATATTAAGTTATTGTTACACTTTCAAGTCAATAAGAAAAGTAATTCACACTTTTACTTAATGAATAGCTTGAAGAAAATCGCAAGGGTATTGAAGGAAACCTTAGGAAGATGGAACAAAGGATGCATCATTAGAGCTTAATAAAAATAATTGTTGAAGAATAATTAATGAAAACGAATGATACTTGGGGAAAATTTGTCTCAAAACAAGTTTTAAGAAGCTCTCAAGGAGTATGAAATTAATGTTGAGAACCTTTGGCTCTCTTAGAGCCAAATCTAATCCAGGCATATCGAGGGTTTGCAAGGTAAGGGTTTGAAATTTGAACCTAACACATCAAAAATAGAAGTCTCATGTTTGAAACGCTCGTCTATTATTCCAAATGTGAAAACATCAAAATTTAAGAAGAGAAAGGTGGCTCTTGATGTGAGTCCTCTTCTTAAGCATGGACATACAGGGAGAATGACTAGACACATTAGTAATGCAATAGAGAAAGGAGTCAATGAGGTGGAAGATTCATATGAAATGTAAAGCAACAGTCGTCAGGATGATGACGTCTTTGAAAACCTACCAAAGAAGAAAAGGATTAAATTCACTCTAAGTCTCGTTCTAAGCCTTGAAGTTGAAAATAAGATACTTGAATTCAATGAATTTGATAAATTTGATGATTATGTAGCTACAGGGTCAATTGAGAAAGAGCTAGCTCCATACCTTATATAAGTTGCCTCAAAGATACAGAAAAGAAACAAAAAGATATAAAACTCTAAGGTATATTTTAAATACATTAAGTTATTGAATAAATATATTAAGAATGAAAATGAAGTATTAAAATGTCAAGTTGTCATGCTTCAAAGAGAAAATGAGAATCTTGAGGATGGGAAGAGATTGTTGATAAATAAAGCAATGAAATGGTATAAGAGGAGCTAACAAGCCAGTGGACCAAATAAAAGGATGAGAATTAAAGTTATGACATAGTAAAGGGAGAAGGAAGCCCCAACCTCTACATCTAAACTAGAAATTTGATCATTGCTGCAACATACAATTCAAGGCTAGAATCAAAACTGATTTTTGAAAGTAACTAGCCTTCCAACCTTTTATTGTTCTTGGGTCTGAGCTTTCCTTCTTTTCTCTATTGACAACCATGACTTATGTGCTACACTTTAGCTCCTCGAGGACTAAGAGATATGGTTGCATTGCTCATTCTAGTTAAGGTGTGGACTTGGTTAGCCATAATTGGCACCCCGAGTCCTAATTCCTTTAGTCCTTTCTTAAGCATTTGGTTCCTAATTTACGGGAAGGAAGATATTTTATTTCTAGACATGAATGGGAAGACCTGTATACATGAATATTTTCATTTCTTTTGAAATTTAAACAACTTTTTTGCATAGGGACTAGCAAAATCTTCCATGTATGGGAGTGTTGGGTTCTTTTTTTATACTTTTGTCATTTCTAGTCACATTTTTCAACCATTAATCCTTTACTATGTTCCTCATTATTACTTCTTTCCACATAATTATTCTCATTTCTTATATGATATGCATATAAAAAAGGATTCCAATGTACACTTTGTATAAATCACACATTTTACATTTTTTGATGTGCAGATAAGCTTGACATAGTTTACTAACTCATTGTTATAGGAATCATAGATTATGTAGCAACTATCGAGTATATGTAGCAGTTTTAATGTTTTATATGCTTGTGTGAGATTTAATAGGAAACCACCACATGGAGATGATTGCTAACCTTTTGATTGTGGTAATGTATCACTCAACCAAATTTTATATTAAACAGGGAAAGCAATAAAGTGTGGAAAGATAGGTCAATGTAGCCTAATAGAACATTCGTAGCCATATTAGCACCAAATCAACTCAACATTAGTATTGTGTGCTTATTATCATGAATTTGTTAGAAGTTAATGGTTTAAATAGGTGATGATCAAGGCAATTAGATCCCCTATTTTGATTTTTGAATTAGAATACCATGGACTATGTGTACTGGTATCCCCATAGCTAATGTGGATTCTAAATAATAGTGTTAATATAACACTATCGATTTTCTAGTTCATGTGATGATATCTTGACATAATTAATTTTATTTTAGTTTTATAATTCCTTTATAAAATTGCTTGATTCAGGAAGGATCCCTTTTGGATTGGCATGTCTTGTACTATTGCTATTAGATTATCTCTTCATCGATGAAGTAATTGGATTCTAGTATCATCCATTTCCTATTATTAAATTTCCATGAATTATATGTTATGAACATGGTTAATAAATGGGATTTCCAAGTACGCTGATACATCAATTATCATTAATCATATTTCTTAATTAATTGATCACAACAACATTCAACACATTGATGAATGAAAAACCATGATATGAGATTATAGGAATGTGATACAATAAATGGCAATCCTAAGTGATCGGAGTTATGCCTCTAGCATTTGGTTAATTTTATTTTTGATATTTATAAGCATTTGAAAGTTATATCTTTAAGATAAAGTTATTTTCGTTAGTAATATTCTTCTTCTAAATCAATATTTAATATTTAAATAAATGCTACATATACAATTTAAATACGTCACAAAACATCCTAGTTAACAAGTTAATCTAATAAAATTTATATATATAAAATATCTTATAACAACATTTTCTCAATACACCACATTATCACATTCTAGAGCAACATTGTCACATTCCATATAGTAGTATTTATCATCGTGGCCTTATTTTCCATTACTAATTACTTCTAAATGACATATTTGAGAATAAGTTGATTGTTTCTGCACCCAAAAACAAGTAAAATCTCTCAAATGAAAAGAAATTAGTGATATGGTGGAATTCAAGAAAAATAGGTTACTTTCTATTTTTCACTTAGTTATCCTTCTTCATTATATAACACAACGATGAATGGCATTAGCTCTAGTAAACCTCTTTCCTATGAGTTGATCATTATTAATATGGATAGATGTTTTTCTATGGTAACGGAAATTAGTGATACGGTGGAATTCAAGGAAAATGGGTTACTTCTATTTTTCACTTAGTTATCCTTCCAAAAGAAATTAGTGATATGGTGGAATTCAAGAAAAATGGGTTATCTTCTATTTTTCACTTAGCTATCCTTCTTCATCATAGAACACAACGATGAATGGCATTAGCTCTAGTAAACCTCTTTCCTATGAGTTGATCATTATTAATATGGATAGTTGTTTTTCTATGGTAACGGACAATAATGTTATTTGTTTAATAACCATATAATATATGTTTAAGTAAATATTTATTAATATTATTGAAAAAATTAAAATAATTAGCACAATTATATTAAAAAATTAATCTGGTTAATATAGCCGAAGGCTTCATAAATATAATAAAAAAAGATTACAACCTGAAAAATACTTTATTAATACATACATTTACTTGATTAACCATGTATAAAAAAGTTATGGGTCAATTTTAACTTAAGAAAAAAATGAATTACACATCTTATTGCAAAATGCACTGTTTTTCTAAATAAAATTTGCTTATATAGAAATGAATGTTATAAATAATAATGAGGAACTTATTAGAATTGGAATAATCTCAAATTCCTAAGAAATTGGTGGGTGGGGAGCTGTTGGCTATGTGGGGCCTGACTCAAGTTCAGCATTAGTTAGCCAAACAAATCCCTACACTACGAGTCCTTTCAACATCAACCCCCAGAGCGCGAACCGAAGTCTCACCCGAAGTAGTATGGGGGGATTTTGGAACCAAGTTTTTGCACCCTGAGATGGTCGTGATGTTAGTTTATACCTTTTGTTCCTACTTTTGCATAGGCCACTAATTTTTAGGGCTCTGTCAGTCTATCCCTTTATTATACCCTTCAGTACATCTGCGAAGGTGTACGATTGACCTTCGCGTATCCCTAACCCGCCATCCTGATACTTTCGTGTTCTTATGACAACGTATTATACAGGTTCTCAAGTTATCTTAAGTGTTTTACTTATCTTACTAAACAATCACAATTAGTACCATGTAAACTGATATTCTTACTTGTGTTTAATTAACCCATATGATCCATATATTCGCGCATCACATAAACATTGTAAATTAAACCCAAAATGCAATATAACCAGAGGCATTAACAAGAGATAAATACATAGAATTTGCAGAATAGTTGTCTTTATTGATATCTTCAAGTTAATACAGACTCTATCCGCCTTGCGCACACAGCTGCAGGGGTCTGTGCACTCGTTTGTGGACTTCCACCCTAGGCCTTTGCGCACTCAGTTGCATAGCTTCTACCTATGATAAGACCCTTAAAAGGTTAGACTTCTCTACCAAGACTCTTCACTTCATTCTTCACTATCTTCTCTAAGACTTAAGACTTCCTAGAGCTTACTTACTTGTCTCCTTTTTATACAATCCAACTTTACACTTTACAAAATAAGTGCGGACAACCCTTATGACTCATGACACTTTCGCACTCCGCGACCACAAAATGCTGAGACCTTACAACTTTATTACAAAATTGACTCAAAACATTGGCTTTTAGCCCCAAAACTATCCTTGGGGGATCCCATTCCCAACAGCCCCCCAACACAAACATGATGACTCGCCCTCGAGTCACTCTGTTGGTGTGAAGACCTCCCAGCTCAACCTATATGACCCCAACTTCGGTAGTGCACTGTGTGACCGCATGCTTAGCTTCTTCAACCATCTGCTCGATCACTGCTCCTAAACTGTCAGCCTAAAGATTTTGCTGAGTTGCTTGCAGGTTAGTAAACTTGCCTTCAATAGAGGCTGTGATTGAATAAGCCTCATCCAACCAGGGCTTCAAGCGCGCCTTTAGCACTGCCTCCTTGTGCTGTGCCGCATCTACCTGTTCTTTCAACTGCTTGGCCTCCTACAACATTTCCAAACGCTGCGTGAAAGCGATGGTTCGGGCTGTACCTTTTACTTTGTCATGGTGCTACTACAGTTCTCGCACTTCTGTCTCCAACTATTATACATTAGGTTCCTCCTGCAGGCTCGTCAAGACCTCGAACGACTATTCAAAAAGTTGTGTGTAGTCTACTACTGCACTATCTACCACCACTATCACCTCTGTGACAGCGGTTGCGCACTGCTCCTTGACTTTTGGCGGAGTTGAAGGATGGGCCTTCAACTGTAGATCTATAATCTGTAGGGTCAACTCCAGCTGAACCCTAGCCATCTCTGTGCAAGCGTCGCGCACCCTTATAGCAAGCTTGTGAATGCGCACCTTGACCAGCTTTTCCTCAGAAATGGCCAACTCCGGGACCATTCAGCATGCCTCCTCCACGACCTAAACTATATGCTTGTTGTAGTCAGTTACCTTGGTCATGGAAGCGATGGCAAAGTCTCGCTATAGGGCCATCTGTTCATTATTAATCCTCTTCTTATTGATCACTTATAAAGTGCAGTGTTCGCAGGCCCTTAACTCCGCGATCACTCCATCCTGCAATAGGTGGAGCGCCTCATCGGGGAGAGCTGCCAAGTTCAACCCAACTCCCTTGAGGGAACTGACAGTAGGCCTATCAGCTTCATTCTTTGTGGTCAGTGCCCCATTTTGCAGCACTATCACACTGTAGAACTTCGCACTCAGCATCTCGGCAGCTTCTGAAGTGTCGATAGCAAGGCTAGTAGACATTGTGCCAGCCTGTAATGTGTGGGCCTGCAGCTCCTGCAGACCTGTTTGGATGGCCCCCAGTAGTAGTTGTTGCTACTGCTCAAACTATTGTAGGGCCTCCGTGGTGACATCCCGCACCGTGTCTCCAATGTCATGCAAATCGCCCTCTGTGAGGGTGATTGGGTCCAGTGATGGCTTAGTGTCCTTAGATTTCTTCCTCCACCCTTATTTCTCTTGTTCCCTTCGACGCTTGATGTAGGCCAACGTCTCCTACAGGGTTGCACTATGCTGCTTTTTTTTCTCGTACGTTTATTCCTCTATCTCGGGCGAAGGCGACCTCGCGCCTTTGTTAGAGCCATGCTCTATCCTGCCTATCTGCTTTTCTGTCTGCTGGGTGGCATCGCGCTCCTCCTGGGCCTTGTCAACAACCTCCTTCTTCCTCTTCTTGGCCAGCTACACCATCTTGAGCTTGGCCTCCTCATTTTTGCATTTTACGTTGGACTTGCTCTCCCCCACCACAAGGTCAGATGTAGTATGCCACTCTGCCGGCCAACGATCAAGAACTGCATGAATTGCGTCGTCCGTTGCCAAGTAAGGCAATTCATACCATGTCTGTGCAGGGTCCTTCCACACCCTGATCAACACATGGTGAAAGTCTTCCTTAAACTTTGCGTACCCCTGCAGGTTGGCAAACACAGTAGGCAGCAACCGCAGTTTGCGATTGATGGCCATGCAGATGTTCATCTCCATCCAGATCCAGAAGGTCTTGCTATATTTGATGTGCCGAGCATCTTTAGTCTCCCACAGCGAAGCATACTTCGCTCCTTCTAGTAGGTCCGATGCGACAAAGGGGAATTGACTATCTTCTGATAGCTCCCATACTACCAACACAATAGAGAGAAAGAGCCACGCATAGTGGGAGGTATTTCTGAGCCCCTGTGCCTCGTGGTAGTTCACAAGGAACTCACCACGGAGAGAGTGCGCTGAACTGAATTGGACTCCTTCGGCGCATTGGGCTACAAGAGCAACGACTAGTGCTGACACTTCATCTGCACGACACTTCCTCAAAACCTTTCCTGCCAAAATCTGTGTAGCCACCTTGACTGCAGGGTCACTGATACTTGAGATGGCATAACCTTGCGGCTTCTTTACGAGCTTGAATTTCTCCTTCATGGGCTCCACGAGAGCCTGCTCGCCACCTTTTCCACCAAACATCACGGCCGGATTTTCTCCTGTGTATGGTAGCCGCGTGATCCTATGGATCAATCTGTCAGTGACGGGTATTAGCTCCTCCAACCACAGACACCCATCCTGCACCAAGCATAGTAGTTGCTTGATGACCAATATCGTAATGGGGGCATGGTTGTAGTGCAGCACCCATAGCAGGTTGAGAAAACCTACCTTGTCTACTCCTTTGAGCCACTTCCGTAGTTCCAATGCGGTCATCCTGATGGTTGTGTCAATAATGCGGATCATTAGCTGTGCTGTCACTAAGTATGGGAACTTTTCATTATCAGCTAAGTCCCAATATTCTAGTTTTAACAGAGGAACTCACCCCAAGAGTGGACCTTCAAAGACAATCTCATCTGGAAACAAAGGGGTTTGCAAGGGGACCTTGTTCTCGTTAATGTCCTTTGGCACCTTGGTCTTGCCCTTGCGCGAAGGGATGTAATCGGGCAACTTAGTGATAGGGTCAGCACCCTGGACTTCAAATTCCTCCACTTCTACCCCCAAGTCCTCATCATTCATCGGGATGTCTTTAATTTCTTCCTCCTCTAGCTCTAGATTGATGGTTTTTCCCTTTTCCTGTGTGGTGGGCTTATTCTTCCGTGGGTTTCTTCTCAGCGACGCACGCACCAGTATTGCAACCTGATTTCCCTTTTTGTCCTTTGCACTCTCCTTGGTTGGGGTCGACTTCGGTCTAGGTGTCTGTGGTGATTTGGGGACTTCAGCTAATACCTCTACAACCTCCAAGGCAACTCCCTCTGCCTCCCCAACAACCTCCGACATAGCTCCCTTGACTGCCACTGCTTCCGTGTCTATAGCTTCTGCAGTTGTCAACATGACGCTATTCAACAGTTTTTGTGTCACCTCTAGTAATTTGTCAAACGTCAAACTCGCTATCAGAGCTTCAAAGAATTCTCGGTTCATATGCGCCTCAGAGCTCAACAACTGAGTTCTCAAAATGCCAAGTGTTTTTCACTGGGCAACCCCCTGTAATTTATAGGGCATTTTGAATTCAAATCCGACCGCTCCCCCCACATTCGGTTCATTAATGTTGGATTGGCGATAGATTTCCAAGGATCTTACCCATAAAGTTCATCTTAAATGTCGGCTGCCTGCTCCATTTGGCTACATTTCTAGCATCAAATCATGAATAGTGACTTTAGCAATCACTTTCTAGCTAACTTGCATGATTTCTCCCTAGGTAGCGCAACTCCCTTTGCACTCTCACGAACCCTGTGACACTTCCTTGCTCTGCACAATCCTCCAATCGTGTAGTCCCCTAACTCAGGCAGTTTAGTTTATAGTCTCACGTCTCCTTTCAGCTTCCTGGAGCACTAAGCCTATGCCACCCTCATATAGTCACCTGGCCGAATCACCGATGTATGGATTCAATCAGCTACCATTCACCTTTCTTGGGAAGGGATCCCCATTTAATTTAACCAACAGAATTGCTCCACTGTAGGTAATCTCCTTAATGACATAGGGCCCTAACCAGTGGATTTTGAATTTCCCTGGAAAATTTTAAAACTTACTGTCATATAAAAAAACTATATCATTTACCTTAAAGGTGTGCAATTTAATGTGCCAATCATGCCATGCTTTTTCGCACTTCTTTTAGACTTGTCAGTGAAATCCAGCTAGAAATCTCTCTTCTTGAAGCTCAGCCAATTTTGCGAGACTCTTCTCCAAGGCTCCATGATCCATCATACCTATGAGTGCCGCTATGTGCAAACTAGGCACAATGTATTCCATCCGCATCACTGCTTCAACACCATATACAAGCCTAAAGGGTGTTTGTCCAGTCAACTTTTTGCATGTCGTTCGATAGGCCCATAGAATTGCGGGTATGCGTAGGTCTCAATCACTTCGCTGAGCATTGCAAACATTGGTCAGCACATTCTCTAGCACCTTATTGAATGCTTCCACCGTCTCGTTAGCATGTGGGTGATAAGGCGTGCTCTTCTTGTGATATATCTGAAATTCCTCCGTCAGCGCGTTGATCGTCTCATTTAGAAAGTGCGGACCATGATCACTCATTAGAATCTTTGGACACCCAAATCGCGTCAGTACATACTCAAAGAGGAACTTCGCAATGGTCATGCCTATACAATCCTTCACAAGTTATGCCTCCACCCATCAAGTCAAATACTCCATCGCGGTGATAATGTACTGCGCTCCTGTCTTCTTTCATTGGGGCTGAATGGGTCCCTCAAAATCTATCGCCCATTTCTAAAACGGTTGTAATGTAATCTGTGGATTCAGAGGCAGCTCTCTCTCTGTGATGGCCTACCAATCCTTTGACATGCATCACATGCCTTGCAGTAAGCTTTTGAATCTTGATGGAGAGTCCGCCACCACAACCCTGCGCGTAGAATCTTCTGCACAGTTGCCCTTCCTACATAATGGCCTCCCATGGTACCTTCATGAGTGTCCATGAGGATACTGCTCCTTTCAAACTCTGGTACATATTGTCGCAATACTTCATCAAACCCCATTTTGTACAGATTTCCGACAATGACAGAAAAGTCTACCACGCGTACCACTAACTCCTTTGTTTGCTCGACAATGTAGCCTTCCAGGGCAGTTCCTATCATTAGGAAGTGTATGATATCTTCAAAGTGACCATCCGCGATAGGCACTGCAAATAGTTGCACGTCAGGCAATCCTTCCTCCAAATTAGTGGGTTCTTCCCCTATTGCGATGCACGAAAAATGGTTTGGTCCCGCGTTTAGTCATTTAGGTTTCACAATAACCTCAAAATCATACTCCTGGAACAATAACAACCACCTACAGATTCTCCCCCCCAACACAGGCTTATTGACCAGGTATTTCAACGCGGAATGATCTGTATACATCTTAAAATGTCCACCCAGCAAATAGTGTTTAAACTTCTGGAACGTGTATACCATGGCTAACCCTTCGTGCTCAGTGATGGAATAGTTCTTCTTAGCCTTGGATAACCTCTTGCTTGCAAATGCTATAGGATGGTCCAATTCTCCTCTGCCAGCCTGTGTTAGTACTACTCCCAGTGCTATACATGATGCATCTACATGTACGTGAAACTCCTTCTTCCAATCCGGGAAGACTAAAATCGGCGTGGTAACTATTTTTTATTTTAATACATCCAAACTTTTCTTACAGTCCTCGTTCCAACAGAACGTGACATCCTTTTTCAACAACATCTCCATAGGCACGGTGATATGGGCATAGCCCTTGATAAAATTCCTGTAATACCCAATATGTTCTAAGGTTGTGCACAGCTGTTTCACACAACATGACACCTCTAAGTTAAGTATCATTGCGATCTTCGCGGGATCTACCATCAGTCCCTGCTGAAAAACCACATGACCCAGTAGAGTCCCAAAAGGAACATAAAACAGGGATTTATTTAGATTGAGCGCAATCTGTTACCTTCGACAAGTATCTAGCATTAGGCGCAAACTTGTCACATGGCATTTCACTAGCCCAAACATAGTCCAGTCATCAAAGTACACCTCCAGAAACTTATGAATGAATTGTTTGAATGCAGCAATGACTACGAGCGAAAAAAGCACAAGCGCATTCTTCAATCCGAAAGGCATGACAGTGTACTGAAAACATCCCCATTCAATCGCAAAGTTCATCTTGCTTCTATCCTCCGACGCGATTTTGATATGATGGTACCCAGAGAATGCACCAATGAAGGAATACGCTTCCTAGCCACCTACATTATCCAGTACCTCATCAGTGAACGGAGTTGGGAAAGGATCATGTACACAAGCGTCATTCAACTTCCTAATATCTATGCATTTCCTAATTTCATCCTTCTGCTTCTTTTCTTGTACCACCATTGGGCTCACCCAATCAGATTCTTCAATGGGCTCAATAATGCCTGCCACGAGCATCTTGTCTAGCTCTAAGTGGACCTTCTTCTTATACTTTGGATTGAGATGATAAGGTCTTTGCTTAACTAGCATGGCGTCGGGCTTTAATGTGATCTCCATAACACCTCGGTCTCCTATTATCCCCTTTAGCTCCATAAACTTGGTAGGGAACAAATCTTGGTATTCGCGAATAAATTCAATGACCTTATCTACCGTTGTCATCCTAGTAATCTCCAATCTTTGCGAATTTGGGCTCTGCCTCTGTAAAAATATTCACCTGTTTCGTTTTCAGTGGAGTGGTTATATCAAGATTCTCAATCTGCAGTCCTTCGACCTTGCGGTGACCCTCTATTTCAGGGATATTAATTTTTGGTGGATCCTCGTATTCTTCTTTAGCAGTTACATTATATCATTCCAGCACGTGGCTCAATTGAGTAGTCCAATCGGGTTGAATCAGGTCCAAAGGATTCTGTGATATCCTAAATATTGTTGCTTTAACTTCTTGTAACGCTTCATCAATACAGTCAAACCCGTCTTTGAAGTTGAACATCATTATGAATCCTTCACGCAGAATATCCCATTCACCTATTCCATGGCGGAGCTCTGTTTCCAAGTACCAGTTCATTAGATTACATCCAAGGTATGATAGAACAAGTGCACCCATTCAGGTTGGGGCTTCACTCCATAAGCCTTAGTCCATTTGGCCAAGTGTGCACACGGGTCATCCTTCGCGTCATATTTATTTGTCATTTGTACCTTCGGCTTCCCAAAGTGTGTTGTCATCATCCTCCTACACTCACGCCAATCATCAAAGCTGCCCTTGTGCATACCCCAGCATCTTGTGGGCGTAGCGCGCAGTGCCCAGTCCAAAGCCTGGAAGCGCTGCTTCTCTGGTACTTCCCTCTCAAATGCATCCAAAAATACATATACATCATTCAAGCCATCATAAGTGGGCAGATCTCTTATCTCTGATGATACACAACGTAGCAACTGGGTCATCATGTTACAGTTTAGCCTGGTTAATTCATGTACGCGACTCTTCCAGCGCTCTAATTCTTCATCAGAGTCTAAGGTGTAGGAACTCTCGCAATCCCATGTAATTCATCCATCCACTGTCGGATTCACCCAATCTTGATCTCGCGCTGTTATCTTATATATGTAGTCCAAATCATCATCGCTCTCATAATCACGAACTAGTTCAGTATAGCGTGATCCTTCAGCAGGATCTAGGGGTACTATTACACAATGCTATTTCTTCTCAAATATCATCTTTTACTTCTTTAGGTTGATTACCACATTCATGTCAGTAGCCCAATCAATGCCAAGGAGCACAAGGTAGGGGTTGTTATCATCCACAATTTCTATCACTTCAAATTCAGCCAACGCGCTCTCGCCTTCAATATCTACAGTCACTCCTTGCAGTCGCCCCATGGGGATGATCTTCTGTTGATTTTACATCCTTAACTGAATCGGATACCACTGTAGCACGGGTCTTCCCATCCGCTCCCAAGTCTTCGTTGGTAACACATTCGTGTTTGACCCGAGATCTAAAATAACCTGATCCATTTCATATTCTCTTATCTGTGTGGTTAGTCTCATCTCTTGTCCTATCCTTACGTTATGCTTACCAATCTTTTGTACCACACACAGTTCACATGGAGTGTTTCTACTGCATCTATTTATAAGTTCATGTAACCCCTTCATATCCCTTCTATCGTGCAACAGCTTCATGCAAGTTTCTAGAAAGGTCATAAGCATAGAAGGGTCCATTTACTAATCAGGCTTATCCCTTCTCCCTGAGGTAGAGGCCTTAACAAAGCTCCTCTTTGCTTCCATGAACGTTTCGTGTGCGCGCTCCAAATCAAATTGAGCTTCCTTTGCTAGAGCTTTGCAAACCCATGCACTATCTTTGGGTTATTTCTCCTTATCATCACCCATTACAATTCCACTTCGGAGCACTATATTCACATTCAGATCCTCTTCGCGATGCTTAGACCTCATCATCTACAGGTTCTGAGTTGGCTAAGGTGGTAGCACGCCTTTGTCGCATATCATCTCTATCATCATAGGACAATCCTCTGTTTCATGATCAAACTGAGTACAATATTGCAAGACGGACACATTGGGTTAGTGCATTCACAGGCATAGTGTCCTGGTCCTCTGCAATTGTAGCAAATTAGCTATCCCTGACCTCTGCCAGGTCCTCCTCCACCTCGGCCTCATCCGCGCCCCTGAAAGCCTGTTCGTGCCATCCCTACATCTGGTCAAGGGGTTGCATTTCTGCCTGAACCCTATAGGTGGGTGTTTTGTCCATTATCAATTCATAACTTCTACAGTTGAGCTCATAATGTCGTACCGACCAGTAGAGGTTGCATAACGGTTGTTGCGATGTTTGTACAAACTTCTTCTGCAAATGACAATTATTCGTCGTATGTTTCCCTGCTACCTAACATATAGCACACCACAATGGAGGCCCCGCACTTGGTCCTGCTTGGGCTTCCGACCTCAAAGGCATCGGCCCTCCTCCTACAATATAGTTGGCAAAGACCAGGTAGTGGTCTTTGTCATGCCCCTGACCTTTACATTTCAGGCACCATATTTCTTCGCGCACCTTCGGTCGAACGGTTATGTCTTGCTTCAAACTTTGCATTTCAAGGCAAAGATTTTGCAACAGTGCATGGATCTGTTGAACCCCTAGATTCAGATCTTGCACCAGTGTTTAATCCAGTCTCATTGCAATATCCAAGGCCTCTGCCTGAGTCGTAATCTTCTATTTTGATAGTGCAACCCTTATGTGTGGCAGGAGTGAAGCCATGAACCACTCGTGGTGTTGTCCATCTGTTAAGTTCATATTAGCTTCACATATTTTACACTTCAACCTCTGATCCAATTCCCAAGGTGTCTCGCCTGGTTTCATCGCGAATTCCTTGAACCCCACAATCAACTGTGCCTCGTATTTATGCCTACTGAACTCTTTATTCAGTGCGGTCTGGATGTATGCCACTCTAGCATTTGGCTTATCATTAGAGTACTTGATGTACCAAGTCAACGCACAATCTTGCAAAGCACTAACCAATATTGCCTTCTTGATATGATCATTTGTGGCGCCCTGAACTTCCCATACAGCTTTCACAACGAACCAAAACTAGTTTGGGTCCTCATTTCCCAAACCTTTAAACATAATCAGCTTCACCAAATTTTCTATGTTGAACTGCGGTGGAGGTGACGGTGGCATGAGTGAAGTCACAGGTGATGGTGGTGAAGTTGGAGGTGGTGTGGGTGGAGGTGGTAGTTGTGGGAATCCCTGTCTTATTATCTAAATTTCACTTTACGGAGAATCCTGCGCTACTCCCTCTTCATCACCCAACGACGGTGAGATCAATGGGCTATATTCAGGACCCTTTCTTCCTTCATTTCTGTAAGCCTTTCCACTTCGTGTAGCTTTGAACATCAAGGTAATTTCATAACCCGTCTTTTGCACAATAACATCTTAATCCAGGTATTCAAAGAGTTCAAGTACTTACCTCGCGGACCTTTGAGAAAGTGTCACTCTACCTCACTGTACCTAACCGAGGTATCAACCGCGAATTCAGTCACAAATCCTCCTATGATGTGATCGAGCCAATGATTGACAGTGTAGATGATCTTATCCTCAGAGGCTTCTAGTCTCTGTACTAACTCTTGGGTCTAGACAATAGGATCATTAAATCTCCACCTTCCTTGGCTATCCGCTAGCTTCACGATGCGCTCATATAACTCAACTTGAAAGGAACAAAAAAATATATCATGGATTTCTATATACAGCAACCTGTCCAGCCACTGTCCCGCACCGTGAATTCGTGGATCTTCGTGTCCAACCAATCTTCGATCTCTTTCTTAGCTGCGGTCACAGCAATGGAACCATTTGTTGGTTGTGTGGGGCCTGACCAAGGTTCAGCATTAGTTAGCCAAACCAATCCCTACACTACTGGCCCTTTCTGCATCAACCCGTGGAGTGTGGACCGAAGTCTCACCCAAATCAGTATGGGGGGGTTCTAGAACCAAGTTTCTGCACCCTGAGATGGTCGTGATGTCAGTTTATACCCTTTGTTCCTACTCTCCCGCAGGTCACTAATTTTTAGGGCTCTATCAATCTAGCCCTTTATTCCACCATTCAGTACCTCCGCAAAGGTGTATGATTGACCTTCGCGCAGCTCTAACGCGCGATCCAGATACTTTCGCATTGTTATGACAGTGTATTATATAGGTTCCCAAGTTATCTTAAGTGTTTTACTTATCTTACTAAACAATCACAATTAGCGTTGTGTAAACTAACATTCTTACTTCCGTTTAATTAACCAATATAATCACATATATTCGCGCATCACATAAACATTGTAAATTAAACCCAAAAATGCAATATAACCAGAAGCATTAACAGGAGATAAATACACAAAATTTGTAGAATACTTCTCTTTATTGATATCTTCAAGTTAATACATACTCTATCTGCCCTACGCACACAACTACAGGGGTCTGTGTGCTCAACTGCAGACTTCCACCCTAGGCCTCTACGCACTCAGTTGCAGAGCCTCTACCTATACTAAGACCCTAAAAAACTTTATACTTATCTACCAAGACTCTTCACTTCATTCTTTGCTATCTTCTCCAAGACTTAAGACCTCCTAGAGCTTACTTACTTAGCGAATCTTTACAGCCGACTTTACACTTTACAAAATAAGGGCGGACAACCCTTTATGTCTCATGACACCTTCGCGCTCCATGACCAGAAAATGCGGAGACTTTACAACTTTATTACAAAATTGACCCAAAACATGGGCTTTTAACCCCAAAACTGTCCATGGGGGATCCCGTTCCCAGCAGGAGCCACGTGGCACGAATGAATTTTTAAATGTATTTAAAGTAATGGACTATTTTGCTAAATAAATGAATGTTATAAATAATAATGAGGAACTTATCATGCACGGACATATTATAATTAGAATAATCTCAAATCCCTAGGAAATTGGTGGGCTGAGCATGAATCTATTTTTTTAATTTATTAAAAGTCAATGCAACCTAACAAACTCTATAATAGACTACATCCATTGATAAACATTCCCTTGATAATCTATCTAGAGACTTAATTAAAAAAATTAAAAAAGACCAACAAATCCTCATCTATGTTAAATTGAAATAAAAAACCTTCAACAAATATAATACATTCTCAATATATTAACATTTAAGTAGATTATTTAAATAATTTTTATATAAAATTGTTTATTAATCATTATTAAAAATCAAAATAAATAAATTACATTTAATTAATGTAAATCAACGAAATCCAAATCTACCCCTTTTTAACATACCAACTTATAAATAATTCAATTTTCAACATTAATATTTTAACTCTTATTATATGTATGTTTATTTTATTTTTATTTTTTTAACAAGATCGGGGAGTTGTTATATTACCAAAAAAGGACATGGAGCAAGCTTCTATTACATTACACTATATTGAGATAATAACCTAAGCAGTGAGATGAGAACACAGTCCCATCTCCTATGCTTGGCTTCAAAACTTCATATTTTCTTCTAACTATTCTAGAATATTGCTTGACAAATTGACCTTCTAAGAAAACATATTTACATAACATAAATTCACTGGAATTTATGCCTTATTTACTGAATATTCCAAGGCTGCTTGACTGGTGTTGTTATTGGCTAAATTCTCTCCTTCGCTGCTCGTAGTTTTGTTTTTGTAGTAGTCCACTGCTTCTTCCAGATGCTTGCACTTAGTTTTCAGTGCCATTATCTCTTCGTTATGCACTGACATATTTTTCTTATAAAAGATAAATTCCATCCTCATCTCACTTCTTAGATCTTTGAGAGATTGTTGCAACTGATGTATCATTACCTTGTTCCCTTTGCATGCTGGGCATGAGTCGTTCCTAGTTGCCTTTTCAATGGGATTGAACTCCATTTGATTTTTTTCTTCTCTTACTTTGTTGTTACTATCTGCACCTCTTTGATCCTACAATGCACTTCTTTGTTGATTGTTGTCTTGATTTTTGTGTAGAGATGTTCCTACCAAACTTATGCAACTGTGAGGGACAACGCGGATTTGAAGGGGCTGGTGATAATCGACAGAGAATTTGGCGAGCTGCTGTAGATGCTGAGTGGTGGTTTGAAGATTGGTAGTGAACAGAGGGCTAGAGCTAAGAAGAGCTTGCTGGCTTGGAGAGATTGAAGGGTAGAGCATGTTGTAGGGGATACTGTAAGGCGGCTTGAGGATTGACAGAGTGCAGAACGCTGTATAGCAAGTGTGGGGATAAAGAGGGGATGAAGTAGGACAGAGAATGATTGCACTAAGGGGAGGCTGGACTGATTGACTTGAAACAAATGTCAGGGAGTTGATCGTAGAGCTCGAGTGATCTAGAGATGTGAGGGAGGGACCTAAACCAGGCAAAATTCGTTTTCTCTCAATGAAGACCACTCTACTAATGCAAGTTTGCTTGAAGTTTTTTAGCCTACCAATATTCTTATAGCCACAACGATCACCCCATATGATGCACTTGGCAGCCACTTGAGTGCGATCATCCTGAATGCATCGATTTTCTTCTGAGCATAGATATGCAGTCTCATTTACCTTGTGATCAAGATTGTCTTCTCTGACATTGCTCATGTGAAGCTCCCGATTGCCATGATTTTTCCTCTGCCTACCCATGCTTTTCTGATTTTCCTTTGCGCTGTGTCCTTTGATGTGCTATGTTTTTTGTTTTTTTATTTTTTTTCCTTATATTTCTTGCTTTGTGCCTTGATTTTCCAGAACATTAATCTTATCATCTTTAATTTGAGCTTATGGCACTGAGTGGTAGTATTCTTCTTTGTTCTCCTGAACTCTTCCTTCCTTCTTTTCCACTGCTTGATTTGCATGGTAATCTTCTTGCTGGTTGTGTATTCTCAATATATGTTTGAAGGTTACATTGCCAGAGCCTTCTAAATTCATTCTGATCCTTTTGATGATTATACTCATAAATTCATTTCTTGGGCTTTTTGTTCTCATCCTTGCCTCGATTATGATGGTTGAATCTCCTAAGATTATTGGATTTTGTATTCCTCTTTTTCTAATCAGTTTTGTCCCCATCAGCAAGCTATAGGCTTCAACCTTGTTACTTGAAATTTGTCCGAATCCCCATTCATAAGTAACAATTTCTTTCCCATTCAGATCAAGGATTATTCCACCTGCTCCTGCCTTCCCCAGATTATTTTTGGAGGCACCATCAAATTGCAGACAATGTCTATTTTGGAGTTTTTTCCAACTTTCAATTTCTTCTTCAGTCATTCTTAATTTCCAGTTCTTCCCTGAGCTTTCTTTTCTCTGTCCCTTTTTTCCATTGTTGTTTATTATGGTTTTGCTGAGCCAGTCTCTTTCTTCTTGTTGGAGTATACTATAATCTGTTGTTGTAGTTCCTTTTTCATTGAGGATTTCAGAAGTTAGTCCCTAGGCTTTTGATAATGTTTTCCCAATTCTTGGGTTTTGATTTTTGAAAATGCACTTATTTCAAGCCAGCCAGATTTGCCAACATAGAACTATTGGGATGCATCTCCATATTCTTATAATTGTGACTTTCTTCTTTGTTGCATATGGATAGGCTTTCTCTAGTGGTCTGAGGAACTCTGGCAATGGTTTTCCATAGTCTATATTCACTTTCAGCGGGCTCATAAGCTGCTCCCAGCATTCTCTTGAGAATTTACACTCCTGAAACAGGTGTTGAATGCTTTCTTCAGCCTGCTAACATAATGGGCATCGTGATGGCCCTTGGAATCCTCTTTTTTTTTAAATTTTTGCTAGTCAGGATCTTTCCTTTTAATAGAGTCCAAATGAAAATTTTTATTTTAGGCAAACTTTCAGATTTCCATACAATTTTCCAAGCATCCCAGTCCTGTTGATTGGCTTGGCCTTGGAGAACTTTATACCTAGTTTTGATTGTATATTGCCCATTACTTGGATCCCAGAGGTAATTATCTTCCTCATCATAATGGATTGGTGCTGCCCCTTTTAAGTGCTGCCAGATTTTGTTCCATTTTCCTTCTAGGTTTGTACGAAGTGTTGGCATTTTCCATTCTTTCCATTCCTGATGATTCCACACGGAGATTGAATGTATAGTGTTAAATCCTTTTCCTTTCATCCACTCTTTAATGTCTTCTAGTTCTGTATACTCCTGTAATGGGTCTTTTCCCATGATTTTGTCTTCCCAAATTGATGTTTTTTTTCCATTTCCTGGGATTTTGGATATGTGGCTACTCATTATAGGGATGACTTTTTTAACTAGCTTCCATACTTGGGTGCTTTGTCTTATAGGAATGTTTCCATTTAACAATTTTTCCTTGGAACCATCCATGTATTTGTTCATGAGGGCTTTTTTCCACTAGCTCTCTTTACCTGTTATGAGTCTCCAAGCTATTTTCATTCCCAGAGCTGTGTTCATAAGCCCTGGTAACCGAATGGACAGGCCTCCATGTTCATATGGTTGCACTACTTGTTCCCACTTGACCAAGCTGAACTTTTTGTTTTCTTGCTTCCCACTCTACCATAAAAAGCATATTAGAATTAACTCCATTTTTTTGTGAGTGCTTGCTAGTGCCATGATTATTGCATATTGGTAGATTGGTAGTGAAACAAGGAGGCGTTTAATTAATATCACCCTTCCAGCCATATTTAGCCACATCATCCCCCAATTCTTAATCCTGTCCTACATTTTTTCAATTTGTTTTTTCTATATTTCTGCATTCATGCTCTCTTTTGCTATTGGTAATCCCAAGTAAAAGAAGTGGTTCCAGATTCCTTGTGCTGGAATTTCCATAACTTGTGAGATCCTTTGCATCGTTCTTGGTGGAATGTTCCAACCATAAATCCTTCATTTTGTATTATTTTAAAGTCCACCTGACACCTGTAGAAATGCATCAAGAATTTTTTTGAATCTTCTTGCTATTATTGTTGATGCTCCTCCCAGAAACAATGTATCATCCACAAACAAGGAATGGTTTATGGTTTTTATTCCTTTTGCAGTTCTCATCCTTGTGATTGTTCTTTCTTTCCTCTGAGTTTCCAGTGCTATGCTTAGTGTCTCTGCCATTATTATGTAGAGGAATGGGGACAGCGGGCAGCCTTGCCTGAGACCTCTAGTGCTTTGGAAAAAATCACTGGGTTTTCCATTAATGAGGGGGGCGATCCAAGGAGTAGAGATGCATTCTTGTATAGCTTTTGTTATTTCTTTTGAGAAGCCCAGTTTCTGGAGCACTGCTATTAAATAAGGGTCGTTGACTCTATCGAAGGCATTAGCCATATCCAGTTTGATTATCATACCTTTTTCTTGCTTTAGAATACTGGAGTGGATAATTTCTTGAACTATTACAACATTGTCAATGATTTGTATGTTTGGGACAAACCCTCCTTGATTTTCTGAGATGATTAGGGGCAGCACTTTCTTGATTCTATTTGCCGCTATTTTTGTTATTATCTTATAAGAAGAGTTGCATAAGGAAATGGGGCGGAACCTGTTGAAGGTTGAGGGGTTTGCTTCCTTTGGGACCAAAGCAAGATATGAGGATTTTGTGTTACTTCCCATTCTTTTTTTTTTTTTGAAAACATTCTTCACCATTCTTAGAAAATCCTTTCTAATTGTATGCCAGTGGTTTCTGTAGAAGGCTATTGTGAATCCGTCCGGCCCGGGTGCTTTGTCCGGGTGCAGACTCCATATTGCCTCCACTATCTCTTCTTCTGTTAAATCCTTGCACATATCCTTGTTTTGTTCTCTTTTGATTTTCTTCTTTGTATGCTGCAAAATGTCTTCATAATTAGCTGTTTCTTCCGTAGCTGAAAGTAAACTTTTGAAGTGCTTGTATGCTGCTTTTTTTATTTCTTCCGCCCCTTTGACTTCTTGGTTTCCCACTTGTATTTTTTCTATATGGTTTCTTGCTCTTCTGATTTTCATGTTATTGTGGAAAAAGGAGGTGTTCTTGTCCCCTGCCTTGAGCCATAAGCTTATTGGTTTTAGTCTGACCTCTTCCTCTTCTTTCCTATTCTCTCGATAGATTTCCCAAAAGATTTTTTTATCTTTCAGATAATCTTGCTTGCTTTCTTCTTTGCATTCTTTTTCAACCTGTATGCTGTCAATTTTCTGTTGTAGCTCTTTTTTCTTTTCTTTTTTGTTAATTTCATTTAATCTTGGCCAGTCCTTTAACTTGGATCTTACATTTTTTAATTTCGTCTCCCAAATGTACTGTGGTGATCTTGTTTTTCTTGGTTCCCATGCTGATTTGACTAATTCGTTGGTTTTTGTGCTGCTATCCCAGGTTGAGTTGTACCTGAAAGGGAGAGGACCTTGATTTTCCATTTTGCCCAGTACTATTGCAACTAGTTTATGATCAGAAGTTGTGGTGTGAATTATTTTTGATTTGCTAGAGCTGTACACTGCCGCTATGTTTTCTTGGATCAGTATTCTATCCAACCTTTCTTTTATGTGACTTTTTCCTACCCTCTTGTTGTTCCAGGTGTATTTTCCATTATTTGGAGGTATGTCCAGAAGGCTGTGCTACTCCATTATTTCTTCTAAAGAGTTCCTGGATGGATCCGCTTAATATTTTCCTCCAAATGTTTTCTCTATACTTCTGACCAGATTTAAATTCCCTCCTAAAATTATTTTCCCGGCTTGTGTTTCTTGTAATGCTTCCTTTAGTGTTGCCCAACACTATTCTTTTTCCTTATAGTGATTGGGGGCATATATATTTATGACCCTGTATCTCTCTTTTGTACTGACCTGCCTTAAATCCGTTATTATCCAATGCTGGTCTATTTTTTTTAATTAATTCCCATATTCCTTTTTTCTAGATTGTGCAAATACCCCCTGATGCTCTTGCAGCCTGGATTGCTTCCCCTTCATAATGTCTGATTTTTTTTTTTTTTTATATTTTCAGATTCCTGGTTGTTTGCTTTTGTCTCCTGGATCATAAGGATATCCGGGTTTTCCTTTGCCAGAATGTCTCTTGTTGTATTTTCTTTAAAAGATGTCCCCATTCCTCTGCAATTCCAGGAGACTATTATCATTATTTACTTGTTGGGTGGTGCATGGTTCCTTTCCCCTTGTGCTGGCTTTTTTCCATATTTCCTGTGCTTTTCCCTAGGTAAGTATCCATAGGTTGTTGCGTTCCTAGAGCCATTTCTTTTGTTGCTGCTTCATCCCTTAATTCTTTATTTGTCTTTCTTCCAACTTTTTTTTGGTTTTCTGCTTTTGGAAATGCTTCCTTTGATTTCTTCCTAGTTAATATTCGATCTACTGAAGGGGGAGGGGAGAGGGGAGTTGACCCTCTAGGGGAATGGGGAGATTGAGGGGGGTTGGGAAAGCGAGGGGTTCTAGATCTGGATCTAGATTTGGGTCCAGGGGATGGGGGCGCTGAATGGAGCAATGGATCAAAGGCATTATGGCTGACAAAGTCTGCTTTTAGCGACGGGAGGGCTTCAATGGATGTTATGGGTTGGGAAGAGGCCAGAGCTGGTTGTTTATTAGCTGTCTTTTTTCGTTTGACTTGTTCCAATTTATCAGCAGCAGATGACCGATGTGGGCCCTACGATCTGGGGGCAGAGATGCCTATTGGCACTGCGTATTCTCCTTCCGATGCCTATTTATCTAACCTCGACAGCAGGGTCGCTCAGGCGCAATAGGGGCTGCTTCTCGCTGGGAGTTGCAGCAGCAACTAGGGTTGCACGCGATCCTCCGCCGCGGCTCTCATCCTTTCTCGAGACTAGCCCTCCACTATCTCTTGGAATCAAGCTTTTTGCAACGAATTCCTTCACTTTAGCTTCAATATCTATGTATGTTTATTATGGATAGATAAACATACATTTATTAATTAATGTAAATCAACGAAATCCAAATCTACGACTTTTTAACATACCAACTTATAAATAATTCAATTTTCAACAATAATATTTTAACTCTTATTATATTTATGTTTATTATGGATAGATAAACATATATTTATTAATTAAAAATATTTTTGATATTTTGATCTATTTTTTCTCATTATTTATAATAACAAAAAAAATTCTTTTAACACCGAATATTTTTATGTTATATATTTATTTATAAATAATTATCTATTTATTAATATTTTATTTAATTTTTGTTATATTACTTATTTTTATTTTAAATTTATTCATTATATTTATTTTTTATTTTTATTATTATTCATTAATTATTTTTTTAATAAATAAATTCTCAGGAGTTTCTTTGAAATTCAAAATATTATTAAATTATTTATTTTATATTTGATGGAATTTAATTGTTGTATTTCTACATTATTTATTTATATTCTTAAATCAGACTTTCTAACTCAGTCTTAAATGATGAACCACATTGTGCCATTCCAAAAATATTGATTATAAAATTATCAATGTGATTTATCTGATTTTTTTTATAAATATTAAGAATGACAAAAACTTGCACATAAATTTTTTCAAATAATCCGATTTTCAGAATTGGATATTTCCAAATAATTAATTTTTAAATATTTTTAATAAATAATTTTAAATAATTATTTTTTTTTGTTATGGAAAAGTTATTTAAAAACTCATTATTATTTTTGAAATTGATAAATATTTCTTTTCCTTCTAAAAATGTTTGGTAAATTTACAATATTTTTTTTTTCAAGGAAATTTAAAAAATTACTTATAAGGACTGGACCCCTTTTCGAAGGGCGAAAAATGTCTCAATTTTGATCCCTAAATGCCAACACTATGAAATATGAAGGATAATCACTATGTTTTTAATGCATTTTTAAAGACCATGTATTAGAAGAAGTAATGGATATCAAATTGTCAGTGTTAGCTATGTCTAAATTTGAGATTCAAGGTGATTATGTTGCTTCATTTGAATTTGGGGTTAATATCATATTTATTTAAGAAAACATGAATAACTAACTTTTAATATTTCAAGTTAATATTTGAAATATTATAGTAATTCTTGAAATTAATGAATTAAATGGTGAGCGACTAACTTTTAATATTTCAAGTTAATATTTGAAATATTATAGTAATTCTTGAAATTAATGAATTAAATGGTGAGCGACTATTTTACACAACGTAGGTTTAAGGGACGGTGTCTATTATTTTTGAACATTTTCATTTAAGTTATAAATGTATCTTTTTATGTCAATTTAATTTCATATATTCTAATAAGGTGACATTTTGTCTTTTTATATTATTTTTGGGATGGTTTTGTTTAAAATTTAATTAGAAATCACAGAAATGGTAGTTTAAAGTTGTTGAGTTTTTATAATTTAAAACGAGTAAATTCAATTTTATATATTTCAAAATGTAAACAAAGTTTACATTATTTTAAATATAACTCACTTAAATTAAAAAACAATAAATACAAAAATAGAATAACTAATAAAATATTGTATTGTTGAATGTTGTCACTCAAAATTAGGAAATATGATTAATTAATATTATATATATTAACATATATATACTTTAATTTATATATGTTTATTATATATGTGTGTTTTATTTTTTATTAATATAGATAATTTTTAATATATACTTGCTGGTTCCAAACGTGTCCATGAAATTCTTTTGATGTGATTTTTCCAAAAATATTTTTATCATACAGATTATGGATCACAAAGAATATATAATTTTTTTATAATTAAATTTATTAAAATATGTTTTTAATATAATAATAAGCATAAGTCATGAAAATGGAAATAATAAAAATACGAAAGTTAAATAAAAAGGAAATAAAATAAAAATGAAAAATTAGTAACTAAACAAAATAGAAGTTACTAAACAACATATAATAAGATACAACATATAATAAAATCTAAACCAATCACCTCACAAATAAATAAATTTAAATAATAATAAAAATAACAAAAAATAAATTTATAATGTTAAATTATAAGTAAACAACATAATTTTTTTTTTGAAAATAACCTAATATAAAAACAAAATTAAATACTTAATACAATACCTATTACAACTATAATAAATAATAAAACAATTATATCTGAAACATGACCTCATTAGAATACGCCATTTGAGAAATACTTTAACAGTGGTCCTCCAAAACGAATTGAAACGAATTCGGTAGAATGTTGAGTAAACATCAAAATGGCGTTAAGTACATTTATTTTCCAAAATCAAGAGAGAGCTGGTGTTAGAGATTGTTTTACATCAATATGAAGACTAAACATGTTTTCGGAATATTGATAGAAATTTTGTACACACCATTTATAAAAAACTATTTTAATTTGAATGTATATTTAACTAATTTAAGTAATATGTTGCAAATATCGATAACAACATGTTAACTATTTATAAAATTTTTTTCAATTTGAATGTAACTAATTTGACTAATATGTTGTAAATATTGTAAATATTGTTTGTTTTTTGTTTTTTTTGTTTTTCCTTTTGGAAAAGTCGTAATTTTCATTATGTAAAAAAAAAATGCAGAAGCATATGTTGTATGTGAGGCATAGAGCCTATTGAGTATGTAGAATCAAAACATGGTGTAATCCACGCAGGGAGACACTGAACTGTCACTGTAGATTCAAAATATGTCTATGCAAAGAGTATTTTAACTGTCATATATATGTTTGATAACATTATGCATAAATAAAAATTATATAAACAACAAAAAATATAGACAGGTTCCTTCAGAGCTAGTTAATCTGTAAGGTTTATATAAGGTCTATGGTAGTGCCGATGGAAGGTACCATCCCTCTGCTCCTGGATCATCCAAGTCCCAACGGGCCTATGCGCTGCTTCCTTGGATAGGAGGTCGACAGCTGTGTTTCGTTCCCTATATATATGATGACAAACAAAAGTGTCAAAAAGATTGATGAGTCAATGAATCTCATCCATAATATGTCTGAGAGAATATGCATTGCAGTTCGCAGTTTTGTTTATCCAATTGCACACAATTTTTGAGTCCCCATATAATTGTAAGTTCCTGCATTGTTTTTCCAAAGCATATTGTATGGTATATTTTCCGTGATAAGTTCGGAAAAATTGTTTGTACCCCTCCCCAAGCCCATCTGTATTTTGAAGGAATGAGATTCTGAAAGGTGTAGTATGGCTCCCCCCACAGCCAATATCTTGTGCTGAGCCATCAAAGTAAGCCCAAGGATGTGTGTAATTTATGATTTTAGGGGTAATATGTCTGGGGGTGGGGTTTGTTACTTCCTCGGGAATGATATGGTAATCTGATAGGATGCGGACTGAGATAGTAGACCAATGGGGGGGAGAACTCTGAAAAATGTATCGGTTGCAGGAAGTGAGAACAAGAATATTTCTAACCTTTGGCAGGGAGGCAGCAGACCACCAAGAGCCCCATGCTTCTCGAACTGACGAACCCTACCAATGTGTGAGAGAGGGTAGGTGTGAGCGAATAGTAACCCATAGATCTTTGACAGCCAGGCACATGAGGAAGAGATGATCAATGGTTTCGCTACTGGTCTTGCATAGATAACACCATAAGGGTCCATGGAAATATCTTTTGTTTAAGTTTTCTCTTGTGGGTATCTTGTTCCTCAAAATTGTCCACATGAGGAGCCTCGTCCTGGGTGGCACTTTTAACTTCCATATACTGATCCACCAGGATTCACAAATTGGTGGTTTTTTAGAGTCCATTAATACTAGATAGCCTTCTTTTGGTGAATATCTCTTGTGCTTTGATGGTGCCCATATTAGCTCATCCTCTCCTTCCAGAATTCTGATGTGTGATTCAGTAAGAGCATCTGTATATTCCTTCCATTGTTGTTGCCATGGTTGTGGAATCTGAAGTACCTGCCCAAATTTCTAGGCTTGTTGCGTGAAAGTAGAGTGTTCTCTGACCTCAATATGAATGATATGAGTGATTCCCATGGCTGTGAGGTGGGTCCTTAGCTCATCAGGAAGCATGTGTGTGTTTCCACATTCGATCTAAGGATCTACCCCTAATCTTACTGATGCTCCCGAATGTATTCTCTAGGTGAGTCCATCCCGAATAAGATACATTGATTGCAAAACTGCCTTCCAGATGATTGATATGCCTACAAAATTCCACTGTGGTTGACGGAGCCAATCCATGAGACTTTGTGGAGCAATATATTTAGATGTGGAAACCTTTGTCTACAAACTGTGAGAGGTGATTAGCTGCCATCCTACTTTGGCCGCCAAGGCAGTGGAGAAATTTTCTAGCCTTTTGATTCCCCACCCCGCCCATTTCTTTGGGAGACCAAGAGATTCCCATTTTTCCCATGCAAATATTTTCCTCAGCTACTTTCCTTTCCATAAGAATCTACAACAAAGATTTTGTATTCTAGATAAGATACCCCTTGGTATCCATGCCCACGACATCCAATACACCAGTGTGGCCTCCAACACTGCTTTGATGAGTATCAATCTGCCTGCTCGTGATAAGTATTTATGGTACCATATGTTGAGCCACTTTTCCATCTTGGTAATAAGCCATATCCACTTTGCAATTTTGTAACCATGAGGCTTTAATCTATAGCCTAGATATTTTAGTCCCTCCTCCAGTTGCAAAAGTGTGTAAGGGAATCTGATCAGGGAAAACTGTATCTCATGTGCGAAGCACACAGCGGACGTTATGGTGGACTTTGCTTCATTGATGGTCATGCCTGTGGCCAATAGGAAAATAGAGAAATTATTTTGTAGTGAGGTCAAGTCACCAATACTCCCATTGAGGAAGAGCAAAACATCGTCTACAAAGAGTAAGTGTGTCAAGGTGCACCTGTCTGTGATCTTGATACCCCTTATCCTTCCCCTTCGATGTTCCTCTTTTATGAGTCCGTTGAGCCCCTCCATGATGACTAAAAAGAGTAACAATGATAGATGGCATCCCTGCCTGAGACCTCTCTTGAAATGAAAGAAAGGCGATGCTGCCCCATTTACAAGGACACTGAATGTTACATTAGTAATGCAACACATAATCCATTTTATAAACTCGTAGGGAAAGCCTAGATGAGTTAGAAGCATTCTAATGTAGATCCAGTTTACTCTGTCAAGTCTTTCGAGAGATCTACTTTTAATATCATACATTTTAATTTCTTTGACTGGATGGAGTGCAACATTTCTTGTGCGGTCCCAACAGCCTCATGGATTTGTCTGTCTTGTAGGAAGGCGAATTGTTCAGCTAAGATGTGGGTGGACAGAATCGGCCGGAGGCGGTTGGCTATGATCTTGGATATGATCTTGTAATTGAAATTGCACAAGGAGATGGGACGGAAGTCATCGAAGGTGGTGGGATTATCAGATTTCGGAATGAGGGCGATGAAGGTGGAGTTGAAAGCCTCGTACATATTACCATTTGTTCGACAGTCCTCTATAACTTTTAAGAGGTCCTCTTTGAGAGTATAAAACAAAGCCAAGTAGAATTCCAAATTCCATCCATCTGGGCATGGACTTTTGTCATGTTTGAACCATTTTAAAATGGCTTCAAGCTCCCTCGGTGTGACTTCCTTTGTCAGTTCCAATGCATCATCCTGGTCGACGAACTTGGGAAACAGTTGAGTTGTGCGCATGACTTCCGCTAGAGTAGCAGTTTGAGCGACCTTGTAAATATGCTTGAAGTGAGATGTACCCAGAGTGTCTAATCTTGGAAAGGTATTAACTGTTTCTCCCTACTCATTTGCTAGCTGTCAGATTATATTGATAGCTTTGCGCCTGTTCGCAAATTTGTGGTAGAATTTTGTATTATCGTCCCCCTCCATAAGCCATATGTCTCTACTTCTTAGGCGCCAACTTTCTTCTCGATCCTTTAGTATATGACTCCTCTTGGCCAATAGGGATTTAATCTTGTCCTTGTGTTCTAGGGAGGAGTAGATCCCTCCATGTTCATTCTCGAAGACCTCTATCTCCTCTTTAGTAGTCTTGAGGATAAGGTCCTCTAGTGTTCACTTCTTGTGCACCCATATTTTGGATATTTTCTTTAGTTCTCTCATGTTATGAGCGAAACCTTATGTGATGTTCCCTCTGCCCTCTGGGGGCTGGGCCTTCCAAAATTCAGTGACTAACCTGGTGTAGTTTGCATCTCTTAGCCATGCAGAGCTAAATTTGAAGGGGGCTCTAGGTTTGGTCGTTTCTCCACTTATTTCCAAGTATATCGGTCTATGATCAGATATGCCCCTTGAACTAACCCACTGCCTAATTCTATGTCCCATGTTCAACAAGCACTCTTTTATGAGGAACCGATCAAGCCTCCTGGAAAGGTTGTCTTCTCCAGTTCTGTTGTTCCTCCAAGTAGGTTGAATTTTGGTTGAGAGGATATCGATAAGGTTATGATCCTCCAGAATGTTCTCAAAGAAATCTGAGAGAGTGTCCCTATGAGAATTGTGCCCCCATGATTCCGCAAAACCAATGGAAACATTTAGGTCTCCCCCCAGAATGAGCTTCTATTGCTGAAGAATGTGTGAGTTTAGTAGCCGGTTTGAGTATTCTTTCCTATTATGACAGGTTCCATAAATGTTAATGATCTTGATCTCTGATTCAAGTTCAGGTGAGTAGATGTCCGACCCGATGTGCCCAGTGCTTCCCCACATGTTTCAGAGTCTAATGGAGTGGGAATTTATCCCCAGGGCCGATCCCCCCGAGCTGCCATTTGCATATAGAGAGTGGAAAGTCCATCCAGGAAGCGAAGATTCAAGAAGGTGTGTGATAACACTAGTGTGACCTAGGGTTTCTTGTAGAAAGAGGACACCAATCAGCTCAAAGTTAAGCAGTCTTCGCAAGGCTAATTTTTTCCCAGGGCTAGCCAACCCTCGAAAGTTGAAGGATAGCATCTTCATGGGGGGGGGGGGTGCTCAAGGGTATTCACTACTCTAAGTACCTAATGAATGGAATGTTGTCTGCCTGATGCTATCTCTTCCCCGGCTTGTAGGATGGATTTTGATAAGGAAGAAGGTCAGCCTCGAGGTTTCTTATGGGAGGGGGGGCACGGGGCAGGAAATTAGACCAATGGCCAAGGAATCAAGTGCCTGAGATCGAGTCCAGGATCGAAGCAGATATCTCAAAGATGGAGGGTCAAGATCTGGGATGGTGGGGATGGCTGGGCAGTCCTCAGGAAAAGAAGGTGGAGTGCATGAGAAGGTGGGGGAAGGGAGTTTTAGGGGGCATGCCGTGGTAATGGGGGACATAGAGCAGGGAATAGAGGCCTATAGTATATTCGATGCAATGCAATAATATGAAGTAGTAGTAAAAGCAGAGGAGGAAGAAGATTTCAACATACTCGTGGAGAATGCAGCCTCAGTAGCCACCCTTGCTATGGTCAGAGGAGGAGAGGGGGGCCCGTATGGTGCTTTCCCACACTTCTTCCTAGCTTCCTTTGATGGTACTTTCTCTGCAGCAGCTTGTACCATGTGATTCACTACCTCTTCAACCGAGGGGGGGTTTCCTTGATCATGTGAGCTCTTGTGCGGAGTGGCCTTATCCTTGTCTCCAGCTCTCGCCTTACCATTCAGAGGGAAATCCTTTAAAAGATGTGCCACCTTATGGCACCTTTTGCAACGGAATGGAACCCCCTCATAGTAAAGAATCTGATGCCGAGAGAAAGTTCTCCACTGTAATATAATATGTTCCTGAAGACCCCCCATCGTATCTAGATGTACCAAAACCCTGGCATATGCCATCATTCCAATAGATAGGTATGATTTATCGTGCTCAAGGTAAGTGCCTAGGGTATTACCAATGTGCTGAAATATGTCCTCCGACCAAAATTGGAGGGGCAATCCAGGAAGTCGAACCCAAATTGGCCTAACCCCTATCTGTTCTTTTTCGAGTCGAAAAGAGGGTTCTAGTGGCGTAGAAGGACAAGGTCCTGTTCGAAGTGCCAGAAGGAGGATAGGACCCAATTCGTGTGCTCGGCTCTGGTAAACCGAAGAGCGAACCAACCTCTAACAAACGTTTGAACAAAAGGCAAATCAGCCAAGTGCTAATCCCATACCTCTGAAGTCCAAAGCTTCAAACAAGCCGCTATGTAACTTCTTCCTTAGATCCTTCCAATAAGAACGCGGTCCGTTGTGTCCATGGAATCGTCCCACTCAATGTCTTCCCCAAACCTGATTATGACGCCTTAGACTTTGGATTTGAAACACTTGAGATTTTTGCTTGGCCTTGCAGTAGCCTTAAAGGAGTTCGGCCAATGCTCGCGTGGAGAAGGGTTTGAAGGAGGGTTTCTAGGGTTTTGGTGTGAGCCCGTGGGAATAGCGTTCGAGAGTCGGGGGGCTGCAACGTAGTAGCTAGATGGTGGAGAAGCTGAAATAGACAATAGAGGAGGCCCTTGTGCTGAGTTCGAGGGGTTTCCGGGAGGAGGGTTAAGGGAACCGACAGATGGAGGGGGAGGAGGGTAATGTGAGGTTTCAGCTATAGGGTTAGGGCTAATACAGTCAGCCACAAAATTAAGTGCAGAGGGAGACTAGGGAGGAGGGTATCGTCTAGATGGGAGGGGGCTCGAAGAAGGTTACCATTGAACTAGAGGGCCCCAAGATTGAGGGCAGACCTATGATTGTGTCCATTAGATCACAGTAGAAGGGGAGCATTCCTTCTGAGGCTGAATGCGAAGTTGGCTAGATGTTGACACCTTCCAACGGATCCTCTGAATAGTCGAAAATATCCAAATCCATGGTTGTTTCATTAAAACCTTCGCCAGTTGCCTTCGAAACTATCGTAACCATCGCAACGAACATAGGTCGGGTCGTAGGAAGGTAAAATAGTAATGAAGTCACAACTCTGAGGTTAATACTAGGCCATTATGGAGAGCATGATCGCGTTACAGTGACCTCCACAATGTCGGCAGCCGGGACATAACGAATATGCTACAGGTGAGGTACAGGTTTCTCTGCAAAAACCTTAACTTTTTTCGTGCTGGCACCGGGACTCCCTCTCCTCTTAGTCATATGTATGTATGCAGATTTATTTAGGCTATAAATATTGATAGTTTTAATCATGTGTGAAAATAATTATGTAATTCAATACAATCTATACTTATTTTTTTTAGATTCATTGTTAGATAAACTAATTTTGAAATGGTTTATATATATAAAAACACAAGGTCTATCATTTGATTTTTTTAAATATATAATGAAAATTTCCTACATTAATTATTTTATGAAAATACATTATTTAAGTGTAAAATGTGTTTTGGATTTATATGTTTCATTAATTATTGTGCCAGTTATATTAACATGAAATCCTTTTAAATTGAAATAAATTTTACAATTAAGTATTAAATTACTAATATCTCTAAATTATTATTATAATCACAAATACAACTACATGATTCTAAGTATTATTGAAATCATTAATTCTTCAAGTACTGCAACACATCTTTTTTTCTAATGTTCTTTCATCCACATGAAAATTTATAGCTTAACACTTACTTTTCAACAAATATCTAGATTAAATCCCACAAATATATCCATGTTCATTGATGCTTGGTTTCACACATCATTGCCATCAATTCACCCTTCTCACTTCATAAAAAAATTGCAACACAAAGAGATACCTCTTGTGGAGTATCTAACTTGATAGTTGTTATTGCATGATGAGTAGTGAAAACACAATTAAGTAGTTCAAGGACTAGGTGTCATAGCAAAACATTAGTTATCTAGCAAGTAAATTAGGATAAATAGTTCTTACCACATTCATGGTCATCCCATGGCCATTGATATCTCAGTGCAAAGAAAACACCCCATTTCTTATAACTAGAAACCACCTTCTCACTCACATGCATCTCAACATAAACGTGGTGAGTAAAATAGAAAAATATTGGTATATGGAAAAGGAAAGAAAAATGGTTCGAAAAATTATAGGGATAGTTTATGTTGGATAAGAAAATATTTGACAAGAATAATCTAGGGACAATTTTTGTTGCATAAGTCCATTTCTCTGTCAAAGGTTTTTTTCTTTTAAATGTGAGAATTGACTTGGTTGATAAACTATGTTCACATCTAAAAGGATTGGTGGTCCAACCTATTGGGTTCTTGAACATAGAATGGGGTCAAACCCAAAGATGGTGGGCATACCTACCCATGGTTTTGTACATGGGGTTTGCACATGGTTTTGGGTATGATGGTTTCATTCCCATGGTATTTTGTAGATTCGGTCAATAGAACTACGGTTATGTTATAATCTAGGGTTAGTGGATTGGGGTTTATGAATGCTTTGGCATGTATATACATGTATTGTAACATTGAAAGTAATATAATGAAAAATCAATCTAGTAGTCCTGGTTTTGGGATCCAGGGGGGAATCTCTATGTATATTTATTTTCTCTTTTCACCATTGTATATTTTTTTGTCTTAATATTCGTTTTCTGGTCATTTCCATACATGGTTAAAACCTACATTGATATCATAGATGTTTTAGCTTCTAGGGGACGCCTTTACTGCTGAGGGGTTTTTCTAATGCATGTGGTAGACCCTGTTCAGTGGGAGTTATACGGGATCAATTCTTGCAGTGAAAGAAGATGGAAAACAATGAAAAGATAGAGATCAAGAAATTTAATGGTGAGATTTTTGAGTTGTGGAAGCTCAAGATGGAGGATATGTTGGTGGACTGATATCAGTGGATTGTTGCAGATCTAGGCAAAGAACCAACATGAATGTTAGAAGAATATTTGGCTAAGTTAGATTAAAAGGAGAATAGCACAGTATAATTGTGTCTCTCAAATTCAATATTGTTAAATGTATCAGGGGAAACTGCGATGAAGGCTTTGTGGGACAAGTTAGGGACTTTGTACCAATCTAAGTTTTTGGCAAACAAATTGTTCTTGCGGAAATTTTTTTATAACCTGAGGATGAAGGATGGAGACTCGATGACAGGGCATTTGAACACCTTTAATACTGTGGTAAACCCGTTTTTATTTGTTGATATAAAAATTTTAGATTAAGATAAGTGCATCAACTTGTTGTGTTCTCTACTAGATTCATGGGATAGTTTAGATGTTGCAATAGGTAGCAATATAACTACCTTGAAGTTTGATAAAATAGTCTCAACCTTGTAGTCAGAGGAGATGAGGCAGAAAAATATGGAGATCCAGAATGGAGATGCCTTGTCTGTACGAGGAAGGTCCTTGAACAAAAACAAAAGTAAGTCCTCAAGTGGGAGATCTAAATCTAGAGGATGATCTGAATCTCCAAGAAAAGCTGTAAAGGTATGTTGGAAATGCGGAAAACAAGGGCACTACGAAAAGGACTGTAGATCTAAAACCCTTGAGAAAGGAAAGAGATATGATGATACTCCTTCTGTAGAGGCGAAAACCACCTTACATGGAGGTGGGGTAGCATACTTGGCTTCTTCTTCAAGTACACATTTATATCATGGGGCATGGTTGATTGACACTTGCATCCTTTCAATTCACTCCCCATAGCAAGTGGTTCTATGATTACGAGAAATATGATGGCAGTGATGTCTTCTTAGGTGATGAAAGGAAGGCCATAATCATCGGATGTAGAAAGGTCAAGTTGAATTGCAAGGTGGAAGGATTAGAATACTTCCTGGTGTTTTACATATTCTTGCATTGACCATAAATTTTATTTTTGTAAGAAATATGGATAATGCAGGTGTAAAAACAAAGTTCGAGAAAGATACTTGCAAGATGGTTCGGGGAGCATTGTAATTGCTAGGGGAATTTTGGATTGGAACTCCATAAAAGCTTCTGGGTAGCACTGTTATTGATGGGTGCAACAATTATGTGGTTCCAGAAAGTGGAGCAAAAAATCTAGTGGTCTCTGGAGAAAAGACCATGTTATGGAATCAAAGGCTCAAATATACTAAAGAGAACGGTCTTTGAATACCGCATGGTAATTGTATGGTAGAAGGCCTGTCTAATTACTCTATGGATTTTGATTTCTATGAACATTGTGTATATGGGAAGTATAATCGGCTGAGTTTCCCCTAAAGTGCTAAGCTGGTGAAATGGTTATTAGAGCTTGTGCACAGTGATGTGTTTGGACTTGCATAAGTTCCATCACTGGGTAAGTATGTGTACTATGTCTCATTTAAAGGTGACTTGTCGAAGAATACATGGATATATTTCCTTAGGAAGAAATATGAAGTCTTTGATAGGTTTAAAGAATTTAAGGCTCTGGTGGAAAATTAGACAGAGAAGAAGATCAAGGTATTAAGGAAAGCTAATGATAGATAATTCTGCAAGAAGGAATTTGAAGAGTTGTGTAAGAAGTGTGGTATATCATGGCAGAAGACTACTCCATACACACCTTAACAAAATGGAGTTGCAGAAAGAATGAACAAGACGTTGATGGAAAAGGAAAGAATGATGCTCACTGGTGTAGGGTTAGGACATGAATTATTTGCAAAGGCAGTGGAGATTACATGTTACTTGTTTAATAGATCACCTTCATCACTATTGGAGGATAAGACTCCACATGAAGTATGGACTTGTAAGAAACCCTCTCTTTCACATCTTAGGGTATTGGGTTGCAATGCATATGTACATGTTCCAAAGGAGAAAGAACGAAGCTGGATAGTAAATCTAAAAGGTGCAGAGGGCAAGGTGGAGAAATACAAAGCTTGTTTGGTAGAAAGGTTATTGCCAAGTGCCAAGAATTTATTTTGGTGATATTTTTTCCTGTGTTGCCAAGTTAGCTTCTATTAGTTTAATTTTATGTATTGTTGTTGCTTTTGATTTTCAGGTAGAACAAAGGGATGTGACGACAACATTTTGTCATGGGGTTTGGAAGAAGAGTTTTATATGAAGCAATCTGAAGGCTTTGCGGTGAAGGGTAAGAAAGAACTGGTATGTAGGTTAAAAAGGACTTTGTATTGGTTAAAACAATCACCAAGGATGTGGTATAAAAGAATTTGATACATATATACAGGGACTTGCCTTCACAAGGAGAAAATAGGATCACTATGTGTATTTTAAAATAATTGATGACTGTGAATTTTAGACATCTGCGGTTTATATTTTCTGAGTTACTAACCAGAGAACCCACAGTAATACCCATATTTTGTCAATGTTTCAAATCCCAATAGGGATCCATCATCAGGACTGATGACTGTGTTATTTATTTGGTCTTGTATGCGGATGATATGTTGCAGATTCGAAATGACAAAGAAATTATCCACGATTTGAAGACCCAATTGTCCTCCAAATTTGACATGAAGGATATTGGTGCTACAAACTATGTGGGCATGGAAATTAAAAGAGATCGGGAAAAGAGGAAGATCTAGTTAAACCAAAGGAAGTATGTTGAGATAATATTGCAAAGATTTAATATGTAGGATAGTAAACCAGTGAAGGTTCCTATTCCTATAGGTGTAAATTTAACTGTTGAAAAATGTCCCAAGACACAAGAAGAGGAAGAGGACATACCTTGTGTTCCATATGCGAGTGTAGTTGGTAGCCTGATGTATGCAATGGTTTATACTAGACCATACATTACACATGTGGTGGGACTATTGAGCAGGTTTATGTGAAAACTAGGGAAGGATCCTTGACAACAGTGAAGTGGGTTTTCAGGTATTTTCGGGGCACTAGTGATTATGGTTTGTGCTACTAAGGAAGACTACGATTAGACAAATTTTTGGACATCCATGGCTTTGTTGATGCAAGCCGGGCTAGATATCTAGATCACAAAATATCTACAAGTGGGTATGTGTTAAACCTATTTGGAGGAGCAGTTAGTTGGAGGAGAAAGAGAGAGTCTGTGGTACCACTTTCAACTACAGAGGTTGAATACATGGCATCCACTCCTGCAAGTAAAGAAGAATTTTTGTTGCGGATTCTATTTTCAAGTATGGGGTTGGTACAATGATCTATAAGAATAGACTGTGACAACTAAAGTGCAATTTTATTTGAAGAAATTCCTTCTTATCATTCAAAGACAATGCACATTGATGTTCAATATCACTTTATGAGTGATATGGTTGAAGAGAAAAAGGTGTTGTTGGTAAAGGTCGACACTTTGAAGAATGTTGCAGATGCATTGAAAAAATTTGTGAACATTGAGAAGTTTTATTGGTGCACAGAAATAATGGGCATTGCAGGCTTGGACCAATTAATAAGCTTTCATGTGTCCCCTTTTGTGGAAAGAAAACAAAAGGTGGGAGAATGTTGGGTATGTGTTATGTTATTTCCATTACTAGCTGCACGCACAAACCCAATAATAGCTAGGCAGACCCAAGGATGGGGGGAAGACCCAAAGATGGTGGGTGTACCTACCCATGGTTTTTGTGCATGGGGTTTGCACAGGGTTTTGGGCATGATGGTTTTCTTGCCATGGTATTTTGTAGATCCAGTCAAGGGACCTACGATTATGTTGT